>OZ022506.1:84422206-85916155 GCA_963989385.1 Ctena decussata
AAAAATGTCCAAACAGTCCCACCCGCACCTACTGCAAGCACAGTAGGCCCTTGCCCCACCATTATCCAAATCAGTAGGACACCATGGAATTGGAAGTTATACCCAGCACCATCGCATCACCCAACCACCCCGGTAGCACACGTGAGAGTCGTCAGGCTAACAGTAATGCTTTAGCTGTTGTGCACAAAACACAGGTTTGTCCGAGTCACCAATGCCCACATATGCCCTAACGCCCTTTCACGCGTCGGTAAAAGGGACGATGGGAAATTAGCGAGCTGCCCAGTCTGGGATTAGACTCTGCATTCGTACATGAATCCCGGGCTCGAGACGCGTTGGAAGCAGGTATCTTTTCAGTCATAAACAGCCTTTCATTATCACCAACCCATCGCCCTGATATTGCTGAAATCTTGTTAAAAAGGGCGTAAAATCGTGATTCATCCACCATCGACAAAAATTAATAGGTTTGATTTTCAACACATTAATCTAATAAAGGTAGCAGATCCGAATTTGTTAGCTAGTCAAAGCAGCTAAACATCTTTTCAAGCGCAGAAATTGATTGACACTTCCGGCTACTGATTACATCTCTCTACCGTTATATTGTCATGTGTACTCAATACAAGAGTCACAGGTCTTTGAGATGTTACAGTTATGTCTGTCACTGACCCGTTAAATCGTCTAGAGAAAGTAAACGTTGTAGACGCACAGATTTCGTCTATTTATGAAATTTGCCATAGTGACTTTATTTAATGTTGTTTAAATCTTATTCATTTGACAGCTTAATTCCATTTACGGTAACGTCATGTGTTCACAAAAAGGATTTCAGTACAGTATAGATTCCACAGGTCAAGATTCACAGAAGTATACCGATTTTGTATGTCATGATTATTTGATTACAAAAAGGATTGTCACGGGAGAAGAACTGATTAAGCTGTTGCTTTCGTTCTAATCCTATTATTTGTGTAATTTTGTATACCTTGTACATGTATGTTGACCTTTGAAATAAATATGTTTAAACCAAGTGCTTATGAAGCTGCAAGCAAAGATAAGATTATGCAATATCCTTCGTGCGCGTGCGCATGTTAGAGCGCGGGCGCGGGTGCCTTTGTAAAATATTCAACTGATGTTCAATTTCTAAGTAACCGCAAGTATAAGAGTCTTCAAACTTGTTCCATAAATATGTCTGGGGAAAATCTAGTAAAACAGCGATGCATATCGAGCCATGACCTTTGTTTTACGGTTGCTTGAACATAGAAACAATATCCACCTGTTGCGTTTAGCTCAGTTTCTAAGTAACCACAATGGCTCGAGTCTTTTAACCTGTCCCATAAATACGTCTGAGGAGGATCTACTGAAAGCAGCAATACATATTGAAAATATCTAGTATAAGCAGTGATGCATATCAAGCCATGACCGTTATTTTACGATTGATTGAACATAGAAAAAAATACCTGTTGCGTTTAGCTCAGTTTTGAAGTAACCGCAATGGCTTGGGTCTTCAAAATTGCTCCATAAATACGTCTGGGAAGGATCTACTGAAGCAGCAATACATATCGAATCATGACCTATATTGTACGGTTGATAGAATATAAAAACGAAATTTTAACCTATTGCGTTTAGCTCTGTTTCTGAGTTACCGCTAGGTTAAAGACTTCAAAATTTCTCTATAGATACGTCTGGAGAACATCTACTTAAAGCTGCTAAGTATTTTAGGCCATCACCTTTATTTCAAGGTTGATTGAACATAAGAACAAATATTCACCTGTTGTGTTTATCTCAGTTTCTAAGTAACCGCTTTGGCTAGAGTCTTCAAACCAACTGCTTGCGATAATGACTCATTATGAACCAAAATTTAACCTGAATCTAACATAGTGACCCTTGTTGTTTGGTCCAGTGATTTTGCCTTATATCTTGAATATAGTTTGACTTAAAGTTCTACCTCAAACTAACATTAGGTCAAACTGACCCTTATTCCGCGGACCAGTGATTTTGAATTATATCTGAAAAAAAATGATGTAAGAACACGATTGCTTGGGGAAGTGCCTCAATATGACCGGATGTTTGTTCTCAAATTAACAGTAGGTCACAGTGACATATATTTTATAGTCTGACGATTTTGCTTTATAAATTGAAGACGTTTAGATGCATGAACATGATTTCGTCTGATGATGACTCAGTATGACCAGATGTTTGACCTCAAAATAACAGTAGCTCGCAAATACCCAATTATATTTTCTGGTGCAATGATTATACCTAATATCTTTAAGACTGTTTGATATTTGCACATATAGCTTGGAATAAGAGCTAAGTAAGGCCAAAAGTTTGACCTCAGACTAACAGAACGACATATTGACATTTATTTCATGGTCCAGTGGCTTTGCCTTATATCTTGGAGAGTATTTGATGTACGAACATGATTGTCCCTGATAATGACTCAGTATGGCCCAAAGTTTGACCTCAAACCAACAGAAAGTCAAATTGACCTATATTATATGGTCCATCAATTTTGCCTTATATCTCAAAGTGTTTGAATGTAAACACAAAATTCTTCTGATAATGACCCAGTATGACACAAAATTTGACTTCAAACAAACAGTAAACCAGAGTGTCCTAAATTTTGTTGTTCAAAGGTTTTGCTTTATTTCTTGAAAACTATTAGATGTAAGAACATGATTGCTTGTGATAACGACTCAGCATGACCGGATCTCTGATTTCAAACTAATAGTAGGTCACACTGACTTTGCCTCATATTTCTCATCCTATTCCATAGATTAACCATATACTTTGGTTAATAACTTGGTTAATAACTTGGACTTATACTGATTGTAGGTCAGCGCGACCCCTATACTTCTCTGTGCATTGATATTGTCATATCTCTGACAATATTTTATAGGCTTGTATAGGTTGATCACAACCACAGACCGGCTAAGCTCCCAAGTAATGTCTTTACTGGCCGTACCAAAGCGGCACTTCTGTTTCGGCTCTTCTCGATTTTTTACTCTGTTGCTTGTTGCTATGTATGCTACTGATAAATTGTTCATGATGTGAAGGCTAGCAGGTCTTCACCTACATGGGAAGTGTCTGTTAACTTGGCTGCCGCTGATGATGAATTTGGTGGTGACTATTTTTTTTTTTTTTCAGATGGTGTCTTGGGTGTGATTTGGGATTGAATTGTGTCAGTTCCTGAGAATTTTCCTATTTACTTTGATTTATTCCTTTGAGAACAGTTTCTTCTGATACTGCAGTTACTATCATTTCACTTGGCCAGTATTGTCTATATTAAACCCGCCCGGCAAAATGCGCTTTATTGTCTTCTGACAATTCTTGTTAAAGTAATAATTGTCTTTTAAATGTCTTTTCAACAGGTGAATTCCCCAAGCAAAAGCATGTATATATTTGTCATTTGTGATAATACTTTCAATATAACAACTTAAAATATTAGATCGTCTATTGTTTGGTAGCTTTCAAACATAAACGTATTTACATCAAAATTGAGCCGCGTCACGAGAAAACCGACAATATGGTTGTGCGCCCAGCGCAGACACAGATCAGCCTAGGCATCCAACCAGTCTGACCAGACTCTTCGCTAAGCGCTGAGAGGGTAGCCTTAGGACCTAAGCTTCCTCCATGCGGACAGCGAAGACTCTGATCAGACTGGGCGGATGCTCAGGCGGATCTAAGTCTGCGCTGGGCGCACAACCACTTTGTTTGTTTTCTTGTGTCGCGGTTCAAATAAAGTGCGACAGACGCGCGTTTCTGTATTCAACTTTTTCAGTGTCGCTAAAGTCCAAAAGTTTTGTATGAAAAGAGCTGATTGGCAGATCTCAGCGGACAAAGAGCATCCCTTTCCGAGCCACACTTACTGTAGCATTCCGCTGGACACATTAGCTGCAGGCATCATGTAAGAGAAGCCAACGTATTACCGCGCGAGCGCAGTCCGCCATCGAACCACCTCAACTTCTACGTCTCGAGAAAGGCGACAGACAAAGGCATCAGGAAAGAGATGTTCGATGCAACAAGAACCCGGAAAAGTCAAAACAACTGAAAAATGGAAACCAAACTCCGCTAAATGACAGGTCACTCTCAGCCTTAGTTCATCAGATGATTTCAAATGAAATAAGGTTTACTTTAAATCAGTATTTAGGTAGTGACCCCAATGCTAGAGAACCAGGATCAACACTGAAACAATGATTAACTGGATTGATGGTATCCTCGGTGACTAATAGATATCGGTCAGTCGTCTAATATTAACGTTTATCATATACTTTCACTAGTATTGCCCTTGATACTAGATATTAGGCCCACTCATTATAGCCCTGTCAGAAAGCGCTGTCCAGCCCTGTTGTCCAATAGTCAGGTGTAGGGCCGAGATCACCTCACGTGCAGGGCGGGACAGAAATATCTCAGCCCTTGTATCGGCCCTCAATTTTGGCGCTAACGTCAAGTATTGCCGCTGACGTCATCAAAACAATTCAGTGAGCTAAAAGACGTCTGCCGCCATGTTTTATTGCCGCACGTCGACTGGCTGAAAGTGGACACGCAGAGGCTTCGTAGTTTGTTCTAAAACCAGAAAACCATTCTCGGTAAGTTTTATTTTGTAATCTGAGCCATTTACGATTAAAATACCAAACAATTATGATGTGTTTTCTTCATTTTGTGCTCAGTTGTACTTCCAGCTGAAAGAAAAATGGCAGCATGGCTCACCATCCATGATCTTCCGACTCGAACATCTTCATGTTTTTTTCAGCCAATAAAAAGAAAAAAAAAAACAGACAAATTTTAATGGAACAAAAATATTGCAGTATTTCTTACAAAAGTTCAATTTCTATAAGAAAGTATATGATAAAAAGATCATCACACAGTTGTTTTGATCCCATCCCTGATCTCAGCCCTCGGACCGTATCAGCCCTCGCCCTTCGGGCTCGGGCCGATACGGTCAACTCGGGCAGAGATCAGGGCTGGGATCAAACCAACCGTGTAATATTCTCTATATCCATAAAAAATTTAGTGTGACAGACGATCGTTTCTGCATTTCACTTCTTAAGTGTCGCTTAACCCCAAAATTTTGAAGAAAAGAGATGATGGGCAGACCTCGGCAGGAAACGAGCATCCCTCTCCAAGCCACACTTACTGAAGCATTCCGCGGGACACATTAGCTGCAGACATCAGATAGGAGACGCCTACATGTAACCTCGATAGCGCAGGGCCCCCCTTGTGCCATCTCAACCCCTGATTCTCGAGAAAGGCGACAGACAAGGGCATCAGGAATGACTGACCTTGCAGTAGAAGGTAAGCTAATGGCAATAATACATTATATCATACACAAAAAATATTATTTTTTTTAATAAATGCATTCAATGTAAATATCATTGATAAATTATATAAAATAAAAAATAAGTAGAAAGCAGGAGCTGTATCACAGTGTATAAGCGGACAGTCACCAAATCGGAAGCGACAATTGACTGTAGACCCGAAAATCATTAGTGCAACATAAACAAATTGTGAGGTGAAACGGTCAAAAGCAGGTAATTCCATATCGGATTTGTTCTTTTATGTGCGGTTTTCGACATCGGGGAGAGAATTGGATGTACTTCACCTATAGTATTGTCAGTTTGACATATCACCACCCAATCTCTGTGTAAAAATCAAGTTTTCCTGCTTAATCACCAGTTTTGCTTTATTTTCACGGACAATCGGGGCTAAAAAGACTAGAATTATGGCATCATTGCTGTTAAAACCAACATAAAATCATCGCTACATCTTTATCCTGTGATATCCAATAGCTGAATCCGTCGAAACATTACTTTAAACAAATATATTGCCTCCTTAATCGCACACGTTCGTCTCATTCGACTGTCCGACTAGTGACAAAAACAAAAAATGGTGTTGAACGACTAGCGACGATTTTCTTGTAAGTCTTAATGAGCAGAAAATGTGTTAGTAAATATTTTTACTTATGTATTCTTTATCGAAATATAACAACAAAGGAGGGTAAGAACTTCTGCCGGATTGAGTTTGTTTTCAGAAGTCCAGTATGCTGTTTATATCTACCATAAATTTGCACAGATTAGCATGGCAGGCTCAATGATTTATTCGTAAGATTCGAAATAAATTGAAAATACTGAGACTGTTTCTGAATTTTTCTGTGTAAAGAAAATGTACTTTGAATGTGTTTTCCAACAGGCGAAACTAATTACAATGGTCAGACTAACAGCTTAAAAGATATGAAAACATATTACAAACGGCACAATATTGTCACCTAGATCTACATTGATACCCTATACTACCCTTCTACATCCTTTTTGCTCTCCCTAACCGAAATTACAATGTAGGACGAGGACGTGTGCTTGCACCAGGTGCGTAATATGAGGGTTGTTTTAGTTTTTTGTGTGTGTGCTTTGTGTGTGTGTGTGTTTTTTTATATCACGTCTACCCTATCTGTCTTTCCTAATTCCCCATCTCTTGGGAAACAGCTTAACGTGCCCACAGAAATATACCTGGATATGTGCGGTTATAACCAACGGTACTTGTCATTTACTGTCGGAGGAGAACTTACCTGTTATTCGTTTCACTTGCTTAGATAGTCTAAGCTTATATATAAACAGTTAACTGCCTCGTCATGACCTTAACTGTGCACCGGACCACTAATCTCCCCATTTCTATCCCACCAGCCTCACCCTACCCTACCCTAAGCCTACCATTTAGCTTTACACTAACAAAATCACCCAATCAGACCGAAACTACACAGGACCGAGAGGATCCGAGTTTCTTAACAAAAACAGGAAAGGTATAGATCCGAGGACGGAGCCCTGATGTACACCTACAACGTCATGAACTTTGTAGAATTGGCCATTCAATAAAACGCTGCTGAAGGTAAACAGCTGATGTCATGTCGGGACGGTGAAATATCCTTAAACAAAAAGCAAACATGCACCGTGACGAACATTAGACACAGTTATTAATGTTATGTGTGCATTTTGACCAATGACCATCGATTTTCTGAGACATAGCTCTGAGTTTGTCTTCACAGACACAGAATTTGCTTAGAAAAATGATCGACTAATAATAATTAAGGTAAAAATGTATTTTTACAGGTAAGGGGTGGTTGGGGTTAATATGTAGCTTTCTTTACTTTGTATTGCATTGATGGTTGCTTAAACGGTACCGAAAGACGGAAAATGCGAATTTCTGAAAACCAGTAGCGCAGCATAAAAGCGGTACGCGGCTAGGTCACAATTTTGATTGAAATGTTGACAGAGAAAAATTTAGCCATATGATCATTTTTTTATCAAGAAGTGCTTGATAGCCCTATCCCCAAACGATGATCGCAGCGAAAGCATCCAAAACGATATTTTTATTACCTTTTTCAAGCATTTGTTGAAAATGATCGTCATGAATGTGAAAATACAATCACAACTAGTCGGACAGTTTTTGTTTCTTGATATGTCGCTAATGATTAGGTACAGTTGTCACTAGTCGGACAGTCAAATGAGACGAACGTGTGCGACTCAGGAGGCAATATAATTCTTTACAGTAATGTTTCAATGGATTCAGCTATTGGATATCACAGGATAAAGATGTAGCGATGATTTTATGTTGGTTTAAACAGAAATGATGCCATAATTCTTGTCTTTTTAGCCCCGATTGTCCGTTTCGATCGACAGAAGATAAAGCAAAACTGGTGATTAAGCAGGAAAACTTGATTTTTACACAGAGATTGGATGGTGACATGTCAAACTGACAATGCTACAGGTGAAGTACATCTAATTCTCTCCCCGATGTCGAAAACCGCATCTTAAAGAAAAAATTCGATAAGGACTTACCTGCTGTTGACCCTATCGCCTCACAAGTGGTTTATGTCTCACTAATGATTTTAAGGTGTACAGTCAATTGTCGCTTCCGATTTGGTGACTGTCCGCTTATACACTGTGTGTATGTAATTCATATATGATCAGCTCCATGCAGCGGTGAAATGTTGTCACGTTACGTTGAATAATGATCGGACTTTGGCAAATTCCTATACTTATACATGTAATGTCAGAATTTGGAGCTGACTCTAATTCAACATCGTTGGGGACATTATTCGATGCTTATGTGTCCACAGTTTCATCAACCTCTATTTTTGTATCCAAAACAGCATCTTTCTCAATAATGTACTCGCCTCTGGACTGTACGTCATACATACGAGCTAGCTCTTCTAAGTTCAATGCTGTGATGATAGATCCGCGAGGACTTTCATATTGCCTTTGTCGCTTCTTCAATTTGCCGCTGGCACTGATACCTCGGCTCGTAACTATTCCTGACCTTTTTAAAAACTCTCATAGTTTAACCAGGTAAAGGAATATTATCAGATTTCAAAATACCATAAAACATCGAATTTGCATTAGGTTATTTATTGTTTTATCACCCAAAATTGAAATACTTTATAAGATCGCTAGCTTTTATTTTTACGCTACCGCCTAGAGGATTGATCTAATGAGAAAATAGAAATCGTTAGTATCACGCGTTTACTCAAGATGCGTACTGTGTATTTACACCGTACACAGTTTCTGCTTCAGTCCATAGCATATCCCGAGCAAACTGTAAAATCTTGTACAGTGACCTTTGTTATCAGGTTTACATCCTATAGTAAACGTCATGACTGAAACTAAAGAATCTCGGGATGTGTGCTGGTCTAATAAGCTATTTTTTATTTAGTTTTCAGCCTAGTGCATTCGTATCTATGTTGTTCTGGTTCCAAATTAAGAACACAAAATTAACCTACGTCAGCATATTTTAGCAGTACAGCCCAGTATGTATTAAGCAAGCACTTAAGGGATAATCAAATTTGCTTGCTTAAGACAGGTCCATTTCAATGTATTTGCCTGTTTTGGGAACTAAACATATACAGGTTGCTTGC
This sequence comes from Ctena decussata, assembly GCA_963989385.1. Lineage (NCBI taxonomy): Eukaryota > Metazoa > Mollusca > Bivalvia > Lucinida > Lucinidae > Ctena > Ctena decussata. The sequence continues at coordinate 84,431,103 of OZ022506.1, forward strand.
TTAATAGAGGTGGCCACTAAGACAGGTTTCACAGTAGCTGAAATGCTCATTTTCAGTATTCTAAACGAAAAAAACTTACCGTCACTCCGTCCGATAAAAGTAATGCTTTTGATAACATAAGTTGCTCCAAGATCAAGTCGCCACCAAGATGGAGCAGAACTTGTTCCAGCGCAACAAGAGCAATTATCTGGAAGAGTCGACTCATTGCCGTCTACAGCATATCTGGCGTAAAAATTACCCCATTGTGAAGACATGGAGACATGTATGTTCTGTCTTATTCTTTGAATCAGATTTTCCTCTGAAAGTAATCAGAAAGCCAGAAGTAACAGCTGCCTAATGCTTGTATATAGTACACAGTAATCGAATTCACTGTACGCGTCATCCAATATTTCTGGCACGTATGTTGAGGGCACAAACATTTGCTTAAAACCAGTGGTCGGAATCATTATATTTTGAGATTTTATCAGGCATACATCGCGTCATTTATAGTTATCCAGCTTCAGCAACTCTAACATTTAAGTTTAATGTTTTTTTTTTAAATCTATTACTCTATAGCCCTGAACAATGATAAAAGTTCCTTCAAGAGCAGAGAATACATACAGAAGTAGGAACATGGGCCAGACTACGTAGTTTCGGCTTATAAAGCCTCGTCAGTGACCCTGACAATATCTGGTGACGAAACCAGAAAAATCATACTGTAATTTCTTAATATTAATTTGGCAGTCGATTCAAAGACTAGCTAGTTTCAAAAGGATCCAAATAATATCAATGACGATGATCTAGAATAATAATCTAAATCGATCTCAAATTTTAGTTTCTCAGAATCTATCCTCTGACCTCAAAGGATGTAAATAAAATATAATCTGCACTATGGATGATGTACGGGGAGACGTTTTACGCTCGCCACACGGCACAACACCAGCTGCAGTGAGGTAAAATTAAAACCTTAAAAAGTTCCTTCAAGAGCAGAGAATACAGACAGAAGTAGGAACATGGGCCAGACTACGTAGTTTCGGCTAATAAAGCCTCGTCAATGACCATGACAATATCTGGTGACGAAAGCAGAAAAAAAACATACCATGATACAAATTCTTGGGCTGATCAAACCATCTTGTCAAATCATGATTGCATGTTTTCCCACCTGCTTTGACATAATTTGGACTGTTTTCTCTCAGTTTTGGGGACAACTCTAATACATAGTTTATTTTGAATTAAAAGGATCTACAGTGTATCATAAGAAAATAGGTCAACGTCATGTGAACAAAGACAATAAGATGCATGGATGGATGACTTGCGATTTAATGTCCTTTTTGGCAGTATATCAGTGTTATCAGGACAATGGATGGATGATACTGAAAGGCTCTGTGCAATGGAACCACGAATACAATTGAAAAAAAAAAACCATCTACAGCGGAACTTGAACCCGAAACCGCTAGATCAGCTGGCCAGCGCCTAACCTACTTAGCTATACAGGGCTTCAAATTAAGACGAAATGACCATCCTGCTTAATCAAGAAAATCAATGAAATATCAGTCAATTTATTCAAATATGAACAGATCTGATCGCGTGTTCAAAAAAATCTATTATTCTACTTCATTTACGAACTGTCGCCTTTAGACCTTCAGCCATATATGATAGCTGTGACAAAACTAGCTTTGTTTGCCTCCCATCACACCAGCGTGAACGACAATGCAGGTTATGCAAGTGCAACAGTCTCAGCGTGAGCAATCATTAATTACCGAAGTTTTGATTTTTCTTCTTAAGTATAGCAGATATCTTAATTTAATAATTAAGATATCTTATATATTTTCAGTAATGCATGAGTTATCCCCCTTTAATTGACTTAAAATCAATGAAATGGGTCATAACTAAGTAACCACTAGAAGGAATTTCATGAAACTTAAAAAAAGTATCTATCACTATTACGCGCTAATGTACATGAAATTTTGTCAGACTTGCTTCAGTAATGCATGAGTTATTTCCCTTTAATTAACTTAAAATCAATGAAATGAGCCATAACTAATTAACCACTGGACGCAATATCATGAATTTTAAAATAAGTATATATCACTATAATGCACTGATGCATATGAAGTTTCGTCAGACTACCTTAAGTGATGCATGAGTAATCCCCCTTTAATTGACTCCAAATCAATGCAACGAGGCATAACTAAGTAACCACTGGACCGAATTTTATGAAACTTAAAGAAAGTATATATCACTATAACACGCTGATGCACATGAAGTTTTGTCAGACTGGCTTAGTCATAACTAAGTAACCAATGAATGGAATTTCATGAAACTTATACTAATTATGTATTGTCATGACACAGCAGTGCACATTAAGTTTTGTCTTAATCTCTTTGGTAGTGCATGATATATTGCCCTTGAATTGATTTAAAATCCACAAATTAGCCATTTGTAAGGTACCGATGAACAAAATTCCTTGTAACTGAATTAAAAATGTATCATCTTAGTGTAGTGATGCTGAGGCAAGTGTTTAAGAAGAACAGCTTCAGCTTATGCCTTACTTATCCCAGAGTTTTTGCCCTTGATTTTATGTACAATCCACAACTTCAGCCTTAACTAAGTGACAAGTGAACAAATTTAATAAAACTTAAAATAACCCATAAACAAAGCGGGGCCACATCGGCGGGGGATATAAATTCACCGAATTTGCTTGTTTTAAATGATTTCTCCGTCTGATTAAGACATCTAAAATTTGTTGCAAGCAGAAGTAAATGTGCATCGGGACAAAATATCTGAATCAAAACATAAAATTGACTATAATTTCAGTTTGACCAGCAATAACTTCATTTGCGTTAATGATGGTGGTTTGCCTTTGGGCATGTGAAAAAAACATCAATTTTAACTTTCCATGTAGTAGCTCTTTTCAGAAATCTATCACAAATAGTCAAAAAATATCATTTTTTGTGGCACAGTGTTACAACCCCCTGGGTGAGTGCGAGTAATGACCGCGGATAAGCCTAAACAATCACATGCACCGCCGTCTGTAAAGCACACATCCGCGGTACAGACCATTATTTGGAGTTATAAGCATCCTGTTTTAGTGATGATTACTACAGCATGCTTGTTCAGTTTGAACTGACATTTTGACAAAAATTCTACCACTAATCTAACTTTAAACCTACAGAAGATTCCATAAATCTGACAAACTGTAAACAATAATTGAGTCGACTGAACTCTTTTGTTTGTTGTTTTAACCCGCTTCCTTCTTATCATTATTCGTTTTGCAAAGGAACAGAACGTTTTGCTAAGATAGCGATCGTTCGAGTGCAAACGTGGTTCGAAACTGTTCTGTTTGTATGAATCTTTTATTTACAAAAACAGCCTCAGTATCTATAATTACCATTTGTCAACAGGACTCCTCAACAGTTTCACCGTTATTAGCTGCGCCGATCCAAGATTAGCATGAAATCAACCGATTCTAGAAAACGGTATGTTACCTGTGAGTTTTATGTTGTCTCTTTCCCATATAGTGTCATGGGTTTGATCTGTAATTGAATTGTGTCAGTTCCTGAAAATTTTCCTCCTCACTTTTCCACATCCGATTTACGTCACGGCGTGCGTAAGAAAGAACACAATATTTCTGGACTATCCTTAACTGTCATGAGGATTCTTATAAGAATCTGATTGAGAGACTTGGTTGAGCATTTATCCGAACCCACAATATATCGATGTTTATATAGATCTTCTTGTAAATTAGGCATCGAATATAGTTTTGGAGGATCAAGCTCTTCCTCAGCAGTGGAAATACTAAAGGAAACTAAAACCGTCTTTTGATTTCTTAGAATTTCCTCCTTCGACTACTAAATGCATGTACATGTAGGGTTTCCTTCCGAAGTGTTCAAACCCAGCTCCTGTATCAAGCAGTTGATATAGTTTGTCTTGCAAACAAAAATAAAATTGTTAGCTACCTTGCCTGCTGGAATGACGACAAATCTATCATGGAGATCAGCTAGCTCACTAGCGAGGTCAGGAATGACCAAGACCGATTTACATTGAGTTGACATGGTCGCGAACAAAATAGAAATACGCGTGTGTATGCCAATGACGCTATCGATTTGGTCCACTCAGATAGTGTGTCAACTTTGACCTCTCCTGTTCAGCCCAAAGTATAGCAAAGTCTTAAAAAGAATCCATAATTAATTTTGAACTCTGATTCCAACTAAACTTCTTATGTATAGCGCCTTTGGAGAGTAACTCACTTAAAATGTAATTTTCCACAATGCCAAGATCACCAGTTATATTGTCACCTGCTGGTTGTTACCATTACTTAGAGGACGTACAGGTGCAAACAGGAGGATCACAGACCACGTCCTTGGAGTATATGCGCCGTAGCACATCCCTGTAATTAAAGATTTTGGTTGCAATAATTGACTTATAACTGTACAAAATTAGTGGACAATTCTGATTTTTAACGCAAAGTGGAATTGCTGATTGACATCTTTGTGATTCAGTATACTGCTTATCCATGACGTTTAGCAGAAACATGCATTTACCGGTATTGAATAACAAAATGCAATATTTCTTACACATTCGTAAGACGACGTTATCTAGGTAGGCAAATAGTTTAAAGTGTAAATGAGTTTTTACATCTACGTGATACACAAATGCCCTAACTTAATACATGAAATATCTTTAATTTTCATATTAAACGGTTGTTTTAAAAGCTGGAATAATAATAAGCACACGATACGTATGTGCTGGCTCTCGTTTCAGACGTCTAACGTCGTGACATTTATGCAATACGCCAGTACCATTTTGGAGCCAAAACACGTCAGTCAACGAATATTTGACACGGCGATCACTGTAAGAAATGAAATGTCTTATTATTTATATATGTCCTGAACCAATAATTGAAATAACAAAAATAGGTTTAAAATCATTGCTTTCGCTTTCTGTAGTCTTAACTATATTCATATTTTTATGCAGAAGTAGAGTCTCTTGAAAGTGTTCTGATATATCTTACGCTTATCTAAGAAAAGGTAGTAAAAATACATAAACAGCAGACGCGTTACGTCTATTATTTTTGCATCGGAATAGCTTTGCTGGAATCAGATGAAGGAAAGAAAGAAATCGATTATCGTATGTGACATTTCTGTCAAATACCAATTTTTGTTTACTAGTTGGTGATTTCTGTAGGTTTAACAATGTACTATATATATATATATAGGTAAAAATACAAAAATAATGTCCGGAACCAGAACTCTGTATATGAAAAATCAAACTAACGAGATGGAACGTCTGTAAATAATTTAATTTTCCCTATGCATTTCACTGTATAAGATCATCAGGGAAATAATGGCGTTGTATACATAGTAACGGCGTTATGCCGTTACGTTATTGTGCACATATATTTATGACGTCATTTAAAACTGTTCAGTAATGGATTAAAAGAGTTTATGAAATGTTTTTCCATGTTTAACCTAGCTGAAACGTTTTCCGTAAACAATTTGTAAAACGGGAATATTTTAAATTTAAGTTCAGTTTTGCAACATTCCACATAATCTTGGCTTTGATGCTTTAAATTACTGGCTATCAAAATACCCAGATCTAATAAACATTCGCTTCACAAAAGAATTCATATTAGAAGGTTCCAGGACTATTCTTGAGAATCACAATTTTATATTCAATGATGTTTTCTATAAACAAATTAAGGGCACAGCAATGGGTACAAAGTTTGCACCAACATATGCGACTCTGGTCCTCAGATTTCTGGAGTAAAAACTATATACTAAACTGCAGGAAAGTTATGGTATAGAAATTACCAGTTTTGTAAAAGAAAACTGGAAAAAATTTTTTAGATGATTGTTTTATCTTTTGGCAGAAAGATCTACACTTATTAAAATCTTTTCATGTACATCTGAATCAACTACACCCAGACATAAGGTTCATAATGAAAATAAATGAAAAACAGTTACCATTTTTACATGTAGATGTACTGGTAATAAAAGATAAATACAATATAAAACAGATATATTTTATAATAAGACAGACTCAAAACAATACTTAGATTTCTTTTCATGTCATCCAAAGCATACCAAAGTAAATGTTCCATTTAATTTAGCAAAACGCATCAGAACGATAGTATCCGATAATACTTTGACACAAAAACGAATGTCAGACCTAAGAACAGCATTGCGCCACAGAAACTACCCTAAAACTGTAATTAACAAAGGAATAGAAAAAGCTATGTCAATGTCCAGAAAAGAATGCTTAACCCCCAAAACGATACAAAAAAGTGACATTCTACCGTATGTATCCACTTGCAATCCTCAAAACAAAGAAATGTTTGGTATATTAAAAAACAATCTAACGATTTTACAGGAAGACAATACCATGAGTGAAATTTTAAAAAATACTAGAATAATAAAAAGTAAAAGACAACCAAAAAACCTTAAAAGTCTTTTAATTAGATCTAACTTTAACACCAGGAAGGCAGAGGTCAAAAAGTGTAAATCAGCTAAATGTGGTTTATGTCCATATTTAATAGAAGGCATATATATATATATATATATAAAAAAAAACACAATTGAGTCCGATTTCACAGTAACGCATGATTTATTTCGCTGTTTTCTACCGGTTTCACTGTTACAGTACAGATCATCAGGAACAAATATGGCGAATTTGTGTCGCATGGAGACGACGTTAGCAACGTAGCGTTCTTGTCGCATGCGCCGTAACGTCTACTTCCGCTCATTACAGTACAATACACTGTCACATTAATATCTATACAGTATAGTGTAATAATGGCGTATAGTTCATTTTACTAATATAAGAGTAAGTTGTTATTAATACATGTATACAATAACGATATACGTTGATGGTACAGATTAGGAAGACCTGTTTAGCTCAGGTTTAAGGAGATTAATGAAATATTTTTCTTTCGCGCGCCTTAATGACATGCTTTCAAAATACATTTTGTAGAATGGGAAGATGTAATATTTCGGATCTTGCCGGTTGGCACATGTACTTATGTGTTCACTTACATGAAGCATTCTAGTACTTGGGTCACGGATTTGCTGATTGTGCACAGTGACCCGTTTTCGTAAATAGTTTCCGGTTTCACCTATATATTCTTTGCCGCAGCCTCTGCATTTCATGACATAAATCACATTTTTTACTTCACAGGTCATTGTTTCATGTACGTAAAATTTTATACCGCAATTAAAATCAAATGCGGTGCCTTCTAATAGATGATTGCAGAGGCCGCAGTTTGACCTCTGACAACGTTTTACTTTGTGTTCAGAGTCATTACTAAATGTGGCTTTCGTTAGAATTCGCTTCAAACTATTTGGTTGCCGTTTGCTTTTAATCATCGTAAACTTTGAAAGAACACTTTTCATTTTTTTGGATCTTCTTGCAAAATTGGAAGATTATATATATATATATATATATATATATATATATATATATATATATATATATAAATATATATATATATATATATATATATATATATATATATATATTCTGAAGAAAGATTTTCTGAGAGCAAGACCACAACGTGAAAAACGAATATATCAGTAGCGTTTTCGTGAGTCTATTCGTGCCTCAGCCAATTAGCTGATGGAGTGAGCGAGTGAACTCGGGTTTTACGTCCCACCAGCAACGAAGTTATATGGACACGGGACGTCGGTTTAAAGTCTCATCTGAAAGACCGGAAAAGCGTACGGCGATTGATCTTGCGACCCCTGGATTGGTAGTCTGGAGTGTTTTCCACTATACTACAGCCGCTCCTTATCTAATGGAAAAAAAAAACACACACTATGTGTGAATGAGTGGTGCATAGAAACTGTTTATAAAGTCCCTCTAACAATCTTTCCCTCCTGCACGTGGATACAGATCATCGGAAGGCAGAGTCTCTATTTTAGTTTATCTTTATGTTTATTTTCTTCCCGTTTTTAGAAAAAAAGACATAAATTCAATAAATACTTGGTTGGTTGTTTGGGGTTTACCGGCCCTTTGAGACGGTACTTAAGTCTATATAGGACCGTCTCCCAGAGAGAGGGAGAAAGAAAAGGGAAATGATAGACGAGAGAAAAATGTCCAAACAACCCCCACCCGCACCTACTGCAAACACAGTATGCCCTTAACCTACTGTTATCCAAATTAGTAGGACGCATTGGCACTTGAAGTTATACCTAGTAAAATCGCACCACCCAACCACCCACTAAAATAGATAACATAAGATATTCGAGCCGCGACATGAGAAAACAAACAAAGTGGTTGTGCGTCCAGCGCAAACTCAGATCAGCCTGGGCATCCGTCAAGTCTGAACAGAATCTTCACTGTCCGCATAGAGGTAGCTTAGACCCTGAGCTACCCTTGAAGCGCTTAGCAACAAGTCTGATCGGACTTGGCGAATGCCCAGGCTGATTAGACTCTGAGCTGCGTGCACAACCTTTTTGTTGGTTTTCTCGTGTCGCGGCTCATTTTGATTTGTAAGAGTTACATTAGATTTTATGACTAGCCTGTAATATTTTTTGTTAATATGTATATTTTATTGGTGTCTTGATGCACTATATAATGTCGTCTTAGGTAGGGAGGGACTCCATCCTACGTTTTATTTGGTTTCCTAGAATGTCTAATTGTGTCACTTATATCAATGCCTGAAATACATTGTAACGGCTTTACTTCTACAAGAGGGCAAATGCTTTTTTGAAGGTCTATCGCCGACACTAAAAATCTTTTAGAGTTCCTTCAAAAACACAAAACACATTCGAAATAAGAAACATGGGTCATACTTAAAAGTTTCGGTTTATTCAGCCTCATCAGTGAACCTTAAATGATCTGGTGACAAAAGCCAGAGAAAAAAGTACTACAATGTCCTGATTCTTAAATAGGCAGCCGATTCAAAGACTGAATATTATCAAAATAGGGGTCCAAATGAATAAGTGGCGATGATCTAGAATATGAGTCTAAATCAATAAAAAATCGTTTTCTCAGAATATATCTTCTGATCTCAAAGAACAAATTAAAGTTGAAAATGAAAGAGAACTGGTTTCTAAATTCAATGTCGGGTTTAAAATAATCAATTTAGCAGCAGGGCCAGACTTTTAAGAAATCTAAAATATCTAAGAAGAACGGATATTTCGAGCAGTTCAGAAAAAATATTATATGTTATAGGCGTACTAGATATAACATAGATATTTTTGTTTGAGTCTGCATGTTTAGTGGTAACGCAATCATGATTATTAACTTTTCTTCCTTGTTTGATCGCATGCCAGTCGGTCGGGCATCAAAATTCAATGACAGACCCGACATAAATCTAGTTATTTTAGTAGGCTGGGATTAGGGGTTCTAGTTTGTTGCTCGGCCATTCGGGGCCCAACTGATGGGTTTATTTACTTTCTTTGCTTCAGTATTTCTGTAGTGTTCTACAGGTGTTGAGTTCTCGTCTTTTTGACATTAAAGTCTTTGAATCGACTGCCTATTTAAAATTAAGAAATTTCAGTAAGCTCTTCTCTGGTTTCGTCACCAGATATTGTCGGGATCACTAATGAGGCTTTATTAGCTAAAACTACGAAGTCTGGCCCGCCCATGTTCATTCTTCTGAATGTATCCTCTCCTCTTGGAGGAACTCTTTAAGATTATAATTTCATTCTTCATATTATTCATTTTTTTTAACCATTGCAGAAGCTAAGGGCGAGAGTTTGATCCAGGAAACCTAGTTTAAGTCCTCAGTCCCACATCAATCTATCTGTTACTGACGGTTTCATGGCGATTCATCTAAATTTGATCCCTCAAGGTTACCTTATCTTGTGTCAACTTGTCTGTGATCTTCTACCAAAATGGTTACCTGTATTGCGGCCACATTGCTTTCGGCTTTGTTTTGTAATTGAAAAAAGAAATAAGGTGCAAATAGATATCAACGTTGTTGGTTGATTGGTTTTTTGGGGTCCTACGGATCTTTGAGACAGTATTTCAGTGTATATCGAGCCGTATTTCCATGGAATGGGAAAAAGAAAATAGATACGATATAAGAGAAAAAAATTTCAAACAACCGCGACCGCACCTGATGCAAGCACAGTAAGCCCCTGCCCGTCTATGTTCAAATTAGTAGGACGCCCCGGCACTGAAAGTTACCCAGCACCTTTGCCCAGCCCGACCACTCCTGATATAAATATTACTTGTTCGGGTTGTCCATCTTGGTGATTCCTTTTAACTGCTATATGGTGGTGGTTTCATTTTGGGTAGCTGAATATTTCAGAAAGACCTGTCCTTTTGGTTTGCCATGCGCGACTTTAATGAACTGTTGTCAATTTCTATACACACGTCTTTCCGTTTTGTTTTTTAGGGCGTGTTTTGGGATCTGATTGTATGAATTCCTTATCATCGGTCATAGTCGATCTTTTTAATTTTCGAGAAAGAAAAATGAATAACAGGTATAAGAGAAAGTTAAAAGAATGTTGTATGTATGTCCTGGTGAATATTAATCCAAAACCTAAGATTTGCAAACCATGCGAAACACAATTACGTTACATATACAAAAGCCGATCAAATATTTCCCAAAACTGGAAACAACCGATACTGGCGTGCAGTTCGAAGAATACAGATCTGCATGTGCAAAATACTACCCATTTTCCGGATTATATTTCGGATTTTGTGAAAAAAAAGTTTTGTTTGTTATTGCGACACACAATAAGGTCACGAGGCAGTCTTTTCTTTTACACCAAGGCCTATCGGAACCAGAATTTTATATGACTTAGTATACAAATTCAAAAAGATTATGGGTAGGACTGATTTTTCTGATCAATTCCGGAAAATAATAATACGTCACAAACGTATTGGCTACAATTTAAATGTTATGCGTCAGTCTGCATGCTTAGTGATTAACCCAATCACGGTTGATAACTTTGCTGCACTCTTTAATTGCACACCGTGGGATCGGGCGTCAGACTCTATGATGGCCCCGACCTAAAGCTATATATTTTAGTTGGTTGGGACTGGAGCCTTTTTGTCTGTTGCTTGGTCCACCGGGGCTCAACTGGTGACCTTCTTTTGCTTCAGATTTCCAGTGGGGTTGTTTGGCAGGCCAGGGATCTCCACCTGTTAGACGGCCCGTTGTATCTGTTGAGTCCTCGTCTTTGCTTCTTTATGGTGTTGAAAGTAAAAAGTATGCAAAGACCAGGAACTGAAACAATCAAAATCCAAATCCAGCCCTCAAACAAATTTGATTTATGTGTTTACCGTAATGATTCATTGACGAGTTAGAGGAGTATCATGCGAACAGAACAACCAACTAAATGTATTGTACCACTTCAGAAACTGAGGGTGAGGTTGGGCCTGTAAAATCGATTTAAGCCCCCCAGTAATTCATTACTGACCGTTCCAAGGCGGTAGTTCTGTTGTGGTTCTCTGTTGCCTGTTTTTGGTGTCAGAGTTTCTGTGATGTTTTACCTTATGTATGTTCTTATTATTTTTGGTTCGGTTTGGGTTGCTGAGTGGCCACCTTTTGGGAACAAGCTGCTCACTCGGTTGGCCATATATTCTCTGTATCTTGATTATTTGTAATCTTAGTTGTTTCCAACTATGGTTTGAGGGCTGGATTTGGATTTTGATTGTTTCAGTTCCTGGTCTTTGCATACTTTTTACTTCCATTCTGGCGGTTACGTTGGTTTTGTACAATCAAGTTCTATTAATCATATATTTATTTATTTTATTTATTTATTGTGCTGAGAAGCTTTGCAAAATATTCAAAAATCGAAATGCAAAGTCATACTCACCATCAGCAAAGGCAAATATCGTCAATAACGCAAGTACAAACACAGGTACCGGATTCATCTGAAAATGAAAGATTTTGAATGAACATTAACTGAAAGAAAATAGGTTGAAAACACTAAAATGCCAGCATTCTACTAAAGCCACCAAACTGAATGTGAAAGTAATGATGAAAATGTCAACCTGTATGCAGTTATCGCATAATTTTAATACTGTAACTTTAATTTCTGTATTGAGGTACGTATACACTTTCATACATTACACACGACACGACAAAACCAACAAAGTGGTTGTATGCCCAGCGCAGACTCAGATTAGCCTGGGCATCCGTCCAGTCTGATCAGAATCTTCACTGTGCGCATGGAGGTAGCTTAGACCCTTAGCGTTCCTGTAAGCGCCTAGCAAAGAATCTGCTCAGATTGGACAGATGCCCAGGCTGATCCGTATCTGCGGTGGGCGCGCAACCACTTTGTTGGTTTTCTCGTGTCGTGGCTCATATGTCCCTAAACCAGGAAACGTTACATCAAAATAAAAATCATCACACTTATCATAAATTTTGAATGAAACAAATCTTTTTGGAAAAGATAACTGTAAATCCCAAACTAGGGCTTTGGTATCAGAGGTATAAGCTTTGTTTATCAGTAGTACATGTGAAATATTCGATTGAATATTCTAAGTATTTAAAGTAAGGTTGTAAATATGATATTAGTCATACGGATATCCAAATATTGAGACAAATATTTCCAACAATGTCGGAGTGTTTATCATCGAAAAGAGATGAAATGAAATATTCCCCATAGCAAAATGAAAACAACTTAAAATCTGCTTTAACAAAAGCACTGTTAGTGCTAATCGGAATGCAACGGTTGTGTCTGTAAGGTATAACTTGGTGTCAGATCTAATGTTTACGTTATCTCAACATATGTTCTGCATTCAAATTTAACGAGTAACTACACTTCAGAAACTGAATGAATCAGATCCAAAACCCTATCCCCAACATCAAAAGGAAAGATTTACATAGATATCCCAACAAACAATAAATTACAAGTGATAAGTCGAGTCAGCAGCTCTTTCCAAAATAAGTGGCAACTCAGCTATCTTTATTGAACTAAATAATTTAGACCAACAGAAGGGTTACAACAGACTAAGCAAATTATACGAAAAACATTTAACAACTATTTTTACCTATTTTCTATTTTTAATATAGAAGGGTTAAAATGAGAACACACTGAATTAAACAGCACCGAACATAAAACAAATGCAACCGCAATGAAAGTACCGCCTTGGGACGGTCAGTAATAACTACTGAGGGGTTTAACACGCCCCACATTGTTTACATCGCTTTGGTCTTCAGAAGTGAAAAATAAAATCTGAAGCTACATTTTCTGGGAGCCAGGGAAATCTCCAACAACAAAATGCCAGGGTTTAATTGAGACTGTTCATGTACAGCAATGTAGTGTTGCGACACTGTTTACTTCCCATCTCCCTTCCTCTCATTTCAGCCCCGCCCCTCGTAGTCTGCATTCAGTGGATTATTGTTCATATTGTCTCAGAATGAGACCAGTTTTCATTATTTAATCTGCACTGTGATGAATTCGGGAACGCATTCAAGAAATGAAATAGCCGGTGTTTCAGTAAAGCTACTCTCAGCCAATTTTTTTCTTTGAAAATCTGCTCAGTTTAATCTTTGAATTTTAATTAGATTAAGTTTGGTTAAATTATGGACAAAAGTGGTAAAAAGTGTTGAAAAATCATACATTGCCCACTTTGATGAACGAAAGTTTGTCGAATTCGGTTTATTAAGAACCTCTCGCGACTTTACTAGACATACATATCTTTGTTTGAACCATCATCAACTTTAACACAGCATTTCATGACATCATGTTGATAGCATTGAGACAATATGTGCATAATTTAGAAAATTCAGTAGTTGGACTAGAAGTTTACTCGGCAATAAATCAAGCTTTAAAGGATCTTTTGAGAAGGTGAGGTAACGAATGAATGGTCTGAAAGCTATCTTCAGAGCTAAATTATTTCAATAGGCATCATTTACTTCAGACGTATCTTTTGCAGTCGTCCCTTTATAGTCCTTAGTGCTGTTTAGTTCTTCTAATTGTGTAAGTACATAAAAATCAACAACATTGCTTTAGGCCATGCATACTGGAATGAAAACAAACCTATTCTATGAAATTCTTGAATACACTGCTACGTATTTTAGACTTAGCTGTAGCACCTGTATAAAACGTTTCGGTAATCGATGGTTTAAGCGAGAGTTAGCTTAACCGCAAAGTAAAAAGATAGGCAATGATCAGGAATTAATGCAATCAAATCCCAACCAAAAGTGAAAGAAGCACATACACACGGAAAAAATGACACAAGTTCACGAAAGACACGCGCGGTAAACCAAATGAGCAGCTCTTTCCCAAAGAGGTGGTCATTCAGCTACTCTAATAAAAAAACAGCATCAACATCTATTCTTATCTATTTTATTTTCAAATTACATAACAGAGCGAAACAAAAGGCAGATACGGTAGTGAAACAGGTGACCAAACCGCCAAAGAAAATAGGCAAGCGGACAAAGCACAATATAACATCAAGGAATCACAACAGAAGCACTGTCTTGGAACGGTCTTAAATGCATAGAAAGTAAGCTTTTTAAAATTGTGCATAAATGTATCCATTTTTGTTCAGAAAATAACACTTAAGAGCAGATGCAAAAAAAAAAAAAAAAAGAACAAACGGTAAGGAAATGGTGCAAATCCATCTGTGGTACCCACGGCATTGCGAGATTAAATGTTAGAATCAACTAGATTTGACTTATGCCTAGCTTGCTACATTGGACATCTCTTTCCTGATGCCCTTGTCTGTCGCCTTTCTCGAGACGCAGGGGTTGAGGTGGCTAAATTGTGGATGCCTGTGCTCGCGGGTTAATACGTAGGCGTCTCTTACCTGATGTCTGCAGCTAATGTGTCCCGCGGAATACGACAATAAGTGTGGCTCGGAGAGGGATGATCGTTGCCTGCAGAAACCTGCGCACCATCTCTTCTGTCTCAAACCTTCGGGGTTTAGCGACGCTGAAGAAGTTTAATACAAAAACGCGTCTGTCGCATTAAACTTGGTATGGATAAGTTGATGGTTGGTTGGTTGATTTGATGCTTAACGTCCACGGTAAACAACTAAGGTCATGTCGGGACGGTCAGTTAACCTAACCACACTATTCCTGGGCAGGCTTAGACCTCCTAAGCGGTTAACCAGTACTAAGTGCACATGCTTTCGCCAGTAACTGACAACTGCCCTTCTTGAATCAGCGGAAGGAGAAACGAAAGTATGTGGCCAGACCGGGATTCGAACCCAGGACCTCTGACTTACGAGTCAGGTGCCCTACCGATTGCGCTACCCGGCCCGGCGGATAAAATGATATTAATAGACATGAGTCTGTTACTTTTAGATACATCATTAAGATATGTCAGCGTTGTTAGCATCACCTGTTGTGTACTTTGTTATTTGGTTATTCATTTCGGCTTGGAAACTGTTATCATCTTATTAAAGACGTCTCTGCAAATACCATTATGATACTATTTAAAAATAAAAGTGGTATCTGAGTACCATGAAAATATCAAGGTCACGCTGTTCACGATAGCCTTCTAATCAAGGTCTTCAATAGTTTTTCATTTGGACATACTGTTTTTGAAGTACTGACTGGCAATAAAATCATCATTTCCTTTTATTTAGCCACACTAATCATGGTGGCACAAATCGATCTTTGTGGATTATCTTCTCTGACGATTTTCACCAGACTTTTCCTCTATATTAAAAGTCTGGAGTACTGAAATATGCAATTCAAGATGGATGTTCTTATGTTGTTTTTTATCCATATGTTGGTCGACTTTTGATGTTAATTTATTTATATGCAGATTTTCCTTGTTGGTTTAAACATATTTAATTTTCAATAATGTGCACTACAACATACAAAAAGCATACATACATACATAAGTACACAATGAAAAAGGATCAGAACGAAAGCTGATAGCTTATTGAGCTCTTCCCTTTTCCTTGTTCGACTGGTAGATATTCTGGTTTGGTTCTTCTTTTATGTGTTTTTTTGTTGCTATGTCTGTCATTGATATATACTCAGAAACAAAAGAATGAATACACTTTTTGAATGCCTATATTTTACTTATTTTTCACTACTCAGATTTGAAATTCTGCATAATATATTTTTACCTAAGGTTGATATATGTGGTATAATAAAATTTTTGGTTGAAACGCTTGACTAGCGGCACTATACGTACATGCCGGTTTTGCACGTTTCCCATGTGCAGCAAAATGGACAATATGATTTTGCTATTAATCTGCATTTGAAATTTCTGTTGTTTTTTTCTAAATAAACCACAACGTTTGCGTTTCATTTGCATGATGAAAGGCTCCCTGTGGCAAGCACGATTCTGACACGCAGAGGCAAAAGAAAGGATGCTTTTTTTTTAAATGCCACTTTTTTTTCTTATCATTCACAGCTTACGTTCTAAATTTTACACGACGCATATTTCCTCAAAGTACAAAAATGTGACATCGTAAGATTACTAAATGAATCGCTTGACAAGCGACAGTACACGTACATGTTTGTTTTGCCGTTTTTGCACGTGCATGATATCAAACAATATGATAATGCTGCAAAATCAGTATTTGCTTTTTCTATTTATTTCTTAACAAACCACAGTGTATGCGTTTCATTTACATGACGACAATGCTTTTGGCGCAAACTGAAGTCGTAACAGGCTGACCTCTTAAAGCGGTTCGTGGCTGGCTCAATAAAATACACTAGAGTCACGAATGATTGGCGATAAAGTGTACACTTCCTTTGTGCATCTGGATAATTTTCCTCTGCATGTATGTTTTCTGTCTGCCACAGAGAGCCTTGTCATCGTGTAAATGTAAGGCAAGTGTTGTGGTTTGTTTTGAAAAACAATCGAAATTTAAAATACAGATTTACAGCAAACTCGTATTGTCCAGTTTGCTGCACGTGGAGAAAGTGAAAAACCGGCATGTACGTTCAGTGCCACTAATAAAGCGTTACAATCAGTTATTTTACTACACCACACTGATGTTTCTTGAGTAACAATAGCTTATGCGAAACATTCAGGCCTGAGCCAAGAGAACTGAGTAAAATATATGCATTCAAAAAGTGTATACTTTCATTTGCCTCTCAGTATATTTTTCGTGATGTTGAGGCCAACCCGGTGACCACCTACTTGGGAAGTGGCTGTTGACATGGCTATCGCTAATGATATATTTGGTGGTGACTAATTGTGTGTTGTCTTTTCTCCACATCGTGCCTTAGGTTGGGATCTGGAATTGAATTGTATCATATCCTGAGAATTTTCCTAATACTTTTGTTATCGAAGATGCGCCGTTCCGTTTTATCCTTTGCTTAAAATTGCGTTACTTCCTCCTCCTTTCGATATCTTAGATGAGTGGTGTTTGGTAATAGTGGGTTGTTTTGTTATTTTCATTTATGATTTTATCTTATTGAAAATATTTTCATTTTCAGCCCGACGGTGATTATTTCCTGTCCCATTCGCTTCTCATACGCATTAGAAGTAAATCAACACCACAGTAAACTTTTTTCTACGGTAATCTCAATTTGTTAGTTCAGTCTTAACTATCGTCCTCCAGGTACACAGACAGATAATGGAGCCTACTACTGGCAAGTACCTGGTCATCCCTCGGTACAGAGGCTTCAAGATTTCTGCCAGCTTTTAAACTCAACTAAAGAGTTTCGACTAACAATAACTTCATGATAAAACAAATTCTTACTGTATTTATCATTTGTTATTCCGAGGTCACCTTACTAGCCATCCGTCCCCAACATACTTGCGACTTATCTGATTACAGGTATTTAAACATCCGCAATGGTTAGTTTATCACGCTTAGATAAGGCAACAGTCAGATATGTTTTACGTTGGTTACTTGAAATTAAAGGCCCAATTGCTCTATGAAAAATTTCATCGTGAGGTATCACTGCAGGCATCTCAACATACTTTTGTCATTGTAAATGACGGTGATAAGTTAAGTTTAACACAACAAACATCCTTGAAATTCACCTTAGAAAGGTTTGACATAATTGTTTTCATTTTATTTGCCAACAAAAAAGACCAATATGATATAATACACTTGCATAAAATGGTAAAAATACAGTGTAAAAGTGTGGGGCCCCTTTCACTGCCTCGCTTTTGTAAATACCGCATGAATTAACGGGAAACAGAAAAGGACAATTGTATTTTGTGGAGTGATTAAACATTTTTTAAAACGTGTTCCCAATACCTTTTGCCACTTCATTGGGCCAATATAGGCGCAACAACCCATTGTTTATCACCAATTGTGAAGGTTGTTTAAAGCGATTATGATTTTTTGTGGCGTTTTACCACTGGTAGAACTATGGAGACTTGAAGTTGTGTCAGTGATGTCAAATCTGTAAATATAGCAAACTAAAACATCTGATGCCGTTAATTCATCGATTTCATTTGACAAAATAGTTGACAAATAAAACGAACTTATGAAGGTGAAACAGTTTAGCCTTTGTTATATAATTACCGAATGTAATATAGTCGGCTCAAGAGAGTGCGTCCAGACGAATAAGTTTGTAATCGGCTTATCTGATTATTGACACGTTTATCGTTCAAGAATTGTGTTTTATTCTATTTTTAAACGTAATTTTCATATAAATTATTCCATGTTTCTGTTAAACTGGTCAGTCTATTACAGGTATGATACAGAGTAAGCAGATGATCGAAGACCAGAAACTAATTTTATTGAATTGCATACCCTGCCCTCGAAACCAAAACGGAAATAACTTTATACATGAACTGATAACAGTTCACATAAGACATGTACGGTTAACCGAATTAATAGTTCTTTCCTAGACAATACCTCAGTAACATCTATGCTTACCTATTTTCTATTTTAAATTACAAAACAAAACAGAAAGCATATTAAACAGCTGTACAAATGGTAATTTTGCTAGAAGACTACAAACATGTGGCTATAAGAACACGTAACATTAAGGAAATCCAACAAAAGAACCACCATGGATCGGTCAGAAATAAACATTTGAAGTTTAGAAATTCCCCGTATAATACAAAGCCATATGCCAATAAAAATAATTGAGAAAAGTGCACTATAAACAGCAGTATTCCAAATAAAAATCTAAAACCGCTCCTTCAAGTGCAGAGAATACATAGAGAAGTAGGAATATGGGCCAGACTACGTAGTTTCGGCTAATAAAGCCTCGTCAGTGATCCTGACAATATCTGGTGACGAAACCAGAAAAAAGAATGCTGTAATTTCTTTATTTTAATTGGGCAGTCGATTCAAAGACTGGCTAATTTCAAAAGGATCCAAATAATATAATAGACGATGATCTAGAATAATAGTCTAAATCGATCTCAAATTTTAGATTTCTCAGAATCTATCCTCCGATCTCAAAGGATGTAAATAAAATATAATCTGCACTATGGATGATGTACGGGGAGACGTTTTACGGCCGCCACACGGCACAACACCAGCTGCAGTGTGGTACAATTAAAATCTAAAGCTGTTCCTTCAAGAACAGAGAATACATACAGAAGTAGGAATATGGGCCAGACTACGTAGTTTCGGCTAAAAAAGCCTCGCCAGTGACCCTGACAATATCTGGTGACGAAACCAGAAAGAAGAATACTGTAATTTCTTTATTATCGCACCTGCTTAAGCAAGGTGCGATATAGGCGTCCGGTTTTCCGTCCGTCAGTCCGTCCGTTCTTCCGTTCACAATTTACGTCGACCCTAGCATTTTAATCCATTCAAATGACTTATTCTCTGAAACCACTGCATCCATGGTTCTCAAATTTCACATGCAGCATGATCAGACAGCAGGGCTTCAAAATGGTAAATTCAGGCGGGTCGCAAAATTTTAATCCAAAATAGCTGCCGTTACTAAAAATAGCAAAACCATTAAAATCAACGTTTTCTCCAGAACCACTTGGTATATTTGGTTGAAATATTGTATGAGGCATAAGTCGGACCTTGGTATTCAGAATTATCACAACAAAAAAAATCTGTAGCGAAATTAGGTCACAGTGATCTTACGTCGACCCTAGAATAATTTACGTTGACCCTAGCATTTAAGTCCATTCAAATGACTTTTTCTCTGAAACTACTGCATCCATGGTTCTGAAATTTCACATGCAGCATGATCAGACAGCAGGACTTCAGAACGATAAAATTCAGGCGGGTTGAGAATTCAAGATGGTCGCCATTACTAAAAATAGCAAAACCAATAAAATCAAGTTTTCTACAGAACCACTTTGTAATTTGGCTGAAATTTTGTATGAAGCATAAGTTGGACCTTGGTTTTCAGAATTATCAAAATGAAAAACATCTGTAGCGGAATTAGGTCATAGTGACCTAATGTTATCCCTAGAATTTACGTCGACCCTAGCGTTTTAGTCCATTCAAATGACTTATTCTCTGAAACTACTGCGTCCATGGTTCTCAAATTTCACATGCAGCATGATCAGACTGCAGGGCTTCAGAATGATAAATTTCGGGCGGGTCGAGAATCCAAGATGGTCACCGTTACTAAAAATAGCAAAACCAATAAAATCAACTTTTTTCTCCAGAACCACTTGGTATATTCATTGAGTTCTTCATGTGAAGGCACACAGCAGGTGCGACATAGCATTCCGCGGAATTCTTGTTTTAATTGGGCAGTCGATTCAAAGTTTGATCGAGCTATATAATAACATTAAAAAAAACGAAAAAAAGTTCGTCCCATAATCTTGCTAGGTCGTTGGGGCACCACGGATGACTTTACGACAATCCCTTTCCACCTAATCCCATTTACAGCTCTCTTAGTTGTGCTGATAAAGTTCATCTGTATTCACCGTTTGTATCGTCTTCCAACTACTTCTTTGAGCTATGTCTTCTTGTTTTCCTGTCTCTGTACACTGCAAAATCGTCTTTGCTGTAAGAAGTAGCCAAACAAACTTATGTTCGTTTATTGACCATACTCAGGAGTTTGTCACATTCTCCAATTGTTTCTTTGATCTTTTGTTGCGAATCCTCATTTCTTATGTGATCTTTATATGAGATGTTCAGTAACCTTTCGGTAGCAGCTCGTCGCAAAGGCCTGCTTTATTTTTTCTGACTCCGCTATCAAAGTCCACGACTCTAAAGCATGCAAAATACGGATATGAAAAGGAAGCGTAATAGTGTACCACTGACCCAAATAATAAGTTGTTACCGCTCCAAATTGGTTTCAGCTTTGTCAACGCCGTAGTTGTTTGTGCAATACTTCAAAAACCTCTTTTTTAAGCTATTATCTAAACCAAGTGCTCTAAGGTACTTGAAGCTTTTTACTGCCCAAACTATGTTGATTTGCCTCTGGATGTCTTTGGCGCTGTTCGCCATTAGTGTAGTCTTTTCAGCACATATCAACATTTTATACCTTAGGCAGGTTTTGTCGAGACTTTCATCTAGGACTTCTAGCTCATTCTCTGCCTCAGGAAGGTCGTCAATGTCAACGGCAAACCAGTGATTGGTATTATCTTCCGATTATTCTTCTTACCTCTTCATAATGATCTTCCAGAGCATTAGACATAATTGTTTGGAAAAATGTTGAAGAGAGTTGATAAGAGAAGGCACCCTTTCCTCTAAACACCATGTTGTTCTGCATAATTCTACCATGCTGCCATTCACCTGGCCTGCACTTAAAGCCTTGCTATACAGATGCTGAATGGCGCGTACTATTGTGAGGATACCGCGCTTCCGCAACCTGGCCTATAAGGCTGCATGCCATACTCTGCCAAATGCTTTTTGAAATCTATGAATACATAGTATAGATTCTGCTTATGTTGAAGGTACTTTTCATAAATAATTTTGAGTTTAAAGGTCCGTGAGATAGAAAATGTCCACCTGTACAAAAATAAAGGCGTTGGATAGACTACAAGCCTTTGGCTTCCCCTTTAGCAAATTGACCCGCCCAGTGGTCTTCTTCAAGTTTCAATTAATCTGACACAGTGTTTTTATTAAATATAAAGACCACTTCCGCCGCGTACCGGGTGATTCACTATCACTTTCGCCGCGTACCGAAGTGATTTGCTACGAAGAAAACGTTTCTGGAGCTGGATTTTCTCAATTCCTACACACTAACATTGACAATAAAATGCCTTCAGTCTCCTTAAGCTATTCTAATTATTGTCCAAGCAGGAAAATAATAGCGTCAACACTACAGCTGCAACACATGGTACGCGTACGCCTATGAATCTTTATGGTCGTCGCCGTTCGAAGTTTACAGGTGACACTCGATTTTGTAGCGATAAATGTTGCCAGATTCTTTTCTGTCCGAATTATTAACAGCGTACAATAACATTTATTTTACAACTGTAACAAGATAAACAGCGTGCAAAAATATTTAGACATGTGGTACCTACTTTTTCTCTGTGGTTTCTTATAAAAAATGGAAGCGGGACAGGCATAGATGTTTATATGCCATACATTAGTTGGCGGCGTCAGTAACTGGCCAGAAATGAGCCACCAAAAGGATTTGGTGCAGAAAAAGATCACATACGTTTTAGATACGAGCTGTACTTGCGCTCTGTGTAAGAATTGTTTCTAAAGGTGATAGGGTAGTTCGCACTTGAGTCGAACACTTTTTATATTGCCTAGCAGCTCTAGCCCCTGCCTTTTGACAACACCGTGTTCGAGTAATGCAGTAGCTAGCGCAGTTTTTCGGACTTCAAATAATTGCAACTGTGTAGCTATATTTCGTCAAATAAGGGCAGAACAAGTGGTCTTACCCACCTACCCAAATTAGTCCTTAAGTCGAACAAACTAGCCCCTAACTGGAACAGATAAGTTGATTCTGCCGTTATAGGACAACCTCGTTTTAGGTCTGTAGTATTTGATATATTTGAAATCACTTTTTGTTTGGTGTCAAATTAAAACAGTCTATAGGAGGTAATCAGATAGACTGCAGGGTACGTAAATGAAGATAAACCACCTTTTGCCGCCTGGTACATTTAATAAACCTTTCATTTAAGGGGCTAAGTTACCATGTGTGATATTCACTTATGATAAATGTAGACAAGTGTTGCGTGCAAAGAACAAAAGACAAAGATTTGTGTGTGCATTTAGTCTGTGACTGAACGCAATTGCCAGTGATACAGCGAGTAACTGTCTCCGAAACTACATGACTGTGCTCGACTTCAGGTCGAATCCATTGTGGACGAATCGGTGTTCGTCTCGATGGCGAACTATAGGCTTGTGTTAAATATGTAAATTTTGTAGATTATTCTTATTTTGGCCAATAAATAATCATCTTTCGAGCATTAAGAAGTCACATATTAGTTTCACAAAATATGAAATTTCGGTAACTGAGAGTCATCTGTCCACATGAGACAAAGTGTTTCACAAACTTTATGATAAATCCAAATTCTGAAATTCAGAAAAAGCTCGAGAGGGATACATTTCAACAACAGATAGTCGTATAATAATACATGTTATATACTTTAGATTCTTTTATGCATATTGTTCATAGAATAAGATAACGTCTGGTTTATAGACAGATGATGATCCACCAAGATGAAACATTAATATTAACAACTTGATTAGTTCGTCGTTAGGACAAATTCGACTTAAGAGTTATCCTTACGGTAAAAAACAAGGAAACAAATGCAACTTAAGACGATGTTCCGAAGCAGATCGTTGGACATGGGTTTCTACATAGGTCTAATATCCAAGGGGAGATACGTGCTGAGAAGATCAAACTGATGACAAATAGAGCCAATGACAGGCACAGTGACATTTAGGTACAACAGTAGAAACGGAGAACAAATACATACTTCAGATACCTTGGAACAATTGTGTTAGATGACGGCCCACAACCAGAGGTTCGCTTAAGGATTGCACAAGCCACTGCTGCTGTGACAAAGCTACAGCCAATTTATAGAGATAACAACATGCCTTTTCGATCGTAGGTAAAGCTGATGCACTCCCTTGTCATACCATATTTCTGTAAGCCTTTGATACATGGATCTCGACATCAGACATAAAGAAGAGAACTCAGGCCGTTGAAATGAGTGTTACAGAAGATAACTGAACATCTCTTACAATGGCAATGCCACTAAACAGGATGCTTAAACCGAGTCTGCTATTTTCTATTCTTTGGTGTGTTCCTTGCTTTCAAAGAATCTTACTTTTTAGAAAATATTTATCTTCACTGAAGCTGAAGTTTGGACCGTGTGCAGGCCGTAAAACGTCTCCCAGTACACCATCATAGTGCAGATTATATTTTCTGGTCCTTTGGGATCATTGAGTTCATTGAGTAATTCTGAAAATAAAGTTCCGCTCAAGCCGGTGCTAGTGGGCGTGGCTAGTGTCGCACACTTCATAACGAGTAACGAACAGACTAAATTAAACCGAGCCTGCTATTTTCTATTTCTTTGGTTGTTCCTTGCCTCCTAAGGCTCTTACAAGGCTCTTACTTTTCAGAACATATTTATCTTCACTGCAGCTGGTGTTTGTGCCCTGTTGCTGGTCCTTTGGGATCATTGAGTTCATTTTAGTAATTTTGAAAATAGAGTTCCGCTCAAGCCGGTGCTAGTGGGCGTGGCTGGTGTCGCACACTTCATTACTAGTTACGAACAGACTCAATGAAACCGAGTCTGCTTTTTCCTACTTTTTGGCGTGTTCCTTGCTTCCAAAAGTATTACCTTTCAAAACATATTTATCTTCACTGCAACTAGTATTTGTGCCGTGTGGCGGCCGTAAAACTTCTCCCCGTACATCATCATGTTGCAGATTATATTTTCTGGTCTTTTGGGATCATTGAGTTCAATTGAGTAATTGGGAAAATAGAGTTCCGCTTAAGCCGGTGCTAGCGGGCGTGGCTGGTGTCGCACACTTCATAACTAGTCAGGAACAGACTCAATTAAACCGAGCCTGTTATTTTCTTTTCCTTGGTGTGTTCCTTGCTTCCAAAGGATCTTACTTTTCAGAACATATTTATCTTTACTGCAGCTGGTGTTTGTGCCGTGCGGCCACCGTAAAACGTGTCCCCGTACATTATCATAGTGCATATTACGTTTTCTGGTCCTTTGGTATCATTGAGCTCATTTGAGGAATTTTAAAAATAGAGTTCCGCATAAGCCGGTGCTAGGGGGCGTGGCTTGTGTCGCACACTTCATTACTAGTCACGAACAGACTCAATTAAACTGAGTCTGCTATTTTCTATTCCTTTATGTGTTCCTTGCTCTTACTTTTCAGAACATATAACAACGAGATTCAGTAAGCCCTTGGAAAATGTGACAAACGCCTGACCTAGGACAAAAATGAAACTGAGGGGGTTTGGTCATAAACCGAGGTCCTCTGGCTTAGCAAAGACAATTCTACAGGGCACAGTGAAAAGTAAAGAGAACAAGAGGAGCCAGAAGAAAGTGGGGTAGACAATATTAAGGAGTGGACAGGGATGGACTTCGCGATCAAAACTAGGGCAGCTGAATATAGAAATGCGTGGGGAGATATTGTCGCAAAATGTTGCCCAATTGACCTTTCAACGTTATAGGATAGACTAGACTAGACTAGAAAATCCCAGTAAAATATAATGTATTACACAGATCCGTACATGAAAAACACACTTAAATCTTATTTTAACCCTTCTCATGCTAATCGCGTATATATACGTGTTTTGGGGGCTGGTCACTTGGTGAGCCTGTCAGGCACGCTAGATTCAAAGTACACCACAA
Source organism: Ctena decussata (assembly GCA_963989385.1). NCBI lineage: Eukaryota > Metazoa > Mollusca > Bivalvia > Lucinida > Lucinidae > Ctena > Ctena decussata. The sequence goes on from OZ022506.1 coordinate 84,456,632, forward strand.
CAGTGGAGCTTGTCCTACAAAGGACAGATTTTGCTTTTTAATGGAGCAAGTTTTAACCCACACCACTGGTATTGAAGATATCTTAACATCGGAAATACGCCAAAAACTTAAATATTTTCCAGTCACACCCTCACTTACTTGATCCCATCTTCAAACAAGAATAAGTCCATCTAAATTTTTACTATCGACAATAATTCCGGCCCCCAGGGAAGCATCGCTTTTTTCCTACGAAGCATACGTTTTGGGGCTGATATCTTAAACTTTTCTTTTTTTAAACTGTCTAAATGAACACTGGTTAGGCACGTGAACACCCTATTTGGATGTCACGTGACAGTCTGACTCCTGGAGCATGGCGGCTTGCATCTCATTGTCAGTGGGTGAAATTTTCAACAATATCGGTTAAAGTTTGCGGAATTATGGCTTCATAGGTAAGCGTAACCCTTTCTAGGGTCAGATGAGCTACTTTCATAACATGAGATAGGTTTACCCACATAGAAAGTGAAAAATATGCAATGACCACAATGGAATGCATACAATAAACGGAATCTCAGTCAGCAGCTTCTGCCTTGTAACTGACAGTGGCATTAGGCTTAAATAGCTTTTACGCGCTCTACATTATTTTTACCCTCCATGCATGTTTACATTGCAATGAACAAATATTAACTAATAGACAAGCACAAAGAGGCATAGAAAGAAAAGTGGCGTATTTCGCCTGCCAAAGTTTCCAATTAATTTTTCTGAAACTTGCAAGACTATAATTTTTGTATCAGCTTTAAAAGCTTTGCAGATATAAGCCAGTTGCATAATTAATTATTCAGAAGCATTGAAAATTATATATGCTGCTCAAAATTCATTTTACATATATCATTGTGGACTGGTCAGATTAAAAATCCATTTTCAACAATTATGTTTAGACTAAATGAAGGGCATTTTCAGCTGGAAAACGTTTTTTAGTGTGTGTGTGTGTGAAAACGTGTTTTTGACCAAAAAAAATCATAAATTTTCGGACTTTCTCAAAACCTTTTTCTCTTACCTTCAGATATACAGGTTAACAGCAGAAGAATTTTTCAGTGAAAAAAATAATTCTTAAAACCAGGGTAAACCCACTAGGAAAACCCACACAAATATCGGCTACGGTTAAGTTAGGTGTACCTGTACTCCGATGTTTATTTTGAAAAAGAAGAATAAGGACACTTTTAGACTAATTTCCAGCATTGCAGTACCAATATTTGCCAATAAATTTTTGTTTGAGGTGCAGACACGATATAATGAAAGTGATCCTCAGCAAATTTCGCATAGTATATACAAGCTGTTTTGTTTCAGCGTGTAACAAAAAATGACTCATCCTGGATTTGTGCATTATTGGGAAATATTGCTATTCATGCAAGTATTCTTCAGGAGATGCCCGCACCTATTTTCGCCATTTTTAGCTCTTTCTTTTTTCTCAAAGTACATACGTGTTTAAAAGTAATTAATTGTCTGAAACCCTAAATATTTGTTTATTCCCCCGTCCTGTACGTACGTACGTCCCATACGAAATGGTTTCCGTTCGATATCTTTCGAAAACATTTGTGTATTGAATTCACATTTTTTACACATGTATATAATCATAAAATACAGGTCAAGTTCGATGTTGGGTAAAATCCGTCTGTTATTTTGGGAGTTATGGCCCTTTTCCGACTTCGACTTCATTTTGTATGAAAAAAATGGTTTCTGTTCGATATCTTTTGAAAACATTAGTGTTGTGAATTCATATTTTATACACAGGTACATAATCAAAAAATACAGGATAAGTTCGATGTTAGGCAAAATCCGTCGATTTCTGTGGGGGTTATGGACCTTTTTCGACTTCATTTTGTATGAAAAACTGGTTTCAGTTCATTATCATTTGAAAACAGTGTTGTATTGAGTTCACATTTTATACAAAGGTATATAATTATAAAATACAGGTCAAGTTCGATGTTCGGTAAAATCTGTCTATTAATGAGGGAGTTATCGCCCTTTGTCGACTTCATTTTGTATGAAAAACTGGTTTCCGTTCATTAACGTTTGCAAACATTGGTGTATCGAATTAATATTTTATACACAGGTATCTAATCATAAAGTACAGGTCAAATTTGATGTTTGATAAAATCCGTCAATTATTGTGGGAGTTCTGGCCCTTTTTCGACTTCATTTCAAACAAAAATGGTTTCCGTTTGTTAGTTTCTGAAAAGTTACTTGTTTCCGGGCTATTTCTTTTGGAAAGTTGCATGGCATCCATTTCTGTGTTAGATACAGAATGTTAGCACATATCACAGTCATGACGCCCCCTCCAACACCCCTCCCCCAACCCACCCCCACACACACACTTCTCTTGATCCAGAAAGTACAATACATCTGCCAAAGAAAAACAATAAAACATCTACCACAGAAGATTGCTTTTGTGAACCTAGTTATGCTACAAGTGCCAGTACCTTAAACAAGGCGCCTCTTACTTAGGGCACTAGGAGGGGGGGGGGGGGGGCATCCGAGTCCTATGGACACTTTCTAGTCTTGAAATTGAGATAAAGTTAGGCTCATGTCTGTGTCGTTAGGAAGTTAAATATTTAATCATTTGACACCGAGACAAAACGATATACAATCAAACTAGGTCAAAAATTTGCCCTTGCAAAGTTCAAACGTCTTCATGAAAGTAAATTATATGTTGAATAAATAGTAAATGCTTTGATTTCAGGTTGCAAAACAGTAAACTATTATTAAGACAATGCAGCTGAAAAAAAGGCCGAGGAATGATCAAAAAGCAAAATTGAAGACACGGGCAATGCATGAAAATACCAAAGACGATGTGAGATAGTGGCGCATGCATAAATATTAGTGTAGCAATGAAACCTTCAGAGGAATAAGCGACTTCAGATATATACATAAAGTTACTACCCCATCCTTTCAAACGAGTGCTGACGGGCCTGAGCAAGGCATAAAGTCTTAAATTAGGAAACTAGCACAACAAAGCTTGTAGTGAGCCATCACAAAATCTATGCAGAGAAAAAAATAATACCAAACCAGCGATTGAGATCGTTCTGTAGTAAATATAACAAAAGGGGATAAAAAGCTTTGTAAAGACATACTCTTCACCCCTCAGATATAGCACAAAATGAAATTTATGGGTTCCAAAAGGTTTCTGTGACACAATCTGTAGATCATGACAGAAAAACACAAAAACATTTCCAACAATTAAATCCATTGTGAGTTAATGAGTGTACATGTAAAGGGGTAAATGCAGTAGCCTTTACTGCAACCTTAACAACAATAAGTCCGACAACTGACATACAACCGGTATCCGACCCGCTAATAAAAAGGCGTAGGTAGGGGTAGGGCGGTATTCTAGTATGAGGCTTGATTCTCCGTTGCGCGAAGACAAAAACCATTGCCAAAACTAGCTATACTGTATTAAAAGTATATGCATGCAGTCTATCATTATCGCATAAGTAAAATAGTATATTCTACCGTTTGATGAGAAAAAGAAAATGTTTGCATTGTTACAAAATGAATTTGAAAAACAAAAAAAAAACAAAAAAAAAAACGAATTCAAACGACCTCATGTTGGTATATTATATGTTAAATTAACTGTAGATTAAGCAGTAACTCCTTTGATTTCAGGTTCTAAGACGGTAAACTGATATGAACACAATCGAGATAAAAAAAAAGGCAGATAAGTAACAAGATGCAAACATGAAAGCACGGACACTGCATGAATGTACCAATGACGGTGGCAGGTAGCGCTGCATGCATAGATCATAGCATACCACTGAAACGTTCTCAAGAGTAAATGACTTGAGACAAATACACAAAGCTCCTACCACACTCTTTCCTATGAGTGATGTCAGTGTTAGGCAAAATCAAAATTAGTAAACTGTCACAATACGTCGCCACAAATTAATTCAAAAACAATATCAAAACCACCGATTGAGATCGTTCTGTATTAAAGACAACAAGATGGGTAGCTGAATGACCATCTCTTTGGGAAAGAGCTGCTCATTCGGTTTACTGTGCGTGTCTTTCGTAAACTTGTGTCACTTTCTGTATGTATGTGCTTCTTTCCCTATTGGTTTTGAGAACGGAATGTGTGATTTGATTGTATTAATTCCTGAACATTGCCCATCTTTTTACTTTAAATTTCTTGGTAAACAAATGCTCTTTACCCTTCAGATATTGCTCAAAAATAAAGTTGTTGGTCATGATATAGTTTCGGTATCGTACACTTACACTAATGCGAAGTAGGGCTTGGGTGGTATTCGAGCCTGAGGCCCTATTCATCGTTGCACAAAGAAAAAATCATCTGTCTCAGCCATATTTTGTCAGTCTATCGCATATCAAAAATGGTACACTCTAATATTTGTGCAATAAAAAAATGCTTGCATTTTCTAAAGAAATGACAAGCACATCTTCTTGACCTACTAGCATTTTTTGTATCACAAAAGAAACTGAGATTTGCACATGCATGAACTTAGTAATTATCCCAGCACTGTCGACTGTACAGAGTACGTTTTTTATGTTGGTATATTTTGCTGTACTTATATGTTTTGTGGTGACATCTCGTCTTTTGTGTTTTTTATTTCTTCATCTTTCGTAGTCAGTTGTTGAGTGTACTTTACGTCTGTGATTCATTCTTGAGACATTTATCGGTTTATTACTACAGACTAATTAGGTTAAACTGCAAATAGCTTATTAAGATGCAAGATAAATAGAATCTATCATTGGTCTCCGATGCAGACAGGGAAATCGCAACCCGAGGGCACACGGGGTGTGTCGGAAACGAGGCTTGCCGAGTTTCCGAAACACCCCGTGTGCCCGAGGGTTGGGATTTCCCTGTCCGCATCGGAGACCAATGATTGATTATTTTTCTTACCTACGATAATATTTACTTCAAATTGAACGGGGAACTAATAGGTCTATTTCATGCGAACGTGTTCAAGTGTAAGTAGTCAACCGTGTCACCCTCATGGCTGCTGTAGTGAACAGACAAGTAAAAAATAGGTCCTTGACAAATCCGCATTTTTAGATTTTCTGATTGAAACTTATATTAAAGAACACAATTTGTATTGAGACGACTACAGAAAGCGAGTGTATGACGTTAATTGTGACGTAACGTCAACGTCATTTCAGACGTCAGTTGGTAACGTCTTCAAAATGGCGGCCTCCTCGACAGTGTTCGTCACGATGAAACATTGACTATTTTGGATCTTTTTCCGACTTTAATAACTTGAAACTGGCTATAATGGGATTATAAAGAATGATTAACCTTTCTTGGGTTGGATTTTATCGATGTGGCAATTCATTCCTATGAAAGAATAATGCATAAATTAGGCCTATTGAATCGCCAAGTCGGGCGCACCGTATTTCAAGGAGCGCGTAGTGGTACACAGAATTCAAGCTCGTGTGAGCTGTCCCAGCTCATGGGCAAGACAGAATTTTCCAGCACCGCTAAAAATAGAACAAATTCTGTCTCGTAGATAAGAAAAATGGATGAGAAGACAATGATTACCTACCGGCACAATCGTACGCCACCGTTTTGGAACGGTCAGACATACGTTGAAAGGAGGGAGTGGCTTTACTTGGCTCTACACGGGCACTATATAAAGTGTCTTATCGTAGATCACAGCCTACAAAATAACTCGAAGAAGAAGAGTAATCAGTCAATAAGTAAATGAATAATTCCGCAAAGAAACGATGAAAGGAAAGCATTCGATAGTATTGCCGCACTACTTGTACTTTTCAACATGTCACTATATACCGTTTGCTGTCTTGGGTGGGATGTGAATTTCATTGTTTCGGATCTCGATCATTGTAATTTTCACTTCCTTATTTTACAGAAGGAACCGCGATGCTATATATGATTTATTGAACATAAACAAAAAGGTTCCAAAAAAAATATGCCGTATATGGATCTAAAACAAGAGAACACAAAGATATAAAGTAATGCACTGCATCAGAAATACCGCCTAAGAATGTTGTATGGCAAATTGGGAATTCCTAATGGAGATTTAACCGAATTTAAATATACCTAATCGTCACTCTACGCTTAGATATTCTTCAGAGACGAGTTTGTTATTGCAAATTCTATTTCTACGACAAGCCTGTCCGTAAAGTACAAAGAGGAATTGGAAGAACATTAGAAACGACCCTACAAGTATGCCTTTTTTAACATATGAGACATGTCGGAGAGGTAAAAATGGGCCATGCGATGTTTCTGTGGAGTTACGTATTGCCATTTAACAAATTCAGTGGCTAGGCCAAGCAGTTAATAAGGGATGTTTTATTCTGGTCTGCTTTTAAAGTAATACATTATTAATCAAAACGGAGTGTGCATTATTAATTTTTTTTTTTTGTCAAAATAAATACTATCGACACAAACTACTGCAATTTACAATTATTTCCAGTTGGCCTCCATGAAATGCCTCATCGTATTCATCATAGTGCGGATTATATAATTTTGTCCTTTGGGATCATTCAGTTCATTAAGTGTCATTAATTTTGAGTGTTCCTAAGCTTGTGTTAGAGAAACTGATGAGTGTTACATTAACATACTCAAACCGAGCCTGTTGTTTTCGCTTCTCTGTATATTGCTAAAGATTCTTCCCCGCACCACTTCCCCGCACCACGTCTTATGGTGTTTACACTTCTCAGCTTATTCGCTACGGTGTCTTGTCATTTGGCTGATTTCAATGCTCGTAATAAAAGATTGACTGCCAAGCTTTTACAGCAGGGGTATCGGTATCATAAACTTCGGAAAGCTTTTTCTAAATTTTATCGTAGACACTTTGAATTGGTTTCTAAATAAAATACAGGGTTAAGGTCACTTTTGCAACAAGGCCTATTGGAACCTGAATTTTATGATGACTTAGTGTATAAATTGCGCAAAATTGTAGGGAATACAGAATTTCCTGATCAATTTAAGAAAATGATCATGCGATTTAAACGCACTGGCTATAACATTGATGTAATGCGACAGTCTGCATGCATAGTGGTTAACCCAATCAAGGTTGACACGGTTGACAACTTTGCTGTCCTCTTTAATTGCACGCCGGTAGGTTCACACCCTATGATAGCCCCTACATAAAGCTAGATATTAGTTGGTTGGGGCCGGATGTTTGTCTGTTTCTTGGCCCACCGGGGTTCAACTGGTAGTCTTCTTTTGCGTTAGTGTTCCAGTGGCATTGCTGACGCCTAGGGGTTCTCCACGTGTCTCAACACGTTTTGGCAGTCGAGTCCTCATCCTTGCTTCATCACGGTGTTTTCTTGATTTTAACTGTTGCCCGTGATGACTCTCAGATGAGTGAGGGGACCTCCATACGAACCGAACTACAAACTAATTGTGTGCACCGCGGCGGAGGGAGAGAGTGAAGGTTTGGGCCCAGTAAAACCGGTTTAAACCCTCCAGTAGTTATTACGGACCGTCCCATGGCGGTACTTTCGTTGCGGTTGCATTTGTTTTATGTTCGGTGCTGTTTAATGTATTGTGTTTTCATTTTAACCCTTCTATAATAAAAATAGAAAATAGGTAAAAATAATTGTTAAATGTTTTACGTATAATTTGCTTAGTCTGCTGTAACCGTTCTGTTGGTCTAAATTATGAGTTCAGTAAAGATAGCAGAGTTACCACCTATTTGGGAAAGATCTGCTGACTCGGCTTATTACTTGTAATTTATTGTTTGTTGGGATGTCTTTGTCAAGCTTTCCCTTTGATGTTGGGGAAAGGGTTTGGGATCTGATTCAGTCAGTTCCTGGAGTAGTGTTACTCTTTAAATTCGAAAAAGAATAATTTAAATGTTTTCTGATTGCATGTACAGCTTTAAGTTTCATTTAAATACCACCAAATCCAATTCACTATGCATTAACCTGAATGTGACGCGATATCTCAAGTGTAGTGTCTGATAAATATTTTGATTGATAGAATATCTCTAACTAACTTTAATAACTTTAATACTTCCGTGTAAATAGCACTTCTGCAGTCCTATGATACTCCCCCATCCTAGAATATGTCTCCATTGAAAATCTGTAAACATGTCGTGGTATATCTACGGTATATGTCGATATTTTTTTTAAACATTGGGTTGTTAACTGATATGTACCTGATATCTCGCTTACGTATGATCATTAGGGGCAATAATATTAAAAAAAAGGAAATTGAAACCGCGAAACTCTAAGGACTAGTCTGTAAAGCCTCAGTCTCACTGTCACGTATTATGTCTCTCCCTACCCCCTACCCCCATTCCCAAAGGTGAGGAGGGGGCATACTGGTTTCAGTTCGATGCGTCGGCGTCGGCGTGACAGATTGTATTTTGTTTATTTCTTCAGCTGATGGGTGGATTTTACAAAAACTCGTGGATACAGCATTAGGACAGCCCGTGAGTTGATTACGTTTTGGTGAGTTTGACTCAATTTTCAAGATCACAGGAAGTCTTAGACTGTTAAATTTCATGCGTCTGCGTCGGCGTGACGATATCTTGTATCCACGAATTGGTGGAATTTCACCAAACTTTCAGGGATATTTTATTGGGACATGTTTAAGGTGGTGATAATCACTGATTTCGGACAAAGACAAAAATCTGCATAAGATACTCAAAATAACACTGATCTTTCCAAAACTTAGCAGATGCCTTCTTTATGCTGTTTCTCATAATTTAGAATTCCAAAATGCGGCATTTGTTAATGCTAAAAAGTGTTTTTATAAGAGAAGATCAAAGGGTAATTTTCTGCGAATAAATCTGAAAAAATAATATCATTATTGAAAATAAACTTAGTGCTTAGAGTACCTTGTTGCATAATGGAGAACGTCCTTGCAATTATCAGGCTGAGCAGATGAAAAAAGATGCAGTCTGTGTCCAAATGTTTTTGTCAAAACACACAGGTGAGACAGGTGATACTATTTTAACAAGGTTGAACAATTTCATCTACACACCTCTGATCATGTCAGTAATGTATTATTTATATTGTAGGTTTTAACATAGGTATGCTTGCCTACCCTATATTTAATAAATGCGTCCAGTGTACATTTACTTTGTACATGGTTGAACATTTCAGAAAAAGTTACCGTTTTCATCTGGTCTACATTACAATTAGAGAAAGAATTGGAATAAATAATTGCTAGGACGCTCTTCATTATGCAATAATGCACCTTCAGCACAACGTATATTTTCAATAACGATATTATGTTTTCAGATTTATTCGCAGAAAATTACCCTTTAATCTTTCCTTATAAAAACACTTTTTTAAGCAGCATGTACGTCTATTTTGTATTCTAAACTGTAATGAACAACAAAAATAAGAAGTCTGCTAACTTTCAGGGAGATACGTTACTTTTTATGGTTTTATGCAGACTTTTACATTTACTATAAATCACAACCTTAAGAGCTGATTAGATAAGGAGATCTTGACCTCATTTTTAAGGTCACTGCAGGACTTAGATGATAATTTCTTGAACCCATGATATCTCCTGAACGACGCAATGTAATGTAAACAACATTAGATTTTGGTGACCTTTACCACATTTCCAAGGTCACTGGAGGACTTGGATGACAACTTCTTGTACCCACAATATCTCCTGAACCAATAAATGGAATTTAACCAAACTTGCATGGATACATTGCTCTGACATGTTAAATAGCTGATTCAATTTTGGTGATCTTGACTTAATTTTCAAGGTCGTTGGAGAGCTTAGATGACAATTTCTTGTACCCACAATATCTCCTGAATCAATGGATGGAATGTAATCAAACTTGTATGGATACATCAATGCGATAAATTTAAGAGGTGATATATTTTGGAGACTTTGACCTCATTTTCAAGGTCACTGGAGGACTTAGTTGATAATTTCTTGTACCCACAATATCTCATGAACAAGTGGATGGAGTTGCAAACTTGCATAGAGACATCACTGGGTCTAGCTTAAGAATTGATCAGATGTTGGTGATCTTAACCAAATTTCAGGGTCAAAGGAGGACATAGATATGTGAATATTTCACAAAAATCGATATATCTTATTAGCCTTTGGCATGATCTCCACTTTACGTTCATACAGTATATACCTTTAGGGCAATCCTAAAAGTTGACCTTGACGCCATGAGTGAGTGATATTGATTTTACGGTACATCAGCACCGAAAGAGCTATTTCGCGCCAAAAAGTCTATAAAAGAACACGTGTTATATGCATAAGGTCAGAAATGAATGCACAGTATAACAAGAATTCCGCGGAATGCGGCGTCTCGCCTGCTGGCACTTTGTCACTCAGCAAAGATGTATGCATGATCCAAGTTTCATGGCTCTAGCCTTTATTGTCTCTGAGTAATAGACCTAAATGCGAAAACTTGACAAAAATTGCAAATGCAGTCAACCGCAAAATGTAGGTTAAGACTCAGTACAGATGATGCCTTTGAGTTCTTCTCTTCTAGATGTATGCATGAACCAAGTTTCATGGCTCTAGCTCTTATAGTGTCTAAGAAACAGACCTAAACGCGAAAACTTGACAAAAAATGCAAAGTCAGTCAACCGTAAAATATAGGTCAAGACTCAATACAGATGATAGCTTTAAGATTTACTCTTCCAGATGTAAGCATGAACCAAGTTTCATGGCTCTAGCCCTTATAGTTTCTGAGAAAATGACCCAAATCGAAAACTCTACAAAAATTGCAAAGTCAGTCACTGCAGCTGGTGTTGTGCCGTATGGCGGCCGTAAAACGTCTCCCCGTACATCATCCATAGTGCAGATTATATTTTATTTACATCCTTTGAGATCAGAGGATAGATTCTGAAAAATCTAAACTTGGAGATCGATTTAGACTATTATTCTAGATCATCGTCTTTTATATTATCTAGATCCTTTTGAAACTAATCAGTCTTTGAATCGACTGCCCAAATTAAAATTAAGATTACAGTATGCTTTTTTTCTGGTTTCGTCACCAGATATTGTCAGGGTCACTGACGAGGCTTTATTAGCCGAAACTACGTAGTCTGGCCCATGTTCCTATTTCTGTATGTATTCTCTGCTCTTGAAGTAACTTTTTCAGATTTTACTTTAACCTCACTGCAGCTGGTGTTGTGCCGTGTGGCGGCCGTAAAACGTCTCCCCGTACATCATCCATAGTGCAGATTATATTTTATTTACATCCTTTGAGATCAGAGGATAGATCCTGAAAAATCTAAACTTGGAGATCGATTTAGACTATTATTCTAGATCATCGTCTTTTATATTATCTGGATCCTTTTGAAACTAATCAGTCTTTGAATCGACTGCCCAAATTAAAATTAAGATTACAGTATGCTTTTTTTCTGGTTTCGTCACCAGATATTGTCAGGGTCACTGACGAGGCTTTATTAGCCGAAACTACGTAGTCTGGCCCATGTTCCTATTTCTGTATGTATTCTCTGCTCTTGAAGGAACTTTTTCAGATTTTAATCAGTCAACCGTAAAATTTAGGTCAAGACTCAATGTTGATGGTGGCTTTCAGATCTACTCTTCCAGATGTGTGCATGGCCCAAGTTTCACGGCTCTAGCCCTTATGATTTCTGAGAAAATGACCTAAACGTGAAAACTCGACAAAAAATTGCAAAGTCAGTCAACCGTAAAATCTAGGTCAAGACTCAACATTGATGATGGCTTTCAGCTGTACTTTTCAAGATGTATGCATGACCCAAGTATCATGGCTCTAGCTCATATAATTTATGAGAAAATGACCTAAACGCAAAAACTCGACGAAAAAATGCGAAGTCAGTCAACCTTAAAATCTAGGTCAAGACTCAATATTGACGATGGCTTTCAGCTGTAGTCTTCCAGATGTATGCATGACCCAAGTTTCCTGGCTCTAGCCCTTTTAGTTTCTGAGAAAATGACCTAAACGCAAAAACTCGACAAAAGTTTACACCGACAACGCAGGAGCGGCTGTAGTGTAGTGGATAACACTCCGGACTACCAATCCAGGGGTCGCAAGTTCGATCCCCCGCTTCTCCGGTCTTTCGGATGAGACTTTAAACCGAGGTCCCGTCTCCATATGACCTCGTTGTTGGTGGGACGTTAAACCCGAGTTCACTCACTCACCGACGACGCCGCCGACGACGACACCGGAAAAGCAATACATCTGTCTTGCCTCTGCTTCGCAGGTGAGACAAAAATGAATGAAGTCGGGTATGTGGTAAAACACGCCGATCAACGGCTATCTTACGACTGATAACATAAAACGAACTCTCAACTAGCGAATTCAGTAAACCCAAATTAAAATCAATTGTTGTAAAGATACCTCGACTTAACTAAACTATATTTTATTATAAATGCCGATTTCTTTCAAACATGATAAGATTTTCGCTGGTTCAACCGTTTTAAACAGTTGTTTCATACTGCTGACACAGAAAAACCTAGCACGCATAATACGAAAATCCATGCAATCTAAAAGAAAGCGTTTAACACTAAAAGGTTCCTGGCAAGGAATGCAAAAAGGCGGATTCTCACCTTTCAGCAAAACGAATGAGTTATAAAAGTATGGCCCATTCCGAGTCGAGCCAAAGTTCCGTCTTCCTTTCGATCAATTCTATAACATGGTTGCCATTCATCAAGTGAATGCTTGATAGAATGTAGTTTGTTAAAGACAGCAGCATTCCATGATATCTGCCACTTATCATGAAGATAGGTATTTATGCGACGTTTTATATCAGTGAAAGGAATTCTAAGTTCAGAAATATGATATGCATATTTTGCAGCAATGTCGGCCTTTTCATTGCCTTTTATCCCAACGTGTCTGGGAAGCAAATAAAATGCAATGTTTAGCTCAGCTAAGTCATTATGTTTCAAACGGATATCCTAAAGAAGAGGCATTTCAATATGGCGATTATTTAGGGACTGCAGAACAGAGAAGAAATCAGAAAATATGATAAAATTTGTATTCATATACTGTTCAATATGATCCAAGGCTAAATCAATAGCTTTTATCTCCGCTGAAAAAAATAGGGGCATTGTCAGGTTATCTACATTTGTATGTTTCGGACGGAGCACCACAAGCAGAGCCAGCTGTGTCTCCATCTTTATAACCATCAGTATATAAGGTCTCGTAATAAGCAAAGCCAGAAAGTAGTTCATTAAATTTAGTTGAAATTTAAGAGGGTCAGTTTGAGGTTTTTTATCAGTATGCAAAGACAATAAATTACGTGGCTGAGTCAATGTCTATGGTGGCACATCTGGAACCCTAAACTGTTCAATTGTGTCTAAATCTAAATTCATATTTTCAAATTCTGAAGTGATTCTAATGCCAAAGAAAGGAATCATATTTGATTTATTTTTGAATAATTTATCGTATTGAGGCCGAAAAGCTGTTGTGTCATACGTTGGATTTGATGGATTTGATTTTAGTTTAAGGGCATACTGCAAAGAGAGTTTAAGATGTCTATTGTAAAGTGACGGTTCATTTGCTTCTGCTAAAAGACTCTCCGAGGGAGAAGTTCTGAAAGTTTCAAAGGCGAACCAAAGTCCCTGATAATGAATGGGATTAAGCATTTCCAAATAATATTTTTAAGCGGATCCATATATTATTGAGCCAAAGTCTAGTTTGGATCGTATAAAAGTTCTATAAAGATTAAGTAAAACTTTAAGATCTGCTCCCCAGTCAGTATGGGCAACTTTTCTACAAAAAAGCTTTGTTTCGGACATTGCTGCAGATAAAACTTGGTCTTACACAACTTTTTAATTTCAAAGCATAAAGATAATTTTCAGCCAATTACATGTAGCTTCGACAAAACAGTACCTTCTAAACCCACCTTAGCTCATTAACACGGGCCAAAAAAAAACCTATTTTTGCCTTAAGGCCTTCAACACCCAATTGGTGGCACGGACGATGCGATATGCCAACCGAAATTCCTTCTTGGACACATAAAGGAATCTGCTTAGTATCTTTTAAGGAGATATTTGAAATTGATGAAGCAGGAGCGATCTCGGCCAAAAGTTAACGAATGGCTTTGAACTTTTATACTTAAACATGTTTTGTTTATTGACTGTACAATATGCTATCTCTATTCTAAAGTCTTCATTAATTTTTCAAGAAATTTATGTTACAGCAGTTCCTCATATAAAAGAGGCAGGAAGCAAATTTGTGTCGTACAAAGGTCTAGGTAAGCCATGACGATTTAAAAAAATCTTTAATCATGGGCGTTATGGCATTGTTGGTCATATGCTCATGATCATTTGATCAATGTTTCTTTCCTTCAACCCCTGGCATATTAACACAATCGGCCCAACCGGTCCTCCGAGAAGAAGTCGTTCGAAACTACTGACGGACGGATGGACGGTGGACGACAGGGCCATCCTGATCCTGTACGCTCTCTCGGGGCTGTCAGTTCAGTAGTCTAGCAAAAAAGTTTCTGATTCAGTGTGCATATGTCAACATGTAACTTAGTACTTTAAAAGTTGGTATGCATTTAATCAGACGTCTTTAACAACTTTGACATATTATTGGTAACTCAATCTATAATGAATACATTTTCGTGAAATGCTCAACATATACTGCAATACAAATTAATTCCTCGCGTATTTTTTTTTTCAAATACCTTAACGTGTCCTACTGGGCACAGTGGAAGGAATCAGAAAAGGCGGTAGTCAAATAAAAAGGTAAGAAGAGAATATTAAATAGTCAACAGGGATGGACTGTGTGGATCTTTGTCAGCAGAACTGGGGCAGCTGAAAACAACCCAGATGGAAACGTAATACACTACTCAAAATATTTAAAAGAGCAGTTGATATTTTCCCATAGACATTACTACAATATATACCCAGTTCGACGCCCATAAATTAGACCGCCAACGGCCGAGAATTTCCTATTCTTTTGCAACATTTTGAAGAAGATCGGAGTTTAAGACAACAAGAAATTCAATAGAACTGATGCCCTAATCATTTCCATTGAACAACGTTTGGCAATTTTCGAATTTTCTGAAATTGAGGCATTTTTCTATAAATTTAAAGAGTAACTACACTTCAGGAACTGACTGAATCAGATCCCAAACCCTATCCCCAACATCAAAGGGAAAGATTGACAAAGACATCCCAACAAACAATAAATTACAAGTGATAAGCCGAGTCAGCAGCTCTTTCCCAAGATGGCAACTCAGCTATCTTTATTGAATTAAATATTTTGGACCAACAGAAGGGTTACAACAGACTGAGTAAATTATACGAAAAACATTTAACAATTATTTTTACCTATTTTCTATTTTTATTATAGAAGGGATAAAATGAGAACACAATAAATTAAACAGCATCGAACATAAAATAAATGCAACCGCAAGTCTATAAAATCTCATAAGCTTGAGTTATAACTGATGCTTTCAAACGAGTCACCTTGTATGACATTCAGTTTCGTAAACAAAATGGCTGTTTTCAATTGTGATTGAACTTTTCACGATTTTCGTCTGTTTAAAAAATACCAAGGTTTTACCAAAATTCCATTTTCACAAAAATCTGTCCATGGATAGGTGCAGGATAGATATTGGATCAAAATTAGTGCTGTCAGTAACTTCGAGATTCTCTTTAAAAATAATTGGTAAATTGTTTCGAAACTCTATGTTTTTGTCTATTGAAAGTAAATGACTCTCAAAGTGGGTATGCGTTGCACTGTCGTCTATGGAAAATCATTAGGTGCTCCTTAAAATATTTTGAGTAGTGAATATGAAATTAATGTGTTTTGTACCAACGACCCTGCAAGGTTATGGGATTGACTAGAGATCAATGTCTCATTTGCTTGCTCAGTTCATTGCTTTGATGTTTATCCTCGCTCTGTTATTGTCTAACTTTCTTCACAGTTGCACTCTTTATGTTCTGTGATTTGTATCCCCGTAGTTTCTTTTTTATATAAAGGAAAATGGTAGGCACTGATCAGCAACTTTAATAATCAACTACGACGTCACGCCCGAAAACCGAAACGGAAAAAAAAAACACATTTATAAATTGACAGGCGCGGTTAACTGTGTGAACAGCTCTTTTATTTCGTCGTATTACTTACAATCTAACTCTCTTTGCTTTTTATATACATTGTTGAATATGTGTTCCAAGTTTATAAGTTTACCTGCTCTAGACGCAGATGACTTTAGTTGCGTGTGTGTCGTATGTATCTATTTATAGCAACAATTTGTTCTCTACTTACATTTAGCAGTCCTTCATATTTTAAAATAAATAAATCTCTCTTTTCTTATTATAAATAGAAGGATTGTCTTGTTTTTGTTTCAGTGAGCGTATAACTTCTTTTGGCTTTGATTCCGTTTATGATAAACAATGAAACAGTACATACAGTGCATTTAGTGCGACAGAGGCGCATTTCTGTAACTACATCCTTCAGTTTGGCTCAGCACTCAAAATAAAAAAATAGGTAATTGGTAGTTCTCTGCAGGCAACAATCACCTTCTAGCAAAACAATCAAGACAAACAGGAAATGTGAGCTCTGAATGCACGAGCCACCCAAGATACCAGTAGAATACAGAAAAAAAAAAGAAATAGAACATGTAAGGTAGCGGTCACATTCGGTCTATCACAGAGGAAACACCTAAGAAGGATAATTAGAGAGAGAGAAAATAAAAAAACAGCTCTAGAATCAAGTTTGTATATGATCTGCGTATGACACCCATTGCTTATTAATGAGGCGTCATAGTGAATTATATAAAATCACAAAAAAGGACTTTGATGAAACAAAATTGAAGACTCAGGACAATCCAAAGGCAGAGCGAAAGAAACCCCTTAGGGTGTGTGTGTGTGTGTGTGTGGGGGGGGGGGGTATCATTAAGGACCGGATCAGTTAAATGTTCTTATGCCAAGATTCTGTAAATAATTGAGGAGAATGTCTCCTATGAGTGTGAAACAACTGAAATAAAAGTTGTCAACAATTATTTGAATAACCAGCATGTATTTTTCTGGCACAATGTTAATATTCAGCCTTTATGTTTTCCAATTACCCTCGTTCTTCAAGAAGGAGATATTTGCTGCAGCGAGAGCATGCGAATCAAATCAGTCCAAACAAAACGAAGCCACACCCCGCGAAGAAGCCTGATAAAGTTATCTATGTCAGTTTCGTGAGTTCTTAGGTCACCGCACACGATTTTTATGTCTAACCCGTCTGTATATGTTTAAATTCCCTAGCTGACATGCCATTATGTTCAGCGACTAAATCGTCAAACTTTGTTATTGTATCTGTTTCTATGAACTGCAGAAAAAATGACGCTAACAACATGATCTAGGCCGGTAATGATAAAGAAGTATGGGAGCATTTGCTTGCTAATAATGTATTTTATGAGCCTTATAAACAACAGGGAATAAAATTCTCTTTAAACTCAATTAATACTACGTTTGACTGTTGATAGCAATTTGTTGCCAGTGAAGTAACGTAACGTATTTAACAGAATAGAAAGGGTCTCTCTGTGCTAATACGGAAAGTTCAATAACGCTCTAACAATGAACTGCTGATTAATCTTTCACTTTTTGAAGCACAGTTATAAAGTAGATCATATTTCGAGCATTGAGCATGAGTGATAAATCTGCTTACAACTGACCAGCAACCTGAGCTGAACTATTTCTATACTTTCACTCAAAAATATTTCTTCTCCTTAAATTCTCCCAACCTTTTCAGCTAAATGAGACTGCTCACATCATTTATTTCACTGTCAAGCAGAAAATTGCACTTTTTTCTGACGATACTCAATAAGAAGAGACGTTACGCCGCTAAAGTCGAATAACGTCACCAAACCATCGCAAAACCATTAATAATCGTCTCTGCCATTAGCAAGTAGACACAGAGCGTCGAAACAGTAAATTGTTGCAGAATAAAACGTCTAATGTTTTTAAAGGCGCTCTGTGTAACGGTTACGCCTTTAGAACGTTGTGACATGACCACAATATAGCTTAAGTGTGTGGTATGTAATTTAGACAAGTGCATCAGCAATCAGCATATTAAGCCACTTGACCTAGTGTTGTAACATTGAATTATAAACTTCCTTGTATATATCAATTATCATTCCCACGATACCGAGCAACTCAAAACTTTACCTCGATGAAAAATTCCCAAATTCGATTCCTAACTAATCTAGGGAAAGCATCAAATAGTATATCCGAATAATTAATAGGACCGATACCATATAAAAACACACAATATTTTTCTCTTGAATTATAATTTTACCAATTTGAAGACCCTGGGAGGCTAACGTATGGGATTCTAGCACATCTGCGATGTAATTTTAGTATTTTGAAACAATGCTGCTTTTTCCAATGTTCCTAAATATTTACGCGCAGTGCTTTGATTTAACATCTTCGTTCAGAAATGACTATTTGCAGACAGTCTAAGATCTGACCCTTCGTAAAGAGAAACCAAAAGGGCAACAAGAACATTACATTAGCAATAACTGACGTACAAAGACAAACACAGAGACATAATAACCGGCTCGGAACGTCCATAAACGAAACAAGAAAACTATAGCATGTAATAACATATTACTGTATACTAGGCGTGGCTACTTTATTGCAGATATCAGTTCATAGATAAATGAAAAACAAGAAGGTTGTCCAGGGACAACTGGTCGAGCCTGCTGTTTGCTAAAGTGACTTATAAGTATGTCAAGACTAAGTAACTGCTTCACTCTAGAAAGAAGCCAAACAACATCATACTTCTTTTTTTTTCTCAAATTTTCACAAAGGAAAATAAGTAGAAGTTATGACCCAGACAAGCTCAATTTATGACAATTACATTATCTGACCTTCAAGAATGACCGTGACTTTGGACCTACCCAAATATATATGTCACCACTTGACACTTCTACACATCAAGAAGAACAATTGTGGCAAATTATTTTGAAATTCATGCATAAATGTAGAAGTAATGGCTCTGACAAGCTCAATTTATTACCATTTTATCATCTGACCTTTAAGTGTGACCTTGACTTTGGACCTACTTGAACAAATATTCCTAATGGCACTTCTACTCACCAAGAAGAACAATTGTGCAAAATCATTTTGAAATCCATTTGTAAATGTAGAAGTTATGGCCCGGACTAATCCGGACGGACGCACGCACGCACTAACGCACGCATTAACGTACGTACATACACCGAACTGATGTCGTAACAACTATGTCTCGCTCACCGCAAGCGGACTCGACAAAAAGTGTAGCATTCCAGAATTTATTGTAGTCAGATAACACTACAATTTTTTTTTTATAAAGCCATGATATGTGTCTATGCAATACAATGCCCTGAATAGTCTGAAGACTGACTTATTAATTTCCACCATGCTCAGTTATGATGGCCAGACATAATGCTTATACATTTCAGTTCGCGTTACAAAACCATCGATGGTATAAAAATAAGATTTCCTTATTTATACCAGTCAATTCCCAAACCAGTCAGTCCATTTATTTTAACAAATCGGTAGGATGCTAAGCCACCGTATACTAAAATCGAACGAATTCACATCATATGCCACGATGATTTGAATTTTAGTTGAACGATTACGGTGCTTGGATTCATATTGAACTTCAGCGATTGCGTTATGCTGGAAATTCTAACAAATGCATGTATAGAAACAAAAGAAATCCGTGTTACGGTGAAGAGTATTCTCTGGATCATACACGCACAGACGAAGAGGTTGAAAGAATTTAGAGGAAAATAATAATTTCTCAGCATGTTTTACTGTAAAAATGGAACATTTCAGCTTTAGCATTAAATCTTCAGATCTTCGGTCAGTTGTAAGAACGCAGATGACCAGAGTTTGAGCTCTGGATTCGACCTTAATTTACAGTTTATTATCCCCTCACACCACGAAGTGGTGAGGGGATATAGGGTTTGTCCCGTACGTAAGTACGTACGTACGTACGTTTTTCACCTTTTGTCATCGCTCTAGCACTTACATTTCTCAACGGATATTGAAATAACTTCACACAAGTGTAGGGCATGACAATATCTCGAGCAAATTCGACTTTCAGGGTGCTGCGCCCACGGTCAACGTCACTGTGACTATTTTTAGAAAAACATTGTCAGCGCTCTAGCGCCTACATTTCTCAATGGATTTTGAAATTACTTCATACAAATGTAGGGCATGACAATATCTCGAGCAAGTTCGCTTTTCAGGGTGCTGCGCCTAAGGTCAAGGTCACTCTGGCTATTTTTAGAAAAACCTTGTCATCGCTCTAGCGCCTACATTTCTCAACAAATTTTGAAATAACTTCACACAAACGTAGGGCAGGACAATATCTCGAGCAAGTTTGACTTTCAGGGTGCTGCGCCCAAGGTCAAGGTCACTGTGGCTATTTTTAGGAAAACTTTGTCAGCGCTCTAGCGCCTACATTTCTCAACGGATTTTTAAATTATAATTTCACACAAATGTAAGGCGTAACAATATCTTGAGCAAGTTCAACATTCAGGGTGCTGCGCCCAAGGTCAAGGTCACTGTCGATATTTTTAGAAAAACTTTGTCATCGCTCTAGCGCCTACATTTATCAACGGATTTTGAAATAACTTCACACAAATGTAGGGCATGACAATATCTTGAGCAAGTTCTGCGCCCAAGGTCAAGGACACTGTGGCTATTTTTAGAAAAACTTTGTCATCGCTCTACCGCCCACATTTCTCAACGGATTTTAAAATAACTTCACACAAATGTATGGCATGACAATATCTCGAGCTAGTTCGACTGTTAGGGTGCTGCGCCTAAGGTCAAGGTCACTGTGGCTATTTTTAGACAAACTTTGTCATCGCTCTAGCGCCTTCATTTCTCAACGGATTTTAAAGTAGTTTCACATAAATGTAGGGCATGACAATATCTCAAGCAAGTTTGATTTTAAGAGTGCTGCGCTTAAGGTCAAGGTCACTGTGGCTATTTTTAGGAAAACTTTGTCAGCGCTCTAGCGCCTACATTTCTCAACGGATTTTTAAATTATAATTTCACACAAATGTAAGGCGTAACAATATCTTGAGCAAGTTCAACATTCAGGGTGCTGCGCCCAAGGTCAAGGTCACTGTGGCTATTTTTAGAAAAACATTGTCATCGCTCTAGCGCCTACATTTCTCAACGGATTTTGCGGTAACTTCACACAAATGTAGGGCATGACAATATCTCGAGCAAGTTGGACTTTAAGAGTGCTGCGCCCAAGGTCAAGGTCACTGTCACTGGCTATTTTTCGAAAAACTTTGTCAGCGCTCTAGCGCCTACATTTCCCAACGGATTTTAAAATAACTTCACACAAATGTAGGGCAAGACAATATCTCGAGCAAGTTTGACTTTCAGGGTTCTGCGCCCAAGGTCAAGGTCACTGTTGCTGTTTTTAGAAAAACTTTGTCAGCACTCTAGTGCCTATATTTCTCAGTGGATTTTGAAATAACTTCACACAAATGTAGGGCATGACAATATTTCGAGCAAGTTCGACTTTCAGGGTGCTGCACTTAAAAGGTCAAGGTCACTGTAGCTATTTTTAGAAAAACTTTGTCATCGGTCTAGCGCCTACATTTCTCCATGGATTTTAAAATAACTTCACACAAATGTAGGGTATGACAATATCTCGAGCAAGTAGTCTTGTGTGAGGGGATTTGTATCGCCTGCGATGCCTTGGTCTACTAGTAGGACAGTGAATAATTACTCAAAATGCTTTGTATTGTTTGGGCTGAGCCCATTTTTAAATAAAATAAAGAGGAAATTAATTGGAGAAAGAAACACTTAGATTCAACTAGACAGACCAATGATCCTGTAGCCTGGCTCCAGTCAAATCTGTATATTACTCTGGTGGTCAACTTACATACAGGCTTTGCAATATAATACTCTTCTCGTAAACTCTTGAGTTAGTCAGAATAACATCATAAATTTGAGGGCAAAGTTTAAACTGTGATAAGGAATAGGTGGATGGAATTGTCTACATCTACTTGGCTACAAGTATCTCACAGAGTGTGGGATGATGGTTCTCTTATAGCAAAGGAAATTGCTCCCTAAGAGGGAGTAGATTCTTTTTTGTAAGAGTGTCATTCCAAATCAATGGAAAGAAGTGATTGAGACCGTTACATTCCACTTCATTCCATTCAAAATTTTAAACCATGCCAAAATTGAAGTTCTGGTGGTATATTGTTTAACAGTCTGTGAACAAGTTTTATTTTTATATTAAGGCATCAGTAATAGGCATTAAACAATAAGCTGTATCACATTAGTCATTCCTATTTAAACATCTTATCCTCACCAGTCATGATCTGTGATATTGTGTTTAAAACAGACTGGTGTGTATTGGATCTTTACTGGTGCTGATCAGGTGCTGTGTGTCTGGTTTGTTTCTGTTAAGAATATTTACTTTATTATAAATGTTACGCACTCTTAAACTGGACAACCATTCTTCAGCAAACAGTGTAGACCCAGATGAGTCTGCTCCGGAGATGTATGACCAATTTTTGGCATTTACTAAAATGTTTGTAAAACACCCCCTTAAATATAAAATGGACTAGTCCAGAATTAAAGGTAGAAAAGTTCATTAAGGAAAATCAGTAAGGTAAATTGTATTCAGACAGTTTCAGTGTCGCTAAACCCCTAAAGCTTGAAAGAAAAGAGAAGATGGGCAAGTCTCGGCAGGCAACGCGAATCCCTCACTGAGCCACACTTACTGTCGCATACCGCGGGACACATTAGCTGCAGACATCAGGTAAGAGATCAGGTAAGTCCTTATTTCAGTTCTTTGTATCTTGATTATTTGTAATTTTAGTTGTTTCCAACTATGGTTTGAGGGCTGGATTTGGATTTGGATTGTTTCAGTTCCTGGTCTTTGCATACTTTTTACTTTTCATATTCTCTTCAGTTGTAAAAACAATTAACCACAGAACTTTAGCTGTATCAGGCTGACCATCTGTGTTTTCATTTTCAAACTGCTGCTTTAATTGCAATTCATCATAAAGGGCTAGACATTATGTCAGTAAAGTTCACTGCTGGTGAAGATTTAGGCTTCGCCTAACATGTAAGTAACCGGACCCTGTTTTCCTTTGCAGAGGATATATTAAACATAGGGTCTGTATCCAGACTAATGATCCTGTAGCTCCCCTAAAAACTTCTGTCAACGGACACAAATTGTAATTTCGTTCATTTGTTGGACAACTCGCTCATCGGTGGACAATTAGTCCCTGAGGATATCACCAACCCAGTTAGTCAGTGTTTCAGTGTTGATTCTGGTTCTCTAGCATTGGGGTCACTACTTAAATACTGATTTAAAGTAACCGTATTCCATTTGATTTATATCTGGTAAAATTTCTAAATTGTTCAAAAACTAAGACAAACTTGTTACAGCGACAAGAATCTTAGCTGAGTTTGGCTTCCGTTGTTTTGAGTTGTTTCGGCTTTTTGCAGGTTCTTGCTGCATCGGACATCTCTTTCCTGATGCCCTTGTCTGTCGTTTTTCTCGAGACGCAGGGGTTGAGGTGGCTTGATGGGGGACGCCTGCGCTCGCGAGTTAATACGTAGGCGTCTCTTACCTGATGTCTGCAGCTAATGTGTCCCGCGGTATGCGACAGTAAATGTGGCTCAGTGAGGGATTCTCGTTGCCTGCCGAGACCTGCCCATCTTCTCTTTTCTTTCAAGCTTTAGGGGTTTAGCGACACTGAAGAAGTTAAACACAGAAACGCGCGTTGTCGCACTATAACTGGCATGAATACGTTTATTTTACAAATTTTAAACAAGTGGTTTTTAAGGAGTGGATATTTTATTTGTTTAAAATCTCAGCGACCTTGAGGAAAGTTAAAAAAATGACCTTGGCCTTTGATGACCTTATGTCTTCATGTATTTGTTTAAGAAACCATATTTTCCATTTTTTATAATTATCTGGTCTTAAAAATTTTCATTGAAATCCACTGTTTAGGTTTTCTCCCATATAAAAGCACAACGTACTAAAGTTGAGTTTGCCTCAAATGAGAACAACGTCAACGCATGGTCACGATGGCGGTCATGTTGGTCATGTGAGCAAGACCATCTGAATAAATATTGGTTTAGTTGACTCGGTAAATCTTCATATGAAATATGGCTTCAATCGGCCCAGTGGCTTCAGAAAAGATATCTGAAAATGTTGACGGGCGACAGAACCTCAGTGACCTTGAATAAATGTCAAAGAATGACATTGACCTTTAGTTAATAAAATCTTCATTACCTTATACCAAATACTTGTATTTTACCATAGAATTAAATTGTTGCTGAGAAATCCACTGTTTCAGTATTTTCCCATATGAAAACATAACATACCAAAGGTGACCTTGCCATAAATTATGTCAAGGTCAAAGCACGGTCATGACTTGTATAAATTACGATGGCCCAAGTCTCGAATGCTACATACCAAGCCACAAGGTTATTGGGCCCGTGGTTCTGAAGAAGAAAATGTATGTAGGTTTTTTACCATAATTTATGGGCTGGACGGCGGTCTTAGTCATTTGATCAAGACAATCTGAACAAAATTTGATTCATTTCACCCCGTGAAGCGCCATATGAAACATGGCTTCAATCGGCCAGTGCCTTCAGAGGAGAAGACATTTGAAAATGTTTACTGGCGACAGAAACTCAGTGACCTTGAACAAAGGTCAAAAAATGACATTGACCTTAATTGACATAATATCTTCATCTGGTTACTTAATTAACCAAATATTCCAAATATTATACGTTAGAACTTCGCTTCCTTTGACCAAATGAAGCTCCATATAAAAACAAATGGCTAAAATCCACCCAATGTCTTTAGAGGAGAATGTTGACAGGCAACAGTTTCGCAATGATCTTGGATAAAGGTCAAAAAATGACCTTGACCTTTAGCAACATAATATATATATATGTAAGCATTTTCCCATACAAAAGCATAATGCACCAATATTGTCCTTGCCATAAATTAGGTCAAGGTCAAGGCATGGTCATTTATTGTACAAACTATGATGTGCCCAAGTCCCCAATGCTACATACCAAGTCACAAGGTCAGTGGACATTTGGTTCTGGAGAAAATTTTTATAGTTTTTTGTACCATATATGGGTGGTTAGAGCCATCTTGATCATGTGACCAAGACCATCTGATCGAACTTCTATTCCTCTAACCAAGTCAAAAAGGAAAGAAGCACACAGTAAACTTGACAAAATTCACGAAGACATACACGGTAAACCGAATGAACAACTCTTTTCCAAAACAAGTGGTCATTCAGGTACCTTAATTGAAAACAGCAGCGACATCTTTTTCTTTCATCTATGTTCTATTTCAAATAACAAAAAAACATGACGAAACAGAAAGCACAACGGGCAGCTTTATATTAGTTTCACATATTTCTCGAGACCATAGACACGCGGCCATAAACAACATGTAACATTGAGGTACTGCCTTGTAACGGACAGTCATAGATTTCCGGGGGGAGGCTTAAACTGGTTTTACTGGATACAGATCCTCGCCGTCTGCTTCTGCAGTAGTTCGAAATATTTAGGATATAAATATTATGTTAATTTTTAAGTTTTATTAGAAATGCAAAGATTTTGTTTTCTTTTTGCTGTTTGCTGCTTCAGATACTGAGGGTGAGGTTGGGCCTGTAAAATCGATTTAAGCCCCCCAGTAATTCACTACTGACTGTTCCAAGGCGGTAGTTCTGTTGTGGTTCTCTGTTGCCTGTTTTTGGTGTCAGAGTTTCTGTGATGTTTTACCTTATGTATGTTCTTATTATTTTTGGTTCGGTTTGGGTTGCTGAGTGGCCACCTTTTGGGAACAAGCTGCTCACTCGGTTGGCCATATGTTTTCTGTATCTTGATTATTTGTAATCTTAGTTGTTTCCAACTATGGTTTGAGGGCTGGCTTTGGATTTTGATTGTTTCAGTTCCTGGTCTTTGCATACTTTTTACTTTAAATGTAGACTACACAATAGGCCAATAGGACTAGATTTCTTTAAAACCTTATGTGATGTAACCACACCCTTCAAACCTATTATGGTATCTTTAGAAATATGCACACTCACTAAAAATCAAATCAAAAACCAAAAATGAAGGATTCCCAACACACACCGTACATTCGATTATTTACATTTTCGAAATACACAGGCGGTACGGGAAAAAGCAGTTGTTTATATTTTCGCGGGTAAGTCATTTTCGTATTTTCTGGTGAGCTAGCTCGACTTTTTCTTCAATTTTCATAGCGAGAGATCATATTTTGTCTCTTTCTCTGAAACGGTGCAAATAGATGAAAATAATTCAGGGCCATTATCTTTTTATTCGGTTACCAGGTGACGCTAAATATACGGGAAATGGCAGTCGGTATCTTTTGATTTTGTAAGGAATATAACAGGCGGCAAATACGGAAGACACGGTCTTTTTTATTCATTTTTATGGTACGGCTCTACCACAGACGGGAGTAGGTACTACATTCTAATTGCAAATTCATAATTATGTTATGCCATTTTCATTCCTAATTTTATATCTTAAAGACCCGGAGTTATTTACATGTACTAAATTGGTCATACATTTGTCGTGGACAGAATTGTATTGTACCATGTAACTGGATTTTAGATAAACAAATAATTGGATTGTAAACATAATTTTCTGTCAGTAACATAATGACATCTTGAACCATCAAGTTCTGAGAAAGTACTAATAAACCTCGCTGATCAACGTCTGTGACACCAGGAGAACCAGGCCCCGAGGTCATACACTTTTTTTCATGCTCAACTCAGCTGAGCATGAAATTTCTCTGCTAATAAATATGAAAATACCAACTACTGTTGGCATTTTCATATTGATAAGCAGAGAAAATTTCATACTCAGGTAACCTAAGCAAGAAAACAACTGTACTTATCAGTAAATCGCTATATATGAGCAGGTAAAATTTCATGCTCAGCTGAGTTGAGCATCAAAAAAGTTTTATAACCATTGGGCCTGGTTAAATCTTAAAGACTGTAACAGACTTGAAAGACTTCGACTTTTATTTACATCCTTTGAGATCAGAGGATAGATCCTGAAAAATCTAAACTTGAGACCGATTTAGGCTATTATACTAGATCATCGTCTTTTATGTTATTTGGATCCTTTTGAAACTAATCAGTCTTTGAATCGACTGCCCAATTAAAATTGAGGTTTTACAGTTTGCTTTTTTCCTGTTTCGTCACCAGATATTGTCAGGGCCACTGACGAGGCTTTATTAGCCGAAACTAGTCTGGCCCATGTTCCTACTTCTGTATGTATTCTCTGGTCTTGAAGGAACTTTTTAAGATTTCAATTTTACCTCACTGCAGCTGGTGTTTTGCCGTGTGGCGGCCGTAAAACGTCTCCCCGTACATCATCCATAGTGCAGATTATATTTTATTTACATCCTTTGAGATCAGAGGATAGATCCTGAGAAATCTAAAACTTGAAACCGATTTAGGCTTTTATTCTAGATCATCGTCTTTTGTTATTTGGATTCTTTTGAAACTAATCAGTCTTTGAATTGACTGCCCAATTAAAATTGAGAAATTACAGTATGTTTTTTTTTTCTGGTTTCGTCACCATATATTGTCAGGGTCACTGACGAGGCTTTATTAGCCGAAACTTCGTAGTCTGGCCCATGTTCCTACTGGACTAGTACAACTAAGGCTCGACTAACGACCAACGACTAAACTAACGATGGCGGATTGTCTGACAAGTTTGCGAAAACGAAATTCCCGACTTCAGAAACCTTTGGTGGCATATATAAGGTCTCTAAGTTCGTGAACAAAGTTTTCCAGTTTCTTTCTTGAATAGTAATAAAATAATAAATCACAACCCCTTCTTTTCAAATAAAGCAAAAAAGGAAAACGAGCTAGATCCGCCACGCTTTGTTATTTATTTAACCGTGTCCAATGACGTGTATTTCACCGTTGTGCATAGTTGTACATCTTTACTAAAAAGAGTTGTTGTTATTCATTTGTGTGATTGATATTTGGTTTGAAAATGGCAAGCCAGTGGAACAAGCATGAGTAGGCTGAAAATTCGAGTGGAAAAGTCCTTCGAGGGCGAGAAAGCCTCGGAGTGTTTTCTATCTCTAGTGGGTTAACTGGGCGGTCGGGTCGGGCGATGGTGATGGGTAGCTTTCAGTACTGGAGCGTCCTAGATATTTTGGGGCAAGGACTGGCAGTGCTTGCTATCTTGCAGTACATACGGGAAGGGTTGTTTGGACGTTTTTCTCTCATCTGTCCTTTCTCCTTACTCGCCTACTCTCTGGGAGACGGCTCGATATAGACTGAAATACTATCTCAAAGGGCCGTTAAAACCTAAACGACCAAGCAACTAATTACCTCCTGCTGTCATTGCCGTAAACAAAGAAATATTTTTTTAAAAAAATCCTACAACTACATATAGTACCCTGGTGCAATTGTGTGAGAGTCGGACCTGTATATGGGCTCCGGCTGAAAGCAAATATTCTCAAACATCTTAACTTAAAGGAAAGAACTTTCCTGCACGCGGGGCGGGGGGGGGGCGCAAGTTATTCTGTTTATCACTTGACTCTCGTTGAAAAGGAAGGCAAAAAATGAAAATGGCAGAGTTGTTTCCTTTGAAAGTATACCCATTCACCTTAGGGTAAGACATAAATCTAATTAGTTAAACGTAACTTCTATCACTCCAACTTCAAAGCGTTCAAGTGTAACGTCACGACATGGCCGAGCCCAAAGCGATAACTGCTCTCTCTTTTGCTAGAGTTGTTGCCTGTATGACTTCAAAATGTGATAGATCTAGATTATGCAATTTACGAGGGTTTTTGTTAAGCCGACGTCAACATTAACTTTGCACTGCACGGCGGTCCTGAACATTGAGTAACAGTAAATAATGAAAACCTAAAATATAACTTGCTTGAAGCCAATACTTGAATCGGCATTTGGTTTGATGGTTTGTTGTTTGTTTTGCTGAGTAATACTATTTGAGTTACGCCGAGCCGTCTCCCAACGCGATAGTAGAAAGGAAAGATAGGGTTGAGACAAAGACGAGGCAGAGAAAATTATAATCCCACAGGACTCCCAATCCCTCCGCCCTCCCCAACTCTCCGCGCCGATCTGTTGCAAGCATTTTAGCCTTGAAGATGTAGTTTGTCCCTTTTCGAAAGTCCATCAAACCAAACAGTGGCAGTCTGATGACAGTCATTACTTAGCCAGTTAGGAACCATTTTAAAATGAAAAACTTGCTACCCCTGGACAATTTTAAAAGGCAAATGTTCCTTTAAAAGTTGTCTTCTGCATTACTTAGACAAGACACGTGAATTTTATTTTATTTATCTAGGGTTAGTCTAGAGTCGCAACTCGCTTTGTTTCCTTGAAACCTGTCAGAACAGAACAGAACAAAACGTTTATTTGTCTCAGGTCATATACAATGACATATGAGGTAATGACAATTGTGTAATTGGTGGTTACCTGCAACTCTATATCATCTTCTAAATGACAGAGGAAGCGAGGGAGAGAGAGTGTGTGAGAGAGAAAGAAGGTAAAAGTGAGATATAAAGGCCAATACACAAAAGTGTATGGGGAGCAGATAGGCTGAATGTATAAGTATATAAATGATCAGCAAGACTAGGAAGCACATGGGTACATCAGTTATTATCAGAAAAAGATCAAAAGGCTGTGGCGCAGAGTAATTCAGGCCTCCAAAATCAACGCTCTCATCAATTTTTTTTCCCTTCTGACCACAACTATTAATCTGCGCTACCGCACGTTTCACCCAGTTACTACAATACACCATTTACACATCACTGGGCAGCGCATGCAGATTTGCCACGATACGACAATAAGCAATTACCTACTCCAATGTCCTAGTTTTGACATAGATTTGTCCATTTGAGTAATGTTTAATTTTGTTTCGGTAAAAAAATAAATAAAAAGGAAAGAAATGAATAAAAGAGAATAGAACTATAGAGTAACATGAAGAAATGGATATATATATAATTCTCAAATGGTGAGTATAAATACACAGTATATGGCGCACGTGTATCGCGAAGAGGGACAAGTTGGCATGCACGACAGTGGAACCTGATCAGCTCATCAGTATTGGCAAACCGAAAATGTAAAACGAACACCCGAACAGGTCTGCACCTTCTGAGCAGACCAATTCGAGTATTTGCCACCGAACATGCCAAGGATCCCCCTCGCGAGACACAGCTCTGTCGAAAAGCACACCCACCAGACAGACATTGAATCAACGTTGATTCAACGTTATGACGTTGAATCAACGTTGATTCAATGCCAAATCCACAGTGCGTGCCTGCTGGGTTAGCAATTTTGCGTGCACCTCGTTACTACTACTACTATTTCCAGTAAATACTCAGTGCTATTTTAAAACAAAATACAGAGCAGACTGGCACCTTAATGCATCGCCTTCACAACTGAACAAGTAGAGTTGGGACAAAAGCTAGCTAATGATTATAAGCGGCATCGCGTCAGCTAGTGCCTCACGATATACGCGGACAGTGAAAATTTGGGAGAGCCAAAACCCAAGTGCATCATTCCCCTCGTACATGTTTGTAAGTTCGTAATCTAGGTTTATCAGTTATGTCCCAACATATAGACATTTTGTTCGAGTTTCTGAAGCCCGTTTAAAAGATCTAATAAAGATAATTACAAATACCTATTTATCTGTTAGTACCTACCTTCCCGTGAAAAATTAGCCAGCAGTGCAGATCCTGATCAGTCGCAGCAACACGCGGCTTCTGATCAGGGTCCACTCTGCATAAAAAATAGGGATTTCTTAAAACAGAAATATAATTTGAATCCAATCCAACATCCCCTATATTGCAATGGACCGGTCCATAGTGTAATGTAGAATAGTCCACTAGACAACAATGAGTTGGGTGGCAGGGCAGTAAACGATAAATAAGCCAAAAAAGATAAATCAATACGGGCAACGTCACGCCAGGGAGCTGCCACAACCCACATGAACATGGAAGACTGCGATCGGAGGGCGCATCTGCGCAGCCCTCTCAGAGACTTCCCATGCATGAACCCAGAAACCAAGACGCGGTAAGTGAAGACTCCACCAGTCCACACAAGATTGCGTGCCGGTCCAAGTCTTCACCCTCCGCGAACAGAACAGGACCCCCTCCTGCAGTGCGACGTGTCCCATACTACATACAAAGTAGATAATATATACAGTATAAATTGCCTAATTAATGCAGACAAATACGGTAACTTTGAAACTAATCCATTGACATTGATAGAAAATTTGAAACCCAGGACTCGCGTATATGGATAAAAACTATTAATTGGATCGAAAATATTTGATGATTATTCCCATAAATATAGCTAAATTACGTAAATGACTCACTTAAATGTCACGATGTCAATACAGTCCAAACATATTTGTGATAGAATCTTGTATGGACGGACACACGGCGCCAAGTGTGTGCAACTATGGTTATGTACCGTTGAGCCACTTGGGTAACGCCGAAAAGAGAATTGAACTGAACTGAACTGACCTAGAATCTTGTATAGATCTAGCATTTTTTCCTTGGGAGGGGGGATTCGTCTAGGGTCAGTCTAGAGTCGCAACTCGCTATGTTTCCTTGAAACTAGTCAATACAGTTCAAACATATTTGTGATAGAAACTTGTATAATATTCACGTATTGCGCATCTGCGGCTAAATGTTACATCAGAATGAGGTCCTGTTCATACATTCACGTTTCGTTCACACATCGACAGTCCCATTAACACGTAGAGGATCTGCTGAAAAATGCAAGCCCCGTTCCTATATGGACATCCCGTTCGCATATGTAGTTCCCTTTCGCAGGTACAGCCTTGCATCGTTCACTTTTGCAGACCCCGTTCACATGTAGCGGTCCAATACACATGTGGAGGTCCGTTCACTCGTGGAAGATCCATTTAAAGGTGGCGGTCCTGTTCGCAAATGCAGTTCCTGATCACATATGGAGGACCCGTTCACAAATGAAGGTTCTTTTCTCACACGCGAATCCCGTTAACACGTGGAGGTCCCGTTTACACTTCACAGGCGCAGAGCCCGTTCAACCGTGGATTGTCCGTTCGCCTGTGGCGGTCCCTTGCATACTTGGATAATCAGACTGCATGTCTCGTTTTACGTGCTGGATCTTTGAAAACTACAGGACCCGCGAAGGTCTCCATCTAGCGTGCAGCACCTTTTCACAGGTGGATGTCTTGTTCATACGTACATATGTACCTATCGCGTTCACACATCCCGTCCCGTTTATATGTGGGGATCTCGTCCACACCTGGAGAAGCCATTCTAACAAGCAGAAGTGTTCATACATGGAGGCCCTGTCAGACGTAGAATACATGTTCACACGTGCAGGTCAAGTTTACATCTTCTTGGTTGGTTCACCTATACGGTTTCGTTCACACGTGGTGAATCCTTTCCGACCATGGAGGACCCGGTCACTGGAGGAGATTCAATTCACATTACCTGTTGTTTTTTTTGTTGTTGTTTTCGTTGTTTTCATTGATGACCCGCCCATTTACATGCCAAGGTCTCGTTCACACATGGAGGACCAGTTCAGGCACGAAAGGCGTTACACATGGAGATTCTAGAAATCACCTTTACCCTATGCAGAGAGTTTGGTACCCTCAGAATTTGACATGTGTCCTACCGAGCCGTCTAGCGCAGTCGGCAGCACGTAGGTCTGCAGATCAAGCGGTCGCGAGTTCGGTTCCTAGCCCGGCCCCTGAACAGTCGTGAAGATTGATCATGAAATATTTTCTACGCTCATTCTCTCCCTTCCGCTGACTTAAGGGCAGTTGTGAGTTTGTTTGTTTTGTTGAGTATTTACGGCCAAGTAAACAGCTAAGGTCATGTCGAGGCGGTCAGTTAACCTACTCAAGCTGTTCCATGACACTGTTCCATGGTATGGCCCATGTTCCTTCTTTCGAATGTGTTCTCTGTTCTCGAAGAAGCTCTTTAAGATTTTAATTAGACCTCCTAAACGTTTAACCAGTACTTAGTGCACATACTTTCGCCAGTAACTGACAACTGCCCTTCTTGAATCAGCAGAAGGGAAAGAATGACCGTAGAAAATATTTCATGATCAGTCTCCACGAGTGTTATGTGGCCTGTCTGGGAATCGATCTCAGGACCCCTTGACCTGCAGTCTGACGCGATGCGGACTGCGCTAGCGGGCCGCCGGCAAGGGTAGTTGTCTGTTACTGGCGGAAGTATGTGCACTCAGTATTGGTAACCAGGTAAACCGCTTAGTATGTCTAAGCCTGCCCAGACACAGTGTGACGGCAGATGAACTGACAGGCTTGTGGTCCCTCATCCAGCCTCGTTGAGGCGGTTCGGATGAGGGTTTATAAGCAGATCTGACAAAAATTGTCACCCAGTGCCCACTCGCATCTAGAACTCTGCAACTTATTCTCCTAATGTCGTCATTCTATTCTATTCTGAAGCTTTCTTCGAAGTGTTTTACATGCAATTATGTTGCATTTAGACCTATACCTCGGATAGTGGTGCTGGTCTTGTAAGTCTACTGAGCGCTTTACACAAAAGCATTGCTGAGCGTTCTTGTCAAATATTTCGACGTTTCGCTCTTCTTCTATTCCAGATAATAATTTAAACCGAGGCCCCAATCAATCGATCGTACTCAGGCACGTTTTGGGGCGGCTAGGTGAGATACCGATCCCAGGAACAACGTGCACACTATCTTTGAATTTGACACAGATGACAGATGGACTCGGGCACCCAGACGGTTCTATTATGGAATCGTTCCGCGGAACCGCTGAGAAGGACCCGTTTTTGGAGGCATTGGGGAAAATGTGTATGCTTGGTCACTATCGCAGTATATTTATATAGGCTCTACACTGTTAGGAGCTTACTAGAATTGGCAAGATATCCGATTTGCCCCGTATGCTACGAAATTTTGCAAAACAATGAGAAAAATTGAAAGCTCTGGAGGTGATGAAAACTAATGAAACCGTTTCATTGATAATTTCGTTTTCCTTTTTTTTTTTTTTTTTTTGGGGGGGGGGGGGGATGTGAGTGTGAGAGAAGGAAAATAAAGAGCTGTAACGCGTCGCAGACCCCATTTTAATGGTTTTTATCTTCCAGGGAAGCAAATAGGAAGTCACTAACATTGTTGTTGTTTCCCTTTCCAAAAATGGCGGAAAAACATCGTCGTGTACTCTTTTGTTTTGTCTCGTATTGTTACAAAAAGTCCAGGGGCCTGTTGTTCAAAACTAACGAACTCGTTAGTTTACGTTTCGTTAAAAGTTCAACCGTTAATATCTCAAATAAGCCAATAATTTTTGTTGAAAAATGTGAAAAGCTAAGCTTCTCACATTTTATCAACAAAAATATCAGTGTATTTGGTTATAAAGTCATAAAACACTTAACGAGTTGACCTCTTAACGAGCTCGTAAGGCTAACGATGCTTTGAACAACTGCGCCCAAGCTGCCATTCGTCTCTGTAGGCCTTGTTTTAATTTAGCCACATACCTAAATCTTGGGCCACTGCAGGTGTAATATTAAAATTTGAACCTGTTGAAAAAATGACTCAACTGGCCACTTTTCAATGTTGAATATCGACCCATGGTGCATTTTTCAGTGTTGAAAATTGACCTGGGTCAAGTTTCAACATTGAGAATTGACGTGTGGGGTCATGTTTTCACGGGGTCGAAATTTAATGTTATCCGGCTCAAGAACCTCGGGGCGAATACCCCATCATTTAAAGTTTACATTGTAGTATACAAATCAGTTTTCCCGATTCAATATGATTTATATTTGATGTGACGCAAAGGATGTAAATTTTTATCAGGTTTGGCAACGTCGAAATCTACAGTCACATTGGACGCTTCAATTGATATATATATAGCCGTTCACTATTCTAAACAGTGAGTTTAGTCTTTAGTCAATAGCCGATAGCAGCGTTAGTTGTACTAGTCCACTTCTGTATGTATTTTCTGCACTTGAAGGAACTTTTTAAGATTTTAATTAGACCTGTCGCTACAGCTTAAACCTACCTGCTCACCTGCTTATTAGCAACGTTTCCCGCCGTTTTACAGGGGTTTTAATTTTTTGAGAATTCTTACGCTCTCTAGAGAAAGAAAGCCTTCCAAATGATTTACTCCAAATGAAAAGGACAGAGGCGTTTCTCTTGGAAGTGTATACCCATCCACCTGAAGCTCCACTTGCCGAACTATTATGCTCTGAACGGAGAATGTGTGCATGCTGTTAAGTAATGCGTAGTTCTCATCTGCTACTTGATAACGGCATAATATGTTCTGCATGGGAAAATCGAATATTGCACAAACATCTTCTTTCTTCTTCTTTTAACACAGTATGCATACAGCGTCTAAAAAACTTGTGAAGACGTCAATGCAACGTTATGACGTCGCAACAACCTTGTATAGATAATGATAAAGCGTCATAACCTTGCATCCACGTCGCTACAACGTTGTTTTGGCGTAGTGTGTCAGAATGAAATGTCTCATTATACGTGATGACCAATAAGGTTTACTAGGCATTTTCAATCTTACAAGTATGCGTAACAACTCACGCGCATACTACTTTACCGATTTTTCATGTGGACAGCTCGGTTTTGACACTGAATGGCAAGCCTCCAATATCTTGGCATTGTCTTCTAAAAGGTAAATGGACGATACGATCATGTGATTCATACACAGCCGATCTGAGCAAA
This sequence comes from Ctena decussata, assembly GCA_963989385.1. Classification (NCBI taxonomy): domain Eukaryota; kingdom Metazoa; phylum Mollusca; class Bivalvia; order Lucinida; family Lucinidae; genus Ctena; species Ctena decussata. The sequence continues at coordinate 84,492,239 of OZ022506.1, forward strand.
GCCTGTGAACAATCTGATTATGTCCACATGATTATCTGGATATGCATAACTCGCAGTTCCTGTCATGTGTTAAGAAATCATATCTATGACAACCCGAGGTGACTAAAATAATGATGATGCTTAAGCTGATATGGACATGAGCTGGTCTAGTCTAATCTATCCCATAACCTTGCATGGTCGTTGGGGAACCACAGATGAATTTACAACAATCTCTTTCCACCTAGTCCTGTCTTCAGCTGCCCTAGTTGAGCTAGCCAAGTCCATTTCTTAATATTGTCTTCCCATCTCCTTCTTCTTCTTTTTCCTTTCACTGTGTCCTGTAGAATTGTATTTGCTAAGCCAGAGGAACTTGAGTTGCGACCAAACCACCTCACTTTCCGTTTCTTGACATAAGTGTTTACGTTAAATAGGAAACCTTTTTTTTTTTTTTGAAATTGCAATCCATCCATCCATCCATCTATGTTTACCTCAAGTCAGAAAAAAGCTGCGAGTGCCAAGACCAGTCTGCAGTAATCAAACATACACGGTTTTTAAATTTATTCGTATATGTCAGAACAATACTATATTCTTGCTGAACAGGCCGGGCCGCGTAGCGCAATCGGTAAAGCACCTGACTGGTAAGTCAGACGTCCTGGGTTCGAAACCCGGTCAGGCCACATACTTTCGTTTTTCCTTCCGCTGATTCAAGAAGGGCAGTTGTCAGTTACTGGCGAAAGTATGTGCAGTTAGTACTGGTTAATTGCTTAGGAGGTCTAAGCCTACCCAGGAATAGTGTGGTTAGGTTAACTGACCGTCCCGACATGACCTTAGCTGTTTACCGTGGACTTTAAGCATCAAATCAATCAAAAATATCTTGCTGAACATGAAGCTATACATGTATATCTAACTGCACTTTTGGGTGTGGAGCCAGATCTGTCTGCACAACCGCTCATGTCTAGAAGTCACTGTTTGTTCTACACGGCGGGAGCAGTAAAGACCTCACTAAGGACGCCCAGCTGCACTGGTAGGTAATTTACTGTTATCGCAAAAGAAACAAGAGCTGTCGCCTGACAGCATAGCTCGCCTGAATTGGTGCTTGCCCATCACATGGCCACTATGGTGGTGTGGACTGCTATGCATAAAACTTCAGAAAAGCGTGTCCAAAATAAAAACACATTTATAAACAAAAGCTATCTCAGAAATAAGTTTTAAAATAAAATTAAAATAAAAAAAATGAAATAAAATTTCAAAGTCCATGAGCTTGAGGTAAAAAACTGGGTGGGGGTGGGGGTGGGGGTGGGGGTGGGGGGGCTAAGATTTACCATGTACCTTATCTAACATCAGTCCAAGGTATTAGTATCAACTGAGTCCATCATCGTGGCAGAGTGAAATTATGTCTTCATAAATATGAAACTTTTACCAAAATCTTTAAGCCAAATTCCAAGTCGATGACCTTGACTTCAAGGTCATCCAGTGGGGTTGGTATACGGTAAGGTGTTTTGTAAAAACTAAAAAAAGTGTCTAACATCAGTTCAAGTATAAAATAAATCTCTGCAAAGCATTTTGAATCAGTATGCAATTACAAAACTTTAATAAAGATAAAAATTTCCTAAGTCCCTGACCTTGACATTAATGAACACTGAGCGGGGTAGGGGTAGTAGTCTTTAGCTCTAACTACAGTGCAAATATAAAAAGAATTCATCTATGGGTTCAGGAGATATGTGTCTTTAAAAACCTTTAACCAAAACATCCAATCAATAAAAACACAGTTTTCTAAGTCCATGACCTTGACGTCAAGGTCACTGAGGGGGTGGGGGTAGTACCTTCCAAAACTTTAGACCAATATCTAACTTCAGTGCAAGTATCAAAGGAATCCATCCATGGGTTAAGGAGGTATTGGGCTTTATAAAACTTTAACCAAAACATCCAGTCAAAAAAAATCCCAATTTTCTAAGTCCATGACCTTAACATCAAGGTCACTGAGTGGGGTGGAGGTGGTACCCTGTTAAACTTTGGACCAATATCTAACTACAGTGCAAGTATAAAAAGAATCCATCTATGGGTTAAGGAGATATAGGTCTTTAAAAAACTTTAACCAAAACATCCAATTCGAACGCCGACGCGGACGCGGACGCGGACGCTGACGCTGACGCGGACGCCGACGCCGTGGTGACAACAATAGCTCTTCCTGAACTTTCGTTCAGGCGAGCTAAAAAAGGAAGTATGCCTCTAGCCCAGACCAGCCTGCTCAATTATACCGTCTCATTATGGTCTTCAGCAATCAACACATACAGAACAGTTCCCGATCACTTCGTGGTCAGAATGCATTAGAGTCCACTCATCAGATTGAATGTCTTCGGTGTTTTGCACATATCCAGTTTAGGTTATTTACAACCATTTACCAACCACAGCACTGGGCACACAACGTTGAATCAACATAGAATCAACGTTGGTTCGACGGAATGACATTGACTCAACGATGATTTAATTTTGAGTGAATGATACTGTTTTTTGTAATTTTGAGGAAAATACAATATTCATTCATTTATAATCATCTCAAACTTATTAGTTTGATGATTCTTTAAATCAGTCAGTTGATTAGTACATAGTAGGAGTTTGTTTGAACTTTGTTATATATCACCCAACAGGCACAAAACGTCGAAAAGGCACCTACAAACATGGATGCGACGTCATTACGTCGTATCGACGTCAGCTTGACGTCGGTAAAGCGTCGTGTGCCTGCTCGACACGTAGAAAAAGAAGAAAAGACTAAGCCCAACGTAAATTCCTGGCACTATAAGCGTTAGCTTTATTTGTTGTACTAAACGCCTATATTCGGTCTCGACACAACAATGAAATATGCAATGTTAATTTTCATCTGCCATCATCTCAGTGCGCTCGCACTAAGCCTTACAATAACCGTTGAAAGATCAAGAGATCGCCGAAACCACCTTGTAGCATGTGAAAGATAGCCTATCGAGTCGAGAACCTTTCACACCCCTAGTTAACTTTGTATATACAAGTGTTGTTACGATACGAAAAAGAACTGTTACGAAACAAAAAAGTCATAGTTACCAAACGACCTGATAACGACCTGATTACCAGATTGTTTAGTAACTATGATTTTTTCGTTTCGAAATGTTCATCTCTTTTTCGTTTCGCAACATCCTTAAAAAAACAAACTTAACCGCGTGTGTTTGAGGTGCTAGAAGGTGGAATTCTCTCAAATGCTATTATCAGACTATACAAATTTAGTACATGCGTACTGAGACGATGGCAGATGAAAGTTAACATTGCAGCTCAAATCCAAGATAAAAGGCGATTCTTGGACTATACGTAAGCCTTCCCAGCGGGCACAGGATGTCGAAATGACGTCGGACTGACGTCGATGCGACGTCATAATGTCTCAACAACGTCAATACGACGCCATTTCGACGTTATGTGCATGCGGGATTAGTTTAACGCTCCTAAAGACGGAATACCAACAAAGTGGTATGTGCCTCCAGCGTAGACTCAGATCAACCTTGGCATCTTCTCAGTCTGATCAGAGTCTTCACTCTGCGCTGAAAGGGTGGCTAAGGGTCTCGGCTAGCTCCATGCGGACAGCGAACACTCTGATCAAACTGGGAGGATAAAATACCTCGCAACGTGCAAGGTCTACACTGGGTCTCGCTAAAGCTCCTGGATCATCGACCCTACTTGCGGACGATTGTCGACCGAGACAATCGACAGCAGTATCAGCTTGGTCGAAATTCATTAACAATAGTATCATTTAGCGTTACTGGTAATGCTTACGATCGTATTCTCTGTCGATAGCCACTTTGCACAGTACAGATTCGGCCGAGAGCACAGGTAACCAAATTGGTATTATCCCCGTCGTAATATGTGTATTGAGTTTACAAAAATCCTAGCACTGATCAATGAGATGTAGAGCGGACATGAAAGTTTACTGACAGACGGACGAACTACAGCTACACGGACGGATAACGCCACGACATGATACGACCCATAAGGGGGTATAAAAATGATCATTGCTGATACGAATCAGTGATGCGCTACCTAAACGCATCATCAGCAAAAAAATTCTCTTGATAAACACAGGGAAAATTCTGCTACCATCATCTTTGGTAGCCAAGGGTACTAAGCCCACTTTGTTCCTTACCATTTGCCGACGACCTATTAGCAAATCAGATTTCCTACAGCTCCGCCCTTTGGCTGCAGCAAATTGCTCGCCCGGTGTGTTATTTTCAGATCAGAAGATCTGTTTCAAAACACAGGTTTTGCACAACTTCGCATGATCGTTCAAAAACACTAATGGATTGGTTAATCTTGACCGTCTACTCCTGTTTGGTTGTTGGTCGGTTGTTTTGGATTTAACGGCTCCTTGAGACAGGATTTCAGTCTATATCCAGCCGTCCTGTTTGGTAATTAACGGTATCCACGATGTTTTCTCTTCTGTTCTGTTTCAATTCTCGTAACGACGTTCCCGAAATGGCTCAGCGGTGCGTAACTATAGTTGCACACACCTGGCGCCGAGTGTCCGTCTATCAGGATTTTTTCTATCGACAAAGCGCCTATTATGCGGAAAATATTTGTTACGGATTCCGTAATTTGATTGGCTGTGATAGATGTTGTTCGCATCCAAGAAATGGAGCAGTGGGAAATTCGATTTACGAATATGCCGTTGGCCAAGGGTACGTAAAGCCTTATTCACACGATCAAAGTTTCTTTGTCACAGAAACTTTAACAAAGAAAATTTAATTTGGCATATTTTTTTTTCATTCACGCGAGCACATTTTTCTATGACAAACATACTTAGTCACAGGAACTTTGCCCGTATGAACGAGGCTTATTAAGGCATCTTTGGCTTGCGATCATAATATAATAATAAGAGAAAATAATGCCTTATCAATTCAAAATGTTGAAGAAAACAAGTACACTGCAGATATAGGAGCGAACTGTCCAACACCTAAGACCAACACTGCAAAACGTTTTACTTCAATATGACTGATATATCCCGTATCAAAATGTATTTCATCCGTCCGTTTTCTTCCGTAGAAAGCCCCTTACCAGACCTACATTGTGGGGTGTTTTGTATAGAATATGGTGCCTTGTGGGGTGATTCTGCATTGTGGGATGCACCCCATGATGAATGTATTTCATTCGCTTGCAAATAAGCTAAAATGACTACATTTCAAATATTGGGGGTACAACCCAGAATGTGTACAGACTCATTTGTCCATTGTTGGACATGTCCGTCCGATAAATTTTATGGGGTGCACCCCACATTGTTCTCCCCCCTTTGGACAAAACTTATAAATCATGCCGGTTGGTACCCCACAAAGCTTATTTCTACACACCTAAATTATAACTATATAGGGGGTGTAAGTTTTCAACAAATGGACACTACCCAAAAAATTATGGGATGCAATCATTGTGGTTGCAAAAGACGCTCTGGGTGCAATTTGCAGCCCATAGTGCCAATTCCGGGATGCAGTCCACAGTGTACTTCTGGTAGGTACGTCTGGGCTGCCATGACCCGTATACGTGAAAATTCCATATGTTACGACAGACGCCGCTTTTGCTCAAGTGTTATTAATCAACGTGATCTTACTTATGAATTTATATTTGCTATAGATATCTGCTACCAAAAACTATCATTTTTTTTATAAATTATTTACTTCTAGGAGAAATTAAGATTACAAAGACAAAATTCGACGGCAAAATTCATCCTTTCCATATTCTTGTGAAATTTCTCGTCAGTAACGAAGATAAAAACGAAAACGATGGCATGGAAATATGTACATGATTGCATACAAAAGCGACAACTACCTATCTGCCTAAAACTAAAAATACACGCATAAAGTAGAAAAAATAAAGAAAATAACTCACCCGACCGGATTCTACTAATGCTAAAGGTCGAATGTACGGTGTGTAACACATCAATGCGTCATCCCAGCAAACGACAAATCACGAATACGGCGGATAAGTCAGACATAAGAACTCGCCAGAAACAACTTTTTGCAACCCCTAGATATATCTGGGATATCAAAGAACAACACCGAAATACTGGAGCAAAACAAACCGTCAGTTGAACTCAAACTGACCAAATGACAAATTAGCCAAGCTCCGACCCCTACCAACTCAATCTAATAGCTTTATTTCGGGTCCATCATTGAACCTGATGCCCAATCTATCGGCGAAGAATTAAAGAGAGAAGCAAAGCTATCAATCATGCTATTAACCACTTAACTTTCACACTGCAGCATTAAGTCATATCCATTCTCGATCCCAGGTTAATACAGATGAGGCTTTATTAGTAGGACCCACCTTATGTCTTATGAATGTTTAAAATGATCTTGAAGAAACTCATTTATGTTTTTATTATATCCCGACGTAAAATTTGGAGGATATAGCGATGTTTGTCCGTAAACATTTTCAGGTCTGCTCTATATCTGGAATACCGTTTGGAATATTATCATGATACTTCACAATTATGAAGAACAGTTCATGACGATGTGTCGCGTACAATTCGTATCTCTTTCTACAGTCCTCTTTTATTCGTATCTCTTTCTACTGTCCTCTTTAATTTTCTTCCCCTTAAATACCTTTTGTTAGCAGATTCGTATCTCCTCTGTAACTTTGTAATATTTTCATGAAACTTCACAGATATTTAAAAAGCTCATGATGACGTGTCGCGTATGATTATGACAACTTTTGCTGTCCCTTTTTAAAGTTATTTCCCTGGAAATTTTTAGCTTTGATTTCATGTCGATTTCGTGTCCGCTCTTTAACTTAAGGTCTGTACCGACACCTTCCCAATAATAGTTTTTTCTTCATATTTTGCATACATTTGCATTATATAACAGGTGAACTAAAAAATGAAATGAAATAAAATAACCATGTTATCTTCTGGTTAAGGAGTTATACTTTTTCTGAAACTCACCTGGGTTCACTTATTTGAGCCGTTTCTCTCAAATTCTATGAAGATAGCAAAACATTATAACTTCATCTGTATTGTAAATGAAACGTAATCATACGTGAGCAGAAAACTGCCAATGGCTAGCCAAAACGTCACAATCCTCGAGGAACACAAAGTTTTATTTAAGATATCTCTTTTATCAACTGCAAATATTCACAAAAATAAAACGGTTGTTTCAACAAGCAAACACCAATAATTCAAGTTTTCAACACACTTCCCAACAATAAAGTAAAAACATAGGCAATGATCAGGAATTAATACAATCAAATCCCACATTCTGCCTCTCAAAACCAATAGGGAAAGAAGCACATACACACAAAAATTAACACAAGTTTACGAAAGACACGCACAGCAAACCGAATGAGCAGCGCTTTCCCAAATAGATGGTCAATCAGCAACCCCAATAAAAGCATCAACATTATTATACCCCGCCACACGTTAGTTGCGAGGTATTATGTTTTCACGTTGGCCGTCCGTGTGTCTGTCTGTCCTTCCGTCTGTCCGTCCGTAGTACGTACGTCCGTCAGTCCGCACTTCGTTTCCGTGCGATAACTTAAGTATTTATCAACGGATTTTATTCAAATTTTGCATATGCATTTGGACTAAGAATGTCTCGCTTGGGATTGTAAATGGGCAAATTTCGATAATTTCTGACAAAGATATGGCACTTGTCAATGTCCAAAAAAAAGGGGTTTTGACCTCTAGTTATTTTACTACATGGAATATCATGATGAAATTTCACAAACATGATTGAAGTAACAAAAGCTTTGTATGAGCACAGAAAAATTATCATCAGGGGTTATCTGCCCCTGCCTTGGGGCTATAAACATGTATAAATCTTGAAAAACCTATATAAAATCAGATTTTGAAGCATTTTGTCTGAAACTTAGAGCAAACGATCAGCGATGAAAGCCACCAGTGATGCTCAAATTTACCCCATGGGAGTTACCTCCCCCTGTCCTAGTCTATATAGATGCATAAAATGATGATGAAATCTATATAAATTCATGTGAAACAGATTTTTCAGAAACTTACAGTTGATGATAGAAGTAATGGAGCTTCTTGTGGTGATAAAAATTGAACCCTTAGGGGATTCTCTGTCCCTGCCCTGTGGCCACATGTTTAAAATCACTAAAACTGTTTTGGTTAGAGTGGTAAGTGATTTATCGGAAGCTTATATTAAGTGATCATGTTAATGAAGTGTCCTGTCATGACTTAGATTTTTTTCCATGTACCTGGGGGTCAAGCTGCCCCTGCCCTGGCCTAATACAGAGTAAAAATTAGTTTGGAAAAATTGGCGAGTGAACAATGTTTGCAGTGGCGAGGTATCACGCAGTCGTTTGCGATGCTTTTATTTTTTATTTTTATTACATTCCAAAATAAAAAGGAATGCGGACTGGGCAGCAATACAGTCGACCAAACCGCCAGAGACTAGAGACAAGTAAACACAGCACAATATAACATCATGGAACCGCAACAGAAGTACCGCCTTGGGACGGTCAGCAAAAGATTACTGAGGGGCTTCAACATGTCTGACTTGCCTGTGTTTTCTTAATATTTTTCTAAAAAGTAACCGCTACGTAACCTCCCCCCCCCCCCCCTCAACGACACTTAATTATAAAATTTACACATTTACAATATCTTATCTTTGTAAGGATATAAAACTTATGCTAACTTTCAAATTTTGTTAGTTTTGGTGCTTTTAAATGTGAGCTACACAAGTACACAAACAGGCACATCGGACAAGATTTCTTTAAAAACCTTATGTGATGTAACTCCACCCTTCTAGCCTGTTATGGTATCTTTAGAAATATACACACTCACTAAAATCAAACTAATGTAACAGACCGAGGAGGTATACACTTATAAATGTTTTGACTCATTATAAGTAAACTTTCAGCAACATGTTCAGTTGTTTGTTAAATACAAAATAGGCAAATTAAAATCTAAAAGACATGAAACAATAGTTTGGAAGCTTAAATAATGCTATTTTCATAGTTTTCAGAAGAACTTTGCAAAAATTGAAGTGCATCCTTGTGCCGGTCCGCCAAGATAACTTAATTGCGCCATCTGTCTTATACGTGGGATGATCAAAAAGTTCCAGGAAAAGTTTTGTATTCTCTTTACTGTTTTACTTTCTTCAATGAAATTTCACACTATCCGACTTCAATGTATTTGTGATTCATATCATATAAAATAATTGACTTATGCCTAACCAGTTTCATGCACGCGCCACCAACGTAACAGACGGTAACGTGACCCGGCCCAGCTAATGTTACGTTGCATTTTTATCGTTTCTAATAATAATTTCTGAACGTTGTTTAGCTATGAAATGTATGTAGTAACGTTAATTCATTCATCTAAACGTAGAAATATATATCTTTCTTTATGTTCATAACAATTTTTATAAGTTGTTTTGATCGTTTTAACGAAATGATGTTCAAATTCTAAAGTGCCCTTTAAAAATCAAATGTTTGAGGGTGGGGTAATTCAAGGGCAGATAATTTGCATTACGTTATAAAATGGAATGGTTATGATCATGTTTCATGAACCGTATATAATGGCAATTTGTTAGATATGTGATGTACCCTTTCAGTCGAATTATTCCAGCAATGCGACAACGCAGTGTGATATCTACAGCAGCATTAGCTGTCTATCAAAAGCCTTAAATCAAGCAGCAGCAATGCTACATCAGCAAGCTTTGTCAAAATTCAGCCATAGTCTTAAGATAAGTTCTTTTGTATAAGTAGCTTCATGTACCACACTCTTCTAAATACTTCAAATAGTAATAAATTTATATGATCTTAATTTTGACAAAGATGGCCGATACATCGATGCAGCTGGGTGAGATGGGCATTTGCTGGAAGTTCATTATGCTGCCGATTTCAGGTTGTGTTGTCGTATTGCATGAATGGTTCAAGTGAAAGGCATAACTCATATATTTAACAATTTGCCATTATCTTTAGTTAACTTAATGAAACCTTATCAGAACACTTCCGTATTATAAGGTAAAGTAAGTTATCTGCCCTTGGATTACCCCACCCCCACATATTAACTGATTAGAGGTCACGTTGGACTTGGCAACCATTTCGTAGAAAGAATCAGAACAACTTACAAAATTTGTAATGGACATCAAGATAAGATATATATTTTTAAGTTTATGTAAAGTGCTGCATGTTTACATTGATAATTTTTGAGTAAGCAACGTTCGAATTTTGCTATTAGAAAAGATAAAATGAAACGTAACGTTAGCTGGGCCGGGTCACGTTACCGGTCGTTACGTTGGTGGTGCTTGCAATAAACTAGTTAGACATAAGTCAATTGTTTTGTATGATATTAATCACAATTACATTCAGGTTGCCTGGGATAAAATTTTACTGAAGAAAGTAAAATAACAATGGCGTACAGCACTTTTCCGGGAACGTTTTGATCATCCCTCGTACATAGGAATAAAGTCTTACGAGTTAATTTACTGAACAGTATGTATAGTATACACAATTTATCCAAACCAAAAGCAGGGAAGAAAAAAAATCACATGTTCCTAGGAATTCTTTTATCAAACAAATATCTAAGAATATGGGTCTTTAGGAAGTCTTGACACAACACTCAGGTGTTCACGTATATGTCGTACTGCTTTATAAACTCCATGACTGCCAAATGGCAGGCCTGATACTGCTCCTGTAAAAAAAGGGTGAAAGAAAGTAAAAACATAGGTGTATTGAGGAACCAACAAAGTACAATTCATAAAAAAATCTTCACAGTTACAATCCACTTAATTCATTATTTAACCATGAGATTCTTACAATGACTTTGTACAGTCTTATCTTCTTTATGTTTGTCGTTGTTTAGCTAAGTCTACTAGGAAGATATGCTAAACTCCACTCAGACAGAGCATTCGTGTCCTAGTGTATCAGTAGCAATGCAGAAAGTGTACATAGCGTTGATACATACTGCATAAATTAAATACCGCTATTCAGTCACTTTGGTGTCGATATTTGTTAATCGCATTTGAATTAAATTTATGCAAAATGACATTACAAACACAATTGCATGATATTGTAATTTTATACTTAATAACTGATGTGTGATAAAACCGTTAACATCATTCTACATGTGAAAGAAAAGATAAAACATTTACAGTATTTGGTACTAGCTGTTCCTCAGTTTCCTGTATTCGTTCGACAGCCTCCGCAATATTTAGCTCTCCCGTGGTTCTGATTCTTTCAAATTCACCCATCAATACTGAACAAATACTGAGCTTCTGTAATTCAGATCTGAAAGCAAAGATGATATCTTTGTTTCGGTCTAGCATTTATGTTGTCTTGTTTGACACCCCAGGTTTTTCCAGGACTGGTGTTCTGGTACGCTGTTTATATCTAGTCCTTCCGTTCTTTTTTTATTTTTCCGTGATGATTCTTTGACTGGTCAGAAAATCGTCACGCTGACCGACCAGCTAATTAAATGTTTCAAACTATTGAAAAAGCTACGGGCGAGGGAATGGATCAAGTAAAACCGATTTGAGCCGCCCTTAAACCCCCAATCTCCTCTCCATGCTATTTATAACCGATCAATCCATGACTGTACATTTGTCATGGTTCCCCACTGTCAATTACTTTTTAAATTCGCTTGTCTATTGTCTCCAGCAATATTGTTACCTGAATAGCTGCTTGTTTTGCTTTCTCTTATGTTTTGTACATTAGAATAGAAGAAAAGTAAAAATAGCCAATCCATTTGTGTCGTACAATTTGTTCGTATTATCCTTATTTATAATTTCGATAAATCTTGTGTAAGTGACAATATTTTAGTAAATTTGAACCATCGCAAAACTTAATGACGAGTGTTTTAAGCTCCGGACCCATCCTTTTATTAATTACCAACCGTTCAAAAGCGGTGTGTCTGTTGTGGATCCTCACAGTTATTTGATCTTGTTATAAAGCTACTATAAAGCAGCAAATATTTTCACGATTATGCTAACAGAAGCAACAGACTTACTAAAGAAGAACTTGAGATCAAAGTAAAAAATTCTACGAGAACTTCTAATTCATAACGAGGATAGAAAAAAAAACGTAATTCCCTAATCTGATACAGCTTGGAAATGAATATTATTGCTTTTATTAATTACCAACCGTTCAAAAGCGGTGTGTCTGTTGTGGATCCTCACAGTTATTTGATCTTGTTATAAAGCTACTATAAAGCAGCAAATATTTTCACGATTATGCTAACAGAAGCAACAGACTTACTAAAGAAGAACTTGAGATCAAAGTAAAAAATTCTACGAGAACTTCTAATTCATAACGAGGATAGAAAAAAAACGTAATTCATAACGAGGATAGAAAAAAAACGTAATTCCCTAATCTGATACAGCTTGGAAATGAATATTATTGTAAACGGTGTAATAGATATGTCATAGGTAGAAATAAACCATAAGAAAATATTATGGTTCTGTTGTTATTTATTCCCACAGTTATGTCAAATACGTTTCCCTTGTATATTTTATTATCTCGGTTCAAACCAATAATTCGCTGAATAGGTTCCTCTACCGTGTTTCTACTATCCATGAAATAACTACTCACTGTAATTTGCATGAGCTATTATGCTTCACTGCAGACCTTTGCCAGTGGTTGAAAAGTTAAGATGTGTTAGCCATCTTTCTTGTATACATGTCTATTATGTATAGTAATGGTTTATAATATTCTTATTTCAGGTTAGTAATTTTGTTAATTCCTTTTCTCTATGATAAACTGATGCTTGTTGAGTGACTCTTTTTGTAGCATTACTGCTGGTTGAAAATGCCAGTGAAAAGGATATGTTCTGATGACAGGGTTTTATAGATTTTCATCATTATCATCAGTATTTCAGTTACTGCTGAAATAGAACAATCTATATTTTATTCATCATTATCATCAGTATTTCAGTGACTGCTGAAATAGAATAATCTATAAATTTTTATCAGTATTTCGGTGACTGCTGAAAAAGGATAACCTGTATTTCAGTTATTGATTTATCGTTATCATCAGTATGCCAGTCATTGCTGAAGTGGAATAACCAGTATTTCTGTCACTGTCTTATAATCATTAGTACTTCAGCACTGTAATTTGCATGAGCTATTATGCTTCACTGCAGACCTTTGCCAGTGGTTGAAAAGTTAAGATGTGTTAGTCATCTTTCTTGTATACATGTCTATTATGTATAGTTGTGGTTTATAATATACTCATTTCAGGCCATGATGTCAGATCTGGAGTAGCTTGTAGTCATCTGTAAATAAAGCCCCTTATTCCCTATTATAATCGTCACCGTTCATTGTTATGATTGAATACCATAGCAGTGGATAATACACAATGCATGGATACAAATCCAATGATAGAACCCACGTAAGGCAAAAGCAGGCCTTCCCGTGACAATTGGCGCCCAACGTGAATGACCCATATGTGCATTAGAACTCCTTAAGTCTCATTTCAAGTGATTCTTGTATTCCTGAGAATTCGAGGACGAATTCAATATGGAGCGCGAGAATGTCACAGGGTATAGGTTAGGTATATCATACAATTGTACTGCCTTGCGGTACAAGCCGGCTTTTATAGCGACGTGGTATAGTGCTCGACGTTAGATTGAAGGGTCCCCGGTTCAATCCTCGGCCGGGGCATGATATTTTTAAGAGTCCGTGACAGACAATACGTGGTTGGGTAAATTATTTTCCATGGGTGACATTATGATCATCAATATACACGATGTAACTCTTTTGCTGACCGTTCCAAGGCGGTACTACTCCTGTTGTGGTTCTTTGATGTTACATAGTGCTATGCCCGCTTGTCTATGATTTTTGGCGGTTTGTTCACCTGTTTTGCTACCCAATCTGCCTTTGCCTATTGTTTTGTTTTGTAAGTTAAAAATAAAATAGATAGAAATAGATGTTGATGCTGTTTTTGATTAGGGTAGCTGAATGACCACCCATTTGGGAAAGAGCTGCTTATACGGTTTGTCGTGCGTGTCTTTCGTGAACTTGTGTCAATTTTTCCGTGTGTGTGTGCTTCTTTCCCTGTTGGTTTTTAGAGCGGTTTGTGGGATTTAATTGTTTTACCTCCTGGCCATTGCCCATCTTTTTACTTTTCAATATGTTCCAGGCTTTGTTATATAAATCCATTGATACTCTTTAGTTTTCCGCACGCTACGGACTTTTTTAGAATTTCAAAGAGTCAAAACAATTTTGAACACGCTAAATTAGAAACCTCTGTGCTCAACTGGAACTTATATCTTCAATGCGCGCTTAGTAGTGTAATCGGTTACCTGTTACCTAGAGAGAGTATTAGTGTTAATGCAGTTATTTCCCTTAGACCCTGGGAGCGATAAGCATTAATCGATATTAGGAATGTCATATCGATGTCAATATCCCAGGATCTGTACAGGTGTTGAACTTCTCTGAAGCCGGTTTTGTCCTCACTGTGTTTAAATAACAATACGAATGAGCTGGATGGAAACATTTTTTAATTTTTAACAATGTGGATTTTCATTTTCTTTTTCTCAGATCAAATCAATTTACTTTTTCACTTGCTCTTTTTTGTTTAAATAAGTCTTTATATTTTGCCCCTCTCTCTGATATTTTGGTCAAATTTCATAAGAATTGGCGAGAAAATAAATCTGATTATTGGTCAGTTTTGACAGCGGTTTGGTTTAGTTTCTGACAATAAAAACATAAAATTACTTATAATAATGAAATTGTGATATTTCGATCCATTTGTATGTCTCATCTTTATGGTTAGATTAAGCCGGATACAGATATCTATCCACCCACATAGTTTTTTTTGTCCCGCCCATTGGGGCTCGCGAAATAGACTGGCTGCCTGGTGCTTTTGCGACAGAGCTGCTAGACCTGGATGTCATCTATCGCAGGCCGAGCAATACTTATAGTCCTACAAATTCAGAGGCAACATCTCGACATGACTAAATTTTTTTACTAGGACGTAAAAACACTACTCAACAGGAATGATAACCTTTTTCTCTTGATTTTCTGTTTTGACAATACTGATTAAAAGTTTTATGTAAGTTGTGTCTTTCGGCATGTAACTAAGCTGCGCTATTTAAAACATTAAAGATATAAAAATAAGATAAGTCAGACTTTCTATGTTTTTTCTGCGAACAAAAATAAATAAACAAATGAGCCGTACCACGAAAAAAAAAACAATTGACATGTGCGCCTTGCGAACACTCAGAATAGCGTGTGTTTTCGCCCATCTGATCTGGGTCTTCGCGGTCCGCATAGAGGTAGCTTAGACCATTGCCTGTCGTGTAAGCGCATAGCGAAGATTCTGATTAGTCTGGACGGCTGCCAAGGCTGATCTGAGTCTTGGCAGGGCGCTATGGCACTGCGTTGATTTTGTTGCGACGCGACTGAAATTACAGTTTTATTCAAAAATAATCTTTAGAAAGACGTTCGGATTAAATATCCACTTCTGACCTTCATTGCCGTTAGCAGGTGTTAATTTTGAAATTGCATTGTTTTGACAAGACGTGTGCCCAACTGTGTTTTCACACTTTCCGACCGGCAGAGATTACTCAGTTGATGTCTTTAGCAAACAATTAAATGAGCCTCGACAAAGGTGCACGTACGCCCAGCGAAGTCTTAGATCAGCCTGGCATCTTGCTTGATCTAATCAGAGCCTTCGCTATCAGTATGGAGGTAGCTTAGAGTCTTAGCTACCCTTTAAACGCAGAGCACAGACTCTGCTCAGACCGGGTGGCTGTCCAGGCTGATCTACGTCTTCGCTGGGCGCACATTCCAATTTGTTCGTCTTATCGTATCGCGGCTCATATGAGGAAAAATATGAACATTGAGCAGACAAGAAAGTGACCTGTCCATGGGCGGAACGCTGACGAGTGCCTTAAAGCTTTCAACTGTTCTTTCCGTATTTCTTACTGGTTTTAATTTTATCTCAATTTAATTACCACATGAGAAATTGAATTTTAAATGGTTTTCGCATAGTCACAGCCTGATTCGATAACACATGCTCAAAATATTTTGATCAGGAATTCGGATCAGTTTGGTTTGTGCAGAAACACGGGTAAGGTTATGTACAAACTCAAATGAAACTAAAATTGACAAATTATTAATTGATCATAAACTCAGATCAGTGTTTTGCAAGTGCATAAGCTGGTCTGAGTCAGTTTGCATATATAATTAATTCAAAATACATTAAATATTGCAGCTTTATATTTTTCCATTTATTTTTGTTCATATCATGATGACTTTATAACAAACTTTAACGGTTTGACAATTACGGAAACAGTTAAGAGGTAATATCGGATTTTATGATTGATAATCGATTAATCATCGTGTAATTATAAGCATGTTTATTGTACTGTATATTGTCAACAAATTCCGATCAGCTTGCGCAAACCGATCAGACACTGTTCAGTTTTATCAGTTTATCATTTCAGAGGCTGATAAGTTTCCGCAGATGCACAGGTTTATTATCGTAAGAACTCATATAAGCAAAAAAAAATAAAAAAAAAACACAAAAAAATATTTTTCAATATTCCTTGATAGCTTCACTAAAACAGTCCTAATTCAGACTGACAAACTTGCATTATGAACAGAAATATTACTAATAAAGTTAAGGACAAAAAATATTTTTATAGCCTTGCAAGAAAAATGTTTCATAGCAATTTTTCCCATAGTGATTAATCCTTACACTACCACGGTTACGAGAAATTCTTCACCATGATTTAGTTTCTTACACTAATTTTTCGGCAGTAATATCTTAAGAGAGCAATACAGTGTATGCATCTTCGTGTCACCCGATTATGAATGAGCAAATCTGCCAGTCAAAAATACAATTCTATGGATTCTAAAATTCTACCCTGGGATACACAGAACATATTTCGGTTTCTTTGATAAAAACGCCCCACCACACTCAAATAAATTTCAGTCAAAAATGTTAGAACAAACATCAGCAATTATGATAATAATTAATAGACTGATCGAACATTACCAAAAAAATATGTAATTGGTTTACAAAGTTTTTTTTAGCTTATAAAGGGATTTTTTAAAACTACAAGTAGTCGATTAACTGTCTGTTCATTTTTGATAGTCACGTGTAGGAGTTACGTGACTTCTTTCTCTTTTTTCCTTTCTTGCGTTCATTCGTTTATTCTTTCTTTCCTTCTTCGTTTTTTAATAAGACAATATAAATATTCTTCCTTTCTTAGTTAGATCATAACAGCACATATATAAATACATATAAACAAAACACGAATACCAAGAAACGATGTGGTGTAAGCCTTTAAGCAATATAGGCGGATTTGGACTTAAACTATTTGAAACTATTATGAGCGAGGTTGTTTCGAAACGCGACTTTCTGTATGTTTAGAGATCGATGGAAGTAACTTATAATATACTTATTTTATAATGAATTACACCATTGTAAACCTTGTAAAAATCTCTCAGTGGTGATAACTTATAAAAGTTTTATAGAAAATCCGATCATTTTCAAATTTTAGGCTGAACATAGCTTCTTAGGCATTTTCGACAATATTCTTATATAATTTCATGTGCTTGAAGCTTCAAACTTCAAAAGCCGATGGAAGTATCAAAACATGAAGTTAATTTGTATATTTTATACCCTATTAAAGGACAAAGACTGAAGTTTATGATCATAACTTATAAAAAATTGTCGTAATATCATATATGTATTTAATTTCACATTTTATATTATATTCCTATGTAATTGCATATAACACTCGACTTTATTTGAACAGGTAAGCTCTCGGATAAACCCGTAAGTCGCTATCGGTACTTTCCGCCATATTGAAGCATTAAGTTCCCTATGTCCTCAATGAAGCAAACAAATATCACTGACCTGCCAAACAGGAGTATAGGATGAAACTCGCTTAATACGTGTTGCCACCGCTGTATAGCACACAGAAATAAAACCAGAGATTTTTCATTGTCTGGTAAAGAATGGTCATCTTTCCATCCAAGGAAACGAAAATGTTTCACACTTTTAACTTCTGCTTCTATCTGAAAAGGGTACGCAATCATTTAATTCTCCAGGAACTGAACAGCACATGTATTTTTTATACTTCGTAGAAAACAATTTACATTAAACATCACGCTTCTGACGAGTTCCGCTGGCCCTCAAAACTTTGAAAAGTTTATAGATTCCTTCGCCCAATTTACCGTTTGAGCTTGCATTTATTTACAAGCGTCGAAACACCTAAATACTCTAAGATATATGAGGACACTCCATTTTTTCCGCAAGTCCACTAAAAAGGATACCTTTTGTAACAACCTGATTTCGTCACTGTAAATGGCTTCGAATCTTAAAGTAAAGAATTTCTTATTTTGAGGCATTTTTTTTTTTATTTCTTTAAGAGGTGACTCCTCCCCCACCCCCGTCCCCTTCAAGTAGCTTACAGAAGCTATTTTGCCAAATGTTATAATTTTGAAGGTACATGTATTATATTATCTTTTTGGGATGTAAGCTATGTACAGAGAATTCAATCACGAAGGTCACTGTTCCGCATCTCGATATTTGTAGAGTGAAGATAAACAGTGAGCATGAGTGATGGATTATAATATTTGCACCTCAAACCCATTAGATTCCTTTTCTTGTAATTGTTTTGTTTTCAACGTTTAGGTTTCATCGTGGAACTGTTTTTAAAAATAGGATGATTCTAGCGGTTAGGAGATTTTTTTTTTATTTTTTCGTTTTTTGTTTCAACAAACGACCCTCGGTTCCTTTCTATGCTTACGTCCAGCATGACAAAAACAGATGTCATATTGCCACCTTCTTAATTTCATCGACTCAAATAAACATAGTCACTTGACGAAGTAGAGACGTCTCATACAGCAACTGCTTTAACTATAAGATATTCGTGTGTTTTTCCCGGTCATGGGTGCAATAATAATTGTCGGTAGAGGTGAAAATCACGGATATGCTTGTCTGGTGTGCATAAAAAACATACTTGATGTCAGCAACTTTTGCTTATTATTTTGAACAAGATCAAGTGCATATCAAACTCAAACGAATTTAGAACACAACATTGTGCCTGATCGATGAACAGGTTGTATAGTCTCCGTCCTCATGCTCAGCGAACAGTGGCACATAGCGCACAATATTCTGTGAATCAACACATTACAGAAGGACCTTATTCGGTCCGATTAATGTCACTGGGCATTGTGTGGATTTCCATTTAATCCTGCCCCGATTTTCATCGGATTTTCTTTTATTGGATACCCGAACGATAGCCGAGGCGAAAATAAATCTTTATTTTGTTAATACATCAGTTTAATAATCTCCTATTGGGCGCCTTTTGGGATTAACCTAGTCGCCCAAGCATATGTATAAGGGAGTCCAACCAGATAATATTAATCAGTTAGAGCGGGTTCTGCACTAAGGATGCCAGCGTGTACCAGATGACTTTATTAAAAATTTAAGCCCTTCTTTACGTAGAATAAGTAATGTATGGACCCCGTCACACAAGACTTTTGAAAATTGGGTAGCTTTTAATAGGGCTCGCGCTTGCGCGTAATCCATTTCACTTAGCAACCTGAAATAAGTAAACATTTAACGTATATTACAGGTGACGTAGAATAGTTAACTGATATCAGTCTGTACATGAAATAATAATAAGTATAAACTTTTTGATAATTCTCGTGTTGCGTTTTTACTTCGGTTGAGTATATAATAATATCAACGAAGACTGACCAAATGATCCGATCAATCGAAAAGTTTTATTCAAAAATTAAGGTGCATACCAAATCTTTCCTCTTGTATGCATAACTAGTGACAACATAGCCCTTCTCTTTCTTGGACTCAAGCTTCTGCACAGAAAAAACAGTGTTCTGTTCTTGTGCTAGACGAATTTCGGTGGACTGTCCCTGTCAATACACATTGAATTATTCAGTAAAATTGCATTAGATTGTACAAACTTCTTTTAAATAAGAACTTGCATTGTCTATTTCGATATTATTCTAAAACAAATTATTACACGCTTCAAAACGTTTACTTTATAAGAGAGTCGTCCGTTGCGTTTCGAGACATGCCATCACGTTTTTATTCAAACTTTTTCGGTTTATAGAAACAGAGGAAACTTAGTAGAGAAATGCGCATCTATTGCACTCTATCTACCTACGGTACATTACAGAAAAAAATAAAAATCACTAACTGACTACAGTGATATATAATAAGTAACGAAAGGTTTACTGCAATTTAGAAAAGACTGGCTACACTTTGACATGGCAGGTTTAATTCACTTTCAACCAACATGAGTTACACATGTATGCTAGTCTGTTTTATTCAACTCGCTTGAGCAAACTAGGCGTACTATGTGTGAACTTTACATTTGTAAACGCTATGCAATACATATAGTTTATATTTAAATAAAAATAAACTATACCTTTCTGTCTGATAGGATACTAATCACTGTATTAATTCTCCTGCTCTCAATTAAAGTCCAGATGTCAGGCCCTGCTGTTTCCGTTCGAGCTGTTGTCATAATAAATACATCCTTCTTAGCGTAATTCTGGAAATACCAAAATCGTGTTGACAGGTTTAATCTAGAGTTTTTCTAAAGAGAAAGTAAATGAAAGAATATTTGACATCAAGTCATAAAAGTCTTAAATTGCCCAAGTACTCTGTAATACGCGGCAGACTATTTTTCATATAGTGCAGCTACTATCGTAGTATGTTCTAGTCATAGAATTTGGAACCTTTAGATGTCCGTACACAGATTGGTATTCTTATCACGCTTATCGTAACTGGCGGTAAGTCAACTGTGTGTCAGTCTCTTGGTATAGGGTACATAGAAACACCCGGTTTTCAGCCAGTTTGGGTAGCTCATGACTTTCTTTGATTTGAAAAACCAAATATGTATATAACAAAGGTAACTTGCTCCAGTGGGAGAGTCATAAATCCAAACCCGCATTGACCATAACAAAAAAATTAGGTACACAAACATAGGCGCCTATTGAGAGTGCGGCAAATGTCATCTTATATGCTAAATAAATCGTTGAAAGCATACGTAGTACATGTAATACTTTTGAAAATTAAAATAAATAACTAAACCAAATTCTCAAACTTGACACACGTTTGGCTTTCAGTATCAAGTAGTTTCATAAATTTCCTGAAAGTTAATCTCGGCACAATTGTTACGGAATACTGCAATTAAAGTCTCGCTTGTTTTTTGAAATTGCTTTCTAGATCATCGTCTTTTATATTATTCGGATCCTTTTGAAACTAATCAGTCTTTGAATCGACTGCCCAATTAAATATAGAAATTACAGTATGCTTTTTTTCTGGTTTCGTCACCAGATATTGTCAGGGTCACTGACGAGGCTTTATTAGCCGAAACTACGTAGTCTGACCCATGTTCCTACTTCTGTATGTATTCTCTGCTCTTGAAGGAACTTTTTAAGATTTTATTTTTCTTTCATTTGTATGTAAACAGACAAAACAAGATAGATAAATGTTGATGTGTCGTACGCCTTATAAATCTATGTTTGGTTAAGGCTAGCTTTCTAATCATAAATTTTGGAAAGTATTGCTAGATTTGCTACCCGGTAATGCTGTCTTGCTACTTATATTGTTATTCTGTGTAGCTATCTCCGGTTAGTGCCGATGCTAAGAAGTGAAATGTGAGTGCCTCAGTCCCATATCGTTGCCTTTTACACTAAGTCACATGCTCTGCATACCTGCAAATATAATGTGTCTGGCTGTAGATGTGCCTTTGCTGCAGGATTGTGCAAAGCTAAGTGAAAAGGACTTTCGGCAGATCCTGAAAAATATAAATACTGATCAGTAAAAGCTAAAAACACCTTATCCGTTAGCTAGAGTATCTAGTCATGTGTTTGACTTAAAACCCCGTAATAAAATTCCATGTTACACTTCTCTAACAAGGCTATTGGTATCACAAATTTCCAAAAGCTTTTTCAAAATTATTTTGACGAGACATTTGGTTTCTAAATTCAAGGTTGGATTAAAATCTCTTTTACAGCAGGGTCTATCGGAACCTGATTTTATGGTGACTTTATCTATAATTTTTATAAAACGATTTTAAGGAGCTGATGAGTTCAGAAAAATATCTACACATTAACAAACGTATTGGATATAACTCAAATGTAAATTAGAAAGATAGGCAATGATCAGGAATAAATACAAAACATCCCACATCCCGACCTCAAAACCAAAAGGAAAATAATCACCCACAATAAAATTGACAAAAGTTCAGGGATGAATCGCATGGTAAACCTAATGAGCAGGTCTTTCTCCATCAGGAGGACATTCAACTTCCCTAATTGAAAACAGCAGCAACATGTATTTTAACTATTTGCTGTTTTAATTTACAAAACATAACATAACAGAAAGCTAATTGAGCAGCAATACAGGTGACCACACTGCTATATAGACCATAGACAAGCGGGCATAACAACATGTATTTTTGAGGAAGCACAACAGAAGTACCGTCTTGGAACTATCAGAAAAGGATAACTGGGGGTGGGGGGAATAAACTACTTTTACTGGATCCAAACCTCGCCCTCTGATTCTACGGTGGTTCAACACATGAACATACCTGTTTTGTCCACATAAAACTTTACTTAATGTAATGTTGCAGTCTGCAATCATGATTAATAACTTTGCTTCCCTCTTCAATTACACTCCGATTAGTCGAGCATCAGACACAGTCATGGACCCGACATAAAGCTATTTATCTTAGTTGGTCGTGATCGAAGCTAGCCTTGTCTGCTGCTTGATTATTCGGGGTATGGCTGACCGTTTTCCTTTGCTCCGGATCTTCAGTGGTGTTGTCGTACACCCCAGGGACCTTCAAGTGTCACTGTACGTTCTCGATTCTTCAAAGGCCTTATCCGCGATTTGTGCCTTTCCTGTGATGATTCATGACGGGTAAGGAATTCCGTCCCAAGGTGGCCCTTGTGTTGTGGTTCCTCAATGTAATATGTTGTCAATCCACAGCTGACAGTATTCTTCTTTGAAGTCGCCAGTACTGATAAATTCTGAAATTCTGATAACTGTATAGTTATCAAGTACTGTTATCATGTACAGTTATCATGTACAGTTTTGAATAGACCAATCATTACAGAGCTGCAATTAAACAAACTTCTGTTTCTGATCAGTAAAAGTAAAAAGTATGCAAAAACCAGGAACTGAAACAATCAAAATCAAAATCCAGCCCTCAAACTCTGCTGTTTTCTTTTTGGCTACAGAAAGAATATTTGTTACGGGTTATCATTTGTCTCCCCTCGCTAAGATATGTCTCCACAACATATGTTATATATAAACCATTTAACCATCTGACTGCATTAGACTCACCTCAGAGGTTATTGATGGTTACCAACTTTTGGTGCGGAAAATAAGCACTGAATTAAAGTATCAGTAAAGTTTTAGGGTAAGCAGCGCTGCTCTTTTCATTTTTGTCTCCCTTCTCAAATGGGGACTACTCTTGAAAGCAGGAATTTCTCCTTTAGGAGCAATAAAGAAGCAGGGTCTTTCCTTTAAGAGTAGACCACTGGGAAGAGCTACGTCATTAAGAGAAGCAATTTGTTCCCTTCCATAAGTGGCAGAAAAACATGGAAGTGTACCCATACATCTTAAAGCATATATTGTGGTCATTCATCAGTTAGATGAGTCCCTACAGCATACGTTTTAGTAGAAAAATGTTAAAATTAACCACTGAAACATATTTGTATTCCATATAAAGCAGAATGCCTGTGAGATTATTTCAGTAGAACAACATATATTCTAGTTGAAAATGCAGACTTGTATGTCATGGGTTCTGATGGAACATACATAACATACCTGGTAATTGAAAAAAATAAGCACTAAAACATATGTTATTAAAATAACCCAAACAAGGTGAGATTAATAAATACCCTTAAAAAACGTTTTCTTTGTGAGAAAAAACTACAACAAAAAAAAAAAACAAAAAAAAAAACAGCAGATCTTACCCAACAAAAGTTGTTTAATTGCAGCCTAGATTTCTGGTCTTTCCTCTTCTGTGTACAATGTTTAACTGAGACTATCAGTCTGATTGAAAGTTCCCTCTTGTCACCCAAGCCGTTTTTGATTGAACAGCTAACTGACGACCTTAGTGCCTCAGACAGGAAGGTCTATTTTCAAGACAAGGTGAGGCAGGTTGAACGGATAAATTAAAATAAGAAAAAATAAAATAAAATATATTTTATAGGCTAATCATTTGTTTTTAGGTAAAATGTTCTGTAAAGTGATGCATTAAAACAGATATATCCATTTTTTGATATGTATTAGTAAATATAAGTACTGATTGACAGGTGTACAGGATAATTGACGAGCCCTTTATATCCATTCTTTTTGAGATGTATAGTAAATACCAGTACTGATTGACAAGCGTACAGGATAATTGACGATCCCTTTCGGGCGATTCAAATTATACAGTACACCTGTCAATCAGTACTGATATTTACTGATACATCTCAAAAAGAATGCATATATCTATTACGTATGTCTGCTTGCATATGGTCTTTAGCAGTTAGGTCACCTGAGTAGCAGCCCATTCTGTTTTGTGTTGTTTTGTAATAAAAATAGAAAAAAGGTAAAAAAAAGTTGTTACTGCTGTTTTTTGGTTTTGAGTAGCTAAATGACCACCTGTTTGGGAAAAAGCAGCTCATTTGGTATACCGTACATGTATTTTGTGAACTTTTGTCAATTTTTATGTGTGTGCTTCTTTTCGTTCGGTTAGGAGGGTGAGATGAGGGATTTGATTGTGTTAATTCGTGATCATTGTCTATCATTTTGCTTCACATAACAGTCTAAAACGGCCCCGCCATATGCCTTATGTTACGTAAATAAAATGGCCGCCGCCATATGCCTTATGCTACGTAAAAAAAAAGAATGTAGTTGTGATCAAAAATATATATCAATGGAAAGACCGTTAACATAAAAAATCTATCTATCTATCTATCTATCTATCTATCTATCGCTTCGGGTGAAAAGATATGAACAAATTATCAGCCAGAACCAAATGCAGGGCCAAAAAGAATGACCTACTGGCAATACTTAGATCTTATGAGAATCATGTATTGAAATATATGCGGAATTTTTCTCAAACAGACGAATTGGCAACATGTAAACACTTGCATAAAACATTGCTTTAATTTTTTGGCAATTTGTACAGTGTCCTAGACTTCATTTTATTCTATTATAGTCTATCCCATAACCACACAACATAAACATAACTATACCGAACTTAGTGTGACACACGTGCGTACCTGTATTTAACTTCTTCGGTGTCGCTAAACCCCAAAGCACACTTACAGATGTATTCCGCGAGAAACAGTAGCTGCAGACATCAGGTAAGGGGTGCCTACCAGTGTAAGCGAAGGCATCCCCACCGAACCACCTTAACCCCTGTGTCTCGAGAAACGAGACAGACAAGGCCATCAAGAGGACGATGACCGATGCAGCAAGAAACTAAAAAGCCCCAAAATGTTCAAAAAGAATGAAGGCCAAACTCCGCTAAGATGGATGACTTCGTAACAATCCTATCCCCCTTGTTCTGTTTTCCGCTGCCATAGTTGAACTTGCAAAGTTTATCCCTGTCAATCCTTTAATATTATATTTCCACCTCTTTTTCCTATTCTGTCAGTCTTCATGTCAGATGCTATAAGTACTAGTATTCTTTAAATTTATGCTGAAGAGTTTCTTTTTTCTTACACGTTGTTTAGTTTTATAAAATGAGTACCTATTCTATTCTATTCTATTCTATCCCATAACCTTACTAGGTCGTTGGGGCACCACAGCTGACTTCAAAACAATCCCTTTCCATCTTGTCCTGTCTTCAGCTGCCCTAGTTGAGCTGGCAACATCCATTCCAGTCCACTCCTTGATATTGTCTTCCCACCTCTTCTTCTGTCTACCTCTTCTTCTTTTTCCTTTGACTGTGCCCTGAAGAATTGTCTTTGCTAAACCAGAAGACCTTGAGACGTGGCCAAACCACCTTAGTTTCCGTTTCTTGACCAGCGTCAGGAGTTCATCATATTCTCCAATGGCTGCTTGGATCTTCCTGCGAACCTCCTCATTGCTTATATGGTCCTTGTACGAAATGTTTAGTAACCTTCGGTAGCATCTCATCTCAAAGGCCTGCGTTCTTTTCTCTAACTCTGCTGTCAAGGTCCATGATTCACAGGCATACAGAAATATGGAAATGACAAGGGAGCGCATAAGTGTCACCTTTGGTCCAAGAGATATGTTGTTATCACTCCAAATTGGTTTCAGCTGAAGTGGCTTGTGCTATCCTTGAGAGAACCTCCTGTTTTGAGCCATCATCTAAGACAACTACTCCAAGGTATTTGAAGCTGCTTACAGTACCCAGCTTCTGCCCCTTTACCTTGATCTCCCTCTGGATGCCATCTGCGCTGTTTGTCATCAGTTTGGTCTTCTCAGCACTGATCTCCATCTTATACCTTGTGCAGGTCTGGTCGAGACTTTCAACTAGAGCTTCTAGTTCCTGCTCTTCCTCAGCAAGAGCGTCTATGTCATCGGCAAACCGCAGGTTGGTAATATTTCTGCCGCCTATGCTAACCTTTCCGTCATGTTCTTCCAGAGCATCGGACATGATCCGTTCGAGAAAAATGTTGAAGAGGGTGGGTGACAGAAGACATACTTGTCTTACTCCAACTGTTGTTCTGAACCATTCTCCTGTGCTGCCATTTGTCAGGACTGCACTTGTAGCCTTGTCGTAAAGCTGCTCAATGGTGCGAACTAGGTTTGCGTTGATATTGTACTTGCTCATGGTGGCCCATAAGGCTGCATGCCATACCCTGTCAAAGGCTTTTTGAAATCAATGGAGACATGGTACAGATTCTGCTGATGTTGGAGATACTTTTCAATCAGGATTCTAAGGTTGAATATCTGTTCTGTGGTGCTCCTTCCTGCTCGGAACCCAGCCTGTTCCTCAGCGATTATCTCTTCGGCCTGTGGCTTAAGCCTGTTCAAGATAACTTTCAGCATGACTTTGCTTGAATGACTGATGAGGCTGAAGGTTCTGTAGTTCTGGCAGAGTACCATGAAAGAATAAAAACCACATGAACTCTCTGTTGCTGTTGTAAATATATTTGACATCTGTCTTGCTTCACAACACACACATGATATTTTGTGATTTTTCATTGCTTCCTACGGCATTTTATTTAAAGTCTGTTGATATAGGCCCTGAATAGCGAGTAATGGACATTTATCATGGTAAACATGAAAAAAACTGTACATAAACATTTGGTAATAAAATTTTAGCTGTAGGTAAAACGACTAGTTTCTCACGGTTTGTGCCAGCTCATGTTGTTTGCTAAGAGCAACATAATTGCAAGGATACCTCATTTAAAACTATAAGTTAAGATACTCAGGAAAGGCAAAATCGCAAAATAAATCCCTACCAAAACAAAGAAAGAAGAAGAAGGCAGAAATGCAACAATCAATGTAGAACAATTCATCTTTTATTTAAAACACGCATACGTCAATTACAGAGAAACAGCAGAGAGAGAGAGAGAGAAAGAGAGAGAGAGAAAGAGAGAGAGAGTATTTTGTCACACTCACTGTCTTTTGTCAATTTCAAAGACGAATACATATGCTCGTCATGTCTGTGTTTTAATTCTGAATACGCCGATTCACTTCCAAAGAGCAGCTGTAATGAAATAATATGACGTTATTCGTAGTTAAGACCGTCATGATAGAATATTATACAGTTCCATCCTAGCGGAGCTGTTGCGTCTGTGTATTTGATAAAAGAAAATAGTTAAGCCACAACGTAAACCCTTTGACTTTTTTCTTTCTGTCTCTCTTCCAAGCAGATGTATATTCATTTTATATTAGCCTTTTAGATCATAATTTTAATGGATATTATGTTGTACCCACACTACACATGAGCTGTCATATTTTAATTAACAAAATGTATCGATGTATTGCCTATGAGAACAAAACAGCATTATGTAATGCTGCATTTGTTCAGTTTAAAATATATCTTAGGACTTAAAATGTGTTTGAATGATGACATATGTGCATTTGCACAATCTTTTGCATGAGAATTGTGAAAACAAATTCAACTATCATGTATATTGCTACAGTTTTATATTTTGCTCCCGTGGTTTCGCTGTTACCTACATCATATTGTAAAGCCAATCCTGCCTTGCCGAAAGCTGAATCATGCTGTAACATGAAGCGGAATATTTCCTCAAAGTCCTTTGCTTTAATTGGTTTTACACGGACGTGTAACGCGTCTGCTAGTGCCTCATGAAGGAAAACGTACTGCTCCTGGATAAAATTTAGATAAAACTCTCGATAGCCGATAAACAGCCAAAAAGATAAAACGTTACAATAGTTTGTAGATGATGGACCGAATGACTTAGGGTTTAGTCGGGTAACTTCGGACAACGGGTGAATACCATTGCAAACATGGAAAATCAATATGAGACGGCTCAAAAGGATTTTTACTGTTTGTCAGTAAAATTTGTTTTAATTCCAAACAACTGACATAAAAAGGCTACGATGTCACTGTCCGAATTTACCCGCTGTCCGAATTCACCTGGCTCTACCCTGTATGTTTATGACCAACTACAGAATCCAGGGCGAAGGTTTTGTGCTATTAACACCTGTTTAGTCCGTGACCAGTCATTTATATCTGACTGTTCCAAAGCGTTACTTTCGTTGTAGTGTATGGATATGACTGTTTGTTTATGTGAACTGTTTGTGAAATTCTAGCGAATTGGTGACACGCATACCCGCTCACTTAGCTTTTATTAGTGTCAGTGTTAGATGTTGTTTATAAGTCATTGACTTTTTGTACATGCTTTTGATTTTGGATAGCCGTGTCGCTATCTGCTGGGAAACGCTGATCTTTTGGCCTTGAGCTTGTCTTGTTTGCTTTGGTTACCGTCTGTTTGCTTTTCTTTCCCATTTTTTGGCGAAGAATATTGAAATCGATTGTCTCAGTTGCGTCCTCATCCGCATTCGGCTCAAGTCACAGTAAGCGTGAAATAGCCATAAATTCAAAATATGCACCAGAATGTAATTTCTACCTACTTTATTCTGAATACCGAGTGTGCATTGAGAACACTACAGACCTCACCTCAAAGCTACAGCAATATGTAACGTTAGCATATAAATAGCGTCAATTCAAGGTCACGTGAAAAATATGTACAGACACGGTGCCAGGAGGTGTAAGTTCTGGATTCGTTTTATTAAGACTCTTTCGAACACCGTTTTGAAGTTAAGACAAACAATAACAACATCGCCAGAAAAACAGTATGACATACAATGAATTCAAATCAAAGCATAGCCACAGAATATCAACGAAATCTTGTATACGAAAATGACATTTAAAGCTGACACACATGTCAAAAATCGTTTAAAGTATCCACAAGATCATATCTATATGAAATGATTTACAGACGGATATATTTGAAATGCTGTAATTTGAATCTTAGATGAAGTGTAGAAACAACCTCTGTTTGGAACATGTTTTTCCGTTGGTTTTGCAACTGTCTGACGATCTGTTGTGAACGAATACAGCCTTCAGATAGAGCTTGTGTATAGAGATTATCCAGCGCCATGTAAACTCCTGTACTGCCAACAACATTGCTGCAAGCAAATAGTTGAGTCGGTTGAAACATAGTATATTAGATCTCATTCAGAATGTATTATTCTTACATATGCTAACTGTTGCTTAATACAATATTTATATCCCACATAATTCAATTTTATTCATCGCATGTATTTTTTTAGGTTGCGTTTTTAATTTGAATTGATTGAAGTTCTGAATAACGAGATCCTTTAGAAGCAAGCAATACAAAAGAAGCGAAGATAACAGACTCGGTTTAATTTGGTCTATTTAATACCGGTTGGAAATATGCAACATCCGCCACACTCCCTAACACCTGCTAAAGCAGATCCTTTTTTAAATGCATCTAAACAATTTCAATGATCCAAAAAGACCAGGAATTATATATTCTGCTTATTGATATATGGGGATACGTTTTACGGTCGCTTAATGACACACCACTTGCTGCTGTGAAGATATACAGTTCTTAAAAGTAAGATACTTGGAAGGCAAAATATATACCAAAGAAACGAAAATAGCAGACTATGGTTACTTGAGTTTATTCGATGTGCAACACGGGCTTCACCCCCTTGCACCGGCTGAACTATATTTTGAAAATGAGACTAATTGAACTCAGTGATCTATGATGTTAGCTCTGCTTCATAATTATGAATAAATATGAGTTTTCTGTTATCTCAAATACAGTGTTGGGTTTCTAAGATTTTAATTCTACCATAATAAGTATCACTTCGCTATCCGCACCTTCGTTCGACGTTTGTGTGTTTTTATAGATTTATTTTGTCACTTTTAGAAGGAGAACTGCGGGTTGGAAAACGGTACCTGCAGTGGACGATGACTGATCCAGTCTTTCTTTCAACCAGTGAAGACGACTTTCTCCAAAACTGTACCAAAGGCCACGTAGTATGAGGCATATTACCCTCGGGCCATCCCGTAAACTGGATTTGTGTGATTTGTATCCCAGGTTTGTCAGCCTAGTAAAGTAACTGTTAAACATCAAATCCCCGCAGCTAGCATATGCATTTATGGTCAAACACTGTTCTGTATATCTGTGTTTATGAGCAAACTGTCGCAATTATCACGACGGAATGTAGGGCGGCAGTTAAAGCTCTGTTAAACAAATTTAATTTAACCCCATCCCCGCCAGTAATTGATACAGACTTTCGATTTAGTTTATGGAGTTATTGTACTTGTTTTGGCTCTACTTATCTGCGACCTTCTAGCAAGTCGGTCACTCATTACATGCTTAGGGTGTCTGTATATGTGTCCACTATACTTTCTGATTTTTTTTCTTTTGTAAATAAAAGCGACATATTGGTATAAAAGATGTTTTATAGATTTTGTACGTAAATCCAAGTGGCTGATGAACCAAAGCTGAAACAAGAGCAAGCGTTGATCGTGACCGTAAAAGGCTTAATCCCCCCCCCAGTATTTTCATTTCTGGCCGTCCCAAGGCGGTAATTCTGTTTTGGTTCTTCTTGGTTGTTGTGTGTGTTGTTTATTGCTTGGCCTATTATTGATATGTTGTGTGTTGAGTTAAGCTAGCCCAAACATAACAAATAGAAAGTAGGTAACAGTAGTTATTAATGTTTTCGTATACGTGTTATTATTGTCTTGGTTGTTGCTTTTGTTGGTCTATTGTGTGGATCATGGTTGGTCTGGCTAGGGCAGTGTACGATGAACCAAGGCAGAACTCAGGGCGTGTGTTGGTCGTAACCGCAAACCGGTCTAACCCCCAGAAATGTCTTTACTGGCCGTCCCAAGGCGGCACTTCTGTTTTGGCTTTTCCAGGTTGTTTTATATGTTGTTTGTTTGTTTGTCTGTTATTGATACATTGTTTTCTTAGGTTAAAGCTAACCCGGTGACCACCTACATGGGAAATGGCAAGTTCACATGGCTGCCGCTGATGCAGTCTTCGGTGGTGACTCATTATATATTTGTGTTGTCAGAAGTAAGTTCCTTTCTTAAATCAAATTGACGTAGTTCGATAACCTGCCCTAACTTCTAACGTGACTCAACTGATATCGTTCAGTCCGCGTAGAGGTCTCTAGTACATCAGGAGTTCATCACAGTAGTGCATTCCTTTCTTAAATCAAACTAACGAAGTTCGAACACTCGCCCTAACTTCCAACATGACACAACTGATATCGTTCGTTCCCCACAGAGGTTTCTAGCTCATCAGGAATTCATTACAGTAAACACAGTAATCAAGAAGTAATAAAGATGTGGCAGAAACAGAGACACTGAAACTCTTGTGCAAACAAAAGTTGTGTTAAAGGGCAATGACCAGGAACTGATACAATGAAATGCCATCGCAGATTCAGTTTAACTCAGTCTGCTCAGTAATGTAAAGTTGCAACACGGCCCACGACCTTAGCATCGGCTTCAGTGGAACTATATTTTCAAACTGCCTTAAAACGATCCTAAAGGAGGAAAACGTCATGCTCCGACCGACAAAATAAAAAGATTTTAAGTCGGTGCCTTCATTAAGTCTAAGGGTCTGATCCACCGTTGTGCAATTTAAAGACAGCTGCAATATTGTCTAACGTAATAAGGTTGAGAAAAAAGCATGCAGTCCGTCAACTGGCATTTATTTTGTAGTCCATTCTTTCATAACGATAACCTTACCTTCAGGACTGGTAAAACAAGCAATTTTCATCAACGGTTTTGATAAAAATATACTCAAACTTGCCGACATATAAAGGTGCCAACCTTCTCGGCAAAAGATTTCACTTTGACTTTAAATCCGACTTTTGGCTTTGAGAGCATGATGTGGAATTTCAATTTCATTGTATTAATTCATGATCATTGCCCTTTTATTTTTACTTTACAAACAAGTGATCAGCCTTAACATAATGTTGGCAGGCACTGTATTATTTTCATGGTATCAGTGTTAAACCTATCATGTTTCGATATGTAGGTGAATATTTTAGGCTTTCGAGATCATACATTCTTAGTTTCATTAAACATTAACGTATATACAACCTTTGAAACGCAAATGTTCTAACAACGTAGTCTGGGTATGCGGTAAATTTGATTGTTTCGACCACGACCTGTCCATACATAGCAATTCCTTCAGATGGCCAGTACTGAAAATGTTGACCCTGAAACGATAAATACAACACAAGTTCAGAGTCATGCACCGGGTTATCGTTAAAAATGCGTTTGTTTCATATGAAATATACAACATAGTCATGCATAGAAATGATTAAGAAATGATGCAGTAATTGTTACTAGTATAGAGCCACATGGACTTGAATTCCATTGGTTTTGGTAAAAATTATAATGATTATATTTAATATATTTGGACAAGCAGGGGAAATTTGGGTAAAACGTTTCGGGGTAGCTTGTGTTTTATTGTATAATACAATTCATTTCATTCCTTCAAACTGCATCGAAATATAAAACTCCACAGTAACATGTTCATACAATATGTGTTCTGGCATGCGCTCCTTGCAAGATACGTAGTCGCAGGAAAATTCCCTTTTTGCGATTTTTAAGAGTATTAAATATTAACTAACAGGTGCTGATTGATTTTGTTTTAAAGACTTTTGAAATACGACAGTTTCAGGCGATTTTTATGTTTAAGTGTTTTCCTCCTATGATCATATTAAGCACGTTAGTGAAGCTTTCTTTGTATAGTAGGCTTAAGTCGAATACGTTGCCTTTCATTAAAGCAACTCTTTTTTTAAAAAAAACTGGACTCTGATGCCTACAACACTAGAAAAGCAATCGAAGTAATTCATTAAACATATAATTATTTGTGATTTTTAATTAACTCTCTATGTCATTTGCTGTGGTGTTTTAGGATTGGGCTCATGTTAAAGCCGGCCAATGCAGTTTTCTAATCATCTGGAGTAAAGCAGGTACTGTCACATTTAACTATATACAGTCAACAGTTACAGCGCTTTAAATGATCGGTTATACGCCGGAAATAAACAAGGTTTCCCCCAATTGTTAATCGAAATTTCTCCCTTGTCCATATGTGTCTATAATCCGCATTTTTATGCCAGAATCAGTATAATTCAAGTCTTTATATATTTAACTGTTTGTCGAGTCATTTTTTTCTGAAATTATCCAAGCTCTATTTCTAATTAGGTTTTGAGGGCGGGATCATTGCCTGTCTTTTTACCTTTCACCCTAACAATACTTTCCTAGTAAATATGAGATCTTCAAAGAAGTAAAAGGGAAAGAAAACACATTTCTTAGGGTTTTTCTTGTGCCGAGCCTAGCTTTCTAATTCCCTAATAAATAAATAAGCAGCCAAGTTCATAGCACATCTGAGCTTTAGATAACTAATAAACAAAACTTTACATTAAAACATTAGTGTATGCACAAAATGCATAAATCAAACAAGACCAATGATTGCATCGACCAAAATCTCTTGTTTAAATATAATTATACAAGATTTATATAACACGGAGTATATGAAAATAATTATATCATTACCTGAAGGCTTTCCTTGAACATTACAATTACTGGTGATTTTTCTTCATAAGCGAGTTCCCAAAATGTATTTACCGTCTGCTTAGTGGGGTCTGTGTATGTTAGAAATAAAATACATTTACAGATGACTGACTATTTGAATGACTAAATGAGAACCAGATCATAAGCAGGGTTTGCCATAACAGTATTGCGTAAGCATAACTTTAGAAACGTTAAAAAAGTGCTTATTTATGCAACTTAATGTTGTATCGGAAGCAATAACTTCTGTTTGCTATTGTAAAATGTAATTTTAAGTTATACGTATAATTGTTCCTTTTAATGAGGTCTAGAAACAGAACAAGTACGCACAAAAGTATCTAAACTGACAAAATGATAAATCTATAGGTACCTTGGGACGCAATAAACTTTTTCAGTTGGTCGTAGCCCTGAAAGACAAATTCATGTTACGGTTAGTAGATGTAACTGGGCACGATCGGCATAATTACATGGGTAGCTCCGGGCAATACCCATGTATTCCTCGGGCTACTCGAAGATATGTGTGGATACATTCTGAGAAATCTGAAATTTTAGATTGGTTGAAACTCTAATTCTAGATCATCGTCGTTTATATCATTTGGAATGTTTTTGATACAAGTCAGTCTTTAAGATATTTCCGTATGCTTTTCTCTGGTTTCGTCACCAGATATCGCCAGGGTCACTTATGAGGCTTTATAAGCCCAAGCTACGTAGTCTGGCTAACATTCCTCCTTCTGAATGTTGTTCTGCTCTTGAAGGAACTCTTTAAGATTTATATTTCTGACTGTCACTACGAAAGGAGCTTTTTCGCTATCAACTCCTATCGCTTTCCTTGGTCTGTTGTTACTTCATATTACTTTTCCCCGTTTGATATCCTTGGTAGGGTGTGGAAGTGGACGGTATCGGATCCTACTCATTTCCTTTTAATACTTTCAATCCAGTAACATACTCTGTTTTATTCAATCCGTGCAAAAAAGCAAGAAAAGTAATTCAAGTTGCATCTTTCAGCTTATTAAAACTGTCTATGTAGTTAAAGTCAGTGAATGTAATTACTAGAAAATATATGTTACACGATAGTAAATTATTGTGAGTGTGCTTTTCTTTTGTAGTGAAGCATCGTCTTGGCCTGACTACCGGGTCCAGATGTAAGAACCGGGGATTAGTAGCACTAGAAGCAAATCAAGGGGCGATAATTATCTACTTCCGCCAGACATGCGCAGTTAGGTGAATTACAGCTGAGCGCCTTGCACGAATCCCAAGCGGTGACAGACAGCGGTCTCAATTTCCATCCCTCTTGCCTTGCTTTTAATCTACAAGGGAATTGTATAGTTTATAAGGGGTAAAAACACAATAATGGCGACGAGGTAAACTTGGCAGAAGCAGTAATTTGTTATTTTCGCCTATTGACATTCGTCCTGTGCTTTTTCGTACACAAAGGAGGGAATAGGTTGCCAGTTCTAGAATAACAAATTGACAACATTACATGCTTCTACGCTATACAAACAGTGCCCTTGAAAGTCTCGACCTATAAATTCTAAATTTATCCAGTTTTGGTCGAAATTAGAAAGCAGGCGTAAGGTTAATAGAGGGTCAGTTTACAGGGAATATTATAGGGAATTTTACATCTTGTGGAGTCTTGTAGACACACAAAATTGTGCAAATAAGATTCCTTATGGGGTCTTGTAGACACATGAGTAATTTATTTGTTATTCCCAAAGTCATTTATTGTGGAGTCATGAGACACACAATATTAGTCAAGTAAGATTTCTTGTTGAGTCTTGTAGACACACAGGTGATTTATTTGATTAAAAACTTATTGCTTGTGGAGTCTTGTAGACACACTGGATTGTTCAAATAAAACACATACGTAATTCATTTGTCATTACCCCACCACAATCCTAATAGCAATAAAGTCAGTATTATCCCTGTACGTCTGTCACCATGTCAATAAACGTCAACACGGCAACTACAGAGGAACTGAAACAGATTCCAGGAGTGGGTGAAAAAGTTGCGCAGCTCCTGATTCAGTTCAGAGACGTTTATGGAGTTATAAAGAGAGAAGCTTTGAATTTGGCTCTTCGGCGACACCTGTCAGATGAAGTCCTGGAGATGATAGACTTCTCAGTACCAAAGCTAGATGATCCATTCGATATTGATCTAAGCTGTCTCCCATCAGTACCTAAGACAAATTCATGGGAACCCTTGGTGAGCTTTGCCCACCAGACAGCATCAAGAAGGTCAAGGTCACCACAAGAACTAGAGTCAAAAGTTTGGCATCCACTGACATTGCCATCAGCATTCGAGCCAAGGAAAGAGTCAATGTCACCAGTTCGAGAGAGTGTCTCCGTGCTGTCATCAAAGCTGATAGATCAGGAAGCATCCGCTATATTAGCAGCAGCTTCAAGTATCCATGAGCCAGAAGAATCGCGTTTTTGTAGAACCGATTCCAGGTCAGAATCTCATGGTGATAAAGAGGACAAGAAACCTGCTGAAAGGAAAACACCAGAGCCATCTGTGTCAAGAGGGTCAGAGGGAGATGTTGGGCCTTGTAGATCCAGATCTACAAGGGCACACAGATCTTCCTCAGGGTCAAGGTCATCGTCTAGTCAGAGACGTTCAAGAAAATACTCCCCTAAACATATAAGGACGCATAGGCGTCACAGTAAAAGGTCAAGGTCACACTCTGGGTCACTGTCCGTGTCAAGGTCAAACTCAGGGTCAGTGTCGAGGTCAAGGTCACAGTCAAAACAGTCAAAGTCAAAGTGCAGAAGATCAAAGAAAAGACCATCGAGGTCAAGATCAAGGTCAGCTTCGGGGTCACGATCCACTTCAAGGTCAAGGTCAAAACAGAGTCATTCTAAAAAATCAGATTCCAGCAATGTCAAGAAAAAGGATAAGAGCTCCTCAAAGAAAACAGACTCTGAAGTTAAGAAGAAAAAGGACAGAAGTAGATCAAGGTCATCTTCAAGTTCAAAGTCAGCTCATTACCATTCAAGGAAATCAGACTCTAAAGTTGTGAAGAAAAGGGAAAGAAGTTCCTCAAGGTCATCTTCAAGGTCAAAGTCAGTTGAGCGTCGTTCAAGAGATTCTGACAATAAAAATATGAAAAAGAAACATTATTCTTCAAGGTCAAGGTCAGTTGAACGCCACTCGAGAAAATCTGACACAAAGGTTAAAAAGAAAAAGAAGCATGATTCTTCAAGGTCAACTTCACGGTCAAAGTCAGTGAGACGAAGTTCAAGAAAACACGGCTCTAAGAAAAATAAGTCGCAGAAAAAGATACACAAACACTCCAGATCAAGTTCGAGATCAACTTCTAGATCATCGTCAAGGTCAGCCTCAAGGTCATCAAGTTCACATTCCAAATCTCATAAGAGAAGGGTTAAATTAAAAACAAAACATGATAGATCAAGGATGGTGTACAAACATAAACGTCGATCGTCATCTCGTTCAAGGTCAACGTCAAGGTCATCATCAAGGTCACATTCTAGATCTTCCCATAAAAGGAGACTTAAGACAAGGCTTGCTAAATCCAAGATACATAAACATAAACGTCATACATCATCTAGTTCAGAATCACAATCAAGATCTCCTTCAAGGTCACGGTCATGTAAATCAAAAGGAAGATCACGGTCACAGAAAACAAAAAGGAAATCAAGAAAACATCATCACTCATCATATTCAGACTCAGATTCTTCGGTGGACAGAGATTCTTCAAAGCATGGAGATCCCCGAAAACACCCTAAAGCTTTGCGTTTTGATGGAAAGTCAAATTGGTTATCTTTTAAAAAGAAGTTTGATAGCTACAGAAAAGTGATGAAATGGTCAGAGGCAGAAAGCAAAGATTATTTGATGTGGAGTCTGGAAGGAAAAGCCCTTGATTTTTTCACAATAACGGCATCTGATATGGAAAAATATTCTTGACGAAAAATAATGAAGAAGTTAGGGGCTAGGTTTGGTGTAAAAGAGTTGACAGAAACCTCGAAAGCAAGATTTCGTCAAGCTTTCCAGAAGCAGGATGAATCATTAGAAGATTGGGCGGACCGTGTCATGACTCTTGCTACTCCAGCCTTTATAGATTTGCCAGAAGAGCACCTGAAACAAGAAGTCATTGCCAGATTTTGCCAGGGTTGTACTGACAGGGATGCAGCTAAACACGCTTGTTTTGAACATCCTAAAACCATGGAAGAGGCATTAAATTTGGTAAAACACCATCAATATATTTCTCAAGCGGTTGATGGAAAGAAGGCAAAGAAAGAAAATGAAGCTTCAGTCAATGCTGTGCAATCCCCATCAGAAGCTAGGATTGAACAACTTATTGCTTCAGCATTAAACATTTCGCAGAAAAACTACAGACAAGCTCTCAATCCAGTTGTCAATCTTCTTCAGACACAGAACAGAATTCAGACAGTAAGAAGAAAAGTTCCATTCAAGTCTTTTTCTGTAAGAAATTCGGACATATGAAGAAAGATTGCAGAGTCTATCAAGCATGGCTTAGAAAAAAGCAGGAGAACAAGTCAGAAGATTCTGAGGACCAAGGTCGGGATAGGAATCCCACACAGTAAGAAAAGGCCTTTAAAGTAAACAGGGGAGGAAAGAGTACAGGTATATCAGGTGAAAACTGTTGAGTTGAATCTTCACAGTCCAGTCAGATCACTCAAGTTTAACTGAGTTGTTGAAGTACAGGAAACAGGAAATGTTACCGGTGTCAGGAAATACCTTCAGTGGTTACCGGTATTAGGCATTACCTTTGGAACCTGCCCAAGAACTGTCCATAGCCTTCAACCAGGGTGATAAGACTGTGATGTCAGAAGTACAGGAAAGAAGGTTACCGGTGTCAGGAAATACCTTCAGAAGTCACCGGTGTCAGGAATCACCTGTGGAACCTGCGCAGGATGCTACATTCGGAGATCAAGACTACTCTGCCATGATGGGTGGATGGATGCTCGCTCCCAGACTTGTAGTCAGGGAAAGAGGTCCTCAAGAAAAGAACCTCAAAAGAGGTAGTCAGGGAAAGAGCCAAGAAAAGAACCTCAACAGCCACAATAGATGGATGCTCGCTCCCGGACTTGTAGTCAGGGAAAGAGATCCCCACAGAGAGAGGTTACTCTGCTATCCACCAGATCTGTCCGAGCCGAGACTTGTAGTCAGGCAAGGAAGATAAGCTACACAGAGAGAGGTTACTCTGCTATCCACCAGATCTGTCCGAACCGAGACTTGTAGTCAGGCGAAGAAGATTTAAAAGAAAGCTTCTTGGACAGCAGTAATCCATGCCAGTTGAGCTGGGCTTGTAGCTCGCTCAAGAGAGTGGTCAAGTCAACATCCAGGTGAGCTGGGCTTGTAGCTCGCTCATGAGATGTTGCAGTCAAGTCAGCATCCAGGTGAGCTGGGCTTATAGCTCGCTCATATCAAGTTCCAGATGAGCTGGGCTTATAGCTCGCTCATGTCAACTTCCAGATGAGCTGGGCTTGTAGCTCGCTCATGTCAAGTTCCAGTTGAGCTGGGCTTATAGCTCGCTCATGTCAAGTTCCAGTTGAGCTGGGCTTATAGCTCGCTCATGTCAAGTTCCAGTTGAGCTGGGCTTATAGCTCGCTCATGTCAAGTTCCAGTTGAGCTGGGCTTATAGCTCGCTCATATCAAGTTCCAGATGAGCTGGGCTTATAGCTCGCTCATGTCAACTTCCAGCTGAGTTGGGCTTGTAGCTCGCTCAGGTCAACAGAAGTCAGCGACAGACTTGTAGTTTGTCGCCAGAAGTCAACGACGAACCTGTGGTATGTCAACAGCTAAACAGAAGAGTGGACATGTTGTCTATTCAGACGTTACCAACGAGCCTATGGTTTGTCAAGGAGATTCCTGTGGACTTGTAGTTCACAACAGAGTCCTGGTTGATGTAAGCTACACCAAAGAGGTAAGGTATTGTGTGTGGACCTATGGCTAGCACATCTCGTTTTGGCTTCCCAGCCTGGGTGGAACCTTTCATCATAAAGTTGGGAGGAGTGTAGTGAAGCATCGTCTTGGCCTGACTACTGGGTCCAGATGTAAGAACCGGGGATTAGTAGCACTAGAAGCAAATCAAGGGGCGATAATTATCTACTTCCGCCAGACATGCGCAGTTAGGTGAATTACAGCTGAGCGCCTTGTACAAAAGCAAAGCGGTGACAGACAGCGGTCTCAATTTCCATCCCTCTTGCCTTGCTTCTAATCTACAAGGGAATTGTATGGTTTATAAAGGGGTAAAAACACAATACTTTCCTTTTTTTCTCGGTCGCTATGCACGCCTTAACACCAACAAGATTCGAGATAAATAAACTATAAAAACATTGTCTAACGCAGCTTCCAAGCTCAAAAATTCTGGTACACTCCGTTTGCATAATAAGACTCTTTTGATGTTAACTATTATTATATATGGGCTTGTTAGAAATATCAAAAATAGATAAGAAGGTAATTATAAGAAACTGAACTCTCGACATTCCATCCTGTCCTAAACAGCATAAGGACAAGGAAAACAATGAAGGCAGCTCATGAATCAATTCAACACAAGCGAAAGCCAAGACGTATGTTTTAAGGGTAATATACATGTCAATCTGTAAGTCCGTATTTTAAGGTCTATCTTTATCTAGTATACTATCTACGCATGTATTTGTCTTAGAGCAGATTATTGGAATCTGAGAAGATCTAGAAACTGCCTAGGCCAGATTAGAATTTTTATTAGGTCTAGACCAGATCAGAATTCTTATTTGGTCCAGGCAGATCCAGAAGCTGTCTAAGCCAGATAAGAATTCCAATCAGGCTTAGCAGATTCTGGAGCTGCCTTTAGAAAATGTTTCTGGGCACTATATTAAATAAGGGGAAAACAATTAACATTTGCTGTATGTGTTATTTATTTTTTTATACTTATTTATGTATCCACATCATCACACTTTGATCTGGTCTCTAGCGTTAGTGACATTACTACATTACATACGTCTTGGGAAAATGATGCATTTATCTTTCTTTTTCCAAGAGAATTACAATAATTATCAAACATTTTATTGAATTTTTCCTTAGCTCAGACTTCTTGACCCTACTTGTTTACTGATTTATTGCACTTTTAATA
The DNA here is from genome assembly GCA_963989385.1 of Ctena decussata. Classification (NCBI taxonomy): domain Eukaryota; kingdom Metazoa; phylum Mollusca; class Bivalvia; order Lucinida; family Lucinidae; genus Ctena; species Ctena decussata. Next base: position 84,533,350 of record OZ022506.1, read on the forward strand.
CACGTGTACCTATAAAGAAAATTGTGTCGAGCACCCCGCACACAGGTTACGTGCGGGCTGCGTAACGAACGCATGGACTTCGGTTTTTAACAGCACAAAATTCCAAGGAAAATGGCAGAAAAGAAGCAATTGTCTTAAAAAGACACAATATTTACGTTTGCTTGTTCGTTGTTTGGTGATTTCAAATGCTGTTTACTGCCTAACGGAACCAGATATACAGTACCAAGTTTAACTATAAGACCAAAAATCCAATAACAGGGTATGAATAACAAACACAAATCGCGATTTGGTGGCAAAAGGCGATTCGAATGTATTCCTTATTTGCATAGCTCGTTCTGCAAAAATACATATTTGGTGTTGGTGTTCTGGCTGATCAGTGTTAAACAAGAATCTTATAGTAAAAAATCAAACTTGCAATATATTTTGCATCTCTTGTTAAAAGAATAATTCCGTGTTTGTTTATTGATGAAACACAGCTTTCGTCACATTTGTTGCAACGCATAGCCTTTTGGCAAAATTTTATCTGATTTTGTAGATTGTGTTTTTGCACAGAAATGGTTTGAAAAAGGATGTTCAGTATTTTTCACGACATATTTAACATGTTATGTTTACTTTTACCCCAACAAATAATAAACTTTAAGAAATAGGATATTTCGATTCTGATTCCAATCAGTTACAACTTTCACTACTTTAATTCATATAAATATACGTTACCATTAGGCAAATCAGATAACGCCACTTTAAAAAGTAGAATATTAAGGCAGCTACATGTACTGCTGCAGTAAAGGCAATTATTCATGGGATTTAAAGTTTAAAAAAACACTCGAGCAAAATCAAAGATATAAGGATAAGCTACAGGGTTTGAAATACTAAGAGAAAATTTATTTTCACAGAATAAAGTGAAGAATAAGATCAGTATCAGTCTACAAAAATGTACAAATCAACTAGAATTGATGCTGGGTCGAACATATGCAAAACGCAGTCTGTTCTGTCAAAAGACGCAACCCAAGATTTGTTTGTTTCTAAACCGGTCGTTGTATGCTTACGACCTCGCGTGCATTGTAACAAAACCCAAATACAACTGCCTGTGGTGAAATGTTAACTGTCTTAATATTCTACTATTTCACTTTGCTTCATCCGATTTGCCTATTGTAAACTAAATTTACATAAATCAACGTAGGGGTCGGTTGGGTGGTGCGATGATACTGGGTATAACTTCCGGTACCGGGGCGTCCTAATAATTAAGGTCATAGTAGGGCAATGGCCTACTGTGCTTGCAGTAGGTGCGGGTAGGGGTTGTTAAGACATTTTTCTCTAGTCTATCATTTCTCTTTTCTTTCTCTCTCTCTCTCTTTGGCAGAAGGCCCTATATAGACTCAAATACTGTCTAAAAGGGTAGTGAACCCAAAACAACCAACCAAAAAATCAGTGTAGGAATAGTTTGTAATTTATTTGAATCGGAATCGAAAAAAAAACTATTTGTGAAAGTTATTAATTGCGGTAAAATTAAACATACCATGTTAAGCATCGGAGAAAGCTACTGAACAGTTTTTTAGAACAAGTTACATACAAGGACACCTTTTACAATAACATGTAAAATTTTGTTCGATACCTGTGAGTTGTAAACGATTAAGAAGCCTTGTGCGTTGCATCGAAAAAAACAAAACAAAAACAAAACAAAATCACTATTTTAAGAAAAGATGCAACATATGTTGCCTTTTGACTATAAGAATTTAGTTAAGAACTTATCAATCAGTACATCAACCCAAAACATGTTTTTCTGCAGCAAGACCAATGCAAATGAGAAATGCAGGTGAATCGCCTTTTAATGCGTAATTGCGATTTGTGTCTATTTCTTTTCAATATTCTGTTTTTTGCTTATTTCTCTTGCTGTAAATAACAGTGTTTATGATAAACCGTTTCCGTAAGACAGGAAACAATTTTAGATTCACCAATCGACAAACGAACAAACGTAAATAACGTTTCTTACCTGCGACGATTGATTCAATTCCGCCATTTTTCTTAGAATCCTCTGCTTTCAAAAACCGACACCTGGGCGATCGTTACGCAGCCTGTACGTAGCCATAGAAAAGTGTCATCCGACCGACAATCGATCTCACGACCCAAAGATTATAAAGTGGAAACACAACCATTGGGCTAAAAGGTCTGGACCAGTTAGAATGGTCAGTTATACACTTTGCCATATACGAAGGTTGTCCCAAAACAGCGTAAAATGTATAATTTACGAATGTAACTAAGATCAAAACAAAGCTTAAATCTTATTCACGTTGAATATGGCATTTATTGGCATTTGTGAAATTGTATTATTAATAAGTAAATGGGCATTTGAATAACTTGCTATGGTGCCTATCGAGCCACACTTCGGCGACATAAATCACGCTGAACGACGTCATGTAATTATTCCGTTTCGAAATAGCGTCCGTGATGCTCAATGCACGTCTCTCTCCGCTGGACCCAGTTGGTGAACACGTCAGAAAACCAGTTATGACTCGATTAAATGATGATACTGTACTCATAATATTATCCTTGTCCTCAAATCGTCGTCCACGTAAATGTTCCTTCAGTACTGGAAAGTAGGCAAAGTCCAGTGGAGCGAGGTACGGTGTATATGCTGGGTGCGATATCCTTTGGAAACCAAGAAAGGCCAGTTCCATGTCAGTAGATGCAGCTCTGCATGACGGGGCATTGTCATGGTGATATATGAGATTCTCCAAATCTTCAGCCATGGCTGGTCGCTTTTTCCGGAGGGCTTTCCTCAAATATCTCCGCACGACCTGTACATGGAAAAGTGCATGTGCAATGCCACATTGTTCAATGGTAATTTTATGAGAAAGTGTTTAGTGAATTTATTTATTTATTTATTTATTTACTTATTTATTTATTCATGACCTTCGAATAATAGTCGTCATTTACAGTTACACGTCAGAAAACCAGTTATGACTCGATTAAATGATGATACTGTACTCATAATATTATCCTTGTCCTCAAATCGTCGTTCACGTAAATGTTCCTTCAGTACTGGAAAGTAGGCAGAATCGAGTGGAGCGAGGTACAGTGAATATGCTGGGTGCGATATCCTTTGGAAACCAAGAAAGGCCAGTTCCATGTCAGTAGATGCAGCTCTGTGTGACGGGGCATTGTCATGGTGATATATGAGATTCTCCAAATCCTCAGCCATGGCTGGTCGCTTTTTCCGGAAGGCTTTCCTCAAATATCTCCGCACGACCTGAACATGGAAAAGTGCATGTGCAATGCCACATTGTTCAATGGTAATTTTATGAGAAAGTGTTTTGTGATTTTATTTATTTATTTATTTATTTATTTATTTATTTATTACCTTGGAATAATAGTCGGCATTTACAGTTTCACTTTGTCTGACTGCGTGTTAGAGGATGATCCCTTTGTTGTCCATGAATACCATCAACATCACTTTCCCTATTGACTTCACGGCTCTTGCTTTAGTAGGTTGTGGGGTATCAAGAGTTTTCCAGACTGACGACTGACGCTTGCTCTCCGGTTTGTAGTGATGAACCCAAGTTTAGCCATTGAGACTATCCTACCCAGGAAGCTCATATCTCAGCTATACCTCCGAAGAAAGGACTGTGCATCTGTTACCCGTCGTTGTATGTTTTCATTTGTCAACAGGCGCGGCACCCACCTGGCACATACCCGGGACATCGACAAATTGTTTGCCAAGATTCGTTGGACTGCAGGTTTACTGATACCCACGAGCGAAGATATTTCCCGCACAGTATGTCGTTGATCTTTATCGATCCTTATCAATTTTGAAACGCTCTGAATAACGACGCTGCTTATCTCTGTTGGTCTGCCTTTTTTGGCCCCGCTATCAGTCTATCCTGTCGAGATTATTCCACTTATACACAAGAACTCTGGACACATTCTGATGTGTTTGAGATAATTTCTCTAAAGTTTGTTCGGGTGTCATTCCACAATCAACACAATATTTCAAAACGCCGCGGTGACCCTCATCGTCCTCTGACGACTCAATTTTTCCTTTACATTCAAACTACCTTATCCCTATAAAACGTCACCATTTGCCCAGTTTTGACGTCGCTGAAACAAAACGTCGTGAGCAAACGCGCCAAAGACTGGCGTCTACGTCAAAAGAAAAAAAAATATGACAATTGCCAACGCAGTTACTGGAATCTCAATGAAAACAAAGGACAGAAAATATGTTCAATTTATCGCATGTCCGGCCAGGCTCCCATAGTTCTCAACTGGTGTTCGTAAAGCATGCAAAACAAAGCGTATGAAAATTAAACCAAATCATTTACTTCTAGAAGTAATAAATGCTATACTGTGAAGTTTCTGTGCTTAAAGCACATTGCAAAGACAAGATATTTAACGATTTAACGATTAAACGCTATTTTGGGACAACCCTAGTACATATTAACACACCATATATTGGTTGTATTACAACACATGTACTGAGAAAAAAACTGGGCCTTGTCTTTGCGTACATTTTTAATGCCTTATGACTTAGTCATTTAAGGCATTCGCTTTCATCTTGTGTTCGCACAATACTTGATTTTTTTGTTGTCATTCGCCATGCATCAATGTGCCAGATTGACGATGGTGCATGCTATATTTTGATTTTAATTGATATCTGAAATAAGCCATTCAATTTATCTACAACAAAGTCAAGAAACTGTTTTGCGCATACGTATTTGATTTTTTTACACAATTAAGGGGTGTTCTTGCTTTTTGCTGCCATTAAAAAAGAATGAGTGACTAAAATATATTATTATGAATATCCCATCAAGGCATATGACAAACAAATATACAGACTCCAATCTGCGTACACAAACCGGAATTTAAATTTGGTCTAGACAGATTCTGGATGTGTCTAGACCAACTAAGGATTCCTATATGGCGCAGACCAAATTATAATTCTTATCTGGCCAAGCAGATTCTGGATCTATCTGAATTCCTGTATGGTCTACAACATTTTTACTCATTAGTTTAATTGCATAAGCAAACAAACATACACTTTTTTAATCAGAAATACGTCTTACGTCAATATAGTTAGCATCTAACTTAGAAAGGAGAGCGTTTCCATCTTTGGCCATCTCATCTTTGCTATTGATACCTAAAGCAAAACAAATATTACATGTAAAAGTATATATAATTTACTGACTGACATGATTTTCAAGTTAACAATTGTTCTAAAAATAAACGACCAACTGTCCTTTGAAATGGAATCTTAAGGATTAAAATACAATATTGTCTAAGTTACATTAACTTCACAAGCCAATATAAAACAAATATTTAGGTCGAGCCAATAGTCCTGTTCTAAAAGAAGTTGTTTAGAGTTCCAAAGGTAAAATTCTTTGTAAAGGAGTTATTGTGGATATCAAATTATTTAGCCGAAGCCTTCAGATTAATGTCCCTCTCACACTCCTGACTGAACATTCTTCATGCTGGTGCAAAAAACAATTACGAAAGCAGTCAACAACTTGATACTCACGAGCATTGTTATATGTGTTAATTTTCTTCTTCTTTGCAGTGCGTGATAATGTTGTACCACGATCTAGCCAGGCGGCCTGCATAGTCTGAAACAGATTTTATCTGATACACGTATATTTAATGTATTCTCATACTCTAAACATCGAAACTTATTGTCTTCAAGAGGGACTGAAATTTATAACTTGAATGTTTGATAGTAAGAATGAAATCTTAAAAACACTATTCATCGAATCTTCAGTGAGTCAGTCACCTGTGTCAGTAAACCATCTCAATCAGTGTAGCTCCCATCCCAATCTCTCCCTCCGGAGATTTATAACCAACAGTTCCAAGAGAGTGCTTCTGAGATGATTTATTACTATAATTTTTATTGTTTGCCGGCTTTCTGTCGGTATTCATCTTTTTGTAAATTTAATTAGAATAACCTAGCCGTCATCTGCATAGAAAGGACTGGCCTCCTATTACTATGCTTGTCTTGTTTTTCTGTGTGTGCTTGCTTGTTTTTGTTATTGTTTGTCTTTCCACTCGGTGGGGTTAAATCATGCTAAACAAGTGTGTCTGTTCCTGGTCGTTACTTTTCATCTACTACAAAGTCTACTATGATGATGATTTGGAACGTTTTACTCAGGCTACATATGTCTTATTACATGGGTTAATATGTAAATTGAAAGAATTTGCGCTTATGTTACGTATAGATTAGATTAAACATATTTTGTTGCCTTTATATACAATTGGGTTGGGCTACAAGTTCTCGCAGCATTAGTTAGGTATAGCTTACTTTGGTTAGAATCTTGTATATTTTTATATAAAACATATTATAATAATTTACAGTTACATGTTATCAATTTCGGTGCTTTATAAATGGGTGTTAATCCGATGTGAAATTCTATAGTGACCTTAAACTCATGGTGCAGATTTTTGAACCCGTCCTTAGTTTCTGTTTCCATAAAATTCCACAGTTGTTTTATATTGACTTCACCATCCACCTCCTTGACCTCTTGGTAAATGTGTTCTGTGTTGTCGAAATCAGTTTCTTCATCTGCAATGCAGAATAACTTTTATTATTATCATTTCATTTACCAACTAGTAGTAACGCATCAACTGAATAATACTGCGGGGAGTTCAAGCGTTGGCTCTACATTCAACACCGTTTTTATTTGATAAATTAAAGAAAAAGTGTTGAAATCATTGTACTGACTTACGAACAAAAATTAACAACAGAGGACCAGTGGTCCTGTAGCTCACTTGGGTCCATAAATCATTAGTTCTCAAGGTTAGATAATTCTAAGACGAACTGTACAATATGACCGAACTTCACATTCGTCCGAAATTTGATGGTTGTCCTAGTTTAAGCTTAATGACGTTTTGATGAAACTAGTCGCTGTGCTTGGGACAATGTCAATGAACAGTGAATAATATCAGCATCCAAGGGACATTAGCTCCAAAGCAAAGTGTAAAATACAGCACAGCAAAATTTTGGTCTGGCTCGTGAGTTTCTGTCTGTTCTGGTTTTCAATTGACTAAATTTCATTACAAAATAAAGTTCCTATTCCCGGGACAACATTTTTCTCCATTGTATGCCTATGGGAAACTGCTTTGGTCTTTTAGCGCAAGTAACTCCGAATGAATATTACGATCTGGCCCGAATTCTAACTCGTCCGAGATTTTATATCTATCCTGATTATGTGCAGAGAATCTGATATATGTTTTAACTTGAAACACACAGAACTGTAATATGCAATATGTTGGACAAACTTGTCGTAAGCTGAAGACTAGATTTGGTGAGCACTATCGTAAGATTTTAAAGGCTAACAAGATAGATACTTTTCTATACCAACATTTTAAGCGTACTGGTCATTCTCCTGATAATGTTTCAGTACAAATATCTGAGAAGTTATCATATGATCATAATTCTTCTGCTCGATTCAATAACATAAAAAGATTCGAAACTGAATTAAAATGGATAAAATTATTGCAATCAGCTTCTCCACTTGGTTTTAACGATAACATCTACCATGAGGGAAATATCTCTAAAATGCCAGATTTTGATGTGTTTTCTCTTTTAGAAATTCGAAAACGTAAATCCAGATCTCGTGGTATAAGACAAAAAGGAAATGATAAACGTAAAAGATGTGCTGCCAAAAAATCTAACACTTCTCTTAATGATTTATCAACAAAATTATTGGAACATGGCCGACATGCTATGCTTTCAATTCTTAGTTCCCTACCCATTCCAGTCTTACGCAAATTGGATATAGAGGCTAATAGGTTTTACGATAGAAATCACCAAATGTACGAAGCGGCACTTTTAACTAGATGTTATACTCAACACGCTCTCCGTCCACTAATTGATTCTGAAATCAATCATAAAAGAAATTTCATTAAAATCCCTTTCATTAACAAAGGTATTGACTTTATAGATTTACCTAGTATATTTAAGGATAAATCTGTTACATCTTCCATACCTGATTATTTCCAAAATTCTGAACCACCTATTATTTGTTATAAGTATAACAAACCGATTAGAAGTATCATATTTAATTTCAATAAACTTGTGTCTGATCTTGACATCGATGCTAATACTCCTGATTCATGAGATTGTAAAGATTCCAAATTTATTTACCCATCAGCAGGTCATGTTGTGACTGGAAATTTGAAGATCATCCCGGATTCTAGAATTCGTAACATTGTTTCTAAGGGTCCTAAGTATAGATTCCCTCCCCATATCGATTTCAACAGATGTAGGGAAGAAATTGCATCTGCATTAAATGATTTTGGTAATCGTTGGTGTAAACGAGAGGGTGTTGAAAGTAACGCTTTAAAGAAATGGAAACTAAGTATCTTTAATATTGTGGATAAACGTATAAAGTTTTATTCACACAATACTAATCTTTTACCTCCTAAGCCTAAATCTTCCTTTAGATATTTGAAGCAGGGTATCCAGGATTTTCATAGGAAGTATGTTTTGGTTCCTGCTGACAAGGCCGCAAACAACATTGTTGTTGTTTGTCGGATGCACTATATTAACACTTTGAAGCAGGAACTTAACGGCACCACGGCTTACGAAGAGACTTTTACAGATGAGAAGACTGTCGTTAATAGCCACTCAAATAATTTGCCTTTAAAGTTTGCTGTAAACGTTAAGGAACGCCAAGACAAGCTTCCTACGATGTATTGGTTACCTAAGCTTCACAAAAAGTATAAAGCTAGATTCATTGCCAACTCTAGCTCTTGTACTACTACAGAATTATCTAAATTATTAACTTCTTGCCTCACTGCTGTGAAATCTCGTGTCATTTCGTACTATGAGACAGTGTATGAGAGGTCAGGGAAAATATGTTTTGGTCTATAAAAAATTCTGGTGAGGTACTTAGTAAACTGAAGTCAAGAGGGTTCCGTGCGACTAGTTTGTCCACTTATGATTTTTCTACTCTTTATGCCACATTACCCCATAATTTAATAAAGGAAAAACTTGTTGATTTGATTGAGAGGGCCTTCAAAAAGTTCTCCAAAAATGAAGATACCCTTTATATAGCCTGTAACGATAAGAAAGCGTTTTTCACTTCTACTGACCGTAAAATATATAGAGGATATAGTCTTTGGTCATGTCAGAATGTATGTGACGCCTTATCATATCTCTTAGATAATATTTACATCAGATTTGGTAATAAGTTATACAGACAAATTGTTGGTATTCCGATGGGTACAAATTGTGCTCCTCTCGTGGCCGATTTGTTTTTATTTTGTTATGAAAGAGATTTCATGACTTCTCTTTCGGTTGATAATCAAGCTGATATCATTGAGGCATTTAACTCTACCTCTAGATATTTAGACGATCTTCTGAATATTGATAATCCTTATTTTGAAAGCATGGTTAACCAAATTTACCCACCTGAACTTAAATTGAATAAAGCTAATACTTCAGATACCGAGGCCCCCTTTTTGGATTTACATCTATCTATTTCTAACGGTTTTGTATCTTCTAAAATTTATGATAAACGTGATAACTTTGACTTTGATATAGTTAATTTTCCATTTTTGGATGGTGACGTTCCACGTCGTCCCTCTTATGGAGTGTATATTTCTCAGCTTATAAGATTTGCTAGAGTGTGTAGTCATGTAGATGCCTTTAATGCTCGTAATAAATGTTTTACTGCTAAACTTCTTCAACAGGGCTATCGGTATCATAAGCTTAGAAAGGTTATTTCTAAATTCTATCGCAGACACCATGAATTGGTTTCAAAATTTGATGTCGGATTAAAATTTCTTTTACACCAAGGCCTATCGGAACCAGAATTTTATGGTGACTTAGTATACAAATTCAAAAAGATTAAGGGTAGGACTGATTTTTCTGATCAATTCCGAAAAATAATAATACGTCACAAACGTATTGGCTACAATTTAAATGTTATGCGACAGTCTGCATGCTTAGTGATTAACCCAATCACGGTTGATAACTTTGCTGCACTCTTTAATTGCACACCGGGGGATCGGTCGTCAGACTCTATGATGACCCCGACCTAAAGCTATATATTTTAGTTGGTTGGGACCGGAGCCTTTTTGTCTGTTGCTTGGTCCACCGGGGCTCAACTGGTGACCTTCTTTTGCTTCAGATTTCCAGTGGGGTCGTTTGGCAGGACAGGGATCTCCACCTGTCAGACGGCCCGTTGTATCTGTTGAGTCCTCGTCTTTGCTTCTTCATGGTGTTGAAATTTGATTTATGTGTTTACCGTGATGATTCATTGACGAGTTAGAGGGTTATCATGCGAACCGAACTACCAACTAAATGTTTTGTACCACTTCAGAAACTGAGGGTGAGGTTGGGCCTGTAAAATCGATTTAAGCCCCCCAGTAATTCATTACTGACCGTTCCAAGGCGGTAGTTCTGTTGTGGTTCTCTGTTGCCTGTTTTTGGTGTCAGAGTTTCTGTGATGTTTTACCTTATGTATGTTCTTATTATTTTTGGTTCGGTTTGGGTTGCTGAGTGGCCACCTTTTGGGAACAAGCTGCTCACTCGGTTGGCCATATGTTCTCTGTATCTTGATTATTTGTAATCTTAGTTGTTTCCAACTATGGTTTGAGGGCTGGATTTGGATTTTGATTGTTTCAGTTCCTGGTCTTTGCATACTTTTTACTTTTAGGGTGCAATGGAAATTAACTTTCAGTCGCAATGGTTACCAACTAAATTCAACAATTTTGCAATTTTAAAGGCGAGTATCTGCGAAATTTTATTGCTGAATTTTTTTAGTTCCCTATTACGTTCTCAAAGATTTGCTTCGACCTAGGAAAATACTCGAAAAACCTAAGAAGAGAGCTAACTTCAAAATGCTTGTGACAGGGCGATTGTTTTTGCGCTCTGCACTTTTCTCTTATTGTCCTCTCCCAACGTATGAAGTTTCATTTAGTTACCTCAATACTTTCAGAGATATACTCTGGAAAAAAGGATGACAGACGGACGGACGGACAGATTGACGGACAAAGTGACAACTACATGCTGACCCGTTGGACAGCATAAAAATCCTTGCATTGGTGCTATGCTGGTTACCAAGCGATTTTACTGACCAACAGTAAAATTTTGCTTTTAAAACTTCATTTCAGGAAAATGCGTTTATCCTACTTTCCATTCTTTACAGTAATTACAGTAATTGTTTCTTCATTTTTTCAAATCATAACATTTTATATATTTAGTATTGTGAACAGAGATTTATCTCGGTAAAAATATGTGTTAAAACAATCTAATAGGGTAGAACTGATCGATCATTTGAGTAATTACCTTGAACAAACGCAGTGTTCTTGTACGTATTCGCACTGAGGTCACTTGTACGTTTTCCTGCTGATGTGTCTGCATTATTTGCTTCGCTGCTTTAAAAGATTAAAACAGACATGTGAAATGAAAGATATGTCAAGATTTTTCTGTTTTTGAAATTCAGTATAAGCGTTCAACTGATTTCTTAAAATCACTTCTTTCTAATGCCCGCTGCTAATGGGCATAAGCAGATTTGCTGCAGTATATTACTGCACATACGCAAAATCAGTTTAATCAAAGTGAAAGAAAAGCCAACGATTAGGTACTAGTACAGTCAGATTCCATATTCCGCCCGCAAAACTACATCAATAAACCAACAACACTTTTTGAGTGGTATTTGTATTGGCTTCCAGAGACTCATTCCTCTTATGCATTTTAAAGACCTAGTAGATTATGTATAACATGACATAACAAGTCCAACCATGAAAAAAATATCATGTTGAAAAAATGACTCAGTGCTAATTAAACGCTGGACTAAACAGAAACCACTAGTTGGACATTGCTTATCTAAAATATTCTGGCGTCAACTTCTTTAGGTTAGAAAGTTTGTATTGAACACAAGGAGTGAAAAAATCATGTTATTTTTTATAATAAGTTTTTTTTTAAAGATGGTTTTGTTAGTTTTATTTACGAACTTCAGTATTCAGATAAAAACTAACAAATGGAAGAACATAAAGAAGAGACACAAACAAAACATGCACTGATAAACATTACCTCAATCGTCGTTTTCTATAAATTATAACAGCAACAAGGACATTCAAAACAGCAATCACTGTAACAGTAGGACCCACGACAGAACCAATCGGTAAATTGCCCTTTGATTCAGACAGGGGCTCTGTCTCTAGAAAAAAAACGAAATAGGCCACGACAATCTATCTATTGTCAAATAGTCGTCGCTGTCCGTGATTGGAATATATGGTTTAAATGAGCGGCTATAAAGCATTGTCTTTATTTTTTAATAGCTCAGTCTGTGAACATTTTTAGTTTGAGGAATCGAACACGTTTAATCGCTGCACATGGTACGATATGACCTGAAATGATTTATTATTACTTATTTTATTCCATTTTATTTTTTGGGGGCAAAACTTTAATCAGCATATAACCTACTTCATTTCATGTTCGTAAATGAAACTTACTTAAGGTGGTGATTTATGGTAAATGTAAAAATCTGCATAAACCATTAAAAAGTAACGTATCTCCCTGAAAATTAGCAGACATCTTATTTTTGTTGTTCTTTACAGTTGAGAATACAAAATAGACGTACATGCTGCTTAAAAAAGTGTTTTTATAAGGAAAGATCAAAGGGTAATTTTCTACGAATAAATCTGAAAAAATAATATCGTTATTGAAAATTTACATAGCGCTGACGGTGCATTATTACATAATGAAGAGCGTCTTAGCAATTATTTATTCCAACTCTTTCTCAAATTGTAATGAAAGTAAAAAGTATGCAAAGACCAGGAACTGAAACAATCAAAATCCAAATCCAGCCCTCAAACCATAGTTGGAAACAACTAAGATTACAAATAATCAAGATACAGAGAACATATGGCCAACCGAGTGAGCAGCTTGTTCCCAAAAGGTGGCCACTCAGCAACCAAAACCGAACCAAAAATAATAATAACATACATAAGGTAAAACATCACAGAAACTCTGACACCAAAAACAGGCAACAAAGAACCACAACAGAACTACCGCCTTGGAACGGTCAGTAATGAATTACTGGGGGGCTTAAATCGATTTTACAGGCCCAACCTCACCCTCAGTTACTGAAGTGGTACAAAACATTTAGTTGGTTGTTCGGTTCGCATGATAACCCTCTAACTCGTCAATGAATCATCACGGTAAACACATAAATCAAATTTCAACACCATGAAGAAGCAAAGACGAGGACTCAACAGATACAACGGGCCGTCTGACAGGTGGAGATCCCTGTCCTGCCAAACAACCCCACTGGAAATCTGAAGCAAAAGAAGGTCACCAGTTGAGCCCCGGTGGACCAAGCAACAGACAAAAAGGCTCCGGTCCCAACCAACTAAAATATATAGCTTTAGGTCGGGGCCATCATAGAGTCTGACGACCGATCCACCGGTGTGCAATTAAAGAGTGCAGCAAAGTTATCAACCGTGATTGGGTTAATCACTAAGCATGCAGACTGTCGCATAACATTTAAATTATAGCCAATACGTTTGTGACGTATTATTATTTTTCGGAATTGATCAGAAAAATCAGTCCTACCCTTAATCTGTTTGAATTTGTATACTAAGTCACCATAAAATTCTGGTTCCGATAGGCCTTGGTGTAAAAGAAATTTTAATCCCACATCAAATTTTGAAATCAATTCATGGTGTCTGCGATAGAATTTAGAAAAAGCCTTTCTAAGCTTATGATACCGATAGCCCTGTTGAAGAAGTTTATCAGTTAAACGTTTATTACGAGCATTAAAGTCATCTACATGACTACACACTCTAGCAAATCTTATAAGTTGAGAAATATACACTCCATAAGAGGGACGACGTGGAACGTCACCATCCAAAAATGGAAAATTAACTATATCAAAGTCAAAGTCATCACGTTTATCATAAATTTTAGAAGATACAAAACCGTTAGAAATAGATAGATGTAGATCCAAAAAGGGGGCCTCGGTATCTGAAGTATTAGCTTTATTCAATTTAAGTTCAGGTGGGTAAATTTGGTTAACCATGCTTTCAAAATAAGGATTATCAATATTCAGAAGATCGTCTAAATATCTAGAGGTTGAGTTAAATGCCTCAATGATATCAGCTTGATTATCAACAGAAAGAGAAGTCATGAAATCTCTTTCATAACAAAATAAAAACAAATCGGCCACAAGAGGAGCACAATTTGTACCCATCGGAATACCATCAATTTGTCTGTATAACTTATTACCAAATCTGATGTAAATATTATCTAAGAGATATGATAAGGCGTCACATACATTCTGATATGACCAAAGACTATATCCTCTATATATTTACGGTCAGTAGAAGTGAAAAACGCTTTCTTATCGTTACAGGCAATATAAAGGGTATCTTCATTTTTGGAGAACTTTTTGAAGGCCCTCTCAATCAAATCAACAAGTTTTTTCTTTATTAAATTATGGGGTAATGTGGTATAAAGAGTAGAAAAATCATAAGTGGACAAACTAGTCGCACGGAACCCTCTTGACTTCAGTTTACTAAGTACCTCACCAGAATTTTTTATAGACCAAAACATATTTTTCCCTGACCTCTCATACACTGTCTCATAGTACGAAATGACACCAGATTTCACAGCAGTGAGGCAAGAAGTTAATAATTTAAAAATTCTGTAGTAGTACAAGAGCTAGAGTTGGCAATGAATCTAGCTTTATACGGTTTTTTGTGAAGCTTAGGTAACCAATACATCGTAGGAAGCTTGTCTTGGCGTTCCTTAACGTTTACAGCAAACTTAAAGGCAAATTATTTGAGTGGCTATTAACGACAGTCTTCTCATCTGTAAAAGTCTCTTCGTAAGCCGTGGTGCCGTTAAGTTCCTGCTTCAAAGTGTTAATATAGTGCATCCGACAAACAACAACAATGTTGTTTGCGGCCTTGTCAGCAGGAACCAAAACATACTTCCTATGAAAATCCTGGATACCCTGCTTCAAATATCTAAAGGAAGATTTAGGCTTAGGAGGTAAAAGATTAGTATTGTGTGAATAAAACTTTATACGTTTATCCACAATATCAAAGATACTTAGTTTCCATTTCTTTAAAGCGTTACTTTCAACACCCTCTCGTTTACACCAACGATTACCAAAATCATTTAATACAGATGCAATTTCTTCCCTACATCTGTTGAAATCGATATGGGAAGGGAATCTATACTTAGGACCCTTAGAAACAATGTTACGAATTCAAAATCCGGGATGATCTTCAAATTTCCAGTCACAACATGACCTGCTGATGGGTAAATAAATTTGGAATCTTTACAATCTCATGAATCAGGAGTATTAGCATCGATGTCAAGATCAGACACAAGTTTATTGAAATTAAATATGATACTTCTAATCGGTTTGTTATACTTATAACAAATAATAGATGGTTCAGAATTTTGGAAATAATCAGGTATGGAAGATGTAACAGATTTATCCTGAAATATACTAGGTAAATCTATAAAGTCAATACCTTTGTTAATGAAAGGGACTTTAATGAAATTTCTTTTATGATTGATTTCAGAATCAATTAGTGGACGGAGAGCGTGTTGAGTATAACATCTAGTTAGAAGTGCCGCTTCGTACATTTGGTGATTTCTATCGTAAAACCTATTAGCCTCTATATCCAATTTGTGTAAGACTGGAATGGGTAGGGAACTAAGAATTGAAAGCATAGCATGTCGGCCATGTTCCAATAATTTTGTTGATAAATCATTAAGAGAAGTGTTAGATTTTTTGGCAGCACATCTTTTACGTTTATCATTTCATTTTTGTCTTATACCATGAGATCTGGATTTACGTTTTCGAATTTCTAAAAGAGAAAACACATCAAAATCTGGCATTTTAGAGATATTACCCTCATGGTAGATGTTATCGTTAAAACCAAGTGGAGAAGCTGATTGCAATAATGTTATCCATTTTAATTCAGTTTCGAATCTTTTTATGTTATTGAATCGAGCAGAAGAATTATGATCATATGATAACTTCTCAGATATTTGTACTGAAACATTATCAGGAGAATGACCAGTACGCTTAAAATGTTGGTATAGAAAAGTATCTACCTTTTTAGCCTTTAAAATCTTACGATAGTGCTCACCAAATCTAGTCTTCAGCTTACGACAAGTTTGTCCAACATATTGCATATTACAGTTCTGTGTGTTTCAGGTTAAAACATATATCAGATTCTCTGATTTTCAATCCAAATCAGAATCGTTAATTACTGAAAAAGTCCTACCATTCACAGATGAAGTGATAGTAGAGTCGGTACATAAATGTTCACAACAGTTGCAACTCTTGGCATTGCACTTAGAAATGCTAGGATACATACTAGGTCTTCTGAACGGATTAGGGTATTTACGTAAAACTGGTGATTTAATTGGGGACAACCTTACTCGTAGATTGTTGCGAAAAGTGCTAGCATTTGATGCTCCATGTAGATCGACAAATGATGCCGAAAACAAATTTAGAGGTCTCATTCTAACTGTAGGTAATAAAGCTCGAAAGCTTTGAGTAGAATTGGGAATCCGTACAGAAGACCAGATGAAAACGGTAGCTTTTTCTCAAATGTTCAACCATGTACAAAGTAAATGTACACTGGACGCATTTATTAAATATAGGGTAGGCAAGCATACTTATGTTAACACCTACAATATAAATAATACATTACTGACATGATCAGTAGTGTGTAGATGAAATTGTTCAACCTTGTTAAAATAGTATCACCTGTCTCACCTGTGTGTTTTGACAAAAACATTTGGACACAGACTGCATCTTTTTTCGTCTGCTCAGCATGATAATATGTGAAAGAATTTGAAAAAAAAATAGTTGCTAAGACGCTATCCATTATGCAACAAGGAACTCTAAGCACTAAGTATATTTTCAATAATGATATCATTTTTTCAGATTTATTCGCAGAAAATTACCCTTTGATCTTCTCTTATAAAAACACTTTTTAACATTAACAAATGCTGCGTTTTGGGATTCTAAATTATGAGAAACAACATAAAGAAGGAATCTGCTAAGTTTTGGAAAGATCAGTGTTATTTTGAGTATTTTATGCAGATTTTTGTCTTTGTCCCAAATCAGTGATTATCACCACCTTAATATGTTGTTGCAGTTTCATCTCTGAGTGACAAACCTGACTGCTTTGATACTTAACAGTTGTCTGAGTAACTCGAATTAGATCCCATTAAGTTAAAAAAGTGCCAGATTTGTATAAAAACGCAAAAGGTGATAAAAAATCTGAAACAATGCTAAAGAATGAAAATGTGTTTCAAATTACTATAAATTTAGACACAGACAAAATACTGCTGTCGAGCAACAACTTTCTGTGATACTACCTTTACTTTGAATGAAACTATCTGGTTCTAAACAACAGCAAAGTTTTATTATTGCACCAGATTCAAAGAAAAAAAGATCTATTTTCAGCAGGACGGAGGTGTACTTGATGGTCTTCGAATTTTAATTCACGATGAATAGGCAAACATGGTCATAACATTGAAAACACTTATTGCATGCATGTAACATGTAATATGATATCAGAAAATAGGATTACGCTCGATAAGATTTTTTTTCTATTTCTAAAATATGTGAGATGTTACAATTAAGGCTTTAAATCCACATTTCAATTGCTAAAAGAACTTCAAGACTTGAATATCTTATAACACAAAACAAAACAAAAATACTGTTACACACCCCCGAATGAGTTAGCTAGAAGTAGTGCTGTCTTGTATAATACTTATGCTTATAAAATGCTCTCGATGATCCATCTATTTAAATTTGGAGACCCTTTGGTCCAACAAATTGACATAAACTATTGACATTTCTAGTCAGACAATATTTATGTCTAGAAAGTATTCTTTCTAATTTTTCTTGATATTCCACCAAGTAGATGATTTGAGGTTGAAACAGAACTTGCAGAGTATAAAAATGCAATTTACAATAGTTCCTGTCATACTCTATTATCTAATTTAGTTTATCTGCATTCTCTTTATATGTCTTTCGAACTCGGAGTATCATTATGTCACCGTTTTATAACGCAAATGTAGTTTGTACGATATAAGACGAATTGCTAGCTCTGATAGACCTAATTTATAAAATCCGACACTTATTACTATTTTGTAAGAGGCGAAGTATGAATGACGCCTCATTAATCATAGATTTTATTGTATACACAAGTCCAGTGTCACAGTAACATCTGCTGTATTTTGATATGGAGACGAAATATTTTGTGCAAAGTTCAGCCCTAGAGCTGTTCCATTAACATAAAACATAAAATCTTTTGCATTTTCTACAATTATACATGTCTAACATTTCAGGGCGTTCGTTAACATATCGATTCGAATATTTCTTGCACCGCTTAATTAACTCGTATATATACTGCAGTTGCTTCCATCCAATCCTGTCTTGCAGCTTTCTCTAGTGCAGCTTCCAGTTATATGATGGCATATAACATATACTTGCTTCCACACAGTGGCATGTCGATCTGCAGTTTTGTCCGAAAGTGTTTCCACTACATTCTGTTTTTATACTAGATACATGCATATATTACGATTGATCCAGAAGTAAAGTCACTGCAGTTAAATTGCAAAGGACTCGGAGGAGCTTGCTCATACGTTTTTACTATTGAGACTCTAATAAGGGTATTTCGAGGATTGTATGTATAGACAGTGAGGACTCCTTCCAGATTCTGGCTGGGTCTTCACTGTTTGTACGTTTCATAAGGTATCATTTCCTCTGGTGAGACTTTACCTTTTGTATTATGCATACCGTTAAATCGTTACTTCTGGTACGTATATAGCCAAACGCATTGTATTTCTGATTTGCTAACAAGCTTGATTTGATTTTATTTAATATAAAATCGTTCAGAATTAAAGGAAGGCAACAGAATTTCATATCCATGTAGTTTAATTTATTTGCGTTATGATCTGAAAATGTCATTAAAATATAGCGCAGAGATATCAAGATATCGAGATAGACAGAAGGCATGGTAACGCTCCGCACGTCAATGACATTGTTGAGGTTCCAGACGACGTGTCGATATTGTGTCATGCCCACAGCAGCATCTTCATTGTTCCAGGATAGAAATAACGTTTGTTCACTCATATCTCTCTTCCTTCAATATGATTTGAACAGCCCAGCGGTTCGTGTTCAAGAATTTACACAATATTTGAATCGCAAAACATCGATCTTCATATGTGGGGTCTAAACAAGGGTTACATACTTTTTACTTTTACATTGCACAAGGTCTCCCGGTTTTCAGCTGATCTTCTAGCGACTCATCTGCATCACTATAGCGCTGATTTGCACCTTTAAAATTACAGTCTTATCACCGCATGTCTAGTTAAAATGATCTAGAGTTTTACATGGTGATATTCCGAATTTGTGACAATACCGCATAATTAAGCGCTTACGCTATCATTTGTCAAACTCAACATTTTTTACTCGGCAGTAACAAGCATTAGCCCTAACTAGCGAACTTCAAACTGCAAATCAAAGTTTCAACATTATGCGGCTAGAATATATTTCTTCATCGTATTAGAATAAGCATAAATTTTACATTATGCATTTTCCTGATATGTTTACCAATGTTTCAGAAAACTTCAATTCTCCAGGACATACCATTCAAGATTTTTTATTATGCCTATTGAAAAAGTTTCAAATAATTGGAAAAGACTATAGATTAAAGGAAACGTCTTGGGTACATATTCTTGGAAGGATTGCTCAAAAAGGCATGAATTCCAAAGTGTTATTTTGATAACTGGTGCTTATTTGACCCTGGGACAGTGTTTCCTATAATCTTTACATGTGTGCCAAATTGTAACTTTGATCAGCCTGTGCATCTGCGCTATATGATTTCCCTTTAATATGCACTCTGTTGCGATTACTTGGGAGCCTAAATCATTCATGCAACCTATGGAAGTTCTAGTCAGACTGCATGGATGCGCAGGTTGGTCTAGGTTTTCGCTGGTTTATGTGAGTTTGTAGGCATTTCTGTCCCGCGGCTCAGTTTTCATTTAACATGACAGTTATTACAGGCGTCTTAATATTTAGCTTTAAAATTGCATTTTTCCTGTGATTTTGCATCTTCTAAGATCCTGTTGTTGTTAAATGTGCTTAATACTGTTAAATCATTAATTATTTACACCAAAGTCACTGCCATTTTTGACGTCGTTGCCATTGACTTACGTGACGTTGATGTCAATAGTATCCACTGTATGAGTATATATGATTCGGCTATACTTTCTATACATAAATATTTCAGTCATATCAGGACAATGCAGGGGTAAAGTTTAAAGGATCTGCGCAATGAAGCGCCGGTTCTCGCTTCCAGCTGGACTCATATCCGTGAACTGAAAATGGGATGGAGTGTGAGGGTGAAGGTTTGGGCCCAGTAAAACCGGTTTAAACCCCCCAGTAGTTATTACTCACCGTCCCAAGGGGGTACTTTTGTTGCGGTTGCATTTGTTTTAATATCGGTGCTGTTTAATTTATTGTGTTCTCATTTTGACTCTTCTGTGGTAAAATTAGAAAATGGGTAAAAATAGTTGCTAACTGCTTTTCGTATAATTTGCTTAGTCTGTTGTAGCCCTTCTGTTGGTCTTGGTTGTTTAGTTCAGAAAGATAACTGAGTTGTCACCTATTTGGGAAAGAGCTGCTGACTCGGCTTATTACTTGTAATTTATTGTTTGTTGGGATGTCTTTGTCAATCTTTCCCTTTGATGTTGGGGATAGGGTTTTGGATCTGATTCTGTCAGTTCCTGAAGTGTAGTTACTTTTTGAATTTGGCAACTGCAAACACCGCATAAAATTGTGACTAAACTGAATGTCTGTCTAAATTAAGCTTAGCCAAACACAGAAGTTTACACTTTGAGCCAACTTTCTTGCAGCCTGATTAGGGTTTCATAATCAGCAACACCCTGATCAGACTGCCCATTTACGCTGGATGAGTGTATAAGATTCGGCTTTTCTTTCTATCTATCAATATTTCAGTCATATCAAGACAATGCAAGGGTTACGTTTAAGGGATCTGTCCAATAAAGCGCCTGTTCTTGCTTCCGGTTGGATTCATATCCGCGAACCAAAGTTGGGACGGTTTACCACTTGTCGACTCGGACGCTTCAGCATCAACTTCAAACATCGCATACAATTGTGACAAAACTGAATGTCTGTCTAAATTAAGCTGAAGCAAACACAGAAGTTGTCAACTGTCCTGCAGTTTCATAATTAGCAACACCCTGGTCAGACTGCATACTAAGCTGATTATTTTTCCGCTATTTCTCTGCCGGATATGCAAGTTAATGCACACCTTCAAAAACGAGACTTTAGAACTGATTGATTATGCAGGACTATATCAGAAAAACAGCATATAAAAGTATCCAAGTCTTCACAGGCAATCGTCCGGCCATGTAAGGGTTCAACAGGTCTCACCAGGCTGTAAATTCCCCCATTGAATCAAAAATAATGGAACAAAACAATTTATAACAACAAAAAGTGAACACCTTCATTTATCATCGGAGTACACGACGAGGCTAACGACACAGTACATCGATCAAATTACGCCCACAAGCAGTTGAATAAAAGCTTACCATCATGGCTTGTCAGAGGAAAATATCCCCCCACACTATTCCTCTCCTTCATACAAACCCTCTAGCACATATACCTACAGGAATGCTACCGCTAATGTTATATCGTGGATGCTGAACAAGGACAAGGAGAGCCACTGTTGTGACAATTTTGTCCAAACGTTTGTTTCGTACATTCCTTCATGAATAAAAACAAGCATTGATACGCATATATTCCTAAATGGGCTACTGATATATTGAAAACAAAATCACAGACATGAACACAGAATAAATGGCACACTAGCATATAATGGACAGCAACCGACAATGCGATAGAATTTTTTCTTTCGCAAATTCTATCAATAACAGAACCAAGCATAGATACATATAGACAACATTATTCTTCACGTGGTCTACCAGAAAAAAAAAGATTGACATAAAATAAATAATATAGCTTGCATGAGCGTCTATGAGAAAATAAATGTGACTGGACAATATGATTCCCCTGAGTTTGTTATCCTACCAACGTACTAGCTTCTAAAGTACAGCAAACACTGATGTGATAGCATAATTAATTATGTTTATAAAATTGAGTAAGTTTTCTAGAATAAAACCAGGATGTCTTAAATGTCAATCTGGCTATTGGTTGAGAAACAGACAACAAATCTTCGGTCAAACCTGTCCAAGGGGGTCACTTCGAGGAAAAAAATCAATTGCACAGGACCCCTTTAGAGAGGTTTATTTACGTTCTATGCTGGTGCAAGAGACCCAGAAGGGTAGCTGCTAAACACAAAATATCATTTATAGAAGTGAAACTTGTTCGATGGTACTTTTAAAGCATGAAGTCATACCAAATCTTACCTATGCTGCAATTATCACCTCGCCAGCCTGGTGCACAAATACCAAAGGGACAGCTACCATTGATGTGATAACATGGCTCACCATTTAGACAATGGCATGGCGAGCTACAGATGTTTCCAAATGTTCCTTCATCACATGCTATGATAAAAATAAGCAACAATTTATATCGACGCCCTGTTGTAAAATACTGTACTTAAGCTTGATGGTAAAAATCAATAGTTATGATTCTATAAGGCCATATGTCATACGTCACTAGACGTTACACAACATAAATGTTACAAGTTTGGACTTTACACAAACTAAATTTTATATGTTATGTCCGTTTTTCTAGCAAAATGGTCACCGGAACTGCTGCTAATTCTGCTTTCTGTTCTGTTCTGATTTCTAACTATGCCTCTTCCCGTCCATGGGATACATTACGTTTTATCCATAGTTGTCTGACTGTCTGTCCGTCCGTGTTTCTTTCCGTACGTCTGTCCGACCGTCTTTCCGTCACAAATTGTGTCCGCTCTCTTACTATGAAACCGTTTGAGATATTTTCACGAACTTTCATATAAAAATAAAGCGACATCAGACGATGTGCAGAGACGAAGATGAAGAACCGTAATTCCAACTACATTTTTTAACCAAATTATGTATATTTATGTGTAAAAATCATCTCCGCTCCATCAGTCTAATTTTTTATATTCTGATGCAAATTGTCATTATCGACAACAGGAATAGCCAATTAAAACTAAAATGCGTGTCAAAATGATGAAAGGTAATGAAGCTTAAGAAGTTTTAAAATCGGTTTTATTTAAATCAAACTGAGATAATGTCATAACAAGAGGACGCTAGGCTGCTCTCTCGGTCATTTAAAAAGCGATTCTTTCTTTGAAAAGTTTTTTGTTTGTTTTCCGACATTTTTGGACCTCGTTTTGATGATTAAAATGCTGCTCAGAATGAAACAAGATCTTTTCCATAAGGTTCGCGTAACCTTGTGGCTTTGAAGAAAAACGAAATTGGTTGCAACTTTATGTGTACCAGACATTCAGAAAACATTTCGTTTTCTTCTTTATGTTTTCTTATTATTCTTTTTTTATCTATTTATTTTATTTACTTATTTATCCACTTATTTTTTGCTGACATATTTATTGGCTTTAAAGATACAAAGCCTTATAAAACGAACGTATCTTTTTGTGGCAGCATATGTGTAATACAAGTCCACAGAACGAAAGAAAATTCCAGTGACACAAAAGAATATAAATGTTGGATGGCTACAGATAGAATATATTTTTTCACAGCAACCGCCAATGCGATAGAAATTTTTCTTTCGCAAATACTATCAATAACAGAATCGCTCATGGATACTTATAGACAATACTATTCTCAACGTGGTCGAACAGAAAACAAATAAACAAAAAACGATCACAAAATAAATAATATAATCGATATGAGATTAAATATGACTTAACAATATAATCCCCTGAATTTTCATCCTTTCAACGTACTAGGTTTTAAAGGACAGCATACACTGATGTGATAGCATAATTAATCATGTTTATAAAATTGAGTAACTTTTCTAGAATAAAGCCAGGATGTCTGAAATGATAATCAGGCAATTGGTTGAGGAACAGACAAAATTTTTCGGTCAAAACTGTCTAAAAAGGTCACTTCAAGAAAGAAAAAAATCGACTGCATAGGACCGCTTTAGACAAGTTTATGTACACTCTATGCTGGTGCAAGAGCCCAGAAGGGTATCTGCCGATCACATGTGATCCATTTATAGAGGTAAAAGAGGTTCGATTATAGTTTTAAAGCATGAATTCATACAAATCTTACCTATGCTGCAATTATCACCTCGCAATCCTGGTGCACAAATACCAGAGGGACAGCTACCGTTGATGTAAAAACATGGTTCATCATGTAGACAATGACAGTGAGAGGTACAGTTTTGTCCAAATGTTCCTTCATCACATGCTATGATAGAAATGAGTAACAGTTAATATCGACATCCTGTTGTAAAATAATGTACATAAGTTTGATGGTATAAATCTCTAGTAATGATGATATAAGGCCATAAGTCATGCGTCACCTGCCGTTACACAAACTGCAGTTCAAGGAGTGCATATAATTTGTATTAACGGCCATATGAATGAACACCATCATGTATCTTTTGAGTACACGACGTAAGTAGCGACACAATAACTCGATGAAATAAATTGTTTTGTGCCAGTGCGGCCCATAAACAGTTAAAAATCGTACTATCTTGCTTTGTCGGAAGAAATATTATAACCCCCTCCCCCCTCACAGAAAAAAAAAAACATCTAACACACAGACCTAGACGATAACTAGCGCTGATGTAATCCAGTGGATGATGAAACAGACAATGGCAAGGACAGACACAGTTTCGTCCAAATGTTTTTTTCGTAAATTCCTTCATGACTGAAAACAATCATGGATACGCATATATTGCCAGGTGGGCTACTCATGTCTTGGCAAAAAATACACAGACATGAGCACGGAATAAATAGTTTTATTCCACACCAGCTTAAGTAGACGACTTATGTAGATTGGACTAGAACAGCCTTCAAAATGTCTTTTTTTTTAAGTATCAGTTTGCTTAACTGGCATACGAGCATATAATGGACAGCAATAGCCGCTTAAATGGAAATGATTCTTTAGCAAATTCTTTCAATAACAGAACCAGACGTGGATATGTAGTCAATATTATTCTCCACGTCGACTACCAGGAAACAAGCACAACAAAAATGAACAAAATAAATAATATAGTTCTTCACCAGCATCGGTAGGATATTAAATGTGATTTCAGATGAAATCTTACGACCGGTTCATTAATGCTCTATGCTGGTGCAAGAGCCCAGAAGAGTAGCTGTTAAACATACTTGATCCATTTATAGAGGTGACCACAGAAACAGGGTTCGATTATAGTTTTAAACCTTGAAGTTCTAATAAAATCCTACCTATGCTGCAATTATCACCTAGCCAGCCCGTTGCACAAATACCAGAGGGACAGCTACCGTTGATGTGAAAACATGGTTCATCATGAAGACAATGACAGTGAGAGGTACAGTTTTGTCCAAATGTTCCTTTATTACATGCTATGAAAGAAATGAGTAACAATTAATATCGACATCCTGTTGTAAAATAATGTACATAAGTTTGATGGTATCAATCTCTAGTAATGATGATATAAGGCCATAAGTCATGCGTCACCTGACGTTACACAAACTGCAATTCAGGGAATACATATGATTTATCTTTACGGCCATATTAACAAATTTTAATACATGACCACGATGCAAAACACGCATTCACTGGTCTATTCGACATCAAGTGCCAGTCATAGAGGATCTTACATGAGTGCTTATGTATTATTGACTTTATTAAACGAGTTGGGGAAAAAGATAAGGCCGAGCATCTTTTCGGTTTTCCTTAACGAGTTTAATAAATTCAATAATACATGAGCATGAATGCAGGATTCTATTTATCATATAACACTAAAATCTCATTTTATTAGCAAAATTTGCACTAAAACGTCACGATTTCGCCATTAGAAAACGCGACATTTTAATGGACGTGAACGTATAACGTTACGACGTAATTTGCATATTTAATCCACTAGTGGATTATCGTTTTAAATGCATGGCTTTATTACACTCTCAGATGCGACGTCATACATGTATGATAAAGTATTATAATGTTTTTGATTAAGTGTTTTTATGTTGGCCCAGTTATAAGACCGAGGTCATCGAGGTCTGCTATATCAGCCCGAGGCCGTCTGGAAAAGAAAATGAGTTCCCACAACTTATGTCTATTGAGCCTAATAGCCGAGATTTTCAATGAAAAGTTGTGGGATGACTGTCAAACCTGCATTTCATTTCTAAACTTCTTGTTTTCAAACAAACTTCATCAATGGTGTGGTTCCTAAAGGTTAAATGCTGTTATGTACGCTTGTCTAGCAAAATGGTCACCCGAATAGCTGCTTATTCTGCTTTCTGGTTTGGTCTACTTTGTAACTATGACTCTTCCCGTCCCGGGGAAACATAACGTTTTATGAATAGTTGTCTGTCTGTCTGTCTGTCCGTTCGTCCGTCTTTCCATCTTACTGTCACAAATTTTGTCCGTTCCCGAAAGATGAAATCGTTTCAGGTATTTTCTCAAAACCTATAGATATCATAAACTTCATAAATCGTTTTCAAAATTTTATCGACGCTATTTCGACTTATTATCTAAGTATAATGTCGGACTGAAAAAGCCTTAAGGGACCCAAATTCTATGACCCTTTGATGCATATATTCAGAAAAAAATAATCGGTTAAAATGACCTTCCTTATCATTCAAAGAAGATAATGATTCGATATAAAAAAAAAGTGGTTATTATATGGATGTTTTGCAACAAACTGCATGCTTGGTGTTTAAAACAATTAGGTTAATAGCTTTTCTTACCTCTTCAATGGAACAGCCGTGGGTCGGACCTCAGATTTTATGAAGGCGCCAACCAAAACCTAACAGTAACACAGACGGCTGGCGCCTGACACCCGTTCCGGGACGTACTGGGTCGATCCCACCGCGGTGTAATTGGTAAGTTTTTCTCTGCTGCAGAATTTCAGTGTTGCTATTTCTGTGAGTCCTCATGTTTTTTTTATTTAGTTTTAATCTCGGTTTCTGAGATATTATACTTATGAGTTAGGAATCTTCCACGCAAACCGAGCAACTAGGTGTCTGATGCACCAAAGTAGGATCAAGGGCTCAACCGGTTAACCCCCCCCCCCCCCCCCCCCAGTAAATTCATTGCTGGCCGTCCAGAGGCGGCACTTCTATTTTGATTCTTCTCACTTGTTTCATGTGTTGTCTGTCGCTTTGGATGTTTTGATAAATGATTTGTTACATTAAGGCTAGCCCTGACATTAAAAGGTGGAAAATAGGTAAAAATAGTAGTTTAATGTTTCACATTTATTTTGTTCTTGTTGTCGGGGTTGGTGCTTTTTGACTCTTGTGTAGGAGGTGGCTGTTTTTGCTGAGTTGGACTCCTAAGTTTCTGATGAACCAAAGCAGAACAAAGGACGATGGTTGGTCGACCAAAAACCGGTTAAGCCCCCAGTAATTTCATTACTGACCGTCCCAAGGCAGGCGGCAGCTCTGTTTTTGCTCTTCTTGGTTGTTTTATGTGTTGCTAGTTGCCATACTTGTTTTTGATATATTGTTTGTGATGTTCAGGCTAGCCCGTTTACCAGCTACATGGGAAATGGCTGTTCACATGACTGCCGCTGGTGTTGTATTTGGTGTCGTCTCTTTCCCACATGGTGCCTTGGCTTGGATTTGAGATTGAATTGCGTCAGTTCCTGAGAATTATCCTCCTTACTTTTTAATATGAAAATAAAGCAGCATCAGACAATATGGAAAGAAGAAGAAGAACCGTAATTCCACCTTCCTTTCTTAATGTATTATGTACTTTTAAGTATGGAAATCGTCTCCACTCCATGATTTTGAAGCAGCTGGAGAACCGTTCACTGCGGAGGCACACTGCTGGGATATTATGAGTGCTAGATGCATTACTTACAATCACAACCATTTGGATAAATCTGTCACGTAAAGTGATGTCACAAAACATCGATCACGGCCGTGCGTTCATACACACCGATATTACCATGTTTGTCCATCAGTTTGGAAGTCAGTGGCAAAGTCGTACTTCGAAATTATTTTCTTACCATCGATAGCATTTCAATCAGCACTATTCAGCGTCGCAAAAAGTTGGTTACAAAACGACATACAAAGACCAGCAATAAATACAATCAAATCCGACATCCTGCCCTCAAAACCAACAGGGAGAGAAACACACACACAGAAATGGACAAAAGTTCACGAATGCCACGCACGGTAAACCGAATGAGCAGCTCTTTCCAAAATTGTTGTTCATTCGTCTACCCTAATTAAAAACAGCAGCAACATCCTTTATCACCTATTTTATATTTTTAAGGAGAAGAAAAAAAAACAGAAAGCAAAATGGGCAGCTATTCAGCTGACCACACTGCTAAAGACCATACGCAAGCGAACATAACACCATGTAACAATTAGGAACCACAGCTGAAGAACCGCTTTAGAGCGGTCAGTAAATATTAAAGATTGTTAAACGATATTTGAATTTATAGTTTACGTCACCATAAAATCCTGGTTCCCATACCGGAGTTTTACGATATCGATAGCCTTGTCTGAGAAGCTTAGTAGTTAGAAATACATTACGGGCACATGACTAGACACTCTAAACCCAAATGGCGACCGCAATATAAAAGCTCGTTTAGCTTGATTACATGTCTTTCATAGCTAATAGTGCTGCTCGTCACATAACATTTTCTTGTTCTTATGTAGAAGGAGGATATACAAAAGCAACGATAATACTTATTTTATTTGAATCTGCATCGTCTTGTTCCTATGGAACTGAACTAAAATAGAACCTTTAAACCTCAATGATCTCAAATGACAATAAAATTCGATAATTTGCATTATGATGAATCATAATTTAGCGTTTTCAGCCGATAGATGGCACCTTACGTCTTACGCAGTAAAGATATTAAACTTCTAAAATGTTATATCCTCTGGATACAGCAATGAAACTGAAATAGGAGATTCGGATTGACTGAGTCTGTTCAGGAATGGAAATGAAATATGCAAACTTTCCTTGGCCATTTGCATTTGTTTAAGCAGAACTGTACCTTAAATTGACTATACATGAAATCAACGATTCCAAATAACCAGACATCACACGAGTTGTATGTTGATGAAAACATGAGATACATTTTGGACCGCCACATGACATTTTACAGTGCATCTGCGGAGTAGGATACCCAGGAAAGCCACTCTCACTCAACGCACAAAAAAGCGTCAATAGTAGAAGGGCGAAACACAAAAGACAAGCTGAACAGTAACATGTTATAGTAGATAAACCAACCAAACACAGAGCAGCTGTGCATATATACAACAACGTCAAAAGTAATGACAAATGCATAAAACATGATATGAATAAATAATATGAACTAGGCGCTACCTATATTGCAACCAACCAACATAATGACAACAACGCTTTTGCAGTTAACATACTTGACTTGCTTAAATACAGCATCTGAAAGGTCCATTAAACTCAATAACCTGGTTGCGTCGTAATAAAATTTCGGTGTCCTTACCACTTCTGTAATTTATTCTTTGCAGTAACATAAATGTCATTTCATATGCAATATGTCCTGCCAGGCACTGTTACCTTGCACAGTCTATTATGACAGAAGTTTTATATATGCCTGAGTTCATGCACACATACTAACTGTATAGTATTTACTGGAAACTGTGTACTGTTTACGGTTTACTTTGACACAGTGTACTGTTTCCTTCGTCCTGTTTACTGTAATCTGCCTTCTGCAAAATATTTTATTTTCGCCACTGCGAGAGCATGCACACAGTCATCTTGCCTTTGCACGTAGATTTGTTCACTTGTGCATTTAATCGATGTCGCAGTTTACAGTACTCAGCGAACAGTAGACAGGACGCAGTAGCCATCAAACAGGACACAGTACACAATAGTTGGTTGGTTGGTTTGGATTAAACGCTTCTTTTAAACAGTTTTTCAGCTTATATCGAGTCCCAAAGAGAAGGAGAAAAAAATACAACGATATGCCAAACAAAGAGATTGAAAAAAAAACACGCTCACCTACTGCATGCACAGTAGTAGGTCTTTTCCTACTATTATCCGACTTAGTAGGACGCATGATCAATGTACCAGCACCACCGCCCAACAATGACCAGCCTGAGTATGCAATAGGCAATAAATATGACACAGTCGGTTTATGTGCGTGCTCATGGATACGTAGCAGTAGGCAGAATACATAAAGAAGATTGAATTTTCTTTTTTTTATTTTCAGGCCAAATTATTTTTTCCTTTTGTGCCAAGTTTTCTCCCTGACAAATCAAGGGTACACTATAATTTGATTATTATTGATTATTATAACTATCCCATATTGATTTAAAAAATCCGCCCCACATAGAGTATCAAATGGTGGGGCCCAATTATTTTTATTCATTTATTTTTTTTCCTTTCCAGACGGCATTGCTAAACAAGGAGAGAACCGCACCGTCCGAAGGTACCTGTTTAGACCCTACATGACGCCAGAACAGATACGTTCGTCATCATGACATATCGTGATACAGATTTTAAAATAATATTAACCCCAGCTGTTTCAGTATTTATGCCAAATAGTGTTAATGTCAAATGAAAAAGTACACCAAGATTAACTGTCGGATCGCAGACGGATAGTTTCAGGGTCTTATTCAACAAGAACATGATTGCCTTTCAATGAATGAGCTTTTTTGTTCTGATAAATTTGCACCAACACGGTAAAGAATGTCAATGACATTGGATTTGGGGTCGAGTGGTGAGACTGGCAAGGTTTTTAATGGTTTTAAGCATTCTTTATTAACATATATCGTTTTCCGCCATTAAGGGAGTTTTTACAGGAGATACGTGTTGCCCTGGGAAAGTAAACAGGAATACATCTTCTGTTTTATTTTCCGAGCATGTGAGTTTTGCGGTATTGTGGATTGATTGAAACAATTTGTGTTGCAAAAGGTAATTTTTATAATGAAAACAGGAAAATAATAAAAAAAAAGTTTATTCAAAGGGACAATCAAAACATAAATAAAAGATAACAATAAAAGCTTGACCAATAAATATTACTTTCGCTGAAGATTATTTTTTCTTTCCAATACAAATGCCTGCGTATCATTTTCTCTAAAGAAAAAAAAATACTCCGACCGGAAGTATAGTTACAGAAAAAAATCGAAGCCTTAGTGGTATGGGACAGAATAGAATAAACCAGAAATATGCGTTATATCGTAAAACAATCAATTGGCAAAATTTGCCCTCGGTGGCGGCAAAAACACGTTGGTTAGTTTCTATTTGACATCGACTTAGTGTCAATGTGTACGCCAAAATCAAAACAAGAAGAGAACTGGTTCACGGGTAACCTCAATGCCAGAAATTCAACAAACTGCATCCGCGTCAGAAGTTTCCGCCCTGGAACGAATGTGCAGTAAGCTTGTAGGCTAAACTATTTTAAGGGGCAACCACACACACTCTTCTAGTGCGGCTTCAAAACAAGTACAGACAAGTGTCAAAAGTCTTTCATCAAAGAGGAGCCCGGGTAGCTCAGTAGGTTAAGCGCTGGCCTGCTGATCTAATGGCCCCGTGTTCGAGACCTGCTAGAGGCGGGAATCTTTCCAATCAATAACAGGGTCATTTCACTATCAACTTGATATGACTGGAAGATCATCAAAACATAAACTTTTCCATACCAATTATAGTGCGACAGACGCGCGCTTCTGTATTTTACTTCTTCAGTGTCGCTAAACCATAATAGTTTGAAATGTAAGTAGTCAAAGTACCCAAATCATAAGTCCGAACTCATAGGTCATTTAAAAATAGCCAATTCATGAATAGTTTAGATACACAGACATGGACCTCAAAACAGAGGTAAGATCAGGTGTCCGCGGGTAGTAAGCATCACCTGCCTATTATAATTCACCCGCCATATCTATGTATCTGGGGAAAAAGTCAGTGAAAATGAAAGTCCGGTATTTGAAAGCTTAACTAAGCTTTGGCTGAGGCCACACTGCATAAAAAGGTCGTTTTTGTACCACTTCAGATACTGAGGGTGAGGTTGGGCCTGTAAAATCGATTTAAGCCCCCCAGTAATTCATTACTGACCGTTCCAAGGCGGTAGTTTTGTTGTGGTTCTCTGTTGCCTGTTTTTGGTGTCAGAGTTTTTGTGATGTTTTACCTTATGTATGTTCTTATTTTTTTTGGTTCGGTTTGGGTTGCTGAGTGGCCACCTTTTGGGAACAAGCTGCTCACTCGGTTGGCCATATGTTCTCTGTATCTTGATTATTTGTAATCTTAGTTGTTTCCAACTATGGTTTGGGGGCTGGATTTGGATTTTGATTGTTTCAGTTCCTGGTCTTTGCATACTTTTTACTTTTACTCATATTTACTAGGGTATGCACTATCAACGCAAACGCAGCCTGTTATATGCACTATACGTTTGATTACTTGGACGCGTAATGGTAAATCTGTAATATATTTGCTAATTTTTATTATAACTTCAAAACC
Organism: Ctena decussata; assembly: GCA_963989385.1. Classification (NCBI taxonomy): domain Eukaryota; kingdom Metazoa; phylum Mollusca; class Bivalvia; order Lucinida; family Lucinidae; genus Ctena; species Ctena decussata. The sequence goes on from OZ022506.1 coordinate 84,565,934, forward strand.
TTGCAAATGTTACCGCTATATTTACATTTATTCACATACATGAGGAAATATATTTTAATTTTTGCATACGTTTGATAATGATTACATACTTTAGTACACTTTCTTAAATACAAATATTTAGGCTTATATTTGAACGCCCTTGTAAATACCGTAAGCGCCGGCTTTTACAACGGTATGGCACTAACGTTAAATAATATGTAAATATTGACTTATATTTACACGTCTTTGAACAGGGTTTCACATTATCTTAAACGTAACCCGGTATTTACTCATATTTATCGTACTGCAAATAATATGTAAATGCGTTGTTTTACCCATACATTTGCATAGGCCCAACAAAACCTTTGATATCTGTGGATTTACAGGTCCGACGATGGACGTACATGTAAATATTGCCCCATATTTACTCGTATTTGAATAGCAAGCCAAACAATATCAAATCTAGCCCTTATATTAACATCTGTTTATGTCGTCTCAAACAGTTCGTAAATGCCTTCGTTTACGTATACATTTGCCCAGACCTACATATGAGTTAAACTTTTGGTTTTATATGATATTTACTGTGAATGGACGTAAGCGTAAATATTATCTTATATTTACGCTACATCAAACAGACTGTCAAATAATATTGATTCTGACCCTCATATTTACTTACATTTATCTATCTTCAAATATTCGGTAAATACCTGCTTTTACGCATATTTGCATAACCCTGCACATGAGTGAAACACTCGGTTTTATAGCAAATTTACTATGAATGGAAATATACGTTAATGTTATTTTACATTTACTCTGCCTCGAGCGGGCTGTCAAATGATATTGAATCTAGCCCTTATAGACATCAGTTTATGTCTCCTGAAATACTCGGTAAATACCTTAGTTATGTATATATTTGCATAAGCCTGCACCTTACTCGAAATACTTGGTTTTACAGTATATTTTTACTATCAGCCGACGTGTCATATGCATAGATATTATTTTATATTTACTCTTCAGCAAACATTCCAAGCCTGTTCTGAATAAAGTTTCAAATAAATTACAAATACAAATAAATTAAGAACAAATATATTGTAGTTGGGCATGTTTAATGTCTGTCAGTGCAATATTTGCGGATCATACCGTAAAACAAATAAAAAAAGCAGCGGCGCATTAGGTCATTGTACTACATGTCTATTATTCTAAATCTAGATAGAAAAATATGATATTTTCTCTCAATCTAAATCTGTTTCGCCAAGTCGCAGGACTATACTGGACAGAACTGCCTGAAATAATTGTGTAGGTATAGATTAGTCTGTTCTTAAAGGACTTGTCCAGATTCGGAGATGTAATATTCTGTAGTACAAGAAATCCACTTTAGGAGATGTCTCGCCTGTTTGCGCATGTCAAAAAGGAGTTAAACCAGAAAACTCGACACATATTTGCACCACTCCGAATTCAACGACGACGTCGACACAGAAAGTTTGATTTGACTGAATCTGTTTTCCAGTACATACTTGCAGAGAGACAGAGAGAGAGAGAGAGAGAGAGAGAGAGAGAGAGAGAGAGAGAGAGAGAGTTGAACTGACGGTAGTAATTAGGACAGTGCGACAGAAATATTACAAGGAAACTGACTCATACACTGCAAGAATTTCCTTTAAATTTTATGGTAACATTCGTGGCTGCTAAGCCCTATTCAACAGACTTATTGGAAACTACAGCACTATTTAATATGGAAAACTGTTTCAGAGACCTCCACAGGTCTCTCCAGAGTTCTTTGGCAGATTTTATATATTAAGATATGCGAAATTAATTAGCAAGATTTTAATACAATACAGTCATAAAAAGTAACGTGACTGTCCCACAATGCCTAGCAACAAACTGGTCTCTTTTACCGTAAAATTTAGTATACTTTCTGTGGGTAAAAGTGTTATTTTGAGGTAGTTTGCCAATTGTTAATTTCATTTTTGCAATTTGCAACTACCGTAGTTGTTAGGACAGCGGTTGTTCCAACCTAAGGGCTGTAAAGTCACAATAATAGTTTTTATATCGTTTAAATGCACCCCGCCTCCCTAGCTTTTTGGTAAGCCCAATCCTCTCTGGGAAAGAGAGAGAGAGAGAGAGAGAGAGAGAGAGAGAGAGAGAGAGAGAATTTGTCAACTATTTGAAAATATTTCACGTGAAAATAAGTCATATGTGTTCAAATTTTAAATAGTTGGTCAAAATTTGTTTCAAAGGTAGATTCTTTTAAAATATTTTTAACCATTGAAGTTTGGTCTAAAATGGTCTTCAAAACCACTCAAACATATACATATCTGCATTGTTAATGTAAAATCGTTCCATATGTGGCTGTAAATCAATATAATCGAATTATCTATAGTCTGAGAATGCACCTTTCCGTCTGTTTTAATTTGCACCATATGGGCTCATCGTCATCCAACGCATATTGATAAATCATAATTACATTATGACCTTGGACAGGTCCTCCAAATGCAACTCAGTATGCACCGAAAGAGAAGGGACATCAGAGTCAACTTAGCAATTAAACTGCCATAGGCGAATTGCGTAGACTCAGATCAGCAGTTGCATAAAGTTGCGTAGTTTGATAAGCCAACTGCAGCTTGCACAAGCCAAATATGGGTCTGGTGCCTATAAGAAGAACAGCGATATAAGACCTAGTTCAGACTGCATATACTTTGATCCAAAAGAACTGCCAGGGCGGTAACAAACATGCGCTGCTAATAACTGTCAAATTCGATCAGTCCACTAGAAGCTTCGATAGAATGAATTTTGCACGCTTGTTAAAGTTCACTAAGCATAACGCATTGTTATTGTACCTTACTGTCGTGTATGAAATTATTTCTCTGTTGCTATAAAATAGTAAGAAAGAAGGTGCATTTTATTAAGATAATAATGATATTCTGCGCGCAAGGGAGCGCCGTTTGCGCTGTGACGAATTCCGCTGCAGTGGAATTCGAACTCGGTAAGCCTGGTCTTAACCGACTGCGATTCCGAGGCCCATAACGTGTACGTTCATATACTTATAACATCATCTCTGTAAGCAAATCATTGAAATAAGAGTCAGCATAATGCTTAGGTCGGGCACACCGGGCCTACATGTAAATAGTTGCGACTATTTTTACACCTGGACAAAAGTTTGCCAGGTTTCAGTTTCACGGTAGTTCTGTTAAACATCCAGCAGACCAATAGCAAAATATTTAACAACGATATAAATTATTGACTTGGAGAGAGAGAGTATGCATAGGCATGTGCCTGTTTACCTTTTGGCCCACACATATCATTTTTATAAGAAAATCTTGGCGTGTGTAATTGTAAGATTTTTTTTAGTTACCCACTATTTTTCAATTCTAATTTTCTGCATACAAAAAGGCGTGCAGTCAGCTAAGAGACCAGGTAACTGATGTGTTGCATAAAAAGTTTGACGTCCCAGTATCAGTATGAAAGACTACGAATTTTCCATATGACAAAAATGATAAGAAGTTATATAGGAAAATTGTACTCTCGGTCGTTTTGGAAACAAGTTTTGACAAGTTTGGCTATAATGTCCGAATTTGAACTGGCATAACAACAATTATTGTAGCCCATTAGAATTTATCATTTTATTTATACACTTTCCTACTTTGGTGAAGATGGAAGTTAAATTTGGTGATGTTTTGGCCACAGTTTTGAAAAGGGTCAAAATTGTCATTGAAATACAGCGTTCTTAACTTTTTAATTCTATAGAAATATGCACATGATTGTATAACATAACGTCAGTAATGAAAATAATAATAACACCAAAACTGAACCAATTTGTTGGTTTAGAAAATTTTTAAAGCTGGCAATGGACAGTCAGCATGGTCAGTCGAATCACCATATAAACGAAATTCAGACGATCAATGTATGAGTGTCGAATTAGTGTTAAACTTAACTATGCGTCCGTAAAACGACGTCAGTCTAACATCCTATTGTTCAAACTATTGCAGTTAAATGTCGAAACTCAAATTCAAACTTTCCGAGCAAACATCAGGGAATAGGCAGCCTGAGCATTACGTCTCTTCATTTATGCCATCTTTGTCTGCTGGACGCCCTTTCTGTGTTTTATAACGGAAACATAGTGAGGCTTAACACTAATTTAGCTCATAACCTGTGATAGTCTGAATTCCTTTTCTGCGCAAAAGCTACCTCTTAAAATTTATAAACAATACAATGCTTCAGCTTTAACCATATCTAATTTCAGCTTTAATTCGTTGGTTTCATTACAAACGTTACGTTAAATATTCACGTAGTACGTTTTGACAAAATTTAACATCCCGTATTGAATAGGTTCTGATGACAAACTAATGACATAATTAAACTAAGTTGCGTTGATTTTGAGAAAGAGATAGAAATTATAAAAGTAGTGTGTTTTCATTGAAGGCCAGTATATACATGTACACAATGTTAAATTGAGTGCAACCTGTAGTGACTAATAGAATATCTGATTAGATGGTTTGAAACAGTTTGGCTATAAACGACAAAATGTGCATCACTGTTTGTTTTCTTTTCTCAGAGTAAAGTGAGTAAAGCGATTTGATTGGTCAGTTGTTTTGGGATTACGACCCTTTGAGATAGTATTTCAGTCTATATCGACCTGTCTCCCAGAGAGAGAGAGAGAGAGAGAGACAGAGAGAGACAGAGCAAACAACCCTCATCCCGCACCTACTGCAAGCAGTCCCTCGCGCTAAATTCTGCCAATTTCAGTAGGGCGCCCCGATGCCGAATATTTCAGGAAGATTTTGCCCACCACCACATTTTCTACAAAATCCCGAGGCATAGAATACATGTATATGTCCCACACCAAGAAATATACGTGGCAAAGTCTTTACTGCAAAGGAACCTAGATAGCACAGTATGTTAAGTGCTAGCATACTGTGCTAGCGATTATGTTTCGAGTCCCGCCGATGGCGGAATTCTTCACACCGAAAACGGGGTTTCATTGCATACAGCATTTCATTATCGTTCTGCCATCGTTTTGATATGACCGAAACACCGCTGAAAAAGATGTAAAACAATATTATCAATCTATCCATCATCTTTACTGCAAAGTATATGTAATGCTCCATATTTATTATTTCGTCATACTGACTGAAAATATGGGCTAGTTTAGTGTCAAAGGCATCGCTACGATTTAATTTCTCCCAAGACAATAGCGTATTTTTACAGTGTTTTCAGGACAACTACATATTTGTCAGAGTGTTATCTTACTTAGTTTGTGTTTTTAACAGCATGCCACCAAAACTAACGTTTATTTTTGAGTCCCCGACGATGTCACAATAACTTCAATGCAAACTTGCCATTTTCAAAAGGGTATAATCTACCAGAAATTGGTTTGTTAATGTATTTGTAGTTTTCAATAGTTGTTTCCTAATTACTTGGATAATTTGTAATGGCATAATGGCCCAGCATACATGTTTAGTATATTTTGTAATAGAAAATTAAATTGTGATAATGACGTTGCGTTTCGATTTTCGGCAAATAATAGTAAAATGATTAAAAATCGATATATTATAATTTTTTTCTCATGGGTGTGAGATGCAGGTAGAACAATCCGTCACAGGGCCGATCTTAATGTCGTGTTATCGAGTACTATTGCACTTTGTCTGCGGCAGTTGTCATTGTTTCATGAAGGGAAGCCATTTATCAGGACACTTCGGAAAAACTAAATTCATAGTCAAATTTACGATTCGTTTTCTAAAGTGTCCTGGTTACTGGCTTCATTTCAACCATTGACGGCATCAGCTAAAGGCAAAATACCGGATAACTGCTCTTTACGACATAAAAATCGGCCTCCTAAGACCTGAGACATAGCTGATTTTCTTATATTGCTTAAGGTAATTCTCTTTCCAAAATTAGATTTTTCAGTTATAATTAAATACGTTGGTCACCCTGACTAAATAAATATTCTAAACGTTTCAAAATACGTTAAAAATATCTAATTTTCGTATAAAACTAATGACTGCTAGAGACATAGAGGATCTTACACGAGTGGTCATTTTATATGACATTTATGAAACTCGCCCAAGGCTCGTTTCATAAATTTCATATGAAACGACCACTCGTGTAAGATTCTGTTTATCATATGACCCATATAGATGGGATTTTAACGTCTTCAAACTGCACTTTATTTCAATAAGAAAGCGCATTGTTGACATGGACGTTGTTAATGACGTTACGTGTACGCGCCAAAGTGTTATTACACGTGTAGTCATACGATTTTTATGACATGACATTATCCACTGAATACCAGAGACGTCATATGATAAATGTAATTATGAGATTTACAATTTGCATATCCAGTTAGACTTACCTACCAGCAAGTAAATTGATATTTGATATTGTGTATTCTAACACAGTGCGCCTATAGAAGCAATGGAAAGTTTTCGTGTTTTATTGTGCAACAATTCACTGTATCGGAGCGCGTGAGACTAATTGCTGGCGTCACTGGCATTACAGACGTAATTTTGTGACGTTTTGAGATGTTAGACGGTGTAACGTCTCTATTTTTTTCTAAAATCGCCATTGAAACGTAGCATTAACGCGCTGGCAGGAAGGTTGGGAGAATTTGAATAAAAGAATACTTTTTCAGCGTTTTTGAGTGTTAGAATCGAAATAGTTCAGCTCTAATATTGAATTGTTGAGTAATAATTCACTGTTTGTCGGTCACTAAAAAGTAGATATATCACTCGCGCTCCGCGCTCGTGATATGACCTACTTCACAACTGACCGCCAAATAGTGCGCTATTACTCAACAATTCACTGCTAGAGCTGATCTATTTCTTAATTAAAAATGATACATTAAAAATTTAACCTAGGGTGGTGCTGCCATTCGGTTAAAATGTTTATGTAAGCAGTTGTAATTAGTTTTACAGATACCAAAACCGCAAATATCAACCGCCTTCTCACAGAAAGAAAAAAACAAACATTTTTGATATTTTACAAAAATTCGTATTTCAATGTTCAGGCATGACGGTATAGGAGCTCACCATGTGCATATTAAAGAGGCAACTCGATAAGATCATCGATGGGTGGAAAATTTTTAAAAGTTTTCCCAACCTTAATGTCGCTAAAACTAATTAAGATAATAAGATGTGGATTTTCCATATTCAACTGCGCAGAGCAAAGCACTTTCATTTTACAATTAATGAATGAGTATGTTCTAAAACAACCGACCATTTAGAGCAATGAGCGATCGCAAGGGTTAACATTTATACTTGTCCTTTGAAGAAAGAAGTGTAATTAGAACGTTATTTGTATTTTAATTTTAACTACTGATACAACGGCAGTAAATTATCTGTTTGCACTGCAGCCAATATGATAAATCTGCGCTCGAAAATACTGTGAAAACGTGGAACGAATTGAATATAATTAAAACTAGCTATGATGTGAAGGGCCGAACCGATTATCTTTCAAAGGAAAAAGAACATCTGGACACGTACAGTGTAATAAATACTGAATTAACATATGGGTCATTAGCACAAAGTCTTAATGGGATATCTACATTGGCGCTTATTGCAGCCAATAGTATTTGATTACCCGACAAAAACTGCCACGATTCTATTGGTTGAAGAAGACCGCATATCTTCTGATCATACTGATGCAAATTAGTTCTGTTATTGGTAGAACAACACAAGACTTGGAATGTAGTGCTTATATACCGCCGTAAAATAAGCATATTTTATGCCGATCTTTGGAAACATTACGTCATAATTTTGAAAAAATAATATTTAAATTATTAAATGGAGGAAGTTAATCTTATAATATAGATTACGGTGGAATCAGTCATACGTTCATTTGAGCCACGACACGAGAAAACCAACAAAGTAGTTGTGCGCCAAGCGCAGACTCAGATCAGCCTGATCAGAGTCTTTGCTGTCCACACAAAGGTAGCTGAAACCCTTAGCTACCATTTAAGCGCTTAGGGAAGAGTCTGATCGGACTGGGCGGATGTCCAGGCTGATCTGAGTCTACACCGGGCGCACAACCACTTTGCTGGTTTTCTCGTGTCGCGGCTCATTTTGTGCAAGGTGTGTAAATCTTAAACATTTACATACATTTCCAAAACGAACAAACCAAACATAAATACATTTGTTTACTTTAAATTTGATTTTAATGTAAATATGTCGTATTTGTCTATGTTTAACATTATTTTACCGAGTGAGCAAATTTTCAAGCATTTTAATGTGTAACATCTATTTGAAAATGCAAACGCATGAACTTAAATATTTCGATTTTACAATAAATTTGCATACCTGCTAAAACAGTTTGAGTACGTTCAGTTTGATTGTCATTTAAAAGGTAAAGAAACGTTAGTAAAGCGTCGTATTTTGGCTACATTTGAATATGTAGGTAGATATATATTTGCCATGTATTTGACAATATTTGTAGTGCTAAGTAACTATTGACATGCTTATCTATTTACATAGTACGTAAATGTGTGTCATTTTTGCATATTTGCTAACCTACAGAAACTCAAAGATGCTGAAAAATTTACACCGACTTGTAAAAGATGGTAAATATGTGTATTTTCATACTCTGCACCCCTCTAGTTTATACTACGTAAAGTGCGGCGCTTACGGCTTACCTCTGGTATGTGCACATACGTAAATTTGATCATTTACGACAGGGAAAATATAAGTCAAATTACCGCAAATGAAAGGCAAACGTATGCAAATAATTGCAAATACCGGCGTTTTCATATATTTGATACATGTTTGATGAGCTGCGTAAAACGGACTTTTCGTGCAGTGCCATCAGATCGGATATTAGTTATGAAACGGCCACATAGTAGGGATCAAAGAAAAGAGATGATGGGAGGTTTCGGCAAGCAGCGAGCATCCCTCGCCGGGCCACACTTACTCTCGCATTCCGCGGGACACATAAGCTCCAGACATCAGGTAAGAGACGCCTACGTATTAACTCGCGAGCTCCATCGAGCCACCTCAACCCCTGTGTCTCCAGAAAAGCGACAAGCAGGGCATCATGAAAGAGATGTCCGATGCAGCAAGAATCCGCAAAAAGTCAAAACAGTTAAAACAAAAAGGACGCCAAATCGCATGGCATCAAAAATAAATCTTTAGAAAAATCAGTTTTACATAGATCCCAGTGCATTTGCAAATGTGCGGGGAATTCCGCTGTATCATTACTGCTTATCGTACGATATTAAGTTTGATATGGTTAGAATGAGCAAAGATTTTGGTAGCCTCTTATAATATTGTTGAAAGTACAAGGTGCGCTAGTGTATTGCTAGCGGCCTAAAAACTTTGTGGAAATCGAAAAGCGACACAGCAAATTACCATCTCCGTCGCTGAGCGTAACAACATAAGGACTATCGCGTGCGCAAACGAAAATGACGCCATGATGTTATGAGACGTCATTTTAAAATGTCAGAGATAAGTCTCAAATTCTAATTAAGATGGCTGCCATAAAACACTGCACTACGGATTAAAATAGATTTTACTCACCAAGTTAGAACAGGTGATGGTTTAATACTTTGTGATATGACCTTTCATAATTATAACCAGTCGACACCCACACCTTGCAAGACTTTCGTAGAGCTTTCTGATGAACATTTAAACTGACAGAATCCCAAGCACTGAGCAATTCACGTCGCAGATCATCAACTGACCCAATGAGATAAAGTCTAGATTTTATGGTGTTCTTCATCAATTACCAAATGTTCTCTGTAGGAGTAAGATCTGGACTCTGAGCAGGCCAGGGTAGCACTGTTATACGGTTATCCTGCTTCCACTGTTCGCACAATCGTTTGACCTAGATGCCGTTATTTTGGTACACACATCAAATTTGATGTACCGATCATTTTAATGATAATAACGTTAGGTTGAGTTCAATATCTTTTCCATCGGCTTCATATTTATAGAGTGAGGCCCCTTTTTGGAAAAACTAAATATTTGTTTGTTAGCCAACTTCTAAAAAGTATTTATAGAGGTAGATTATTCTTTTCTTATATACTGGTAGGACCTAAGGTGTTAATCGCCTGATTAATTTTGGTCTAATTTCGAAAAAGAAAACGACTGAATCATATCATTTTATTAATTTCGGCTTTTTCCAACATTCGAACCGTTTGACTTCGAGACCTGATGTTAGAAAAGTAAAGGTATTTGATGTGTCAATTACTTCGATGATAATAGCATCATGTTTAGTTCATTAATGACTGAGCTATGTCCCTTCTCTTACTTGTACAAAGCATTATAGGTATGATCTATTACTCAAGAATTGTAACTGCTGGAGCTGTGATAATTCCTTGGTGGAAAACCTTTAAAAATAGGAAGACCCGTATTTTACTTTGCAGTCGGTTTCGAGCTTTAAGAGTTATGCCCCATTCACGAAAAATTGAAAGAAAGTTTGTTCCCCAGTTCCTTGAAAAAAAAAAAAAAAAAAAAAAAAAAAAAAAAGTTAAAGCTAGAATGCCCTTATTTTGCATACTACTAAAAGCTTACATGTGAAATACTTGACTAATGTTTGTGGTTATTTTGTAAATATTTGACTGAATTATGCCCTCTTGAAAACCTTAGCATTTTTGCCACATTTGAGCCGATCGACTTAGAGACCTGATTTTAGGCATACTAAAAGAATGTGATGTGTTTATTATTCTGATGATAGTTAATAAGTTGCATTCGTTATTGTCATAGTTATGCCTCGTTTGGACCGTTTGACCAAAATACCTAATTTTCACTACACTATCAGAATTTGAGGGGTTTATTGCTCTGATGATAGTTACGCTATGTTACAGTCATTATTGGCATATTTATGCTCCATTTCTTTTTCGTACAGAACAGTTTAGGGATTATCTATAACTCAAGAAATGTATCTGCTGGAGCCTTTATGACTCAAAAGTGAAAATATCGTAAAATTTCAGCAGAACCGTATATTTTTTCCTTTTGCGTTGGCACCTTGCTTACAGGTTTATGCCCCTTTTGCGAAAAATTAACTAAAAGTTAGTTCCCATAAACCTGTAAAATCCTTTAGAGCTAGTACTGGTTAACCACTGAGGAGGTCTAAGCCTGCCCAGGAATAGAGTGGTTAGGTTAAATGACCGTCGCGACATGCCCATGGGTGTTTACCGTGGACGTTGAACAAAAACACAATTTCTCAAAATTCCTTTAGAGCTAGGATGCTCGTATTTAGTATACTGATAGGGTCTACGTTGTAGATTAACTGATTAACGTTTTGGCTGAGTTTGTAAATATTTGACCGAATTATTTTCCTTCTTTGATTTGATTTCCCTTCTTTTAGATATTTTGAATCGTTTGACTTAGACATTTTATTTTTGGAATACTCAAAATATTTTTCTTATGATATTTGACGTGTAGATCATTTTAAGGTTGGCAACATCATGTTGCATTCAGTATTGAAAGGGAGTTGCCCCTTTTCCTGTCTCTATATTATATTGAGGGTTGAACTATTATTCAACAGACGTAACTGCTTTTGCCTTGGTATTTCATAGATGGGTACATGTACAAATAAAAATAACAGACCTGTATTTTACTGATTTACATTGACTTTGTTTAGGTCAGGCAAATACAACATCTAGTTTCTTATTTACTTTAATTCAGCTCAGCGACCCTAGACGACCATGAATTATATGATCAAATCATATTGACTTCAATAATTGTGGTCGCCTGTAGTGCTACCGATTTACCTTTCTATTTTTGTTTTGTGGTCGTAATAGAAAAGGTGTAAAATAGCTTATCACACCTCTGTTTTGGGGTCCATGTCTGTGTATCTAAAATATTCCGGAATTGTCTATGTTTAACTGACCTACGAGTTCAGACTTATGATTTGGGTACTTTGACCACTATCATTTGTTTTGTGCGCTGTGTTTTGAATGGGTTTTTGACGTTTGCTGTTGGACTGAGTGTGTCTATTACCGCAAATGTGGTGAAACGTTTTGTTTAGTTTTATTCTACCTTTTTCTTCTCTCGGTGTATTAATGGCATCTGCACTGTAGCTTATGCCTTTATTGAGTATCCATTTCTTAACTTACTCCAAGAATGCTATTATGTGACTTACTGTATAGTTTTGTCAAAGTTGGTGTATGTATACACGATAAACTTACCTACGCTGCAGTTGTTTGCTTGCCAGCCGGCCGAACACAGATCTAAAGGACAGCTACCGTTGATGCGATTACAGGGTTTACCGGCAAGACAATGGCAGGGATATCTACATTCTTGTCCAAAAGTTCCGTTAAAGCAAGCTATAATAAATAATTAGAATATAAATACATTCAATGTACACGTTGTTTTCATAACTGAAGAAATCGAGTGTATAATGCACTTAGCAAGTAAAGTGAAATAATGTAAAAGTAAAAAGTATGCAAAGACCAGGAACTGAAACAATCAAAATCCAAATCCAGCCCTCAAACCATAGTTGGAAACAACTAAGATTACAAATAATCAAGATACAGAGAACATATGGCCAACCGAGTGAGCAGCTTGTTCCCAAAAGGTGGCCACTCAGCAACCCAAACCGAACCAAAAATAATAATAACATACATATGGTAAAACATCACAGAAACTCTGACACCAAAAACAGGCAACAGAGAACCACAACAGAACTACCGCCTTGGAACGGTCAGTAATGAATTACTGGGGGGCTTAAATCGATTTTACAGGCCCAACCTCACCCTCAGTTTCTGAAGTGGTACAAAACATTTAGTTGGTAGTTCGGTTCGCATGATAACCCTCTAACTCGTCAATGAATCATCACGGTAAACACATAAATCAAATTTCAACACCATGAAGAAGCAAAGACGAGGACTCAACAGATACAACGGGCCGTCTGACAGGTGGAGATCCCTGTCCTGCCAAACGACCCCACTGGAAATCTGAAGCAAAAGAAGGTCACCAGTTGAGCCCCGGTGGACCAAGCAACAGACAAAAAGGCTCCGGTCCCAACCAACTAAAATATATAGCTTTAGGTCGGGGCCATCATAGAGTCTGACGACCGATCCCCCGGTGTGCAATTAAAGAGTGCAGCAAAGTTATCAACCGTGATTGGGTTAATCACTAAGCATGCAGACTGTCGCATAACATTTAAACCGGCACTGGTCACAGAGTTCAAATAAATCCAAGATGCCATATCAGCGAACATTAAAATAATGTCAATTTCATTAAAGTGTAAGAAACAAGTTCTAATTAATATCCAACAGCACGAGAACCAGATGATAATTTTATATTTAAGTAAACCTGTAAGGTTGAAACTTTTATGAGGATAATCATCAGGTAGTGCTTATGCATGTCACTTTAGTGTGAAAAGAATTGACGTCTGATTAAAAGCGTTTCGTGCTTTTATGCGTTTTTTTCAAGTTAGAAAAAATGCTTTTAGAGAAACAAATAGGCATTATGTCAATATTACAGGAAATTTATGTTTAGAAGGAACAAGTGTTTGAGCCTTTGGAGAATAGTCAGAGAATCATCAGGCAACTAAGAACATGTCCATAAATGCTGACTGGTGAAAGAATTAAACACGGGCCATTGGGCTGTTGAATATATGTAGAAAGATGATATATATGTAGAAATATGATATAAACATGACTAACCAGACATTAGTGCCGTGTTTAACATTAAGTCTGCTACTTTGAAAAAGAAAAATGATGAGTTGTTTTTTAACATCAAATATCAACTTTGGAAAAGGAGTGAAACATTATTGAAACATTGACTCCAACGTCAGTGACTTGCAGCCTTAACCGTAAACATTACGTCTCACTAGTCCGATATCTTGATAACTATATCATTCATATTTTCAGACCATAATGCATATAGATTAAGACACCTTGGTATGAAAATTCATTGCTTTCATTTCTTTATAATCGATTTTGTAGTTGTAGCTTCATTACTTCTGGACCAGTATTTGTAAATTGACCTACTTGTGTTGCACGATCTCCCTCTCCATCCGGGTTCACAGCCAGGAGTGTGACAAAATCCTTCATTTCGTTTACAAGGTCTGGCATCAAGACAGTGACATTCTTGCCGGCAGTGAGGACCAAATAATCCAGATGGACAGACATCTGTAATTCATAGAATCAGTTATAATTAAGATTTGTCTGATTCGTTATGACGGTCATATTTCTGTCAGTATCTTGGGTTGTACTATGTGATTGTGATTTATACTTGGTACCTTTAATCATATTTTGTAGATAAAGAAACAGCGATAATATCTGCCTTGCGTTCAAGCAACCGATTTATTTATTTAAAGCTTTTAGAACAATATAGCTTAACTCAGCTTGACGTTTCCTTGTATATGTACTTTATTATGATTTACATTATATTTACCTGACCATTTGGATCATAGACATTCTGAGTCTTAAAACAATTGAAATACTTGAGGCCAAAAATGGAGATGTTAGCATTATGATGTGGTCTTATTTGACCTCGATTTTTCCATTTTCAGAGGTCGTTCGTTTCTATCAATTGCCGGCTGAAATAACTTTTATAGTAGGTGGTGATTTTAATGCCTATACAAACACAACTGCAGATTTTATACAGTTTGACTCTACATCTTATGTTATTGATGATGGCTACTATATGCAAGACAATGTTTTACCCGAAAGGGCAAATCTTGATAGTAGGGATACAAATACTTATGGAAAAGCATTATTAGACATGTGTAAGTCATGCGGGCTAAGAATTTTAAATGGGCGTTTCGGAAAAGATGAGAATACTGGTAATTTTACTTGCTTGACGGGCGATTCGTGTAGTGTTATTGATTATATTTTAGCTGAAATATCTTTGTTTGACAGAATAGTGGATTTTGAGGTTAAAGAAAGACTTGAGTCTATACACATGCCTATTTGCATTTCTTTATCTTTATGTTATAGTTTGCGTTTAGAGCAACAGAGTCGACAAGTTACACACCAATATGCTATGTATTCTAGATATAAATTTATTGAAGAAAAGAAATATGAGTATATTGAAAGTAAAAAGTATGCAAAGACCAGGAACTGAAACAATCAAAATCCAAATCCAGCCCTCAAACCATAGTTGGAAACAACTAAGATTACAAATAACCAAGATACAGAGAACATATGGCCAACCGAGTGAGCAGCTTGTTCCCAAAAGGTGGCCACTCAGCAACCCAAACCGAACCAAAAATAATAATAACATACATAAGGTAAAACATCACAGAAACTCTGACACCAAAAACAGGTAACAAAGAACCACAACAGAACTACCGCCTTGGAACGGTCAGTAATGAATTACTGGGGGGCTTAAATCGATTTTACAGGCCCAACCTCACCCTCAGTTTCTGAAGTGGTTCAAAAAATTTAGTTGGTTGTTCGGTTTGCATGATAACCCTCTAACTCGTCAATGAATCATCACGGTAAACACATAAATCAAATTTCAACACCATGAAGAAGCAAAGACGAGGACTCAACAGATACAACGGGCCGTCTGACAGGTGGAGATCCCTGTCCTGCCAAACAACCCCACTGGAAATCTGAAGCAAAAGAAGGTCACCAGTTGAGCCCCGGTGGACCAAGCAACAGACAAAAAGGCTCCGGTCCCAACTGTTTCGGAGAAATTAAATGCAGAATCAGATAAGTTGAAAGATTATATAGTCAATAATCATTTACAGGAAGCGTTGGATACAATTATGGATTGCGTATATACGGCAGCACAATGTATGAAAATAATAAAATCAAAGTCCAATAACAACATTAATAAAACACAGCCCTGGTTTGACGCAGAATGTAAAATGCTCCGTGTACAAACACTGAAAGCACTTCGAAAGTTTAGAAGATTGCAAACTGTTGAGTCGTTAAGGGCCTATCAATACAGTAGAAAAGTTTTTAGGAAATCCACCAGTGATAAAAAGAGACAATATGTAAATATGCAAACTTTAAAGTTGTCACAGGCATGTGATGACAAAGATCAAAAATCTTTTTGGAATTTCCTTAAAGGTTCTCGAGGTTTATTACCATTTGATATATCGGCGCAAGATTGGTTTAACTATTTTTCGAATGTATATAACCCTGACAGTGATTATATAATACAAGATGAAGAAATTCAAAATGATATTTTTGATGAAACATTGGATGCCCCAATAAATAATTCGGAAGTATTTTTGGCGATTAAAAAGTTTAAAAATGATAAATCCCCAGGTCTAGATGGGATCCCAGCTGAGTTTTACAAAGTTATATCTGAAATGTTTGTACACTATCTAGTTTTATTATTCAATAAAATGTATGATAATAGCTTTTTTTCAGAACAATGGTTGCATACATTGATAAGCCCTATCCATAAATCAGGGGATAAAAGTAAACCTGAAAATTATAGAGGAATTAGTTTACAGCCAGTTATTAGTAAAATTTTTACTTCGATTTTGAGTCAACGTTTGAAACAATGGTGTGAGAGAAATGGGGTTATTGGAGAGGAGCAAGCAGGGTTTCGTTCTGATCACTCAACTATTGATAATTTGTTTTGTCTCCAAACCATTGTACAGAAATACTTACGACATAAAAAGGGAAGACTTTATGCAATTTTCGTGGATTTTGAAAAGGCCTTTGACCGTCTTAACAGGAATATTTTATGGCAAAAGCTAAATTCGCAAAATGTAAGTAGTAAAATGGTTAAAATGCTGAATTCTATTTATATTTCTGTATTATCGTGTGTTAAAACACAGTCAGGATTGACAAGCTTTTTTAACTGTCCTGTCGGGGTTAAGCAGGGTTGTATTCTTTCCCCTTTGTTATTCTGCTTATTTATTAATGATTTACAGAATTTTGTCTCAGTTAATAGTCATGGGATAGGTTTGGATTTGTGTGCCATATACCTTTTACTGTTTGCTGATGATCTTGTAATGTTTGCTGACACAAAAAATGAGTTGCAAAGATTGATAAACAGACTTAAAGTGTACTGTGATAGATTTAAGTTGAAGATTAATATTAAACAAGTGTTATTGTATTTCGAAATGGTGGGTATCTTAGAGAATATGAGAAATGGTTTTATGATAATATTCCCTTACGAGTTGTTTCGTACTATAAATACTTAGGCTTAGTAGTATCCTCTAGATTATCATGGTATGTGTGTCAAAAGACTTTAGCAGAGCAAGCGTCTAAAGCACTTTTTTCTATCAAGTCAAAGTTAAGTCAATTTGGGTCTTTGTCTGTTAATATATTGTTCAAAATTTTCGATACTAAAATACTGCCGATCCTTACATATGGAGCTGAAATATGGTTTGGACATGAAAGCAATGATATCGAAAAAGTTCATCATGATTATTGTAAATATATTTTGAAAGTTTCGAGACATACACCAAATATATTTGTAAGAGGTGAGTTAGGTAGATACACAATATATAATGCTCGTTGTCTAAGTTTATAAAATACTGGTTAAGAATTTTGCATATGTCGAATAACAGACTTCCAAAAATCTGCTTTAAACTACAGTTTAAGTGGCTAGATGCAAATTTACGAACAAAATGTTGGGCAAGAGATATTAGGGACATATTGTTAGCAAACGGATTCGGATATGCTTGGTATGATCAAGGAGTTGGTAATGTAAGGGTGTTTCTACAAATGTTTGAACAGAAACTTAAAGATATTGATATCAGCATATGGTTCTCTGAAGTAGCAGATATGAGTAGACTCAGAACATATAGAATTTTAAAAGATAGGTTTTGTTATGAAACATATTTAAACCATAATTTGATTACTGTATATAAACAAATTCTGGTGAAATTCAGGGGAGGATTATTAGATTTGAGGGCAAATACGGGTCGGTTTGAATCTATTCCTTTTAATGAAAGAATCTGTAAAGTATGTAATTCTGATATTGAAACAGAATTTCACTTTCTTTTAGTGTGTCCGTATTTTGACCATTTGAGGGAGGAATTTATCCCTTCCTACTTTTATATGTATCCCTCAGAAGTAAAATTTAGATTATTAATGAATAAGGATAATGTTGATCTAAAAGTAAAAATTTGTCAGTATACAATAATGGCTTTAAAGCTTAGGTATGAACTCCTACACAGATGAAGTTGAACTCTTATAAGAATGTTGATTCTCTAAACCATTGTTAAAAGTTGTAAATGTGAAAATTTAAACGTTTCACAACTAGGAATATGAATATGATGTATTTGACACTAGCTGAGTTTAATATTGTTACACATAATGTCCATTACCCTCACTTTTGTATTTGTATATATGTAATTGTAATTTGGGCCGGTGGCCTATATTACTGAATAAATTACTTACTTACTTACTTACTTATACGAGGGTGCTCAAAAAATAACCGGAATAATCATGCGTTTATCTTTCCACGTGCAGCTATCTACACGATTTATGCATGAGCAAACTCTACTTTCTCTCCGTGATATGTCGATTTGTTTATTTGTAGTGAGAGGCGTGTTCACACAAGGTTTAGCATTTAAATTAGGGAGGTGTAAGGGCAGCCATGTACTCTATAGTGATGTCCCAGGATAGCCCAGAAAATGTGTTTCTTTTGCATGACACTGCGTCCTCTAGCTCTGCCTTATCGGCAGCGAAATTTATCTGCTCCTTTAAATGGTAATTGATACCCTACCCTTCATAGATCCTAGACCTTGCCCTGTGCTATTTTTATTTGTTTTCGGAATTGAAAAAAATGTCTCACCAGAAACAAATATGAGTCCAAGACGGCTTTGAATTCAGCTTTGAATCGGGACATCAGAAATAGGTTACTTCATGGTTTGCAAAGGGAATACAAAAGCTCCCATAAATGTATAGATATAGGTGGGGAGAATAACGAAAATGAAATGAATATGAGCGGTTTTGAGAAAGAGTGAAACGTTCGGGTATTTTCCAACCATCCTTTGTACTGTTATATTGTTTAGTTATCAGGAAACCTTTGAAATGACCAATCTTTATACAGCTGCATTTGATACAAAAGTAAGTAGGAAAGCTCTCAGGAAATTACATATTCTAGCACAGATCCCACCAAAGACACCATGTGGGGAAAGACAACACAAAATTTGTCACCACCAAAAACATTATCAGCGGCAGCCAGTTGAACTGCCATTTCCGTGTAGGTAGTCACTGGACTAGCCTTAATATCACAAACATTATATCAATAACAGACATACGCCTGTTTATAACGCCCTTTAGTTTTTCGTTCAGTCAAAATATATATTTTGACGGGAGTCATTTATTGGTCTGACTAAGGTCTGAATACCAAAATCATAAGTCTGAATGAACATAATCCATATAAACATCGACATATCCGAAATATTTAGAGACACAAGCATGGGACCCTATTAAGGAAGTATGATCACGTGCTCACAAATAGTAAGCATCACTAGCGCGATTTCATACTCTCGCCATGTCTATATATCTTATGGAAAAGTCAGTGAAAAGGAAAGTCAGGAATCTGAAAGCAACACTTTGTTTAGGCCATGGCCATCAGGTCCGGAAATAACTTTACAAATGACCACATTGTAGCAATCAGCGAGACCATGATGCCTCTGTCACATAAATGAAGACATGTTTTCTTTTTTTTTATGTGAAGCTGTATATTTAGACAGTTTATGGTATTCCATAGTGCAGTAGATTAAGAGAGTATATGGTAATTGTTTCCAGGTCAGTTATTGTTATGCAGTATGATTTTACCTATACAGGTGTACAAGTTGTATAACAGGTATTTTGCACAGGTGAGCTGATTTGAGTGATAAGTCAATGCATTGTCAATATTCATTCAGTGATTGATTTTTGATACATGTAGATGGATATTGCTTCTGTGTTTTTACTAAAGTGATAGTTGACATTTATTCATTGATTCAGTGAAAGTTACCCTAAAGTGGATATAGTTTGAAGTTTGAAGGGGTAGAGAGACTGTCATTTCTGTAAGTAGTGTTTTCTATGACTTGATTCCATTTTATAGCAGTAAAGTTCCATCATAAATGCTATGTGCCAAAAGTAAATAGTCTAGTAATTATTCATAGGTAAATACATTTAAAGTTAATTAGAAGTTGCTTTCAAAATCAGTTTACCTACCAAATTCTTAAATAGATCTAAAACCTTAGATGAAACTTTCATATATATACAAGCTGTATGTTTGATAACTGTGACTGTATGTTCACTATGGTTTGTTTGTGTTTAATTGTTTTAAAGTGTTGTATGTTTAGTGAGGATTTATACTGTCCACCTAGTGGGATTATACTGTACGCTTAGTGTGAACTTATACTGTCCGGTTAGTTGAGATTATACTGTACGCTTAGTGTGGATTTATACTGTCCGGTTAGTGTGAATTTTTACTGTGCATAAGTGATCTGATGTAATCTAAATGGTAAAAGCAGAGGATTTTATTCCGTTTTAAATTCCAGCTAAGGTGACTGTAAATATTATAGATATCAGACTTAGTGTGTTTACATTGTTTTCAGGTGGCCATTTTATTTGGGATCTGTCTGAAGGCTGACATTGAGCTTATAATATACAGTTGAATCTTAGTGCCTTATCTGAGTGATTTACCTTAGTGGTGCTGACTTAGTGTCATTTGAGACTTATTCGAAAAGACTTAGTGAATATCTTGGTAGTGAAATATATGGTAAATGTGTGTACTGATTGTTATGCGTAGTTGACTATACGTCTTGCTCTGTATGACTCGCCAATTATCATGTACTAATGACAGTACAAGTAATCAGAAAAGCACCTGGTTGCAACGGATCTTAGAGGGCTGACTACAAAATAATGTTTGCCACTGCAGTGGGTTCCAGTCTTGGCCCGGGCCAAGGCGACAAAGTCATTATCTGCTTGCTGTAGGTCAGCCTTTTTATCTTGGATCTGCCCTTTAATCCCGTTTCTTATTTCAGTTGCTAACGGTCTGGCTCAGTCTAAGTGACATAATGCCGTAAAACACATATTAAAAAAAAAACAATGATGCAGTGGTCGAATACATAGAGTGTTATTATGCCGCAGAAGTTCGAGAGTTTAAAGAGAACTTCGACAGCAACTGGAAAATTCTGTTCGTCAGCCTAAAATTTAACCGGTTCTTCTTTCGAAATAAGAAAGGAAAGAGCCAATAAAAGAGGAGGAACTGGCTCCAAATATTGTATGCTATGCACAAAATACGGTAGCCTTTCATCACCAAGTCTACCCATAAATGAGCAAATACTTGTACCGCTTGTCGATTGTAGAGAAACTAGAAAATTGTGTCTGTAAGACACAAATCATGCCCCCGTGCAGTGCCCGTCACAGGACAGTGTATCTCTCTAAAGAACCTTTTACGCGCAAACACTATCTACAAAGAATCAATTGACAATTTCACTATCTCTCTATTCTTTAATGCAGAAAACTACCCAAAATGACTAAATTCAAAAGGCTGTAATTCTGCCAAAAATAATTTTATGTTTATCAAAAAATCCATGCACATCTTAATTCAGTTTATGGACTAAGCCAAGAAGGGGCTAGAAGCTTCTTATCTCTAGGTAATGAAGCATTTAACCTATTGCCATTTAACCCCAGCAGGAGGTCATTAAAATATAGGAACTCATGGATAGTATTTCAAGAGCAATCAGATGTGGATTGAATCTTTCTACCTTTACTTTAAAATGTTATAACCACTTTTTCAGACAGAGGAAAATAGTTAGCATTATAACAAATAATATTTTACAAAAAAATAACTGCAAATTATTTCTGACTTTAGATTACTTTTATCACTTTGACCATTTTTCATGCCCCCAATTTAGAAGAAGTTGAGGGGGCATATTGCTTCTGGGCGTCTGTGCATTCGTCCGTGCGTCCGTCCGTTAGTCAGGCATACCATATCTTAGGAATAGTGCATTCTAGAGTTTTAAAATTTCACAAATGGATTTGTCATAAAAAATTAGCGGACATGTATTTTTTTCTTGTTAGAGTTGTCTCCCTTTTTCAAGTTATGCCCCTATGCAAAAAATCATAATAAAATCATGTAAGCAAGATATCTCAAAAAGCAATTGACTGGGCGCTTGAAACTTTGCCAACTTATTAGGAATGATAAGTAGATGAACTGATTAACTTTTTAACAAATCCGTCAATTTTTATAGGAGTTATGGCCCTTTGTAAATTTCCGCATTTTGACTTTGTCAGCAAGATATTTTAAAAAGTATTTGAGCTAGGGGCTTGAAACTTTGAAAGCTTATTAGGAATGATGAGTAGATGAACTGATTAACTTTTGAACAAATTCCGTCAGTTTTTGTAGGAGTTATGGCCCTTTGAAAATTTCCCGATCTCGTCTTTGTCAGCAAGATATCTTGAAGATATCTTGAAAAGTATTTAAGCTAGGGGCTTGAAACTTTGATAGCTTGTTCGGGATAATGATTACATGATCTGATTAACTTTTGAACGAATTCCATCAACTTTTGAGGGTGTTATCCCTTTTGAAAATTTCTGCATTTTGACATTGTCAGCAAGATATCTTCAAAAGTGTTTAAGCTATGAGCTTGAAACTTTGTCAGGTTTTTGAAGATAATGAGTAAATGAATTGATTTACTTTTGAACGAATTCCGTCAATTTTTGTAGGAGTTATGGCCCTTTGAAAATTTCCGCATTTTGACATTGTCAGCAAGATATCTTGGAAAGTATTTGAGCTAGGGGCTTAAAACTTTGATAGCTTATTTGGTATAATGAGTAGATGAAGCGATTAACTTTTTAAATAATTCCGTCAATTTTTGTTGGAGTTGTGGCCTTTTGAAAATTCTGGCATTTGACTTTGTCAGCAAGTTATCTTGAAAAGAATAGGGGCTAGGGACTTTAAACTTCGTAAGCTTATGGGAGATGATGAGTAGATGAACTGATTAACTATCAAATGAATTCTGTCACATTTTGAGGGAGTTACGCCCCTTGGAAATTTCTGGATTTTGACTTTGTCAGCAAATTATCTTGAAAAATATTTGAGCTAGGGGCTTGAAACTTTGATAGCTTATTAGGAATGATGAGTAGATGAACTGATTAACTTTTGAACCAATTCTGTAGGAGTTATGGCCCTTTGAAAATTTCCGCATTTTTAGTTTGTCAGCAAGGTATCTTGAAAAGTATTTGAGCTAGAGGCTCAGACTGTCGTCAACATTGACGACGTATGAGGGACGAAGCAAGACGGACGACAGACACCAGGTGATCACAATAGCTCACCCTGAGCCTCTGGCTCAAGTGAGCAAAATACCTTTAAACGACTTCTCCTCCTAAACGGGTAAACAGACTTTGAAATAATATCCTAGAATTGTTCCATGGGTGACCCTGTACCAAAACTGCGCAAACCGTTCCGCTCTGCCGAAAAGAATAGCCGCCAGAGAACCCGTCAATGGAATTCGACCAAATTTAGTTAGAAACATCCTTGGATGGACATTTTGCAAATTAATACAAACTGACCTTCCGAAATGGCAGGCATCCACTACTACTATAAATAGGGAAAATATGAAAATGACACACACTGTCTTAAAACAGATTTTGACGAAGCACAAGTGCAAATTTAATGATCCTTTCATGAAGACCATCCACGATGGCACCAAATGTTACTTAATGAAACATGAAAATGAGAAAATTTCAACACCCCCTGGAGGTTGCATTAGCATTTGCAAACTTATGCATTGACCAGCCATTAAAAGAGTATAATACTTTGTGGCAAAATACAATGTACCCAGGTGAGCAATATCAGGCCCATTTATGCTTCTTGTTACTTCCCCCCCCCACCCACACACACACGCACACCACAAATCCACAAATAAAGAGTTTGGTCAATTCCACATTAAATCCAATACTGAACATGATCTGTAACACAACCAAAGTTTAAATTTAAAGCCAGAAACCCCCATCTGGTGATAATTTGTGCAGCAAGAGGCAACTTGATATCTTAATGTTTTGAAACCTGCTGAGAGATTATTAGTGTCTGCAGCTGAGAGCGAGTAGAAAGTAGTAGGCTATGTTGGCTTAGTCTTAGAACTGAATTATCCCTCAAACATATGTACACAGTTTGAAAAGAACCAATTTAAAACTCCAGAAGAAGTTGAGTATAGAAACTCCATATTCTATAAGGAAAAGAGGCAGCCAAAAACTAGAATTGTCAGAAAATCTGACTTTACCCCCGCTTTATCACTTCCTTCACCTACAGTCTGTATGAAAACACACAAACATTCCACCAAACAAGTCATTGTCATTTATATACCAAATATGAACCTTCTATCTTGAACTACTGCTGAGAAATCTGTTACGAGAAAGAAAGAACAGTAACCAAATACTAGGAAGAACACATAAGAGAAGACTGGTTCTCTATCCAACAATACAATTTGTCGTTGTCAATCAACCTGTATACCAAATATAAATTTTCTACCTTAAACATTTGTGAAGATACCTTTGACAAAATAACGTGGAGAAAAAGAAAAAAAACGAGAAAGAAAAGGGAAGAATATGAGGAGAAAACCCGTTCTAAATCCCACGATGCTACAAGTCACTGTTAACTCATACGCCAAATATTAACCGTCTACCATGAACAGTAACTGAGAAATCTTTTACGAAAAATTACAGTACTGAATGCATGAGGAGAAATGAAAGTGAACAAATACAGGGAAAAACAAACAGGAGAGAACCGGTTCTCAATCCTACGATACAACTTGTCCCTGTTGGTTTCAACAAATTTTATTCATTTTAGAAATTGTAACATACATGCATACATATATATAGTATATAATACAGGCTTTGGATTAGAACGAAAGCTGAGCGCTTATCCCTGTGAACCTGCATACCAAATATGCACCATCAATCTTATATGGTTGTGGAGTAATCTTTGACGGAAAATTAGAAAGAAAGAAAAAAAAAAGAGAAAGAAAAGAGAAAAAATGAGGCGAGGGCCCGATATCAATCCCACAATCAACAAGTCAATGTCAATTCAACCTTCCACCATGAACAGTAACTGATACATCTTTTACGACAAATTAGAGTACTGAATGCATGGAGAGAAGAAAAGTGAATAAATACAGTAAAGAACAAACAGGAGAGAACCGGTTCTTAATATCACGATACAACTTGTCCTTGTTAACATGCATACCAAACTGGAACTTTCTATCTTGCATGGTTGTAAAATGTAGAGAGAAAGACAAAGGAACAAATAAATAGAAGAACAAACAGGAGAAGGCCAGTTCTCAATCCAACGATACAACTTGACGTTGTAAACCTGTATACCAAATATGAGCTTTCTATCTTAAACGGTTGTGGAGATAGCTTTGACGAAAAAAAGTGTTGCGGAATTAGGAAAGGACGGACGGAAAGAATGTCGAAAGGGCTTTCGGAAGGACGGACGGACGGATGTAAACAAGTATACCCCCCCATTTTTTCAAAGCGGGGTGTAATGATTGAGTTTTAAATACCGTAATTCCTTAAAAAATATTCTTTTCTCCATAAAGTATCCGCAAACACATTTTCCTTATGTCCACATTAAGTATGCAAAGTTCGAAATGATAGTGGTCAAAGTACCCAAATCATAAGTCCGAACTCGTAGGTCAGTTAAAAATAGATAATTCCTGAATATTTTAGATACACAGACATGGACCCCAAAGCAGAGGTGTGATCAGGTGTCCGCGGGGTAGTAAGCATCACCTGCCCATTATAATATACCCGCCATATCTATGTATCTGTGTAAAAAGTCAGTGAAATTGAAAGTCCGGTATTTGAAAGCTTAACTAAGCTTCGGCTGAGGCCATCAAATCGGACATTAGTTTAGAAACGGCCACATTGTTTTGTTAACAAAAGATCCAACAAAATATTTTGTAGTAGTTGATTACACAATCGCCACACCCTGTAATGTAAAAAGATACCAAAAATGACTAAGTTTAAAATGTCGTAATTCTGCCAAAATTAGTTGCATCTCCATGAAAACTCCACTTGCACATTTTCGTTATGTCCAAAAAAGTATACAATGTTTGAACAAAGATTCAGGGAAAACTGTGGGAGAAGTTAATTACCAAATCTCCATACCCTACAATGTAAAAATTGCTTAAGATGACTAGGTTCAAAAAGCCTGAATTCTGTCAAAATTCATTCTGGCTTCATAAAAACCACACATGCACATTTTCAATATGGCCACAAAATGTATGCAAAATTGAAAAAAAATCCATTTAAAACTGTGGGAGGAGTTGATTACTCAAACTCTATTCAATGAAGTGTGACGAACGGACAGACGGACGTACAGACAGACAGGAGCAAATCTTAATGCCCCCTGAGTGTTGTCACGGGGGCTTTAAAATGTACTTGCCCTGACAGCATTGTCAAGTATCAAGTGATTATAACAGTAAGTACAATTTGGTGTATCTAAAATAAAACCTCTACCGCGTTTTCACTGTGTTAACAAACAGATTTTCAAGAAGACAGTCATATTGAATTACCAAGCAATAGATGTAACGTCTTATTAACTTAATGTAATTAATAGACAATAAACAAGTTCTGAATAGTAAGATCTTTTGGAACCAAGGAATACATCAAAGAACAGAAAATAGCAAACTCGGTTTAATTGAGTCTGCTCAAGACCAGTAATTAAATGTGCGACACCAGCCACGCCCAGTAGCACCGGCTTAAGCGGAACTTTATTTAAGGAATAACTCAATGAACTCAATGATCCCAAAGTACCAGAAAATATAATCTGTAGTATAATGATGTACGGGGAGACTTTTTGCGTACGCTATACACGGCACAAACACCAGAAGCAGTGAAAACTGTACGTTTGTGGCGGAGGAATACTCTGATGGAACGTGTAGCTACTGATAAGTCTCGTTTAATTTAGGTCTCGGTGCATTGATGAAGATGACGATTTATTCTTTTGCCCGACGTTATGTTACGCTATCTGTATACATGTCATCAAACGGGAAAATAAAAATATTGAACCAAAGGCATTTGCGCAATTGCTGATATGTTTACACTGTTAAAGCATCCTTATTCACTGTCACGGATCTGCTGAGAATGTACTGTGACCCTTTTACTCTTAACATTAACAGTTTTACCAATATATTCCTTCTGAAAGCCTCTGCATGTCATTACGTGAATTACATTTTTGACATCATATGGCATGTTTTCATGGACTTTGAAGTTGTTTCCACGAGTAAATAATATTGTGTTACCGTCCAACAGGTTACTGCAGATGCCGCAGTTAAGTCCTTTTTACTCTGCGAATATTACTGTAAGTAATTTTGCTTTGGTGAGTAAATACTTAAGGTCATACGGTTGCCTTTTACTCTTAATGATGTTGTATTTGGACAAAATGTCTCGCATTTTTCAACTTCCTCTAAAATATAAACGTAAGCAACAATCACTTGTAGCATATCCAGATATTTAAAATTGTATTTCGAAACATACGAAAAGTTTGTCTCTGTTGTTCTTGCTCTACTGTACAAAGAATGTGCTTATCTAACGCCACTGCTTTTTCTAAGCCATCATCAATTATTTGTGCAGGATATTTCTGTATATATATTAGTTGCTAGGTTATTTTCAATATGTCTTCTACTTGAAAATCTGTTTGTAATACAGTGAAACCGGTAGAAATTTATTAGGAAGGGAACACTTCCACTTTAGCGGTCCCCAGGAATTGGTAGTAAAATATGAATGATGGCGCGCGAAGCGCGCCGTATCTATTGAGGAGGTGCTTCGCACTTCTTCTATATAATAGAGGCGCGCGCTAGCGCGCCGATTTCGGTAAAAAAGCAATAAAATGGAAAAAAAAAACCTCAAAGTCGTGTTTGTCGCAAAAATTATGTTAATACCTTCGGTATTTATACCAATAGGTATTAATTAATTCTGCATTCAAATAATCGAATCATCAGCTGGCTTTGTTTTTATTGACCAGCTGAGTTTCCCATGTGACGTGATGACGTACCGGAAGGACGTGCAATGTTTCTTATGTAAACAAATGGCTGTCATTTTGATGCGAAGTGTATTCTACCGAGAAAAACGCGAATCCAGCTGGTTAAATGCCTCTGAGGCTGCGAGATTTGCTTAAGCTTACTGAAAATATCGACAGATTGATACAATGGCTATTTCAGTTGGGTCTGGTTCTCGAGTTAAGTGGTGTTTCTTGTAAGTTCGGTGATAAAGGTCGCTTTGGCCTGCGAAAGGACTCGTCTTTCAGCACAGACCAATGTTGCTGGCGTTGTTCCAATAAAGCATGTGGTAAGAAGGTATTAATTAGACACAGATCGTGGTCTTCTAATAGTAATCTGCCCCTTGAAAGCATCGTCCTTCTCACATATTTCTGGGTTTACAGAGTTGAGCAGGGAACATGAATTAGCTATCTCACACATAACTATCGTGGGCTGGTATAATTTTTCAAGAGAAGTCTGCATTTGCATATTGGAGAATTTCAGTAGAAAGATAGGAGGCCCTGGTAAAGTAGTAGAGATAAACGAGTCTAAAAGTAAAAAGTATGCAAAGACCAGGAACTGAAACAATCAAAATCCAAATCCAGCCCTCAAACCATAGTTGGAAACAACTAAGATTACAAATAATCAAGATACAAAGAACATATGGCCAACCGAGTGAGCAGCTTGTTCCCAAAAGGTGGCCACTCTAAGTTTGGAAAAAGAAAATATCATAGAGGAAGAAAAGTAGATGGCGTCTGGGTTTTGGGGGGCATAGAAAGACACAGTAAAGAGTGTTTTTTCAAGTGTGTAGCTGACCGAACTGCTGATACCTTAATAACAATCATAAAAGAGAATATTTTATATGGCACTACCGTGATTTCAGACTGTTGGAAAGCTTATAGCTCCCTAAATAATAAAGGTTTCTCCCACCTTACCGTAAACCACTCTGTAAACTTCGTTGATCCGGACTCAGGCGCCCATACAAATACTATGAGAGTACCAGGCGTGCCTTAAAGAAACCCCCACCTAAACAGGGAACAACCAAGAATTTGTATGACACTTATTTTGCACAGTATTGCGTCAGGAAGCAATTCTTAACTGACAAAGAAGACCCCTTTCTTGAATTTCTCAAGCTAGTGAAAACTGTTTACCAGCCTAGCTTTGAACCAACACAAGAGGACATAGAGACGTACCAGAGGAGGAAAGCAGCTAAACCTCCCTCAGAAGAGTCAGTCAAAAAAGCCAGAGTTCCCCTCTCAAACATTGTCATCTTAAATTTGTCAACATCCAGAGCTTATGATTTTCAGATGTAAACAGGTAAGAAGATCGTTCATGTGTATTGGTGAGGTTTTCTCGTATAGTTAAAGTATTCTTTCTTTAGATTTTGTACGTTTATTGATGGGGGCTGCCGCCCCCACACCCCCGCTACACAACTCAATCGCCGTTGGGCTCCTTATTTTAGTTTTAAAACCGTTAATTTGTGGTAACTACACTCGCCCATCTCGCAGGTTAAAATACAAGATGCCGGCCATCATTATTGTTTATCTGCGCGTAGGAACGTCGGGCATGCGCAACAGACTATGCACAGTAGAGATGCGCAAAGAACTGGGGACCACTAAAGTGGAATCTATCCTTAAGAAGATTAATTAAAAACAATATTGGCGACATCGGACTTTTGATTTTGTTTATATATATATATGCAACAGTCCTGACGAGCTGAGCGAAACGCGTTGACACTTTTTTGCATAGTTTTATTTTAATAAATCAAAACATGCAACGTCAATCCTTACTTTATTTATTATATATATTTATTTATATATATATATTTGTAAATAACTGATCTTTCGTTATATTCTAGTCATGTTATACAATAACATCGACTTTAAACGACGCAAAATATTAAAAACCCAATAGCTCTACTTGTGTTATAGATACAGTACTTTATCGTGAGGCATCGCTTCTCATCACAGTTTTGTCATTCTAAATGACCGCGATAAGCCAACTTTAAGCAATTCAAACCTTCTCGAGGCTCACATAAAAATGTAGTTGAAAAAAGATTCGGGTCAGTTTATGGGCATCAAAAATGGCATCCTTCATATTCCATTGCTTGACAGAAAAGTAAATAATATTTTGTGAACCGATTTGTCTTTTATTCAAACAAAAGTTCCTCCCAATTTTGGCCAATTATATGACTTAATATTTGCACATAAACCCACATTTTATCACCAAACGCGACGGTTGGACCGGTTTTCGAAATGAGAAATGTGTAGGCGTTTGTACCACTGAAAGAGCCATTTGTCTTTTCATATCATAATATACAGTGTACTGGAGCGACAAAGTGGTGTGTAACGGTTATGGTCAGGAACAATCACATTCCTCATCCCACCACGACACCAAACGGGTAATAGTTACCCTTAGCAACTCGCCGTGTAAAAATAGACGACACCAGCTGACAGCAAAATGGACAGCTCGTTCCTATAAAGGTAGTCGTTGACCTAGTCTAAAGAAACATTCTTATAAAGGAAACCCCTCGTCTTTTTTATAAAAAGTCTTCTCTGAAAACTGTTATGTTGTCAAGTTTTGCATTAATCTTCTTGAACTTGTTGCTTTACGGCAGGGAGCATGCCGAGTCGTCTGATGGCTAAGCGTGGATGCTGATATTGGTTATCCACTGATTTAATGCAAATCTCAAAAACTGTAAGCAGTGACGCGAGTTTGCATGACATCAATGAGTTTACTTACCACTTTCAATTAACTTCAGTTCACATATCGTAAGCACTATTCGGTTTGTTATTTCTAAGCGCCGAAGTACAACAGGAGGATCTAAGACAACTGTAAAACGATGTCCACGTGTTGCATTATTATGGTACAAGAAATATCGTCCATCCGTTGAAAATCTGAAACCCTTATATATTGTAAAACCTCGTGACTGTTCACTTTGTACTGAAAATACAAGCAGCATTTTACATTTGACTCCTAGGGAGGCTAGTGCGTTTTAATTTTATGTTGTATTTCGTTTATGATAAAGAACAATAAGATAAGATAAGATATTTATTATCCAATTATGGACCATTTTCATGGTATAGAATTAACTATAAATTGCATGAACATACATATTACAATAACATATATTTTGTTAATTTTGGATAAAACATGTAAACACACAATAACGAATTATAGACTTAATCTGCACAATAATGCTCAGTCCAGTATGAAAATAACGTCATTGAAATATATGTCGATGCTTATTTTAAAATGTAACACAGCTGTCTATGATAAGCAGATTATCAAAGTCGAGTACCCCTTTCATGAAATCCATTAGACCAGTTCAAAACTGCAACATATACAATAATGACACATTACTACCATATGCTTCACTTTTTCTGTACTTACATGTTAATGTTTCAAGTAATAAAGTAAGCTGGTAGCGACATAACTACCTTAAACAAACCTTTTTTTCTTATTAATTAAACATAGTTTATTTCGGTTACATACAGAAAAAAAGAAAATTGCGGTTAGTCCGTCAAGTTATGGGTTTTGTTTTGTATTCGCTTTATTACACTTGATTTCATGATGTTCCTGTTGAACATGTACTTTATGTTTCTATATCTGGCTAGGGTTTGGGTACAGACCTTAGTAAAAGAAAAAGACCTTGAGGCCCTGTATCACCTGAGTTAAAATGTCAACATTCAATCTAGGATCATCATTTGCTCAACCTTAACAGTATACTTAAATACCAAATACCTTATGCCAATTTGCAATGCCAAAGTAACATTTGATGCTGGATACTATTTCTAAACGTTTCTACAGTATAAAGGCACGTCTGCCATCTCGATCATGTAACTCCAACTATCTAAACAAACTTTCATTTCGTTAGTCACGTGATATGAAAGCACAAGGTTCTATTTTTACCTGCGGATAAAATTTCGAAAAATTTGTGTCAATTAACTTGTTTTGACCATCAATTGCGAACTAAGATGGCATTTAGAGGGTTTAATAGGGGTCGGGGCGTTCGAACCATTGGTGCTTTTGGGACCAGGGGTGATTTTAAACGTGGTATGTCAAGATCGGACAATAACATGTTTGTGATTCTTGAAAACCAAGATGGCGACGATGACAGTATGCAAAGTGCATTTTCTGACAGTGATGACGGGGATCGGTTTCAGGAGGTGAAATCAAGGAAAAAGCGGCAACGTGTGAGTTCTGGGGGTCAAAGTAATCAAAGCTATCAGGATGAACAGGTCGGTGATTTCGATTTTGATTCTTTGTCCTCTGATGAGAAACTGTCTGCTTTGTTTGGTAAACTGTCACAAATAGAGCGTAAAGTTGATCCAGTTATGCTCTTGTCGGGGCGAGTGACAAAGGCTGAAAGTGTTATTAAATCTCACGAGCATAGGATCAAACTTCTTGAATATAAATCCAATGACATTGAGAGCCGCAGTAGACGCAGAAATCTGATTTTCAGAGGTATAACGGAGCAGGTTTGGGAGCCTGATGATGCATGTTTAATGTTGGTCAGAGACTTTCTTCGAGTGTATTTAAAAATAGATCGTGACATTTACATTGAAAGAGGTCATAGGCTCGGTAGGCCTAAAATTGGTGCGACTCGGCCTATTATCGTTGGTTTTCGGGACTTTCAGGACACTGAGTCTATTATGCGTAATGCCCGTAGTCTCAAAGGTACTTTATTCAGCATAAATAGGGACTACCCTTCTGAGATTGTTGAAGCTTGTAAGGCCCTGTATCCAGTATACAAAGAGTGGCGCGATCAGAACAGGTATAATAAAGTTTCTATTCAGTTCCCAGCCAAACTTGTTGTAAATGGCGAGGTTAAGAAAGACATGTTTCCAGACTGGTCTGACATTATGTCGGGCTATCGTGTTGACTCTCGTCAGTTATATCTTAATAACAATTCAAGACAGCCTCGTGATACTACGATTCATTCACAAAACCGGGCTACAGAAAAATGTATTCCTACGCAAAATGAACCCCGTGTTTCTCACACAATATCGCCTCAGGCACAAGATAATCACACGAACAGACTTTCGATACATGTTGAATCCCGTGGAAAATGTGCAGACACACCTATGAATGAACCTTCAGTAGGTGAACAGTCTTCACGTAGTACTACGACAGCTACTACAATGGAAAATAATCTGTCAGCAAATTCTTCAGGTGCAAAATCGCAGGGAGCCGGCACAGCAGAGGAAAGGGATCAGACTGTGGGTGCTTCGAATGATCCGTACGATGACGCCGGTGACCCAGGAGGCGTACCGGGACAATCAACTCAATAGGCCAACGGGGAGAAGGCCACCAAATCTTTACGTATCGGACTGCTAAACGTACACGGTCTAATAACAAAACGGACAAACAAAATTAATTCGGCAGAATTTGTTGATATATATAAAAATCATGACATATTGTTACTAACAGAAACTTGGACTTCTGATTTATCAGATGTAACCATCGATGGTTTTGAACATATTATTTTGAATAGTATAGAAAAGAAAGCAGGGACAAAGAGAAATTCAGGGGGTCTAATCGTTTACATCAGGTCAAATTTGTATAACCAAAATACTTTTGTAAAATGTGAAGGTGATGATATTATTTGGATAAGGCTGAAAGATGGAGTAATCTCTGTCAAGCCAGTTTATTTGTGCCTGTGCTATGTCCTTCCACCTGGGACTTCCAATAATTCTATGGTTGACTCTTGTGTTTTTGATAGAATATCTGACACTATTATAGATTTAGATAGTAGGGAAAGCAATTGTTCATATATTGTATGCGGGGATATGAATGAGCGTACACGTGAATCTCCCGACTTTTTACTAGACGATAACTCCGAGCATGTTCCGTTACCGGACGATTATATATTAGATGATAATATTCCACCGCGCGCTTCCTTGGATAAACACGGATATAATGCAAATGGCCAACTTCTCTTAGATTTTTGTAAACTAACGTCATTACAAATTGCGAATGGGAGATATGGTACTGATAAAATGGTCGGCAATTTCACGTGTACCACCTCAAGGGGGCAAAGTGTAGTTGATTATGTTCTTGCCAGCAAGAGTATTTTAGATAAGATAGAATCATTTGAAGTCGGAGAACCAAATATATTATCCGATCATAGTCTTATATCATTTTCATTATCATTAAGTGGGGAATTCATCATTCCCAGGGGCATATCTGATAAGTCAACAGAAAGAACCGACTATATATATATAAGTGGGATGCAAATAAGTTGTGAGAATATATGGCACAACTTAGCTCACCAGCCTCTTTACAGACCCTTGATCATATGAAATCAAAACTTGAAGAATCTATAATTTTATCAGAGACCATTGATGAGAGTTTACAAATTTTCGTAAATACAGTTGAAAGCTGTGCGCAGCCTTTATTTTCTAAGAATATTAAGATCGGCGGTGGCTTCACTAGCGACACTGACTGTAGGAGGAGTAATGCCCCTTGGTATGATGAGGATTGTTATAATAAGCGGTCTCAATTTTATAGATGTCTTAATCTTTTTCGGGGAAATAAGAGCGATGAAAACCGAATTGATATGGTAGCGGCCAGGTCTGAATATAAAACTACGCTTCGGCGAGCAAGATTTCGGTATGACAAAAAAGAAACAGATAAGCTGAATACACTGAGATATAAGAACGCGAGGGAATATTGGAAACTACTGAAAAGTGCATCTCAAACCTGTAAACCAAATATTTCATTATCTTTATTTGAGCGGTATTTTAAAGCCGTAAATTGTCCGAATGATACATTTTACACCCCTGACGAAGATGTTAGCTTGTTTAATGATAGATATATAAGAGGGGAACTTGATGTAATGTTTGATGAATTAAATTTACCCTTTGCGTCATATGAAATTTTTGAAAGCAATTAAACAGTTGAAAAATAATAAGTCAGCAGGCCCGGATAAACTTTTAAATGAGTTTTTTATACATGGTTCACAGACTTTATTGCCATATATTGAGACGCTATTTAATGCTATATTTGATCATGGATATTTTCCTTCTGAATGGTCGCTCGGTGATACTGTCTTTTGCACAAGAAGGGAAGTATGAGTGACGTTGAAAATTATCGAGGAATAACTTTATTAAGTACTTTTGGTAAATTGTTCACTAGAGTTCTAAATAACCGACTTACTCAATGGGCCGAAGATTATTTAATATATGTTGAAGCACAGGCTGGCTTTTGAGAATCAATGAGTACCACTGACCACATTTTCGCTTTACATGGATTATTTTCACATTTTCTGAATAATAATAATAAACTTTTTTGTGCTTTTATTGAGTTATCAAAAGCGTTCGATTATGTTGTAAGAGATAACTTATGGTACAAGAAAATTAAATTGGGGATTCGGGGTAAAATATTAAATATTATTATGTCAGTGTATAACAATGTAAAATCAAGGGTTAAATTTAACAATGAAACAAGTAAAGAATTCCTGTGTTATACGGGAGTCCGTCAAGGTGAGTTTTTATCCCCTTTTTTTCTATGCTTATAAACGATCTGGAAACTGAGTTAAGCTCAAAGGACGCAGAAGGATTAGGTATAGGTTTTATAAAACTATTTTTACTGATGTATGCGGATGATATTGTTTTATTTTCAGATACTGCTGACGGCTTACAAAACGGTTTAGACATTTTGTATGATTATTGCCAAAGGTGGAAGCTGACGGTTAATATTGAAAAAAACAAAAGTAATGGTTTTTAGAAAAGGGGGTTTGTTAAGCAGAGATACACAATTTTATTATGGAGATCTTCAACTTAATATAGTAAATAAATTTACTTACCTTGGTATTGTTTTAACAACTGTTGGAGCTTTTGGCGAAGCACATACAGTATTATCTGGTCAGGGATTAAAGGCTATTTTTACTTTAAATAAATATGTAAGAAAATTTGTTAATTTAAGACCAAAACACGTTTTAGACTTATTTGATAAGCTTATTAGACCTATTCTTAATTATAGCGCAGAAGTCTGGCGATTTTCTCAATCGATGGTAATCGAAAGAGTGCATTTAAGATTTTTTAAAAACTTACTAGGTGTTAAACAGTGTACGAAAAACGATTTCATATATGGCGAATTAGGCAGAAAATCTTTACTGGTAGATCGTCTTTATTTAATAATAAAATATTGGTTGAGAGTATGTAGAGTATGTGAAAATAAGTATATTAGTTACGTTTATCGTGTATTGTTATCAGATATTAATTTTTTCCCGAATAAAGTTAATTGGGTATCGTTACTTAGAGATTTATTATCAAATCTTGGTTTTTACTATGTCTGGTTGCAACAAGGAGTAGGAGATGAGAAAGTGTTTTTGCGTCTTGTTCATCAAAGATTATCAGATAAGTTTATACAAAACTGGAATGCGCGTATTAATGATTCAAGTCGTGCTTTATTCTATAAAAATATCTCAGTGTTTAGCTTTAAACCATATCTTGAAATTGTCACCGTAACAAAATTTCGAAAAGCACTGTCACATATAAGAACTTCTTCACATAGGCTTGAAATAGAAGCAGGTCGCTGGGCTAAGCCTATCAGAAAGCCAATAGAAGATAGATTATGTTTCTTTTGTAATGTTTTAGAGGATGAATATCATTTTATTTTAGAATGTCCTTCTTACCGCAATGAAAGAAGTAAACCTACTTTTATTATAAGGTCTTCAGCGATTTCCAGCAAATCTGATGTTATTGCAAGTTTATAAACAAAACCAAACAAAGAAACAAAAATAATAAAGACAATAAAAAATGAATTGAATAATGATAGCAGTGAATGTAATTATAAAGTTGTGTT
The DNA here is from genome assembly GCA_963989385.1 of Ctena decussata. Classification (NCBI taxonomy): domain Eukaryota; kingdom Metazoa; phylum Mollusca; class Bivalvia; order Lucinida; family Lucinidae; genus Ctena; species Ctena decussata. Next base: position 84,602,567 of record OZ022506.1, read on the forward strand.
TTGGATTGACTAGGTAGATTCTATATTTATTGCTCCTTTTCACAATGACACTGTTTTACTAAAGCAGTGCATCGGGGGCTGTAGTCAGAGTCGTTGACAGTTCTTGTTTATTCGATGCATGTAACAACCTTTGTAACAAAGTTTTCCAACCGTTTTAAGGAATCTAATGTCATAGAATGATCTCATTAAATGCATCACGAATAAAATTATACCTTACCGAACACCGGTCAAGATTATCGCAAGATTATTATTTGCGCATACTTTATAGCATTCCAGTATATTATGTTGAATACTCAGGGTCTAGTCAATCCGAGTTTAGCTTCCGGAGAAGTAATAAAATAATGTTCTTTGCCGAGTATATGTGTGGCTGCCACGTAGGTCAAGTGAGCAGGACTATTTAAACAATCATTCGTCCCCCAGCTGCCTGAAGGATCAAATGAAATTGGTTCCGACTGCAACAATGACTTTGGTCGATAAGATGGTTGAAATCGTTAATATTTGCGTGAGTTTGGTCAAATGTCAAGAATTGTGTTACTTCAAAATTCTTTCACGTACTTGTTCATCTGATTGTAATTATCAATTTTCTAGCTGCCACGAGTTCTTATAACATCATTTTCTCATGTCAAATAGATTTTAAACTTGCTGTGAAAAAAGCTAAGGTCCTCGAGAGTCTTTATTTGCACAATCCTCAAAGTCTTTGAGTAACCAGTGCTGTTCACCAGCCTTAAAGGCCATCAGTCGTTTAGTTCTAGATTTTTCAATTTCATAAAATATGGGCATCGAAGCCAGACAAGTGATGTGAACAGGACTATTTGCTTATACGATGTTGCCATTATCTTTGCGACCATATAATAAGGTTGCTTCGTACAGCCCGGCGCCTATGAACACTTTGATTGAATATGTTGAACAACGGATTACTATACGACTGATGGCGGAACCGGCTCATCTTATTGGCTTTCGTGAAGCATTTTGCCCCGATGGGCTAAAGATTATAGATGATGTTATGATCGGCTGCTAAATAATTGAAACTATCAAGCTCAGACGAATTTTTTAGTCCATTGATACATTTCTATGAGCGTTAATTTTAGTCATATGCACATCTAGATAAGTTAATATCAGTTTCTTGATGATAATACGTAACTGGCACCTACAATATAGTTCACTACGGTTCTTTCAGCTACATGTTATTGTCTAAATTCAGTGTAAATAGAAAAGGCAATAATCATGAGCTCCACACCCTGCCTTGAACACCAAACGGGCAAAGAACGTCTACAGCAAAGACGGCACGGAAATACCCAGCATCAGCAAAAAGCCAACGGGACAGTTTGTTTGTCCAAATAGATGGTCACATGGATACACTAAATAATATAAAAATAATATCAAAGACAAAAAAAATAGGGCGAACAATTTCAATTAGAGTGAACCACAAAGGAAGCAACGCCTTGAAACGTTCAGGAATAAATGACTAGGGGAAGAATAATGGGATTAAATCAAACATCCTCACTCTCCTTCCTGCAGTGACTCATATACATGTAAAAATATAAGTTGTTTGGTCTGCATCATTATGTACAACAATAATAAATTATATGAAAACAATTTTAAATCGATTTTATTTTTTTTTATTTTCAACTAAACAGAACATGATGCAAGCAGCCATACAGGTGGCCACATTTCTAGCAGACCAATGACTTAACAACCCACTAGATAAACGTCAACATCATTGAAACGGCGTCTTAGTCATTAAGATGAATGTTGGCGTTACTTTAGGCGTACATCTGGAATTTTAATGAAATGTTAAGCTACACCGGACATATCCTGTTCTGATTTCTGGGAGTACCAATGGTCCTGTAGCTCACCCGAGACCTTACAGTCTTCCATTTGTCACTTTGCTTATTTGTTCCCAGTGGATTTAGAAAAGTGCATATTTTGATTTTAAAATTTCAATGACCGCAAGCAAATGTAAATGAATGCCCTTGATATTTGGTGGGCTTATGTCTTATTTGATTCAAATAATTTACTATATTTTCCAGTTATTATTTTAAGACCAAAATGTTTCAAGTGAAAGCTACTGTTAAGCACTTTCACATCTATAAGTATAAAGAATATAAAATGCCTTTGCCCTAAATTAGGTCAATGCAGTGCCATCATTTAAATGTTTGTAGGGCCCGAGTTCTAAATACTATAAACATAGTTTTAAAGTTATTAGTTTAAGTTTCTGGAGAAGAAGATTTTTTTAATAATTTATATCATATGTTGCCATGGCATGGCTGCCATCTTGGTCGTGTGTCCAAGACCAGCTGAATAAAATTTAATTCTCCGGACCATGGGAGCCTCCGTGTGAAACATGGCTTCGATTCACCCAGTGGCTTAAGAGGAGAAGATGTTTGACACTGTTGATGGAATAAAGAATTTCTGTGACCTTGAACATAAGTCCATGAATGACCTTGAAAAAATCTTTATCTGCTCATTAAGTTAACCATATACCAAATATAACATCTTAGACATAAAAATGTTTCTGAGAAATCATTTGTATACGCATTTCTATACAAAAGCATAAAGTATCACAATTGATCTTGCCATAAATTATGTCAAGGTTAATGCAGGGAAAATATTTGAACAAATTTTGTAAGGGCAGAGTCGCCAATGCTTCATATAAAGTATGAAGGTCATTGGTCTTTAGTTTCAGGTGAAAAACAAATGAAAACTTTTCACCATAAATGGGCATGAAGCCTTTTTAGTCATGCGACCAAGACCATCTGAACAAATTTTTGTTCCCCTTATTCCAGGCAGTTCCAAATGACGTATGGCTTCAACTGACCGACTAGCTTCAGAGGAGATGCCTGAGAATTTTGACGGGGGCGGGGGGGGGACACAATCTCAGTGACGAAAGGTCATAGAATGTTAATGTTTTCATGTGTACAGATAGTTACCATATATACACTAAATGCTATACCCTTAGACTTACAGGGCTGTAGGCCAAATTTACGCACATAAGCGTTAAAGATGGAATTTAACAAACTTAGCTGGCCCATATATACAGTTTATTTGTTTCAGAGTAATGACTGGTCATAGTTTCAGTTTGCAACAAACGTTTGGTAAAGCAATGCGAGTTGGGTTCCAAACTTCATTTTCCCTGTGTTGTGGGAGTATAAAAAGTGTCCATTTTGAATTTCTCAACTGTCTTTAATGTGACGAGCAGAGATATTTAGTCTTTTTGCTGATCATTGATTGATAATATCCAAACGTTTGCATTGGTATTAATGCTAACTAGGGTGCTTTTGTTGATAGACAAAGGGTGCTTTTGTGGATAGTCAAAAAAACATTTTTCTATATGTACATGAGCGAAAGGACGAGTTGCGTTAAGGTGCGATAACGGCCCAATTTTTTCGCGAAATTTCAAAACGGAGTAATTGAAAAAATAAAGACAGTTTTAAACAGGCCAATCCTTATATTTTGAAGATCTGTTCATGTATTTTTGACTATCTTCCTAGAAATGCGTCATTTTTTGCCTCAATCTATCCTAGAAATGGCCAAAACAGCAAAAAGTGACCAGTTTGCGAACTTTAACATCAGCGAAAAGTATCAGCGCAGGCGAGACCCAACTTAAAATTTTGACAAAAGGCGTCTTTTAATAAAACAAACATACTATCAAAATATCTACTTGGGTCTTGGCTGCGCTGGGTTTCAAAAATTAACTTTTCCGAAAAAATATCGCTTAAGTTGGCATGTCTACATTTTAGCTACGGCACCGGCGGTGCGTTTCACTGAGCGTTTGTTTACATCAAAGCGGCACGTTGTGTACACATGTAACCTCTTAATCAGATTGTTTTGTCACATGTGTGGGAAATTTTTTATTGATGAGCGTTATTTATCATTTTGCTTTTGTTTATCATAAGTTTAAAACAAAATAAATGCAGAAGAGAAATCGATAATCTGTAGTACTGTTGGTGTTAAAGTTTATATTGTTTAAAATAATGGTCTATAAATAGAATCACGGGTTGGCTAAGCGGTTTAACTGACCGTTCTATGAAGCAAGTTTCTTTTAAGTTGAGAGATCGATCCCTACTTGGGGCTTTATCTTTTTTTTTCATGATGAAGCCCACTGGTCTACCGCACCTTCCACAAATTCGCAAGGCCCATGCAGTTGAAGTAATGTCTTCACACTTAACATCAAAACAATGCTATAGGACCATGTCAAGAAGACCTACCTGGAAAAGGGACAGCTTATTACTGAAGACATAAATACATAGGTGTAGAAAAAAGGTGTGTGTGGGGGGAGGCCCTCCAGTAAATCAGTAAATGCATGGCACCCCAACCCTCATGCCCTGCCCCCTTCCCTTTAAACAATGGTTGTCTACGGTTTGCCGGGGGCAGCCCCTTCCCCCCAATAATTTTGAAATGCATAGTGCCCCTTCATGCCCCCCCCCCCCCCGAAAAAAAAGACAAATTGGTTGTTTACGATTTGCAACCCGCTCCCTCCTGCTCTCTTCCCCCCCCCCCAACCCAATACCACTTTAAGAAATTATACGAAGTTCATGAAAAAAATGTACCTCCTGAAATACATCAATCACATATATATATAACCAGGGCTGTGGGAAAATTAAAAATTGCACTGATTGTACTTGTCCTGGGACAAGTAAATGGTCAGGCTTTACTTGTCTAAATAAAACTTAACTTGTACCAATGAAATAACAGAAGCTACACCTCTGTGTTATTCGGGGGAATAAATAAGGGGAGTATTTTGTGACATCATTTCGACAAAATTACCAGCTTTTCGTTTCCTCTTTCATAGACCTACTCTTAAAGGAAATAATTTGATACCTCTGGGAGCAAATTCTTGAAGTGAAGAGTAGCGTCTATTGGGAAAGTGTTTCAGAAACAGGGAAGCCACCCTCTGTTTCCAAAAGTAAGCTCCATTTAAAATATGGCAGTTGTATTCAGTCGACTTAAAAGAGATTTATGTATATTTATATAGAATACATGGCATCTGTAATATATAACTGCATGATATACTTGTCTATGGACAAGTAAATTTTTTACTTGTCCTTAGTAAAATGGGGCAACTAGGACAAGTCGGTCACAGTATTTCCACAACCTTCATGTAACACAAAACTTTGCTATGATCAGAGAGTAATCTAAAAAGAAAACTCATTGGAAGGTACTCAGGTAACAAATATTTTATTAGAAAAAAATAATTTGATATCATTTTCCGTCCCATTGTCAATCACAAAGACTTCCTTAAGCGTACGAAAACAGAAACGCATATACACCCTAACACACAACAGGACTGCAAGAAGCTCGTTTTCTCTGGGTGAGCCATTCTCTTTACAAAATGTTCCTGTGTGGCTGGAATGAACAAGGATTCTTCTTCCTGCCCATACTGATGAACGCAATGCGGCTGTGATTACACCTAAGGTAGCATTACATGTAAAAGTAAGTCGGACAGGCATTGGCGTTTTACAGAAAATGTCGTGATGTGAGCTTGTGTTAATTCTCATCACAAAAGTCCTTTGAGTCTCTTTAAATGTAGCTATAAATGCAATGAGAAGAGGCAAACTTTGAGGTAGCTTTCCAATAAATATAGGGTAGAAAATGATTAGCAGTTTTATTGCCCGAGGGGAGCCGTAATGAATATAGAACCACGCTGTCCACCTGAAAGTTTGTTAGAAATAATCCGATGGATAAGCAGAGCTAGCAAGTTACAAAAAGGTACGCAGCCTGAAAAGGGTGCATGGGTATTAACCGTAGTATCCGCCTTTTTTACACGTAGGGACAAGTTTCGTGACTTCCTGTTTCATTCTATGAATAATAATAATAATAGTAACAATAATAAACATCCAAAATGTTTCTACTTTGAAAGGAAAAATTTGCTCGTGTTGGTGCAAATTTTCCCAAAATGCCCCGTTTTAGCAGGGTGGTACAAAAGAAAATAGAATCTATGGTGATCAGGACTTACCGAGGATAATCAAATATACTTAGGCTATGCTTGGGCGAATGTGAATTTTTTTTTTTTTCGTTTGAAGTTGAGTTTGAGAAAAAGCACCAAGCAGCATATGTGGAAAGCGAAAGCTGAGATGAGCTTATTCATTCAAGCAGTCCCGTCCAAAGTAACACATGTAGTCATCGAAAGTGAAGGGTCTAGTCTGAATGAACTGCCCGTACCTACAGGCAGATCTGAGTCTTAAGTTCGTTTTTGCACATAAGGTGCACAGGGGAGTGAAAAAGGTAAAGGTTTCTCATAGCCTAGTGGCTGCAGGAGCAGTGGCGGTAACAGGCCCACTCTATCTTGGGCACAGCATGAAAGGCGGAGCCCATCTCTCTTCTAATGCTGCTTTCTTCTTCCCTACTTCGATACACGTGCGAATGTGAACATGCGCGGACCCATATCAACCATGTGGGCGCGGGCGTTTAATCACAGAAGTCTGTAGAGAAAACATGTCACAGAGGTGTTCAAGTTGGTTACTTACCTGAGGGAAACAAGTAAGCGAAGTGTGCAGGGCCTCAGTCAATACAACACATATTAAGCAATATTAAACCATACAGTGTATTTATGCAAAATGTCTGTCATTATTGACAACACTATCAATCATTTTATCCATTTTCGGAATACCTGCTCGGGTACTATTCAATCTATCAGTGGGCTATCATTCTCTCAAAGTAGGGCAATGGTAACTTCAGGTTGCCATGACAACCTACGTTCTGGCCGGTTCATAGACGACCAAGAAAACAGAGGGGAAAATGGACAAAACCCTGCTTGTTTACACACTGAGCAGGCAACCAAGCAGTTGCCTTGTTATCTCATGATCTAGGTTTTATGGACGGACAAATGGACAGAAAGACGGTGTGGCTGATGGATGAATAACAATAATACACCCTAATCTGGTCGAATATCTGTAGGACACTAATAATGGATTGCCTTGTTGGATTTATTCTAAAAATGTAGCTGACAAATATCATCAAAATTAGAATAGGTAAGTATCCAGTATCCATTTTTGATGAGGGTCGGTTTGCAAAAGCTATAAGAATTTAATAAAAGGGATAAATCATCAATATATTATTTTTTTATTTTCGTTTTTTTTGGGTTTTTTTTTTTTTTTTTTTTTTTTTTTTGTTAATTCGTTCAATCTTATCCCATTAATGGCCTCAGCAGTGTATTAATTAAGGTATTAAGGTATTCCCAAGTGATATAAAAATTTTGTGGCATAAACATAACAAAATACTAAAACAAAATTGATTGATTTATTGCTTAACGTCCACGGTAAACAACTATGGTCATGTCGGGACGGTCAGTTAAACTAACCACACTATTCCTGGGCAGGCTTAGACCTCCTAAGCGGTTAACCAGTTCTAAGTGCACATACTTCGCCAGTAACTGACAACTGCCCTTCTTGAATCAGCGGAAGGAGAAACGAAAGTATGTGGCCAGACCGGGTTTCGAACCCAGGACATCTGACTTATGAGTCAGGTGCCCTACCGATTCCGCTAAGCGGCCCGGCTAAAAAAAATAATAATCTAAAAAAATGAGTATGATTGAAAATTTAAAGAGTAACTACACTTAAGGAACTGACTGAATCAGATCCCAAACCCTATCCCCAACATCAAAGGGAAAGTTGTTGCCATGGCAACGTCAATCATAACACATTAATATATTAAAACATATGTGACTATCACATGTAAACATCATATAACAGTTTAAACAAGTCAAATAAAGAATAAAATGCAGAAACACTGCGAAATACGTTAAAAATGTTTTAGATTTGTGAAAGTTTTGAGGTTGTGACCATGGCAGCGGCAACCATAACGCGCTTTAGATATTATGTAAATTATATATTCTTTAAATACTTCCAATAATAGATGTTACAAATCAAATCAAGAAAATCCAGCATGAAATACTGCAAAAATAAAGTTAATTAAATGCTTTAAAAATGTGTTATTAGAAGTTGTTGCCATAGCAACAACAAATATACCACGCTTATATTATTACTTTTTTTCGATAATTATTACAGTCATACATCCTATAATAATTTAAGCATTTATCTTTTATATGCTACAAAAGTTTTTATATTTGATTTACAATGGTGTTACTTTGACTATTTCTGTGTGTATTTTAGTTGTAAAAGGCTGAGTTATTGCCCTTTAGTACTCAGTAGGCTGACGTCATCATTGTCAAATATGCACGAGCATAAACACTAATTAATATTGTCATAGTTTAACTTCATAAATACTCGATGCGTAGCCCAGAGGAAAAAAACCGCTAATAAATTCTTCCCCACTCCCTTTTTTTACCCAAATTTCCTGCTTGCTACCACACATTACAAATGACAGATTTTCTCAGAAATGAGCATCAGTACAGGAATAAAAATTATACTTCTTTTAATTAGAGTTACCTAACTAATTTTTTATGACAACAAAATTCATTTCTGACATGGGGCCAAAATCGGCCCTTATTGCACCTCGTCCTTTTATTTTTTCAATTCAAACCATTTATTAACATACAATTTTGAATAAGTTAAATCAGAAATACCCTCAGACCAATGGATTTGAGTAGCTTTGAGAAAATATTTAAATGCGCATAACTGGCAGATGCGCAAAATTAGGCTACGTGGCTGTAAATAATTTCTGAGAAGCCCACTGTTTAACCCTTTTCTCATACACATTTTTCATGACTAACAAGATCTGATTCTGGTTAACTTTTAAGCATGAAATTGGTTGCTTACATACATGTCTGATAAGTAGCTGTAGCAGTTGCTATGTCCTGCTGTGAAATAGTGGTCAAACTGTTTGATGTTAAAAAGTTTACAAGCAGTATAAGACTTTTCTGTTGTGTTTGCTATTAGAGGCTAGATAACAAAAAACATAATAACTTTATCAGATCCTTTGATGAATGGACATTCCAGAGTAGTACCATGTAGTACATAAAAAAGCATAGCATATCAAAGTTGCCCTTGCCATAAATTCGGTCGAGGTCAACCTAAGGTAATCATTTGAATACATATGATGGGCTTGAGTCCCTGATGCTATATGCAGAATTGAAACTTAAGGTAAATGGCCTTTAGGTGTGCGAGAAGAAGATTGTTGATTTGTTTCATTATGTATGGGCATGAGGGCCATATTGGTTATGTGACCAAGACCAACTGTACAAACTTTAGTTCTCCTGATAGAGGGAGACTCTCTATAAAAATGGTTCAATCTGCACATTAACTTCAGAGCAGAAGATATTTGAAACTGTTGACTGGCGACAAGAATTCAATCACCTTGAACAATGGTCAAAACATAACCTCGACCTTAAGCAACCTAAAATATATTCATCTACCCGTTAAGTGAAACATATTAACTAAGTAGTATACCCAAAGCCTAAACAGTTTTCCCGTACAAAAGCATAATGTACTGAAGTTGATTGTCCCATAATTAAGGTCTAAGGTCAAGGTCAACCAAGGGCCATCATTTGAACGAATCATAATGGGCTGGAGTCCCTGCTGCTACATACAAAGTTTCAAGGTCATTGGCTGTCCGATTCTGAAGACAATTTTTGAAGGATTTTTACCATATATGGGTTATCTTGGTCATGTGACCAAAACTACCTGAAGAAACTTTCATCCCCTTGACCGGGAAAGGCTCAATTTGAAATAGGCTTCAGTCGGCCCAGTTGCTTGAGAGAAGAAGATGTTTGGAAATGTTGACGGGCTATAGAAACTCAGTGACCTTGAATAAATGTAAAAACTGATATTGACTTTTAGCCACATAATGTCTTCATCTGGTCATTAAGTCAACTAGATATTCCAAATACCTTAGACTTAAGGTGGTACCAAACTATTTATCGCTGTTTTTATTAAATTTATCTTATTATTTTTTTTTTTTTTCAATTTTCAGGTTTTGATCACAAACGAAGCATACAAGTACTATATCATGCGAACCGAACAACCAACTAAATGTTTTGTACCACTTCAGAAACTGAGGGTGTGGTTGGGCCTGTAAAATCGATTTAAGCCCCCCAGTAATTCATTACTGACCGTTCCAAGGCGGTAGTTCTGTTGTGGTTCTCTGTTGCCTGTTTTTGGTGTCAGAGTTTCTGTGATGTTTTACCTTATGTACGTTCTTATTATTTTTGGTTCGGTTTGGGTTGCTGAGTGGCCACCTTTTGGGAACAAGCTGCTCACTCGGTTGGCCATATGTTCTCTGTATCTTGATTATTTGTAATCTTAGTTGTTTCCAACTATGGTTTGAGGGCTGGATTTGGATTTTGATTGTTTCAGTTCCTGGTCTTTGCATACTTTATACTATAAATGTTCAGAATATCTGTATGCGAAAATGAAACTTGATTTTGGAAATATCGTAGTCCGTGATCTGATGTGACATCGCAAAACGTGCCGGTTTTAGTTAATTTTCCATTTTTGGATGGTGACGTTCCACGTCGTCCCTCTTATGGAGTGTATATTTCTCAACTTATAAGATTTGCTAGAGTGTGTAGTCATGTAGATGACTTTAATGCTCGTAATAAATGTTTAACTGCTAAACTTCTTCAACAGGGCTATCAGTATCATAAGCTTAGAAAGGCTTTTTCTAAATTCTATCGCAGACACCATCAATTGGTTTCAAAATTTGATGTCGGATTGAAATTTCTTTTACACCAAGGCCTATCGGAACCAGAATTTTATGGTGACTTAGTATACAAATTCAAAAAGATTAAGGGTAGGACTGATTTTTCTGATCAATTCCGAAAAATAATAATACGTCACAAACGTATTGGCTATAATTTAAATGTTATGCGACAGTCTGCAGGCTTAGTGATTAACCCAATCACGGTTGATAACTTTGCTGCACTCTTTAATTGCACACCGGGGGATCGGTCGTCAGACTCTATGATGGCCCCGACCTAAAGCTATATATTTTAGTTGGTTGGGACCGGAGCCTTTTTGTCTGTTGCTTGGTCTACCGGGGCTCAACTGGTGACCTTCTTTTGCTTCAGATTTCCAGTGGGGTCGTTTGGCAGGACAGGGATCTCCACCTGTCAGACGGCCCGTTGTATCTGTTGAGTCCTCGTCTTTGCTTCTTCATGGTGTTGAAATTTGATTTATGTGTTTACCGTGATGATTCATTGACGAGTTAGAGGGTTATCATGCGAACCGAACTACCAACTAAATGTTTTGTACCACTTCAGAAACTGAGGGTGAGGTTGGGCCTGTAAAATCGATTTAAGCTCCCCAGTAATTCATTACTGACCGTTCCAAGGCGGTAGTTCTGTTGTGGTTCTTTGTTGCCTGTTTTTGGTGTCAGAGTTTCTGTGATGTTTTACCTTATGTATGTTCTTATTATTTTTGGTTCGGTTTGGGTTGCTGAGTGGCCACCTTTTGGGAACAAGCTGCTCACTCGGTTGGCCATATGTTCTCTGTATCTTGATTATTTGTAATCTTAGTTGTTTCCAACTATGGTTTGAGGGCTGGATTTGGATTTTGATTGTTTCAGTTCCTGGTCTTTGCATACTTTTTACTTTTACGCCATGAATGTGGCAATAAAAACGCATTTTTCTTACCGATAAATATGTTATTCATTTAGCGAGAAATTCCTTTTTATCTTAAAATGTATAAGCAGTATGAGCTATTGAAATCTGTATCAAAGAATTCTAACTATGCTGAAGCGGAACAGCTGTCCATAAGCAAAACACTGACTGATTTCAAAATTTTCACAAAAATATGTCCTCTTTTCACATGAAATAATGAAAATCAGCTCGCTAAAACCTGACAAAAATCAGTCATTTTTTCTTTAATAACCCCTAATGGAAGGATGCAATTACAGTAAGGGATTAACTTTTCTCTCTTTTTTTTCGTGACATTAGCTAAAGCTTACCCCACCCACTATAGAAATACATAACTTAAAAATGGTAACTGTACATCTGAACTGACGTCGTTTGAGTTAAAGATAGTGTTTAGAGTTTTAGAAGTATTTCTGAATAATATTATTGTTCTTTATGCAGAAAAATTGTTGTTCTACATACATTGTAATTCACTGTAGAAAAAAAAACATTCAAGCATGCATTTAAACATTATTTATTGCAAATTCAGTCAGGATAACATAGTGTGGGGAAGCTTAATTTCATCACGTAGACATCCAGAATTCGTGATATCTCACAATCGATTTTGGACATCACAACATTCGTTTTTGATATCACAAAATTATCTTGACATTAATGTCACCGATCGGTTTTTCGTTAGATAATAACAGAATACAGAAAGAGGATGTAAATTATGATCGGATGACTTCGAATGAGTCAATAAATGCTGTAACTAGATCCATGACATGAACAATAGTCTGAAAACATAGAAATAGTTTCCATGACTACAATGTTCTTATTTTGATTATACGTGTATGTATGGTATACAACTTCACTATAAGGCGGTGAGTGGCTTAATGCCTTGATTAGAACATTAAATGATTAAGATGAGAAAGGTTCATGACGAACTGTAAAGATCCCGAAATCAACTTTGTTATATATTATGATCTGATTAGAACATTTTCAAAAAATAAAACAAAATAAAATAAAACAAAAATTAAAACGATTTTGACTTTTTTTTATATCTCAAATTGAATTTTTTATATCGCATAGTTCAAGATTTTGTGACAATACAAGTTGTGTCATGACGTAAACTAACGTAAACCAAGACACGGGCGTTGCTTTGCAGTTGGCGGCGTTATCTCGTCGATATTTCTAGTTTATTAAGGGATAACTGTACTCAAAATTGTCATTTACGCAGGTCAATCGTCGGTTTTATGGTCGGAAATTTCGTTTTACGTCGACGCGTCAGCGGAGCAATAAAACGCAAGTTGCGACCATAAAACCGGCGATTTATCTCCCCAAATGACAATTTTCAATACAGATTCCCCAATCTAATGCACTTATCAGATTTTCACCTTTATAAGTTTGCTACTTTGCACCCATAGCAAACGCTTTCAGCGACGGAAAACCAGACGTCACCCAATTAGAAGTGACGTTACGTAATGATGCTGGTTTTCCGACAGTTTGACGCTACCCAATGAGACGTCGCGTTACATACGTTAGTGCATTATAATCTCAGTTAAATAAAGGATACTCTTTGCGTCAACGAGCCGGCAGACGGTACACAGAGCTCTGCGGGATACTTGTTGCACGATTCTCCCATCAAAGCCACTGCATTTGAGTGAAAACTACTTTGTGATAGCTACACATCGATTTTGTGATATCAAAATTAGCCTATCATCGATGCATCCAGAATTTGAGATTGCTCAAATTAATTCTAAAATCTTCTGGAAGCAAGGAACTGATGAAATATGACTATACCAGAGTCGCATTTATTGTGTCTGTTCATGGGCAGCATTAATACATGTAAATTCGAGTGTATCCAAATGAACGGACAGGATTCGAACCCAAACCGACTACGACAACTCCGCCTAGCCATTAAGAGGCATTAGGTTACCCGATTGCGCCCTTTCGCTCCTGAAAAATACCAAAAAAAAACTAGAAGTGTGTATACTGGACAGAGATGCCCCCGCCTCGTACCTTAAGAAAGATGGCGCCTTGTTTAAGTACTGGCACTTGTAGGATAACTAGGTTCACAGAGGCAGACTTGTGTGGTACATGGTTTATTGTTTTCCTTAGGCAGATGTATTGTGCTTCTTGGACCAAGAGAAGGGTGGGTGGAGTTGGAGGCGGTGGGGGTAAGGGGGGGTCCCAACTGTGATTTGCAATAACAGTCTGTATCTTGCCATAGATGCCATTGAACTTTGCAAGAAACTTTAACAACATTAACAAACGGAAACCATTTTTGTATGAAATGAAGTTGAAAAGGGGCAATAACTCCCAAAATAATAAGCGGATTTTACCCTAAATTGAACCTGACCTGTATTTAATAATTATACATCTGTATATAAAATGTAAATCCAATAATTAAGCTTTCAAAAGATAACGAACGGAAATCATGTTTTCGTACAAAATACGTCGGCAAAGGACCATATCTCCCATAAAAATTGGCAGAATACACCCTTAATCAAACTTGCCCTGTATTTTATGATAAGACACCAGTGTATAATATATGAATCCAATACACTAATCTTTTCAAAAGATAATAAATGGGAACCATTTCTTCGTACAAAATAAAGTAAAAAAAGAACCACAACTCCCATAATAATTTAGGGATTTTCCCCTTAATCAAACTTGATCTTATGAATTTATACATGTGTATAAAATATAAAGCTAATGCACTAATAGTTTCAAAAGATACAAAAGGTTACCAGTTTTTCGTACAAAATAATGTTAAAAAAGGACCATAACTCCCATAAAAACTGTCATATACTACCCTTATTCCAACGTGACCTGTATTTTATAATAGCTATATGTCTGTGTATAAAGCATGAATCCAATAAACTAATCTTTTCAAAAGATTATGAAATGAAACTGAAACTAGGAGAGGATACCTATAAGTTCTTGGAACTTGTTTTCAGATCCGAACATGATATGTATGTGCGAATATATTTTGTACGAAACAAAAAATTACATATTGTTTAAACCACCATTTTTTATACAAAATGAAGTCGAAAAAGGGCCATAACTCCCATAACTAGAGATGGCGGTAAGCATGGCTTATTAAATACCCCCGCATTTAGCACTTAGTTTGCTTTTGTCATCCAACTTTTTATATACACAGCATAGACACGGCTTATCCTTAATTTCTAGCGGGCAAAACTGACAATATTCATGTATACTCTTTTCTTATGTTGGATTCCTAGACCAAATCTGAAAGAAATCAGAGCAAGAATGACAAAAGTGTTTTTACACATAAGAGCAAAAAAAAAAAAACTTAAAATGGGCGTAACTCATAAAAATGGTGAAGTTTCAAACCCATAACTCATTACACATCTACAGACCAGTGTATGTTCACACACTTAAAATTACAAAGTGAAATTTTTCAGCAGGCAAACAATTCCTGGAAAAAATGGCAAACACGTGTCAATTATTTTCTTATGATGCATCTATGAACCAAATTTGAATTAAATCAAAGCAAAAACGACTATAAACCCCGAAAATATGATTGAAATATCAAAAAGGGCATAACTCTGGCAAGAGGGGTCATATTTGAAAATGGAAACCTTAATGCATAGTTTCATACCAATATCAGTTCACATACTTATTTTCAAGAAAAATGGTCAAGCAGTCTGTGAGGAGATGCGATAACAAACTTTTTTTGGAAACTAGAAGGTTGTCAAGGTACAACTGGTCGAGCCCGCTGTTTGCTAAAGTGACCTATAAGTATGTCAAGACTAAGTTACTGATTCACTCTAGAAAGGAGCCAAACAACATCATGCTTATCTAGCGTTTTCTTTTTTTCAAATGTTCACAAAGGAAAATAAGTAGAAGTGATAACCCAGACAAGCTCAATTTATGACAGTTACAATATCTGACCTACAACTGTGACCTTGACCTTGGACCTACCCAAACACATATGTCACTTGACACTTCCACTCATCAAGAAGAACAATTGTGCCAAATTATTTTGAAATCCATCCGTAAATGTAGAAGTAATGGCTCGTACAAGCTCAATTTATGGCCATTTTATTATTTGACCTTTAAGTGTGACCTTGACTTTGGACCTACTAGAACAAATGTTCCAAATGACACTTCTTATCATCAAGGAGAACAATTGTGCCAAATTATTTTGAAATCCATCTGTAAATGTTGAAGTTATTGTTCAGACAAGCTCAAATTATGACCATTTTATCATTGGACCTTCAAGTGTGACCTTGACATTGAACCTACCTGAATAAATTTTCCAAACGGCACTTTTAAACATCAACGACAACAATTGTGCCAAATTATTTTGAAATCCTTCCATCAATGTAGAAGTAATCGCTCAGACAAGCTCAATTTATGGCCATTTTATCATTTGCCCTTCAAGTGTGACCTTGAACTTAAAGCTACCTAACAAATGTTTCAAATGGCACTTTTATTCATTAAGGAGAACAATTGTGCCAAATTATTGTGACACCCATTCGTAAATGTAGAAGTTATGGCTCGGACAAGCTCAATTTATGGTTATTTTATCATTTGACCTTCAAGTGTGACCTTGACCTTGGACCTACCTGAACAAATGTTTCAAATGGCACTTCTATTCATCAAGGAGAACAATTGTGCCAAATCATTTTGAAATCCATCCATAAATGTAGAAGTTATGGCTCGGACGAGCTCAATTTATGGCCATTTTATCATTTGACCTTCAAGTGTGACCTTGGCCTTGGACCTACCTGAACAAAGGTTTCAAATGGCACTTCTACTCATCAAGGAGAACAATTGTACCAAATTAATTTGAAATACATCCATAAATATAGAAGTTATGGCCCGGACAAATCCGGACGGATGCACGCACGCACGCACAGACTAACGCACGCACGCACGGACATACACCGAACTGACATAGTAACAACTATGTCGCACTCTCCGCAAGCGGGCTCGACAAAAATATAAAGTAGCATAACCCAGCAGAAAAAACACTTCCCGGAAGAACTGGAAAACACGTATCAACTATTTTCTTATGATGCATCTATGAACCAGATTTGAATAAAATCAAAGCTAAAATGACTAAAAAAATCAGGACCAATAATATTAAAAAGGGGCATAACTCAGGCAAGAGGGATCAGATTCCAAAATAGAAACATTTATGCACATGTTATACCAATATGGGTTCACATACTTAATTTCAAGAAGATCGGTCAAGCGGTCTAGGGAAGTTGCGATAACAAACTTTCTTTGCGAAAAAGATACAGGGATATAACTCAGCAATAAAAGCTATCCGTGAAAAAAAAACTGAAAAATGCGTATCAACTCTTTTTACATGCTGCATCCAAGGACAATATTTGAAACAAATCGGAGCAAGTGTTGCGGACGGACGAACGGATGGACGGACAGACGGACGGAAGGACTACGTGAAAACAGTATACCCCCTCAAACACAGTTTGCGGGGGATATAACAGCAACTGAAAAGGGACATAGATTAGAAAATATGCCGAAGTTTCAAACCCAAGACTCAATACACATCTATAGACCAGTGTACGTTCACACACTTAATTTGAAAAATAACAGAGAAACAGTTTAGGAGAAAACACAGCAACAAACTCTGTTTTTAGAAACCACATAGGGGCATAACAAGGCCGGAACAACCTCTGGAAAAAAAAAACTGAAAAATATTTGTCACCTGTTCTCTTCTCCTGTATCAATGCACCAAATAGGAATAAAATCGAAGCACCATGACATAAAAATCCTATATCAACAGAGCAGGAAATATCAAAAAGGGGCGTAACTCAGGCAAACATGGTTGGCAGTTAAAATCATAAGCTTAATGCATATTTTCATAGCAATATGTGTTCACATTCTTGATTTCAAGAAAATCTGTCAAATAGTTTTGGAGGAGTAGCGATAATAATCTTTTATTACAAAAAATATAAAGGGGAATACCTCGGCAGGCAAACACTTCCCTAAAAAACTGGGAAACATGTGTCAACAATTTTCTGATGATGCAACTATGAGCCAAATTTGAATTAAATCAAAGCAAAAACGACTAAAAAACAAGAGGCCCACGGGCCACAAAGCTCACCAGATCTCTAGGTCAACACTGCTATCACATTTGTATAGGCTTGAAATTGTACAGGCTAATACAAAACATACAACTACAAAGTCTCAGTCTGAGTCTGTTGAGCTGATTACAAAATATATAGCTATTTTCCACATTTAATTGCAGTGACAACAAAAAAGGATCATTTTCAAACCATTTTTGCTATTTTTTGTTTTGGTTGCCATGGTAACTGATTGAAATGAGCAGTGTGCAGAAAAAAAATATATGGCTGATAAAAGACCACTCAAGGAAAATTTCTGAAAATGTAAGCTCAGACTATCTGCAATGGCTTAGCAATGAAGCCCATAATTGTTTATCCACTATAAATTGCCATACCAAACAAGTCCTTTGGACAATGACAATCGAGAACATAAAATATATAAAGGCTAATATGATTAGTATGTCTGTGAAGTCTCTGCCTCATAGAGCGTATTGTTTTTGAGATGATTTATTTTTTTTGTTGTTGTTTTTTCTGTGTTTTTTTTTTTGTAACATTTTAGTTTCCATGGCAACCAATAATAAAAATAGCAATGGGCCAAAAACATATACTGATAGAAGTCTTCTCAAAAACATTTCTGTAAACGTTTTGCCAAAATATCTGCAAAGGCTTGGCAGTAAATGCCATTTTTCAATTTTCCCTATTGTAAGTCTATGGGAACACTCCGTTGCCATAGCAACCAAACATAATCGCCGATTTTCATAAAAAAACACAAACTTACAATACCCCAGCCCAAGGATGCAACAGATGAAATTTGGGCCAAATCAGTCCAATGGCTTCACAGAAAATAGTTTTTAAGTAATTTTTCGTTAATTTTTTGCATTTTGGTTTCCATGGCAACCAATGAAAAGAGCAATGTGCCAAGAACATATGGCTAATTAAAGACTTCTCAAGGAACATTTCTGTAAAAGAGTTGTCAAAATATCTGCAATGGCTTGGCAGTAAATGCCATTTTTCAATTTTCCCCATTATAAGTCTATGGGAACTCTAAGTTGCCATAGCAACCAAACTAAAGAGTCGATAAACATAAAAAAACACAAACTTTCAATCCCCTAGCCCAAGGATGCTAAAGATGAAATTTGGGCAAAATCCGCTTAGTGGCTTCAGAGGAGATGTTGTTTGAAAGTGTTGACGGATGACGACAGACGACGTACGACAGACGAAATACGACGACGGACAACTGCCTATCCTATAAGCTCCCCCGGAGCCTTCGGCTCTGGTGAGCTAAAAAACAAAATTAGAATTAAAAATATCAAAAAGGGACATGGCTCAGGCAAGAGGGGTCAGATTTCGAAATGAAAACCTTAATGCACATTTTTATACCAATATGTGTTCACATACTTAATTACAAGAAAATCGGTCAAGCGGTCCAGGAGGAGTTGCGATAACAAACTTTTGTACGAAAAATATAAACGGGCATAACTCAGCAAGAAAACTCCTCCCGGGAAAAATAGTAAGCATGTGTCAACTTTTCTTATAATGCATCTATGAACTGAATTTGAATAAAATGTAAGCAAAAACGGCTACCCCATCCCCCCCCCCAAAAAAAAAACAACATAAAAACTAGGGCCAAAAATTTCATAAAGTGGCATAACTCAGGCAAGAGGTGTCAGATTTCATATGGGAGAAACTTTAATGCAATCTTCATACCAATACATGTTCACATACTTAATTTCAAGAAATCGGTCAAGTGGTCTAGGAGGAGTCGCGATAAACTTTTTTTATGAATAAGTATAAAGGGGCATAAGTCAGCATTAAACCCCATCCGCGAAAAACTGAAAAAATATGTATCAACTCTTTTCACATGCTGCATCCATGAACCAAATTTGAAACAAATCGGAGCAAATGTAGCGGACGGACATACGGACGGAACGACAACGTGAAAACAGTAAACTAGTTCGCGGGGGGGGGGGGATGTTATAATAAACGGACTTTACCCAAAATCGAACTTGACCTCTATTTTATAATTATATACCTGTGTACAAAATATAAGTTTAATACACCAATGTTTTCAAAAGACATCGAATTGAAAACCGTTTTTTTTTTCATACAAAATGAAGTCGAAAACGGGCCAAAACTCCCATAATGATAGACGGGTTTTAGCCTAAGTCAAACTTGACCTGTATTTAATGATTATATACCCGTGTATCAAATGTGAATACCTTTATTTTATGATAATACATGTATACATGTGTATAAAATCTGAATCCAATACCTTAATCTTTTCAAAAGATAATGAATGGAAACCATTTCCTCGTACAAAATAAAGTCCAAAAAGGGCCATAACTCCCAAAATAATAGACGGATTTCCCTTTAATCGAACTTGACCTGTATTTTCTGATTATATACCTGTGTATAATATATGAATCCAATGCACTAATCTTTCAAAAGATAATGAACGGAAACCATTTTTTTCGTACAAAATAAAGTCAAAAAGGACTATGACTCCCATAATTATTATAATTGACAGATGTTCGTTCCCCTGAATCGAAATTGACCTGCATTTTCTGATTATATACCTGTGTATTAAATATGAATCCAATATACTAATCTCTTCAGAAGATAATGAACGACAACCGTTTTTTCATACAAATTGGAGTCGAAAAAGGGCCATAAATCCCAAAATAATAGACGGATTTTAGCCTAAATCGATCATGACCTATATTTGATAATTTTATACCTGTGTGTGAAATAAGAATTGACTATATCGGTGTTTTCAAAAGATATCGAACGGAAACTGATTTTTTTTATACAAAATGAAGTCGAAAAAGGGCAGCGCTGGTAAAGTATGACCCCCCCCCGCAATTAAAATGGCGGGGGCATAAAAAGGAGTTTCATCGAACAATGTTGAGCTTGTTTTCCCTGAATAAGCCGTCGGATAGTTTCTTATTGTCCACATTAGTGCATTCATTGGTCTGTTCAGTTAACTGCAATTGTTGCGGTTTGGTTTAACCATTACGGGGGCTAAGGGCGAGGTTTGGATCCATTCAAACATATTTCAGCTCCCAGTAATCTTTTGCTGACCGTTCCAAGTCGGTTCTGCTACGAGGGTCATCCAAAAAGTTCTGTCACTGGCTTATATCTCAAAAATGAAAAGTGCTATTCACCTAAAATAAAAACCATTCAAACACCCTGTTTTTATCACATAGCTATAAAAAACTGATTTTTGTATCAATGACATAACATTCACAATCTGCTTCAAAAGATGGGTACCCTCACCCTACTGGCAAATTAGTAGATGCAACTCCGGCAATAATCAAAGAAGGGATGTCTATTATCGCTGCCCGGTGCCTACGATATCTCAGATGCTAATAAACACAACGAAAAAATCTCCAAGTGATTCTGTCCATTTTAAAGAGTTTACAGCATTTCGTAGTCTCAACTTTTTGCAAACAACGTCATAGGAAAATCGACTAGGTCATGTTCTAAGTTCAAAAGCTTCATAAACGTGTAATATTTCAAATTCTGAAGCATATCTTTACTGCAGTAGATCATGACAGTGTGTTCTCAATCAAAATTTCAGAAAAGATCCCTAAACTGAAGGCACAGTGGGTCTTTGAAAATCATGTGACTGTGTATTTCACCATATTTCATAGATCAATATTTGCATCGCATATGATTGACAAAAGTCGCTGATTTTTATGTGGTGTCCCACAAAATGCACCGGACAGCAACCCTGAAACTTTCAGAATCCTGCGTTATGTAATTGACGAGATATGCAGCATTAAGCAAGCCAGCAGAAAAACCAAAATCGTGAAAATAGGCCAGTGTCAAATATAAGCTCTGTATTTGAGCTTATAACTAAACCAGATAGCATGTTTTCACCATGTATCTGGTATCAGTATAAAGAAAAAAGATTGTTCTTTTGATTGTTGCAAACCGTGGTAAGCTATCACGTCTGTGAGCAAAGTTATAAGTCCAGTGACAGAACTTTTTAGACGATCCTCGTATTGTGGCTTCTTGATGTTACATTGTGCTATGGCCACTTGTCTATGCCTATCATAAAACAAAGCTTGTGTCGACAGTTAAAAAGTTTTATGGGAGACATCATGACCTTGTTGATCCCTACAACGTGTTCTATTCTAAACTAATCTACGATTTGATGGCCTCAGCCGAAGCTTAGTTAAGCTTTCAAATACCGCACTTTCAATTTCACTGACTTTTTCCACAGATACATAGATATGGCGGATGTATTATAATAGGCAGGTGGTGCCTAGTACCCCGCGGGCACCTGATCACACCTCTGTTTTGGGGTCCATGTCTGTGTATCTAAAATATTCCGGAATTGTCTATGTTTAACTGACCTACGAGATCGGACTTATGTTTGGGTACTTTGATCACTATCATTTATGCAGTTTGGTCACCTGTTTTGCTATCCAATATGTCTTTTGTTTTGTTTTATTTTGTAAGTTAAGGGTTAAATATGTAAACATGGATGTTGGTGCCGTTTTTGATTGGGGTAGATGTATGACCACCTGTTTTGGAAAGGACTGCTCATTTGGTTTACCGTGCGTGTTTTTCGTAAACTTGTGTCATTTATCCGTGTCTGTGTGCTTCTTTTCCCTATCTATATTTCGAGGGCGGGATGTGGAATTTGATTGTATTAACTCCTGATTATTGCCTTTGTTCTTACTTTACTTAGTACTGACAGATACCCTGGTCCCCACAAATCATCAACTGGCTGCAGAGGAGAAGATAAAAATGTTGACATGAGAAAGAATCTCAGTGTCCTTGAACAAAGATCAACGAATGTCATTGACCTTAAGGGATATAATTTCTACATCTGGTCATTTGATAAATCATATATACCATATATTATACCTTACACTTAAATAGTTTCTGAGAACCCCACTGTTTAAGCATTTCCCCTTATAAAAGCATTACGTACCAAAGTTGAGCGTGTCGTAAATTAGGTCAAGGTCAACCTACGGTCATCATTTGTACAAACTATGATGGGATTAAATGACTTATGCCAATGCCAGGTTTCTAGGTCGTAAGCTTTTCGGTTCTTGAGGAGAAGATTGTTGAAAGGTTTGAACATATATGGGCATGGCGGCCATCTTGGTCAGGTTACCAAGACCATATTAATAAACTTTATTTCCTTTGGCCCACTGAAGCTTCATATGAAAAATGGCTTCAATCGACACAGGGGCTTAAGTGGAGAGGATGATTGAAACAGTTGATAGGAGACATAATTTCAGTGTCCTTTAACAAAGGTAAAAATATGACCTTGACCTAAAGTGACATTTTTTCATCTGGTCATTTAGTTAATATATACCAAATATATACCTTAAACTTAGAAGATAAGATTGTTTCTGAGAAAGCAATTTTTAAGCATTTTCCCATATAAGGCACAGCGTACCAAAGTTCACCGTGTCGTAAATTAGGTCAGGATCAACCTATGGTCATAATTTGTACAACATATGATGGGTTATAATGACCGATGCCATAAACCAAGTTTCAAGGTCATAGACTTTTTGTTTCTGGACAAGAAGATTTTTGAAGAGTTTTTAGTATATATGCGCGTGGTTTTAGTTTTATGAGTTCGTACGATATGTCCAAAGCGCAATTTCGCTTGTTGATACTTATTTATTTCACAATGTTTTGCAGTTTTACAGAAGCCAGCGGCATTTTGAAAACTCAATTCAAATGGAATTATCGACAGACTATAGTATTACTAAATTCTGGGCGGAGCCTGATTATTTTTTCACCATTTTTTTTTAGGCAAGATTATTTTTAATCCACCTTTGAGCCAATTTATTTTTTCTTGCATATTCAAACACAGAGATTTATTTTTGAAAAATATACCCCCTCCCCAGAATAGCGTATAGTCAGTCCCCAAGTCAGTGATTAGATATCGGCATTCCTGGCACTTGTAAAACCCTACACAGTAATATTGACTTTTTTTGTTTAGCTTACCTCAGTCTTTAGACACTTGCCAAACACTACACATTAATATTGCCTGTTTTTGTTTAGCTCACCTAAGCCTTTAGGCTGATAGGTGAGCCACTAATATAGCCGGGTGTCCGATGTCAAGCCGTCGTCAACATATTTAAACGTCTTCTCCTCTGAAACCTCTGCGCCAATTGAAGCCATATTTCATATGGAGCCTACTGGGTCGTGGGAACGAATAATTGTTCGCAGGTTTAGGTCACATGACCAAAATGACCTTCATGGCCATAAATGGTAAACACCCTTCAAATCTTCTTCTCCAGAACCGAAAAGTCAATGAAACCGGGAACTCAAGCCAATTACATTTTGTCCAAATGATGACCGTAAATTGACCTTGTCCTAACTTATGACAAGGTAAACTTTGGTTCGTTATGCTTTTATATAAGAAAATGCGTAAAAGGTGTTTTTTTCTGTTTAGCTAACCTGAGCCTTTAGGCTAATAGGTGGGCTTATAGTACAGCCATGCACCGTCCGTCAGTATTCCGTCCGTCGTCCGTCCGTCCGTCGTCAACATTTTCAAGCAACTTCCACTCTGAAACCACTGGGCCGATTAAAACCATATTTCATATAGAGCCTAGATAGGTGGCGGGATCCTGAGTTTGTGTACATGTGTACATCCCCAAAGCACCTGTCAAGCACAAATGCTATTTACAAAGAATCCACTGAAAACATTACGCAAACTTTATACCCTACAGTGCAAAATGCATGCTAAAATGACTAAGTTTAAAAGGCCATAATTCCTTCCGAATTATGTTTTTCCTATCAAAACCAACATGCACATCTTCACTATGTCCACAACAAGTCTCCAATGTCTGAAAAACAGCCAATGAAAATTGTGGGAGGAATTGATTACACAAAGAACTTACCCTACAATGCAAACATATGCCTAAAATGACTAAGTTCAAAGGGCTATAATTCTGTCAAAACTAATTTTAGCTCCAACAAAACCCACATGCACATTTTCAATATGTCCATAACATGTATGCCAAGTTTGAAAAAGATTGATTGGAAACTGAGGGAGAAGTTGATTACATAATCTTCACACCCTACAAATGTAAAAATTTGCCTAAAATGACTTAGTTCAAGAGGCCGTTATTCAGTCAAAATCAGTTCTATTTTCAACAAAAACCCAAATGCACGTTTTATTATATGCCCACAACATGTATGCAAGGTTTGAAAAAGATCCATTGAAAACTGTTGGAGAAGTTGATTACACAAACCACATACCCTGCAATGCAAAATTTTGCCTAAAAGGACTAAGTTCGAAAGGCCGTTATTCTGTCAAAGTTTATTCTAGCTCCAACAAAAACCCACATGCACATTTTCAATATGTCCATAACATGTATGCAAGGTTTGCAAAAGGTCCATCGAAAACTGTGGAGAAGTTGATTACGCAAATACATACCCTACAATGCACAAATTTGCCTAAAATGACTAAGTTCAAAAGGCCGTAATTCTGTTTAAATTGATTCTAGCTCCAACCAAAACCCGCATGCACATCTTCAATTTGTCCACAACATATATGCGAAGTTTGAAAAAGATCCACTGAACACTTTGGGAGAAACTGATTACGCATTATATCGTAAAGTGTGACGAACGGACGGACGGACAGACGGACGGTCGAACGGACAGACGGTCGGTCGGTCGGACAGACAGGAGCAGAACTTAATGCCCCTGACTATCGTCACGGGGGCATAACATAATTTAATAAGCAATGGCAATAGAAAACCATGACAGCAGCATCAGTTTGGAAGATTTGACAATAAATAACTGGGAAGCTTACATTGGTTTTTCATGTGCGTAGCCCAAACTCTGGATTCGTATGTACATATACTGGTATAAGATTCGATTACAACAGCATTGTAAAATGAAATGGGCAAACTCTTTGAAATTTAGTCAAGTTATGTCTTGCTACCCAAAGAGATCTCGTAGCATGCAACATAAATGCACCAACTGCATTCTAAAGTCAACGCCAATCGACTGGATATTCACAGGCAGAAGGGTCCTCAATACATATGTTTACTTTATCAATACAGAAACATCAGTGCCATGATATCATACTGTAAAAGTAGTAAGTGCATTTCACAAAATAATACATACCATCAGATCGCCCTATAAAGATGATAAATTTTATTGGAAACTGGTTTCCGAGATCAACCCTCCACCATGATGGCCCATAGCTAGCACCGGCACAGCAACGACATCTGTCTGCGTCTGTATCTTCTCTAAAGTCCACAGCATTGGAAGCTTTGTAATTCGTATATACTGACGACATAGAAACCGTTACTTGACCTCTGACTCGTTTTATTAAGTTATCCTCTGAAAGTCGAGAATAAAAATTTAAAGAGTAACTACACTTCAGGAACTGACTAAATCAGATCCCAAACCCTATCCCCAACATCAAAGGGAAGATTGACAAAGACATCCCAACAAACACTAAATTACAAGTGATAAGCCGAGTCAGCAGCTCTTTCCCAAATAGGCGGCAACTCAGCTATCTTTATGGAACTAAATAATTTAGACCAACAGAAGGGTAACAACAAACTAAGCAAATTATACGAAAAACATTTAACAACTTTTTTTCACCTATTTTCTATTTGTATCATAGAAGGGTTAAAATGAGAACACAATAAATTAAACAGCACCGAACATAGAACGAATGCAACTGCAACGAAAGTACCGCCTGGATTAAACCGCCGGAACACCAAAAACGCTTATCTATTCGTTGTTGCTTATCAGCAGGACATACATATATTTATATATTTATTTTTTGGATGGTGACGTTCCACGTCGTCCCTCTTATGGAGTGTATATTTCTCAACTTATAAGATTTGCTAGAGTGTGTAGTCATGTAGATGACTTTAATGCTCGTAATAAATGTTTAACTGCTAAACTTCTTCAACAGGGCTATCGGTATCATAAGCTTAGAAAGGCTTTTTCTAAATTCTATCGCAGACACCATGAATTGGTTTCAAAATTTGATGTCGGATTAAAATTTCTTTTACACCAAGGCCTATCGGAACCAGAATTTTATGGTGACTTAGTATACAAATTCAAAAAGATTAAGGGTAGGACTGATTTTTCTGATCAATTCCGAAAAAAAATAATACGTCACAAACGTATTGGCTATAATTTAAATGTTATGCGACAGTCTGCATGCTTAGTGATTAACCCAATCACGGTTGATAACTTTGCTGCACTCTTTAATTGCACACCGGGGGATCGGTCGTCAGACTCTATGATGGCCCCGACCTAAAGCTATATATTTTAGTTGGTTGGGACCGGAGCCTTTTTGTCTGTTGCTTGGTCCACCGGGGCTCAACTGGTGACCTTCTTTTGCTTCAGATTTCCAGTGGGGTTGTTTGGCCGGACAGGGATCTCCACCTGTCAGACGGCCCGTTGTATCTGTTGAGTCCTCGTCTTTGCTTCTTCATGGTGTTGAAATTTGATTTATGTGTTTACCGTTATGATTCATTGACGAGTTAGAGGGTTATCATGCGAACCGAACAACCAACTAAATGTTTTGTACCACTTCAGAAACTGAGGGTGAGGTTGGGCCTGTAAAATCGATTTAAGCCCCCCAGTAATTCATTACTGACCGTTCCAAGGCGGTAGTTCTGTTGTGGTTCTCTGTTGCCTGTTTTTGGTGTCAGAGTTTCTGTGATGTTTTACCTTATGTATGTTCTTATTATTTTTGGTTCGGTTTGGGTTGCTGAGTGGCCACCTTTTGGGAACAAGCTGCTCACTCGGTTTGCCATATGTTCTCTGTATCTTAATTATTTGTAATCTTAGTTGTTTCCAACTATGGTTTGAGGGCTGGATTTGGATTTTGATTGTTTCAGTTCGTGGTCTTTGCATACTTTTTACTTTTATATGGAAATTACAAAAAAAATATATTAAACCCTCTAAGTTCGCGACAATGATGTCATGGCAGCGATATACCTATACAGTACTTTGGAACTCATTTGTCAAATTCTTTCCGTTTAGGTATTATATTCATCTAGAAAAATAAACAGCTAAGGAATACACCCGTGTTTCCATTATTTAATGATGATGCCTCGTCTTTTAGATTTAGTCAAGTATGTTTATGACCGATTTTACTATCAAACAGAATACGAAGATGTTCTGAGGTTTGTTTGATTTCGAATATTAAACACTACTAAAATACAAAGATATTGGTATGAGGCGAGTCATTTTTATCAAATGAAGGAGCAGGGTACATTACACAACCCGCAGGTTTGCACTATAATCACTGTGTGAGTCCGTCCGTCCGTTATCAGTTAGCGAAAACCGTTATCAGTTAGCGAAAACGCTTATAACTCTTGAACCGCAGGGGATATTTTGACAAAATTTTGCATACTTATACATGTCAACATTGTCTAACGACTCGCATGCATAACAACCTTTTATGATGGACGAGACTTTGCTGAGCACAAGTTGAAAATTTACGGCCAACTACTGAAAATGTTCATAACTTTTGGACCGCTTGGTATATTTGCTTCAAATTTTGTATACTTATGTAATTTAACATTGCCCAGCCACTGGTATGAAAACAGTGACGAGGCCTCACCGAGCATCAATTTGGCTGGTCGAGCTCTTTTATTGAAAATGCTCATAACTCTTGGACATCTTGGTATATTTGCTTCCAATTTTGTATACTTATGTATATTAACATTCCCCTGCCAATGGTATCAAAACAGTGACAAGGCTTCACCGAGCATCAATTTGGCCGGGCGAGCTCGTTTACTAAAAACGCTCATAACTCTTGGACCGCTTGGTATATATGCTTCAAATTTCAAATGTTATGAGACGTCATTTTACAATGTCAGAGATGGGTCCCAAATTCTAATTAAGATGGCTGCCATAAAACACTGCACTACGGATTAAAATAGATTCTACTCACCAAGTTAGAACAGGTAATGGTTTAATACTTCGTGATATGACCTTTCATAATTATAACCCGTCGACACCCACGCCTTGCAAGACTTTCGTAGAGTTTTCTGATGTAATTTTAAACTGACAGAATCCCAAGCACTAAGCAATTCACGTCGCAGATCATCAACTGACCCAATGAGATAAAGTCTAGATTTTATGGTGTTCTTCATCAATTACCAAATGTTCTCTATAGGAGTAAGATCTTGACTCTGAGCAGGCCAGGGTAGCACTGTTATACGGTTATCCTGCTTCCACTGTTCGCACAATCGTTTGACCTAAAGGCCGTAATTTTGTTACACACATCAAATTTGATGTACCGATCATTTTAATGATAATAACGTTAGGTTGAGTTCAATATTGACAGGCTTATGCTTTTTTTTTCTAATTTGCACAAAAAATTGTAGGTATGATCCATTACTCTCAACAATTGTAACAACTTAAGCATTGATTCATAGATGTATGGACCATAAGCAATAAGCAGACCAGTATTTTTCTCTTTCTTTTCCATCGGCTTCATATTTATAGAGTGAGGCCCCTTTTTGGAAAAACTAAATATTTGTTTGTTAGCCAACTTCTAAAAAGTATTTAAGGTACATTGTTCTTTTCTAATATGCTGGTAGGACCTAAGGTGTTAATCGCCTGATTAATTTTGGTCTAATATCGAAAAAGAGAATGACTGAATTATATCATTTTATTAATTTCGTCATTTTCCAACATTCGAACCGTTTGACCTCGAGACCTGATGTTAGAAAAGTAAAGGTATTTGATGTATCAAATACTTCGATGATAATAGCATCATGTTTAGTTCATTAATGACTGAGTTATGTCCCTTTCCTACTTGTACAAAGCATTATAGGTATGATCTAATACTCAAAAATTGTAACTGCTGGAGCCGTGATAATTCCTTGGTGGAAAACCTTTAAAAATAGGAAGACCCGTATTTTACTTTGCAATCGGTTTCGTGCTTTAAGAGTTATGCCCCATTCTCCAAAAATTAAAAGAAAGCTTGTTCCCCAATTCCTTGAAAAAAAACACAAAAAACGTTAAAGCTAGAATGCCCTAATTTTGCATACTGCTAAAAGCTTACATGTGAAATACTTGACTAACGTTTGTGGTTGCCAACATTTTAGCCGATCGACTTAGAGACCGGATTTTAGGCATACTAAAAGAATGTGATGTGTTTATTAATCTGATGATAGTTAATAAGTTGCATTCGTTATTGACATAGTTATGCCTCGTTTGGACCGTTTGACCAAAATACCTAATTTTCACTACACTATCAGAATTTGACGTGTTTATTG
Source organism: Ctena decussata (assembly GCA_963989385.1). Classification (NCBI taxonomy): domain Eukaryota; kingdom Metazoa; phylum Mollusca; class Bivalvia; order Lucinida; family Lucinidae; genus Ctena; species Ctena decussata. The sequence goes on from OZ022506.1 coordinate 84,632,386, forward strand.
TTCTGATGATAGTTACGGTATGTTACATTCATTATTGACATATTTATGCCCTATTTCTTTTTCGTATAGAACAGTTTAGGGATTATCTATAACTCAAGAACTGTATTTGCTGGAGCCTTTATGATTCGAAAGTGAAAAGATCGTAAAATTTCAGCTGAACCGTATATTTTTTTCCTTTTGCGTTGGAACCTTACTTACAGATCTATGCCCCTTTTGCGAAAAAATAACTAAAAGTTAGTTCCCATAAACCTGTAAAATCCTTTAGAGCTAGTACTGGTTAACCGCTTAGGAGATCTAAGCCTGCCCAGGAAAAGTGTGGTTAGTTTAAATGACCGTCCCGACATGACCATGGGTGTTTACAGTGGACGTTGAACAAAAACACAATTTCTCAAATTTCCTTTAGAGCTAGGATGCTCGTATTTAGTATACTGATAGGGTCTACGTTGTAGATCAACTGAGTAACTTTTTGGCTAAGTTTGTAAATATTTGACAGAATTATTTCCCTTCTTTGATTTGATTTCCCTTCTTTTAGATATTTTGAATCGTTTGACTTAGACATTTTATTTTTGGAGTACTCAAAATATTTTTCTTATGATATTTGATGTGTAGATCATTTCATGGTTGGCAACATTATGTTGCATTCAGTATTGATAGGGTGTTGCCCCTATTCCTGTCTCTATATTATATTGAGGGTTGAACTATTACTCAACAGACGTAATTGCTTTTGCCTTGGTATTTCATAGATGGGTACATGTACAAATAAAATAACAGACCTGTATTTTTACTGATTTACATTGACTTTGTTTAGGTCAGGCAATTACAACATCTAGTTTCTTACTTACTTTAAAGACACATTTTTGATTGCATAATACCCTAATGACTGTTTATTGAAACATGCTGCTTAGAGATAAGAGATCTCAGTAAGTGTTATAACACTGATACAGGTAGGGGCCTCATACAGGGAAATCAATTGTCCAGGGAAAAGAGTGACTATGGTCATCAACAGATTTACCAGATTTATTTAGTTAGGTAGCCTACATTCATACTGATTAGCGCTAAAAAGACAGAAGACAATATAAAAAGTTTTTTTATTTACAAAAAAATGAATGTGAACTAGCACATAACAGAAAAAAGCCGTCCATCTAAGTCCCATTCAGCCACATTGATAATCCAAGAAATTTTAATACAATTTCACTTGCTTGTCGAAATAATATAAAATAATAATATGAGTATCCGAAGTTTTCAAAAGAATCTGATTCAGTCACAAAATAGCACTTCAGTTCACTGTTCGTACCAAAAAGGCATCACAGTACACAATCCAGAAAAAAATGTGAGCATTACCAATCATGGTATGATTTTCACCAGTCCATTTTTAGACATTTTTAATGCTGCATGTCAGTCCTAAAATCAGTGACAAGTATGAAGCGTATGAAATACTGTTTTCAAAACTGGTACTGACTGTATAATTTCTGGTTAGGAATGAATCTCCTTACAGTTGAATGAAACATAATGATGACTACAACCTGAACCCTATACATCCAAATGAAAATAAATCCAGTCCTTATCAGTCATGATACAATCAATAACAGTTTATTTTAAAAACAGTTTTAAGCGTTTCATGCTTGACCAATGTTTGGACAGCATGGAAAGTATGAAGGTCTGTTCTTAAAATAGGCTGGCACGCAATATATGATATAGGTTTGTAAACAGTGAGTATTCAAACAGTCTGCTGTCATGCGCAGGCTGATTAAACATCATATTTCGCTTTTCTGGGTGCATATTCATGTTCTTCTTTATTTATTTTTGCGGAAATATTAAATAGAATTAGCAAAGAAATAAATTAAAAAAAAAAAAAATTGTTTTTGTGTACAACTTACACATGACATGTTTGTACATTTATCTAGCTGGAAATCGTTCTGCTGTTTCATGATGCCAGAAACTTTAAAATGGTTTGCTTGTAGATAATAAAACATGTTAGTGTTTGCATTTACTTGAAAAAAAGGATGAACTTATGAATAACTCATTCGAAAAATCTTGTATGAAAATATTCACTAGTTTCGTAATAGAATGAAACAATGAAAACTATTATACAAATTTTTATACATTTTGAATTATTTATTCATCTTTATTTTTTAAAGTAAATGCATTTCATGATGCCAGAAACTTTAAAATATTTGCTTGTAGATAGTAAAACATGTTTGTGTTTGCATTTACTTGAAAAAAAATGATGAACTTATAAATAATTCATTTGAAAACTCCAGTATGAAAATACTCGCTAGTTTCATACCAGAATGAAACAATGAAAATTATTCTACAATTTCAATACATTTAAAATTATTTACTTATCTTTATTTTTTAAAGTAAATGCATACTCATGATAATAGCAGTTTCCCCAGACCAGGCTCCCCCTGATAGGTAATTGTCCCTGGCTTAATCCCCTCATAATCACTTAGATAAGATAAGCCTTTGATGTGAGCTATGACCCTAAGTACTGTTTATTGTGGGTGATCAATCTGTGCCACCCCAATTTGTTAAAGAAAAAAATGTGTCTTTAATTCAGCTCAGTGACCCTAGACGACCATAAATTATATGATCAAATCATAGTGACTTCTATAATTGTGGTCGCCTGTAGAGCTACCGATTTCTCTTTCTGTTTTTGTTTTGTGGTCGTAATAGAAAAGGTGTAAAATAGTTTATCGCACCTCTGTTTTGGGGTCCATGTCTGTGTATCTAAAATATTCCGAAATTGTCTATGTTTAACTGACCTACGAGTTCGGACTTATGATTGGGTACTTTGACCACTATCATTTGTTTTGTGCGCTGTGTTTTGAATGGGTTTTTGACGTTTGCTGTTGGACTGAGTGTCTCTATTACCGCAAATGTGGTGTAACGTTTTGTCCAGTTTTATTCTATCTTTTTCTTCTCTCGGTGTATTAATGGTATCTGCACTGTAGCTTATGCCTTTATTGAGTATCCATTTCTTAACTTACTCCAAGAATGCTATTATGTGACTTACTGCATAGTTTTATCAAGGTTGGTGTATGTATACACGATGAACTTACCTACGCTGCAGTTGTTTGCTTGCCAGCCGGCCGAACACAGATCTAAAGGACAGCTACCGTTGATGCGATTGCAGGGTTTACCGGCAAGACAATGGCAGGGATATCTACAGTCTTGTCCAAAAGTTCCGTTAAAGCAAGCTATAATAAATAATTAGAATATAAATACATTCAATGTACACGTTGGTTTCATAACTGAAGAAATCGAGTGTTTAATGCACTAAGCAACTGAAATGAAATAATGTAAACCGGCACTGGTCACAGAGTTCAAATAAATCCAAGATGCCATATCAGCGAACATTAAAATAATGTCAATTTCATTAAAGTGTAAGAAACAAGTGCTAATTAATATCCAACAGCACGAGAACCAGATGATAACTTTATATTTAAGTAAACCTGTAAGGTTGAAACTTTTATGGGGATAATCATCAGGTAGTGCTTATGCATGTCACTTTAGTGTGAAAAAAATTGACGTCTGATTAAAAGCGTTGCGTACTTTTATGCGTTTTTTCCAATTTAGACAAAATGCTTTTAGAGAAACAAATAGGCATTATGTCAATTTTATGTTTAGAAGGAACAAGTGTTTGAGCCTTTGGAGAATAGTCAGAGAATCATCAGGCAACTAAGACCATGTCCATAAATGCTGACTGATGAAAGAATTTAACACGAGCCATTGGGCTGTTGAATATATGTAGAAAGATGATTTATATGTAGAAAGATGATATAAACATGACTGACCAGACATTAGTGCCGTGTTTAACATTAAGCCTGCTACTTTGAAAAAGAAAAATAATGAGTTGTTTTTTAACATCAAATATCAACTTTGGAAAAGGAGAGAAACATTATTGAAACATTGACTCCAACATTAGTGACTTGCAGCCTTAACCGTAACAATTACGTCTCACTAGTCCGATATCTTGATAACTATATCATTTATATTTTCAGACCATAATGCATATAGATTAAGACACCTTGGTATGAAAATTCATTGCTTTCATTTCATTATAATCGATTTTGTTGTTGTAGCTACATTACTTCTGGAACAGTATTTGTAAATTGACCTACTTGTGTTGCACGATCTCCCTCTCCATCCGGGCTCACAGCCAGGAGTGTGACAAAATCCTTCATTTCGTTTACAAGGTCTGGCATCAAGACAGTGACACTCTTGCCGGCAGTGAGGACCAAATAATCCAGATGGACAGACATCTGTAATTCATAGAATCAGTTATAATTAAGATTTGTCTGGTTCGTTATGACGGTCATATTTCTGTCAGTATCTTGGGTTGTACTATGTGATTGTGATTTATACTTGGTACCTTTAATCATATTTTGCAGATAAAGAAACAGCGATAATATCTGCCTTGCGTTCAAGCAACCGATTTATTTATTTAAAGCTTTTAGAACAATATAGCTTAACTCAGCTTGACGTTTCCTTGTATATGTACTTTATTATGATTTACATTATATTTACTTGACCATTTGGATCATAGACATTCTGAGTCTTAAAACAATTGAAATACTTGAGGTCATACATGAGAGTTGTTAGCATTATGATGTGGTCTTATTTGACCTCGGTTTTTTTCCATTTTCAGAGGCCGTTCGTTTCTAATAATTGCCGGCTGAAATAACTTTTCTGTGATATTGCAAACATAAAATATAATATGAATTTCTGATACCTTTGTTGTTATCATATACGAGGGTGCTCAGAAAATAACCGGAATAATCATGCGTGTATCTTTCCACGTGCAGCTATCTACACAATTTATGCATGAGCAAACTCTACTTTCTCTCCGCGATATGTCGATTTGTTTATTTGTAGTGAGAGGCGTGTTCACACAAGGTTTAGCATTTTAAGGGAGGTGTAAGGGCAGCCATGTACTCTATAGTGATGTCCCAGGATAGCCCAGAAAATGTGTTTCTTTTGCATGACACTGCGTCCTCTAACTCTGCCTTATCGGCAGCAGAACTTATCTGCTCCTTCAAATGGTAATTGATACCCCACCCTTCATAGATCATAGACCTTGCCCTGTGCTATTTTTATTTGTTTTCGGAATTGAAAAAAATGTCTCACCAGAAACAAATATGAGTCCAAGACGGCTTTGAATTCAGCTTTGAATCGGGACATCAGAAATAGGTTATGCATGGTTTGCAAAGGGAATACCAAAGCTCCCATAAATGTATAGATGTAGGTGGGGAGAATAACGAAAATGAAATGAATATGAGCGGTTTTGAGAAAGAGTGAAACGTTTGGGTAATTTCCAACCATCCTTTGTTCTGTTATATTGTTTAGTTATCAGGAAAACTTTGAAATGATAATATTTATACAGCTGCATTTGATACAAAAGTAAGTAGGAAAGCTCTTAGGAACTGGCACAATTCTAGCACAGATCCCACCAAAAGACACCATGTGGGGAAAGACAACACAAAATTTGTCATCACCAAAAACATTATCAGCGGCAGCTAGGTGAACTGCCATTTCCATGTAAGTAGTCACTGGACTAGCCTTAATATCACAAACATAATATCAATTACAGACATACGCCTGTTTATAACGCCCTTTAGTTTTTCGTTCAGTCAAAATATATATTTTGACGGGAGTCATTTATTGGTCTGAGTAAGGTCTGAAAGTAGAGAGGTTTAAATACCAAAATCATAAGTCTGAATTCACATAATCCATATAAACATCGACAGATCCGAAATATTTAGAGACACAAGCATGGAACCCTATTCAGGAAGTATGATCACGTGCTCACAAATAGTAAGCATCACTAGCGTGATTTCATACTCTCGCCATGTCTATATATCTGATGGAAAAGTCAGTGAAAAGGAAAGTCAGGAATCTGAAAGCAACACTTTGTTTAGGCCATGGCCATCAGGTCCGGAAATAACTTTACAAATGACCACATTGTAGCAATCAGCGAGACCATGATGCCTCCCATAGAAATTTTTAAGAACTGAAACAACTTTCGCTCAACAATTTGCTGGTGAGAAGCTTCCCCTTATCAACAAAGTCTTGGTAATTGAAACAAGCTCTAGCATAGCGGCCTAGCGAATTGGAATCTTGAATTACACTCGCATCGCTGAGATATTTTAAAGAGTACATACAAATTTTCCTAGTTTTGTTTTAAGGTAACATCTTGTTCATAATACATTGCTCTGATATTATACACATTCCTAGAAAGCTTCATTAAACAATTTCAATTGTTTAAGGACTTATGAAGGGAACGAGATTGATTATAGATAAATGGACGGACAACGCATTAACAGAAAACGTCCGTTTATTTCCAAAACGGGCATATAAGATATAAGGGTTGGTTAATGTAAACATTATTTTTACCCCATACACATTGCTATAAATAAGTTCTGAATAGTAAGATTATTTTGAGGCAAGGAATACTTCAAAGAACGGAAAATAGCAGACTCGGTTTAATTCAGTCTATTCATGACCATTAAATGTGCGACACCAGTCAGGCCCCCTAGTTTTAGTAAGACATTCCAAACTACTACCCCGTTATGGCGCGCGCGCGAAAGCCTGAAAGACTAATCAAAGGGGCATGACTCCAGTATTAATTTACGATGGAGGCTTGGGGTGCAACTACTCTTATATGCAACACACCGCTTGAGATCATGCACCTTGCTTTAATGTTTAGTCGAAATGCTCCAAACGGTTACTGACTTATAGCGTGTAAAAGATAAGTATCAATAAAAATAACCTTAAAAATAATAAAAGGTATGTTACCCTAAAAAAGTAACGGAGAGATACATTGAGATACTATATATAACGCATTGCCTGAACGTCATACACATTGCTATGAAGTTTCATCAAGATACTCAAAACGGGTATATGGTTTTGACGCACACAAGACCAGTCTTCAAAATAAAAGCAAAAAGGCATAACTTGGAAACCAAGAAAGAAGGAGCAGCCGTTCTTATGCGCCACGCATTGCCCTTACTAAAAACATATAACTGTAAATTCAACCAAGATATCCCAACCTGTTATTTAGATATGGCGCGCACAAGAATGTTTTCGGACGAACGGACAACTCCATGATATAATACGTCCGTTTTTTTTCAAACCAGGCTTATAAAAACTACAGATCATACCAAACTGATTTTTATTTAAGCTGCAGTTCAGCGATCCTTATCCTAAGGCAACTATATACTGTATACTCAGCGTCAATGTAAACGCACCAGTTTGGAACGTATGTCACATTAAGTTCGTTTAATGTTTGGTTTGATGTTAGAGACGATTCAATATTTCTTAATTTCCTAGTGTTGGGATAGGGTGTTTAAAAGTTAAATTTCGGTCACCAGTCGGCGCTTTCAAGTTCGACGTCAATAATTACACGTTTGAAAAAAGTCGATGTCAAATGACACATTTAAAGCGTAATAAATCCATATTTTGTGGTCCGCCAGACACTTGATTGCAAATGAATCGTTCTTTGGAAGGTCTCTTGACATCAAACCACTTTTCTTCCATGGAATTATGACGCGGCTCGGCAAATAAGGGTCACGTCATACATGTAACGTCATGCTCGGTCTAGATAATGGTTGACGTTTGCCCAACAAAACTGCTGAAATTCAGTTTCTACCACTGATCTCAGCATTTTGGGTTCCAAAAGGTAACATTTTACCAAAAGGTACTATGATGTTGACTGCAAGTCACTTTGTTCCCTTCGCTTTCCATGGCGATTTGATAGGCTATCTACGCTTTAGCAAAAACCATAATTTACGAAGGTTTGGCATATAAAATAATGCTAGAATTCCGTTTTTCTTGATTTCAGAGCTTACGTTACGTCGCACATTCACAGCGTATTTTTAGACAAAAACGACTTCATGGGCGTAATAACATAGCTCGATATGATAACCTTTTCATGTAGATAATGTTTGATTGTTGAATTTAAGACAAATCATAATATCATAAGATTGGTGCGTTTTCATTGGCGCTGAGTATATATTGAAATGAAACACTTACATCTAAGCTGTTATGAACACTAACAGCAATTAATTTTGGCCATTATTGTCAAATATATTTGTTTTGTTGACTGATTTGAGCATCACAAGAGCCTGTCTATCGTTAAAGAATATCATAAACATAAGGAATGTTTCAGGCACAGCATATCATATCAAAGTAAAACTAAAATGATACAAATAAGTTAAAAAAAGGCATTTTAATTTCTTTATTTTATTTTCATTTGATTGAGTCTGCTAAGATATAGATTAAACAGATATATCCTTACCTTTATGAAATATATTGTAAATATGTGTACTGATTGTTATGCGTAGATGACTATACGTCTTGCTCTGTATGACTCGCCGGTCATCATGTACAAATGACAGAACAAGTAAAAATCAGAAAAGCACCGTAGTTGCAACGGATCTTAGAGGGCTGACCACCAAAATAATGTTTGCCACTGCAGTGGGTTCAAGTCTTGGCCCGGTCAAAGGCGACAAAGTCATGTTCTGCTTGCTGTAGGTCAGCCTTTTTATCTTGGATCTGCCCTGTAATTCCGTTTCTTATTTCAGTTGCTAACGGTCTGGCTCAGTCTAAGTAACATAATGCCGTAAAACACATATTAAAACAACAATAATGCAGTGGTCGAATACATAGAGCTTTAGGTTATGCCGCAGAAGTTCGAGAATTTAAAGGGAACTTCGACAGCAACTGAAAATTTCTGTTTGTCAGCCTAAAAGTTAACCGGTTCTTCTTTCGAAATAAGAAAGGGAAAAGCCAGCAAAAGAGAAGGAACTGGCTCCAAATTTTGTATGCTATGCACAAAATACGGTAGCCTTTCATCACCAAGTCTACCCATAAATGAGCAAATACTTGTACCGCTTGTCGATTGTAGAGAAACTAGAAAATTGTGTCTGTAAGACACTGATCATGCCCCCTTGCAGTGCCCGTCACAGGACAGTGTATCTCTCTTAAGAACCTTTTACGCGCAAACACTATCTACAAAGAATCAATTGACAATTACACTATCTCTCTATTCTTTAATGCAGAAAACTACCCAAAATAAATGAGTTCAAAAAGCTGTAATTCTGTCAAAAATAATTGTATCTTTATCAAAAAATCCATGCACATCTTCATTATGCCTCAAACATATGTACACAGTTTGAAAAGTCCAGGAGAAGTTAAGTATAGAAACTCCATATTCTATAAGGCAAAGAAGCAGCCAAAAACTAGAATTGTCAGAAAATCTGACTTTACCCCCGATTTATCGCTTCCTTCACCTACAGCCTGTATGAAAACACACAAACTTAGGCTGGTTGAATACTTTGATGGCATACAAGACTCAGACGTTTCATTGGTAAGAAACAAAAGTAGTTTTAAACCACCTCCCAGAGAAACGAAAGCCTCGACAAATTTATGACTAGAGTTGAAGATTTTCCGAAAACTAAAACAAATAGCAAATTAAAACCAAATTTAAATAAAACAGAATCCAAATTTAAAGAGTAACTGCACTTCTGGAAATGACTGAATCAGATCCCAAGCTCTATCCTCAACATCAAAGGGAAAGATTGACAAAGACATCCCAACAAACAATAAATTACAAGTGATAAGCCGAGTCAGCAGCTCTTTCCCAAATAGTTGGCAACTCAGCTATCTTTATTGAACTAAATATTTTAGACCAACAGACGGGTTACAACGGACTAAGCAAATTATATGAAAAACATTTAACAATTATTTTTACCTATTTGCTATTTTTTGATAGAGAACACAACAAATTAAACAGCACCGAACATAAAACAAATGCAACCGCAACAAAAGTACCGCCTTGGGACGGTCAGTAATAACTACTGGGGGTTTAAACCGGTTTTACTGGGCCCAAACCTTCACCCTCACCCTCCGCTGCGGTGCACACAATTAGTTGGTAGTTCGGTTCGTATGGAGGTCCCCTAACTCATCAGAGAGTCATCCAACGCTATTAAAACCTTACAAAGTGATGACACAATAATAATTACAGAAGCTGACAAAGGGGGCGCTACCGTACTAATGAATAAGGAACATTACCAGGAAATGGGAGAAACAATCATACTTGACACGGATTATTATGAAAAATTATCTGAGAATCCACATAAAGACACCTTGCAGAAATATCATAAACTTCTGAAGAAATATCAAAACCTTTTAACTAAAAATGAACTAGATTACTTGGAAAATTTTGAAGTAAAAATAAGTAACTCAGTAATAATTTTATGTTCTACCAAAAATACACAAGAGTAAAACCATAACTGAAAAATGCAAAAATTCCAGTTCTTCTTATGTGGATATAAATGATTCTTGCGATTTAAAACTAAGACCGATTGTGGCCGGCCCGTCATGTCTGACTCACAGACTGAGTAATTTGCTTGATATCCTTTTGCGGCCTCACACAAAATATATTAAAAGCAACTTGCGAGATACAACTGATTTCCTCAATAACCTTCCAAAGAGAGTACAACCTAGTACTCTACTGGCCTCAGTCGATATCGAAGCGCTTTACTCTAATAGTGCACATGAACTGGGATTAGAAGCGATAAAATACTGGCTAGAAAAATATCCAGAAAAGAAGAATCATAGATTTTCCAGTAGCTTCATTCTAGAGGCAATCAAATTAATTTTGGAAAATAATACATTTTGCTTCAACGACAACTTTTATAAACAGATCAAAGGAACAGCCATGGGTACTAAGTTCGCGCCAGTGTACGCAACGTTAACTATCGGGTACCTGGAAGAAAAATTACATGATCAAATCAAAATAGTTTTCGGGACTGACTTTGGAAAACTGGAAACGCTTTCTCGACGACTGTTTTATCCCATGGACGAAATCCGTTGAAGACTTGAAAACATGGCACAGTATCTTAAACACCTTACATAAAGATATTAATTTTACGTTGCAATACAGTAATACTGAACAATCTTTCCTGGATGTTTTGGTGAAAAACAGAAATGGTAAAATAGAAACTGATATATTCTATAAAGAAACAGATAGCAAGCAATATTTATTATTCTATTCTTGCCACCCTAGACATACGAGGGTCAATATCCCGTATAATCTTGCACGCCGACTCAGAGCCATTATATCAGAAGAACATGTTCTTAAGATGCGTATGCAGGAATACATAAAAATGTAGTTGAAAAAAGATTCGGGTCAGTTTATGGGCAACAAAAATCGCATCCTTCATATTCCATTGCTTGACAGAAAAGTAAATAATATTTTGTGAACCGATTTGTCTTTTTTCTTCAAACAAAAGTTCCTCCCAATTTTGGCCAATTATGTGACTTAATATTTGCACATAAACCCACATTTTATCACCAAACGCGACGGTTGGACCGGTTTTCGAAATGAGAAATGTGTAGGCGTTTGTACCACTGAAAGAGCCATTTGTCTTTTCATATCATAATATACAGTGTACTGGAGCGAAAAAGTGGTGTGAAACGGTTATGGTCAGGAACAGTCAAATTCCTCATCCCACCACGACACCAAACGGGTAATAGTTACCCTTAGCAACTCGCCGTGTAAAAAAGACAACACAAGCTGACAGCAAAATGGACAGCTCGTTCCTATAAAGGTAGTCCTTGACCTAGTCTAAAGAATCATTCTTATAAATTAAACCCCTCGTCTTCTTTTTATAAAAAGTCTTCTCTGAAACTGTTATGTTGTCAAGTTTTGCATTAATTTTCTTGAGCTTGTTGCTTTACGGCAGGAAGCATGCCGAGTCGTCTGATGGCTAAGCGTGGATACTGATATTGGTTTTCCACTGATTTAATGCAAATTTCAAAAACTTTAAGCAGTGACGCGAGTTTGCATGACATCAATGAGTTTACTTACCACTTTCAATTAACTTCAGTTCACATATCGTCAGCACTATTCGATTTGTTATTTCTAAGCGCCGAAGTACAACAGGAGGATCTAAGACAACTGTAAAACGATGTCCACTCGTTGCATTATTATGGTACAAGAAATATCGTCCATCCGTTGAAGTTCTGAAACCCTTGTATATTGTAAAACCTCGTGACTGTTCAGTGTGTGCTGAAAATACAAGCAGCATTTTACATTTGACTCATAGGTAGGCTAGTGCGTTTTAATTTTATGTTGTATTTCGTTTATGTTAAAGAACAATAATGACACATTACTACCATATGGTTCACTTTTTCTGTACTTACATGTTAATGTATCAAGTAATAAAGTAAGCTGGTAGCGATATAACTACCTTAAAAAGACTTTTTTTCTTATTAATCAAACATAGTTAATTTCGGTTACATACAGAAAAAAAAAAGAAAATTGCGGTTAGTCCGTAAAGTTATGGGTTTTGTTTAGTATTCGCTTCATTACGCTTGATTTTATGATGCTCCTGTTGAACATGTACTTTATGTTTCCATATCTGGCCATGGTTTGGGTACAGACCTTAGTAAAAGAAGAATACCTTGAGGCCCTGTACCACCTGAGTTAAAATGTCAACATTCAATCTAGGATCGTCATTTGCTCAACCTAAAAAGTATACTTAAATACCAAATATCTTATGCCAATTTGCAATGCCAAAGTAACATTTGATGCTGGGGACTATTTCTAAAAGTTTCTACAGTATAAAGGCACGACTGCCATCTTGATCATGTAACACCAACCATCTAAACAAAACTTTCATTTCCCGACCCGTGGCGGTACCAAATTAAATTTTGCGTCGTTTAGCTCAATGTCTTTGAAAGAGATGTCTGAATTGCTGGTTATATGAATGACCTAAATGAAACGTGAAGAAATGACCTCGATACACGGTTCTTAATTCTGTTTTATCTCATTAAGTTTATTGGATGTACCCTACTGTATACTCATTCATCTGACATGTAAAAGTAAAAAGTATGCAAAGACCAGGAACTGATACAATCAAAATCCAAATCCAGCCCTCAAACCATAGTTGAAAACAACTAAGATTACAAATAATAAAGATACAGCGAACATATGGCCAACCGAGTGAGCAGCTTGTTCCCAAAAGGTGGCCACTCAGCAACCCAAACCGAACCAAAAATAATAAGAACATACATAAGGTAAAACATCACAGAAACTCTGACACCAAAAACAGGCAACAGAGAACCACAACAGAACTACCGCCTTGGAACGGTCAGTAATGAATTACTGGGGGGGGGGGTTAAATCGATTTTACAGGCCCAACCTCACCCTCAGTTTCTGAAGTGGTACAAAACATATAGTTGGTTGTTCGGTTCGCACGATAACCCTCTAACTCGTCAATGAGTCATCACGGTAAACACATAAATCAAATTTCAACACCATGAAGAAGCAAAGACGAGGACTCAACAGATACAACGGGCCGTCTGACAGGTGGAGATCCCTGGCCTGCCAAACAATCCCACTGGATATCTGAAGCAAAAGAAGGTCACCAGTTGAGCCCCGGTGGACCAAGCAACAGACAAAAAGGCTCCGGTCCCAACCAACTAAAATATATAGCTTTAGGTCGGGGCCATCATAGAGTCTGACGCCCGATCCCCCGGTGTGCAATTAAAGAGTGCAGCAAAGTTAACAACCGTGATTGGGTTAATCACTAAGCATGCAGACTGTCGTATAACATTTAAATTATAGCCAATACGTTTGTGACGTATTATTATTTTTTGAAATTGATCAGAAAAATCAGTCTTACCCTTAATCTTTTTGAATTTGTATACTAAGTCACCATAAAATTCTAGTTCCGATAGGCCTTGGTGTAAAAGAAATTTTAATCCGACATCAAATTTTGAAACCAATTCATTGTGTCTACTTTTATTATAAGGTCTTCAGCGATTTCCAGCAAATCTGATGTTATTGCAAGTTTATAAACAAAACCAAACAAAGAAACAATGATAATAAAAACAATATGAAAAATAAATTGAATAATGATAGCAATGAAGATAATTATAAAGTTGTGTTTTGGATTGACTAGGTAGATTCGATGTTTATTGCTCCTTTTCACAATGACACTGTTTTGCTAAAGCAGTGCATCGGGGGCTGTAGCCAGAGAATCGCTGACAGTTCTAGTTTATTCTATGCATGTACCAACCTTTGTAACAAAGTTTTCTAGCCGTTTCTAAGGAATCTAATATCATAGCATGATCTCATTAAATGCATCACGAAGAAAATTATACCTTACCGTAAAACCGGTCAAGATTATCGCAGGATTATTATTTGCGCATACTTTATAGCATTCTAGTACATTATGTTGAATACTCAGGGTCTAGTCAATCCGAGTTTAGCTTCCGGAGAAGTAATAAAATAATGTTCTTTGCCGAATATATGTGTGGCTGCCACGTATCAAGTGAACAGGACTATTTAAACAATCATTCGTCCCCCTGCTGCCTGAAGGATCAAATGAAATTTGTTCCGACTGCAACAATGACTTTGGTCGATAAGATGGTTGAAATCGTTAGTATTTGCGTGAGTTTGGTCAAATGTCAAGAATTGTGTTACTTCAAATTTCTTTCTCGTACTTGTTCAACGGATTGTAATTATCAATTTTCTAGCTGCAACAATTTCTTGTTACATCATTTTCTCATGGTGAATAGATTTTGAACTTGCTGTGAAAAAAGCTAAAGTCCTCAAGAGTCTTTATTTGCACCAACCACAAAGTCTTTGAGTAACCAGTGCTGTTCACCAGCCTTAAAGGCCATCAGTCGTTTAGTTCTACTCTCTTGTTGAGGCACTCCAGCAAGTGGTTTTTCGAAGTTTATACTTAAAGGATAAAGAAACAGCAAATTCCACTTACATGGTTCAGTTTACTACCATTTCTCGTAGTCAGATTTGTCCAGTAGAGTTTTTGAAATTCATTGGCATGCTCTCAAGCTTGGAAAGTAATCTCTTGCAATGTATTTTTTTCAGTTTCATAATGGCCGCCTCAAGATAACCATTATTGCTGTAGGGGTGGCATGTTTCAAGCACATTCTTGAAAATTACCATTTCATATAAAATTAACATGAAATCATTTCAGAAGAATTTATGCTTATATCTTATAGAAGTTATTTTTATAAGTAATATCTTTCTGGAAAACAAAAAGATGCATAAGTGTAGCTGACACTGCAAACAACCCTTTGCTGAAATGGTCATATTCCAAAACAGATCAGGTGATTAGTGATGACATCATTTTTGTTGTGATGTCAGAATGGATGGTTCCCAGCTTTATTAAAAGTAAAATGAACCTCATCAAAGGCTGGAAACCAGAAGGAATATTTTTACTATTGGAAAACCCACCTCAAAACAAAAAATGATAAAAATAGACAAAAGAGGTCATGCAATATGCTGCAAGTCAGTATTTAGCTACGAAAAATGGTTTTGGGTATGTTAAACTTAAAATTTTGATATTTAAGCATCTTTAAAGAAAAAAGTTCCACTAAAAACCACTTGCTTGAGTGCCTCAACAAGAGAGTAGATTATTGAATTTCATAACATATGGGCATCGAAGCCAGACAAGTGATGTGAACAGGACTATTTGCTTATACCGTTGTTGCCATTATCTTTGCGACCATATAATTAGGTTGCTTCGTACGGCCCGGCGCCTATGAACACTTTGATTGAATATGTTGAACAACGGATTACTTTACGACTGATGGCGGAACCGGCTCATCCTATTGGCTTTCGTGAAGCATTTTGCCCCGATGGGCTAAAAGGTTATAGATGATGTTATGATCAGCTGCTAAATAATTGAAACTATTAAGCGCAGACGAATTTTTAGTCCATTGATACATTTCTATGAGCATTAATTTTAGTCATATGCACATCTAGATAAGTTAATATCAGTTTCTTGATGATAATACGTAACTGGCACCTACAATACAGTTCACTGCGCTTCTTTCAGCTACAGGTTATCGTCTAAATTCGTTGTAAATAGAAAAGGCAATAATCATGAGCTCCACATCCTGCCTTGAACACCGAACGGGCAAGGAACAGCTACAGTAAAGACGGTACGGAAATACCTAGCATCAGCAAAAAGCCAACGGGACAGTTTGTTTGTCCAAATAGATGGTCACATGGATACACTAAATAATATAAAAATATAATCAAAGACAAGCAGAAAAGGACGAACAATTTAAATTAGAGTGAACCACAAACGAAGCAACGCCTTGTAACGTTCAGGAACAAATGACTAGGGGAAGAATACTGGGATTAGATCGAACATCCTCACTCTCCTTCCTGTAGTGACTCATATACATGTAAAAATACAAGTTGTTTGGTCTGCATCATTATGTACAACAAGAATAAGTTATATGAAAACCATTTTACATCGATTTTATTTTTTTTATTTTCAACTAAACAGAACATGATGCAGGCAGCCATATAGGTGGCCACATTTCTAACAGACCAATGACTTAACAACAAAAACGTTACTTTAGGCGTACATCTGGAATTGTAATGAAATGTTAAGCTACACCTGACATATCCTGTTCTGATTTCTGGGAGTACCAATGGTCCTGTAGCTCACCCGAAACCTTACTGTCTTCAAATACAATTTGTCACTTTGCTTATTTGTTCCCAGTGGATTTAGAAAAGTGCATATTTTGATTTTAAAATTTCAATGACCGCAAGCAAATGTCAATGAATGCCCTTGATATTTGGTGAGCTTATGTCTTCATGGATTCATATAATTTACTTCATTTTCCAGTTATAACTTTAAGACCAAACGGTTTCAAGTGAAAGCTACTGTTAAGCACTTTCACATCTATAAGTATAAAGAATATAAGTTGCCTTTGCCCTAAATTAGGTCAATGCAGTGCCATCATTTAAATGTTTGTAGGGCCCGAGTTCTAAATACTATAAACATAGTTTTAAAGTTATTAGTTTAAGTTTCTGGAGAAGAAGATGTTTTTAATAATTTATATCATATGTTGCCATGGCATGGCTGCCATCTTGGTCGTGTGTCCAAGACCATCTGAATAAAATTTTATTCTCCGGACCATGGGAGCCTCCGTGTGAAATATGGCTTCGATTCGTCCAGTGGCTTAAGAGGAGAAGATGTTTGACTTTGTTGATGGAATACAGAATTTCTGTGACCTTGAACATAAGTCAATGAATGACCTTGAAAAAATCTTTATCTGCTCATTAAGTTAACCATATACCAAATATAACATCTTAGACATAAAAATGTTTCTGAGAAACCATTTGTTTAAGCATTTCCTATACAAAAGCATACAGTATCACAGTTGATCTTGCCATAAATTAGGTCAAGGTTAATGCAGGGAAAATATTTGAACAAATGTTGTAGGGGCAGAGTCGCCAATGCATCATATAAAGTATGAAGGTCATTGGTCTTTAGTTTCAGGTGAAAAACAAATGAAAACTTTTCACCATAAATGGGCATGACAGCCTTTTTTAGTCATTTGACCAAGATCATCTGAACAAACTTTTGTTCCCCTTATTCCAGGCAGTTCCAAATGACGTATGGGTATAATTGACCGACTGGCTTCAGAGGAGATGCCTGAAAATTTTGACGGGGGGACACAATCTCAGTGACCGTGATGAAAGGTCATAGAATGTTAATGTTTTCATGTGTTCAGATAGTTATCATATATACAGTAAATGCTATACCCTTAGACTTACAGGGCTGTAGGCCAAATTTACGCAACTAAGCGTTAGAGATGGAATTTAACAAACTTAGATGGCCCATATATACAATTTATTTGTTTCTGAGTAATGACTGGTCATAGTTTCAGTTTGCAATAAACGTTTGGTAAAGCAATGCGAGAATGGGTTCCAAACTTCATTTTCCCTTTGTTGTGGGAGTATAAAAAATATCCATTTTGAATTTCTCAACTGTCTTTAATGTGAGGAGTAGAGATATTTAATCTTTTTGCTAATCATTGCTTGATAATATCCAAACTTTTGCATTGATATTAATGCTAACTAGGGTGCTTCTGTTGATAGAGAAAGGGTGCTTTTGTGGATAGTCAAAAAAATTTTACTATATGTATATGGGCGAAATTTTATTTTTTCAATTCAAACCATTTATTCACATACAATTTTGAATAAGTTAAATCAGAAATACCCTCAGACCAATGGATTTGAGTAGCTTTGAGAAAATATTTAAATGCGCATAACTGGCAGATGCGCAAAATTAGGCTACGTGGCTGTAAATAATTTCTGAGAAGCCTACTGTTTAACCCTTTTCTCATACACATTTTTCATAACTTACAAGGTCTGATTCTGGTGAACTTTTAAGCATGAAATTGGTTGCTTACATACATGTCTGATAAGTAGCTGTAGCAGTTGCTATGTCCTGCTGTGAAATAGTGGTCAAACTGTTTGATGTTAAAAAAGTTTACAAGCAGTATAAGACTTTTCTGTTGTGAATGCTATCAGAGGCTAGTTAACAAAAAACATAATTAAAATTAATAACTTTATCAGATCCTTTGATGAATGGACATTCCAGAGTAATACCAAGTAGTACATAAAAAAGCCTAGCATATCAAATTTGTCCTTGCCATACATTAGGTCGAGGTCAACCTACGGCCATCATTTGAATGCATATGATGGGCTTGAGTCCCTGATGCTATATGCAGAATTGAAACTTAGGGTAAATGGCCTTTAGGTGTGCGAGAAGAAGATTGTTGATTTGTTTCATTATATATGGGCATGAGGGCCATATTGGTTATGTGACCAAGACCAACTGTACAAACTTTCATTCTCCTGATAGAGGGAGAGTATCTATAAAAATGGTTCAATCTGCCCATTAACTTCAGGGCAGAAGATATTTGAAACTGTTGACTGGCGACAAGAATTCAATCACCTTGAACAATGGTCAAAACATGACCTCGACCTTTAGCAACGTAATATATTCATCTGCTCATTAAGTGAAACATATTAACCAAATAGTATACCCAAAGCCTAAACAGTTTTCCCGTACAAAAACATAACGTACTGAAGTTGACTGTGCCATAATTAAGGTCAAGGTCAACCAAGGGCAATCATTTGAACGAAATATAATGGGCTGGAGTCCCTGCTGCTACATACAAAGTTTCAAGGTCTTTGGCTGTCCGATTCTGAAGACGACTTTTGAAGGATTTTTACCATATATGGATTATCTTGGTCATGTGACCAAAACTACCTGAAGAAACTTTCATCCCCTTGACCGGAAACGGCTCAATTTGAAATAGACTTCAGTCGGCCCAGTGGCTTGAGAGAAGAAGATGTTTGGAAATGTTAACGGGCTATAGAAACTCAGTGACCTTGAATAAAGGTTAAAAATGATATTGACCTTTAGCCACATAATGTCTTCATCTGGTCATTAAGTTAACTAGATATTCCAAATACTTTAGACTTAAAGTGGTACCAAACTATTTATCGCTGTTTTTATCAAATTTGTCTTATTATTATTTTCTTTTCAATTTTTAGGTTTTGATCACAAACGAAGCATTCAAGTACTATAAATTTTCAGAATATCTGTTTGCGAAACTGAAACTTGATTTTGGAAATATCGTAGTCCGTGATCTGATGTGACATCGCAAAACTTGCCGGTTTTGAGGTTTTTACGCCATGACTGTGGCAATAAAAACGCATTTTTCTTACCGATAAATATGTTATTCATTTAGCGAATAATTCCTTTTTATCTTAAAATGTATAAGCAGTATGAGCTATTGAAAGCTGTATCAAAGAATTCTAACTATGCTGAAGCGGAACAGCTGTATATAAGCAAAACACTGACTGATTTCGGAATTTTCAATGAAATAATGAAAATCAGCTCGTTAAAACCTGACAAAAAATCAGTCTCTTTTTCTTAAATAACCTCTAATGGAATGATGCAATTACAGTAAGGGATTAACTTTTCTCTCTTTTTTTTCGTGACAATAGCTAAAGCTTACCACACCCACTACAGAAATACATAACGTAAAAATGGTAACTGTACATCTGAATTGACGTCGTCTGAGTTAAAGATAGTGTTTAGAGTTTTAGAAGTATTTCTGAATAATATTAATGTTCTTTATGCAGAAAAATTGTTGTTCTACATACATTGTATTTCACTGTAGAAAAAAAACATTCAAGCATGCATTTAAACATTATTTATTGCAAATTCAGTCAGGATAACATAGTGCGGGGAAGCTTAATTTCATCAAGTAGTCATCCAGAATTCGTCATATCTCACAATCGATTTTGGACATCACAACATTCGTTTTTGATATCACAAAATTATTGACATTAATACCACCGATCGGTTTCTCCGTTAGATAATAACAGAATACAGAAAGAGGATGTAAATTATGATCGGATGACTTCGATTGAGTCAATAAATGGTGTAACTAGATCCATGACATGAACAATAGTCTGAAAACATACAAATAGTTTCCATGACTACAATGTTTTTATTTTGATTATACGTGTATGTATGGTATACAACTTCAGTATAAGGCGGTGAGTGGCTTAGTGCCCTGATAAGAACATTAAATGATTAAGATGAGAAAGGTTGATGACAAACTGTAAAGATCACAAAATCGACTTTGTTTATGATCTTCTCAGAACATTTTCAAAAAATAAAACAAAAGAAAAAAAAAATGAAATAAAACAAAATAAAATAAAACAAAAATTAAAACGATTTTGACTTTTTTATATCTCAAATTGGATTTTCTTATATCGCATAGTTGAAGATTTTAAGCTAACGTAAACTAAGACATGGGCGTTGTTTTGCAGTTGGCGGCGTTATGTCGTCGATATTTCTTGTTCATTAAGGGATAACTGTACTCAAAATTGTCATTTACGGAAGTCAATCGTCGGTTTTATGGTCGGGAATTTCGTTTTACGTCGACGCGTTAGCGGAGCAATAAAACGCAAGTTGCGACCATAAAACCGGCAATTCATCTCCCCAAATGACAATTTTCAATACAGATTCCCCAATCTAATGCTCTTATCACATTTTCACCTTTATAAGTTTGCTACTTTGCACCCATGGCAGAAAACACAGCAACAAATTAAAATCTTAAAATTTTAACTCTGTTTTCAGAAACCAAAAAGGGGCATAGCAAAGCTGGAAAATTCTTCTGGAAAAAGCTGAAAAATATTTGTCATCTGTTGTCTTCTGCATTTATGCACCAAGAAGAAATTAAATAGAAAGAACTTGACATAAAAAGCTTATGTAAACAGAACACAAAATATCAAAAAGGGGCATAACTCAGGCAAAAATGGTTGTTAATTAAACGCATAACCTTAATGCATATCTCCATATCAATATGTGTTCAAATACTTATTTTCAAGAAAATATGGCAAACAGTTTTGGAGGAGTAGCGATAACAAACTTTTATTACAAAAGTTACAAAGGGAAATTTTTTAGCAGGCAAACATTTCCTGGAAAAAAAATGGCAAACACGTGTCAATTATTTTCTTATGATGCATCTATGAACCAAATTTGAATTAAATCAAATCACAAACGACTATGAACCCCGAAAATAGGAGTGAAATATCAAAAAGGGCATAGCTCTGGCAAGAGGGGTCAGATTTGAAAATGGAAACCTTAATGCATAGTTTCATACCAATATCAGTTCACATACTACTTTTCAAGAAAATTGGTCAAGCAGTCTAGGAGGAGATGCAATATCAAACTTTTTTACAAACTAGAAGGTTGTCCAGGGACAACTGGTTGAGCCCGCTGTTTGCTATAGTGACCTATAAGTATATCAAGACTAAGTAACTGCTTCACTTTAGAAAGAAGCCAAACAACATCATCCTTAGCCAGCATTTTCTTTTTTTCAAATTTTCACAAAGGAAAATAAGTAGAAGTGATGACCCAGACAAGCTCAAATTATGACAGTTACTCTACCTTCAAGTGTGACCTTGATCTTGGACCTACCCAAACACATATGTCACTTGACACTTCCACTCATCAAGAAGAACAATTGTGCCAAATTATCTTGAAGTCCATCCTCAAATGTAGGAGTAATGGCTCGGACAAGATCCATTTATGACCATTTTATCATTTGACCTTCAAGTGTGACCTTCACTTTGGACCTGCTAGAACAAATGTGCCAAATGGCACTTCTTCTAATCAAGGAAAACAATTGTGCCAAATTATTTTGAAATCCATTTGTAAATGTTGAAGTTATTGTTCAGACAAGCTCAAATTATGGCCATTTTATCATTTGACCTTCAATTGTGACCTTGACCTTGGACCTACCTGAATAAATTTTCCAAACGGCACTTTTAAACATCAAGGATAACAATTGTGCCAAATCATTTTGAAATCCGTCCATCAATGTAGAAGTTATGGCTCGGACAAGCTCAATTTATGGCCATTTTATCATTTGACCTTCAAGTGTGACCTTGACCTTGGACCTACCTGAACGAAGGTTTTAAATGGCACTTGTACTAATCAAGGAGAACAATTGTACCAAATTATTTTGAAATCCATTCGTAAATGTAGAAGTTATGGCTCGGACAAACTCAATTTATGGCCATTTTATCATTTGACCATCAAATGTGACCTTGACCTTAGACCTACCTGAACAAATGTTTCAAACGGCACTTCTATTCATCAAGGATAACAATTGTGCCGAATCATTTTGAAATCTATCCATAAATGTAGAAGTTATGGCTCGGACAAACTCAATTTATGGCCATTTTATCATTTGACCTTCAAGTGTGACCTTGGCCTTGGACCTACCTGAACAAAGGTTTTAAATGGCACTTGTACTAATCAAGGAGAACAATTGTTCCAAATTATTTTGAAATCCATTCATAAATGTAGAAGTTATGGCCCGGACAAATCCGGACGGATGCACGCGTGCACGCACGGACTAATGCACGCACGCACGGACATACACCAAACTGACATTGTAACAACTATGTCTCACTCTCCGCAAGCGGGCTCGATAAAAATATTGAGTGGCATAACTCAGCCGAAAAACACTTCCCGGAAGAACTGGAAAATACGTATCAACTATTTTCTTATGATGCATCTATGAACCAGATTTGAATAAAATCAAAGCTAAAATGACTACAAAAAAAGTAGGACCAACTAGAGATGGCAGTAAGCATGGCTTACTAAATACCCCCCCCGCATTTAACAGTTAAGCATGGACCTTCGTCATCTAAGTTTTACAAAGTTATACAAAGCATACATGTTATGACAACTACAAACAAATATAGCTAATCCTATAATCCTATCAAGGTAACTGAAAAATGCAGTTTTATCTAATATTGGCTCCAGAGAGCAAATCTGGAAAAACCTGCAGTAAAATTCAAGAAAATCGGTCAAGCAGTCTAGAAGGACTTTTATTACAAAAAATACAAAGGGGAATAACTCAGCTGGCAAACACTTCTGGGAAAAAATGGAAAACACGGGTCAACTTTTTCCGAATCAAATTTGAATACAATCAAAGCAAAAATGACGAAATCTCCCCCCCTCCCCCTACCCCAAAATAAATTTACATAAAAAATATCAAAAAGGGGCATTACTCAAGGAAACAAAGTGGAAACCTTAATGCACATCTTCATACCAATATGTGTTCACATACTTAATTTCAAGAAAATCGGTCAAGCCGTCTATGAGGAGTTGCAATAAGAAACTTTTTTTACGAAAAATATAAAGGGGCATGACTCAGCAGGAAAACTCTTTCAGGAACAAATGGAAAACACGTGTCAACTATTTTCTGATGATTCATCTATGAACCAAATTTAAATAAAATCAAAGCAAACACGACTAAAAACACCCCAAAAATTATGATAAAAAATCATAAAGGGGCATATCTCAAGCAAGAGGGGTCAGATTTCATAGTGGAAACCTTAATGCACATCTTCATACCAATATGTGTTCACATACTTAATTTCAACAAAATCGGTCCAGCGGTCTAGGAGGAGTTGCAATAACAAACTTTTTGACGAAAAATATAAGGCGGCAGAACTCAGCAGGAAAACACTTCCGGAAAAAACTGGAATACGCGTGTCAACTAGTTTCTTATGATGCATCAGTGAACCAAATTTGAACAAAATCAAAGCAAAAACAACTAAAAAACCCCAAAATTAGGGCCAAAAATATCAAAAAGGGGCATAACTCAAGAAAGAGGGGTCAGATTTCAAAATGGAAACCTTAATGCACATCTTCATACCAATATGTGTCCACATACTTAATTTCAAGAAAATCGGTCAAGCCGTCTATGAGGAGTTGCGATAACAAACTTTTTTTACGAAAAATATAAAGGGGCATAACTTAGCAGGAAACACTTCGGGGAAAAACTGTTAAACACGTGTCAACTATTTTCTGATGATTCATCTATGAACCAAATTTGAATAAAATCAAATCAAAAACGACTAAAAAACCCAAATTAGGGCCAAAATATCAAAAATGGGCATAACTCAGGAAAAAGGGGTCAGATTTCGAAATGGAAATCTTACTGCACATCTTCATAAAAATATGTGTTCACATACTTAATTTCAAGAAAATCGGTCAAGCGGTCTATGAGGAGTTGCGAAAACAACCCTTTTTTACGAAAAATATAAAGGGGCATAACTCAGCAGGAAAACACTTCCGGGAAAAACTGAAAAATACGTTTCATCTCTTTTCACATGCTGCATCCATGGACAAAATTCGAAACAAATCGGAGCATATGTTGCGGACGGACAAACGGACGGATGGACGGAAGGAAGGACAACGTGAAAACAGTATACCCCCCCTCAAACAAGTTTGCGGGGTGTATAATAATATCAAAAAGGGGCATAACTCAGGCAAGAGGGGTCAGGTTTCAAAATAGAAACATTAATGCACATTTTTATACCAATATGGGTTCACATACTTAATTTCAAGAAGATCAGTTAAGCGGTCTAGGGAAGTTGCGGTAACAAACTTTTTTTTTGCGAAAAATATAAAGGGATCAGCAGTAAAAGCTATCCGTGAAAAACTGAAAAATGCGTATCAACTTTTTTACATGCTGCATCCATGGACGATATTTGAAACAAATCGGAGCAAGTGTTGCGGACGGACGAACGGATGGACGGACAGACGGACGGAAGGACTACGTGAAAACAGTATACCCCCTCAAACACAGTTTGCGGGGAATATAACAGCAACTGAAAAAGGACATAGATCAGAAAATATGCTGAAGTTTCAAACCCATTACTCAATACACATCTATAGACCAGTGTATGTTCACACACTTAATTTGAAAAATAACAGAGAAACAGTTTCGGAGAAAACAAAGCAACAAACTCTGTTTTTAGAAACCACATAGGGGTATAACAAGGCTGGAACAACCTCTGGAAAAAGCTGAAAAATATTTGTCACCTGTTCTCTTCTCCTGTATCAATGCACCAAATAGGAATAAAATCAAAGCACCATGACATATAAATCCTATATTAACACCTATATTAACAGAGCATAAAATATCAAAAAGGGGTGTAACTCAGGCAAAAAATGTTAATAGTTAAAATCATAAGCTTAATGCATATTTTCATAGCAATATGTGTTCACATACTTAATTTCAAGAAAATCTGTCGAATACATTGGAGGAGTAGCGATAATAATCTTCTATTACAAAAAATATAAAGGGGAATAACTTAGCAGGCAAACACTTCCCTAAAAAATGGAAAACATGTGTCAACAATTTTCTGATGATGCATCTATGAACCAAATTTGAATTAAATCAAAGCAAAAACGACTAAAAAACAAGAGGCCCACAGGCCACAAAGCTCACCAGATCTCTAGCTTAAAACTGCTATCACATTTGTATAGGCTTGAAATTGTACAGGCTAATACAAAATATACAAGTACAAAGTCTCAGTCTGAGTCTGTTGAGTTAATTACAAAATGCATAGCTATTTTCCACATTTAATTGCCGTGGCAACAAAAAAGAATCATTTGCAAAGAATTTTTGCTATTTTGTGTTTTGGTTGCCATGGCAACTGATTGAAATGAGCAGAGTGCAGAAAAGTATAGGGCTGATAAAAGACCACTCAAGGAAAATTTCTGAAAATGTAAGCTCAGACTATCTGCAATGGCTTAGCAATGAAGCCTATTTTTTGTTTTTCCATTTTAAATTGCCATACCAAACATGTATTCTGGACAATGACAATCAAGAACATAAAATATATAAAGCCTAATATGATTAGTATGTCAGTGAAGTCTCTGCCTCATAGAGCATATGGTTTCTGAGATGATTTAAGTTTTTGTTTTTGTTTTTTTTCTGTTTTTCTGTTGTTGTTTTTTTACATTTTAGTTTCCATGGCAACCAATAATAAAAAAAGCAATGGGCCAAAAAACATATAGCTGATAGAAGTCTTTTCAAAACATTCCTGTAAAAGTTGTGCCAAAATATCTGAAAAGGCTCGGCAGTAAATGCCATTTTTCAATTTTCCCTATTGTAAGTCTATGGGAACTCTCAGTTGCCATAGCAACCAAACATAATCGCCGATTATCATAAAAAACACAAACTTACAATCTCTCAGCCCAAGGATGCAACATATGAAATTTGGGCCAAATCAGTCCAATGACTTCACAGGAAATACTTTTTTAAGTAATTTTTAGCTCACCTGAGCCGAAGGCTCACAAGGTGAGCTTATAGTATAGGGGCGGTCCGCCGTCCGTCGTCCGTCGTCCGGCGTCCGTCGTACGTCGTCCGTCGTACGTCGTCCGTTCACACTTTAAAGCATTAATATCTGCTAAAGTAGCTGGCCAATCTTGATCAAATGTTATGTGTAGCATGGTTGGGGTAGGGGTTTGATTGCATATAGTTTTAATATAGATTGGTTTAAAACTGTGGTTACCATGGCAACAAAAGATCCTATAGACTTATAATGGAGAAACTTTTGTCCGGGCCCTAGCTTCTTCAGTTTTAATCGCAACTTCGTGTAACTTTCAGATATCTAGGACAGCCAAAATATCTCGGACCAGTTCAAATTAGGGCCAGGTTGGACGATTCTATACAGAGTTACTTGCCCTTGAGCGATAAAATATTTTCCCATAGACTTATAATGGGGAAAATGTTGTCCGGGCCCTAGCTTCTTCATTTTTGATCACAACTTCTTGTAACTTGCAGGTGTCCAGGATAGTCAAAACATCTCGGACCAGTTCGAATTTGGCAAGGTTGGATCCTTCTTTTCTGAGTTACTTGCCCTTGAGCGATAAAATGTTTTCCCATAGACTTATAGTGGGGAAAATGTTGTCCGGGCCCTAGCTTCTTCATTTTTGATTGCAACTTCTTGTAACTTGCAGGTATCCAGGACAGTCAAAACATCTCGGACCAGTTCGAATTTGGGCCAGGTTGGATCTTTCTTTTCAGAGTTACTTGCCCTTGAGCGATAAAATATTTTCCCATAGACTTATAATGGGGAAAATGTTGTCCGGGTCCTAGCTTTATCATTTTTGATCGCAACTTCTTGTAACTTGCAGGTATCCAGGACAGCCAAAACATCTCGGACCAGTTCGAATTTGGGCAAGGTTGGATCATTTTTTTAGAGTTACTTGACCTTGAGCAATAAAATATTTTCCCATAGACTTTGTTATCGCTCTAGTCCCTTGATTTGTGGACCTAATTCGATGTAATTTCACACAAATGATTTGTATGACAATATCTTGGACGAATTTACGTTTCAGCGTTCTGGGATTAAGGTCAAGGTCACAGTGGCTATTTTTAGAAAAACTTTGTCATCACTCTAGCACCTTCATTTATTGACTGATTTTGATTAAAACTTCACACAAATGTTTAGTATGACAATATCTTGAACACGTTTGCATTTCAGCATCGTAAGGTCAAGGTCAGGGTCACAGTGGCTATTTTTAGAAAAACTTTGTCATCGCTCTAGCACCTTCATTTGTATACCGAATTCATTTTAATTTCACAGAAGTAATGAGTATGACAATATCTTAAACAAGTTTGAGTTTCAGCCTTCTGGAGTTAAGGTCAAGGCCACAGTGGCTATTTTTAGTAAAACTTTGTCATCCCTCTAGCGCCTTCATTTATGGACCGATTTTGATTAAAACTTCACACAGATGTTTAGCAAGACAATATCTTGAACAAGCTCATGTTTCAGTATCCTAACGTCAAAGTCAAGGTCACAGTGGCTTTTTTTAAGAAAAACTTGGCCATCGCTCTAGCGACTTCATTTATGGACCAATTTTGATTTAACTTCACACAAGTGCTAAGTATGGCAATATCTTGGGCAAGTTTGCATTTCATCTATCTGGGTCAAGGCCAAGGTCACAGTGGCTATTTTTAGAAAAACTTTGTCATCACTCTTGTGCCTTCATTTACGGACCAATTTTGATTTAACTTCACACAAATGTTTAGTATGACAGTATCTTGAACAAGTTTGCGTTTCAGCATTCTAAGGTCAATGTCACAGTTGCTATTTTTAGAAAAACTTTGTCATCGCTCTGGCAACTTCATTTATGGACCAACTACACAAATGTTTAGTATGACAATATCTTGAACAAGTTCATGTTTTAGCGTTCTAAGGTCAAGGTCACAGTTGCTGTTATAACAAAAAAACTTTGTCATCGCACTTGCGACTTCATTTATGGACCTATTTTGATTTAACTTCACACAAATGTTTAGTATGACAATATCTTAAACAAGTTCGCTTTTCAGCATTCTAAGGTCAAGGTCAAGGTCACAGTGGCTATTTTTAGAAAAACATTGTCATAGCTCTAGTTCCTTCTTTCTGTCTGTCAGTACAATTATCTAGCCTTCTAGGTATGCCTTTTCTGTGACAAACAGGTAGGCCGAATTTTTCAATTACACCCCATGTGCTGTCCGCAAAGTTTCCTTTCAGCAATGTCTAAAACTAGTTGCTGATTATGATGAAACAGTATTCTTGTATAGTTTGCATAAGAATACGCAGAATTTAGAATATGAAGATTTAGATGTTTCCGAGGACGCCGTCAAGTACATTAAAATAGACTAATACTGAAGACTCTAAGACATTTGGTTATGTTGGCGGTCTACCATGTGTTCAAGTTCGGTTAAACGATATGTAAATTTTGTAAACGTTTACCACATATACACGAACTGTTACCCTTTATCCGTGTACACTCAGAATCCCCAGTGGTGCTATTCAGATGAAAGCGGTGCAGGTAAAAAAATTAGGTCACTACCTCAAATCTTAGAAAAATCTTGTGTACACTCTAGAGGGCACTGTTTTTTATCCAATTCATGAAGCTTAAACAGACTGTTCAGTTTTAGGAAATCTGGGACAGGTTTGTAAGTTGGTCTTGTCAGGTCAAAAGCTAGGTCACTAAATCAGATATGAGAAAAACCTTGAGTACACTCTAGAGGGCACAGTTTTGATTCAGTCTTTGTTCAAAAAATTTATTTCTATGTAATTTAGGACATGGTGCCCCAGTGACCTTCTTTATTAAACAGTTTGTTACCAGTATAACTTCACAGCTGTATTGGACTTGTTTGACTTCAAAATCCGCACTCATCTAAAACCACTGGTTTAAGGTTTGTAACAAATGAGTGAAGTAACAAAATGTGTCTGTTGACAGTAAGATCGCAGGTGAGCTACAGGACCATTGGTCCTCTTGTTCGTTAAATTTTTGCATTTTGGTTTCCATGACAACCAATGAAAAGAGCAATGGGCCAAAAAACATATGGCTAATAAAAGACTTCTCAAGGAACATTTCTGTAAAAGTTTTGTCAAAATATCTGCAATGGCTTGGCAGTAAATGCCATTTTTATTAGCCAAAACTACGTAGTCTGGCCCATACTTCTACTTCTACTTCCGTATGTATTCTCTGCTCTTGAAGGAACTTTTTAAGATTTTAATTTCAATTTTCCCCAATATAAGTCTATCGGAACTCAAAGTTGCCACAGCAACCAAACTAAAGAGTCGATTTTCATAAAAAACAAAAACTTTCAATCCCCCAACCCAAAAATGCTACAGATGACATTTGGGCAAAATTGGCCCAGTGGCTTCAGAGAAGATGTTGTTTGAAAGTGTTGACGGACGACGACAGACGACATACGACAGACGACAGACGACTAACGACGACGGACAACTGCCTATCCAAAAAGCTCCCCCGGAGCCTTCGGCTCCGGTGACCTTAAAACAAAATTAGAATTAAAAATATCAAAAAGGGACATGGCTCAGGCAAGAGGGGTCAGATTTCAAAATGGAAACCTTAATGCACATTTTCATACCAATATGTGTTCACATACTTAATTACAAGAAAATCGGTCACAAACGATAACAAACTTTTGTACGAAAAATATAAAGGGGCATAACTCGGCAAGGAAACTCTTCCCGAGAAAAATGGTAAGCATGTGTCAACTTTTTATATGATGCATCTATGAACTAAATTTGAATAAAATGTAAGCAAAAACGGCTCCCCCCTCCTCCCCCCCAAAAAAAATAATAAATAAATAAAAAAAAACAATAAAAAAACTAGGGCCAAAAATTTTACAAAGGGGCATAATTCAGGCAAGAGGTGTCAGATTTCATATGGGAGAAACCTTAATTCACATCTTCATACCAATACATGTTCACATACTTAATTTCAAGAAATGAAGTCAAGTGGTCTAGGAGGAGTTGCGACAACAAACTTTTTTATGAATAAATATAAAGGAGCATAAGACAGCATTAAACCCCATCCGCGAAAAACTAAAAAATATGTATCAACTCTTTTCACATGCTGCATCCATGAACCAAATTTGAAACAAATCGGAGCAAATGTAGCGGACGGACATACGAACGGACAGACGGAAGGACAACGTGAAAACAGTAAACTAGTTTGCGGGGGGGGGGGGGGGGAGATTATAATAGACAGACTTTACGCAAAATCAAACTTGACTTGTATTTTATAATTATATACCTGTGTACAAAATATAGATTTAATACACCAATGTTTTCAAAAGATATCGAACGGAAACCGATTTTTTTATACAAAATGAAGTCGAAAAAGGGCCATAACTCCCATAATAATAGACGGGTTTTAGCTTAAGTCAAATCTGACTTGTATTTAATGATTATATACCTGTGTATGAAATTTGAATACCTTTATTTTATGATAATATACACGTGTATAAAATCTGCATCCAATACCTGAATCTTTTCAAAAGATAATGAACGGAAACCATTTGCTCGTACAAAAAAAGTCCAAAAAGGGCCATAACTCTCATAATAATAGACGGATTTTCCCCTTAATCGAACTTGACCTGTATTTTCTGATTATATACCTGTGTATAATATATGAATCCAATGCACTAATCTTTCAAAAGAAAATGAACGGAAACCATTTTTTCGTAAAAAATAAAGTCAAAAAGGACTATGACTCCCATAATAATTGACAGATGTTCCCCTTAATCGAAACTGACCTGCATTTTCTGATTATATACCTGTGTATTAAATATGAATCCAATACACTAATTTCTTCAGAAGATAATGAACGGCAACCGTTTTTTCATACAAATTGGATTCGAAAAAGGGCCATAACTGCCAAAATAATAGACGGATTTTAGCCTAAATCACTCATGACCTTTATTTGATAATTTTATACCTGTGTGTGAAATAGTAATTTACTATATCGATGTTTTCAAAAGATATCGAACGGAAACTGTTTTCTCATACAAAATGAAGTCGAAAAAGGGCCAGCGGTGATAATATATGATCCCCCCCCCCGCAATTAACAATCAAACAATGTTGAGCTTGTTTTCCCTGAATAACCCGTCGGATAGAGCTTCTTATTGTCCACATTAGTGCATTCATTGGTCTGTTCAGTGAACTGCAATTGTTGCGGTTTGGGTGAACCAATACGGAGGCTAAGGGCGAGGTTTGGATCCATTTAAACATATTTTAGCCCCCAGTAATCTTTTCCTGACCGTTCCAAGGCGGTTCTGCTATTGTGGCTTCTTGATGTTGCATTGTGCTATGTCCACTTGTCTATGCCTTATGCAGTTTGGTCACCTGTTTTGCTATCCAATCTGTCTTTTGTTTTGTTTCATTTTGTAAGTTAAGGGTTAAATAAGTAAACATGGATGTTGGTGCTGTTTTTGATTAGGGTAGATGTATGGCCACCTGTTTGGGATAGGGCTGCTCATTTGGTTTACCGTGCTTGTTTTTCGTAAACTTGTGTCATTTATCCGTGTCTGTGAGCTTCTTTTCCCTATCGATTTTGAGGGCGGGATGTGGAATTTGATTGTATTAATTCCTGATTATTGCCTATGTTCTTACTTTACTTAACACTGACAGATACCCTGGGCCCCACAAATCAACATCTGACTTCAGAGGAGAAGATAAAAAATGTTGACAAGAGAAAGAATCTCAGTGTCCTTGAACAAAGATCAAAGAATGGCATTGACCGTAAGGGACATAATTTCTACATTTGATCATTTGATGAATTATATATACCATATATTATACCTTACACTTAAATAGTTTCTGAGAAACCCACTGTTAAGCATTTCCCCTTATAAAAGCATAACGTACCAAAGTTGAGCGTGTCGTAAATTAGGTCAAGGTCAACCTATGGTCATCATTTGTACAAACTATGATGGGATTAAATGACTTATGCCAATGCCAGGTTACTAGGTCATAAGCCTTTCCGTTCTTGAGGAGAAGATTGTTGAAAGGTTTCAACATATATGGGCATGGCGGCCATCTTGGTCAGGTTACCATGACCATATGAACAAACTTTATTTCCTTTGGCCCACTGAAGCTTCAT
The DNA here is from genome assembly GCA_963989385.1 of Ctena decussata. NCBI lineage: Eukaryota > Metazoa > Mollusca > Bivalvia > Lucinida > Lucinidae > Ctena > Ctena decussata. The sequence goes on from OZ022506.1 coordinate 84,665,037, forward strand.
ATGAAAAATGGCTTCAATCGACCCAGGGCTTAAGTGAGGAGGATGATTGAATCAGTTGATAGGAGACATAATGTCAGTGTCCTTTAACAAAGGTAAAAATATGACCTTGACCTTAAGTGGCATTTTTTCATCTGGTCATTTAGTTAATATATACAAAATATATACCTTAAACTTAGAAGAAAAGACAGTTTCTGAGAAAGGCAGTTTTTAAGCATTTTCCCATATAAGGCACAGCGTACCAAAGTTCACTGTGTCTTATATTAGGTAGAGATCAACCTACGGTCATAATTTGTACAGCATATGATGGGCTTTAATGCCCGATGCTATAAACCAAGTTTCAAGGTCATAGACTTTTTGTTTCTAGACGAGAAGATTTTCGCAGAGTTTTTACTATATATGCGCGTGGTTTTAGTTTTATGAGTTCGTACGATATGTCCAAAGCGCAATTTCGCTTGTTGATACTTATTTATTTCACAATGTTTTGCAGTTTTACAGAAGCCAGCGGCATTTTGAAAACCCAATTCAAATGGAATTATCGACAGACTATAGTATTACTAAAGTTTGGGCGGAGCCTGATTATTTTGTCACCATTTTTTTGAGGCAAGATTATTTTTAATCCACCTTTGAGCCAATTTATTTTTTCTTGCATATTTAAACACAGAGATTTATTTTTAAAAAATATACCCCCTCCCCAGAATATCGTATAGTCAGCCCCAAAGTCAGTGATTGGATATCGGCATTCCTGGCACTTGTAAAACCCTACACAGTAATATTGACTGATAGGTGAGCCACTAATACAGCCGGGTGTCCGATGTCAAGCCGTCGTCAACATATATAAACGTCTTCTCCTCTGAAACCTCTGCGCCAATTGAAGCCATATTTCATATGGAGCCTATTGGGTCGTGGGAACGAATAATTCTTCGCGGGTTTAGGTCACATGACCAAAATGACCTTCATGGCCATAAATGGTAAACACCCTTCAAATCTTCTTCTCCAGAACCGAAAAGTCAATGAAACCGGGAACTCAAGCCAATCACATTTTGTCCAAATGATGACCGTAAATTGACCTTGTCCTAACTTATGACAAGGTAAACTTTGTTCGTTATGCTTTTATATAAGGAAATGCGTAAAAGGTGTTTTTTTCTGTTTAGCTCACCTGAGCCTTTAGGCTAATAGGTGGGCTTATAGTACAGCAAGGCACCCGTCGTCCGTCAATATTCCGTCCGTCGTCCGTCCGTCCGTCGTCAACATTTTCAATCAACTTCTACTCCGAAACCACTGAGCCGATTGAAACCATATTTCATATGGTGCCTACATAGGTCACGGGATCCAGGGTTTGTGTACATGTGTACATCCCTAAAGCACCTGTCAAGCACAAATGCTATTTACAAAGAATACACTGAAAACATTACGCAAACTTTATACCCTACGGTGCAAAATGCAGGCTAAAATGACTAAGTTTAAAAGGCCATAATTCCTTCCGAATTATGTTTTTCCTATCAAAACCAACATGCACATCTTCACTATGTCCACAACAAGTCTCCAATGTCTGAAAAACAGCCAATGAAAATTGTGGGAGGAGTTGATTACACAAAGTATCTACCCTACAATGCAAACATATGCCTAAAATGACTAAGTTCAAATGGCTATAATTCTGTCAAAACTAATTAAAGCTCCAACAAAAACCACATGCACATTTTCAATATGAGCCGCGACACGACAAAACCAACAATGTAGTGGTGCGCCCAGCGCAGACTCAGATCAGCCTGGGCATCTGCCCAGTCTGATCGGAGTCTTCGCTGTCTACATGGAGGTAGCTTAGACTCTTAGCTACACTTTGAGCATTTAACAAAGAGTCTGGTCAAACAGAATGGACGCCCAGGCTGATCTGAGTCTACGCTGGGTGCACAACCACATTGTTGGTTTTCTCGCGTCGCGGCTCATATGTCCATAACATGTATGCGAAGTTTGAAAAAGATCCACTGAACACTTTGGGAGAAGCTAATTACGCATTATATCGTAAAGTGTGACGAACAGGCGGGCGGACGGACGGACGGTCGGTCGGACAGACAGGAGCAAAACCTAATGCCCCCTGACTATCGTCACGGGGGCATAACATAATTTAATAAGCAATGGCAATAGAAAACCATGACAGCAGCATCAGTTTGGAAAGTTTGACAATAAATAACTGGGAAGCTTACATTGGTTTTTCATGTGCGTAGCCCAAACTTTGGATTCGTATGTACATATACTGGTATAAGATTCGATTACAACAGCATTGTAAAATGAAATGGGCAAACTCTTTGAAATTTAGCCAAGTTATGTCTTGCTACCCAAAGAGATCTCGTAGCTAGCAACATAAATGCGCCAAGTGCATTCTAAAGTCAACACAAATCGACTGGATATCCATAGGCAGAAGGGTCCTCAATACATATGTTTACTTTATCAATACAGAAACATCAGTGCCACGATATCATACTGTAAAAGTAGTAAGTGCATTTCACAAAATAATACATACCATCAGATCGCCCTATAAAGATGATAAATTTTATTGGAAACTGGTTTCCGAGATCAACCCTCCACCATGATGGCCCATAGTTAGCACCGGCACAGCAACGACATCTGTCTGCGTCTGTATCTTCTCTAAAGTCCACAGCATTGGAAGCTTTGTAATTCGTATATACTGACGACATAGAAACCGTTACTTGACCTCTGATTCGTTTTATTAAGTTATCCTCTGAAAGTCGAGAATAAAAAAATTTAAAGAGTAACTACACTTCAGGAACTGACTAAATCAGATCCCAAACCCTATCCCCAACATCAAAGGAAAGACTGACAAAGACATCCCAACAAACACTAAATTATCAGTGATAAGCCGAGTCAGCAGCTCTTTCCCAAATATGTGGAAACTCAGCTATCTTTATGGAACTAAATAATTTAGACCAACAGAACGGTAACAACAAACTAAGCAAATTATACGAAAAACATTTAACAACTTTTTTTCACCTATTTTCTATTTGTATCATAGAAGGGTTAAAATGAGAACACAATAAATTAAACACGCCGAACATAAAACAAATGCAACCGCAACGAAAGTACCGCCTGGATTAAACCGCCGGAACACCAAAAACGTTTACATATTCGTTGTTGCTTATCAGCAGGACATACATTTATTTATATGGAAATTACAAAAAAAAAATATATATTAAACCCTCTAAGTTCACGACATCGATGTCATGGCAGCGATATACCTATACAGTACTTTGGAACTCATTTGTCAAAGTCTTGCCGTTTAGGTATTATATTCATCTAGAAAACTAAACAGCTAAGGAATACACCCGTGTTTCCATTATTTAATGATGATGCCTTGTCTTTTAGATTTAGTCAAGTATGTTTATGACCGATTTTACTATCAAACAGAATACGAAGATGTTCTGAGGTTTGTTTGATTTCGAATATTAAACACTACTAAAATACAAAGATGTTGGTATGAGGCGAGTCATTTTTATCAAGTGGAGGAGCCGGGTACATTGCACAACCCGCAGGTTTGCACTATAATCACTGTGTGAGTCCGTCCGTCCGTTATCAGTTAGCGAAAACGCTTATAACTCTTGAACCGCGGGGGATATTTTGACATAATTTTGCGTACTTATACATGTCCACATTGTCTAACGACTCGCATGCATAAAAACCTTATTTGATGGACGAGGCTTTGCTGAGCACAAGTTGAAACTTTACGGCCAACTACTGAAAATGCACATAACTCTTGGACCGCTTGGTATATTTGCTTCAAATTATGTATACTTATGTAATTTAACATTGCCCAGCCACTGGTATGCAAAACAGTGACGAGGCTTCACCGAGCATCAATTTGGCTGGTCGAGCTCTTTTATTGAAAATGCTCATAACTCTTGGACCGCTTGGTATATTTGCTTCAAATTTTGTATACTTAATTTATCATTGCCCAGCCAATGGTATGCAAAACAGTGACGAGGCTTCACCGAGCATCAATTTGGCCGGTCGAGCTCTTTTACTAACAACGCTCAAAACTCTTGGACCGCTTGGTATATTTGCTTCAATTTTTGAATACTTATGTAATTTAACATTGCTGCCCAGCCTCTGGTATGCAAAACAGTGACGAGGCTTCACTGAGCATCAATTTGGCCGGTCGAGCTCTTTTATTGAAAATGCTCACAACTCTTGGACCGCTTGGTATATTTGATTCTAATTTTGTATACTTATGTAATTTAACATTGCCCAGCCACTGGAATGCAAAACAGTGACGAGGCTTCACCGAGCATCAATTAGGCCGGTCGATCTCTTTTATTGAAAATGCTCATAACTCTTGGACCGCTTGGTATTTTTGCTTCAAATTTTGTATACTTATGTAATTAAACATTGCCCAGCTACTGGTATGCCAAACTTTTTATTGCTCAACCCGCAGGTTTGCACTATAATCACTGTGTGAGTCCGTCCGTCCGTTATCAGTTAGCGAAAACGCTTCATTTCCATACATTCCTTCTGGCACCAGAAACTGATTATTCTACATTCACCACGGATTGTGTACATTACCATCAGTTGATTTTCATGTAATTGACAAAAATTCTACGACCCTCTATATTCCACTAGTTTTTACCACTTGAAATCCGGATAGGAGGCTAAGGTCTATGACTCCCCTTACTCACAACCTTTCATACACAGCATCATACCTATTTTATGTTCGCCTGACCTCACTTAAACCTATGGGTACAAAGAAAAGTTTCTCTTTTTCGCAGATTAATTATTTATTCAGATTGAATTTTGATTTTATATTTCTGCATTTTTTCTGCATATGCTCGTTTTGAAATTCAATGCTGAATACCTTATGAGGCTGCGAAAGTAATTGGGGGTTTAGGGAAAAGCACTTTTGTTGATGACAAGGAACCTGAAAGCCTGATATCACAAACACAATTATTTATTTACCTGAGAACAAAATCATCAAATCGACATGATTCTAATGACCATTGTATAATGTACTACTTTGAATCAAAGTTTGTATACTTCACTACTAGAACTTAATCGAGCAATTTTTCCTGTGATATACGTATGTTACGTTTTTACCAGTCTGAAGACCACCGCCCAAGGGTACGAATGAGATGATCTTCTAAACGACAGAATGCTGCACTGCTGGCAGCACCAATTCTAAAGCTGTGTCCAAAATACAAAGAAGTATCATATTCCAGTCTGGTAAGAATGTGTTTAATATGAAACATTAAATAAGACCGGTACAATACAGTTCCACTATCTGCGAGGAAAAAAGGGTCTTCTGGTGCAATTTTACTAGGAAATGCTTTGTTGCATAGCAGCACATAGTTACTAAATGCCATAAATGGACATGAACCAAAGCTTGACTTGTTCTTGAATAATGGAATCGAAATCCCATGCCCGTACGGATCAGTTTCAGAAAGTCCTAGCTTAAGTATAATATGCATTTTAAAAAATATAACGTCACTTAAGCATACATTCCTTGATGGGTCAAAGTTCCCACGCGAAATGGTATGGTTATTTCCCCGCAGCATAATAATCCAATGTCATGCAGACAGCCTTCAACAAGCAATCTACATAATTTGGCATATATCCACTGCGTAACACAGAACATATCTGATTTAAACATTCAGGCTGTAATTTGATGTATAGGACGTGTAGACTGACCTTGAATGCGTTTAACTGAATTTAATATGGTAGTAATTCGAAAAGAACTGCCACTGTCTTCTCTGTATAATGGACAATTAATTCCTGATTTTTAATATTCGAAACGAATTCCGCTAAGATACAATTGGATTGTGCTGTATTTGATTTTTAAAGTCTTGTAACAGTATGCTATATACAAAAGTAAAACATATTCCGTCACTTCTGGAAATATTGAAACATAACATGTAATGTTATTTAATAACAGACATGTTTTAAAGCTCTTCACTGTTGTGTTATAAGTAGTCTGTGTTTGTCCACTCAGGGCACTGTCCCTTTGAGTGGACAGTTCACTGTTCAGGTTGGCTACCGCCATATTATCTGTTCTGGTAATGAGCATGTTTGCGGATGCTGATCAGCATGTGGATCACTTTGCCGAAATTTTTGAACGACAAGCGTGACAAGCTGTCAGCAGCAGTGTTTCTCTCCCTAAAACATGCTAAGAACTAAAGTGAAAATGGACAAACACAGCCCAAGTCAGTGTTCGCATAAGTTTGATAATTGGTAAGCGCTTAGAACGTCCCTTCTGTATGATGAATACTGTAGCCATGTTATCCGACAGGAACAAAACCCGTTTTGAAGTCCAACATTTCCTTCAGATTATGGCTGCAGCTTCTATGGGATAGAGCTCACGATAAGCCATAGATAGATCACCGTCAGTAGTAGATGGAAGTACCGTGGGCCATTCAGAAAATGCCACCAAAACCGATTAATGAAGCATCTGGGTACCATTCCACATCAGACGCTGCTTTGTAGTGAGAGCCATGAATTACTAACACCCCATTCCAGTCTTTCAAAAACCTCTGCCACGTTTGCAATCTTGTTGACAATGAATGTTAAAATAAACAAAATCCTGTAAATGTTTAATTGTTGTAGTCAGCTGTATCCAGTAGGAAACAATTGCATGTCAGGTAAAATGACCCCTGATGCAAAGTTCAGATGCCCTAATAATTTGGGAAGCTCTCTTTTTGTACACTTCGTCTTATCTAACATACTGTCAATGAACTGGGTGATTCTTTGAATTTTATCTATAGACAGTTAAGCAACCACATTTTCACTGTCCAAAAGTATTCTAAGACATTCCAAGTTACATGTTGGCCCTATACATTTGTGAAGGGCTAAGGGAATGCACAAACGAGCATATAATAAGGCCAGGATAGCGATAGCTCTCTTACCAGCGCAGATAACTGGTTTGAAAACGGTAAGAAAATCATCCAATAGGTGAAAGATGTTTGGATACAATAATTATGTGTAGCAATCCAGCATACTGCTCGGTAGTCCCGATCCTCTAACGTTACATTACGCTTCACAAAGCTACACTAACGTCACGATGCCAAGGTGCCTTTACACAGAGGAAAAAGACTTTCGGGTTTTACAACATAAATTTTAAGAGTAACTACACTTCAGGAACTGACTGAATCAGATCCCAAACCCTATCCCCAACATCAACGGGAAAGATTGACAAAGACATCCCAACAAACAACAAATTACAAGTAATAAGCCGAGCCTACTTTATATTTTTATTATAGAAGCGTTAAAATGAGAACACAATGAATTAAACAGCACCGAACATAAAACAAATGCAGCCGTAACGAAAGTACCGCCTTGGGACGTCCGGGCAAAATACCGACTTTAGGGCAAAATATTTGGTGTTCTTGTAAAAAAATATTTATCTGCATCCTTCCAACAAAGTTTTGTGACCATACTAAACCAGTATGTTTTACAATTCCAAAGTATTGCCGCAGTCTTTTCGCTTCTCGCTTGACCGTTTCCCATGTTGAGAAGGTTTGCGCAAGAACGGAAATTACGGACACCGGCGAAGATGAACGGAAGACAAGCGTAGCTGGTAAGTTTGAACCTGACATCTAGCCCATTCTGTTTTTAGAACATTGTACTCCGCGGAATAATCCCCTGAGGGTATGTGTATGTTACGAAATGGATCCGATCGTCGACTATGTCGTCGAAATTATTTTAATCCTTTCAATCAGTAGGGCTACAGTTTTTAGGGCAACTGTGGTAATAAAACATTTACGGAAATTGTGGCTACGTTATGCATGGGTTGTTTGTGAATACATCTCGTGGACAGAGTATTGCAAGATTTTAAGGTGAATACCTGCACGAGTCTCTTGATTGTGGACAGCGTATTGCATGATTTTAAGGTGAATACCTGCACGAGTTTCTTGATTTAAATGTGAGACGCATACTATTTATACGCCTATCTTTTATTGAAAAGTTAGACGTGGCTATTTAATTCTAATACGAGGGATGTTAAATTATTGTCGTGTGCCCAGATTCTGAGTTAAGACCTGAAGGGTAAGATTTTATTATATTTATTCAGAACAGTTTGGCTAAGAATGAAAAATGTGACTTCTGATTGATATGGTATGATTGCATGTGTCGACTGATTTTGTTTATACTGACCATGCTGCGCATGGTATTTGTATATTAAGAAGTTTTGTAAATTACGGAAATAGTTTATATCACTGATGTTGGTTGCAATGGTGGACGTCCAGTGACGTCAGTTGCATTCATGTTATTCATGTGACGTCAGTTGCATTCATGTTATTGCGACGTCAGCACTTTTTATATTAGTTTCACGTATACGTGGCCTATAGAAGTAGATTTGTAATGGAACTAATTTACATACTCGCGACGTCAAGTGACGTCATAGCATGCACCGCATTCAGGTTTTTTTCCATACATTATAATGGTAACACTTGGTCATCATGCGTTTGATTTGCCTTCACTAGACGGCGTCATATGGTATAACATCATTGATGTCATGATGTCAGATCAAACGTTATGATCCCAAATGTGTTAGAAACGCTCATTCAGTTATTATATTTTATGGCAAATGGTATTACGCTCAGTTTAAAGAAATGAATTAATACATATGCGAGTTAGATTTTGGTCAATCAATTTAATGTAAATAGGTCATTGTTTAGATTCATTCATGTTTTATGTGGGATATGTCATGGTAATACCTGTTGGTGTCAGTATACTTCTTGACAATGTTTGGCGTAAGATCCTTCGACGCACATGCGTGGTAGGATCTACGTTTCTTCATTGGCGGAAGTGGTAAGCACAGTTTTGGCTTTACATTGTGATCGCGAGTTGTGTCTAGTGACACGGCTGGCGTGTGCACATTATGCTCGGCATTCGCCGAGGGCGTTGTACAGTATTTCCAAGACAGGCCCAAGTCTTACGTATTGTTATTATGTAGTTATAACGTATTAAGTGTAAGTTCGTTATTTTAGGCACATCTAGTCCGGCAGTCAGCTGTTAGGGCTTAGAGCCACGTCTCACCTGGAGATCCTATACCCATCTCCAGGTTAATACCAACCCGGGTAGAGGCAGATACAACGCCGCTTGTGCATGTTTCCTAAGCAGAGGCGGGAAGCACAAAATGTAGGCGAAGTCCATGTTATTACTGCGTAGGTGAAAGTGGGACAGTGTTCGTCCACTAAAGTGTCTTATTATATATATACTGGTCCCTGGTACGATCCAGGGAGCTACCAGTATATAAGCGTGCGCGTTTTAATATAAGTTGGTGTTCCTCATGATATATGGACTGGCCCGTGACATGATCCAGGGAGCGACCAGTATGTAAGCGTGCGCGTAATAATATAAGTTGGTGTTCCTCAGGATATATGGACTGGCCCATGATATGATCCAGGGGACGACAAATTGAAGTTAACCAACATAAGGCCTTGTTTTTTTTGTATGAGCTCAAACTAACGTTTTTTGTTCTTTGTATTTTCCTTTAGTTCATGGCGCTGAGCCGAGTACGGTGTTGACGTCAGACGGTAATCTATTTGTGTATTGTACGCAAATCGATTACAGATTTGAAACAAACACCTTACTTGGGCCAGCGACATGAACCGATATGTGTTGTATATTATTGTAATTGTGACAGTTGTAAATTGTATTGTTGTATATAGAATTTACATTATATGAGCCTGTCCAGATAGAAATCGACCTTATGACATAAAAATTCGATTCTTAGATTTTCAGTTATCTGAATGCGCATGCCATTATAGAATAAAAAGGTAAACTCCGTTTGAAGTTATCTAGATTATTAAGGATGTAATGGCAGTTTTAAACATAATGGTATCTATTGATATTTGCCAGAATTAATAACGTTACGTGACGTCACGTTACACTGTTTTGGATAACGCCAATATCAATGTTTTCACTTGAAATGCATATCACTATTATTAACGTTAACACGGCAAACGCATGTAATCAGTATGAGCAAATTTTCCCGTAACAAAGCTCTAGACTTCGGTCCCACCCTGGGACATGCCTCTTGGGATAGGTAGAAAAGATGGAAAGGCTTTGATCCAGGTAAATGTCATACCAAGTATGATCCCTTTACCTCGAACGGTAATCAAAAAATATATTTTCCGATGAACACCTATAAAAAGAAGTAAAGTTATTATTTGGACTGACCGACAATCTTAAGTACTGCCGTTCGCACGTACTGACGATCCGGAAACTTCATGCCTCCGGTGCTCCTTTGGCTTCGAGTGCATAAAGCAAAAAAATAAACAAAACATACCTATAGATATTTTGAAATACTTCAACTGTTTCTAAAGATGAGTAAGCAATTAAGTTGAAGTTTGTCATTTCTTTTTAATAAAGCAAAGAATTTGTTTCTGTGCAAGAGTCCTTCAGCAGCAGCATTTTACCGTTAAGAGTAGATCGCATTTTTGAAGAGCTATGTCCGAGGAAGCAAAAAGGAAAGTCACAAAAGTTTTTTCCCTTTGTAAAATTGGCGGGAAAACATAGACATGTACCATACGCCACGTCACAAGAAATACCACGTCTGCTTTGGAGCATCTTTTCACCTTACAATTTACCAGGCCCAAAACCCAGGATTATATATGCAACTAGTGGACTCAAAGACACTGATGCAAAGGCTGAGTTTATTTGCATACAAATAATTGCATGCATCTTCTATAAAAGTCTCCACATTCCTTCCTGTTGTAAAGTCGCCTTAACACAAATCGTTTTGAAAAGCAGTTCAACTTTCATGATTGAGGACAAAAAATGTGGGTTGATGAGCATATACTGTGCCAGATAACTGGCAAAAAGTAGATAAAACATAATTTTGAAAACTGTCTAACTGCTTAGCAAAACACAATATCCTGTTCTAGTTTCCCGCCCAGAAATGCAATAATAACAAAGGTAAGACAATAAATGGGGTTCCAGGCTTGTGCGTTGTATTTTTACCATATTGTTCGAGCTAAAAAAAAACACTCGAAATGAGGTAATTTTAGTTGCCAACTTAAAAGACTCACAATTTTCGACCTTTTTTTCATGTGAAACTCAGTTATGTTTTATTACCAGTTCCTCCCCTCCCGCTTTTCAACCTCCACACCTATGGCAGCTTTTGGTTAAACCGGATTTCTTGATCATATAGGCGTCTCTTTAGAAAGGGGATGTGATCTTATACTTTTTGTGTCCGTAACAAAAATAAAATCGTCACTATGGTATCAGGTATGGACTTAGAGTTACCAAACCGCGAAAAAGCAAACAACTCACAATTTTAAACGAAAGTAAAACATCATTTTTTTCTTAATTTGTTAATTTATTTATGATCCATCAACCACCAGCAATATAAACAGGAAAAAAAGAAATAAAAATTGAAAACTATACAAGCTTAAAAAAAGAACAAAAAAAAACCAACTTAACAAAACTTGACTTAAACTCGCAATTTTCATCTCATGGGACAGGGAATTGTAATAGATCAAAATGATTTAGGATCTCCAAAAACTGTGTTAAAACTGGAAAGCGTTTTGTCTTCCACCATTTAGAGACATTAAGATATAGATGACACTTCTTTATGCCGCCCTTTGCCATTTGTCATCCGGCATTCGTCGGCGCTGACAGGCAGGAGAGGACAGACAGATTGATTGTTTTGGGTTTAACGGCCCTTTGAGACAGTATTTCAATCTATATTGGACAGTCTCCCAGAGAGATGGAGAAAGAAGAGACATGATAGACCACAGAAAAATGTCCAAACAACGCTCACCCGCACCTACTGCAAGCACAGTAGGCCCTTGCCCTGCGATGTTTCAAATCAGTAGGCGGCACTGGAGGAGAGGAAAAATTCGTATTGCAAATTTACCTTCGACCTGGCAGTCTGTGGTATAGAAAACAAGCAATGCATAAAAACTTGAAATTGCTTTTTCATAAGATTTTTCCACATTTTGTTTGTTGTCCTGCAGTTTAGACTGAAAAATTGTAAACAATGCTAGTGAATGCACGAATATGCTGACGCTGTCTGTATACATGTACCTACATAAAGCTATAGGCTTGGGATCTTTTTTTCGGTTCGGAATTTTACTTTTGATATTCATAATATAGTTATTATTATTATTATTACTATTATCCGAGATTGAAAATTATTTTCGGTAGAGCAAAGCTGAAGTTTTTTGAACATGAACTAAAACGGGACCAGAACTGTTGCCAGTATCAAGCTTTTTTACGCATCTGCGAATAAAATATTTTTTTCAATTTATTAAATTCTGTTATAAACGCAAACTGCATTTTTGATGATGCTAGTGCTCCAAAGAATTATATTTCTGGCAACAAATATGCGGCTACGGTGGTTTCCCACACTATTAACATTTATATTAAAGCTGAATCACATGCCGTGTGAAGCTGTAGGAAAAATTGTCTGACGTAACGTCAGACTTTGACGGCACTTATCTCAGTTTCACGTCGCGTGTCATAAGGTCGATTTCTATCTGGACGGGCTCATATATGAACTTCAAAAAATTCTAACGTTGTTAGAGTTTCCTTGTTAGTGTAATACACTGGTAGATAACCCTTTAACCGGAAGTAACCCTCCGCCGTCCTGGCGACGCATAATTAAAATCTTAAAAAGTTCCTTCAAGAGCAGAGAACACATACAGAAATAGGAACATGGGCCAGACTACGCAGTTTCGGCTAATAAAGCCTCGTCAGTGACCCTGACAATATCTGGTACGAAACCAGAAAAAAAGCAAACGGTAATTTCTTAATTTTAATTGGGCAGTCGATTCAAAGACTGATTAGTTTCAAAAGGATCCAAATAATATAAAAGACGATGATCTAGAATAATAGTCTAAATCGATCTCAAATTTTAGATTTCTCAGAATCTATCCTCTGATCTCAAAGGATGTAAATGAAATATAATCTGCACTACGGATGATGTACGGGGAGACTTTTTATGGCCTCCACACGGCACCACACCAGCTGCAGTGAGGTAAAATTAAAATCTTAAAAAGTTCCTTCAAGAGCAGAGAATACATACAGAAATAAGGCTCTACACCCGTGTCAACCGTGTGTAAAACCTTCTGCGTAACAGTGTATTCATCGGATCGGGCCTAATCACTGGATCAGACCCGAATTTTCCCATGAATTGCTGTATAAGCATACTTTCTTTGAATGTTGATGTTTATATTTTGCATTAGATAGTGTATCAAACAGATATATTATATGACAGTAATATTTTGGTTTGAAGGAGATATTACATTTATGACTTGTTAGCGTGACGTGTCCAGCAGATGTTATTTCTGCTCTAAACCATTTCAGTAACAAGTATCCACAATTTTTGTTTGAAGAAAAAGTAGAAAACAAAGTAAAAAGATTGGCAATGATCAGGAAATAATTCAATCAAATCTCACATTCCGCTCTCAAACCCAATACGGAAAGAAGCACATACACACAGAAAGTGACACAAAGTCACATTATGTTTATCTGACACTTTTCATTTTTACAGCCATTATTGCATATAATGTCTCTCTCACTGTAAATTATCCAAGAAATAACAACAAACATGCTAAATCAATAGCAACTATGATAATTACATTAAGGTGGTGATTTATGGTAAATGTAGAAATCTGCATAAAACCATAAAGAAGTAAGGTATCTTCCTGAAAGTCAGCAGACTTCTTATTTGTGTTGTTCTTTACAGTTTAGAATACAAAATAGATGTACATGCTGCTTAAAAAAGTGTTTTTATAAGGAAAGATCAAAGGGTAGTTTTCAGCGCAATAATAAAAAAAAAATAACATCGTTATTGAAAATTTACGTAGTACTTAAGGTGCGTTATTGCATAATGAAGAGCCAGCTAGCAATTATTTATTCCAACTCTTTCTCAAATTGTAATGTAGACCAGATGAAAACGGTAGCTTTTTCTCAAATGTTCAACCATGTACAAGGTAATGTACACTGGATGGATTTACTAAATATAGGGTAGGCAAGCATACCTATGTAACACCGATAGTATAGATAATACATTACTTACATGATCACTGGTGTGTAGATGAAATTGTTCAACCTTGTTAAAATAGTCTCACCTGTCTCACCTGTGTGTTTTGACAAAAAATTTGAACACAGACCGCATCTTTTTTCATCTGCTCAGCCTGATAATGTGTGAAAGAGTTTGAACAAATAATAGCTAGCTCGCTCTCCATTATGCAACAAGGAATTCTCAGTACTAAGTATAATTTCAATAACAATACTATTTTTTTTCAGATTATTGCGCACAAATTTACCCTTTGATCTTTCCTTATAAAACACTTTTTAACATTAACAAATGCTGCATTTTGGGAGTCTGAATTGTCAGAAACAACATAAAGAAGGCATATGCTAAGTTTTGGAATGATCAGTGGTATTTTGAGTGTTTTATGCAGATTTTTTTCTTTGCCCCAAATCAGTGATTATCACCACCTTAACATCAAATATTATTGAAATATATCTGTTGGATATCATTTCTTACGCAAAATATACATATTAACAGTCCAAGAAAGTATGATATAAATAGTAAATTTCAAGTCCATTTCGGTGATTCCAATCCCTTGAATTTACGTACCGGTCCTCTGACAAATGAGTCACATTCAAGTTCACTGTATTACTATCATAATAGACAGTTTAATTTGAAGTATCAGCCGGGATATTGAGAATTTTTAAGAGTCCATAACAATTTGCAAATAACATTTTTATTTAGAGCTGAAGTAGAATATAACTACAGTCTTATGTGGCAATATGACTGCATGTAACATTTCTGTTTGAAGGTTAAGTAGAATATTACTACAGGAACTTTGTGGCAATATATTTGTAGGTTAAGCAGTATATGACTACGGGTCGTATGTGACAATATGACGCCAAGTAACATTTCCGTTTAAAGGCTAACTGAAACATGACAACATGTACATGTCTTTTATGACTGCAGGTAACATTTATTTTTGTAATTAAGTAGAATTTCACTGTAGGTCCTTATTGCATTAGGCCTGCAAGTAAAATTAATGCATGTCGGTAAAAGTAGAATATGACTACATGTCCTGTGTGGCAATGTGACAGATGTATGTCACAGTCAGTATATATAATATACAACTTAATGAGAATGTAACTTGAGGTTAGAAGTCATAGTCATTGAACACTACCCGCCCTATAAATGTAGCTAATAGGCTGTCAGCAAAGTATACCTATTCATGTATAGATTCATTAATTCTACTACCTAGAAGTATATGCACCTTTTCATGAGCCTTATTATGTTATAAGAGCTTACATAATCTATTTGGATGGTGATCAGATATTCATACAAATTAAGCTACAAGAGAAGGAGAGAAATTAAAAATGGATACGGACAACATAGATGAAGGCTAATTTTATATGCCTAATAGATAAGCACTATAAATGTATGACAGTGAAGAATGATACGCTATTTATGTATACTCAGCCTGAAAATGGCGGCTATTCCAGCGGCGCGTCTGTTCTGTTCTTACAAAAGGAAAATACCCCCATCCCTTGCGGGGACCCATATTTTCATGAAGCCCATACAGTAAGCTGATTCAGAGGTTGAAATATGTTAGACTTGGTAGCTGTTTGCATTCTGCTCTTATCTTCTTATTAGTTTTTATTCATTCATTTTTTCAAAAACATTTTCAATTTTTTTTGTGATAGGAAAAAGGGTTTCCTCCATTACATTGGTATGGCGGTTATTACTGTAATGACTCTAAATTTTGAAATATAAGTACTTGAGCAAAGCGCATTCTGACCAGGTCATTTCAGCTGCAGGTGATGAAATTTTAACAGATGCATAAAAATTCTTTTAAACGTTTAATAACTTACATTGTTAATAGTCTTCTACAATTTAATAGATAGTGTACATACAGTGTTGTTCTTGGTGAACGATTGTCCTTGGACGTACCACCAGTAACCAATTCTGATAAGTCCTTTTTTACATTTTTTTTCAGGCTAATAATTTTATGTTCCATGTAACTAAGACAAAATGTCCTGGAACGAATCATCCCGGGTTTTTGGATTGTTCGGGACGAAACGTCCTGAGACGAATCGTCCCTGGATACAATAATAATTATAATAATAATAATTATTATTTTTTTTTTTTTTTGGAACAAACATACACCATATAATCCGAGGCGACCCAAAAATAGAACGGTCTAGAGGTCAGGTTCAAACTGACCAAAATACGTAAGACAGCCGACTGTTCAACAATTTATGTCATATATGCAAATCTATCAGTTAGTTTTTTGCTCGAAAGGAAATTCGCTTTATTCATCGGCTAAAGCGGGAATTGGACACTGACATGGCCGATGTCGGCAAACGAGACAGCTTTCATTCTAACCAGAGTTTTCAAAGCGATTATATCTCCACCACAGAATATTAGAAGGCAACTTATGACGTCAGGCGAAAGATTGGTTCATCTTCAGTTGCATAGCGAAGTGCAAGTATGCAGCTATGTGTATTATTTGAGAAAACATTGTGCAAAATCGACCGCTTGTGAAGACAATTTTGAAGCCGAATTATAGGCATGGCTACAGGGCCCTGTGTACAGGTCTAACTGCTTGGGACACAGTGTCAAAAATACGGGGCGAGGAACGGCAACCAAAACCAAGCCGTACAAAATCACAGTTCCATTTAACACGAAAGTAAGGCCACTGAGATGGTTTGATGGATAACTGTTTAAAAGCATCAACAATGTCAGCCTTACATAAAAGAGCACCCCTGCAATATTCACATATAGCTTTGATTGCATAATCTATCCGCATGTATGTTGAAAGGCATAAGTCCTTATCTATAAGTGCATTAACACTAACATGGTGAGAATTGTCATGAGAAGACGACAAGTCTACAATAAGTCTCTTTTTATACCAGAATAGTTTCCTACTGCCAAACCCAAAGGACTTACACTGTAAAATATATAAAAGGTGGCTATTCAAAAGGCCCATACAAATATCTTTTTTACCAGAATAGCTTCCTACTGCCAAACTCAAAGGACTTACTCTGTAAAATTTAAAAGGTGGCTATTCAAAAGGCCCATACAAATAGCCTGTATGACATTCTATATCAACCAGTCTCTGCACATTTTGAACATTTTGTCGCACAGGAAGTAAATTTAAAGAGTAACTACACTTCGGGAACTGACTGAATCAGATCCAAAACCCTATCCCCAACATACATTGTTAGCATTGTTGTCACATTCATTTTTTGGTAATATAGTTTCCGGGACCCTCCAGCAGATCTTTACAAAAATATTCAGAAAAAGATTTATCCTGATAACTTCTCAATTCAAATTCTAAACGATCAACACACAAAGGGTAGTTGGAGTTTTAGATTCAAACAAACCTAGTCCGACAGAAGCTTTTTTGTTTTTTCCCAATATAAATACTTGGTAGTGCGGATGAAGTTGTTACTTTCAGAGCCTCACTCCATTATGGCCTGATGATTTACACCTTTTACACTTTTTCAAACATGAGAGAACGGATAGGCAATTTATAGGCAAGCTTTGGTATTACAATTATTACAGATTTCTTTCCCCTGATGCTTAACTTTTGTTCGGCCGTTTTTGTCAAATTTTGGGTCAGACTGTGCAGTTACTTTTGACTCAGATGTTTGCTAGATGTCAGTCCTTAAACACTGAATTAAGAAGGACAGAACGGAGACTGGGGATCACTTTGGGAACAGTGCTCGCACAAGTTTGTTTTTAAACCGCAGATTAATAGTTGAAAGAGATCCTTGTTTCTTATTGACGAGTCAATCTTAACCCTCATTTAGAGGTACGCTGCAGCTTTTTTAGTGAACTGGACATGATATTGATAAAATATGTCTCCAAAATGTTCAAATATATTAATTTACCTATGTCAGCCTCATAAAGAGCTAACTCTTGCCTCCGTTGCGGAAAAAAACTCACAAATAACCCTTTTATATATACCGAAGGCCTTATAGAATTGAGTGATGGATAAATCTATCAAAATGATGATCTCTACGACCTTGTTCCAAACGATCTAACTTACTTATATCATTAATAGTAAAGTTAGGAGGGTCAAATTTCAATTTACTTACACAAAACAAAAAACAAAACTGATAGAAAATTTCTGACCCTACATATGCTTGACAAAATATATGACCTCCGCGTTCTAAACGCTATAGATTTAAGGACTTACATGTCAAAAATGATGTCACAGCATTCAGAAATGTTAGTTAAAATCTTTCTTGAAAACCACTGCCCACTGTAAGGGACTTTCTCTTGAGGTCCGTAGTTCAAACGGAAGTTTTTGCTCATGAGGTAAAAAGGTGGGAAAATTTTGTAAACTACAGTTCAGTTCAACGAGGTGGATTTGCTTTATTCACATGTGTAAACAAGAAGTTTGTATCTATGAGACACTTTTGATGCCCCCGTGCAGCGCCTGTCACAAGACATGTGAACATCACTAAAGCACCTTTTAAGAACAAACACCATCAATAATGAGTCCAATGAAAACTTTTCACAAACTTCGAACCCTGTAGTGCAAAAATGACTGGGTTTATCTAAACTTGTATCATTATTTAAAAGGCCATAATTCCGTTACTTTTCTTTTTATAATAAAAAACAGCATGCACATTTTCATCATGTCCACAACAGGAATACAATGTCTATAAAGCAGTGGCTGAAAATTGTGGGAGGAGCAGACTAAACAAAGTACTTACCCAACAATGCAAACATATGCCTAAAATGACTAAATTCAAAAGGCTGTAATTCTGTCAAAATTAAAGCTGGCTCCAACAAAATTCCACATGCTTAGTTTCAATATGTTTGCAGGGTTTGAAAAAGGTCCATTGAAAACTGTGGGAGAAGTTGATTACACAAATTCCATACCCTACAATGCTAAACATTGCCTTAAGCGACTAACTTAAAGTCTAAATGGCCGATATTCTGTCGAAATTAATACAATTTTAGCTCCATCAAAAATACACATGCGCATTTCCAAGATGTCCACAACATGTATGCAAAGTTTGAATAAGCTCCACTGAAAACTCTGAAAGCAGTTGATTACACAAAGTTCAAACCTTTGGATTAAACGCTGCGGAAAAAGACAAATCATTAAAACACATTTTATATCCATATATCCGATTACACAAAGCTATTTATTTGATACGTCACAATAAATATGTATAAAATCTGAGTAAAACGGCAGAATCTTAAAATCATATTTTATTCCAGCATATACTAGTACTAATAGCACATACTATTTGTTTGTTATGCAATTATTCAATTTTATCAGAATGCACCACAAGTCATTATTTTTTAATCCGATACGTCATTTCAATTATCGGTTAACGGGTCAATGGTCACTTAATTAGTCCAGCTCTGGCCCAGCCGTTTGTTATTGTTTTTTTTTTTTTTTTTTTTTGTTTTTTGTTTTTTGTCACGCGAGGTTTTCTCCCACGCGCTTATTTTCCACCTTGCGTGGGAGAGTCTCAATGCGGTGAGTTTGAAATCAAAATGCACAATAAGATTTCAATGGTTATATACTGATGTCAAATTACTGAACAGTGGGACAGAGTGCAAATATAGTTTATGCCAGTTGGCAAAATTGAACAAACAAGCGATTACTAGTATCCATTCATCAACAAATCAATATCGAAAAATGACGGGAAACTTCCAAGGCGACAAACGTTCTAAGGGCCAGAGAGTGATAAAATTGCGAAAATTAATTTTCCGGTTTTTTAAATCCGCGAAAATAAATTGCTGCAAAAATGACCCAAAGACAAAAATGCAAAAATAAATAGCCCCGAAAATATGTTGTTTTACACTTATATCTTGCCATATATAAACATACATGAATGCAGAATGCAAAATATTATTCTGCACCAATTTAGCAGACGACTAATGAGGAAAAGGGAATAACACCATCTCAATTGACTTCTTCTGAAGCTTAGCTTGGCTAAAAATACATGCTAGCAAGCAGATAACAGCGATACTGATGTTTAAAAAAAGTCTTTCGTGAATAGAACCAAGCTCGGATACGCATAGACAATAAGATTCTTAACGTGCGCTTCGAGGTTACTTGGCAAAAAAGAGACAAACATAAAAATCTCCCTAACTAATACTAGCCTATACGAGCTTTAATGTGAAACTAAATATGACTTGACAGTAAGAGCCCTCAAGATCTAGTGTTCTTTAGTTCTCATTCTGTCAAACTACAATACTAGTTTCTAAAGGACTGCAAACTATGATGTGACACATGAAGTAATAAATAAGAGGATAATAAGACTGTGTGTTTTTTTTTTTCAGAATAGGATCAAGACAGCCAGTTTCTACTCTGGAAGCATACACCATAACTACAGTCAAACTTTCTTATGAGACAATCTCGATGAAAACACAGACATTGTTTGATGAAAACCTCGAAAAGGTGGTCGCGAATGGCCGATGCTCCTTTAATAGATATAACCAATAATAAGAATCGACTGTAATTATGACTAACGTGATCAATAGCATGAAATAATTCCAATCTTACCTATGCTGCAATTATCACCTTGCCAGCCTGGTGCACAAATACCAGAGGGACAGCTACCGTTGATGTGATAACATGGTTCATCATGTAGACAATGGCAGGGCTTTATGCAGTCTTGTCCGAATCTTCCTTCGTCACACGCTATCATAAAAATTGAAAATCAGTTAATATGAATTTCCTTTGTATCATTATGTACATAAGTTTCGGAATCTTGAGAAAAACTGAAACTTAAAAGAGTAACTACACTTCAGGAACTGACTGAATCAGATCCCAAACCCTATCCCCAACATCAAAGGGAAAGATTGACAAAGACATCCCAACAAACAATAAATTACAAGTGATAAGCCGAGTCAGCAGCTCTTTCCCAAATAGATGGCAACTCAGCTATCTTTATTGAACTAAATAATTTAGACCAATAGACGGGTTACAACGGACTAAGCAAATTATATGAAAAACATTTAACCCGGAATCCAACTTGGATCTCCTGCGAGAAGGTGAACACTCTACCACGTCGCTATAGAAGCCGGCTTGTATCGCAAGGCAATACAAGTCCACCAGATTGGACTTTGTTCCCCATGTTCATGGCTAAAAAGCTGCATATAGAAATAGGCTCAAGGAATTACTGCAACGGGTTAGGCTTTATTCTACGTTGGGCATAAACTGTTGCAGATTCATAAAATGTCCTAGACGTTCCGGCCCGGATTTAAACCTAGGTCGCCTGCGTGAAATGCAAGTACAATAGTATGACACACCTACATTCTGTGACCTTAGTATGATGGTAATAACTTTTCTAATAACTATGAAAGGTCATAAGCCATGCGTAACCTAAATTTAGACAATCTGCTGCTAAATGACGCATCAATTTAAATTTATGGTCAAATAAACACAATATTAATATGCGACAACGCTGTAACACAGAATTTCATTCGTTTATTCGACATCTCCTGACGGTCAGAATAAAAGTAAATTGACTTTTCAGTCAATGTTAAATTTTTCCCGTACCGTTATATGTATCAATGAAAATTTAACGTTAAGTTGAGTCTAAAATTATATGATAAAATATTTATTCACCGGGTTTATTTTGATGAAAATACAGTTTTAATAATAAACAAACTTAACCATCGGCTTCCGTTACTCATCTGGTTATGTCGCGTGTTGGTCAATAAAGCTATGTATATATCTAAGGTCGATCATTAAATATAACAAAATGTGGCATACACCAGCAAAGGCCCAATATGTCAAACAGATGTTAAGTTAATTAGGCGAAGTTGAAAACGGGGCATATTATGATATCTGCTCTACAAGACGTTTTATCAGCTACGACACTCAAATCAAAATCTGAAAGAATTCTTTCAAGAGCAGATAACACATTCAAAAGAAGTAACATGGGTCAAACTTCGAAGCTTCGGCTATTCAAGCCTCATCACTAACCCTGACATTATCTGGTTACAAAAGCCAGAAAGCCCAAACGTGATGCAGAAGATATCAAATTAAGATGCACACTATTCTAAAGTTATCTTCTCAATAAATTTAACAAGGGTCCGGACTCTGCTCATACGACTCAGGTAGACAAGGAAAAGAGACATTTTATATGCCATCTTGATTTTAATGAACAATGCATTCATAAAATTTCAAATTTGAAATTTGAAAAGCTCTGGAGTTTTTTCTATCAGCTGAATGAGAATTTCTATCCTGAGCTCATGGAGAACAACACCGGTCAATTATAGTTAATAATTTAAAAGCAGATTTTATCATAACCAGCATGAACGACATACCAAATACTGATAGAAAAGCAATATGCAACATTTAAGGTCAAACGGATCAAAGCTTGAAAAATGCCAAAACTGACAAAAAGCATATTTGTTTCAAAATTATGGCACCAGCGAATTCAAAACCGCATGCACATCCTCAGAGTATGACAACCTTTCAGCAAAATTTCAGGTTAGTCGATAAAGTACTTGGCAGAAGTTATACAAACAAGGTCTTACTAATCAGTGGTCATAAATCCGTCAAAAAAAAGAAAGAAAAAAAGAAAGAAAGAAAAAGAAAACCGAAATCTTATTCACATTTTTATATCATAATTATGGTAATAGAGAAAATATCAAATTTATCCAATAAAGGTACTTGGAGGAGTTGCAGGACCACAATTTCAAACAACTGGAAAAGTGGACGGAATAGAGAATAAACAGACACAAAGACAAACGAAGGTTCTTTTCATTAAAAGCTTAGTTCTTCAACAATAAATGGAGTTAATCTATTTGCGTTTTTGAAAATAGACACTACCATAAAGATAATAGTAAAATTACGATGAACATCAGAAACAATTTCTTACCTATGCTGCAGTTGTCTCCCTGCCAGCCCGGCGCACAAATACCCGATGGGCAACTACCGTTGGTGTGGATGCATAGGTCATCATTAAAGCACTGGCAAGGGGAGCTACAGTTTTCTCCGAAACTTCCTTTATCACACGCTATCAAAATTTAAAACAAAATAAATAAAGTTACAGCTGATTCGACAGCACTGTTTAATTCATAAAGTTTGCCTTGAGTGAAACGAAGCATTGATATGGACCGACAATAATATTCTTAACGTAGGGTAAGAAGGTCCTTGGCAAAAAATATGACGCACATAGAATTATCAATAATTAATACTAACCTACACAGGATTTAATAAGAGACTAAGCACGGCTGGATAGTAAGGGTCATCCAAGTTTACGACTGCCTTAGTTTTCATTCTTTCAAAATAGAGCACTATGTTCTAAAGGACAGAAAATCTGATGTGATAAATGTGCTGGTAAGGCTCCTAAGAGGATTGTCAGAATTTGTTTTCTTATCTACAAGACATTTCGTTCTATTTTCAGCGGTGTTGGAAAATTCTGTCTTGCCCATGGGCTGGGACAGCTCACACGAGCTTGAATTCTATATGTCACTACGCGCTTTTTGAAATTCGGTACTCCAGGCTTGGCGATTCTATACTTGGCTTTGTTATGTTTGTGGGAGATTCGCCGGCGTTTACACATCAATAAAATCCCAAGCTAAATTATTCCTTATAATTCAGTTATTATCAGTTTCTGTGTCTTAAGTCTGAAAAGGTCAATGTTTCACACAAACATTGTCGAGGACGCCGCCAGTTTAAAGACGTTACCAACTGACGTTTGAAATGACGTTGACCTTGCGTCACAATTAACGTCATATACGTGTTTGTATAAAGTGATTGATTTAATCCTGTTCAAGATGCGATTGAGCAGTTCTTACTTGTTTGTTCAATAAAACAGCCAGATGGCTAGCAGGCTTGTACTACTTACGTTTGTAGGCCTTCACGTCTGAATAGATCCCTGTTCAGTTTTAAATCTAACTTTTATCGTAGGTAAGAAAATAATCAATCATTGTTCTCCGATGCGGACAGGGAAATCAAAATCCTCGGGCAAATGGGGTATGTCGGAAACACGGCAAGCCTTGTTTCCGACACACCCCGCATGCCCTCGGGTTAGGATTTCCCTGTCCGTATCGGAAACCAATGATATATTCTACTTATAGCTTATGTGTGAGTTTGCTAGAAAAAAAGTCAATATAGACAGCTTTTTTGGAAGCAGACGTGATTATTACAGCCAACTTTCTGATTGGCCGCCTCCAGGAAAACAGATACATTGCTTGATGAAATATTTAAAAAGGTGGCTACAAAAGACAAATGATCTTTTAACAGAGATCACGAAAATCAAGAATTGACTTTAGTTTTGACTAAAATTATCAATAGCATGAAGTAACTCATGTCTCACCTATGCTGCAATTACCACCTCTCCAGCCTGGTGCACATAAACCAGAGGGACAGCTACCATTGATGTGATAGCATGTTTCATTATGTAGACAATGGCAAGAGTTTATGCAGTCTTGTCCGAATCTTCCTTCATCACATGCTATCATAAAAATTGAAAATCAATGAACATATATTTCTTGCTGTACAGTTATGTGCATAAGTATCGCGAACACTAAAACATCAAGACGCTGCAAACTCAGCCGCACCCCCCCCCCCAACGCGTGATAGGCGAAAACTCTACCACGTCTCTACGCAAGGCGTTTTGTACCGCAAGGCAAGACAAGTCTTAGATATATCTACACCCTGTGACTATGGCATAATGGTAATTACTTTTCAAATAATAATGAAAGGTCAACAGCCATGCGTAAACAGATGTTAAACATTCTGCAGTTAAATTAATGCTCAGTTGTATTGCCAAATTAATTATGTGCCTACGTTGTGATATTCAACCGTAACACTCGACTTCCACTTCTCGTCTCTTACTATGCCGCGTGTTGGTCAATAAAGGTACATATTCATACTCATAAAGGTCGATAGTTAATTATATCAGAATGAGATCTACAATGGGAACACTAGTCCAATACATCAAACAGACGGTAAGTTAAGTAAGCAAACTTAACAACGGGGAATATATTAGGAAATCTGCGTTTTATCATGCTGCGACACTCTAAGCCCAAATGGGATGCCGAGGTATCAATTCTTTATACCCTATACTGGAAACTTATCTTCTCAACAAGCAAGAAGAGTCAGAACACTGTTCATGTGACTCGAGTATAAAAGGAAAAGAGACAATTTATATGTAAGCTAAATTGTAACGAACAATGCATTTATCAGGTTTCAGATTTCTCTGGAGCTATTCTTTCAACTGAATGGGAACTTCTTTTCCCTTTTCAACGAGAATAACGCTATCAATAATCAATAAAGCAGATTCTCATCATAATTAGGGTGAATGACATATCAATAACTAAATGACATGCAAAAGGCAACGATCTTGGTCATACGGATCAACACTTGAAAAATGTTTACACTGACAAGGGCCATAAATATATCAAAATTATGACAATTGAAAATTTATAACGGCATTCACATTACCCGATAATAGCAAAACTTTCAGCATAATTTCAAGTCAATCCAAGTTTAGCACTTGGCAAAAGCTATAAGTACTATTCTTCTTGTTCCTCGCCGCCGACGCTGGACGAAAAGGAGTTAGACTGTATTATATAGCAACAATAATTCCGAAATTTTTCAACACCAGTCATTGTTTTATGAAAAAAAAACGTTACCAGAATGACGGCGCGTTTCTATTGTTCTGCGACATAGCATGCATTATGATGCGATTGTACATGAAGAAAACAGACAGACATAAATCAGAAACACAATTATTAAACAAATCCCATATCCCGTCCCTACAATAAAAGCGTAAAAGGTATATACATAAACTGACAACTGGTCACTCATGGTGAAGAGAAAAACATGCGGTCATGTAACTAGCCCAATCGATAGCATCAGTTTCATCTATTTTTAGCTTTTATCAAATTTAAATTATACAACAAAACAGGATGTTAAGTGGGCAGCTATATCGGTAAACCATATTGCTAGAATACGATCAAAAAGGTCGATAAAAACAAATAAGATTGAGGACTCACAACAGAAATACTAATAAAGAGTTATGGCAACCTAGCTAGATACATGTACCTGCTATGGATTTGTTGACCTAATAAATGATGAGAGAGATATACTGTTTAAGGTTCGTTTTTCAAACGTTCCTGCATACAGGCCCGCATTTGTTGCCTTAAGTTTGTTTGGGATCTGACTCAGTCAGTTCCTGAAGTGTATTTACTCTTTAAATTAATTTTAAATAAACAAATCCCTATCGGTTCATACAATGATAAGTTAAGTAAGGAAGTTAATCTATTTGTTCTATTAACGTAGCCTCTGGTATATGAATAATAATATAACCACGATAAACATTACGATATTTCTCACCTATGCTGCAGTTGCCGCTCTGCCAGCCTGCTGCACAAATAAGGAAGGCAGGTGTCCTCACCAACACACTGACAAGGAAAGCTACAGTTTGCTCCGAACGTTCCTTTATCACACACTATCAAAATTTTGAAACAATATAGTTAACACCTGTTCAGCTTAAAAGGTATGTAATACAATCACTTTCTATCCTTTATCAGCTCTGTAAAGAGGCGTGTCGGTTCTTAAGACAATACTATAGGACTTATTATTTGGTATATCTGTGGTAATGATCGCAAAGTTATAAAGTTATCCAAATAATATAATGGAAACATGATTCAGCACAATAATTTCGTGGAAGGCATATTAAGAGTCCAAACAAAATTCACCTATAACATACTCATTGTTGTTGTTGAACTCATTAAAAAAATAAATTTGTATTTTCGTTTAGCACATTTACTCTCTGCTTCCAATAATCAAACCTTTATCTCCTGCCTTTGAGGTTCAGGACGGTGAGATGCCCATAAACTGTCTTTCCATACCTCATTAAAGAAGTGGGTATACATTTCCGATCCTTTGGTTCAATGAAGTCATTTCGACTCAGTTTGAAAATAGAATTATGTTTAAGCCGTAGCTATGAAATATGGTCAGTGTTACAGCGCTACTAAACAGACCGCAGTCTTCTTTTTCATTTCTTATGGTCATTGCTCTCAACAAATGTAACTTGTAGCTGTAACAGTGATTTGGCACTGTCCTCATGGAAAAACAATAACCTGTTAGATTCACATGAAGGACTTCTAACCAATCAATGATTCCTCACAGGAAGCAGGAAATAATCACGGACAAAACCTGTGATGAGTCCAAGACAAGGACTCAACAGAAACAACGCATTGTGCCACACGGACAGCCATTCGGGTTGCAAACAAAACCACTAAAATTATTAAGCAAAGAAAAATCAGTTGAACCCAGTCCCGAAAGACCAAGCAACAGATAATACAAGCTCAGAGTTGAGGCTGCTTGATATGCCCCCCCCCCATATAGAGTTTATAATGTCCGTGTGGGCGTGTGTGTTACCGAAATCGTGTCCGAACCCATACTTTCGACTGCAAGGAGGGATTAAGAATAATTTGGCACAAATGATCATCATGACAAGACGGTGTGTTGCATGCAAGAACCATGTCACTTGCTCATATATTTGTGTCCGACACATACCTTCAGACCGCATCGTGGGATTTAAAAACTATTCGGCGGCACAAATTTTCATTATAAAAAGACGGTGTGACGCAATTAAGAACAATGCCATTAACACAAAGGTCAGGGTCACAGTCCACCACTGAAAATTGTGCAAGGGCTATAATGAAATATGATTTTGTGTCCGGTTCATGATTTTGTTCTGCATGGTGGAATCCCAAAATTATTCGGCAAAAATGATTATCGAGACAAGACAATGTGTCGCGTGCAAAATGCACGCGGCTAGCGTCCGCACTTACTTTTTTGCACTGGATATAGTGACACACGTTCGTATCTGTATGGCCCATTACTTTGTCCCGCATGATTAGATTTTCAAAACTATTTGGCAGGGATAATTATCATAACAAGTTGATGTGTCGCGTGCAAGAATCATGTCGCTAGCTTAAAGGTCAAGGTCACAGTTTGCAGTTTAATTCATTGCATAGGCTTTAGTTAAATAATTATTTATTATGTTCGTTTCCTGACCACAACTTTATCCTGCATGGTGGAGTTCAATATTATATGACATAAATGATCATCGTGGCAAACCGCAAATTTGAAGGTCAAGGTCACACTGCGCATGGCTCTGTCCTGCAAGGGGGATTTCAAAATTATTTGACATAAATAATGATCATGGCAAGCCAATGTGACATGTGCAAGAACATCATATGCTAGCCCAACAGATCTACATTTCAACCCTGTTTGTATTTGGTCCATAATTTTATCCTGCATAGTGGAATTTCAAAATTATTTGGCAATACGATTTGTTGCGAACAAAGACCATGCTACTATTTTAAAAGTCAAGGCCACAGTGCACATTGTTGTTGTGTTATTGTTTAACGTCCACAGTAAACAGCTATGGTCATGTCAGGACGGTCAATTAACCTAACCACACAATTCCTGGACAGGCTTATGGCCGCAAATTACGGTTTAAGGCTCCGCTAACGCGTCGCCGTAAATCAAAATTTCCGACGATTTACCACCCCAAATGACAATTTTGAGTACAGTTATCCCCTAATTGAAAGATCCAGCCGCGGCTCAGTTCGCACGATGATGAAGTATGAAATGTTTTCCTCCTCCATATATCATTTCATAGTTCAACTGCAGTGTTAAATAAAATGAAGATACCCAGGGAAAGTCAAATCATAAAACACAACTCAACAGCATAGAGAAAAAAAAGGAAGAGCGAAACGCAATGACATGAAAAGCCAGGTAAAATGTACAAAAAATGTATAAAATTTAAATCTTAAAGAGTTTCGTCTAGAGCAGAGAATACGTTCACAAGAAGGAACAAGGGCCAGACTACGTAGTTTCGGCTAATAAAGCCTCTTCAGTGACCCTGACAATATCTAGTGACGAAACCAGGGAAAAGCATACTGTAATTTCTTAATCACAATTGGACGGTCGAATCAAAGACTGATTAGTATCAAAAAGGGTCAAAATGATATATAAAACAATGGTTTAGAATATGAGTATAAACCAATTTAAAGTTTCAGATATCTCAGAATATATCCTCTGATCTCAAAGGACGAAAATAAAATATAACCTGCATTATGGTTGATGTACGAGGAGACGTTCTACGACCGGCACACGGCACAGCATCAGCTGCACTGAGGTAAAATTAAAATCTTAAAGTGTTCCATCAAGAGCAGAGAAAACGTTCACAAGAAGGAATATGGGCCAGGCTACGTAGAAGCAGTTTTTTCAATTGTTAAACCATAAAACGAAACATGAAGTGATGACGGCAATTTTTCGTGTAACCACAATGCTAGACATACTACAAACTGGATTTACATCAGTAGTTTCCGCCTTGGACCGAAAGTGGATTAAGCTTAAGCTAATGGTAGTTTAATTGGTTTTATGCGTACAATTTTACACGCTATTCTGATGCAGCTTTGAAACAAGTAGATGTTCAGGCATATTCCATTAGATTAATTCCGTCGAGTATTTATGGTCCTCTTAAAGCAAGTAATACAATAAAGAAACGAAAACAGCAGACTCAGATGGACTAAAACTGGTCATACATCGTAATAAATATATAACTTCAAGCCTCACTTTCTAGCGCTTGCTTCAGCATAACCGTTCCCATAAATTACTTGTAACTGATCACAGACAGCCAAATGCATGATTAAAGATAAAAAAAAACCGAAAAATAATCTCATTCTAGAAGCTTGGTCTTATAAAGCTGCCTACTTTGCTCTCGACACTCGTTTTGCTTACGACAGAAAATTAGTAAAGCATTAAAAGTAAAAAGTATGCAAAGACCAGGAACTGAAACAATCAAAATCCAAATCCAGCCCTCAAACCATAGTTGGAAACAACTAAGATTACAAATAATCAAGATGCAGAGAACATATGGCCAACCGAGTGAGCAGCTTGTTCCCAAAAGGTGGCCACTCAGCAACCCAAACCGAACCAAAAATAATAAGAACATACATAAGGTAAAACATCACAGAAACTCTGACACCAAAAACAGGCAACAGAGAACCACAACAGAACTACCGCCTTGGAACGGTCAGTAATGAATTACTGGGGGCTTAAATCGATTTTACAGGCCCAACCTCACCCTCAGTTTCTGAAGTGGTACAAAACATTTAGTCGGTTGTTAAAAGCGTTTTGTACGGCTTGTGATGTTTGTTGCCGGACAGAATGACTGAGTCGGGATACGATAAAACCAACAAAGAGGCAAATGCGCCCAACGAAGACTTAGATCAGCTAGGGCATTCGCCCAGTCTGATTAGAGTCTTCGTTGACCACATGCAGCCACCTTTGACCTTAGCTATTCTTTAAGTTCACAGAAAATAATCTGCCCAGGATAGGCAGATGCCCAGGCTAATCTGTGTCTTCGTTGGGATTCCACTATTTTGGTTTTGGCGTGTCACAGCTCTGCGCAAATGTGTTGTTGGGTTTAGTCGTATCTGTAACTCTCTACTTCTTCTCTATGTATTTCAAGCGTGCTGTTTTGTGACTCTGTGACTCTTGTCGTTCTTGGGTATTGTTTTCTTATCTTACTCCAGTAATGCTATTGTGTGACTAATTTTATATTTTTTGTAAAAGTTGTTGCATGTATACACACCAAACTTACCTATGCTGCAGTTGTTTGCTTGCCAGCCGGGCGCACACAAACCAAAAGGACAGCTACCGTTGATGTGATGACAGACTGCATCATCAAGGCAATGACAGGAATATTTACAGTCTTGTCCAAAAGTTCCGCTAATGCAAGCTATTATAAAGAGAAGAACATGAGTGCATTCAATGTACATGATTTCATAATTCAAGAAATTAAATTTACGCTATACTAAGCACGTATAGTGAACTGATGTAAACGGGCACTGATCTAGAATTATTTGAAGTCAAAGTTTACATCCCAGACCATCGCAGCGAACACGAAATTACATGAAATAAATCCAGCTGTCTATTCTTAGCGCAGTTTCAAAACAAATGTTTCTTTGCATGATATATAGACAGGAGTTTATACAGCGATAAATCATGCTGACGTTGTTTTCATATGCGACTTTCTCTTCAGACCAGGCCCATGACAAATTTTAATTTCTAATTGAAATTCATCTTTAAGAACGAATCTTTACTGAGACTACTACTGCAAGCACGTGCATGACGTTAATTGTGACCTAACGTCCATGTAATTTCAAACGTCAGTTAGTAATGTTTACAAAATGGCAGCGTCCTCGACATTGTTTATGAGGGAAGCAATACTATTTTGGAGTATTTAAATAGAAAACGATATTTTTTAAACTATAAGGAATAAATATCCTTTTTGGATTAGATCGATTTGTAAATGCCGTTGGTGTTCACAAACTGCACAAAAAGCCCTTCGGGCTTTTGAGCTCACCTGAGCCATAGGCTTAGGGTGAGCCATTGTGATCACCCAGTGTCCGTCGGCCGTCGTCCGTCGTGCGTCGTGCGTCGTCAACAATTTGGTTTAAATGACATCTCCTTTAAAACCGCTAGGCCTAGGGCTTTGATATTTGGTATGATGCATTGCCTAGTAGACTTCTACCAAGTTTGTTCAAATGGTGGCCCCAGGGTCAAAATGGCCCTGGGGCAGGGTGTTTTGTGTTTGAAACTAAAATATACTTAAAGATCTTCTTCTCCAGAACTGTTTGGCTCAGATGCTTAAAATTTAGTATGTAGCGTTGTCTAGTAGTCCTCTACCAAATTTGTTCAAATGATGGCCCCAGGGTCCAAAATGGCCATGGGGCAGGGGGTCTTTTGTTCGAAATTAAAATGTACTTAAAAATCTTCTTCTCCAGAACTGCTTGGCTCAGATGCTTGATATTTGGTATGTAACATTGCCTAGAGATCCTCTACCAAGTTTGTTCAAATGGTGGCTCCAGTATCCAAAATGGCCCTGGGGCAGGGAGTCCCATGTTTGATCCATAGAAATACATAGAAAAATATTCAAAGAATTTTTTCTTCAGAACTGCTTGGCAAAGATGCTTTAAATTCGTTATTTAGCATTGTCTAGTGGTCCTTTACCAAGTTTGAGCAAATGATGGCCCCAGGGTCAAAAATGGCCCAGGGGGTCCTGGGTTTGACCCATAGAGATACATAAAAAATATTAATAGAATCTCTTCTTCAGAACCGCAAGGCTGAGATGCTTGAAATTCGGTTTGTAGCTTTTCCTAATAGTCCTTTACCAAGTCTGTTCAAAAAGTGGCCTCTGGGTCTAAAATGGCCCCTTGGTATGGAGTCCAAAGTTTTGAACCATAGATATGCAAAGAAAGTTTTTTTAAAAATCTTCTTCTTCAGTATCGCAAGTCTTAGATGCTTGAAATTTGGTATTATGTATTGTCTAGTAGTCCTTTACCCAGTTTGCACAAATGGTGGCCCCTGCGGCAGGGAGTCCTAGGTTTGAACCTAGGAAAAACATAGAAAAATATTCAAAAATGTTCTTCTTCAGAACCACTTGGCTCAGATGCTTGAATTCGGTATTTAGCATTGCCTAGTAGTCTTTTATCAAGTTTGCTCAAATGATGACCCCAGGGTCCAAAATGACCCCGCCCCAGGGGATCTTGGGTTTGAACCATAGAACTACATAGAAAAATATTCAAAAATCTTCTTCAAAACCACTTAGCTCAGATGCTTGACATTTGGTTTGTAGCATTGACACCATGAATTGGTTTCAAAATTTGATGTCGGATTAAAATTTCTTTTACACCAAGGCCTATCGGAACCAGAATTTTATGGTGACTTAGTATACAAATTCAAAAAGATTAAGGGTAGGACTGATTTTTCTGATCAATTCCGAAAAATAATAATACGTCACAAACGTATTGGCTATAATTTAAATGTTATGCGACAGTCTGCATGCTTAGTGATTAACCCAATCACGGTTGATAGCTTTGCTGCACTCTTTAATTGCACACCGGGGGATCGGTCGTCAGACTCTATGATGGCCCCGACCTAAAGCTATATATTTTAGTTGGTTGGGACCGGAGCCTTTTTGTCTGTTGCTTGGTCCACCGGGGCTCGACTGGTGACCTTCTTTTGCTTCAGATTTCCAGTGGGGTTGTTTGGCAGGACAGGGATCTCCACCTGTCAGACGGCCCGTTGTATCTGTTGAGTCCTCGTCTTTGCTTCTTCATGGTGTTGAAATTTGATTTATGTGTTTACCGTGATGACTCATTGACGAGTTAGAGGGTTATTATGCGAACCGAACAACCAACTAAATGTTTTGTACCACTTCAGAAACTGAGGGTGAGGTTGGGCCTGTAAAATCGATTTAAGCCCCCCAGTAATTCATTACTGACCGTTCCAAGGCGGTAGTTCTGTTGTGGTTCTTTGTTGCCTGTTTTTGGTGTCAGAGTTTCTGTGATGTTTTACCTTATGTATGTTATTATTATTTTTGGTTCGGTTTGGGTTGCTGAGTGGCCACCTTTTGGGATCAAGCTGCTCACTCGGTTGGCCAAATGTTCTCTGTGTCTTGATTATTTGTAATCTTAGTTGTTTCCAACTATGGTTTGAGGGCTGGATTTGGATTTGGATTGTTTCAGCTCCTGGTCTTTGCATACTTTTTACTTGCCTTGTATTCCTTTATTAAATTTGTTCAAATGATGGCCCCAGGGTCCAAAATGGCCCCGCGGCAGGGAGTCCTGAGTTTGAACAATAGAAATACATAGAAAAATATAAAAAAAATTCTACTTCAGAGCCGCTTGGCTCAGATGCTTAAAATTCGGTATGATGCATTGCCTGGTGGACTCCTGCAAAGTTTGTGTAAATGGTGGCCCTGGGATCCATAATGGCCCTGGGGCGGGGGTCTTGGGTTCAAAATTAAAATATATTTAGAAATCTTCTTCTCCAGAACCCCTTAGTGTAGATGCTTGAAATTTGGTATAATGCATTGCCTAGTAGTCCTTTACCAAGTTTGTTCAAATGATGGTGCCAGGGTCAAAGATGGCCCCGCCCCAGGGAGTCCTGAGTTTGAACCATATGAATACATAGAAACATATTCAAAACTCTTCTTCAGAAGCAATTGGCTCAGATGCTTGAAATTTAGTATGTAGCATTGCCTAGTGATCCTTTACCAAGATTGTTCAGATGATGGCCCCAGGGCCCAAAATGGCCCGGTCCCAGTGTGTCCAGGGCGGTAGTTCTGTTGTGGTGTTCTGTTGCCTGTTTTTGGTGTCAGAGTTTCTGTGATGTTTTACCTTATGTATGTTCTTATTATTTTTGGTTCGGTTTGGGTTGCTGAGTGGCCACCTTTTGGGAACAAGCTGCTCACTCGGTTCCCATATGTTCTCTGTATCTTGATTATTTGTAATCTTAGCTGTTTCCAACTATGGTTTGAGGGCTGGATTTGGATTTTGATTGTTTCAGTTCCTGGTCTTTGCATACTTCTTACTTTTAACCGTAGCAATACATAGAAAAATATTCAAAAATCCTCTTCTTCAGAACCATTTGGAAATGGTTTCAAACTATCAGGTTTGTTCAAAATGGTGACCCTAGTTTTATCTTTAACCTTTTTTTACTCAGGTATCCGATTCAGGGCCTTTTGGCCATCTTGTTTAGTTTGTGAGTGATTGGCCGGCGTTTAAACATCGATTCAATCGAAAAAAGGAAACTCATTCCTATAGTACCAAGCAATAAGGCAATACAAGCGGATGGCAGAACAAAACGAAATCTCTTCCTCATGTTTAGCTTCATGAAGTTTTCTTAAGCAAACATACTTCGTGAGAATATACATTAGAACGAATAAAAGAATGACAAGACAATCGTTTTTTTTTGTTTTTTTTTTGACGATAAATTCCAGCGGACAAAACAGAAATATTAATAATCCACAAATGACGATAAATATTGGAAGTAAATTACTATGCACAGGGGCTGAAACCTGTTTTACGTAGCTAGTACTCTCGCTTTAGCTTCCATCGTGAGTAATTGAAACAAATTTTGCTCACATGGAAGTCTTTTAACTCAATATATTATGACACTGAGCATGTAACTCAAAGTAGACAAACATGCAGGCTAAACACAAACATTGAATAAGTTCTGAAAAGTTAGATCCTTGGGTAGCAAGGAAATTATCAAAGAACTTAGCAGGAAAATAATCAATAGTTCGAGTTTGCAAGCTTTGAACCAATTATGTAGCAATATTTGTTTGGAAACTGTTATAACATTTATCTAAACAACATGTTTATCCCGTACAGAATATCAAAATAATAACCAGCTCTGTACAATACGATGCGATATACAAAATAATTTGTGTGTTTCATCAAAACAGATACGGCTATATAAAACTGGTAAACATAAAGCACACAATTTGGGAGTAAACTTTCATTCTTCACAAATATTCAAGCTTACTTGCATGTTTAAGGAGTAATCGTTTTCTAAATAATCTTCCATTTGGATGATATTCCGAAATTCAGTTTAGCTAAATAATCGATAATGCTAATCTAAAGTGGTCACCCATATCATAAGTCAGAACTCGTAAATCATATAAACATTGACAATTCCAAAAAATCTACATAATCAGACAAAAGACATAAAGGAAGCCACTGCATATTTGGCATCACAGCGTATGTATCGACATTCATATTACGAATATAACTACACTAAAACAAACATTCAAAATATACGACGGCTGATCCAGATTGATCCAGGAGTAAACGGTATTCGAGGTACACAGATATACGAAGGCTGATTCAGACTGATCCTGAAGTTATGTCATTGTGTGTATTGCGCGTCTATTCATTGAAGCATCGTTTAAGACAAAACTATTATATCAAGATGTACCCTAAGTCAGTTATGGTTAACATGAACATATGTTTTAGGATATTTTTTGTCCGTTACAATTACACAGGCGTACAAAATAAACCCAAGACGCCATATCACCGAGCATTAAAATATTGTCAATTTCATGAAAAGTAATTGCTAATCAATTTCCAACAGCGCGAGAAAGCACATGAAAGTTTAATGTATAAAGAACCTGTTCAGTTGAAACTTGTACGAGGAAGAGCACCAGCTAGGGCTTGCGCATGTCACATCTGTGTGAAAATTATGCCTGCTGACACAATGCGTCAACTTTTTTTTGTGATTTTTTTTTAAAGTGTGAATTGTTTTGTTTGACGTCAAGGATCATCTTAGAAAAATGATATTCTATTGAAATATTGTCAATGATGTCAGTGACGGCATGACGTCCGTATACTCTGATATTTTAACTATAGAATACACTTAGATATTATAAGAACATATTGCATATAGATTAAGGTACTTAGGTATGAAATATTGTTTCTTTCATTTTATTATACAAGATTTTATAGGTGCACCGACATATATTGACTTACTTGCGTTGCATGATCTCCCTGTCCAGCCGGGCGTACAACCAGGAGTGTTACAAAATCCTTCATTTCGTTTACAAGGCCTTCTATCGTTACAGTGACATTCTTGCCGGCAGTGAGGACCAAATAATCCTGATGGGCAGATATCTGTAATTTATGAAATAACAGTACCAATTAGGATTTTTCTGATCCTTTTTGAAAATCATGTGTTTCTCTACTTCTTCTACGTTGTCTCATGTGGGTAGTACTCATGATTACTATATATTTTTTTGTATCTTCAATCATATTCTTACTAGCTTTAATCATATTTTGCAGCTGTTAACATACAGAAAATATCTGTTTTGGGTTCAAGTAACTGACTTTATGTATTAAAGCTTTTAGAACGATATACCTTCAGTATTGCTCGACGTTTCTCTGTACTTTATTACGGTGTACATTATATTTTTACGAAGATCGGGATCATAGGCAATCTGAGTCTTTAAACAATTGGAATTCTACTAAAGGGCCGACAATGAGAGTAGTTATCGTTATGGTGTGTTATTATTTAACCTCGATTTTTTACTTTCAAACGTCGATCGTTTTTGGTAACTAACGGCTGACAAAACTTTTCTGCGATGTTGCAAACAAAGATCTAATATTCATTTCTAATGCTTTTGTTGTCATACGACGAATGATTGAAAAGTTCTGAGCCTAGGATACTTGTAGTGAATCTGCGCATGCATGCTTAGCACAAATGTAATAAGTTGTCATTAACTAGCTTTTGGTGGAAGTTTAAAAAATTTGGGGTGAAGGATTTTTTTACAGCACCTTAAACAGAAGAGGAGTGGCATTTTTTTAAATAACATTTAAAATCTATTTGCCTAGCATTACTGTGAAAAATCATACTTCACGTTCTAGAAGATTTAAACGGTTCTTGTTTTTGTACATGCACGTATAATGAGTTGTCAATTTGTCCATGGTTTAAAGGAAATGCAAAATATTTCGCATCTGGTTGATTTACCGTAAACCCTTAAATATTGCAACCCAAAAATTTAGAGACCCATATAATACTGTCCTGTTTGTTAGGAACAGTGTGAGCAAAACCAAACATTGTTTACACACAAATAAACACTGACATCTTACGTGATTTTCGTCAAAAAGAGTTAAAAGATATCCACTCTTGTACACACAGGGCATGCTATTCCGATTGTGCACCATCTGCAGAAACTCACAAAATAGACACTTCCTGAAACTATTTTGCCTATTATTCTGGAATGGAATAAATTTATGTTTGCATATATCATCAATTATCGGGATACTGTAGGACATATATTTGTAAGCACAATCTCAAAATGTTTAACTCTGCTAAAAACTTGGTCGGTCAAGATAGATTCCCGAACTTTGGTGATTGCTGCTCTGCAAAATGGCTGTTAAAAATCAGTTAGTCAATCAAATCCACTAATAATTTTTCAAAAAGTGGTGAGGCTCAAAACTTTTCAATCATTCCTCGTAAAGGGGTGGGGGATGGGGGTGGGGGTCAGAAAAAAAAACCCGAAATTATCATGCCTCAATATCTCTCATGCAGCTGACTACACAAATTATGCATGAGCAAAAGTTATATTCGATCGCGTACAGGATATATCGGTCAGTTTATTTTCAATGCGAAGTGTGTTCACACAAAGATTTTAGCAATTATATAAGAGAGGTTTAAGGGCGGGCTACCATGGCCTCTAAAGTAGCTTCCAAGGATAGACCACAAAACTCTCATTCTTTTGCATGACAATGCTCCCATTCACACTTTCTCATCTGCAGCAGAACTTGTCAACTCCTTCAAGCGGTAATTGGTATCCAAAACCATTGAGACAAAAACTTGCTCTATGCGTTCCTTTTTTCTGTTTTTGTTTCCGGAACTGAATAAAAGTCTCGCTAGAAACAAGTCGTAGACCAACACGGTTCTGATTGCAACTGCGATATTTTTACTAACAAGTTTCGAACTTAGATAAAATATCTAGCTTATGATACACTGCTCTGATATTTTCCACATTTCTATAGAGCTTCATTATTTCCTAAACCGGAATATGAAATCTTAGGTTGGGTTGCACGTGAACATCCTGTTGACCTCACACACATTTCTGTTAAGTTTTAAGATATTCCAAACTTCTATCTAGTAATGGCGCGTGCAAAAGGTCCAAAAATAATCAAAGGGGCGTGACTCTAAAATCATTTTGAGGATAGCAACTATGCCTGCATGTTGCACATCGTCTTCAGATGATGCAAACTGCTATAAAGTCTCAGCCAAATAAATCCAAACGGTTACTCAGTTGTATCGTGCACAAGATAGTATACACAAAAATACCCTTCAAACTATTACAAGGGATTCTAATCTAAAGAAGTAAGGGAAGAACAAGTGTGATAGGCAACATTCTACTGGTACTAGTACTGATTGTCGTAGAACTGGATGAGTCCCGTGACTCGTCTTCTACTTTTCTTCTTATTTTTACCATTAAACATTAACTTCCGGTGTGTTAAAATGTCAAATAAGTGTATATAATAAATTGGTTGATTATATGTAAGAGATAAAGCATAATGTGAACAGTTATGGAGCTAGTAGATATCCTGATTCTGGTATTTCTTGCCTCCCATATATCTGTGATGTATGAGGTCTGGGATACAGTGTTGGAATTAACCATGTCAACAGGCAAACCATTCCAATTATTAATAGCTCTAACACTGACAGAAATTAATCTTTTTATTTCAAATTAAAATAAAAAAAGTAAAATATATGATGATGCTGTTATTAGGGTACTTGAATGACCATCTGCTTGGGAAAATGCTGCTCATTCGGTTTACTGTGCGTGTCTTTCGTAAACGTGTGTCAGTTTCTGTGTGTATGTGCTTCTTTTCCTATTGGTTTTGAGAGCGGAATGTGGGAATTAATTGTATAAATTACCGATCATTGCCTATCTTTTTACTTTGCATCTGAACTGTGAAGAAAGTCGTTTGGACATCATACACTTTGTTTTGAGTTTCATCCAAGTATTGAAAACGGTTATTTTCTTTAAACCAGCACTGGCCTAGTCTTGAAAACAATCAGAGGCATAACTTGTAAATAATGACTAGGGATAAGCCATTCTTATGCGCGACACATTACCTGACTAATACATATTACTATAATTCAGCAAGATGTCCCAAACGGTTACTGAGTTATGACGCGCATATGAATGTTTATGGACGGACGGTCAGCGCCATGACATAATACGTCAGTTTTAAAATCAGGCGTATAAAAAAACGCAGAACAAACCCAACAAGTTTAATTTATCATTCAGCTCAGCAATTCTGATCCTAAGGCAACTATATATGTGTAAAATGACCCACTAACTAAAGCTGTTAATGGGCACTAGCAGCAATTAATTTTTTGGCCATTGAAGTCAAATATATTTGTTTTTTGTTAGCGGATTTGAGGAAAAAAGTCAAGCTGTCTAGTGTCTTAAAGGATAGGGGATTTTGTGGGATTTACGGCATTATCCAGCCACACCATATCATATCAAATTCAGACTGAAATTATACAAATGAGATAAAAGAAAGAGACCCCTTTTGTCTAAATTAGTAGGACCCCACGGTACTGAAAGTTACTCAACACCGTCTACCGACCCGACCATGTTTTAGTTATGCTGTATAATGAGTCCCCTTTGAAAGGCGCAAAATATAAAAAAAAAAGTCTCTTCAAGTTGCAAAAATCCATGTAATCCCCGTGTGGCATCGCTGCAAGCTTCTCATTACAGTTTTGTCATTGTGAAATGACCGCGATAATCCAACACTAAACAATCTAAACGTCCTAGAAGTTCACAAAAGTTTTGTTTGCAATTGAATAAACAGGATTAAACGGTAAGAAACAGTGTACAGACGTGGAGCCCGATTCAGTGTCACACATCTGTTTATATTGCATTTTACCGTGATGATTCATTGACGAGTTAGAGGGTTATCATGCGAACCGAACAACCGACTAAATGTTTTGTACCACTTCAGAAACTGAGGGTGAGGTTGGGCCTGTAAAATCGATTTAAGCCCCCCAGTTATTAATTACTGACCGTTCCAAGGCAGTAGTTCTGTTGTGGTTTTCTGTTGCCTGTTTTTGGTGTCAGAGTTTCTGTGATGTTTTACCTTATGTATGTTCTTATTATTTTTGGTTCGGTTTGGGTTGCTGAGTTGCCACCTTTTGCGAACAAGCTGCTCACTCGGTTGGCCATATGTTCTCTGTATCTTGATTATTTGTAATCTTAGTTG
The DNA here is from genome assembly GCA_963989385.1 of Ctena decussata. Taxonomy (NCBI): domain Eukaryota; kingdom Metazoa; phylum Mollusca; class Bivalvia; order Lucinida; family Lucinidae; genus Ctena; species Ctena decussata. The sequence goes on from OZ022506.1 coordinate 84,705,616, forward strand.
TTTCCAACTATGGTTTGAGGGCTGGATTTGGATTTTGATTGTTTCAGTTCCTGGTCTTTGCATACTTTTTACTTTGACCGGTAACCAGAAAATATAATTATATTTATCATTTTTCCAAAAACAAGTTCCTTCCGAAATTTGCCTAAAATATGGCTCAATATTTGCACATCAACCCTCATTTTATAACCAAACGCAACAGTTGGACCGTTTTTTGAAATGGTTTGAAGTTTTACCAGGAATAGATTAACATGGACTTATATACACTAATAAAATGAGTACTGGAGCAACAAAGTGGTGTAAAACAGCAATGGTCAGAAACAGTAAAATTGCTCATTCCACCACGACACCAAACGGGTATTAGTTCATTAATCCGAGTTAAGAGACAAAACCTGCTGATAAGCAAAAATGATAGCCTTTTCCCAGGAAGGTGGTCGTAAACTTTGTTCATACAGTAATTGAACAGATATGAATGCAAGTTTTTCTTCTACTTGCAAAGTCTTCCCTGACATTCATCTTCATGTTCCTTTTCGGCAGAAACCTGCCATGTCTTCTTATGACTAAGCTATGATACTGATTTTGGTTTTCCACTGATTTAAATTTCAGGTCAATTATTAAAGATTTAAGCAGTGATCCACGTTTGCATGGCAACATGACTCTACTTACCACTTTCAATTAATTTCAGTTCACATATCGTGAGCACTGTCTGACTTGCTACTTCTAAGTGCCGAAGTACAACAGGGGATTTTAATTCAGTTGTAAAATTATGCCCACTCTTTGCATTATTTTGGTACAAGAAATGTCGCTCTTCCGGGGAACTGCTAAAACCCTTGTATATTGTAAAACTTCGTGACTGTTCATTTGGTCCTGAAAATACAAGCAGCATTTCATATTAAACTCTTATATTTTTGAAGAGGTATGCTTGTACAGTTTCACTGATAGTGTATGCGTTTCTATTTAAGAATAACTAGAAAATATCGACGGAAGTCGTTCAAAAGTCAGTCAGTCAATCTACTTATCATCTCACATCAGCTGATTAAGTTTCAAGACCCTAACTAAAGCACTTTTCGAGATACCTTTCTGCCAAGTTAAAATGTCAAAATTTTCAAAGGGACATAACTCCAAAAAATGATGAAATTCGTTCGAAATTTAATAAGGTAATTTACTTATTACCTCCAATCAGCATACTAAGTTTCAAGTCTCTAGCTCAAAACATTTTCGAGATATCTTGCTGACAATTTAAAATGGCAAAATATTTAAAGGGCATTAACTCCAAAAATAATCGACAGATTTCTTTCGAAAGTTGATCAAATCATTTACACATCATTTATAATTAGCTGGCAAAATTTCAAGCCCCTAGTTTAAATACTTTTTGAGATATTTTGCTGACAAAGTTGAAATGCTGAAAAGTTCAAAGGGCCTCAACTCCTATAGAAATTAATGTGATTACTCAAAAATTATTAATTAGTTTATTTACTGATCATCTCCAACAAGGTAGTAAAGTTTCAAATCCGTAGCTATAATATTTTTTTAGATATTTTGCAGATAAAGTTAAAATGGCGAACTTTTTAAAGGGCCATAACTCCTACAAAATTTGACGTATGTTATTGAAAAGTTAATGGGTTCATTTACATATCATCTTCAAAAAAGCTAGAAAAATAACGTCAAATTCGTAGCTAAGACACTTTTTGAGATATCTTGCTGACACGGTTTCATTATGAATTCTTCTCAAGGGGCATAACTCCAAAAAGGGGGACGACTCAGACAAGAAAAATATACGTGTCAGCTATTTTTAAAGACGAATTCATATGTGAAATTTCGAAACTCTATCATGCACAGTTCCTAAGATATGGTATGCGTTACGAACGGACTGACGGAAGGACGGACGCACGGAAGAACTGACGCACGGATGACCCAGAAGCTGTGTGACCCCTCAACTTCTTCGAAGTTGGGAGCATAATAATGACCAATTAATAATATTCTGTTTATTTTTGTACGTTACATATTTGTGTAGCAACCAATGCAATAAATTGATGGCGATATATACCGTAATCACACGTATTTCTTTTTTTTAATCAATGAACAATCAGCATGTGAGCATGTTTCGGTTACGAGCAGTAAATATTGCAATGGGTGTCTCATGTTAATTATACTCAAAAATATTAAAGGGTCAAACTTTTACCCTGCGATTTCTGGAACATTTCAAACATTTGGTAAAATCAATCATTTCTACCTTCCATTTTATTCATTTTACAAGTTTTATACACATGAAGCTTGAACCTATATCCTTTGTCTTGACCACGGTCAAGCTGTTAGTCAAAGTACCCCTAAAACGATAAGTGTTTGAATTCCCATAGAGAATTGATAGAGTGTCAGTTTGGTTGGGAATAACTTCTAACTTGCTATGAGTTTTAAACTTCTTGTAGCTTGCTGATCTTAAAAACGATTAAACTTGATGACTATCGATCATTTTTTCAAAAACTTCATGAATTGGCAAAATCGAAAATTTTGGTGAATTTGTTCCCTATGGACTTCAAAAAACTCTGATATTGAGGGTAGTATGAATTGAAGTCAGGACTTTGTTAAGATATAGGCTATATTTTCAAACTTCATGTGTATAAAACTTGTAAAATGAATGAAATGGAAGATGGAAATGATTTATTTTACCAAATGTTTGAAATGTTCCAGGAATCGCGGGGTAAAAGTTTGAACCTATAATATTAATTTCGAGTATATTTTGTTTAGTATTCGTTTCATTACGTTTGATTTCATGTTCTGTTAAACGTACACATGCACGTTATATTTCTACATCTAGCAATGACTTGGTTACACGATCTTAAGAAAACAAGAAGACCACGGAGCTCCGTGTCTCACACTGAGTAAAACTGTCAACAGTTAAACTAGGATCATCATTCGCACAACCTTAACAGTATATTTAAAATGCAAATGCTATACACGAATTTGAAATGTCACGATCCTATGATTATGAAGAATATTTTGAAACTTTCAACTGTATAAGGACAGGACTACTACTATTCAAATAAACTTTCATTTCCCTATCTCACGCCCGAGCCCTATCTTTTTTTTTTCGCGACAAGCACAATGTCTTTGAGAGAGATTTCTGAATTTGTAGAAACATAAATGACCTTTGTGAAATGCAAAAGAATGACATTGAATCTCGGTTCTTAAATCCTGATTTACTCATTTAAGTTATGTTCCATTCAATATGCTGACTGTGTAAACCTACCCTTTATAATAAGGTCTCCAGAGATTTCCAGAAAATCTGATATTATTACATTTTTACATACAAAAGCAAACAAGTAGACGAAAACATAAAGCATTAAATCATAAAAATAGTAAAAAAAATTAAAAATAAAAATGATAAGAACAAACGAGAACAATATTTTCATTGCCGCCGAAAAAGGTCGACATAAACTGTCTGTCCTGTTCGTAAAGTGGCAAGTACTTTTTAAACAATCGTTCTTTGACCTTATGTCTGAAGGATCATCTAAAATTTGGTTCAAACTGGCCCAATAACTTTGGTCAAGAAGCTGGTTGAAATCGTAAGTGTATGCGTGAGCTTTGTTAAAGGTCATAGAACTACATTAAATTAAAAATACTCAACATTCTTTCACGTACGTATTTAACTGATTGTATATACAAATTTCCATCCTGCGACAATTTCTTGTCAAACCAAATGTGACTTTGCCGTGAAAAAAAGTAAATGTCGCTCCAGGGTCTCAACTCTTTAAGTTTCCAGTGCTGACTTAGCTCAACGGTCATCAGTCAATTAGTTCTGGAAAAGACGATTCTCCCCTGGCGTAGTCGAAGGTACTATAGTAATGGGTTCGTCCGTCCGTCCATCAGTCCGTCCGTCTGTAGACACAAACTTGTCTCCACAAACCACTCTTCTTACAGTTTTCAAGGAATTTTGTTGAAACGTTCCAGCTATTGTTTCCCATAATCTGAAGATGAACATATTCTACAGAGGCCATGCTCCTCTGATTTCTAACAAAGTAATGGCTCTTTATCATCTTTTTAACAGTACGTCTTGTCTCTCCAACTCCTCTCTCAGTTTATTGAATTTCGATGAAACCTTTCTGTTATTATTCCCATGACCCGAAGAGGATCATATTAAACCGAGGTCAGGCTCGTCTGATTTTAATAGAGTTACGGCCTTTGTAAGTTTTAGCGATTTTGTCAACAGAAATTCTTGTCCTCCTTTATTGTTATTGGGATTTTGATGAAACTTTCTAGTTATTACAAGCATTACCCGAAGATGATCATATTTTAATGAGGTCATGCTTGACTGATTTTAAATAGAGTTATGGCCTTTCGATTTTATTTATAAAGGTACAACATTTTTAAGAAAATATTCAAAGAACTGATTAACCCGTCTCATGCTAATCGCGCATATATACGTTTTTTTTTGTGACGGTGGGGGTCACTTTGTGAGCCTGTCAGACACGCTAGACACCAAGTACACCCCAACAGTGGAGGTTGTCCTACGAAAGAGGGATTCTGCTTTCTGTCAGAGCAAGTTTTAACCCACACCATTGGACATATGTCAAAAACACCGAACATACGTCAAAAACTTGCGAATTTCTCGATATAAGTTTTTCCAGTCACATTCACACTTGCTTGATCCCGAGTTCCTTCAAACAAGACTTGATCCATCTTAACTTTTACTATCGATAAATGTTCAGCAATAATCCCGGCCCCCCAGGGAAGCAATCGCTTTTTTTCTACGCAGCATACATTTGGGTCTAATATCTAGATTTGTTTTTACGTGTCTTAAATGAACACCGTTTAGTCACGTGACCAACATATTTGGACGACACGTGACAGTCTGACACATGCAACATGGCGGCTTACTTCTCGTTATATGTTTATTACATTTCTAACGATTCGGTGAAAGTTTGTGGAATGTATGGCATCTTAGGTAAAGGTAGCCCCTTTTTAGTGTCAGATGAGCTGAAAATCTAGCATGAGAAAGGTTAAGCTTAGATCCTTATATTTAGTATACAGTTACAGACTAAGGGTTCAGATGATGTGATGAACTTCTTAACATATTTCTTAAATGTTTGGTTGTCGCAATTTTCAGACATAACAAATTTGTATAGGAACAAGCATGTGAAAAAAATATCCAAAATACCGCATATGCTAGGATCCTTATATTTGACATATAGCTACATTCTAATGTGTAGATGACCTGATTAATATTTGAGCTTATGTGATAGAATTTTGATCGAATTCCCCCTTTTTTGTGTAGACATTTTGTAAAGGAACAAATTTTTGAATAAAATATCTGAAAAACGACACAAGCTAGGCTCCTAATATTTGGCATGCAGATTTGGACGATGGTGTTAATGATCTGATTAACATTTGAGCCTATTTTCGGACATAGGCATTTTGTATGGAAACAATCTTGTGAAAAATATCTAAAAGAAAAAGGCATTAGCTAAGATCCTTATGTTTAACTTACAGACTTGGACCTAGATTTAAATGACCTGATTATCTTTTGAGCCTATTTCATAAACTTTTGACTGAGGTATTCCCCCTTTTCAGACATAGTCATTTTGTATAAGAACAAGCTATTGAACAAAATATCTGAAGAACCGCTTAAGCTAGGTCCCTTATATTTTGCATGCAGTTACAGACTAATATGTAAATGAACTTATTAAAACCCTTTTCTGACTGATACATTATGGAATAACCCTTCTAAAGAGGCAAGCATAGGGTTCGGGCATAGCGTTTTATAAATACAATTTCTAGTTTCCTTCGGATCGTCATATGATTTTATATGATTAGGGTATTTTGACCACTTCCATTGCCATGACACTTTCAGAATATTGTTGTCACTGTATAACGTGGATTATATTACACTGGGTGTCATGATCGGATCTTTCTGTGGGAGTTATTGCCCTGTGTAAGTAATTTCGCAAAATATTTTGGCCGCAACTCCTCCTTCAGTTTTCTGCCGATTTTAATCAAACTTTTAGGGTATTGTTATTACTACATGACTTGGATGATTTTCATCAAGCAGAAAATTGTTGTCATTACATGACTTGCATCATATTTAATAAGGGTTACAAGTGGACTTTTCTGCCAGACACATTTGCCTTTGTTACTAAAGTTTAATCTGGTGGCCGCAACTTCTCTTTCATTTTGCAACCGAATATGTTTTGGTCTATAAAAAATTCTGGTGAGGTACTTAGTAAACTGAAGTCAAGAGGGTTCCGTGCGACTAGTTTGTCCACTTATGATTTTTCTACTCTTTATACCACATTACCCCATAATTTAATAAAGGAAAAACTTGTTGATTTGATTGAGAGGGCCTTCAAAAAGTTCTCCAAAAATGAAGATACCCTTTATATTGCCTGTAACGATAAGAAAGCGTTTTTCACTTCTACTGACCGTAAAATATATAGAGGATATAGTCTTTGGTCATGTCAGAATGTATGTGACGACTTATCATATCTCTTAGATAATATTTACATCAGATTTGGTAATAAGTTATACAGACAAATTGTTGGTATTCCGATGGGTACAAATTGTGCTCCTCTTGTGGCCGATTTGTTTTTATTTTGTTATGAAAGAGATTTCATGACTTCTCTTTCTGTTGATAATCAAGCTGATATCATTGAGGCATTTAACTCAACCTCTAGATATTTAGACGATCTTCTGAATATTGATAATCCCTATTTTGAAAGCATGGTTAACCAAATTTACCCACCTGAACTTAAATTGAATAAAGCTAATACTTCAGATACCGAGGCCCCCTTTTTGGATTTACATCTATCTATTTCTAACGGTTTTGTATCTTCTAAAATTTATGATAAACGTGATGACTTTGACTTTGATATAGTTAATTTTCCATTTTTGGATGGTGACGTTCCATGTCGTCCCTCTTATGGAGTGTATATTTCTCAACTTATAAGATTTGCTAGAGTGTGTAGTCATGTAGATGACTTTAATGCTCGTAATAAATGTTTAACTGCTAAACTTCTTCAACAGGGCTATCGGTATCATAAGCTTAGAAAGGCTTTTTCTAAATTCTATCGCAGACACCATGAATTGGTTTCAAAATTTGATGTCGGATTAAAATTTCTTTTACATCAAGGCCTATCGGAACCAGAATTTTATGGTGACTTAGTATACAAATTCAAAAAGATTAAGGGTAGGACTGATTTTTCTGATCAATTCCGAAAAATAATAATACGTCACAAACGTATTGGCTATAATTTAAATGTTATGCGACAGTCTGCATGCTTAGTGATTAACCCAATCACGGTTGATAACTTTGCTGCACTCTTTAATTGCACACCGGGGGATCGGTCGTCAGACTCTATGATGGCCCCGACCTAAAGCTATATATTTTAGTTGGTTGGGACCGGAGCCTTTTTGTCTGCTGCTTGGTCCACCGGGGCTCAACTGGTGACCTTCTTTTGCTTCAGATTTCCAGTGGGGTCGTTTGGCAGGACAGGGATCTCCACCTGTCAGACGGCCCGTTGTATCTGTTGAGTCCTCGTCTTTGCTTCTTCATGGTGTTGAAATTTGATTTATGTGTTTACCGTGATGATTCATTGACGAGTTAGAGGGTTATCGTGCGAACCGAACAACCAACTATATGTTTTGTACCACTTCAGAAACTGAGGGTGAGGTTGGGCCTGTAAAATCGATTTAAGCCCCCCAGTAATTCATTACTGACCGTTCCAAGGCGGTAGTTCTGTTGTGGTTCTCTGTTGCCTGTTTTTGGTGTCAGAGTTTCTGTGATGTTTTACCTTATGTATGTTATTATTATTTTTGGTTCGGTTTGGGTTGCTGAGTGGCCACCTTTTGGGAACAAGCTGCTCACTCGGTTGGCCATATGTTCTCTGTATCTTGATTATTTGTAATCTTAGTTGTTTCCAACTATGGTTTGAGGGCTGGATTTGGATTTGGATTGTTGCAGTTCCTGGTCTTTGCCTACTTTTTACTTCCATCAAACATTCAGGGTATAATTGTCACTACATGGCATGGATCATACTATTTTACTGGTGACATGATTAGACCCTTTCTGCTAGAGTAACGGCCCTTTGTAAATCCGGTCAAATCTTATGGCTACAACTCCTCTTTCAGATTGTCAACGATTCACTTCAAAATTTCAGAATATTGTGCAAGTACACATGAAATGGATCATATTTTTGGGGGTCATGACTTGACCTTTTCTGTCAGAGTTACGCCCTTTGCAAGCCTGGTCAAATTTTCCTGCCGCAGCTCCTCTTGCGGCTTTCAACCGATTTTAATCAAACTTTGAAGATATTATATCCACCATGAGGCATTGGTCATATTTTACTTGGGTCATGATTGGGTCTGTTCTGTCAGAGTTACGGCCCTTTGTTAGTCTGATGTAATCTTGTGCCCGCAGCTCCTCTTTCAGTTGTCAGCTTGTAGCCATGGCTCCTTTCAAAAAATATCCCTACTACTGACATGACCATCAGTCGGGAGACATTTAGCCTTTGGCCTTGTTTTTTTAATTTCATAGCATATAAGCATCGCAGCCAGACTGGTGATGTGATCAGGACCATTTGCTTATATCTCTGTTACCCTTATATTGGAGGCCATATAAGAAGTTTGGTTACGATCCGGTGCCTAAAAAGATTGAAAGTGTTTACGAACTGATTACTTACGACTGAGGGCTGCACTTGCCCACCCTATAAGCTCTCGTGAAGCCTTTGGCTCTGGTGAACTACAAATTAAAATGTTACATCATTTAGGTGATGCTATGATCATCTGCTTTATATATGAAGCTGTCAGCGCAGAGGAAAATTTCAAGCCATACTGACTTGAGATTTTACGTCCCTTTTAACCGTATTTCAGTCATATGAAGACAATGAGAGTGTGATAATGAAAGGATGTATGCAGTGGAGCACAGTTTAAGGTTGAAAAGATATCTGACGCCAGCTGTGCTCGAACCTCGGGACCGCTAGATAAGTATGCCAAGGTTTACCCTACCGAGCTGGAACGTCGTTACGAAAACAACAACATAATCTACTGAGCTATCGGGGCTCCCCATGCTGTTACAGCCATATATGATCAGGAACTCTACATCCTTCTCTGGCACCAAACGAGAAAGGGAATTCAACAGCTCAGACGGAATGAGGATAAACAGCAACAACACAAAGCCACCGGGACAGCGCATCCTAACAGATGGCCATACGGATATCTAAAATAAATAGAACAATAAAATTCAAGACAAAATGAGCAGGGATCAATATTTTCAATTATCATGAACCATAAACGAAGCAACGTTTTGGCACGTTAACCAAAAATAACCGGGGCTGGAGTCATCTGAGTCATGCATTTCTGAATAAGAAGATTTTTGAATATTTTTCTATGTATTTCTATGGTTCAAACCTGGGACTCCCTGTCTCGGATTCATTGTAGACCCTGGGGCGACCATTTGAACAAACTTAGTAGAGGACCACTTGGCAATGCTACATACCAAATTTCAAGCTTCTGAGCCAAGCAGCTCTGGAGATGAAGATTTTTAAGTTAATTTTAGTTTCGAACCCAAGACCCCCTGCCCCAGGGCCATTTTAGACCCTGGGTCCACCATTTGAATATACTTGGTAGAAGTTTACTCGGCAATGCTTCATAACAAATATCAAAGCCCTAGGCCTAGCGGTTTTAGAGAAGATATCATTTAAAGCAAATTGTTGACGCCGCACGACGCACGACGGACGACGGACACAGGGTGTTTGCATTAGCTCAGCCTGAACATATGGCTCAGATGAGCTAAAATAGTACATGTGTATGTTTATTTCTCACAAAAAAAATCTGTATCAATATACATACCATCCGTTCGTCCAATAAAGATAATATATTTTATTGGATACTGGTTTCCAAGATCAATCCTCTACCAAGAAGGTCCGGTGCTAGCAGCAGCACAACAGAAACATGTGTCTGCGTTCGTGTCTTCCCTAGAGTCCACAGCTTTAGAAGCAGTGAAATTGTCATATACTGACGACATTGTTACCCTTACTTGACCTCTGATTCGTTTTATTAAGTTGACATCTGGAAATCGAGAATACATAGTTATATGTAAGTCATGTTATCAGACACAATATATATCTATATACATTTACCCGTACTGACTGAAGCTTCTTACAACACAGCTTATGGGCGTCAGTATAAACTTTAGATAGAAGCTTTATAGTGTTCGCATTTGGTTAATGTTCTAAAAGCAAAGAGACGGAAAGATCCTAAGGTAGTAGAAAAAAACATTGGCACCTCAAAAAACAAATGACCCGGTTTAGGCACATGTCATGAAAGTTTATCACGTTTATCAGCAGCGCATGTAATGTGGCTTTGTACCTGCTCATAGTATTAATTATTTATTTTCTGGTCTTTTTCAGCACCGAGTTTATTTACAGTCGCAAACCCTCGAAAAGCTTTAATTGTATTTACAACGGTGGATCCTTCCACATAAAAAATAGGCCCTAAAAATGGCGAACAAGGATCTTGACGAAATTTACCATTGCTTTCAAATGTATTTAGAGGCCTTGACTAGATTAAAATGATTCAACACATAAAATTGCTTTGCTAACTAGTATTTAGCAGACTTTCTGAACAAAATTCCGGGACAAAACTGCTCGAAATGCTAAAATAGCCATCGTCAAAGTCCAATACTCTATCTTTATTCTACCGAAAACATGCATCAACATAAAACATAATTTACAGAAAGCTGCGACTTTCTCCAATGCGCACACCAATGCCATCGAAAACTTTATTATTCTTTCTTTTTGTATGTGAAATTTCAACTAATATCGTTTTGGAACATTTTTAAATTGCAAAATGAAAGATGGCATCTGTGGTTTTAACACTCAAGAAACAGTCTTGGACGTGATATGAGCACCAGCAATACTTGCCGGACAGCCATAATTTAGACAGGAAATTAGGGTCGACAGCTTGTCAAACATTAGTTCAGATTGCTAAAAACGTGAAGTAGAGAAAAAGTACGGAGTTTTGTGAGCTAAATTAGACTACAAACTGGTAGAATTTACCTCACCTGGCTCTTGGCCTGATTGGCATTGTACACATTTGAAAAAAAGTACGGAGTTTTGTGAGCTAAATTAGACTACAAACTGGTAGAATTTACCTCACCTGGCTCTTGGCCTGATTGGCATTGTACACATTTGACCAGCCACTCCAATTTATGACAATAATATCCTTTTCAAACTTTATTTATCTTTCAAGCAGTCATCTGTTATCTGTCAAATATTCTTTTCGGTCTCTTTGTTGTGACGTGATCAATAAAAATGATGACGTATTCTTATCTAGAGTTATAGGCAGCCGGCATGCCATGTAAACGGATAATACGTCGAGAAGACTTTATCCAGATAATTTCAGTAGAAACCGGTACGAACTATGAAGTAAGAGGGTTTTGTCTTGCTTGTCATTTTGTTTGTTTAGTTTTCGAAATATTTACAATCTGATTTTATAATTTGCTCAACAATTAGCAGTTATATATACTTAAGTGAGAAGCGGCCGGAGGGGGGGGGGGTGGGGGGGGGGGGGGGCAGCACTTACTACATCATGTTTAGACTAACGAATTCCTATTTCATCATAGATATATCTACAAATGAGACGAAGATGTGTTGTTATACATTAATATAATATGAATTTAGTCTGAAACGATGCCTATAGTGATGTTTTGGTACCAAACATGACTTGAACATTGAACAGTCGTTGCTTTCACAATGCTCTCTCTCTCTCTCTCTCTCTCTCTCTCTCTCTCAACTCAATGGCAAATTTTGGCTACATTGTTGTTACACACACTGAGCTTTCATAACATTTGAATATTGAAAGAGGACTCTTTTTATACGCCTGGTTGAAAAACGGGACTGACGTCCGTCCGGCCGGCCGGCCGGCGTAACCTTTTCGTTTCCGGATAACTTCTCCTACAGTTTACATTCGATCAAGCTGAAACTTTGTATATAGTAAGACTATGAAGTGGACCAGCGCATATCGTTTCGAGGTTACGCTCCAATGATTTGTAACGGAGTTACAGTCCTTTACTTAGAATTTTTGGGGTGTTCGTTTCCGCATAACTCCTCCTATAGTTTCATCCAATTAAGCTGAAACTTTGTAAATAGTAAATCTACGATGTGGAGTAGCGCATATTATACGGAAATTTTGCTCCAATGATTTTAGTGGAGTTACAGCCCTTTGATAAAACTCGTCTATGGCAGTTTGTTTGGCAATTCTTTAGCATTCCATAACTTGGTCACTCTTTGGAATATCATGATGAAAGTTTATAACAATGTATATGAGGTTAAGACAACATGTCTCATACAAGAATGGCTACTCCCCTGTCTTAGTTTTAGAGTTACCTCTATTAGGTTGACACGGTATGCCACATATAAGACCGATTGCCTCCCTTTACTTATTTTTGGAGTAACCTCCCTTTAAATATTTTCTAAGGCTATTCTTGTGCAAGCTGTTAGTAGGCAACTGTACAGAATATCTTGATTAAAATTTATAGCAACGTGTATTAGGTTGAAGCTGTGTGTCTTATATGAGAATTTTTGCCCCCCCCTTCTTTATTTATGGAGTTACATCCGTTTGATTAAATGCTGTTTAAGCGAACAGCAAAGCCCTGATTGGCTGGTTGGCTGACGACTACGCCGTTCGACGATGAACCTGAAAAGTGTGTCGGGGTGCGTGGATGTGTGGGTGGGCGAGGGGGATGTGGGGGGAAATTGGAGGCTTGCTACATGAACGTGCCATCCGACGTTTGGCGCGTGGCACAAAAAGCAGCCATAATACTCTACATATACTAAAACTGTATATGAATCGCTTAACTTCGGCATATTCCATGCCCTGAATAATTGTTAAGACCATTGACCGTGTACCTAAACAGTCTTTTTGACAGTTAAAACAGCAGGCGTGTCATGAAATGTTAAAAAACACACCTACTTTGTATACTTATTCAACCAACAACAAAAAATGAGCATGAATATAAAAACTACCATCAAAAATTCAAACTAGAAAGCAAAAAAGCAAGATGTTCATCTGCTCCCAGAAAAGAGGGAAAAAAAAAGTAAAAACCTATCCGCACTTCACCACATTTGGTAGCTTAGAGTGTTAGATGCGAATCTGGAGGCCGCTGGCTCGATTCATATCATTGCCTAATGAATGTGTTTTAACTGTTATTCGATACGATTCGGAAATCGACTGTCCAAAAGTTTACTTTCAGGACACAGAGTATGAAGAATAAACCCAGAGTTGAGCATAATGTGTACCGGATTGCCCTTTACGTCTGACATAAAATTTGAATTAATATGGTGTGTGTAGGGGGAAGGGTAGCTGGGATAAGGGGATGGGGGCGGGTCATAAAATTTTTGTCACCTATTTGGGGGCGGGGATGGGGTCGGAAAAATAATTCTGTTGAGACTGGGTGGGTCGGAAAAAATTTGGTGAAATATATGAAAATGTACCCGCCCCCTACCTGATAATAAATGACTCGTCCCTAAATAGTAAAACGGCTCCCCATACCAAAATTACGTCATAAGTTTGTCAAGAAGTGTCGTGTTTACAAATTGCTACAGTATAGAGGTGAGAGTTGACATTATTCTATCACAAAAAAATTATGTATAAAATATATTTGCTTGACAGTTTTATTCTGTCTTGGTCGAAAATTAATCAATGTACTCTGTTAGGTGGTAAGGTGTCAACGAACGGGCAGATTTGCGAGTTTGTTATTTTGAAAAAAAATTGGTTTGTTTACAAACTGGGTACCCATATGTTTTTTTTCAATTTTGAAATGTTCCAAAACCAATTTTTTCTGAAATTTCAAATAATAGTAGAGCATATTTTAATGTTTTCCATGGCATAGGTCTGCTAGTTGGAGAAAAGCGAATAAGGTGTAAATCGTGATTTTTTTGTTCACATGTTTGACGTTGAAGTTAAGGGCACATTTCGTCAATAACTACACAGCCGGGGAAGTATAACTTAGAATTATTTTAACAGAAATATTCAATAATGGAAGTCAGGGTTGTGCTCTTAAAATTTCAACCGGTGAGGCTATTTGATTAATCTGTATGGTGGCGTGAAAATACAGAGGGGTTCATCGATAGCCATTTTGATGGCGACAATTTGGAACAAAAATTCATTGCTATTGGCTTGATTATATCCTTACTCCTTGGAGCTGCATTCCAACTGTTATGGATCTGTTTGAATCATTTTGAAAAAGGAAAATTCCATTCAATATATGCTTGGGGCGTGGTCAGTGTGGCATTTTTCATAGGTCAAAAAGACAATTAAACAAGACTCAATTAAATTGATTCAGCTATTCTCATTTCGTTTGTCTAGTTCCCTTTTGCTTAGGATTTATCTTTTCAGAACATAAAACTATATTTCATTTAGTCATGTATCCAACCATTTTTTTTATTTTGTTTAAGTATCAAAAATAATGTATAATATATTTTTATATTCTTCGGAATGCTAGCATCAAACACATTTATTATCAAGTGGAGGGGTCGGTGCATTTGCATAAACTAATGCAAAAAGTTTTTACGGCACTTTAAATCTCATTAGGATTTTTAACCAATCCGCAAACCAGGTAGTGGCAAAAGGTTAATGACTACACTTACTCACAACCCTTCATTAACAACATATTACCTATTTTATGCCAGTCTAACCTCAATCAAACCTACGGATAAAAAGAACATTTTCTCTTTTTTTGCAGATGAATTATTGATTCAGATAAATAAATGGTCGATTAAAATATCTCCGCGTCTTTTTCACACATGCTCATTCTATAATTCGACGCTGAATGTTTTTTAAAGCTGCGAAAGTAAAGGGGTTAAGGAATAGCACTTTTGTTGATGACAAGGGACCTGGAGATCTGATATCACAAGCAAAAGCATTTATTTACCAGAGAACGAAATCACCTTAACTACATGATTTTACTGACCATTGTATACTGTACTACTTGGATCCAAAGTGTGTATACTGCATACCTAGGCTAAAAGTGTGTGTGTGTGTGTGTGTGTGTGTGTGTGTGTGTGTTACTAGAAATCAAAGAACATATCGTTTTTCTGAATATAAAGCAGCTAAAATTGTATGTGTGTTCATTTTTTTTTATTTCTTTTAATCAATGTTTGGGACCTTAAGTTTGAAAAAATAATATTTATCTGAAAATGCAGAGGCTCCGGAGTCATGAAAAAAGAAAAGGAAGACTGATAACAGAATTCTGATCCTACATATGCGTAACAAAATATATGACCTGCGTGCACCAAGGTCTATTGATTCTCAACCACTCCCAAAATATTCCGACATTCCCATCCACCCGAATGTACCCGATTCACACCTGCTAATAAATGACATCCATAACAGAGACAATGGGGCTACTAAAATCTAAAAAAATGCTTTTTGAGAGATTGTGGGTAGGGTGGGGGAGGAAGGAATATATAGATAAGGGTTTGCTTATTGCTACATGAATAACACTGAGCTAAATTTTGAGTCACAGTTTTTTTTAATTAACAGCACCAGGACACAGCTTGATTAATCTGGTTTTATCTGTACAAACTTCAGCTTTTTAATCAACTTCTATATTTTCAATGAATGATATAACCGTCGAATAGTAATTTATGCTATAGACTAATTAAGACTATACTTTTCAATTCTCACACATATGCCTGACAAAACATTAATCATACCGAAAAATTAAACACACACAGGTGACATTTAATCACTTTCATAGCTCTTAAACTCAAAATTTACGATATCAATGCTTATTACAAGCCGAGACTATTACACAACTAAAATGATGGTGGATACATACTTGCTTGTTATCAAAAGATTTTGTGTTCTATCCTTAATTAAAAACACAAACACTATCCATACATTTTAACAAAATCAAGCAAATATAAACGATGTTGAATTGTGTTTTGACGATGTCAAAGTTTGGTTGGTCTGTATTATACATTTGTCTCGCTAAATGTAAAACATCGTTCTTATCTTTCAGCCGTTTATTCATGCATGGAAAGAGCTTTGGCAGAAAGTCAAGATATTGGTGCATCGATTCTTTTCAGAGCATTTGTTTACTAACCATTTGTACAGTGGGTACCTGTATACCCGAGCTTGCATCCTTTACGATACTCCCCTGTCGTTTTATTACAACAATTATCTTTGCATTCACCACATGGCTGACACGGGTATCCATAGGTACCGTACGGACACTCTACAATTATTCAAGATAACAGAGTCTTCAAATTTCACGATCTGCATATGAAAACCAAATAGAAAGGAAACAAAATCAAGACGTCACACAAAGCATGAAATCTAAACGTCGTTCTTATTTTCAGCCGGGTTTTTGTGCGTGTAAAGAGCTTTGGCAGAAAGTCAAGATATTGGTGCATCGATTCTTTCAGAGCATTTGTATACTAACCATGTGTACAGTGGGTACCTGTATACCCGAGCTTGATTCCCTTAAGACACTCCCCTGTCGTTTTATTACACATATTATATTTGCATTCACCACATGGCTGACACGGGTAACCATAGGTACTGTCTGGACATGCTGAAATTATATAAAATAAAAGAGACTTCAATACAATCAAATTTTAAAAATTGCACCAAAAAACCAAATAGAAGGGAAACAAGATCAAGCCGTCACACAAAGCAGAACATGACAAAAGAAACACCAAGAGGTCAGCTATTTTCCAGCTGCAAGTCTATCCTAAATGAAACACAAGACGTCGAAGACTAAAATAAACCCCTATTATCAGTGACATAGTACAGTCAACCCACTTTATAACGGCATACTTTACAATAGCATAATTCTTTATAACGTAATTTTGATAAAAACAAAATGGCTTAAAGTCTCCATAGTCCTACCGGTGGTAAAAATCGTCAAAATACAAATCATTATAAAACCTGTACAGCCTTCAGAATTGATGGTACTATGTCGGTTGTTGTGCTTTTTGTATCATATAACTGGCAAAAAAGAAGAAACAAGGTATTTTGGAAAAAAAGAAATCTTTCCATAAAAATACGGTAATCGTCTTTGGTTCCCCGTTAAGCAATGAAATAATGCAACAGCGGCACACGCAACGGGATCTTTGACTTACATATTTGTACATTGTATTTTTATCACCTGCTAAACGCATGTACCTTGTATTTTAATCTCATGTACCTTGTATTTTTACCATGTAAGAAAGCTTGTGAAATCGAAAGTAGGTCATTTTGGTTGGCAACTAAAATGACCTAGTTATTTTCTAAAATCTTTTTTATGAGAAACTCAAGGATCTTTTCATTTTTTAAAGCCGTCCAATCTCGATTGTAATCAATGACGAAACTGTAGTGAGAAGCTTGCAGTGATACCTCACGATAGAATATTTTATGGCAGTATAGCAATAGGGTCTTTCATTGTTCAAGATATCTATGCTTAAAACAGCATATTCAGTTTATCGTCTGTCGCACTAAATTCGGTATCGTTACGTTTATTTGAGAATATCTGATAAGAAATGTCATGTTTGTAAAGAGGGTCCACTGTACTAAATCTCAACCAAATCACGACCTTGGAACCGTCAAGAAAAGATTGTTCGTGAGCTGCAACCGAATTCAAAATGCATTTTACCCTCGGTTTGAGTTCTGATGTGGTTTGTCACCAGGCAAATTATTTGGTCCGTGTGAATGACTTCTAACCCAGTAATGAAGTAAAACAGGGCACATATAAACCAAAACTAAATTCTGAGAGTGAAAAAAAACCAAAAAAAAACAGAGGAATGATCCACTGTTTAAGGATTCTCAATATAAAAGCAAAACGTATTAAATTCACCTTGCCATAAAGTAGGTAAAGGTCAGTGCACAGTCATTGTTTGAACAAACTATAATGGGCCTGAGTTTCCAATGCTACAGTCAAAGCCACACGGTCACTGGGTCATATATTCTGGAGATTTTGAAGCGCTTTCAACATATATGGTATATGGGCGTGGCAATCATCTTGGTCATGTGAACAAGACCATCTGAACAAATTTTGGTTCCTTTTGCCCAGTGAAGCTCCATAGAAATAGATATTTTACCTTATATAGACATCGTTGATTTACAGTTCCGCTTAAGCCGGTGCTAGGGGACATGGCTGGTGTCGCACATTTCGTTACTAGTCATAAAGAGACTCAATTAAACCGAGTCTGCTATTTTCTATTCTTTGGTGTGTTCCTTGATTCCAACGGATTTTACTTTTGAGAACATATTTATCTTTACTGCAGCTCGTATTTGTGCCATGTGGCGGTTTTAAAACGTCTCCCCGTACATCGTCATAGTGCAGATTATATTTTCTTGTCCTTTGGGATCACTGAGTTCATTTGAGAAATTTTAAAAATAGATTTTCGATTAAGCCGGTGCTAGCGGGCGTGGCTGGTGTCGCACATTTAATTACTAGACATGAACCAAGTCTGCTATTTTCCATTCTTTGGCATGTTCCTTGCTTCCAAAGAATCTTACTTTTGAGAAAATAATTATTATAACAAGAAGGTGATGCTTAATACTAACACCTCTGTATAGGAAACATATCTGTGTATTTAAATATTTCGGAGTGGTCAATTTTTAAGGAGTTCAGACTTATGATTTGATACTTTGATCACTTTTATTTTAATTAAAATTTCACAAGCTTTAGTAGATATTTTAGCAGATCATTGTCATTGCTGGTCAAATTTGTTACGGGTTACTGCACAAATACGCGCCCCATTAAGGAGTTTATCGACCCGTGTTAAGACAATTTCCTCATAAGGGACCGTCAGCCAGATTACTTTGTTTCTTTATTGCAAAAATAGGCATTGGCAAAACATAATTGGACGTTGTGGATGGCATGTGTGTATTGTTATATTATTTGCGATTTAACTTTTATTAACAAAAAGAAAAGAAGAGAAAAAAATTATGAAAAAAAGAAACTTAACATTACAAAGAGTCCGTTTACTGTCACATATATTGTAGTAATAATGAAGGTTTTGAAACATATTTTAGCAAATTTATGGAGCTCTTATGCTGTTGATGACCTGCATTGCTTGCAAGTAAATATGTAGGAAAACAACTTCCCTTACTTGTCTTCCAATCCTAGCCTAGAAATAATACAATGTGTAAATAAAATTCATAAAGTTTACAGCAAAAATTTGTTTAAAGCAAGCGAACGAATTACACTTTAATGTTCAAAATGTCTACATACCTGTTTTACAATCACTGCCATTGAATCCAGCTCGACATCCATGTGGACATTCACCTGTGGTTGTATCACAGTTGTCTGCATCTTTGCATGCTCCGCAAGGCTCACAGGGATATCCGAAGTGGCCAACCTGACAAACTGTTAGTAAATGCAAAATAAAAATACATTTATCTACAATAATATACGTAGTATGCATAGAATTTCTATTGTTTTAAAAATATTGTTAGTTACGCGGATTGTTCGGGCAATGGTCAAGAGACTGAGTACACAAAGTAACGGCTCAAAAATCTCGGCGGAAAAACTACAAAGCATAGAAAAATCTTAAAATCTGCAAATTACCAAATGTGCCTAAGTTTTATTGTTTTGGTGGAAACAAATGTTTTTAAATCGACATCCTAAGTAGGATTTAGGTGCGTATCTTTCGTGAACTTGTGTCAAATTTTTCCGTGTGTGTGTGCTTCTTTCCCATTGGTTTTGATAGCGGGATGTGGGATTTGATTGTTTTAATTCCTGATCACTGCCTATCTTTTTACTTTAGTCCACCCTATAAGATGTATAATTGTCAGTCCCAGGGCAGTGCATGCAATGTGGTGTATCGAAATTATTGTCTCTAGTTTTCACTTATCTATGTATTTGCATTTGTTTTTTTTTATTATTATTCTATGTGCTATTATTTTAATGTATGATCGGCGTTATATAGAAACATAAAGTAGAAAGGTGAAAAAATGCCCTTATTATGTTTGCTGAAGGCTACATTTGTAGCCATATACATGAAACGGATGGCCTGTTTATTTTGCTACTCACTACATCCTAGTGCATGTCTTATCAATTTATTTTAGTATTTCCAGTTTGGGGTCGTGGGTAGGGTGTGATACTGATTGAACCGATTCCTGATCATTGTCCTTTAAACTACTTATCTAGTCGGACCTTTTTCCCCTAAGAACAATGTAATTACCTTTCGACGCCCAAAGAGTTTTTTGGAAAATTGCTGGAAAAGTGGATGATGTCGAGTTTTTAAACCAAAATTTTGACTTGCCTACTTGATGAGTCAAATCCAAATCGCAGTCGATAAGGGAGAAAATTAGCTATTCACTACATGACATCGTTTTTCTCATGACGTTAGAGGTCACGACGCAGGGTCGCCTTACCAATAACTATGCGCGTGGATTTTTTTTTTATTTTATTTTACTATTGATTGTTTCCCCTGTTTTTGTCCTTTTTTCTCTCTCTCTCTCTCTCTCTTCGTATTTGCCTTCTTACTTCGCATTTATCCCATAATTTAACAAACATTGTCTGCCTTCGACCAAATGGCACTTAATCATAAGGAGGTGCAAAATTACACTCATACGAGCGTACCATTGTTTCCATGACATGTTTTACGACTATCTGGGAGCATGGAACCACTATCTAGAAAAAAAAGAAGAAAAATATTCGGTTTAATTATTTAGCTGAAGTGCAGACGAAATTGTGTAAGATTAAACAGTATGATAATGACAAATTAATGACTCTGTCCCTTGTTTAGCGATCAAAACATTTAATTGCAAAAGAGTAGTCAGAGTACCCTTTTAGTGTCAGGAAGATTTATCAATATTACTCGAGTTACTGGGTGCAGAAAGCAACCGCTTTCAAGTATAAGTCAGATTTTGAAAGCAAACAGTAGCCGCCAAAAGGTAATTTGACAGCAGTATCCTGAAACATATCTGAAGACAATTAGGTACTTGAGTCACATATTTCATTGTTTCAAATCTTTGAATTAAAAAAGGCATGGCAGTAGCGTCACAAAATATGATTTCTGTATATAGTACATAGATAGCAGTAGTGTTATGACTGTTTGAACTGTTTTATTTGTAGGCGGATATTTTTGCACAAGAAAAAGTAAAAAGATAGGCAATACAATCAAAGCCCACAGCCCACCCTCAAAATCAAAAGAGAAGGAATCACAAACACACAAACTAAACAAGAAAAGTTCACGAAAGGCACGCACGATAAACCGAATCCCCAGTTCTTTCTCAATGAGGTGGTCATTCAGCAAGGTAGCAACAGCTATTTTTATATACCGTATAATTGGAAATTTTCGCGTCGACTAATTTTCGCGGGATGCCGCGGTCGGTAGCGATCCGCGAAAATTAAACTCCGCCAAATATTTACCAAGTTTATACAAAATGGCAATAGGAAATATGTATCGCAAAACATATAGTTTGCGGTATTCAAAGCGACCCACAAAACCTTTTATGTAGGTAGCTATAGAGCTATTATTTTCGATTTATTTATGTTAGCTGGTAATTAGCGGGTAAAGACAGTTTGAGCAGGCTGCCTTTTTTTATTAACGGTCACTTGCACCTGTTTATGCAAGTACAATTGAATCATTTTTCACTGACTGCGAGTTCTGTTTACTTTTATCCTGAACAATGGTCATTCTATCGTCAACTGCTCGCATATTTCAGTTGACTGTTTCTGTGCACTAAGCATTGATTTGTACAAATGTCTGTCTTACTTTTTTTCTGTGTAAAAAAAAAGGAATTGATATTCTCCCAAACCCAGAAAGAGCCGACTGTGTCTAAACAAATGCGTTCATAACAAAGTGATTACAGTTTCTTTACGTTTCTCTGTCCTTGTACGTCTTGATTTTTCGGTCAAGTCAATTTTTTACAGGACAAACACATTTTTTTTTGTTTTTGAGGATATTCACATCCGCGAAAGTTAAAAACCACAAAAATTAATCTTCATGTTTCTGAGGCAAATTCGCTAGAACTTGGCGACGCGAAATTTTTTAATTAGACGGTATTTTTTTTTTTTTTTTTTTTTTTTTGATATTTTGAATTACAAACCAAAAGAAATCAGAAGGCGGAATGGGCAGCTATTTACGTGACAACAGTGCTAGAGACCATATAAAAGCGGACATTACATCAAGTAACATAGAGGAGCCACAAAAGAAAGTAAAATATTCGAAATGATGAGAATTAACACGATCAAATCCTTCATTTCGTTCTCAAAACCGAAAGGGAAAGAAGAAAACACACACAAAATGGACAAAATGTCAAGAAAGACACGCAGCGTAAACCGAATGAACAACTCTTACCCAAATAGGGGGCCATTTAGCTGCCCATATTAAAAACAGAAGCATCTATTTTACAAACCTTCTATTTTGAATAACAAAACAAAGCAGAAAGCAGAATGAGCAGCTATTCAGATGACCATACTGTTTTTGACCATAGACATGTAACACAGAGGGACGACAACAAAAGTACCGCCTTTAAACGGTCACTAAAATTACTTGGGGGAAACGGGGCAGGCTTAAGTAAGTTTTACTGGATACAAAAACTCGCCCTCTGCTCATGCGGAGATAAGAAACATATAGTTAGCTGTTTTGGACGCATGAAGGTTTCCTAACCCATCAAAGAATCATTAAAGGAAGCACACTTATCACGGAACAGGCCTATGGTTAATCAGAGATGAGGACTCGACAGAATCAACGTATTGCGACACATGAAGATCCCTTGGGGGGGGGGGGGTCATACATCACTTTAATACCATAGCACAAAAAGTAAGTTGAAAATTGAATAACCAGGCAACAGACAAGGCAAGCTCAGGTCCAAACCAACTAAACTAAACAGCTTTATGTCGGGCCAATCTTTGTCCTAATGCCCGACAAATCAGCGTGCAACTAAGGAGGGAAGCAGAGCTACTAGCCATGCTTGGTTAACCACTAAACATGCAGAATGCGGCATTAATTATAAAAGTTTGTAACCACAAAAGAAGTTAAGTTCGTTTCTATTCGTTTCTAAAACTGGGGAACCTTCAGTTGTTATGATTTGGCAGTGGTAACAAGAAGGATGAAAGTACTACAGCAAAATGCCTGTTTGAAAACTTAAAGAAATTTATTTACATGTACATCAAAATAAAGCAGTCATTAATCTATCAAAAAAGGTAATTTACAAAATCTTGTTTCATCCTGAATGTCCCTCAGAAAATTTTAAATACAAGTCCTTTAGCAGTTTCTGAACCCAGAAGATAAACAGTTTTATATGCTCGAATTTCTGAATTGAAGAATCAATCCAGAAATGAAAATCACTAAGTAATCCAATATATTTAAAAGTCCAGTTAAAACATTTTAACTAGTGACTGGTAAAAGTTTACAAAGATCACTAAATGCTCTTTATATATTAAGTAGAAATATTCAGGATTTAACCAGGGATAGATTTTACCAGAAAGGTCTCAATTCTGACATATTTTTATACCAGAAGATTCTAAATGTTTACAAGAGAAACTTCTACTTTTATTGCGTTCCTATCGTGTCATTTTCGCAAACCGAATTTTTGTAATCGCTTACATTTGCGCGCATTTTGACAGATATTTTGTGACCAAAGCAACTGAAAACCACTGTACATAGTTCAGTACGCGGCAATATGCGCGAATGAGCTGATTGCCACACACTATTGTTTTTGCTTGCATATCACAGCATAAACATTTGTGCATAAATCAGCACATTAAAAAGAAAAGAAAAGAAAAAAGATAGCAAGATATACTGCACAAGGTAAGTTAGTGCAGTTAACTACATGGTAATTTGGGTCTACGCTGCGCTTCTGTGATAAAATTAAAAATATGCCAAGGGCCTAAGTAAAAGTGATTCACGTAAACCACAGGATACCATACTATCGAAATAGTTAATTTTCCTGTGTTGTAGAAAGAGAAAGAGACCAATTTTAAACTTAATCTTAATTCAGCACCATAACACTCACTTATGGCCGTACCACTATACCAACAGTGATTTCGAAGTGAAATTCCTTCGCAGTACTACCTTCCTACCTGTTAAAGATTCCTACTCGGTACTACCTTCCTACACTAATTGATAGACTATGTGTGTATTGATAGAATATGTGTGTTTGTGTCAGTTAAGGTTCGTTTCTTTATGAACGACAATTAAATGCCAGAGGCAAATTACCGTCTGTACAAACCATGGAATATTTCTTGCAGCTGAAACGCGTTTTTTTTTACTGACTAACACACTTCTGTGTTAGGTAATCAGATCACCGAAGTATACGAGATTTAAAGGGTATTTAGGTACGAAATCCGTTGTACAGTTCGGATCAAAACAAACTGTTATTTAGTTTCAGCTTGATAGTTATTGGAAGAGAATTAAAAGAACAGAAGATACAATGGATGAAACCAGTGCTAGGGAGAGGCAGCGAAAAGATAGAGATAAGCGAGTACAAGAAAGAGAAGAGAGACAAATGCAGAAAGAATTAGACGAACGAAGAATGGAGCTTGAAAGGCTACGAGAGAGTTTAGACAGGGAGATAAGGGATAGGACAGCGAGACAAATACAACGTGATTTGACCCTGGATCTAGGACCAGATCGTTTTGAGACCTTAGATGGTACGGACTCAGAAGAGTATATGCAACCAACTGATCCAGTAGAAAGGAGATTAAGTTTTTGGGAGACCCCTGTCACAAGTAAAGTGTCAATTCCGACACCAACGTTTTTAAGAATGCCGGAAGAAAGCTTGCCTACCGCTCCAAAGAGTATTCTCAAGAAGAGGTTTAGTACCCCGGCGTACCAACAGATAGAAAACAGAGAAGATGAAGAATCTTATCCTGGTAATACGCAGGCGAAAGGAAGATATGAAAACCGCCCCATCGTTCAGGAGCAGATAGTGAGGAATTTTACTCCAAGGGTATTTTGAGATAGAAGAGATACAATTTCTTTTCAGGAACAGAAAGCATCTAGAGATAGAAGAGATACAATTTCTTTTCAGGAACAGAAAGAGTTTTGAGATAGAAGAGATACAATTTCTTTTCAGGACCAGAGGGCATTTGGAGATAGAAGGGATACAATTTCTTTTCAGGAACAGAAAGAGTTTGGAGATAGAAGAGAGAGAACTGCCTTTCAGGAACAAAAGCCATTTGTAGATAGTTTTTCCTTTCAGGAGCAGAAAGTTAGCATTCCAATTGCAAGGACAGTTATTCAAGATATAGATTCTTAACCAGGGCAAGATATAACAATTTTGGAAGCAAGTAGTTCACAAGAGGCCAAAGAGGATGAGTATTATAACTCGCAAATAATGAACAGAATTAAAGCATTAAAATCTCAGGCTGAACACATAGCAAGGAGGAGTCAAGAGAGAATATCAGAAGAAAGCCAGCTAAAAGAGAAGATAAGAATGATGGACGATAGGCGGACACAATTTAACAACCAGATCGAAAGACAACATAAGTTGTTATTGATGAAGCAAGAAGAAGAGAAGTTGGGAAGGCAACTTGAACATCGACTTGATATGCTTTATAAACAAGATGCATTACTAAAGAGAGAGATGAAAGAAGATGAAAGTACTCGCAGTACTCGCAGATCACCAGAAAAAGACTTGACCGCCCCCCCGGGGGCCTAAGCCCAAGCTCCCCGACTTTTACGTGCCAAGCAGTGACCAAAGAGACCGTGAGATCGCCTTTGTTGTATTGGGAATGGCCGCGACCGGCCTGGTGGCCTACAAACTCGCTAAGTAATTCCGCCCCACTCTTTGTTTTGCATGATGGGAATAGGCTTGTGATATGCTGGCCGACGAGCTGTATCTTGCAATGCTCGAGGTCGGGCACGCGGCCCGCCGCCGCAAGATTCCTGGCCCTCTGGCCCACACCATGACCGATGTCGCGCAAAAGTCGCTCCAGTTCTGGCGGCAGGATGAGAAGACCGTAACGCATTTTGCCGCAGGGGTGCTGGCTGGCCCGACTGATCTCCGGGGAGCAACTGGACAGCTGCTCGAGGCTGTGGCTTCCGCTTGTTGGAGGCTTATCGGGCTGCCAGAATACCTGGCAGGTCTCGGTGATCGGAAGTTGTCGAGTATCTATTATAGCCCCCGAGGCTACTGGAAGGGCCTGGCGGCCATCACAAATCTAGCGTCTGCAGCAAAGGTGACTTAGAACAGGCCAAGGACTGGCTCAAGAAGCAGGCAATCTGGCAAAATAGCCTCCCTGCCCCGCGGCACATACCACGGCCGAAGTTTGACGTGGCAGTGCCAAACAATGTACATCAGGCGGATCTGATCTTCTTACCACACGACCACGTAAGACGGAAAACCTTTCAGGTGGACCCCGGGCGCAAGTTCATGAGTGTGGTGAGCCAGCTGCTGGCAAAGCACTCCGTCCAGGTCCAGCGCGGTCGGGTTGATATCCACCGAGACCATGGCATTGTTGAACGCTGGAACAGGACTGGCCGATAGACTATTCGGGCACCAGTATGCTCAGGAAATGAAGCTCCCTTCGGGTCAAAGGTCGACTGAGTGGGTGGTTCGACTTCCCGCTGTCGTTCGGGCATTGAATAGAGAAGTGACCCGGTTAACCGACAATAAACCTTCTAAGGGTATCAAGGCCAAGTCTGTGGCACAAACGCCCTCTGTAGTTCCTGGCAGCCCAACAGGGCTCAATGAGCAAAAAAGGCCCCTCTAGAGTTGACGTTCGCTTCCTTACCAGCCCGATGAACTGGAGGGTGGTCGCAGGCGGGCCACTAACCCCGTGTGGTCACTTGAGGTGTACCGGCTGGGACGCTCGGTGACCAAGCCCGACGAGCCAGTGTTGTATTACTTGCAGGACGGACCGCCGCGTGGCTTTGTGCGTGAACTCCTCGTGGTACCCCCAGACACCCAACTACCGCCAGATGGAGTTCTCAAGCGTTGATGGCCGCAGTCCCTCTTTTTCGGTTGTACTCGAGACATGTCAGCCTTATGTTTTCACGGGTGTGAGTCCCGGTATTGTCCAGCGCTGAATTGCTACGTGTCTTTGGGCTGGCTGCCTCTGAGCATCTCGATGTTGCATGCAGCGCAGCGGTTGTTTGGGCTTCCTTGAGCTCTAAGACATGGTTGACCTTGAGGTTGAAGTGCCACCCCTTGGCTTGGTCATTGGGCTTGTAGGCCACCAGTTTCTTCGCGATGGCCTTGCGGAGTTGCTGCTTGGTGAGTGGTTCTGCCACACCAGAACCCTCTCCTGGGGGAACAGACTACCCTCTCGAGCTGGTGCGTTTACTCAACTCGCGACACCGCAAGGTAGGCGAGGTTGCTCCACTGAAGCCAATCGTCGATGAGCCAGACTTTCTGGGGGCTGTGGATTGTCAGACCCTGGGATGAGTGGACCGTGATAGAATATCCAAGCCGCCAGTCATCTGTCTGTATAGCCGCTTCTGCTGCCTCTATTGTGACATCCACAATGCCGTTGAGAACCAGCTCTTCTTTTCGGTCTGGTGCCCAGAACCGCCACCATGATGTTTTGCTTAAGGCTGTCTTATGGGTGGGAGAGAAGAGGGACAAGCGTGCCTTGAAAGTTGTCCTTGTGCCGTTGGAATAGGAGCCTTTGTGCCTGGGCACGTACCTTTTGTCTCGAGGTCAGTATGAGGTCGCCTGGCTTCCAAACATCCAGAAATCGGCCCCATCCCAGAAAACCCGGGAGCGCCTTTCGCATTTCTCTGCATTGGACTTTGGACTTATCATGCGAACCGAACAACCAACTAAATGTTTTGTACCACTTCAGAAACTGAGGGTGAGGTTGGGCCTGTAAAATTGATTTAAGCCCCCCAGTAATTCATTACTGACCGTTCCAAGGCGGTAGTTCTGTTGTGGTTCTTTGTTGCCTGTTTTTGGTGTCAGAGTTTCTGTGATGTTTTACCTTATGTATGTTATTATTATTTTTGGTTCGGTTTGGGTTGCTGAGTGGCCACCTTTTGGGAACAAGCTGCTCACTCGGTTGGCCATATGTTCTCTGTATCTTGATTATTTGTAATCTTAGTTGTTTCCAACTATGGTTTGAGGGCTGGATTTGGATTTTGATTGTTTCAATTCCTGGTCTTTGCATACTTTTTACTTTTGTCAGGCTGGAGGCGGATGCTCGTTTTGAGGACTTGTAGGGCAGGATCCTTCGCCCTGTGGTCGACCTCTACCGCCTCATAGTAGTCAGCCTTCTGCAGCAGCCAGTCGTGCGGCATCTCTCCTGCGATTGGAGGTGGCTGGCCTTGGTCACCACAGCAGATCGTCTGCACACCTCTGCCATCGAGCCAGTCAAGAAAGGTATCCAATATGGGCCGGGGCACGGTGCAAACTTCATCCCAGATGATCACGCGGAGAATGTACTTCTGCCCATCCTTTCTGGGGTCCACTCAGTCTGACCGCTCCAGCGGAAAAAGCTGTAATAGGTCTGGGCCTTGGCCCCTCTGGCCCGCATCTCTTTGGCTAGGCAATGGGTAGGGATGAAGACTTAGGCTATTGGTTCTTTCTGACGAAAGAGCTCGATCGCTCGCGTGGTTTTCCCACTCGCGCCACCGCCGTTCAGGTAGCTCAACTGGTGCTTAGTCAACGGGTCGTAGTGGCGCGGCGCGGCGGTAGGAGTGAGGTCTTTTTTGCCGCATTGAAGTCAGGCTTGGAAAGGTAGGCAGCATGCCCTTGTGGCATATAGAGCGACTCGCCCTTGTCACGCCACTGGGCTGGGGCGTCCGGGGATAGGAACGCTTCTCCGAGCAAACAGGGGACGCACATGATCTCCCCGCAGTTGCATCTTTGGGAGGCCACAAATGCTTCGACTCCCATGAGCTTG
Organism: Ctena decussata; assembly: GCA_963989385.1. NCBI lineage: Eukaryota > Metazoa > Mollusca > Bivalvia > Lucinida > Lucinidae > Ctena > Ctena decussata. The sequence goes on from OZ022506.1 coordinate 84,734,393, forward strand.
TGAAGTGCAATTTTTTGCACGTAAATGCTGTCGGTGGCCACCCGGACCCCCTCATCTGGTGTGAACCTAGAAAGCATCAAGATGAGGTTGATATGGGCGTAGGCCAGCATGCTTGCCCTCAGGTGGGCCTACTGAGGTTTTGAGCCGTCATAATACGTGAGGATGTGGCCAAGAGGGCACCTTTGGGGTGCTCCCACCAGGGTGCCACTTTGTCGCGTGTCACGGACTAAGAAATCGAGTTCCCCTTGATCTGTCAACAGCCTGCTTTTCAGACTTTTTCCGTCAGCCGCGCTGCCTTGGGTGAATTTGCCGATGATGGAGCAGGCCTGGTCCGGACTTTCGGGCAGCCAGACTTTAGTCTGTCTCCCGAAAGAGACGATCGCTTCCCTGACTTTGAGAGACTTCAGCAGGCAACACGCCACGAGGAACGGCAAGAGCGGCGTTGGGTCCATCCTTTCTCTGCGAAATGCTTCCCAAACCACGCGGGGATGACAGGGTGACAGGTCGCTACAAACTCCCATTCTAAGACCTCGGCGAAGCCTGTACCAACGTCTGAGGGGAGAGCGCCATCGATGGCTAAGCGGGTCATACGGTGGGTTGGATGTCCGAAGCGATCGAAATAGGGCTTCGCTTCACCCATACTCTGGAAGGAGGCCGGGTAGCAGGCCTTAATATCGATGCTGACGACGTCCCTCGTTTCGTAGTCCATCGAGTTCCACAGCCCGCCGTGTCCGTGCTCCACACAAGCCTTCTGAATGTCCGGGAGGAGGCTGGCTGGGGTTGGCTTCCAGGCGTTCTTTTCCTTGGCCAGTATCCTGGCAGCGTGGTTCTCACCGAATGCCCTCTCAGCAAGTTCTGGCTCACCCAGACTGGTGCTGATCTTCGAGAGCCTCTCCGGAGCTTCTCGCGTCCTGTAGGTGCGGCCGTCAAGGAGTACGAACTGGTCGGTCAAGAGCTGTTAGTCTTGGCCGTCCAGGAGCCAGACGGCCAAGACCGACAGCTCACCCTGGGTAGCTTCCATGATGGCTTCCCAGACGTCTCCCTAATAGATGCGGACCTCCCTAGACTGTAGAAAGTGGAGGTCTTTAGACCAAGCGTGGCCGTTGTGAACAATGAGCTCCACTTTACCATATGTCTGGGCGCCCATTCTCTGATATTTTCCACTATAGTAGATGTCCTCTCCTGCAATGTCCCCCACAATTATAGAGCGCTGATGAATACTTTCCAGAGCGGCCACATCGCCAATAGTTGCGCCACTTCTTCTCTTCTCCCATCAATGTATTTTCCGACGGCGCGCTAGTATTAGGCCCTGCCCCCCTCAGAGCACCTTTAAAGTGTTCCACGACTCTCTGGGCCACACAGTTAAGGTCGCCATCTTTTAGTGGGGCAAAGTTGGGAAGGTCTTGGTCTCTGACGGGATAGAGCCCGTACAAAACTGTGGTCACGGGATAGGCATTTTGATAAAACACGCTGTCAATCAGCGCGCCTGGCTGTGTGGCCCGAGAGATCCCGATGACCCCCTGGCCCTTCTTTCGCTCAGCCCGGACTGGATCAAACTGGTCTTCAAGGACCAAATCACCCTCAGCCCTTTCCCTCAGAAACTTGATTTTCAAGATGAACTCACCCCCAGGAAGCACAACGAGTAGCCGTGCTGCCCTCGCGTCTGTTATGAAAGCGTTCATGGCCAGTCGGCCGGCCCTGGCATGCATACCATTGGCGACCTCAATATCACCGATGTCAAGCGGGTCCTCTGCTTCCATCCTCCATGTAAAAAAGACCGCGGTGGCGCCGTCGACTTCAAACTCGTCTCTGGCGTCGTCAAGAATCACGACCCACTGGTCGGCTGGAAGCCTCACGGGGGGAGGGACCTGGTCGTCCAGGTCAATGAAATGTTAACCCTATGGGGCTTGGTCGGGGAGCTCTGCAAGATATTTTTCGATCGGGGCGTCCATTGAAGACATGCCGTGGGGTGGGTATACCATACGCGATGTCTCTCTAAAGGGTGAAGGGCCATTTGTGCGCGGTCGGCGCCGCAGGCCTCACGCTCGGTTCTCTGCATGCCAATAAATGGCAAAGTCCCTTGCCTCTCCGCCTCTTGCAGAAGCTCGTGCATTAGTGCTGGGTAAAGGCTATTCGCCCAAGCCTCTGCCCGGTGAAGGGCCTTTTGAACTCGATCAGAGCCGCAGGCCTTGGAACAAAGCCGGCTTTCAGACTTGGTCCCCTAACCCCATCGCCGGCAGAACCGTGGTTCCTATTCCGGCTTTCTGCGCAACTGGGCTCGATGAAACCCGCAAAAAATCCCAGCGCAACAGCTGGGACACCGTTCGGTGCGCCCCACAACAAGCCTGTCGCAAATGTTGTACTCAACCATGCCTCGTTATGCCTTAAGCGATCCCCTGTCTAAATCGATGTCCCGCGGGATACAGCAGAGAGCCCCAGGCGTTCGGCTGTGCCAGGCCCGCAGGCCGGGACCTGGACTGAAAAAAAATTTGCCTCCAGGATTCGAACCCGAGAGAGAGAGAGGGTGAATGCCGAAGCCTGTTTCCGGCGTCACATGCAAAAAAAAAGTGTCGAAAGCAAGGACGGCCAACCACCTCCGCCGGCCCAGAGGCTCATACTTTTTCAGATCGGCAGCTCGCCGTCCTGGGGGCTCTCTGATCGATCCCGCCATGAGAGACTTGTGCACGCCTCGCAACGACGTCGCTGTCATCGTGACTCGATAATCACTACCAGTCATTTCATGTTTACATGGGTTTTTCAATATTTAGGGTCACGACGGCAAATAATGAATAAACCGTATCAAATAACAGTTTTCGGTTAAGCGTCTTACTGGGATTTCAGTTTTTTTTTTTAAATGAATTTGGGATCCCGGTTTATTTTAAGGACCTTGAAAGAAAACAAAGCAGTCGAAAAATTCTGTTTTATTGCCAAATTCTTCGATTAAATTCTTCAGTTTTTGTTGTTCAACGTACGTTTTAGGTCGGATTTACACATTGATGACGTTACCCGCCATTGTTAGAGGGACATTAGAGCTGTTTTTATTGAATCACTTACTGTTGCTAATTTGAAAATTGTTTTACTGTATCAGCGGACAGTATGGGCTTATATGCATTTTCGCAAGAACGGTCTATGAGCAGTTCCCCCGCATGACAAACACTGAAGGTCTGATCAACTTTCGGTGAAGAATGTGGTTAGAGATCTCGCTGGATCTTATTGGCTTGCAGAGCTCGTGAGGTTTCGCCGGTCTGGCCATGAACTGTTAGGAGATGCCATCATGTGACATTTTTCTCCCCTGCGCTCTGGCAAAGAGCGTCCAAGTCACATTGATAAGAAACCTCCGGAACTCGGGGAGACAGGCCTGCTGGCGACCCTGCTCGTCATTGCATTGTCCGAAGATCCTAGCCGGCAGGCCTCGTGGGAGTTTTGCTATTTTTTCTTTGATATTCCCCTGCCGCTGGACTGGGGAGCGCCGTTGTGTTGTTTGGGGGTTCCTCTGAGAGCCCCGGACCGGCGAGGGTGGTGGGCCGTCCCGCGGGGCTCTTTTTGATCGCTATTTTGACAACGCCGGCCGCCTCATCGGAGGGTGTGGGTGTGGTAGAGCCACTCCATGGGGCTCGACTCCGTGGCTTTTTTGTGGCCAAGCTGATAGGGTAAGGGGTCTGGGGAGCTTTTTGGTCCGAAATAACTGTTTTTTTTTGTTTGAAATGGGGCTGGGAGGCTCGGCGGACTCTAAAACATTTTGCTACTCACCCCCCCCCCCCCGCCCTCCCTCCAACCCCCTTTGTGCCACTTATGCCTTTATGCATGATATGAAAATTTCGACAGCTTAAACTGAGACTCCTTATCACAGCTCAAGCTCACCTAAAACTATGTCCAGACATCGAACATCACATTGATATTACAGAGGTACGATGGCTGGTCAAAGCCGAGCACAGCTTGAGCTACATTTGGAGAGATAACTATGCACCACTTTGATTTTCTAAATAACTTTATGGAATGCCATTTCACATTTTGAACACTTTGAATATATGTTGACTGAATTCTTGCTCAATTCATTTCATTTCAGCTTGACTTGCTGCTAAGATGAAACATGAGATTAATCCTTGATGAGGTGAGGTTTGATGTTGGTACAGTTTTTCAAGAGCTTGTCGTTTGCTGTGTCTCTCATCATAGCACCGGCCTCAAGCATAGACAGCCACTTCTTATCCTTGAGGTCCCAATTTGCAATTGACCTCAACATCTCATAACTAAAGATCCTGCTCTTGACCATTAAGTAAGAAGGGAGTGACTTTGGTGTCTTGTGGGCTGCTGTTTCCGGCAGAGCAAGGAAGTTAAAACTGTCTAGCAGATCTGTTTGGTGGATATTGATATACTCCTCTCCTCGGGCATTTAGAATGGACAAAGCAGCTAACTCCCATTGCATCAGTTTCTGCTGGGGTGTCAGGGTCTTCCATCATTTTGGTGGTCAGAAGATGGTCAGGTCTCCCTCTACAAAGCTTACTTCCTCCTCGGCTTCCCAGGCTCTCGTAGCTGTCTGCCAGTGGGGCATCCCACCGATCTTCAGAAGCTTTGTTGCTTTGAAATCATACGTAGGGCCAGGTGGCAAGAGTTCCAGAGCCCTTGCAGGCTTAGAAACTGTCTTCAGCACAGGAGCTGGTGTTTAATAGCTGACCATGGTGGAATTCACAACGGCTGGCATCAGAGGAACAGCAATGGAAGTTCTTTGCACAGCTTTGGCTTCCTTAACTGGAAGAGATGGAACTGACTTAGTCTTGCAGACAATTGGTGGCGATTCTTTAGAAAGAGATGTTGTAAATTCTGTATTTCCGATCTTTGATACAGCCATGGACGGTATAGTAGTATGGTTACTTGCAGCAGGAACTTCACGAAAAACTTCTGGTGCAGGAGCAATATCAGCGATCTCAGGAGTGGCACTAGTGGGAGTCTGGAGAGTGACTGCTGGTTTAGTCTTCTTGGCCTGCTGTCCAACTCCACACTGCCTCTTGAAGGACAAAGACTTGCGCCTAACAGAGTCGATAAGAGTCTCCGATATGCTAAGAAAGGCTGCTAATTAGCTTCTGGTGGACTTTGACATCAAAGTGGTGAAAGGCAAAGCATCAGTAGGAAGAGCCCCCAGACGTCTACTCAGGCTCCGAAGGTCAGTGTTGTTCTTGAAGATATTGTCAGAGAGGAAAGCAAAATTTCTCGACCCCTTTCACAATGTCTACAAAGACGGTCCGCGGGATAAGACTGATGTAAGAAAGAACGAAGTGATCTTCTACATCAAAGTAGTCAAACACAGGAAGATCTTCGGGCGTGGAGATGGTGAATCGCTCCGTCCTCTCTGTCTCTTCCCAGTCTCTCAGGAAGTCTTCTCTTGACCTGGTGACTTGGTTCCCATGAACTTTGCCAAGTCCAAGATGAGTGTTTTTATGCCTATAGCTGTTGTAGTCTTCAGGATAAATCGACAACCAGTATCCGTTGTTCTCGGAGAAAAGATCAGCTGGCAGCTTCTCCACTCTGTCAGGATGGTGCTTCTGGGCATGGACCATCAAATCTGAGATCCGCTTGAATTGATGTTCTGACTTCTGGCAGAAAGCACAAATGACGGAGAGTCGCCTGTGGAGTGTTGAAACATGGCCCTTCAGCAGCTTCTGAGTAGGAAATGTGTCACCACATAGCCAGCAAGACATTCTGAAAAATAGGTGGAACCTCTATCATAGTGACAGTTAATACATGTAACACTTAGTGGCCAATCGCCTGTAGTCATTTCTTATAGCGCTTCGATGCGGATTCTCAAGTTTATTGCAGGAGCATTTTATTAATGTCCTCAGAAGTCTTTTATTTTTTTTTCAGGTTTAACAGTTCTTTTCCTAGCTTTTACAGGTTACCAGGGTCAAGGTCACGGCACGGAAAATAAATGTATCATGGTACTGGTCATCGAAGGCGAACTTACATGTATATCAGTGTTTAAGTTCTCTCTTACAAGCTGCATAAATGTTTATACAGTAACTTTTGGGAATAACATTTTGAATCTTTAATATAAATACTTCTGAACAGGAAAGTTTGCTGATCCACAGGAAGTGTTCACATATTTCATACTATAAGTTTATCATCATATGGAAATGGAAATGATCTGGATGGAGGAATGCTTCATGAACAACAGTTTTCTAAGTTGCTCGCTCAGCAAGTCATGGCATTGCAGACAAAAAGTTAAATCCACGGCACGCTGGTCATCCCATTTTTCTAAATGTACATATATGTAAAAGCAGCAACAAAATTAACAACTCGGCATCTCATCTGTCTATCCGGATTCTAGCTCTTACGATGCTCCATACAAAGTGAATGGATCAGTGGTTGATCAGGCAATGGTCCAGTGCACTTTAGGTTTAAAAATTTCAACTCGAGATCTGGTGCGTCCAGGGAACCGCCACCTCTTCTCCTTTAAGACAACATTATAATAAATATAAGACACCTGCTTTTCGTACATTTAGAAGATCTGGATGATCAGACTCATAAAATTTCATGACTTGTGGAGGACTTGAACGATATAACAATAAAGAAATCGAATTGATGAACATTGTATTTAAGTATTCAAAATTCAACATCCTTGAACAAATTCTGCTTATTTAATAAAGTTCCCGTTACATGTATCTGTCGTTGTTTACTGACTTCCTCCCTTTAGCTTCCCTTTATCGAACCAAATAGGCGGATTTCTGCCATGATAAGGTAGGAGTCTATCTACATGGTATACTTTAGCCTTCTGCTTTTGCGAGTTTTTGACCAGGTAGGGAACATCATCGAATCTTCTGATCACCACACCACAAAGGGTCCATTTAGAGGTAAGCTTAGAACAAACTCCAACTCTGCGTGTACGATTATACAACCAGACAGCTAGTTCTGGTTCTAACAGCTGTTAACGAGCCTTCAGGTCATAGCGCCTCTTTTGATAAACAGAATGTGTATGCAGATTTCTTCGGGCAACGTCATGGGCCCTTGTGACTCTGTCTCTCAGATTTATGACATACTGGTCTGCATCTACATGTAAATCATCGTCCTGAGTAGAAGCCGGAAGTCCAGTCTTCCCAACATCATTAGATTAGGTGTGTTGAACAGTGCTGGGATGCTCTGTAGGCCATCAAAAGCTGAGGTAAGTATCCTTCACAGGTATTTTGATTATTTTCACAGAAGTTGGTGAGCATTGTCTGAAGAGTTCTGTTAAAGCACTCAACTGTACCATTGGCCTGTGGTCTCATACTGCTGGTGTTCACCTTATCTATCTTGAGAAAGTTGCTGACCTCTGAGAAGAGTTTTGACTGGAAATTGGAGCCCCGGTCACTCGGGATCTGGAGCGGGGTACCAAAGCGGCAGATGAACTCATTAACGATGAGTTCAACTAAAGTACTGGTCTCCTGGTTCGGCATGGCGTAGGCCTCTGTAAAGCAATCAGCTAGTACCAAAACAAACTAGAGGTAGCAGTAAGCATGGCTTACTAAATACCCCCCCCCCCCGCATTTAATAATTAAGCATGGACATTCGTCATCTAAGTTTTACAAAGTTATACAAAGCATACATGTTATGACAACTACAAACAAATATAGCTCATCCTATAATCCTATCAAGGTAACTGAACATGTCTACTTTTATCTTATATTGGCTCCAGAGAGCAAATATGGAAAAACCTGTAGTAAAAATCAAGAAAATTGGTAAACCAGTCTAGAAAGAGAAGCGATAACAAACTTTTATTACAAAAATTACAAAGGGGAGTAACTCAGCAGGCAAACACTTCTGGGGAAAAAATGGAAAACACAGGTCAACATTTTTCGAACCAAATTTGAATAAAATCAAAGCAAAAATGACTAAATCCCCCATCCCCCCAAAAAATTTAGATAAAAAATATCAAAAAGGGGCAATACTCAAGAAAGACGGGTCAAATTTTAAAGTGGAAACCTTAATGCATATCTTCATACCAATATGTGTTCACACTTAATTTCAAACATCGGTCAAGCCGTGTAGAAGGAGTTGCGATAACAAACTTTTTTACGAAAAATATAAAGTGGCACGACTCAGCAGGAAAACACTTCCAGGAACAAATGGAAAACACATGTCAACTAGTCTCTTATGATGCATCTATGAACCAAATTTGATTAAAATCTCAGCAAAAAAACAACAAACCCTCCCCTACCAAAAAAAAATAGGATAAAAAAATCAAAAAGGGGCATAACTCAAGCAAGAGGGGTCAGATTTCAAAGTGGAAACCTTAATGCACATTTTCATACCAATATGAGTTCACATATTAAATTAAAGAAAATCGGCCAGGCGGTTTAGTAGGAGTTGCGATAACAAACTTTTTTTACGAAAAATATAAAAGGGCATCACTCAGCAGGAAAAAAGTTCCGGGAAAAACTGGAAAACACGTGTCAACTAGGTTTTTATGATGCATCTATGAACCAAATTTGAATAAAATCAAAGCTAAGACGACAAAAAAAAACATTATTAGGGCCAAAAATATCAAAAAGGGGCATAATTCAGGAAATAGGGGTCAGATTTAAAAATGGAAACATTAATGCACATCTTCATACCAATATGCAATCACATACTTAATTTCAAGAAATCGGTCAGGCAGTCTATGAGGAGTTGTGATAAACTTTTTTTACGAAAAATATAAAGGGTCATAACTCAGCAGGAAAACACTTCCGGGAAAAACATGTGTCAACTAGTTTCATATGATGCATCTATGAACCAAATATGAATAAAATCAAAGCACAACGACTAAAAAACTCCATAATTAGGGCCAAAATATCAAAAAGGGAAATAACTCAAGAAAAAGGGGACTGATTTCAAAATGGAAACCTTAATGCACATCTTCATACCAATATGTGTTCACATACTTAATTTCAAGAAAATCGGTCAAGTGGTCTATGAGGAGTTGCGATAACAAACTTTTTTTACAAAAAATATAAAGAGGCATAACTCATCAGGAAAACACTTCCTGAAAAAAATGAAAAATACGTATCCACTCTTTTCACATACTGCATCCATGGACAAAATTTGAAACAAATCGGAGCAAATGTTGCGGACGGACGAACAAACAAGTTTGCAGGGGTATAATAAATTCCCTTTTTCCGATAAGAGAAGCGGACCCAGGACATCAATGGCTATCTTTTCCATGGGTTATCTAACTTGGTAAGGCTTCAAGGGTGCTCTTCTTGGGTGACTTGGTGTTTTCTTGGCTATTCATTTATCACAAGAATCGCAGTACTGCAAGACATCGTCCTTCATTCCTGGCAAGTAGAAGGACATTTTTATACGAAAGAGCATTTTGTCACTCCCCAGATGGCCGGCAGTTGGAATGTCATGGGAATGTCACAGTAGGGGGGGGGGATCGCTTGGAGGCTGGCACAACAAATAAATTGCTCTCTTGCTCCAGGTCATAGTAGTTGGAATAAAGAAGATTTGCAATAATTCTAAGCCTGTCCCACTGGCGCCACAATGTCTTCAAAGAAGCCTGTCCACTTGACACTTGGTCCCAGTTAGGATTGCCGGAGTTTGCTTCCAAGGCTATCATAAGTGGATTAATGTTGTTATTTTGCAGCTGATCAATGCGTATCTCATCCTTAGTCCATCCCTCCAGCAGTACTTGAGGAATATGTTGATCTGATGCAGAACTGAAATCCCTTATTGTTGTGGCTGCAGTGCTCGTTTGGGCTGGCAAAGCGTCTGTCACCTGAGCAGCATCTAGATTTTCCTGATTTGAAATGAACTCTTCATCTATATCATGCTCGGCTTTTGCCTCTGTGCTTAAATTTTCCTGACGTTCACAAACTTTTCAGGGCCTTCTCAAGAGGGCGTCAGCATTTGAGTGGCTCAAACGAGGGCGATGCTGGATTGTGAGGTCATAAGTCTCTATTTCCTGTATCCATCTCGCCACCTGACCTGTCGGATTCTTCAGCTGGCACAACCAGCTTACCGCAGAATTGTCAGTTCTAGGCAGAACTGGCTGCCCATACAGGTATGAATGGAACGTTTGCAAGGCATACATAACAGCTAACAATTCCTTCCTTGTGGTGCGGTATAACCGCTCATGTTTATTCATTGCATTACTCATATAGGCAGTTACTTTTCATGACCATCTTGCACCTGGGAAAGAATACTGCTTACAGTGGTATCGCTGTCATCAGTGTCAAGGATAAATCCCAGACTGGGGATAGGGTAGGCAAGTATATCTGAACTAGAGAGTGCTTCCTTAAGTTGCTCAAATGCTCTTGGCACTTGTCATTCCGTGCAAATTTGGCTTTCTTATCTGAAATCATGTGAAGGGGTTTGCTATTTTTGCAAAGTCTTTAACATAGCGCCAGTAATAGGAACAGAGTCCTAAAAAGCTCTTTACCTGCATAGCTGTATTCGGACTTGGCCAGTCATTAACAGCTGATATCTTCTCTGGATCGGTGGCGACACCCTTCTCTGATACAATGTGACCCAGAAAGTTTGCCTGCTTCTGAAAGAAAGCACATTCAGACGGCTTAAGCTTTAGCTTAGCTTCCAGTAGTCTCTCAAGTACGTTCCGGAGCCGTTTCAGCCCTTCTTCAACTGACTGACTTGGAGATATCATATCGTCCATATAAAGCAGTAGTTCAGTCAACTGCAGCCCCCTCAATACATCCTCCATCAAGCGTTCAAATGTGGATGGGCTGTTGGCCAAGCCAAACGGCATAACGTTGAACTGAAACAGTCCCAGGCTTGTTGCAAATGCAGATTTCTCTCTGTCTTCGGCCGGACACCAGCCTGCCAAAAGCCGGAATTCAGATCTATGGAAATGTACCATTTATAGCCTGATAAAGCATCTGAACATACGTCCAGTCTGGGAATTGGGTAAACATCCTTAACTGTGAGACTACTGAGAACTTGGTTATCAACACAGAAGCGGGATGCTACCATCCTTTTTGGTGACCAGGACAATAGGTAAGCTCCAAGGACTGTTGTAGATCTCTATCACTCCCATTTCCAACATCTTATGTATTTCTTTTTGCTCAGCTTTCATTTTACCAAATGGGAGGCGGTGTGCAGGCTGACGTACTGCAAAGCATTGCCAGTATTTATTCCTTGTTGGACTCTCTCACATCGTCCCAGATTATTTGATGACTTTGCAAAAACATCCTGGTAATCAGTCATAAGCTGGGCTAACTTTTCGGCATCAGTGAGATGCTTGAAACTCCGTTCTAGCACATCCTGCAGGAAAGGAAGGACACTTGGGTCTGTACCAGTCTGTGTATTTTCGCTGCCATTACCCATCATGTCTGTCTGCTCACCTTTGGGAACTGGGACTCCCTCTGGCTTTTTTGTTCGGCATTTTGATTGAAGAGCAGGTGCTCATTACGTGTGTAATGGTATGTGTGAGCTTGATTGCCCAGAGGACTAGGGAAAGTGCATTGTGAGGACTGTAAAATCGCTTCCTCGTCGCAGACATGGAGTGCTGTCACTTGGGAATGTTGACTGTTGTCTGTACTGTACATTGAATGCTCCGTCCTTCGCTGATCATTCATATGCGTTCCACTCAAATGGCAATGTTGAGCGCTATCTGTATTGATCATTTCAGCTTGTGGGGATTGTAATGCCATTTCCGGGCCATGTGAGGTGGTCTGCAACGGGAATGTCTTAAAAGTGTTGACGAAAAACGCCATGCAAAAAGACGTTAAGACGAAAAAAACGCCATGCTGAAAGGCGATAAGTCAAGCCCGCCAGGCTATGTGCAGAGACGAAATTTCAGCGCGAAAAGACGAACTAACGCCATGCAAAAAGACGCTAGTTGAAACCCTCATTTTGTCTTACTTTTTGCTTGGCGTCTATTTGTCTTTTCGCATGGCGTTTTTACGTCATTTCGTCTTTTTGCGAGGCGTTATTTCGTCCTTTCTTCTTTTCGCATGGCGTCATTTCGTCTTTTTGCCGCGAAAAGACGAAAAGACGCCATGCGAAAAGACGAAATAACGCCACGCGACAAAGACGAAAAGACACCATGCGAAAAGCCGAAGAGACGAAATAACGAGACATAAATACCCTGTTATTGATAACTGTATTGATATCATATAGTTAGACAGTTTATCTGTGTTAACTGTTAAGACTCATATCAGACTACTGCAAACACAGATCCTGATGCAGTCTGATCATGTTCGCACTGAAATGTTATTTGATATTCTTTTTTGACGGCTAAGATTAAAAGGATAGACTGTAAAAAATTAATATGGAGTCGCCAATATTTTCGGTCAGTATGTTACCGTTTTACAATTCAGGTGGATAAATGATTATCCTATTCTTATTACAGTTAAGACATAGTGTTTTGATTAAACTGTGTAGACACTGATCAAAATACAATCTGTAGAGAAGTGGACTAATCACGGTTAGCAGTTTTTGCCACTAAAATGTTTATCGTTTTTCTATGGAAACATTACCAAAAATATGAGGAAGGTCATTATGGTATTTCTATTGGAGAGGGAGACAAGAAAATGAGCCGTCTTTATGTTTTGGTGAAAAATAATCTAAGAAATTTTATCATAATTATATCTTCGTTTTGATCTTAAACTACTAAAAAGACTAACTACCTTGTTGACAATCAAATTCCCACAAAGTATGGAGAAAAAGTTTCAAGTCAACCGCTGAAGGTGTTTCTACAAACACTGAAACATGATATGAATAACCCCGAAAATTTGAACAAGTTATAGTATTTAAAGACGTGCAAATCGCAGACAGAGCAGAGCCTGATCAGACTGCTCTTTTGGCTGGTGCCCCTATCGCCATCTTTACAAAGGGGAACAACTTCTGTGACTTCTTCTTCAAGTTTTCTCTAGTAAGAAATCGTTTCTTAAAAGGGTTTGCTCTCACACGAAAGAATTTGCACCTAGAGGAGCTAGGCTTTCCTTAAGGTATTGTCACAGAGAAGTAAGGCAAAAATGCAGTGTCGTTATTTCGTCTTTTCGTCTTTTCGAGTGGCGTTATTTCATCTTTTCGCCTTTTCGCGTGGCGTCTTTTCGTCTTTTCGCGTGGCGTCTTTTCATCTTTTCGCGTGGCGTCTTTTTGCGGCGAAAAGGCGAAATAACGCCAAGCGAAAATACGAAAACACGAAATAACGCCACGTGAACAGACGAAAAGACGAAATAACGCCATGCGAAAAGACGCCAGGCAAAATACGAAGAGACGAAAAGACGTCACGCAAAAAGACGACAAAATAAGAGTTTTAAATGGCGTCTTTTCGCAAAGTGTTTATTGTCTTTTCGTGCTGAAATTTTGTCTTTTCGCATGGCGGGTTTCGTCTTCTCGTCTTTTCGCATGGCGTTGTTTCGTCTTTACGCATGGCGTTGTTTCGTATTGTCGTCTTTTCGCGTGGCGTCTTTTCGTCTTTTCGCGTGGCATCTTTTCGCGACGAAAAGACGAAAAGACGAAATGGCACAAACCAGCCACCAAAATTATGTGATACTTAAAAAATATTCGGATATTTATGGCAAAAAAAATATATATATTTTTTTCCATGTACAGATGAAGTCTGGAAATCTTCTTAGGACAATCTATGCTTTGCATGGCATGTAAAACTCATTGTTTTCTGTCCCTGTTGGCGACTAAATTCTTCAAACCTTAAGTTACAATAAATAACACACATAACAATCACAGAGGCGTTACTTTGAATTCAGATTTTCAAAAGAATGCATTCCCTGGCGAATATAATATAAGCGCTACTCAGATATTTTAATGTGTTAAATATGTTACTTTGGTTAACGTATGTGTTATAAGGTCAAAAAACAGTTTAATTACCGTTGTTTTGTATCTTGGTCTACACAATTTTTTTGCAAAAGGTCAAATTTGTCAGTTTCAAATAGCTGACTAGCCATCTTTTGTACACACAAATGTGTGAAATTTGCTTTGCAATCACCTAGTGGGAACATATATTACCGTACAGAACATTGTTGAACTTGAAACAACATTTAAGCTAGGTAAAAAAAGTCCGTTAGATAGTCTGTTATCTAAAGCGGGCAATTATCTATTTTTTCAACAGGTTATTTGTAAATTGCAAAGACGTAAATTATATTTTAAATATTGGAGAAAAGCCTGATATACTGTAACGAAAATAACAGCACCAGAGCTCGTTTTCATTTTTAAGCAGTTTTTTTTAAAACACACTAAGCTTTCTTAATTAATATTAATATTTGATATTATTGTTTAAACCTATTTCGTAAATAACATGTTACTACAGAGTGATGCAAGTTTTGCAGAAGTGGCCAACACCAAATGCGATTAATTCAGAGCAAGACAATTATATTAATATATTAATATATGTTCTAGACCACTTGCTCCACTAGATATTGTAGGATCCAATGAAAAAAGTAGTGCCTCCCATGGTTTATATAATTCCGTCATAAATGAAGGTGTACTTATGGTTCTTTTTCTCTGCACAAAGCCTGATGTTGTTTATATGTGTACCAAGTTTTTAGAAAATACATATAACAGTTTTAAAGTTATAAATCTAGGGACCTCCTGGTCATGTCCCCTGGGAACCTGGTCTGGCATGGTTCGGACTGAGCGTTGTTTGAGGGGGGGGGGGGGGCGGCAGTGTCTGGAGCAGAGCTGCTGATATTGGATGCACAGCTCTAGACACTGCCCTGACTTCCTTTCTTTCTCATCTATCCTGACCGACCAGGGTATATGGCCAGAACATCCCAGCCCTTAAATCCAGCGGGCACAGGGCGTCTCGGTGGCCTCGCACTGGAGTCAGTGGGACGTCACTGCGACGCCATGTGCCTGCTGGGAAGGTAAATGTGATTAGATCATTGTCTTGTTTCTATGATATGTTGTAGATGCGCTAAAATGTATTTGGCAATCTGAATAAAGAATTGAATTGAATTGAATTGTTAGAGAGCGAACACGCTTTCTAGACTGTAAACTACAAAAGGGAATTATTCTGAAAAAATGAAAAATACAGTTTTTATTTTCTGCTCATTGTCTGATGATGCTTTATAATATGTAAAAGTTTTATGAAAATATCTTTGATGTTTTTAAAGCTATAGAACGGACATGATTTCTATATTTAAAATTACAAAGGGGCATAATTCAGTAAAAAATGTAGGCAGAGTTATAGTTTTTGTTCTCTGCACTTCGTCTGGTGATGCTTTACCTTTGAACCAAGTCTCGTGAAAATATCTTTACCGTTATGGAGTGGATACGATTTCTGCACTCAAAATTTCAAAGGGGCATAATTTAGTAAAACATGTAGGCAGAGATATGATTCTTAATCTCTGCACCTTGTCTGATGATGTTTTTACATTTGTATCAAGTCTTTTGAAAATATCTCTTATAGTTTTAGAGATATGACGCGGACACGATTTCTGTACTCAAAATTACAAAGGGCATACTTCCGTTGGAACGTAGGCAGAGTTATGGTTTTTGTTTTCTGCACATCGTCTGAAGATGCTTTACATTTGTACCAGGTCTCAAGAAAATAACTTTAACGGTTTCAGAGTTATGAAGCGGTCACGCTTTCTTACTCAAAATTTCAAAGGGGCATTATCCAGAAAAACAATGTAGGCAGAGTTATGGTTCTTGTTCTCTGCACATTGTCTGATGATGCTTTACATTTGAACCGAGTCTCACGAAAATATCTCTAACGTTTTCAGAGTTATTCAGCGGACACGAAATGATGACGGACCGACGGACAGACGGACGGACAGACAAACAGACGGACGGACAAGGTGATTACTAAAGGGCCTCCGCAGACTTCGTCTGGCGGGGCCCGTATAATCTCGTTGGAGGCATGGCAAAAGGTACTCATCTTTATGTTGATAAGTACATTACAACATAATTATGTGCATCAATATGGAGGAAACAGTATTTTCCCTCGTTAACATTCATTGTGTAGGCGTCACATACTGTTAGTAAAACTTTATCCGAATTGCTTCTCCAGTGAACACTTGCATGGTAACCAAAAGAAATCAAAAGGTTACTTGGATGCATTGAGGTTTAGAAATTTAGACTCTAAAATTGCTTACCGTGTTGTACTAATTTCAGTTCACATATCGTAAGAATGCTTGATGAGTTGATTTCCAAATGTTCCAGTGCGATGGGAGGATCTACTGTTGTTGTGAAATTTGTGCTTGACCAGAGCTTACTATGATACAATAGCAGGTGCTTATCTTCAGAGGAATTTGAGAATCCCTTGTAAACATCAAACCCTGTTGACTGAGCACGATTTCGTGCTAGAATGTAATAAGAAAAGAACACTATAACTATCAGAGCAAGTTAAATATCAAAATGCACACAAGCAAGCGAATACAAAGTTCATTGTTAAATTCAAGTACCCTTTTTGTCCTTTTGCTGCAGTGACCAGGAAACAGAGATAGAATAGAGAAATTAAAATTACATCACATTAAAAAAGGCATAACAGCCAGAAGCGTAATCATTTTAATTTTGAGTAAAAAAAAAGCAAAGTACAAATGTCATATGTACTGTAGGTACTATTCTATCGTTGGTATTGTTAATGCTCAAAAGCATATTTATTGTCAAAATAAAAGGAAACAAACATGTTTCCCACACCCTAGTGGCCGTACGGGTTAGAGATGTTATCTTGGACAAAGCATATGAAACGCGGAACCTATCTCTCTTCTTTCGCTGCTGTATCCCTCCCTGATTTGAAAAGCTACCCGGTTTTGCAGAAAAGGAGTCGAACAGATAAATAAATTTGATATCGGCTCAAGGTTGGTGCTCAAAAGATGAACCTGATATCACTCTTTGAATTTAAAGAGTAACTACACTAAAGGAACTGACTGAATCAAATCCCAAACCCTATCCCCAACAGCAAAGGGACAGATTGACAAAGCCATCCTAACAAACAATAAATTTCAAATGATAGGCCGAGTCAGCAGCTGTTTCCCAAATAGGTGGCAACTCAGCTATCTTTACCAGTGACGTAGCTGCTATTCTGCAATTACAGAAGTGCATATAAAAATTGGGTCAAAACTGTCGACATTAAAAAAGCAAAACAAAACAAAACAATATAAATAAATAAATAAAATAGAATAAAATCTAAAAATACCTACATCATTGCATCCTAAAATTTATACATTTAATAAAATTTAAATATCGATTGCCACAAACCCAGGCTATCTGAAACATTACTATCAAGTGTATCATAAAATGCTTATAAATACGCGCCTGGTTACTCACTTTAGCGTCATTTTATGCCAAACCATGAAATGTGCGTTCGTGTGTCACCAGAATGGTGCCCAACCCATAACTTCCTGGAATTTGAATAATATTTGGCAATACTAACCATCATGGCTGGACAATTAGTAGCATTTAGAACCGTGTCACTAGTTTGAAGGTCAAGGGCATCCTGGGCACGTAAACTTTGTGCACAGGTTGTAGTGAAACATGTGCTGTCTGGCCTATAACTTTATCTTACACAAGTGGATTTCAAAAGTATTTAGTTTAAACAAATATCATGATAAGACAATGTGTCACGTGCAAAACCCAAATCGATAGCTTAAGCGACATTTCTAAATAATCCGAATCGGAATACGATAAATTTGATTGAAAATCTGGTGGCGTTCTCAGTATGATGCATCGGTCTTAATTTTAATGTCATTTTAAAGTTAAACTAAGATTGTGTTATGTACAAAAAAGACACACTGAAATAATAGGGTTTATTTTCATGAATTTAATTTATTAATTTTGGTGACAATTTATGTTTAATGTGTTTAGATTAGACAGTCTACATTCCGCATTCTCCTAAATTCGCGACAGCCATGATGGGACATGCAAAATACGGTACTAAAATGCATTGATTTTGCAGTTATAGTCATACATCATTTTGTTTTTTTATTCTATTGAAACTTTATCAGATATCGAAATCTTCTTACGAGAAACACTTTAACCGGGATTGTTATATGGAAAAGAAAGATATTGCTCTCAGCAGATGCTATTCAGGCCTAAAGATCCTTGCTTCAAAAATATGATTAACCCTTAGAGTGCTAAGCCCGACTATAGTCGTTCTCGAGGGGTAGGTCAATTTGAGAGCATGTCAGGCACACTAGACATCAAGTACTCCCCATCATTCGCGGTTGTCCTATGCAGGAGGGAATTTGCTTTCTACTAGAGCAAGGTTTTACCCACCTAATTGATTTGTTGACCTTTAAAACTCGGAGAAAACGTAAAAAAATTATATTTTCAACATCAGCTTTTCAGGTGGCTACCCCTACTTACTTGATCCCGATTTTCTGATCTTCCAAACTTTCTCTCTTGAAAAATATTCAGCAATAACACCGACCCTCAGACAAGCCATTACTTTTGTCATACAAAGCATATCACTGGCGCTAATATCTTGTACTATTTTTATAAGTGTCTACGTCGGTTCCCGCTGGTATCATGTGACACCCAAATATGGCAGGTCACGGGACCTTGGTAACTTCCTGAACATGGCAGCTACACATCGGCCATATTGAGTGAAAATTTCAAAAAAATCGACAAGAGTGTGTGCAAGTTATGGCCTCTGAGATACCTCTACCCCCATTTTAGGGCCAGGTGAGTTTTTTTCAGCACTCTAAAGGTTAATAGAAGGTAGTGCGAAAAATCAGACATGTCAATTTCACCTGGATTTCACATTTTTAGGTCTATTGGGGCCAGAAATGGGCAAATTTGAAAATTTATTTTTTCCTCTGTGAACCCTTAGAGTGCTAAGCGCGACTATAGTCGTTCTCGAGGGGTAGGTCAATTTGAGAGCATGTCAGGCACACTAGACATCAAGTACTCCACATCATTTGCGGTTGTCCTATGCAGGAGGGAATTTGCTTTCTACTAGAGCAAGGTTTTACCCACCTAATTTATTTGTTGACCTTTAAAACTCGGAGAAAACGTCAAACATTTATGATATTTTCAACATCAGCTTTTCAGGTGGCTACCCCTACTTACTTGATCCCGATTTTCTGACAACAAGACTTCATTCTTCCAAACTTTCTCTCTTGATGAATATTTAGCAATAACACCGACCCTCAGACAAGCAATAACTTTTGTCATGCAAAAAAAGCATATCACTGGCGCTAATATCTTGTACTATTTTTTTTTTCTTTTATTTTAAGTCTCTACGTCGGTTCCCGCTGGTATCTTGTGACACCCAAATATGGCAGGTCACGTGACCTTGGTAACTTCCGGAAAATAGTTGCTCACACATCGGCCATATTGAGTGAAAATTTCAAAAAAATCGACAAGAGTGTGTGCAAGTAATGGCCTTTGAGATACCCCTACCCCCATTTTAGGGGCAGGTGAGTTATTTTTTAGCACTCTAAGGGTTAATAGAAGGTAGTGCGAAAAATCAGACATGTCAATTTCACCTGGATTTCACATTTTTAGGTCCATTGGGGCCAGAAATAGGCAAATTTGAACATTTATTTTTTCCTCTGTTAACCCTTAGAGTGCTAAGCGCGACTATAGTCGTTCTCGAGGAGTAGGTCAATTTGAGAGCATGTCAGGCACACTAGACATCAAGTTCTCCCCATCATTTGCGGTTGCCCTATGCAGTAGGGAATTTGCTTTCTACTAGAGCAAGGTTTTACCCACCTAATTGATTTGTTGACCTTTAAAACTCGGAGAAAACGTCAAAAATTTATGATATTTTCAACATCAGCTTTCCAGGTGGCTACCCCTACTTACTTGATCCCGATTTTCTGACAACTAGACTTCATTCTTCCAAACTTTCTCTCTTGATAAATATTCAGCAATAACACCGACCCTCAGACAAGCAATTACTTTTGTCATACAAAGCATATCACTGGCGCTAATATCTTGTACTATTTTTTTTTCCTTTATTTTAAGTCTCTACGTCGGTTCCCGCTGGTATCTTGTGACACCCAAATATGGCAGGTCACGTGACCTTGGTAACTTCCGGAAAATAGTTGCTCACACATCGGCCATATTGAGTGTAAATTTCAAGCAAATCGACAAGAGTGTGTGCAAGTAATGGCCTTTGAGATACCCCTACCCCCATTTTAGGGCCAGGTGAATTATTTTTTCAGTACTCAAAGGGTTAACAGAAGGTAGTGCGAAAAATCAGACATGTCAATTTCACCTGAATTTCACATTTATTTCTAGGTCTATTGGGGCCAGAAATGGGCAAATTTGAAAATTTAATTTTTCCTCTGTTAACCCTTGGAGTGCTAAGCGCGACTATAGTCGTTCTCGAGGGTCAGGTCAATTTGAGAGCATGTCAGGACACTAGACATCAAGTACTCCCCTCATTGGCGGTTGTCCTATGCAGGAGGGAATCTGCTTTCTACTAGAGCAAGGTTTTAACCACCTAATTGATTTGTTGACCTTTAAAACTCGGAGAAAACGTAAAAAAATTATGATATTTTAAACATCAGCTTTTCAGGTGGCTACCCCTACTTACTTGATCCCGATTTTCTGACAACAAGACTTCATTCTTCCAAACTTTCTCTCTTGATAAATATTCAGCAATAACACCGACCCTCAGACAAGCAATTACTTTTGTCATACAAAGCTTATCACTGGCGCTAATATCTTGTACAATTTTTTTAAGTGTCTACGTCGGTTCCCGCTGGTATCATGTGACACCCAAATATGGCAGGTCACGTGACCTTGGTAACTTTCGGAAAATGGCAGCTCACATATCGGCCATATTGGGTGAAAAATTCAAGCAAATCGACCAGAGTGTGTGCAAGTTATGGCCCCTGAGATACCCCTACCCCTATTTTAGGGCCAGGTGAATTATTTTTTCAGCACTCTAAGGGTTAAGCGTGTATAAGCACTAGTGGATTTTATCGGTGATTGCTTAACACGTTCCCTTTGATTGTATCCGCACATAGTAACTATCTCTCCCACAGGTAATACTTTATTTGCGAAAAGGAATATTAAATGTGTCGATATCTGGCTTTTGCTCAATGTGTCAAGATTTACATATATGTTGATCCTTGAGGGTCTCAACAAAAGTCGCACAAAACATAAAAAGAGATAGAGGTTGAGAAGACCAAACTGATGGCAAACAGCTCCAATAGCAGCCAAATTGACTTCAAGGTATACCTGACAGAGTTTAAAGCCCTGGAACAGTTGTCTCAAATGAAGGTTTCAGTTTTGTTTAATGATTTTTTGCAACTAAAACTATTTTGTAGCATTTAAAGAGAAAAGTGTATTCATAAAAAACAAGATTATAGCACATAAATAGAGATTTACTGAATTTGGCAACAATTTACACGCCATAGTTAGCTTTTCCTCCATCCCCAAATATGCTTAATTACAATCCGCAAGGATTTTTGAGTTCATGCTATCTGGCCTTTGCACTATGTGAATACGCTATTATGAAAGCATGTTCGTGTCATATGCATGTCTGAGGTTTGTCTGCCTATATGTTTTGGCCCTTGACTTTCCCTTTAAAATTATACAAATCTGCCTCTATATGAGGCTAGTGATGCCTTAAGTGCCAGTACTTTTGAATATGTTCTAATCTTACACAAGGTATTAAGCGGGAGCATCCGTGTCTTATGGACATATTTCTAATCTATTTTGAGCTTAGGCATGTCACAGTTTAGCTACATTCTATGGGCGTGCTTGGTTCGATAGTTGTAAGTGTTCTTGAACATCACACTTTTTATTTCGGAGTCAAGTGTAGTGAAGAACCAGTCTGGTCTCTAGCTAATAAACTGTCCGCTCTCCAGTTAAGTGAAGTGCAGAACGATACTCTCCATGTTTTTATTTCTTTAATTTTTTATTTATGTTTTTTTTTATTGTTATCATCATTTTTTTTCATTTTTACTCCCGTTTTTTAACGCAGAACATTCAGAAAACATCTACTTAACTGACTGGCTCACTGCTAATCATGAATTCTGCTTTCTGCGCCGAGGTGCAAAGTGATTTGGTTATTTTCAAAGTTGAATGAAGTACATGTATGTTGCATAGCTCTTAAAAATGCTCTAATCATCAATCAAGCGTATTACAGTTTTGTATTGATAACAAATTTTAAGGATACATAATTACTATAAACTGCACTCGGAAAGAATTTCCTTTTCTATCTGAAATGCCTGCAATGCTTATATTTTAACAATGAAGTAGAGAAGACTTTTCTGCAAAACGCACTAGGTTTGATACAAGCGCTTGGTGCAGTTGCCATAGATATCCCTCAATCCGAGCATCTCACTCCAACTACCGCGGAGGAACAGAAATGTCATGCACCGAACATTGCACCCACGCACTCGATTTAACAGAAAACTGGAAGGTGGACACCGAATAGTAAATTAAATACGCCCTACAAGATATCTGATGGAAACAAATATTCTTTACTTTTGCCATTTTGGTGTCCGTTATTGGCTCAAACTAGAACAGGGTCCTGCAATGCATGTTTTCAATGGGTGCAGAACTTTGTTACTGCTGTTTTAATTTTTCTTTACTAGCCATTGTCATGTCTTCCTTTTCTTTTGGCTCTAAAAAGACTGAAAGTCTCTCTTTTAACGGGCGTTAAAAGCCAAACAAGTAAGCAACCAACGTAACATGACAGTTACTTATGTCAGAACGCATAATCTTGATCTTTAAGAACTCTGATTTCTAATCGCAATGAAAAAATATTACCAGATGTCAAATTATCATATACGTAGCACTAACTTTGCATCAGGTTTATATTGTTATATCACCCAAAATTGAAATACTTTACAATACCAGTAAATATGTATTTGTTTAACCTACAGCCTAGAGGATTGAATTTATGAGAAAATAGAAATCGTTAGTATCACGCATGTACTCAAGATGCGTTCTTTGTTTATACAAAGAACACAGCGTCTATTTGTTCACTATTGATTTAGTGTTCAGCCTTGTGCGCATTTATATTGTGGTAACTCCAAATTAAGAATTAAGAGTCATTCTCTGTAAGCACCAAAATCAAGTGAAAATGACATGTCTCATATATTCACGAAACTCGGTCTTTCTTGCTTACGTCAAGTGATGAACAAAAATAAAAGTTTTTCTTCGATCAAACTATCCGTTGCCATGGCAACCAGGATTTTCTGTTTTTCAGCCTAATCTGGTGATTTTTCAAATGAAAAATGCAAGATTTGACTCCAATTCTTCTGGTAGTAATTCACAACAAATGGTATTGATACTTACATTTTACAAGAGAACCATGTAAGTGCTACTTACAAATACAGAAAAGTTTCTTCATATTGCTATGGTCAAGCAGTCAGTGACATTGATTTCCACTTTGTAATGCGTCTATTTCAAAACATCAAAAATCAGCAAATTTTTAAGACGTTTTACTAAAACTTGCGGCTATAGATTCTTTTCTTTCTCTTGGTGCAGAGAGTACAAAGCCTAGTTGTTGATATATCAAAAAAATTGGAGATGGAATATTTTTTAAATTGAAAATATTTTTCTTTGAATTTAGTCACCGTCAGAGAAATGAAATCAGAAGGAACTTTCATAATTGAAATTCTGAGATAAAATACAATATCTTGAACATTTTCTAGAAATATGAGCCAAAATACAAGTTGATGCATGATAAACAACTGGAGAAAACTACATAGAGAGTTTTCACCCTCATAAAATACGATAGTACCTTACAAGTTGGGGTTAAATTACCCCACCCACTTTCTTTCAATGCAAAACGAAGTTAAAAGTTGCATGCTTCAATGAATATATCTCAGTCTTTGCTGATTTTGAATGGTCTAGGAGGCTTCTACAAGCTCATTATTTCTGTCGTGTTTCTTTTTTTCATAATGTTCCCTCAGTGCTTAGTGGGTGGGGGGCTGGATGGGGGACATATTTTTTTTGGTGCGGATCCCATCAGCGTCTGCGTAGCCCTTGCCTGCACTCTATGTCCTGTAGGAACAAATGGATTATGATCATACTTGTATGCATACATAATTGGGTAGGGGTAAAGAACTGGTTAGATTTTGTTGACCTTGACCCTATTTTCAAGGTCACAGAAGGTCAAAGAATGATGAAAAATGACTTTTCTGCACCGTATCTCCTAAATGGATAAATTCATTTTTACCAGACTCGCACAAATATATCATTGTGAAATGGAAATGAACCGGCTAGGTTTTACTGACCTTGACCTTATTTTCAAGGTCACATGAGGTCACTGAGTGCTTGAAAAATGGCTTGTCAGCACGATATCTTCTGAATGGATGGATGGATTTAAAGCAAACCTGCACAGATATATCACTATATAAAAGTAACTGATTAAAATTTGGTTACCGTGACCCTACTTTCAAGGTCACATAAGGTCAGAAATGTTGAAAAATGGCTTGTCTGAACCATATCTCCTGAATGGATGGATGAATTTTAACCCAACTTGCATAAACATATCACTGGGAGATGGAAAAGAAACTGATAAGATTTTGGTAACCTTGACCTCTTTTTCGAGGTCACAGGAGGTTGTAGCATTTTGATTTTTTGACTTGTCTGCATGATAATTCCTAATGGGATTGATGGATTGACAAAACATAGATAAGTTTATAATCGGGAGGTGGAAAAGTACTGATAAGATGGTGGTGACCTGGACCCGAATTTCAAGATTTACAAGAGATCCTTACTTCACAATATTTAGGGAAAATGATACAGCTGAGAAAGGATAGAAGGGGGTTTATCTGTTTTTGTAAAACAAACATTTCTAGTTTATATCATTTATCACGTAGTAACCATGGAAACCAATACTCTATTACTAGTCTTTTTTGTTGGAAACGAATATTTAAAATGATGAATGGATGACTTGCGATTTTACTTCCTTTTCAACAGTATTTCAGTCATATCAGAACGATGGGACGTTGATAATGAAAGGCTGTGTGCAATGGAATCCCGTTTACAGTAGGAAAAATTCTCGCCTCAAGCGGGTTTCGAACCCGGTCTGCTACTTCAGTTGACCAGCGCTTAGCCCACTGAGCTACCGGGGCTCCTGGATATTTAAAAACCTTCAAATTTAGTTGAAAAGTGTTGATTGTGATTTTCTTTCTATGTATACACTTTCTATTGGCCAAGTAAGTCTCATCTTGGACAATAATTTGTTGTATTTTAGTTGCTATGGATACAATCAGATGTTCCATCAAAACAGCAATTAATTCATCTGGTAGCAAGCAAATAAAGGACATAAAATGAGCAGAAATACATTTAAATATTTCATAATGGAGAAGAAAATTTGCTTATACATTAATCATATTGATAGATATATTTATGCCCCCACCACCATTTGGGGGGAGCGGGGGGGGGGGGGGGGGAGGCGGGTATGTTGTTTTGGTGCAGATCCCACCTGCATTGGTGTCGGTGTCTGTGTCTCAGTATAACTTCATGTCTGCACTCAATCTCCTGAAGGGTTAAATGTATTTTCACCAAACTTGCAAAGATACATCTATGGGTGGGGAAAAAGAGCTGATATGATTTTGGTGACGTTGACCCCATTTCAAGGTCATAGGAGGTATCTGAATGGCTTGTTGGCGCCATATTTCCTAAAGGGGTGGATAGATTTAGATCAAACTTGCACAAATATATCACAGGGAAGTGGAAAAGAACTGAAAAAAGTTGGTGACCTTGACCATATTTTCAGGTCACAGGAGGTCAAAACAGTGAAAATGGTTTGTATGCACCATATCTTCTGAAGGGATTTATGAATTTTGATCAAACTTTCACAGGTATGTTATAAGGAGGTGGGGAAACACTGTTAGACTTTGGTGACATTGACCTTATATTCAAGGTCACATGAGGACTTACAGTGTTAAACATAGCTTGCTTGCACCATATCTCCGGAATGAACAGATCGAATGTGACCAAACTTGCACAGACACACCATTGGAAAGAATTAATTAGATGGTTGTCCAGGGACAACTTGTCGAGTCCACTGTTTGCTTTAGTGACCTATTAGTATGTCAAGACTAACTGCTTCATTAACGTATTAGAAAGAAGCCAAACAATCATATATCAAGATACAGAATATTTCTTTCTTCTTCTTTTTCTTATGAAGGAAAACAAGTGGATCTATGGCCATGACAAGCACACATTATGACCAATTTATTATTTGACCTTGAAGTGTGACCTTGACCTTGGACCAACCTGAACAAACATTTCTACTCGTCAAGGAGAACAATTGTGCCAAATTATTTTGAAATTCATGCATAACTGTATAAATTATATGACCCGGACAAGCTCAGTTTATAACATTTTTTTATCATTTGGCCTTCAAGTGTGACCTTGACCTTAGACCTACCTTAATATATTCCACATGCCACTTCTACTCATTAAGGAGAACAATTGTGCCAAACTGTTTTGAAATTCATTCGTAAATGTAGAAGTAATGGCCAGGACAAGCCCTATTTCTGACTATTTTTATCATTTGACCTTCAAGTGTAACCTTGACCTTGGATATACCTGCAGATGTTTCAAATGGTATTTGAACTCATCAAGGAGAACAACTGTGCCATTTTTTTAATCCATGCATAAATGTAGCTGTAATGGCCCTGACAAGCTCAATTTATGACAATTTTTTATCATTAGACCTTCGAATGTGACCTTGACCTTGGCCCTACCTGACCAAATGTTCCAAATGGCACTTTTACTTATAAAGGAGAACAATTTAGCCAAATTATTTTGAAATCCATCTATCAATGTAGAAGTAATGGCTCGGACAAGCTCAATATATGACCATTTTACCATTTGACCTTTAAGAGTGACCTTGACCTTGGACCTACCTGAACGAATGTTTCAAATGGCGCTTCTGCTCATCAAGGAGAACAACTGTGCGCTATTGTTTTGAAATCTATCCATAAATATAGAAGTTTTAAAGGTCCCAGGAAGTCATAGAAAGCTGCTAAATGGATTGTTTGACCTTTAGTCTGTTTTGGAGGTCAGAGGTGGTCTTAAAATGTTTAAAAATGGCTTATCTATACCTTATATTACGAAGCATTTGTTGGAATTATGCTAAACTAGCCCCAAATAATCATTTAGAGAAGATTCATGACTGATTATTAGGGCCCCGGCAGACAGAGTAATTTGTATTTTTGTAATTTTTTGGTACGGTAATCGTGTCCGCTCCATAACTATGAAACTCTTTGTGATATTTTCATGAAACTTGGTACAAATGTTAAACAGCATCAGGCAATACATGTATGCGGAGAGAAAGAACCACAACTCCACCTACATTGTCTACTGAAATATGCCCCTTTGTAATTTTTTGGTATGGCAATCGTGTCCGCTCCATAACTTTGAAACTGTTTGAGATATTTTCACGAAACTTGGAACACATGTAAAGCATTATCAGACAATGTGAAGAGAACAAAATGTACATTTTTCACTGAATTATGCCCTTTGTAATTTTAGTACGGAAATTGTGTCTGCTTTCTAACTCTATAACCGTTTTAGATATTTTCACAAAACTTGGTACGAAAGTAAAACATCATCACATCATTTGCAGACAACAAAAACCATAACTCTACCTATGTTTTTACTGAATGATGCCCCTTTGTATTTTTCAGTATGGAAATCTTGTCCGCTCTATAACTTTAAATCTCTCAAAGATATTTTCATGAAACTATGTACAAATATAAACTATTGTTAGACAATGTGCAGAGAATACGAACCACAACTCCATCTACTTTTGTACTGAATTATATCCCTTTGTAATTTAAAGTATAGAAATTTTGTCTGCTATTCAGCTTTTAAACCATCAAAGATATTTTCTTGGGAGTGAGTGAGTGAACTCGAGTTTAACGTCCCACCAACAACGAGGTCATATGGAGACGGGACCTCGGTTTAAAGTCTCATCCAAAAGACCGGAGAAGCGGGGGATCGATCTTGCGACCCCTGGATTGGTAGTTCGGAGTGTTATCCACTGTATTTTCTTGGAATTTTGTACAAATATAAAGCATTATCAGACTATGAAAAGAGAATTAAAACTGTAACTTCATCTACATTTTCTACAGAATTATGCCCATTTGTAATTTTCAGTATAGAAATCATTCCACTCTCTGTCTTTAAAACTGTAGATGTTTTCTTATAAACTGATACAAATCTAAAAGCATCATCAAACAATTTGTAGAGAAAAAGAACCATAACTGCACCTTCATTTATGTTAAACAGAATTATATCCCTTTGTAATTATGGGTATTGAGACCTTGTCCAATCTATAACTTTTAAGCCTTTGAAGATATTTTCACAAAACTTGGTACAAATATAAGGCGTCATCAGAATATCTGAAGGTGTGCAGTGTGCAAGAATGGTAACTCTAGTTTCCTGCTTTACAGAGTTTTTGCCTTTGTTTTTAATCAGTCATGATTTTGTTTTTTTGTCTGTATCTTAATTATTCTACCAGAGGCTTAATTCCAAACAACATGAAGCAACAACATGGTAACAGAATGCTGTTATTGTTTCGGGGACATACGTCTAAAATTCCGCCAACAGTCTCATAAAGGCGGGGCCCTGTTAGTTACCATGTTTCTAGTTAGGTTTTGATGACCCTATTTTTAAGGGTCATTTGTTGAGTTGACCTGAAAAACGAAGATGTATCTTGAACCAGTAGATTCATTTTTACCAATCTTGCAAAGATCAACCTTTTAGGCAAGACAAAGACTTAGAATTTGGCGACCTTGATGCCATTTCCAAGGTCACATGAGTATTTTGTCGAACCCGCTTGCCGTAAGCGAGGCAGTCGACAAACCTTCAGTTTGGTATATATGCATGCATGCCTTCATCCAGAACTTTTACAACAAGAGGTCCATGATGGACCTAAATCGCTCACCTGAGTTATGATGAAATAACATGGAAGATCATCTATTTGATGATGGTTCAATTGGAGCAGTGTCGCACTTTCTAATCTATATTCTGACAAAGTTTCATTTAGATTGGATCAAAACTGTGCCTTCTAGAGTGTACACAATGTTTTTCTAAGATCTGACCTAGCAATCTAGTTTTTGATCAGACATTAGTCAGTTTCAAACTTGGCCTATATTTCATAAAGATACACATTCAGCCACAATTTCTTGAAGATTCAACGCACAATAAACACAAAATTGTGTACACAAGGTTTTTCTATGACTTGACTTAGTGTCCTACCGGTAGTTTTTGACCCAACAATACCCAGTTCCAATCATGGCCTAGATTTCATTAAGATAATCATTCTGACAAAGTTTCATGAATATTGAACCAAACTGTGCCCTCCAGAGTATACACAATGTTTTTCTAAGGTTTGACCTACTGACCTAGTTTTTGATCCAACATGACCCAGTTGCACCCTTGTCTAGATTTGTTGGAGATAAACATTCTGAAAACGTTTCATGAAGATTGGAACAAAACTGTGCCCTCTAGAGCATTCATATGGTTTTTCTAAGATCAGATCTAGTGACCTTGTTTTTGACCTGACACGGTCCAGTAACAAATTTGGTCTAGATTTCATAAAGATAAGCATTCTGACAAAGTTTCATGAAGACTGAATCATAACTGTGACCTCCAGAGTGTACACATGTTCTTTTAAGATCTGACCTAGTGACCTAGTTTTTGACCCTACTTGACTCAGTTTCAATCTTGGCCTAGATTGTATATGGATAAACATTCAGACAAAGTTTCATGAAAATTGGATTATAACTGTGCCTTATACAGTGTACACAAGGTTTTTCTAAGATTTGACCTAGTGACCTAGTTTCTGACCCCTCATGACCCAGTTTCAACCTTGGTCTAGATTGTATACCGATAAAAATTCTGACAAAGTTTCATGACGATTGGGTCAAAACTGTGCCCTCTGTGTCATTCTAAGATTTATTTCTATTTTAAGCTCTGGCGGCCATTTTGTTCAACGGAGCAAAACCCTTTTAGCAATTTTGGTTTAGAGCCATGAGTAAATCACTTCTGTGAGATTATTTTGAAATCGAGCCATTGGCTTCAGAGGAGATGTCATTTAAAGGTTTTTCTATTTTTAGATTTCTATTTTTAGCTCTGGCGGCCATTTTGTTCAGCGGAGTGGAACCGTTTAGCAATTTTGGTTCAGGGCCATGAGTCAAACATTTTAGTGAAATTTTTTTGAAATCCTGCCACTGGCTTCAGAGGAGATGTCGATTAAAGGTTTTTCTATTTTTAGCTCTGGTGGCCATTTTGTTCAGCGGAGCGGAACCGTTTTAGCAATTTTGGTTCAGGGCTATAACAGAAACATTTGTGTGAAATTATTTTGAAATTGGCCTACCGGTCTAGGAGAAGATGTTTGAAGAAATTGTTGACGACAGACGGACGGACAGACGGACGGACGGACGACGGACAAATATCGATCACAAAAGCTCACCTTGAGCACTTCGTGCTCAGGTCAGCTAAAAACAAAGACCAGTAGACAATAAAGCTTATGCAGACCAGACAAGTGAAGAGCAACTTAAAAACAAGTGTACCAGGTGCTATTTTATCATCAAAACTCATAGTATGGAACTTATGAATTCGTTGTATAACTAAATGAGGTGGGTGGGGTAACTCACCCCCTAGATATACAGATTAAACATATTAATGAATGAAAAAATATAAACATTGTATGTGTGGTTTATTTCTTCTCCAATGTATCTATCTCTGTTTATGCTCAGTTGCTGTTCTTTCTCTACATTTGTACTACATACACTCATATTGCCTAATTTCTTTGTGGAAGGAATGAGTGGTTCTTGTCATAGCAACTATAAAAATACTGATTTATCGTTTATCATTTAACAAAATCAACACTTAGAATGTGTATGCATATGTAAAAAGTAAATAACAAGGAATATATTTCATCAGCATTGAAACGATTTCCTGTAAATATCCGTGTAAATGAACACTGACCCGTAATAGAATAACTGTTATCATGGTTACCAAATGATAAACAATGTAAAAACAATGACAGCAAACATGTGGTGATCTTTTAAAAATTTTCAGTTTACTCACAATTATGGAAACTTGAAATATATTATCAATGGCATGTAACTTTGGCATTCATTTCATATTCAGTGGAAGTGGGTGGGGTAATTGCACCCCAAACTGCAAATTTTAAACATATTTCTGAATGAGAAAAGTATTTATATAACTTTCCTCCACTGTATTTAATATATTTATTCGTATTTCTGCTCATATTTGCTTAACATTCTCCAGATATTATCTCTTATAACAAATTTTCTGCTATGACAGTTTCTTCTGATTTTCCTGACGGTGACTAAATTCAAAGAAAATTATTTTCAATTTCAAAAATATACCATCTCCAATTTTTTTATATATTAAGAGCTAGGTGTTATACTCTCTGTACCAAGATAATGAAAAAAATCTATAGCCGCATTTTCTAACGAAGTGCTTTCAAAATTGGCCATTTTTTTATATTTTTAAAGAGACGCTTTACTAGATAGAAGTCAAGGTCAACAACTCCTTGATCATAGCAATATAAAGAATTTTTTTCTATCCGTACACAGCACTTACACGGGTCTCTTAAAAGACATGAGTGTTAATAACATTTGTTGAGAAATACTGTCAATACAACTGGTGTCAAATCTGGCATTTTTTATATGAAAAATCACCAAATTAGGCCAAAAAACAGAAAATCTTCGTTGCCATGGAAACGGGCGGTTTGATTGGAGAAAAAATTGTATTTTTGTTAATCACTTGACATAAGCAAAACAGACACTAAGTTTCATCAAAATCTGAGATATGTCATTTTCACCCCATATTGCATTTTTTTTGGTGCTTACAGGGAATTACTCTTAAGTACACAAAATTAATGTACATTAGTGTATTCTAGCATCAGTTGTAGTGCTAATTTCATTGGTCTTGGCGAAAAAACTTACCGTCACTCCGTCCGATATACGTAATGCTTTTGATGAAATAAAATGCACCAAGATCAAGTCGCCACCAAGATGGAGCATCCTTTGTGCCAGCGCAACAAAAACAAGTATCCGGCAGAGTCGACTCATTACCGTCTACAGCATACCAGGCAGAAAAAGTACTCCATTGAGAAGACATGGAAACATGTATGTTCTGTTTTATTCTTTGAATCAGATTTTCCTCTGAAAGTAAACAGAAAGCCAGAAGTAACATCTGCATAATACCTATATATAGTACATAGTAATCGAATTCACTGTACCCGTCATCCAATATTTTTGGTGCGTATACATGTGTGAATCACGACTGATGAATAAAAACAGGTTATAAAATCCCTCTAACAATCTCCCCCTCCCGCACGTGGATATAGGTCATCGGAAGGCAGAATCTAGTTTTACTTTCCTTCACTTTTTCAGAAAGAAGCAAAAATATAAATAAATTAAAAAATTGGTTGGTTGTTTTGGATTTACCGGCCCTTTGAAACAATATTTCAGTCTGTCTCAAAGAGAGAGGGAGAAAGAAGAGGGAAACGATAGACAAGAGAAAATGCTCACACAACCTCCGCCCGCACCTACAACAAACACAGTAGGCCCTTGCCTAACTATTATCCAAATCAGTAGGACGCCTTGGCACTTAAAGTTATACCAGCACCATCGCGCCACCGAACCATCCTCTTAAATAAATAAACAAAATACAAGGAGTAATAAGATCTATTAATTTGTAAGAGCTATAAGCATTAGATTTTATGACTAGCCTGTAATATTATATGTTAACATATACGATATATTTCTCCAAGAGGGCAAATGCTTTCTTCGAAATTCTATCGCCGACACTAAACATCTAATAGAGTTCCTTCAAAAATAGAGAACACATTCGAAAGAAAGAACAGGGACCAAACTTCGAAGTTTCGGTTCAATTAGCCTTATCAGTGACCCTGACATGATTTGGTGACAAAAGCCAGAGAAAAAGTATTTCAATTTCCTGATTTTAAAAAAGGCAGTCGATTCAAAGACTGATTATTATCAAAATAGGGGTCCAAATGAATAAAAAAGTCTAAATAATTTTTCTTCAGAAAATATCTTCTGATATCAATTGACAAAATTAAAATTAAACATAAAATAGAATTTGTGTCTAAATTCAACGTCTGATTAAAATCACTATCGCAGCATGGCCTATCGGAACAAGAATTTTAAGACGAGTTACTCTACGTTTACAAAGGACGGGTTACACTTTGGCCGTTTTTGTGCTCACGACCGATCTTGATAAAATGTACGTTTATAAAAGCTTGGCATTTGGCAGTTTATATAAGCACATTTTTAGGTTTGCGGTTTCATACATAATCATGTGACTTCCGGTTTATTGCATATGGGGTGCTGAACGGGGTACACTAACTACCTGCGGTTTTTCGATATAATCAGCGATTCCGCTGATATAGCAGCCCTCCAAACTGATAGATATAATACTTTTGGTTCTTATCCACAGTGTTAAAGAGATATATTTGCTGAAAACATCTAGTAAGGAGAAATTTTATTTGAATTTTTACGAAACCCCAGAACAGTAGATTTTACAAGTGTTTATTAACACAATAATAAGCATGTAAAGCATTTGTTTTTGTGAAAATAATGAAACAAATGAACAGGAAGTCGATTGTAACCGACCGATATTGTTAAACAAATCTATTCTTGGCGAAACGCTTTGCGCGCTTGTGCTCTGGCAAGTGCATGAAAAGGTCATCAACCTTCTTCTTTTCTTAAGCATTATTCACTACTTATACATATAATGAAAGCTTCATCATATCAAATATCAATAAATACGTATGAAATATTACGTATTTATGGATGTTACACAGATGTTTAAAATATTAGACAAAATCAGTGAACCAAGAAATATAGGTCACAGGGACCTACATGTTGTACCAAATGAGATGCAGCGCTGAAGTGACCTACTATTCCAAGTCCGAGGAAGATTCAATTAAATATTAGTTCGAAATAAGACATTTATTCAATGGATCCTGAAATACAAGTCACAATGACCTACAAATAGTATGACGTCATTTGCAATGTCTGACTGAGCCATTGTCTTTAGTCTGATGCATATATAATGTTGAATATATCAGAAAAAAAAGTGAACTTTCAGATATATGTCACAGTAACCTACAAATAGTATGAGGATTTTTTTGCATCGTTTGACTGACCAACAATACGTGAAAATCCTGGCCCATGCATAAAGTTTAAAGACTCGGTGTGCATGGATGCTTTGCAGTTCCTACATTTAATGGATATGATCTGATCAAATATCAGCACTCTTACCCCAATGCAAAGATATCAAAAGAGGCAAGGAAAAAGCTCATCCAAGTAACTTTTCATACAAAGTTAGTGGACCAAAGTTCAAGGTCACAGAATTTTACAATGCATCAGCTTCAGGCAGAGGATTACATCATCTGACCATGTCGACAATTACAACATCAGAGGTTATATCACAGCATGATGATGGAGGACATCCAGTCTACTAACGCCTGACATACGCATATTACGCCATACGACACCTATGCCCAGTGCTGCGCCCCCTCCCCCCTCCCCCCCCCCCACATACACACACACACACACGGAATCCTTGGTGGGGGCATTAGGAACACATACTACATAGATGAGCACTTGGAGATAGATGTGTTGTGTCAAATAATGCCTCTATTTTCTTTCAGTTACAAAATATACTGCTGCGATTTTGATATAAATCCTTTAGTACTAGTGTTGGATACATGAAAAATTACCCAAATAGTTTATTTTTCGTTTACTCCTACCCTCGTAACCACCCCAATACAACCCGATTATGATGAATATGTATACGAGGAATAATTATATATAAAACTTGTAGTGGTTACGAGGGTAGGATTAAGTGAAATTTGGATGCATAGTGGACGTTGGTAGTTCAAATTCCCATAGGCTCAATGTTAACTGCTGCAGACAGTACATGTATTCAACCGCAAAATTAACATAAAAGGCATTAAATTCGGGAAAATGAAATCGTACAGAATAAACTAAAAACATGTAGCTAACATTTCTGCATGTTTTTGTGGTTGTCTGCAAACCTTCGAAAATCGGCCTTTTCAGTGGGCACATTGCAATAGTAAAGTGTAACTCGTCCTTTAAAATATCTAAGAAGGACGGATATTACTGAGCAGTTCAGTAAATTATCATATGTTACAGGCGACCTAAATATAACATAGCTTGTATGTTAAGTCTGCAGGTTTAGGGGTTACACAATCATAAATATTAACTTTCCTTCCCTGTTTGATTGAATGCCGATAGACCCGACATAAATCCAGTTATAAAACTAGGTTGGGGTCAGAGTTGTCCTCCGCTCTTGAATGAACTTTTTAAGATTATATCTTTCTTTCTTCGTATGATTCATTTTTGTTTTGAACCATTGAAGAAGGTTAGAACGAGA
Source organism: Ctena decussata (assembly GCA_963989385.1). Classification (NCBI taxonomy): domain Eukaryota; kingdom Metazoa; phylum Mollusca; class Bivalvia; order Lucinida; family Lucinidae; genus Ctena; species Ctena decussata. The sequence continues at coordinate 84,769,667 of OZ022506.1, forward strand.
GTTTTGATTTCGGAAAATTGGTTTCAAATTTCATCGTTGGATTTAAATCACTTATGCAGCAGGGCCTATGGGAACCAGAATTTTAAGACGAATTACTCTACGTTTACAAATTTAAAATATCTAAGAAAGACGGATGTTTCTGAGCAATTCAGAAAAAAAATTATATGGAACAGGCGTACTAAATATAACATAGATATTATGTTTGACTCTGCAGGTTTAGTGGTTACGCAATCAAGATTATTAACTTTCCGTCACTGTTTGATTGTATGCCGGTAGGTCGGGCATCGAAATTCAATGATAGACCCGACATAAATCTAGTTATTTTAGTAGGTTGGGATCAGAGGTTCTAGTTTGTTGCTCGGCCATTCGGGACCCAACTGGTGGGTTTGTTTACTTTCTTTGCTCCAGTATTTCTGTGGTGTTCTACAGGTGTCGAGTTTTCGTCTTTTTGATACTAATTAGTCTTTGAATCGAATGCCCAATTAAAATTAAAAGATTTCAGTAGACTCTTCTCTGGTTTCGTCAGCAAATATTGCCAGGGTCACTGATGAGGCTTTATTTGCCGAAACTACCTAGTCTGGCCCATGTTCCTTCCTCTGCTTTGTTTTGCAATTAAAAATAGAAATTTTGTACAAATAGATATTAACATTGCTAGTTGATTGCTTGTTTGGGGTCTAACGGATTTTTGAGACTATATTTCAGTCTATATCGAGCCGTTTTTCTGGGAGAGGGAGAAAGAAAATAGATATGATGTCAGAGGGAAAATTTCAAACAACCGCAAACGCACCTGATGCAAGCCACTGGCTGTGTATGTTCAAATAAGTAGGACGCCCCGGCACTGAAAGTTACCCAGCACCTATGCCCAACCCGACCACTCCTGATACAGCAAATTTCATGATTACGTGGAATCTGAGCGTCTACAACGTTTACTTTCTCTAGATGATTTAACGGGTCAGTGACAGATATTACGGTTAAACCTCAAAGACCCGCGACATTTGTATTGAGTACACATGACAATATAACGGTAGAGAGACACCGGGCAGCTCATTGATGATGTAATCAGTAGCCGGAAGTGTCAGTCAATTTCTGCCCTTGAAAAGATATATAAGCTACTTTTAACAATTCTAGGTCTATACTTAGAATCAAAGAAAATGTAAAGGCGTTTATACGGCATATAAACACTTTTTGGCGGAGCCATTTTATGATAATGAGATGATGCGAATTGATTTGATTATGGAAATCGTTTAGGGAATTTATTGTGCAAAGTGTGTCATAGATTTTATCAGCATTCTAACAAAGAAAAAATATATCCTTTGAAGGGCAAACTAAGCTTGTTAATTAATGCCATTTCGAGCGTGGTCCGCTATCGTTTAAAAATTCATCATCTTTTAATTTTTGTTTAAAGTCACTTTTATCAAATATTATTATCTTAACTCAATTAAAATGTATAGTTAGACTATGTTGGATGTATTGTATGAAATATTTCATCAAATCATTTTTATTATCAAGGGAGTAAATCTTTAAGGGACATTTGGCAAGCTGCTTACAAACGGTATATTGTTACAGTTTACCAATACTAAAGCAGACAAGAAGTGTCAGAGACATGTCTCTTACACTTCCCTGACCAGAATAATTTTTATCTGCAATGCTATTCATGTAAGTCGAGTCTATTGATATTACACATTGTGTCATATTTTTCTTGTTTACTAGAAGTGACACAAGGAAGACACTTTGACATATATTGTGCCGTTGCTAAAACAGTATCTACGGTGCCAAATTATCCAAAATGTGAAGAAAATTAGAAAATTTTGATTTTTTATACATGTAGCTATATAATAAAAGCGTTATTGACCTGATATTGGGGAATATTGTTCCTCTTTGAGATATTTACGGACGCTGCAAGCTGGCGTCCTTCGATATCCCAGCTCAAAATAGTATTTCCCAAAGCTCGCGTCCTCGGGGAAATATTCGGGAAATAGACCTTTTCTTTGAGATTTGATTGCTACAGTATATCATGTCACCTTAAATTTCACCTACAAAATTCAAATGCAAATGCATCCGATCTATACCCGTCATAAGTATATCATTTCACCTTAAATTTCACCTACAAAATTCAAATGCACATGGATCCGATCTATACCCGTCATAATACTAACTTTTTTGCCAGTCCTTTTCGTTATCATTTATTCGACCTAATTCAATTCTTTATTCACTCTAGGTTAACAAGGGGTTAACAAAGTGTCAGTATGATAATCGGACTGGCATAGCTTGTTGATGATTGTACTGACACTGTTAAAAAAAACGTAGATTTTACGGTAAAATAACTGGCAACCAGCTGCCAGTCATTTTACCGTTATTTTTACGGGCGCCCGTAAAAAGTGCAGGAATCATCAAGCAGAGTGGGACAGGACAGAGTAGGTGTCGTTTTGATGAGATAGCCCTTCAACAATATAAAGAAATTTTCGAGAGCGTCCAGTTATTATAAAACTTCCATTTCGTGATTTCCAACAATATTTTACAGGCAAACGCCCGTAAAGATAACGGGAAAAGGACTGGCAGCTGGTTTCCAGTTATTCTACCGTAATATCTACAGTATTTTTACAGTGTATAAAGGCCAGACTATAAAAAATCGTAGATATTACGGCAGAATAACTAGAAACCAGCTTGCAGTCCATTTCCCGTTATTTTTACGGGGGTCTGCTTGTTGATCATTGTTGGAAATCACGATATGGTAACTGGTCGTACTCGAAAATACCTTCAAAGTGTTGAAGGGTTATACGACCAAACTAACACCTATTCTATCTTATCCTAAACTGTTTCCATGGAAGACCTGAGAAAATTATGAAGACCGGTCTTTGCTAAGGGAACACTAACATATGATTGCTTTTTAATAAGCTCGTCCTCCCTAATATAGATTCTATCAAAACAAATCGTTAGAAATGCCGTTACTTCTTTAACCATGATAATTGGCCAAACATTGTTTGATTGTTTTTGTTTTGGCAGACATTATGAAAAGCCTGTGAGGCTCTAGACTGCTATAGTCAATATGAAAGTCACTGGTATCTTCACTGTCTCCCCGGCCGAAATGACTTAATCCCTGTTGAAAGGGTTGTTAAACTCTAAGAAATTTAAAATAGCAAATCTCTTTTCAGCGTCTGACAGGATAATGACCCTGTGTAAACAAATTTTACGTCGTCAAAGGGCATACATTTATTGTAAAACGTGTCAGTTATGCATATAGCTGGGCTCATAATTCGATAATATCAAGAGCGTATATGTCTTCGAACTTTTGTGACTGTTATTAGTCAATGATTGAGGCAACTATGCTCCAAATAAGCAAGAGCGATTTTTGGATTCAAAATTTAACCCTTCAAAGTTTCAAAAATTGTACTGTCATGTCCGGCCAATGGGGCTATTCGTTAACAAAGGATATCATGAAACGAGAAAGACCTCAATATTTTGGGATTCGTCGGCCAACACGACCGGACCACATTTGAGTTATTGCATGGCTGCGAGATTTTTTTCATTTTGAGAGTAAACGCAAGAATATGATTCGTAAAAAACACGCAGCCCCCACCCCACCACATCTTTTTAACTATGCCAAGAGACGGGTGTTAAAGAACTATAGAGAAAGAGTCCCGGAGCTCAGTGGGTTAAGCTACGGCCTGCTTAGCTGGCGGGTTTGGATCTTGCCAAAGTTGAAATCGTTTCTAACCGTAAACGGAAATTTATTGCGTTCACAACCCTTTATTCTCATCCAATCATCGGCTCGATATGTTGAAAGAGACGAAAACACAGTATCATACATTCATCCAACATAAAGAGCTACATGTATACTCATGCACAGCCTGTACAATCGATCGTATCTGTTCGGTTTCTGATGAGATTTTATCATAGCCCTTTCAAGAATATTTCACATATAAAGCCGATCGTTTAGCAAAGGTGGTCGAAAACTGGAGCACCTCAGCGACCGTCCGCCAGCAGAATTAGGCTGTTTCACATATCTACCGGCCGAGGTTCGAACCCTCAGATTAGAGACCTAATGAGTCGGAAGCGCTTTGAAGCTCCAGGCCGCGAAGGCTCGTATTCTTTTTTAGACTCCCGTCTATCCTACTTTCTCATCCTTTCTCCCTCTCTCTCTTCCTCACTCTCTCCCTCTCTCTCTCTCGCTCTCCCTCTCCCTCTGGCAGGCTGCCAGATATAGACTGAAATACTGTTTTAAAGGGTCATCAACTCCAAAATCGTTTGAATGAATCAGTCAGTCGGTCTGTTTTACTCTACTTGGTATTGTTTTCTGCTAAATTGTGAATGACCAGACCAGACTTTGCAATGTCTGCGCATCCTAATCAGTTCAGTTCAATTCAATTCTCTTAACGACGTTCCCTAAGTGGCTCAGCGGTACATAACTATAGTTGCACGCACTTGGCGCCGTGTGCCCTTCCAATCATATTCTCATCATTACCTGTACACGTATGGGCGGTACGCTAAGAGCATTGATATTGACAGTTATAATCAGTCCTCGGTAACCGTTATCTTGCGTAAAGGACACCTGCACTTTAGTAGCGCAGAAAACCGTTAGACTGTCTGATTTAGATAGAAAAGACACACATTCCAGTCAGTCCGATTTCGCGTAATTATGAAACTTGCCGTATAAATATTACTTGTTCGGGTTGTCCATCTCGGTGCTTCCTTTTAACTGCTAAGTGGGTGGTTGTTTCATTTTGGGTAGCTGAATAACCACATATTTCAGAAAGACCTGTCCTTTCGATTTGCCATGCGCGACTTTTATGAACTGTTGTCAATTTATATACACACGTCTTTCCGTTTTGGCTTTGAGGGTATGTTATGGGATCTGATTGTATTAATTCCTTATCATTGGTAATAGTCGATCTTTTTTAATTTTCGAGAAAGAAAAATGAATAATAGGTATAAAAAAATCAAAAAGATGATGTATGTAAATGTTTTTATGTCCTGATGAATATTAATCCAAAACCTAAGATTTGCAAGCAATGCGAAACACACTTTCGTTACATATACAAAAACCGTTCAAATATTTCCCAACCTGGAAACAATCTATACTGGCGTGAAGTACGAAGAATACAGGTCTGCATGTCCGAAATACTTCCCATTTTCCAGATTATATTTCGGACTTTGTGGAAAAAAAACAGTTTTGTTTGTGATTGAGACACACAATAAGCTCACGAGGCAGTCTTCCTTTCAAACAGCAACATTGTTTTTGTACAACCAAGCTCTATTTATTAATTTAGTGTGCTGAGAAGGTTTGCAAAATATTTCGAAATAAAAATGTAAAGTCCTACTCACCATTAGCAGAGGCAAGATGCGTCAATAATGTCAGTACAAACACATGTACCGGATTCATCTGAAAATGAAAGGTTTTAAATGAACAGTAACTGAGAGAAAATGTTTCGACAACTGTTACACTAAAATGCAATTCTACTAAGGCGACCAAACTGAATGTGAAAGAAATGATGAAAATGTCGAATTTTAAAGCATGCAGTTTGTTACATAATTTTAATACTGTAACTTTTGTTTCTGTATTGAAGTACGTATACTCTTTTGTGAATGCCCCTTAAACAGTGAGTGAGTAAACTCGGGTTGAACGTCCCACCAACAACGAGGTCATATGGAGACGGGACCTGGGTTTAAAGTCTCATCTGAAAGAGCGGAGAAGCGTGGCATCAATCTTGCGACCCCTGGATTGGTAGTCCGGGGTGTTATCCACTACATTACAGCCGCTCCTAAAACAGGAAATTTAACGACATCAAAATAAAAGTTATCATATTTATCATACATTTTGAATGAAACAAATTTATTTGAAAATAGACAAATGTAAAGCCAACACTAGGGTTTGGGTATCAGAGGTATTAGCTTTGTTTAACAGTAATTTATTTGAAAAAATCGAGTGAATACTCCTAGTATTTAAAGCAACGTTTGTAAATATAAAACGGGTCATCCAGATACTCAAATATTGAGTTAAGGATTTCCAACAATTTCAGTGTGTTTATAATCGGAAAGAGATGTTATTAAATCTTTTCCATAGCAAAATGAAAACATCTCAAAATCAGCTTGACAAGAGCACAGTTAGTGCCAATCGGAATACCAAGGATTTGTCAGTGAGGCATAACATAGTGTCAGATTTGATGTTGATGTTATCTTACATATGTCTTGGATTCAAATGCGGTTCAACACCGTCCCACATAGTGTATATCGTTTTTGGTCTTCAGAAGTGAAAAAATAAGTTCTGGAGCTACATTTTCTGGTAGCTAGGGAAATTTCAAACAACAAATGACCGGGTTTAATTGAAACTGTCCATTTTTGCAGGCTGCTGAAAATGAACTCTAGTTGTCTTTAACTTTTCATCAACAGATAGCCCTTTATGTTTCGGAGTACCTCCAAAAAGCATCCGCGCAAGTTAAATGCTTGTAGGTCTGTTATTAGACTTATCGCGATGTATTTTCGTAGATTTTCTGAGACAGCCTGCTCGGCATGTGGAATGTTTTGTGTAAATTATGTATCACATTGTTTGTTTTGGTGTCATGGAAATAGGAAACATAGGCATACAATGTGGATGAGTGTAACTGGTGTAAATTTTGTGTGTTTTAAGATTTTAATATTGTCAGCATAGTGCTGATACTGTATGACTTTTGTATGTGTGTCTTTGAAACTTTTTAAATCATTTTTGAATAATTATCTGTGGTGGCTCTAATTCAAGCCTATAGTCAAGGTCAAATTGCTTTCTTCTAGTGTACATGTTTTACAGTTATTACTCACTCACCTGTTGTAGGCTGTGAGATTACTTTGGCCAGTTTAGTCAGTTCACAGTTGGAAGCGTTTGTGTTGACATCTCTCTTCTGAAGCTTTGAAACATTATATTTTAGTTTGAAAATCCAAGTTACCCAAGGTATGTAGTTACAGTAGCATTTAGTAGCACTGGTGAAATTATCAGTTTTTGATCCTTTTTGTATTTTTGTACTTTAGAAAATAGAGACAATTTAGCTAAATTCCAGAAACTGCAAGTTTCCCTTTTCACTACATTAACTACTAAATTCACATTGCACTTAACATGTTAATTGCATTTCAGCATGAAGAGCACATAGAGCTACATGGCTGAGTGGTGAGCGGGTTTGTGTGAAAGGTTCAGGCCCATAGTCTGGTAAGCATAATATTCAAGTTTTTATCAGTAACAGGTTATATTTTAAATAAGGGTTTCAGAAGACAGCAGTGGATCACAGGCTAAATTCAGATGCTTTAAGTGCATTTGATTAAACAGTATTTCTTTATTAAGGTGGTTGACTGTATTCAAAGTACAGTTTAAATGCTGATAAGCCTCTTTTGATAGTCACTTTTGTTGTTCAAAATTGCTCGATTCATTTCATGGTTTTCCGGTGGCAATCATGGAAAGCTATATCATGGCGTGTTTGCTATTTTAGTATAATTAGCAGAGTGACCGTGGGACGAGGTTTTGTCAGTGTAATTTCTGTGTTCTTACCACTATTTAGTTGAATGAAGAAAATAGCATTGTTTTCTTCGATTTACATGTATGGAGAATTGTCGTTTATAATTTGTGATACACTAATGTGATAGCATTACTAAGGATCAAGTTTTATTCGCTTGACATTTTGTTTATAGGTTATTGACGCAAATATATGCGTATTTGCGTATTTGCAACAAATCAGGGCGTACAATAAACGCATTATGAATTTATAAGTTTAGTATGACAAATTTGCGTGGAAAGTGCAAATTAGGCTTGTGTAGTTAGGCTTGATAATTAGTAATGCGCACATGAAATGTTAATAGATCTTAAGTCGCCATTACCTAATGCATTTAATTATTTTATCTCTATTTCACAAACGTCTCATGTTAGAATAATTGGGAAGTTCTGCAGTTTTGCGATTCAGCAGTTGTCGCTGTATAATTGCTGCTAATGTTAAATAGCGACAATGCTGAATTTCGCATGCCAGTGAATTTGCAGATATTGGCGGAAGTTGAACTCTCGCAAATATTTGATGAATTCAATTATAAACATGATTGATAAGTTATTTATAATTGTTCATTTTAATTGCAGGACTTATTCTTCCACAACCTTCATAGGATTTATTCGATCTCTACAATCTGTTCCATGATGATTTGATCTTCCAATATTTTAGGACATTTTCAACATAATAAACATGTATCTTGCCTCCAAGATCTCGTGTCTCTTTTGAAAACAATGAGCTAGACGTGGCCAGCTGAGAGGCGAGTTACAATGGCGCCCAACGTGAATGAACCAGTTTTATTCAATTTATTTTAACTCTTTGGTCAGTTTCAGTACTGTTGAGTATAGCCTCATTGCGGGGGTATCTGTGACTGTGATAACCTGAGTTATTGTACATATATATAAGTTTCTGTGGACAATATCGCTGAATATAATTTCTGTGTTCGTTTCGATGAATCAAGTTTCTGTGACTGTGCAGATGGATTGTAATCACTCTGAACTGTGTTGAAGAGCCATAAAGTCAGATATGCTGTCAAAGTACTGTGATGTACATTCTAGCTACAGAAGTGCCATATTTTATTGTGTTTATAGACTTGCTGTTTTAACAGTCTTCATGGTTAGTGCTTGGTGATCCACTGATATCCACTGTCAACAGATTGGTGAGCTAAAATGAAAATTCATTTATCAAATTCATTTATAAAAGTCTAAATTAAAAAAAAAAAAAGTCCCATTTGATCAGTCATTTTGATCATGCATTATGGTTTCGGTCTGGTCTGATCATGCAATGAATTGAACAGTCTGTCTGAATGTTTGCGACTAGCGCAGTCTGATCATAGCCCCCACTGTTTAACTTTCGTAACTGTGTAATGCCTACACAACACATGTATATATAATGAGCAGTCTGATCAGGATTTTTACTGTTTAGCTGTTACCTATAAAACAATCAGCAACAGCAATGATAAGGCTGTGAAGCAGATCATCTTTCTGCAAAAAGTGAGAAAGCAAACAATTTTGTTCCAATTTTTGTCAGACTGCCTTAGACTACATGTAGAAGAGAAAGTCCAAAGGAAGCAAACAGTTGTGTCCTATTTTTTTTGTCAGACTGTGTTAAACTGAAAGAGAAATCACTTATTAATATTTCACATAAATATGCATGCCATTACTTACTTACTAACTCACAGTAGAGTACCCAGTAAGTCCTAGTCTGTCCGGTAGATTGTATATCGTTTTACTTCGGTTCAGCAGAGTATTGATAATTGTGTCCTAACACAGTGTGTAATTACGGTAATTTAGCAGCTTGACCTAGTTAGATTGACAGTGTAATCGTCACAGTGTTAATAGCATTACTTCCCTTTGACCAAATGTGTAAAATGTGGACTTCGTGTTGACAGAATTATTTCTCATTAACTGTAATTATTTAATTTATTCTTTAATATTCTAGTGCAAGAATTTAGCTATTTATCTTATTAATTCTATGATTTTTCAAGAGGGATTTGTGCTTCTATATACATTAGTTTGTTCTTAAGTTAAATTTAGATTAGTAGCATTTGACTCTCAAACCTTATGAGTTGTACAGATTTTCAGAATTATCTCACCAGAAACCCTATAATTGTCCCAGATCAACCTCAAACAAGAACTTTAGTTATTGTCTCTGACGATAAAGGCTGTTATCTACAGAGGGTTCCTACTGACTCAGTCACAGAAGATAGAATACTATTTAATAGTAGAGGGGGTAGGACTACCAGGCAGGCAGCTGATATTATAGCTCAGAATATAGATTATTATGTTCATCGTTTTAAGAAAATACTTTTAGCTGTGTGGACATTTACCTGTGATTTTACTTATAAATCTGGGCAGTGTATTTATTTGAGTTACATAACAGTAGATCAAGTTGTAGGTCAATGCTAAAGAATATTGTCTATTTGCAGGCCATATGGAGAAAGAGTTAAGGTAGTTTTTCTGGAATGTCCATATTATTCAGTGTCCATAATTATGTTAAAGGCAACACAGAAAGAGAGCAATTCAAGGAGTCTGATAAAATACTTGAGTCTAAAATAGATTTATTAAATTATTGAGTAAGGGATTTAAATGAACAAAACAGAATCTCTGCTCCAAAATTTAGTGTAGATCTCAAAACGTTCAGAAAAAGTAATAAAAATCATGGGAATTTGAAAATTTCATTTGGTGTACTAACAGATGGGATTCATCCTTGTGAAGTATTGAGTAAATACTGGCTCAGGCGTTTGATAAATACAGTTTTAGTCAGAGAATGCTTTGATTAAGTATACATTGTATATTTACAGTTGACTACATTGAGGTGAGAACAGGAACAATATGTTTAGACATTGGTTCTGCCATATATGTTTCCTGTATCAATATACTCATGTGTAGAATATGCTGTGACAGTACAATTTCAGTGACAGTTCTAAATATTTCAAGTGTAATACCTTGTGGTAGTTAACTGGATACGATTATAAGGAGATAGCATTCATGTTTAGACATTGGTTCTGCCATGCATTGCATCTGCCATTATACTTGTATGTAGAATGTGCTATTACAATGTATAAAAATTGAATTGTTTTTCCAGTAAAGAAATTATGTGGTCAAGCCAGTCTTTATTTATTACTTTGTGTTATTTCTTAGAAAATAGGGCAGTATTCTGTCGCTGTTATATTTGAGTGCTGTTGATATCAGACTATACACAAGTTAGTGTTAAGTTGATCACTATAAAAAATCAACATAACTTCTTTTGAAGTAACAAAGTATTTAAAAAACAAATAAGTGGTTATAAACAAGTTAGTGTTCTCTTGATCACAATAGGTGAAAATCAACATTCTTTCTGTTAGCCCAATATTTAAAAAAAGGAGTTGTTTATTTCTCTTGTGTGTGTCTGTCTTTGAATAAAATTCAATATGTCAGACTTAACTGAACAAGAAGGCAAACAGTTGGTGGAGGCTTTAAACAAATTAAAGATAAAGCCCAAATTTGACACTACAGAGGCGCTGGAAAGTTGGTTGAAGGCATACGGTGCTGTGCCTGAAGTTAAGACTGAGCCTGGTACGGCTTCAACAACAGCTACTTCTGTGACGTCAACATATCAGCAACAGCTAAGAATATCTTTATTCTATGGCGACAATGTCAAGGGAGAGGCAACGTATGCCCAGTGTAAATATGAGGTTAAATGTTTACTTCTTGAAAAGACTCATAAGCCTGAAGCATTGGCACAGGCTATAAGAAGATCCCTGCGTGGTGAAGCATCTAACTTAGTTAGGCGTTTGGGTATTGGAGCAATTATCCCTGATATTCTTGATAAGTTTGAGAGTGTGTATGGTGCCGTAGATACCAAAGAAAATCTTCTTGCAAAATTTTATAGTGCCAAGCAAGAAGAAAATGAAGATGTCACTAAATGGTCTTGCAGGCTGGAAGATATTTTGTCCAGTGCTGTTGAGCGACGTGCGTGGTGAAGCATCTAACTTAGTTAGGCGTTTGGGTATTGGAGCAATTATCCCTGATATTCTTGATAAGTTTGAGAGTGTGTATGGTGCAGTAGATACCAAAGAAAATCTTCTTGCAAAATTTTATAGTGCCAAGCAAGAAGAAAATGAAGATGTCACTAAATGGTCTTGCAGGCTGGAAGATATTTTGTCCAGTGCTGTTGAGCGACGTTTAGTTGACCCTAGCAAAGTGAATGAGATGTTGCATAATATGTTCTCGCAAGGCCTTAAACCATCTTTAAGAGATATTTCAGGTTATAAGTTTGAACAAGTAACAGATTTTGATAAACTTAGAGTTGAGGATCGTAAGCTAGAACAAGACCATTTAAATACATCTACTGCTTCCAAAGCTGAAAGTAAAGCAAAATGTAATGTTGTAACTGAATAAAAAGTAGATAATAGTGAAATGAAGGAAATAAAAACTATGTAACAGTCTTTAACAGGTACTGTCAAGCAATTAGAGGAAAAGGTCAATTCACCCTCAGATTTCCAGATTTAGCAAAATAATAAAGGTCAAAGCTTTTACTTTAACAACAGGTCACAAGGTCCAAGAAATAGACAGTATAACAATCAAAATGTTCAACCCCCTCCAAGTTTCAATAATAATATGGGGAACAGGGGTAAACGTAGACAACGTCAACAAAACAGTCAACCACAAACTTTAACAATAACAATCAGTATTTTACAAATCAAGCAAGACAGCAACAGCATAGTTCTAACAAGAGTCAAAACAGTTACAACAATAGTCAAGGGTATGGTCAGAATCAAGACCCTAATCAAAACCAGGCATACAGTAATGAGGGTGATAATTTTAATAGGGGTCCTCTATGCTTCAGATGCCGTCATTATGGCCATTATCAGTGGCAGTGTCCTGTTAGTAGAATGGATCACAGCAGGAAACATTTAAACTAACTCAAACCTATGGACAGAGGTGGTCTGTAGGAGGTGTTGGTAAATGCCCCAAAGTATCTGAGATCGTAGGCAGTAGCAATGAGGTAAGTATATTTATAAATAATATAGAAACAAAGGCACTTCTTGATGCAGGAAGTTGTGTAAGTACCATTTGTAAAAGTTTCTACGAATCTCATTTTAGTCATTTAGAGCTGATGCCGCTCGATAATTTCCTGAAGTTGGAATGTGCAGATGGTCAGACTATGCCATATTTCGGCTACATACAAGTAGATTTACAATCAGTTGAACTGCCAAATGATCATGTACAAAGCTGTATTTTATTGGTAGTAAAAGATACAGAATACAATAGCACTGTACCAATATTACTTGGAACAAATGTTCTGAAAGAGTTTTTAAACTATTGTAAAGAAGAGGTAGGTGACAATTTTCTTCAAAAGGCTGCACTTCATACCCCTTGGTATTTAGCCTTTAGGTGTATTGCAGTAAGAGAAAAAGAGCTCAAGAGAAACAAAAACAGACTTGCAATAATAAAGAGTGCAGAGTTGAAAAATGTAACAATACCTGCAAACAGTACAGTAACTATTCAAGGGCGTGCAAGTAAAGAGCTTGATTTTTATCCAACCTGTGCAATGTTAGTTCACACAGAAGATTCCATTATCCCGGATGATTTTGATATTACACCAGCTGTTATACAGTATGCATGTGGTCAAAATGGAATCATTGAAGTACAAATAACAAATGTGACAACTTCACCTTTCACAATTTCCCCGAACACAATACAGCAGAGTCATTGTTTGATAAAATTTCACTGGTTGGTTTATCTCATACTGAGGTGGAAAAGATAAAATCTCTTTTACTTCAGCATGAAGACATCTTTTCTACAGGTGATACAGATATAGGACATTGTTCTTTTGTCAAACACCATATAAATTTGACTGATGAAACACCCTTTAAACAGAGACATAGGAGAATTCCTCCTGCAATGATTGACGAAATTAGGTCCCATTTAGAGCAGTTGTCTGCTAGTGGAATTATACGACCTTCTCACTCACCATGGGCATCCAATGTAGTTTTAGTCAGAAAACAAGACGGTAAGTTGAGAATGTGCATAGACTATCGTCAATTAAACAAAAGGACTGTCAAAGACTCTTATGCTCTGCCTAGGATTGAGGAGATCTTAGATACTTTGTCGGGCAGCAAATACTTTACAGTTCTCGATATGAAGTCAGGCTACCATCAGGTCGAAGTACTTGAACAACATAAGTGTAGAACTGCTTTCACTGTAGGTCCATTGGGGTTCTGGGAATTTAATCGTCTCCCTTTTTGGATTAAATAACGCCCCGGCCACTTATCAGCGCCTTATGGAACAGTGTCTAGGTGATTTAAACATGAAATATGTGCCATTTATCTTGATGATCTTATAATATTTTCAGATTCCTTAGAAGAGCATTTAAGGCGTCTAGATATGGTTTTAAGTAGGCTTAAGGATTGCAATCTAAAGTTAAATCCTAAGAAATGCAAGTTCTTACAAAGAGAGGTTAAATATGTTGGTCACATAGTGTCTGAAAATGGGGTGGAAGCAGACCCTGATAAATAGAGAATACCATGTTAGTGTCTTTTGATATCAAGTTTATCAGGCTCGACCAGAAAACGCGTAGGAATGGCGAGGCTTGCCGAGCCATTCCGACACGTTTTCTGGTCGAGCCTGATAAACTTGATATCAAAAGACACTAACATGGTGTTCTATTTATCCAGCAACCGTCTCTTCCTCGTGTTTTTTTTTTTTTTTTTTTTTTTTTTTTTTTTTTTTTAAGTTGATGATGCGCTGCCTTTATGAAATGTTCCGATGACCTCATTGCCGCTCTGGTCAATGAGTATTCATTGCGCAAACAAAATAGTTCAGCAGGAAAATACATAACAGGGTGTTAAATGTAATTTTTATTTCAAAAATACGTTAATCATAGGTAGAAAACATGACACTCATCCTGATAAATAACTTGTTTGTTCAGTAAATGGGCTATTCTTGTGTTTGTGCGTGTAAATCGTGACCCACATCGTGACCCACTTTGAACCAGCTGATTCACTTCGCGAGTGCTGTGCATCGGACAAAATGCCACAAGAAAACTTGGATTTAATTCATTTGCCAAGAATCAGAGAGGATTTACTGATTAGAATAAACATTAAAGTTAGTGATGTTTAGTGTTGCACCAAAAAACATGGATTGGAGCTGCCCCACTTGATCGTTAACGGAATGCCTTGCAGAGCTGTTGTGTGTGGGATGCTGAGATGGCAGCTGAACGGCCATATTATTTGACTCTGGAACTGGTGGTGCCTCATGCAGCGTCGTATTCGCATTTACAGTTGGCTCATTTGGATTACCAGACACCGACCTGTGACAGTTTTCAGACAAAGTGACTGTATGTAGTACTTGCAGCAGGAGGAAGTGGACTTTGTGAGGCTATGCTTGTTCCGCTATGGCCAGTACTGAGGATATTACTGCAGTGTTTTTGGGTGTCATCTGAAATAGAACTATAATTGATGATAGACTGAACATTCTTTTGGCCAGTTATCTGCATTATATCAGTTGGGGGAACATTATTGTCCCTTAATTTTTGCACAAGGTGCTTCCTAGCTGAGTGATTTGTTAGCTTTTTATCAATTTCAAGTCCTGCTTTGCTAGCCATGGTACCATTGGTCAGTGTCTTTGTCAATAAAAGGAATCGTACGGGGTGCAAGATAGAAAGGTGCGTCATCGTGACAAAATGCTGACGGCCTTTTACCACTGTAAAGTTTGTAATATTTCACAGGGTCTCTGCCTCCCTCAACCGAGAACATCTTAGGTGTGACTTTTCGAACATCTCTTATGTTGTCTCCCGTTCTTGTTTTAGTCTGTCGCTCATTTAGCTCTAGATATTCTGTCCCATCAGATGTGCATCTCAATTTAACATCACCCCATCTGAAAGAAATTTATGATCATATTAAAGCTGAGCCAACCCTAAAAGTAGGTTTGTTTCCCCTACTCTTTTGAAAAAAAAAACAAAAAGAAAAAACGAGAGAACTATCCGTCAGTCAGCAATTTTTTTTTTCTATCTCGAAAACTAGGATTGAAACAAATTCAAAAATATGAGAAAATTATCACAGCAAACTAAATTATTTTAATTCATTAAGAATTTCGCAACAAATTTCATAATAAGAAAACAATAAAGAAAATTCCTCTTATAGGAAGGTATTTATTTTGGTGGAAAAAAAATTGAATAAAAAATCATGGAAAAGTTTTTCTTGGGTATGGCCATTAAATAAAGTTCAATCTTGTAGAAAGGGGGAAACAAAAAATTATATTTTAGCCCTGTTATTCCTATGACTGGTACTATTAGTTCTATGTTCCTTCTGATTTTCGTTCCTGTTTGAATTAAATATTGACAGAAATAAAATGGCAGAAACAACAAAATCTAGATTTATTCAATAATTGTCGCATTAACACTTGCATTTTAGATACGCTTGCTAGGAAAGCAGAAACTTTTCAAATTGAATTCCATGTAGTCTGTGTTTTTTTTCCTTTCAGGAAATGCTAAATTCCAAATTTTGTGGACTTAAATAAAGAATAACTAGTATTTTTTTTCTGGTCAATCAATTCTTTAATTTTTTTGGTTCCCGCATGTTAAAGGAAATATAGACACCTATGAACATTTTCTTTTCTTATTGAAAACATTCAGTTAAATATATTTTGACTTTTATTCTCGTTTCGTATGGTTTACCATCAGGTAATTTTAAAACCTGGAATGGAATTGATGAAATAATCTATATTCCACCAGCTACAATTTGCTCCAAGAGCTTGATTGGTACCCTTAAAGGTGGATTCGGCTCCTTGGAGGAATTTTTCCCTCAAGGAGCAAAATTTTGCCTGTAAAAGTACATGTATTCCAAATCGATGAAATGACATGGAGATCATTCTGCCAGTCCACTACATTCAGTAACTCCATAATTGAGCCCTGACACAACAAAACCAACAATATGGCATGTGCCATAATTGAGCCACGACAACAAAACCAACAAAGTGGCATGTGCTCCCAATGAAGACTCAGATCCAGCCAGTCTTATCAAACTTCACGGTGCACTTACAGGGTACATAGGAGTCCAAGCTATTTCCATGCGAACAGAGAAGACTCCGATCAGACTGGGTGATTCCAGGCTGATCTCGTGATCTGAGTCTTCCTTGTGCACACATGCCACTTTGTTGGTTTTGTCATGTTGCGGCTTATATTTATAATTACCGTGCCTGGTTTCTCAGCATGCTGTAGCACTTTTAAAAAGATTGTCAGCCAGGTTGTTGGTTGGTTGGTTGATTTGATGCTTAACGTCCACGGTAAACAACTAAGGTCATGTCGGGACGGTCAGTTAACCTAACCACACTATTCCTGGGCAGGCTTAGACCTCCTAAGCGGTTAACCAGTACTAAGTGCACATACTTTCGCCAGTAACTGACAACTGCCCTTCTTGAATCAGCGGAAGGAGAAACGAAAGTATGTGGCCAGACCGGGATTCGAACCCAGGACCTCTGACTTACGAGTCAGGTGCCCTACCGATTGCGCTACCCGGCCCGGCGTCAGCCAGGTAACAAGAATAATAATTAAAATTGATAAGTTTTTTAGCTCACCTGAGCCAGCGGCTCCGGGGGATGTTATAGGATGGTAAGGCTCCGTCGTCCGTCGTCGTCCGTCGTCCGTCGTCCGTCCGTCCGTCCGTCAACAATTTCAAATGACTTCTCCTCTGAAACCACTGAGCCGATTGTAACCAAATTTCATATAGAGCCTCCTGGGACCTTAGGAACAAAAAGTTGTTCAAACGGTCCTGGTCACATGACCAACATGGCCGCCATGCCCATATATGGTAAAAACCTGAAAAAAATCTTCTTCTCCAGAACCAATAGGCCGATGGCCTTGAAACTTGATATGTAGCATCGGGTATGCGAGTACTACCAAGATTGTTCAAATTATGACCTTGGGTTGACCTTGACCTTTTTTACGGTAAGGTCAAATTTGCTTCCTTATGCTTTTATATGGCAAGATGCTACAACATAAGATATCTTGGAAACTGTTGAAGATTTTGGGCTAAAATTGGTATCTACAGTCATCTTAATGACTACATGAAGATTTTTGAGTACAAGAGGTCAAGGTCATTCTTTGACCTTTGACCCTGAACTCTCATATTTTGATGAGTTCTAACAATCTCCTCAAAAGCCACTGGGCCAATTGAAACCAAATTTCATATAGAGCCTTCAGGGTTTGAGAGAACAAAACTATATGTATACGGTCCAGGTCACATGACCAACATGGCCACCACGCCCATATATGGTAAAAACCTTTAAAAATCTTCTTCTCCAGAACCATATGACCGATGGCCTTGAGACTTGGTATGTAGCATTGGGTACATGAGTACTATCAAGATTGTTCAAATTATGACCTTGTGTTGACCTTGACCTTTTTTACGGCAAGGTCAAATATGGGAAAATGCTAGAACATGAGATTTCATGATAAGTTTTGAAGATTTTGGCCTAAAACTTGGTATATACAGTCATCTTAATGAGTACATGAAGATTTATGAGTACAAAAGGTCATGGTCATTCTTTGACCTTTGACCCAGAACTCTCATATTTTGACAATTTCAAACAATCTCCTCAAAAACCACCGGGCCAATTGTGACCAAGTTTTATATAGAGCCTCCAGGGGTTGAGGGAATGAAAAATTTTCTAACGGTCCTGGTCACATGACCAGCATGGCCATTATACCCATATATGGTAAAAACCTTTAAAAATCTTCTTCTCCAGATCCAGTTGACCGATGGCCTTGAGACTTGGAATGTAGCATTGGGTACTTGAGTACTATCAAGATTGTCCAAATTATGACCTTGTGTTGACCTTGACTTTTTTTACTGCAAGGTCAAATATGGGAAAATGCTAGAACATAAGATTTCATGGAAAGTTTTGAAGATTTTTGCCTAAAAATTGGTATATACAGTTGTCTTAATGAGGTCATAAAGAGTACAAGAGGTCAAGGTCATTTCTTGACCTTTGATCCAGATCGCTCATATTTTGACATTTTTAACAATTTCCTCAAAAGCCAAAGGGCCAATTGTAAACACATTTCATATAGAGCCTCCAGGGGTTGATTGAATAAAAATTCCAGCTCACATGACCAACATGGCCGCCATTACCACTTATGGTATAATTCTTTAATATTTTTCTTCTCCAGAACCAATACACCTATGGCCTTGAGACTTGGTAAATAGAATGGAGTACTAGAGTACCACCAAGACTGTTCAAATTGTGACCTTGGGTTTAACCTTGACCTTTTTTGCGGCATGGTCAAATATGGGAAAATGCTAGAACATAAGATTTCGTGGAAAGTTTTAAAGATTTTGGCCTAAAAATGGTATATATGGTTGTCTTAATGAGTACATGAAGATTTATGAGTACAAGCGGTCATGGTCATTCTTTGACTTTTGACCTAAGACTCATATTTTGACAATTTCAGACATGATAAGAAAAAGCCACCTTGCCAATTTCCCAGGTGAGCGATTCAGGGCCTCAAGGCCCTCTTGTTTATATTTTGCCATTAAATTATTTATTGCGGTGTCTCAGATTTGCTATGCCAGGGCAATTCTAATCAGATCCCACTGTAAATTCTGTCAATTTTCAAATATAGTTTTCAAAAACTTGTGAATTGAAATGCCACTAGGGGATTTGTATAAGGCCAAAGAAAAAAAACTGTCTTGTTTCTGGTTATGTCTCCAAAAATTTTAGAGTTAGCTCTAAGGTAGGCAGGGAGCCCTGGTAGCTCAGTGGGTTATGCACTGGCCTACTGATCTAGCAGACTGCCCAGAAATAAGGGTTGGTAGGGTTCTGAAAACAAGAGATTTTTTTCTCCTATTTTGGCCTTAGACAAAATATTTGGAAGCAGCATACCTAAGCTCGTGATGCTCGGTTACACCACGTAGGCCAAAGTGAATAGTGTTGTTCAGCCACAAAGTGTTGATAAGGGAATCTGGGGTTTCACCACCAAGTATGGCTTTCTCATACAGTAGATCAACTTCATTGTCAGTTATGGGCTTGGATTCATTAGGCCGATTCCCTTTCCCCTGGCGTTTGAGTGATCTTTGTTTTGCTCTCAGAGCCTCTCTTGAAAGGGAAAATGCTGTGCTTGATGTGCTAAACAGAGAATGAGGATAGGAATGTCTACGCAGTTTTCTGTCGATACTAGAAATCATGTTCCTGATACTGCTAGGCTCATACTCCTCTCCATCAAGCTTGCGAACAGATAAAATGAAGTTGGCAACCAGTTCATCAAGTTGCTCCACCGGAAGATCTTGGATTTCTCGTTGTTCTCCTTTGGTTCTTAAGAACTTATGAAAACGTTCAATGTCTGACAAAGTTTTACGGAGGGAATTGAAGTTTTCTTCGCCCAAAATAAAAGACCTTACATCATCTGTACTCATAGGAATGAACTGAGTGCGGTGGTTGTTATCATTGTTATTGCAGGGATTTGTTACAGATTCACTGCTGCTGGATTCTGCAGGCTCTGGCTGCAAAGAAATGACCTGGGACTCAAGAAGCTCCTCATCAAAAATGCTAGGGTCAAAATTCAGTTCAACCCTGTGATTTTCCGGCTTTATTTCATCAAAACTTGAAATTCCTAATAGTTCATTCCACTGAAGAACAAAATTTGAGTTGCTGCTGCAGCTTTCATCCATTGTCTGGTTTTAATAGCAGTTGAAATTTGGCAGAAAGGTTCAGGAAGCACCTTGGAGCAGAAGACAAGATTTGTTTGTTTATGTTTCTATTTATAGCTCTTTCCAGCCAGACCTTTGGGCACAGCCAGTTGTCATCCCTGAGATCCAGCAGCAGCAGCTGAGTCTGAGACAGCTGTCAAACTAACAGGGGGCAAAAAGGCCAAGACATATGGGGTACCGTTTTACTATGTATTCTCTTTTTATAGATACCCATAAAATTTTTGGATATCCATAATTTAAGAAAGTTATATCCATCATTCGAATAAGTGATATTCATAATTAGATATGAGATAATTAGATATGAGTTTCCCTTATTCATTTATGGATATCCATGGGTCGAATTATCGCTGTCCGTAATTCAAATTATAGATACACCATCATCTGAAAGATTGATGGTTATCACTAATTCGAATTATGGATTTCATTTTTTCGAATTATTCTGCCAATTTATGGTTATCACCTGTTCGAGTTATGTATATCAATAAATCGAGCTAGTGATATCCTTAATTCAAATTTGTGATATCCACTTATCATTTAGATTTCTGATTATCCATAACAAGGAAAAAATTATGTTCATGATTCGGATTGTGGATGTCAATGGTTTGGCCTATTTATGGATATCACTTATTAGAAATATGGATATCAATAATTCGTGTTTGCAAATAATAAGTTTAAATAACAAACCTCTACGGTGATTTATGGATATCCATAATTCGAGGTATTGATTTCATTGATTCAGCCCGGTTTATTGAAATCACTGATTCAAATTATGGATATCCATCATTCAAATTATGGCTATCCGTAATTCAGCCCTTTAAAAGGTATCCATGATTCGAATTATGGATATCCATTAATTGAATTGGTGATATCAATGAATGGGTTGAATAACGGATATCACTTATTCGAATAATGGACATCCATTTATAAAATTTATGATATTTATCAATAGGGATTAGATGGTGAAACTGCACATCATAAAGACAGAGTTAAAAGTTACCTGCTCCGGTACAGCAGAAAGTGGATCTTCCAGGTCCATGGCTATGAAAAGAATGAGAATAAACAAGAAAAATGTGTCCTCTGCCTTCGATCGTCGTGTTGACGTAGTAGGTACTCATGCAACGCCGAAACAAAATTGATAACGCAACACCTACCCAGCGGCTGCGCCAAAACAGCGAAAGGTGCGTAGTTCGAACGCAGTTCCTATGCATTTTATGCGCCACGCTACTCCATAGAAGCACTTAATAGATACGAAAAGAACGCCGTAGGTTCGCAATGAAAACGCTTTATACGCCATACGTACGCCACAGTTACACCGTACGAGTTTCTATGGCGTACCAAGCGATCATGTTGCGTGACCAATGTGTCACTGCTGCGTTGGTTTTGCTTTTGCAGCGTTCGTGTGACGTATGTATGGCGTATCAAAGCTGCTACGTACGTGCGGCGATTTTTTTCAAACCGGTTTGAAAAAATGCTGCAGCCTGGCGTACAAGGAGATCGTGCTGCGTATCAGCTACGTAAGCTTTGCTGTGGCGTTCCTTTCTTACTGCCACGTTATCCGGATACGCAGTACGTACGCAAGCTTATACGCCAATGAGTTGTAACAGTATTAATTGTTTGATTAAGGCTAGCTTTGTACCCAGAAACTTGTAATGGGCTGCACGTTGATCTGGCTACCCGCTAGTATCGTCTTACTACTTGTCTTATAACATTATGATGGTATTTCCAGTTTGGTATCATGGGTGGATTGTTGCACAAATGGAATCAATTGGTGGTCGTTGCCCCTTTACACTACTTTATCTATTTAAAAAAACAATGTATACAACCTGAGTGTTATAAATTTTGCCTTGTAGCATGTATTTTCACAAAAGTAACAGATATAACAGGTTAAAAAAGTATGTTTTTATTCTACTGCAGCTACATTTGTCATGGGGCTACTATGGAAAGCTTCCTCGTACTTCACCATATTGAAATTTATGTTTGGGTCATCTGGGCTCAAACTGAGTCAGTTAAGCTAAAGCTGTTGCTAAGGTCATTGGTGTTGTTGCGCCATTACATTTCTGGACACACACGTAGCTTAATTGAGGCTGTGTGTGTGCATGTGTGTGCGTATGTGTGTTGCATTCCTCGCTTCCAGACAATCTTCCATCAGAATTAAGTTTTATCATTCTACCAGATATCAAGGCGAATCGATATTGTGTGATGAGAAATAACTCTGACTATTTTGGTCTCCCTACCTAATTAGGGGATGGTTGGGTGGGGGTAACCATATTACTTGAAATTATCATCAAAATGACTTTTGAAACGAGTTAATGATAAGTCACCACCTTGACTCCATGGTTTGTTAGTCATAAAGGTAACGCATATAGAGATTATTACACGTCTGTTTTGATCCCAGTCCTGATCTCAGCCCGAGTTGACGGTATCGGCCCAAGCCCGAAGGGCGAAGGCTGATACCGTCCGAAAGCTCTTACAAATGTACATTGCATCTCTCTCTCTCTCTCTCTCTCTCTCTCTCTCTCTATCTATCTATCTCTCTCTCTCTCTCTCTCTCTCTCTCAGAAAATCGTTATCACGAAGAAAACAAATTGCTTTCTAGTACACAAGTACAAACTGGACACGTTCAGCACTATCAAGACTTGGCTTCGGCACTAGCTCGAGTTGACCTCAGTTAAACTCTTATCAGAGCGGAGTATCTATACTACTTCTACTCCGTGAAGACGTTTGCATAAGCATTGCACCATGAAAAAGGAAGGATGGAAAAGCAAGTTAGGAAATATTGAAAAACCAGAAGTTATGTTACAGACTTTTTGCTGGCTAAAAATAGTTAAAATCAAATGTTGCGATTTAGGGCATGCGAAGTGAAACTGTCCTTACCCAGGCTTACCACTGAACTAAATGACTCAAGGTCTGGGAAGAAAAGGGTCAGTTCTGATTAGACTGGGTTAGGCAGAAATGAAAGTGGCTACGATCACCACTCACCGTCACGGGAAAGTTTTTTCAGCTGATTCAGAAACAAGC
This sequence comes from Ctena decussata, assembly GCA_963989385.1. Classification (NCBI taxonomy): domain Eukaryota; kingdom Metazoa; phylum Mollusca; class Bivalvia; order Lucinida; family Lucinidae; genus Ctena; species Ctena decussata. Next base: position 84,792,872 of record OZ022506.1, read on the forward strand.
GATACTTTTTGTGCTCGGATGCAGAAAGATTGACCTTTAAAAAGGGTTTGTTAGAAATCAAACATGTGAATTTTGCCCGATTAACCAATTAATTATTGAATGTTGGTGACACACTGCAAATCTTTACACATGGTAATAACCGATGAGGGTTACTTGGGTTTCATGCCGAATGCACTCTATTAATTTTTGAATGAGGTCACAGCAGACGAAAACAAACACAAAAGTGAGCCAAAGAGTTTGCTTTCTCACGAGGCTGCTGGAAACGATGCATCATGACTGGGTCAGATTTGCCAGTTTAATATTTTGTGTTTATCCTGCAATGTTGACTTACCTTCGGAATTTGTTTGCAACGTAGAAAAATATTGAATAAACCTGACACAATTAAAAGAGGCCAGTACGTGCTCACGTGAATGCCCATGACGTAACCATGCGACTTTGCGAATCCAAAAGAGAAAAAAAAAACATTTACTTTTTTCACATCTCGATATCTTGATCAATTTTTGCACTAGTTTGATCAAACACATCTTAAACTTAGGTTTAAGGCAGTTAAAGTTGCGAGGATCTCATTTTGTTATAGACTATGTTATTGAGGGTCAAAAGCCCTTAAGGGCTTATGTTTCTTGATGCCTTATGTCATGCCGTCTCAAAATAAAATTTCTTATCTTATCTTATCTTATCTTATCTCATTTTGTTTACCCCACAACTAAAGCTTCCTCCGATTGAAGAGTAGCAAAGGGAGGTAAATGCACCGGCTGAAAAACTTGAACAGGGTAAGGACAATAAGAAACTGTGTAAGTACTGTGGTCGATCACATCTTATGCAGAAGGAACTGTGTCCAGCTTATGGAAAATATTGCTCAAAGTGCGGCTAACCGAATCACTTTGTAACGGTCTGTTTGTCAACCACTGGGACGAAAGACAAGCTTAAAAGATCAGCACCACGTGACTCCAAAAGGGACGTGAAGAAGACAACAAATGAATTTTAGTCAGAAAGCACATACAGTGTGATTGATCTAGACCTTGACTTCATAGACAAATAGGCAAAATAAAGGTAAACAAGGAAAACGACTATGAAAAAAACTGTGAAATGTTTCACTTGTAATAAACGATGTCATTGTCCGCATGGAACCTGAAAGTGATGCAGACGTCAACGTGATGGAGGAACATCAATACAAAGCCCTGAAGCACAAAACCTATGAAAATTTCACACTAATGAAAAGCAACATAAAACTTAGCACGCTCCAGAATGAACTGCAAGTCTCCGGGGAGTACAAAGTCACCGCACGTAATCAAACAAAAGGGACAGAAACGACTTTCCTTGTAGTGAAAGGTAGAATCAACTCACCACCGCTACTAGGAAGGCAATCCCTCTTCGATTTAGGAATGCTTGAGATACGACCTGACGGGTCTTTGAAAGAAACAAATGAGCTTAGGCGAACAGACAGCAAATTCGTTAAATCCGTGCTAGACAGCAGGGCAAAATCTGATATGGAGAAATTTCTGAAGCAGCGTGAGGAGGTATTCCAGGAATTGGCAAATTTATGACAAGAGGAATAATGAGGACTTTCTAGTAAAGTTTTCCATGAAAAAAGATGCTACTCCAGTAGCACAGATACCACGCCCTGTTTCTTACTATCTCCAGGAGCCGTTGCGGAAATGGCTGGATGAATTTGTCAAAGAAGACATATTCGAGAAAGTCGAGTCAGGTGATCCAGTGTCGTGGTGCTCCCCACTAGTTGTCCAACCGAAATCTAGATTCAGACATGCAAGTAAGGAAAGTTTAGAACCTCACATGATTAGAGGTAGCGTGGACTTGAGCGTTCCAAATAATTTCATGGAGCGAAACAGAATTTTGCAAGCACCTGTCGTCGAAGATTTTACTTGCAAATTTCATTATGCAAACTCTTCTCTACAATGGACTTGAAACATGGATATCACCAACTAGTACTGCATCCAGAATCGAGAGCTATCGCTACATTCCGCATGGCGCCATGGGGAAATATTAGGCCAAAACGACTGATATTTGGTGCAAAATCCTCTCAAGAGTTGTTCGATGAGGCCATGTTTAGAATATTTGGAGACATTCCCTATTGCTTGAACCAACGGGATGATATACTAATTGGGGGTGCAAGCCTTTCCGATCATAATAAAACTTAAGGTGGTGATAATCACTGATTTGGGACAAAGACAAAAATCTGCATAAAATACTCAAAATAACACTGATCTTTCCAAAACTTAGCAGATGCCTTCTTTATGTTGTTTCTCATAATTTAGAGTCCCAAAATGCAGCGTTTGTTAATGTTAAAAAGTGTTTTTATAAGAGAAGATCAAAGGGTAATTTTCTGCGAATAAATCTGAAAAAATAATATCATTATTGAAAATATGCTTAGTGCTTAGAGTACCTTGTTGCATAATGGAGAGCGTCCTAGCAATTATTTTTTCAAACTCTTTCACACATTATCAGGCTGAGCAGATGAAAAAAGATGCAGTCTGTGTCCAAATTTTTTGTCAAAACACACAGGTGAGACAGGTGATACTATTTTAACAAGGTTGAACAATTTCATCTACACACCACTGATCATGTCAGTAATGTATTATTTATATTGTAGGTGTTAACATAGGTATGCTTGCCTACCCTATATTTAATAAATGCGTCCAGTGTACATTTACTTTGTACATGGTTGAACATTTGAGAAAAAGCTACCGTTTTCATCTGGTCTACATAACAATTTGAGAAAGAGTTGGAATAAATAATTGCTAGGACGCTCTGCATTATGCAATAATGCACCTTCAGCACTACATAAATTTTCAAAAACGATATTATTTTTTCAGATTTATTCGCAGAAAATTAGCCTTTGCTCTTTCCTTATAAAAACACTTTTTTAAGCAGCATGTACGTCTATTTTGTATTCTAAACTGTAAAGAACAACAAAAATAAGAAGTCTGCTAACTTTCAGGGAGATACGTTACTTTTTTTATCGTTTTATGCAGATTTTTACATTTACCATAAACCACCACCTTAAGAAACTGTACTGCAGAGGACAAAGGACATTGGGATCACGCTGAACAAAGAAAAATGTCAATTTGGGGTTCCAGAATTGGAATTTAATGGATACCAATTCACTAGTGAGGGACTAAAGCCCATAGAAGAAAAAGTCAGGGCGGTAAAAGAGAGTCAACCACCAGGGTCAAGAGATGAGGTTAGAAGCTTTCTTGATATGGTCGGTTACCTATCAAAGTTTATTCCATGCTATGTCGTATTGACCGCAACACTGAGGAAACTGACTGCGCAAGATGTTACTTTTGCATGGGGTCCAGAGGAAGCAGCAGCATTTCAGAGGCTGAAAGATAGCATCACCAGCGATGACACAATAGCGTTTTTTGACCCTAGAAAACCCATCGTCGTGAGAACAGAGGCTAGTTTCCACGCAGGCTTATCAGCTGGATTATTCCAAAGAACAAGCAAGGGCTAACAACCTGTACACTATATCAGTAGATCTATGACCGCTGCAGAAAAGCGATACAGTCAAACATAGAAAGACGCTTTGGCCGTGAAATGGGCGAATTCAAGATTAGATATGTACTTGCTGGGCGCACCGAGATTCAAGATTGTTACGTCGCATAAAACCACTGATCCCCATGTTCAACAAAGCCTGCACAAAACTCCCACCAAGGATTGAAAAATGGATCATGGAAATGCAGGACGTTGACTATGAGCTGGTATATGAGCCTGGAAAAGACGCAGCAGATCAACTAGATAATCTTTCACGACATCCGCTCCCAGAAACTGATAGCGATGACACAGAGAAAACAATCAATATGATAGTCAGCAGGGAGCATGAAGTAATAATGAAGACTATAAAAGAAGCCACAGCAAGTGACACTCTGTTTCAAGACGTCATTGCAATAATGAAACAAAATAACCGGAAAAGAAATAAGCACAGACCAGAAATAAAACCATACTACCAGATCAAGCACGAGCTTTTGCGAGCAAAAGGACTGCTTCTTCGCTGCAGACAGATTGTGATACCAGAGAAACTACAAAAATACGTCATTACAGCAGCCCATAGCATGGGACATTTCGGGATGACAAGGACCAAGCAGACGCTAAGAGCTAAGTACTGGTTTCCTCAACTCAACTCAATGCACGGAATACCAGAGAGGATAGAGAGCAATAACGGACCGCCTTTTAACTCAACAGACTTCAAAATGTTTGCCCAAGAGTATTTTATGACGTCCTGTTGATAGCAGTGAGGCTATAGGCAAATACTTTTGAAAAAATCAGTAGTTGGACTAGAAGTTAACTCGGCAACAATCATGCTTGTAAGGATCTTTTGAGAAGGCAAGGTAACCAATGAATCGTCGAAAAGCTATCTTCAGAGCTTAACTCTTGCAACAGGCATCATACACTTCAGACGTATCTTTTGCAGATGTCCCTTTATAGTCCTTAGTGCTGTTTATTTCTTCGTATTGTGTAAATGCCAAATAACACCAACGTTGCTTTTGGCCTTGTATGCTGTAATCAAAATCGGAAGTCTATGAAATTCCTGTAAACACTGCTACGTATTTTAAAGGAGTCTTAGCTGTTGCACCTGTATAACACGTTGCGGTAATCGATGGTGTAAACGAGAGTTAGTTGAGCCTCAAGCCTTAAATGAATAAAAAGTTAGCATTTTTTCCAAATTGTGGATAAATGTATGATTTTTTTTCAGACTAATAACATTTAAGAGCAGCTGCAAAAAATCACCAGACGGTGAGAAAATGGAGCAAATTCATCTGTGATATCCATGGCATTGCGAGATAAAAACTAGATTAGACTTATGCCTAGCTTGCTGCAGTGGCCATCTCTTTCCTGATGCCAATGTCTGTCGCCTTTCTCAAGACGCAGCTGTTGTGGTGGTTTGATGGGGGACGCCTTCGCTCGCAAGTAAATACGTAGGCGTCTCTTACCTGATGTCTGCAGCAAATTCGTCCCGCGGAATACAACAGTAAGTGTGGCTACCACAGATGATTTTGCTACATTTTCTTACCGTCTGGCCATTTTCTGCAGCTGCTCTCAAATGTTATTATTATAAAAATGCACAATTTTGAAAATGCGCACTTTCCATTCACTTAAGGCTTGAGACTCATGTAACTCTCGTTTACACCGATTACAGGGTGGAGGTGACTTGATAGGGAACGCCAGCGCTCGCCAGGTCTAATACTTAGGCGTCTCTTACCTGATGTTTGCAGCAAATGTGTCCCGCGGAATATAATAGTGAGTGTGGTTCGCAGTGAGATGCTCGTTGCCTACCGAGACCTGAGCATCTTCTCTTTTGTTTCAGACTTTTTGGGGTTTAAAGAAGTTAATAACAGAAACGCGTCTGTCGCACTAAATTTGGTATGGATAAGTTTATATTAATAAACATGAGTTTGTTACTGTTTGATATACATTAAGATATGCCAACGCAGTTAGCATCACCTATTGTGCACTTGTTTTTGGGCATTCATCTCAGCTTGGAACCTGTTGTAATCTTATCAGAACCTCACTGCAAATACCATTATTTCATTATTCAAAAGGAAAGTGGTATCTGAGTACCATGTAAAACCCCAGGTCACACAGTTAACACGAGCCTTCTAATCAAGGTGTTCAATAATTGTCATTCGGACATATGTTTTAAAATACTGCCAGGCGATAAAATAAACTTTTCGTTTTATTTAGCTACACCAATCAGGGTAACAAAAACGATTTATTTATTTTATTTATTTATACAATGTTTAAAGAGGATGCACCTTTGGCTGCAGTAGCCAGTCTACCAGTTGGCCCTCTATAACAACAACAGAAAAACAATACAATATTAAAAAAGAAACAAAAAAAAACTTTCAACATATGTACACAGAAAGATATCAATATAAAAATGAGTTTGTGTATGCATATAAAAACAAACTACAGCACAGGTTAAGATAAACAAGCCAGTGTCAACAGAATAGTATAATGATACACATTAAAATATATAAACCCCTATTAAAATAGCGCTAGGGAGTTACACGTTTATTGCACAGGTATATGCATAAAACATTTTTGTACCACAAGAGTTTATAATACCCTTTAACTGACTATACAGTGTGAAATAAAACCGCATGCAATGCACAAGTATTGGTAATTATAAAAACACGATATGACAGACTGGTACGTAAGTTATATTCTTATCAGATTAAATGTATTGCTTGACATTCTGTTTAAAAACTGTTAAAGACGGTGACATTTTTACAAAATGAGGTAGGGAATGCCAGATTCTCGGAGCGGAGCAGGAATAGGAACCGTCAAATAGCGCTGTCTTTGACCTTGGTACAGACAATGTTCCATTGGCTGCTGATCTTAGGGTGAGAGTATGGGTTTGCGATGTCGGCTTTAACAAATTTGAAATGTATTCTGGCGTTAGACTGTTCTGTGCTTTATACGTCAGAACTGCTTTATTGTAGTTGAGCCTTGTGTCTATTCGCTGCCATTCTAACTGTTGGAACATTGTAGCAGATGAAGTTGTGTATTCAGCACGCAGAATTATACGTGCAGCACATTTCTGCAACTTTAATAATCTATCGATATTTGTACTGAATGTGGATCCCCATGTAATGGAACCATAATCAAGTAAAGGAAGGATATATCCTTGATAAAACAGTTTTAGAATATCGACTGGAACATAGGTTGATAGTTGTCGGAGGAGGGAGATTTTTGATGATATGACTGTACAGAGGTAATCAATATGTGCAGTCCAAGACAGATTTCCATCGATGTATATTCCGAGAAGCTTTTGTTTTTTAATATTTGCGATGCAGATATTATCCAGTTGCAATGTTAGTGCGCTGTAATTATATTTTTTTTCCTAGTTCCTATCGTCATACATGTTGTTTTGTCATAATTGATTTGCATTTTATTTTGTAGACACCAAATATTAGCAGCGTGAAAGTCATGTTGCAGTTTTGTTTCGATAACGTTAATGTTAGGACTATGAGTATGCATGGTAGTATCATCTGCATACAGGTCCGAATAGCAATATTTCATATGGAGAGGCAAGTCATTTATAAATATGAGGAAAAGCGTAGGTCCTAATATAGACCCTTGTGGGACACCTGACTGAAGTTTCGAGAACTCAGAAAGTCCTTGGCCATTATCAATTGCTTGTTATCGACTATCAAGATAAGAGATAAACCACTGCAGTGCAGAACCACTAAATTTATAAAAAGACAGTTTCCGTATAAGAAATGAATGGTCGACCATGTCGAACGCTTTTCTAAAATCGAGAAATAAAGTTCCAATTATATCTCCATTGTCGATGTATGTCATCCAGTGATCTATTAATTTTACGAGAGCAGTTTGACAGCTATGTTTCTGTCGGAATCGAGATTGACTTTCATGTATGAGTTTGTACTTGTTTAGAAACGCCATTAAATGCTTATTTATATGTTTTTCAAAGATCTTAGAGACTGTAGGTAATATAGAGATTGGTCGATAATTGGACGGGTCAGATTTACAACCACCTTTGAAAGTGGGGAAGACTTTAGCAAGTTTAAGTTGACTAGGGAATTTTCTAGTACGTAAACTTTTATTTATGAGAGCAGCAATACTAGGGCATATGCTATGAATGGCCATTTTGATTATTCGTGGGCCAATGCCGTCAAGCCCAGCTGCTTTGGACGTGTCCAGTGCATGAATAAATGAAGCAACCTGTTCACTTGTTATTGGTGGAATATGGAAGTGTACATCATCTGGAATTTTGCTGTCTAAGAATCGCTTTAGTTTAGTGACGTTTAATGGTGCCGTGTGAATTTCATTTCCATTGAGAAGACCAGAAATCGAAGTAAAGTATTTATTTAATTTGGACCCAATATCTAGTGATGTTGTTTTGCGTTCATTTTCTATGATCAGTTCCTCTGGTAGGTTACTGTTTGAAGTATTGGGCTTATTATTGACTGTACGGAAGTGTTGCCAAAATGTCCTTGTGTCTCTTGAATTTATAACAGATTCAGAAAAGTGCTTTCGTTTGGCCGTTCTAATTAAATCTTTTGTTTTGTTTCTGTAACGTTTATAATCAGCCCATTGCTTCAAACGTTTATAGTTGTCCCTCATTTTCCGCGCTTGGGAAATTTCAGGGGTAAACCAGTTTGGTAAACGTTTACTTTTTACCCTTTTTGTCTTAATAGGTGCATGCGAATCTAAGTGCTTTAAAATAAGTGAATGCCATACAATAAAATCTGTATCGATATCAGACTCATCTTTCACTCAATGGATTATTTTCACCAGACTTTGCTTCTATATTATAGGTCTGGAGTACTGAAATATGCAGTTCAAGATGGATGTTCATTTATCGTAATTTGGCCGACGTTTGATGTTAATTTATTTATTTGCAGATTTTCCTTGTTCGCCTGGTGGATTTTATGTATTGGTTCTTCTTGGATGTTTTATGTGTTGTGTTGTTGCTATGTCTGTTATTGATATTTGTTTCTGATGTTAAGGCTAACCCGGTGACCACCTACATGGAAAGTGGCTGTTTGCATTGCTACCGCGGATGATGTCTTTGGTGGTGACTAATTTTGTGTTATCTTTTTCCCACATGGTGTCTTGGGTTGGGATCTTGGATTGAATTGTGTCATTTCCTGAGAATTTTCCTATTTACATTTATTATCGAAGACGTTTTATCCTTTGCTTTTGTGTTTCTTCCTCCTTCTTTCGGTATCTTGGATGGGTTGCGTTTGGTAGTTGTGGGGGGGGGGGGGGGGGGGGGGGAGGGGAGGGGGGAGGGTTATTTACAATTTTACCTTATTGAAACAATTTTCATTTTCAGCCCGTCGGTGATTACTTCTTGTACTATTGGCTTCATACATACATAAATAAACACTTAAGTCATAAGGTGTAAACATTTTTCTTTGATCAGTTTAACTTGTTATTTCATTCTTTACTATCTTTCTCCAGGTACACAGACAGATAATGGAGCCTACTACGGGCAAGTACCTGATCATCCCTCGGTATAGACGTTTCAAGATTTCGGATTAGTCAGTTTTTAAACACTACAAAAAAGTTTCAACTAATAATATTTTCATTATAAAACAAATTCTTACTGTTTTTATTAGTCGTTATTCCCAGGTCAGCTTACTAGTCAACTTGCGACTTATCAGAATACAGTTATTTAAACATCCGCAATGGTTTAATATGAGTTGGTAATTTATCATGCTTAGATTAGGCAATCGTCAGATAAATTCTCTTTTCATTCTGTTTACTTATATTAAGAGGGATCAGTGTGTCAAATCTGTGAAAATGGCAAAACACCCAAAAAAAACTCTGGTGTCGTTTTGTTCATATATTCAACAGTCAGGTACATAACCTTTAAAAGTTAAAAAATATATAACTTGAAGCAGTTATCATTTTTGTGACTATAGCAAAAGTAACCTGTTTAAGTTAAAGTGTCTTTTTTCACCTTCATATTCTGGAGTTACAGCAATTTTTATGGACAGTTGGGTAATTTTCCCAGAAAGATCTCTTACATAACTTTATGATTAAGCAATAAAATTCTGTACGCATCGTCTAGAAATTGGTACGCAAGGCCCTTGAAGATCAGGAAATTAGCTACTTTTTAACTTACAACAGTTATTTATTTGGAGATTGCAAATCTGACCTTGGCCTAAATAATTTCAGACATAACCTAAATAAGTTATTTTCTACAGCCTCACTTTGAAATTAGTGGTATATAGGATAATTTTTAACTGCTTCAAGTTATATTTTTATTAACTTTTAAAGGTTATGTACCTGACTGTTTAATGTGACTAAACAATTTAAAAAAGCAATGAACCGACAACGATCGAGTGTTCTTACCCTATGATATGCAAATTCAATGTTAATTTTTTTATGTTTTCAATAATACCCGTACATATAAACACTGTAAAACACAACTTTTAACCGACCACTTGCTTTGTCTTGAACAATGTCATTTAGTCATTGGTATCCGGACATAAGTTTCTTATATTTAGATCACCAAGCAGTCATGTAAACGTTGTTATAGATTCGAGATCGATACGATTATCACATTTTTCCTATCCGCAGAGGTTGCTCATGTATCCCCATTTTCAAAAGACGCAAATATTAGACTATGGTGGGGAGGTTGCTGACATACTGACTGAACGGATTCTATATAAGAATACTTTATGATGCATTCTCAAGTTCAGTTAAACTCTTTTTCTATATTTTACAAGTGATACATGTAAGCAAACGTTGATTTAAGTTTCGAAATACGGTTCTGACCGAATCATAACAAACTCCTAAAATGTTGTTATTTTCGGAAACGGGGATGCCTGTATCTTTTACTTATTTAATTGTTTACTAATAACCTATATTTTTCCAGTATTATCTAAATTATTTTACCAATACGTCAATTTAATTAAAGGTGGAAACATGTATTTGATAACATTTTCTGTTTTGCAAAAAAGGATAAAATTAAGTGGTCGGCCGGAAGTTGGTTCGAGTGAATTTGGCGGTTACTGAATTTTGCGATATTTGCGGTTAAGACAAAGAGCGCTAAAATTATGTCCACCTAAATTAGATCTTTGATACGTATACATACGCAAAGCATAACAGATGAAAATTTAAAAAAAGAGTATTTAATGGGTATTTGAGATGTGTTATGTGAAAGTGACCAAAGTACCCAAATCATATAGTCGACCGAACTCGCGAATCATATACAAATATTGCTAATTCCGAAATATTTTAGATTCATAGTCATGGACCCCAGACAAAGGTGCAATCATGTGCGCGCGAGTAGAAAACATAGCCTGCTGATTACAATACAAAAATAATGTCTACATGTACGTATCTGTGGAATAAATCAGTAAAACTGAAAGTTCTGTATTTGAAAGCCATACTATGCTTCGGCTGAGGCCACCAGGTCGGAAAAATGTTTAGAAACGACCATATTGTAGGGGTCAACAGGGTCATGGTGTTACCGTTCCATTAAAATACATTGTGGCATCCTTTAAGAATCGTCTTGTTAGGGCTATTCCAATTGATGTCACAATGTAGAGTTTAATAGAAAAGCAAGAAAAGTGTCACAATTGTAAACATATTCTTTTTTCATTACGATGTACACCAAAATTTAAACGCGAAATATGCCATTTCATTAGACCGCGAAAGTTTGACATCGCAAATATTACGTGTTTTACAGTAGTAGGCGCCCTGATAAGTCAATTTACAGTCAAGTGGGCTAATAATTGCTACTCGTTTTGTTCAGGAAAGTATAAAGATAGGCAATGGATACAATTAGTTCCCCCATATGCCGTCCTCTAAACGTTTCTCGTTTTTTTGGCAGAGCGGGATACCAGCTAGTTACTGAATAAAACCCGAGGCTTACTGTCTGGCTTAACAATACAGTTGCAAAGATAATAATTTACATGTATATGTACCATGGTTGCAAATACAACATTATGTTGCTGAATACCCTTTCACCATATTTTCAATGGTGCAAATGCCAACATTTGATGGACATCCTTTAACTTTATTTGCTTACAAATATTGATCACCACTATAAAGACTTGAATATAGTTCAAGATGTAACCAAACTGATAAGTACATTATTGTTTAGTAACATTTGGCACAAACCAGAATGGGTATTTTGGAGCAATGGTCTCATGTTCAGGGCCGCTATTTCTACACTGCTTGTGAAAACCTATCTGACATTGCATTTTAAGACCCATAAGTCAAACTAACTGCCACGAATACAAGAAAAAGCAAGTGCAATACAATATGAAGGTCGGGTATATCATTTTTTTCTTTTCTTAAAGGTACGCAACTTCTTCATAAAAGCCATTTTATAGATTCAGAGGCTTAACATTTAAACGCAGTAATGTCAGCGTACTTCAGCGCGTGACCATCAAACAAAATTTATTTACATGTACATCAAAATTAAACCAGTCATTAATCAATCAAGAAAAAAAGGTAATTTACAATACCTTATGTTAGTCTGAATGTCCCTCAGAATTTAAAACACAAGTCCTTTAATAATTTCTGTTCCCAGAAGATAAAGTCTGTATGAGCGCATGAATATTTCCAATCATCCCAGAATGAAAGTCACAGAAGTAATCCAATATATTTAAATTCCAGTATAACTTATTTAACTATAGACTGGTGAAAGTTTACAAAGATGAATTAAATGAAAATCTGAGTTCTTTATGTATTATCTAGGAACATTCCAAAAATAGATTTTAACAGAAAGTACTCAATTCTGACATAATTTTATACCAGAAGATTCTTAATATTTACAAAGAAAGTTCTATCATTTTCTCAGTACTAAAAATAGTTATTCCAGAATGTTCTAAAGTACAATGTAAACAACTTGCTTATTTCAAACCAAGTAAACATCTAAAAGCTGCCAACTCATGGTAAAAGAAAATATATACACCAGTCAAACACCATATTCATAACAATAAGAACTTTATATGAGCTTGTCAGCTGGTTTTCAAGCAGGATACCTCATTTCGAAAAAATCCCCAAATTTGGGAAAAATTGCAATTTTGAGAAGGGATATGTTGCTCTGATTTATTCTTGTTCTATACGTCTCGACGAAAACTGCAAACAACAAATAGTGGTTGTAATGCTTAGCAAACATGGTTTTATTGATATGGGTTTTGACATGAATATCTATACCTTGCCACAAATATTTTGATCAGATCACTAAATCTGCTAATAGATGAGAATTTATGCTGTTTCTCATGCTTTTAATATGCTTCTTATATTATAACAGCCAGTCCCTGGCTTAGAAACTAAAATAAGTAACATTTTACCTTGCACAAGTTTGAAGATACCATTTATAATATAGATGATGGTGAACAATGAAGAAAATATACTATTGCACATGAGTCTATTTCTAAGAAGGCGGTATAGAAAAACTTAGTCGAACTCAAGGGACGTCATTATTTAGGGGTAGTCGAACTCAAGGGACATCTTTTTAGGGGTGTAGGGGTGTATTTTTTTACCACTGACGCAAGAAAATGCATCATGTTGTCATGTTTGTATTTCAACATGGAAATGAGGTTCTTTATTTGTTTACTTTTTTCTACTCATTTAAAATATTGTTGAAATGGTATGGCTAGCAACTGTTTTTCTCAGTAGTTTTGAGGAAAACTGTTTTCTATTATAATTACAGTAAAAGTAATACAATCAAACAAATTTCAATTCATTTCTGATATAACGTTTGCATCAGCTTAACAAGGCATAAGCCAATTGCCATGTGTCTTTTTCAGAAATGATGATATTTTACCAATTAATGTTTAAGCTTCTCATATGCAATAGATAAGATGATTCATCTTCGATAAGGACATTTGTACGAATGTGTCGAGTATAGTTATAAGTAGATTCCCATTTTTAATCACCACTCTATGCATTTCTTATAATACAGCATATTTCATAATGCTATTACATATCTAAAACCCCAAGCATTATTTAAATATAGGTTAGATAAGGCTCATGTTTGTGTCGTTAGGAAGTTAGAATATAACCATTTGACACACAGTACAAGTGAACAAGTTAAATGGTTTGCCTTGCAAAATCCAAACTTCCGTATGCAGAAAAATGTCATTTAATTGTAACAGTAACATCTTAGAAATCCGATCACAAACCGGTACATGTAAATTAATATCGTTGCATAAAAATTAGTGATCCGCGCTATAAACAAACATCGACACAAAACTATATGTTTACAAAGTAATGCACATGTCGTTAATAACAAGTTTTTGGACTTCCAATATAATCAGAGCGGGAACACTAAATTAAATCGCTACGCACAGCTGCATTACCTGCCTATTATATACTCGGGCAAAATGTAACGATACCGACTACTGGCCATCTTTTCAAGGAACCCATTACATATTGGGGTCATTGTAGCTCAAAGATGTTTGGAGTTACGCCAAGGAACAAGATGATTAGATATCGGCAACCCATTCTTCGATAGGATTTAATTGGAATGCACCTCAATGCTGTGAAACGCAGGAATAAATTTTGCATTGCGCCAAAAGTTCATAATGCAGGAATTTCGAAAAACGCTTAAATTTGTCCATATCTTGTGTCCAAACTTTACAGTGTGAGGTTTGAGGGCTGGATTTGGATTTTGATTGTTTCAGTTCCTGGTCTTTGCATACTTTTTACTTTTATATTCTCCGATTTCTCAGAATATCTCCATTTGAATTGAAAACATATCGACTATTATGGTGTCATTATTATGTACATGTTGGTCTTTTTCAAACTTTCTTCATAAACAGTTTTGTTATGTCATTGTTTGCATTACACAAAGACAAATTGGAATAATTGGTAAACGCCTGCTAGCCGTTACGGTTTCGAATTCCTGTGGAAATCCCTCTAAAAGTGGTATTTTAGCCTTAGCAACAGTATAGCAACCACTTAAGTCGTTTTTAAAGAATAACAGTACACAGACTTGTGTTCCAGTTTGCACATCGGAAGTAATCAAATTTCAATTTCTAACGCCTGCTGTAATGTATGGAGCACGGAATCTTGGAAATAGATATTCACAAACCAAAATTAAGTGACTTTGAACTAGAGCAATTCTAATGGTGATACTCTGCGAAAAGAAAATTTACTTTCTGCTTATTTATAAGACCCTTGTAGCATGTGTAGTTATAAGAAACAAAATCAAATAAGTTGTTTAAAATGCAAATGAATACTGTTTTGAAAAAGGTAAGCACTAAACTTCATAACTTGAGTAGTTGTTATAGCAGAACAAAGAATTTCATGTATAGGACCGTTTGGACACAGCGTATATAGCTGTTACACAAATTTTAAGAAATGGTCTGATGCATATCCGTCAAGTCCACTTTTTGTTAAGGTTGACTGCCTATTTTAGCACAGTTTGAACAGTTTCTGCCACAGCTGACTGCTTATACTGATATTTAACACTTTGCCATGACAGCTTTAATATTCACATAAACTATTTCTGCTGCAGATGCGTCTGATAACCGAAATTAAGATGATTTGACTTTCACTGATTTGAATATCATCAGTTTGACACAAAAGTGCTGGCAGAACGAGAAACACTACAGTAGTTGCACTTCCTGAACAGTCTGGCCTTGGTCTACATGGTTTGCTCTGACATTCCTGTCCCAATATTTAGTGAAGTGGTCACCTTTTACAGATCATTTTTGAACATTTATTTGCTTGTAAGATCAAATTCGTATCTGTGTTTACATATCACTTGTCAGAGTGAAGAAAAAGACCGGGCCGCGTAGCGCAATCGGTAGGGCACCTGACTCATAAGTCAGAGGTCCTGGGTTCGAAACCCGGTCTGGCCACATACTTTCGTTTCTCCTTCCGCTGATTCAAGGACGGCAGTTGTCAGTTACTGGCGAAAGTATGTGCAGTTAGTAATGGTTAACCGCTTAGGAGGTCTAAGCCTGCCCAGGAATAGTATGGTTAGGTTAACTGACCGTCCCGGCATGACCATACCTGTTTACCGTGGACGTTAAGCAATAAATAAATCAATCAATCAATCAACAGAGGGAAAATCCAAGTATATTCAATTTTATGTACAGGCTATACCGTAAAATGAATAAGACAAAGAAGGAAATCTATCAAAATCCAATTACATGTATGTCTATGCAAAGACATATATCAATTAGCATCAGTCTCTGGAAAGCCTAAATTGCCTTGGTGAAAGCCAATCAACAAGAAACTGTTGCTCACGACCTTGTAATGTCTGTATACCGTTTATTCAAGGCCTTCTAAATATTTGTTTTAGGGCCAATTTCCACAAATATCTAGTTTGAGCTAAGAAAACAGTTCAAATATTTCAATAGCAGAGTCTTAGCATTCGAATCAGGAAGTCAAATATTTGGCCCTTTCCATACTTTCATTTTTAGGAGCCATAGAGATGACTTCTAAGCAATTATTTACGCACAACTAGCAATGGTGAATGATTCTGAACAGAGCACTGATTGCACAATCATAGTACGCTAAATCATACAGGTATGCAATCCCTTATTCAGTGAATAAACCTTACCACCACTGAACTAGAAAGTGTAAACAGTTTTTAAAATTCGTAAAAGTTCTATAATAAACCCGTCAAATCTTTGTTCCTGTAGAATTAGTCAATGAAAATAAAAGTCCGGTATGTGAAAGCCCTACCATGCCTCGGCCGAGGCCATAAAATCGGTAAAAAGCCCAGAAAGGCCACAATGCAGAGAGCAACCAGATCATGGTGTTATTCATAACCTTTTAAACGTCGATCCAAGCATCGCCCTATGTTAACTCTGTGTCAACAGTTTACTGGTAAACGACTAAAAGACCCCCAACCCCTGCCACCAGCCCTTATCAATTCATGACCCAATGTTGCAAGAAGGAACTTCTGCTGGGGACGTATTTATAAAACGACTTAAGTGGTTGCTATGCTGTTGCTAAGGCTAAATTTCTATGAAGGAGATTCCCTACAACTATTGAATTTGCTCTGGAGGAACAGTCTTCAGGCTGAATTTCTATGAAGGAGATTCCCTACAACTATGAAATTTGCTCTGGAGGAACAGTCTGGAACAATGAAATTTGCTCTGAGGGAACAGTCTGGAAAAATTTCATAGTTGTAGAGAATCTCCTTCAAAAAAATTTCGCCTTAGCAACAACATAGCATCCACTTAAGTCGTTTAATAAATACATCCCTTGGTTCCTTATCGCAAGATGGTATTGTTGTCCTTGTCAGTGGTTTAGGTAACTTGTTTTGTGAGTGATATTTTCGTTGGGAAGCTGAAAGCCCGCCTAGCTGGGATTGCATTTCGTGAGCTGCCAATTTACCATACTAACTATTTCCCGTGTTTAGCTTTGAGAGCACGTTTAAGGATTGGGTTGTCATACTTCCTCATCGTTGTCTATCTTTTTACTTTTAGTAAACAGCACCCTCTTTCTAGCAGGAGATCAGAGTGTTACGTATAGTATAAAATCAAAAAACAAAGAAACCGGCACAACAAGTCCTTACAAGTTGCCACAGAGCCACACTAATATCAAACGATGACTGAATTTCGTTGGTTATCAGACAGAGTGTACACCACCCAGACTATTTAAATATAAATATACCGAATTTAGTGCGACAAAAGTATTTTTAAAGGTGATGGACGGGTGTCGACAGGCAATGAGCGGTCGTCTCTGAGGCGCAGTTACTGACGCATTCCGCTAGACATGGTAGTGGTGGACATCAGGTAAGAGAGACCTTCGTATGAATTCGCGATCGAAGGTGTCCCTCACCGAGCCACCTTTAGCCATGTGTCTCGAGAAACAAGACAGACGAGGGCATAAGGAAGATAATCGATGCTATAAAAGTCAAAATAATCCAAAAGAATGGAAGTCAAACTCCGGCAAAATGACCAGTCAGCCTTAATTTTAGCCGGTTAAGCAATTTAACCTGAGGTTACTTTAAATCAGTATTTTAATAGTAGACCCAATGCTACATGTAAATATAAACAATCTAGACCTGTCTTTAAAAGGGTCGTTTTGGAAGAGATTAAATTGTTCGCAATTGCATTTGGAATGGACAAACCAATCTCATAGCACACTTTTAAAGCCGTTTTTTAGGTATCTTATATTCTAGCAAAAGGGAATACCCACTTTTTATTACCACACCCCACCGCCTGAGAACGTTGCGTGTAAAGATGACGGTAAAGATTAAATGGCTTTGTAAATCATAATCTTCATCCTACAGATATTGCTAAAATAAAACCTCTAGGTTCTGATATAGTTTCTTGACGTAATCAGTGGATCCTAACGAGTAAATTTCATACGGATACAATAATGAGTGTCAATGATTATACGGAACATTGCGTATAAATATGTAGCTCGACCACGGCAAATGTCCCTATAGAACTCTTTGAGAGTTGACACACATTTCGCTCTGCGATAACCCTCTGACAACAATTTACTGGTGAGTACCTTCCTTCTATCAACCAATTCTGGATAGTTGAAACAACCTCTAGCAAATAATATTAAACCATCATTAAGCATATATTAGCCATCACAGTGTTTGTGTAATGGTAATTCTTGCAATCTACGTAATGAACATCAATACTAACTGTGTTTAGCTAGTAGTTCTTGCGTTCTGCAATTTCCGTCATGTCCAGCTATCAATATTTAACAATATTTAAATCTGAACTGCACTGATTAGAACTACAGAGCGACGATTCATGCCAGCCAACTGAGCTATACATTGTGTCCATAGTATTTATTTGATCAGAAAATAAAATAAATCCCTTATTTCTTCAACATTGTAATATTTATAATTAGCAGACGAGCTATCATCTTATAATAGCTAGGTGGCATCAAGCATCACATGACCCACCTTGATCTCTACAGCATGTCATATTTTGCAAGATGCAAATGTTTAAATTGTTTAAATGCTAATGAATTAATTTTCTTTCCGTTCCGGTTTGTACTTAAAAGAAATACTTGTATCAGAAACAGATACAGCAAAACAAAACCTTAATTGCACACTTCTTTAAGCAAGTCTCTGGATTACTACCTCTAAGGCCTGGTGTTATGTCACAGTTATAACTCAGATTAACAAGTCCATGGTCTATTTTACCGTGAGGCGCAATGAAAAATTTGGTGTTTCGAATGCTAATCCGAATAATAAGTCCAACCTAAAATCAATTAACCCCGAATTCTCTCTTTCTCTCTCTCTCTCTCTCTCTCTCTCTCTCTCTCTTAAATCTCGACAGGCAACGGGTTTCTGGTCTTTAAAGGGTTAATAATGATTGTTTGCTCATTCACCCTAAAATATCTTCACCGTACATAAACCGACATGTGACATACTATCCTAAGTGTCTTGACTGATAAGTTTGTTGACAGATAGATAACTTTAAACTATTTTTGTACTTTCTTATAGATGAAGTACTTTTTGAGTCCTATGATAATCGCTGATCTTTAAATACAAGATAACTTATTGACAATGTCTAAAAATTGACGTGGTTTACTTATGGTATTTGTTGTTAGTTTTCAGTCCTCATCTCTGACTCATCGTAGGCCTTATCCGTGATTTGTTTGTTTCCGGTGATGATTCTTTGATGAGTTAGGAAACCTTCATGCGCACCAAACAACTAACTTGATGTTTCAAACCACTGCAGAAGCAGGGGGCGAGGTTTGGGCCCAGTAAAACTAGTTTAAGCCCCCCCACCCCATTAAAACAGATATTGATGCTCTTTTTAGGAAACAGAAGCTCATTCGGTTTACTGTGCGTGTCGTTCGTACATTTGTGTAAATTTCTGTGTGTGTGTGCATTTTCCCTATCTCTTTACTTTTAAACATTGGGCTGCTAACTGATATGCACTGTAGTCTTTCACTTACTTATGATAACCAGATACCATTATGCCATTGGTTTTCTGTTGGCTAGTTTTTCTTTTTGGCGTTGCATGATAGCACTGCTTGCAAAGTCGGACGCATTCATAACCATGGCATTCTTTAAGAGTGAACAACAGTTTATTGTATAAGAATCGCAGTAAAAAAATAGAAATGCCCAGTCATGTAAATGATGACCGTTAAGTACGTTACCGGTTCCCGGTTCCTGGTTCCCAGTTCCCGGTTCCCGGTTCCCGATTCCTGGTTCCCGGTTCCCGGTTCCCGGTTCCTGGTTCCCGGTTCCCGGTTCCTGGTTCCCGGTTCCCGGTTCCTGGTTCCCGGTTCCCGGTTCCTGGTTCCCGGTTCCTGGTTCCCGGTTCCCGGTTCCTGGTTCCCGGTTCCTGGTTCCCGGTTCCTGGTTCCCGGTTCCTAGTTCCCGGTTCCAAGTTCCCGGTTCCTGGTTCCCGGTTCCCGGGTTCCTGGTTCCGCTTCCTGATTCCAAGTTCCCGGTTCCTGGTTCCCGGGTTCTAATTCCCGGTTCCAAGTTCCCGGTTCTTGGTTCCCGGTTCTTGGTTCCCTGTTCCTGATTCCCGATTCCAGGTTCCCGGTTCCCGGTTCCTAATTCCCTGTTCCAAGTTACCGGTTCCTGGTTCCCGGTTCCCGATTTCTCGCTGCGCCAACTATATAATAATCAGTATTATTCATAAGGAACTGTTTCCCTGTTTCTCTTTTGCAGTTCTTTCAGATCTATGTGTTTTTTTTCCATATAAGGAACAAGGAACTAGTTCCCGGTTCCCGATTCCCGATTCCCAGTTCTCGATTATATCAGGCTTTCTTTTGTTTACAAAGTTGAATTCGTTGTATTAAAGCATTACATTTACTTTGTAGCAACATCATCCAATGCCTGATATCATGCGTTATTTCAATAATAGATTATTTATGCAACTTGGTTTAAACCGCTTTTTGTTCAATAAGGAACCGGGAACTGGTTCCTTGTTGCCAATTTGTCGTTTTTAAACAATGATGATGGATATACAAATAAGGAACAAGAACTAGTTCCCGGTTCCCGATTCTCAGTTCCCGATTAGATTTTTTTCTGAGTTAGAAAAAAGCATTGATAAGAAGTGACTTTTCACATTTACTCGATTGCAACACCATTATACGCCTTACAGCATGTTATATGTCAGAACAAATATTAATATGCCAAATATTAAGTAATTAGTATTGTTCATAAGCAACCGGAAATTGTTTCCTTGTTGCCTTTTGGCAGTTCTCTCATATTGATGATTTCTTTCCAAATAAGGAACAAGGAACAAGATCCCGGTTCCCGGTTCCCGATTCCCAGTTCCCGATTATTTTGTACTTTCAATTCTTGCTTACAAAATTGAATTAATTGTTAAAAAAGCATCACATTTAGTCTGTGGCAAAACCATCTTATGCCAAATAATATGTTATATGTCAAAAAACAATTATTCATGCAACTTCATTTAAACCGCTTTTTGTTCTATAAGGAACCGGGAACTGGTTCCTTGTTGCCGATTGGCCGTTTTCAAACAATGGTGATGGATATACAAATCAGGAACAGGCAACTAGTTCCCGGTTCCCGATTCTCAGTTCCCGATTAGAATTTGCATTTTCTTTTAGTTACAAAGAAGAATTCATAAAAACAAATGACTTTTTCACATACACCCGATTGCAACATCATTTAATGCCTTATACAACATGTTATATGTCAGAATACATATCGCTGCGCCAACTAAATAATAAACAGTATTATTCAAAATGGACTGTTTTCTTGTTCTTTTTTTGCAGTTCTTTCAGATCGATGTGGTTATTTTTTCAAATAAGGAACAAGGAACTAGAGCCCGGTTCCCGGTTTCCTATTCCCGATGTCCAGTTCCCGATAACATTGTGCTTTCGAACTGTTTCCTTGGTCCCCTTTTGCAGTTCTTTCAGATCAATGTGTTGTTTGTTGTTTTTTTCAAATAAGAAACAAGGAACTAGTTCCCGGTTCCCGGTTCCCGATTCCCGATTCTCAGTTCCCGATTATATTAGGCTTTCGTTTGTTACTTACAAAGTTGAATTCATTGTATTAAAGCATTACATTTACTTGGTAGCAACATCATCTAATGCCTAATATCATGCGTTATTTCAATAATAGATTATTTATGCAACTTGGTTTAAACCGCTTTTTGTTCAATAAGGAACCGGGAACTGGTTCCTTGTTGCCGATTTGTCGTTTTCAAACAATGATGATGGATATACCAATAAGGAACAAGAACTAGTTCCCGGTTCCCGATTCTCAGTTCCCGATTAGATTTTTTTCTTAGTTAAAAAAAAAGCATTGATTAGAAGTGACTTTTCACATTTACTCGATTGCAACACCATTATACGCCTTACAGCATGTTATATGTCAGAACAAGTATTGATATGCCAAATATTAAATAATTAGTATTGTTCAAAAGCAACCGGAAATTGTTTCCTTGTTGCCTTTTTGCAGTTCTCTCATATTGATGATTTCTTTCCAAATAAGGAACAAGGAACTAGATCCCGGTTCCCGGTTCCCGATTCCCGATTCCCAGTTCCCGATTATATTAGGCTTTCGTTTGTTACTTACAAAGTTGAATTCATTGTATTAAAGCATTACATTTAGTCTGTGGCAAAACTATCTTATGCCAAATAATATGTAATATGTCAAAAAACAATTATTCATGCAACTTCATTTAAACCGCTTTTTGTTCTATAAGGAACCGGGAACTGGTTCCTTGTTGCCGATTGGCCGTTTTCAAACAATGGTGATGGATATACAAATCAGGAACAGGCAACTAGTTCCCGGTTCCCGATTCTCAGTTCCCGATTAGAATTTGCATTTGCTTTTAATTACAAAGAAGAATTTATATGAACAAATGACTTTTTCACATACACCCGATTGCAACATCATTTAATGCCTTATACAACATGTTATATGTCAGAATACATATTGCTGCGCCAACTAAATAATAATCAGTATTGTTCATAAGGAACTGCTTTCTTGTTCTTCTTTTGCAGTTCTTTCAGATCGATGTGGGGTTTTTTTTTCAAATAAGGAACAAGGAACTAGTTCCCGGTTCCCGGTTTCCTATTCCCGATGTCCAGTTCCCGATTACATTGTGCTTTCGAACTGTTTCCTTGGTCCTCTTTTGCAGTTCTTTCAGATCAATGTGTTGTTTGTTGTTTTTTTCAAATAAGGAACAAGGAACTAGTTCCCGGTTCCCGGTTCCCGATTCCCGATTCTCAGTTCCCGATTATATTAGGCTTTCGTTTGTTACTTACAAAGTTGAATTCATTGTATTAAAGCATTACATTTACTTGGTAGCAACATCATCTAATGCCTAATATCATGCGTTATTTCAATAATAGATTATTTATGCAACTTGGTTTAAACCGCTTTTTGTTCAATAAGGAACCGGGAACTGGTTCCTTGTTGCCGATTTGTCGTTTTCAAACAATGATGATGGATATACCAATAAGGAACAAGAACTAGTTCCCGGTTCCCGATTCTCAGTTCCCGATTAGATTTTTTTCTTAGTAAAAAAAAAGCATTGATTAGAAGTGACTTTTCACATTTACTCGATTGCAACACCATTATACGCCTTACAGCATGTTATATGTCAGAACAAGTATTGATATGCCAAATATTAAATAATTAGTATTGTTCAAAAGCAACCGGAAATTGTTTCCTTGTTGCCTTTTTGCAGTTCTCTCATATTGATGATTTCTTTCCAGATAAGGAACAAGGAACTAGATCCCGGTTCCCGGTTCCCGATTCCCGATTCCCAGTTCCCGATTATATTAGGCTTTCGTTTGTTACTTACAAAGTTGAATTCATTGTATTAAAGCATTACATTTAGTCTGTGGCAAAACTATCTTATGCCAAATAATATGTAATATGTCAAAAAACAATTATTCATGCAACTTCATTTAAACCGCTTTTTGTTCTATAAGGAACCGGGAACTGGTTCCTTGTTGCCGATTGGCCGTTTTCAAACAATGGTGATGGATATACAAATCAGGAACAGGCAACTAGTTCCCGGTTCCCGATTCTCAGTTCCCGATTAGAATTTGCATTTGCTTTCAATTACAAAGAAGAATTTATATGAACAAATGACTTTTTCATATACACCCGATTGCAACATCATTTAATGCCTTATACAACATGTTATATGTCAGAATACATATTGCTGCGCCAACTAAATAATAATCAGTATTGTTCATAAGGAACTGCTTTCTTGTTCTTCTTTTGCAGTTCTTTCAGATCGATGTGGGTTTTTTTTTCAAATAAGGAACAAGGAACTAGTTCCCGGTTCCCGGTTTCCTATTCCCGATGTCCAGTTCCCGATTACATTGTGCTTTCGAACTGTTTCCTTGGTCCTCTTTTGCAGTTCTTTCAGATCAATGTGTTGTTTGTTGTTTTTTTCAAATAAGGAACAAGGAACTAGTTCCCGGTTCCCGGTTCCCGATTCCCGATTCTCAGTTCCCGATTATATTAGGCTTTCGTTTGTTACTTACAAAGTTGAATTCATTGTATTAAAGCATTACATTTACTTGGTAGCAACATCATCTTATGCCTAATATCATGCGTTATTTCAAAAATAGATTATTTATGCAACTTGGTTTAAACCGCTTTTTGTTCAATAAGGAACCGGGAACTGGTTCCTTGTTGCCGATTTGTCGTTTTCAAACAAGGATGATGGATATACTAATAAGGAACAAGAACTAGTTCCCGGTTCCCGATTCTCAGCTCCCGATTAGAATGTGTTTTTTTAGTTACTACGAAGCATTGATAAAAGTGGCTTATCACATTTACCCAATTACAGCATTATTATATGGCTTTCAATATGTTATATGTCAGAATAAATACTATTGTGCCAACTATTTAAACATCAGTATTATTAAATAAGGAAGCGGAAACAGGTTCCTTGTTACCTATTTGCAGTTCTCTCACATTCATGATTGTTTTACAAATAAGGAACAAGAAACTAGTTCCTGGTTCCCGGTTCCTGATTGCCGATTTTCGGTTCCCGATTATTTTGTACTTTCTCTTCTTACTTACAAATTTGAATTCATTGTAACTAAAGCAACACATTTACTTGGTGGCAACATCATATTATGCCTAATATCATGTCATGATGCCCTTTTGCAGTTCCCTCACATTTATAATTCTTCCTGCAGATAAGGAACAAGGAACTTGTTCCTGGTTCCCGATTCCCAGTTTCCGATTATTTTGTGCTTTCGGTTCTTACTTACAACGGATATAACTGTATATGTACGTATTAGAAATCAGAAGAGAAATTTATATCTACGAATCAGTGACATGTGAAGTGAAAATATTGTTAATGTTTAGAAATATAGAGGCTGCGATGAAGAGAGTTACGGTGAAAGGGAAACTATATTTGTATGTAAAACTTCTTCAAATAAATATTGTTTAAACCAAAGGGAAACTATTTACATCGACGGGTAACGGTACATAATCAACAAATGAGGGACTCAAAAACAAGAATGCTGTTCGTTAATAAGCACCGGAGTATATGTGTTCACCAAAGAATCTTGCCTGTTCTATAAAATATATTCAGACAGCACGTCATTAACACGTGCGATTGGTTGGTTGGTTGATTTGATGCTTAACGTCCACGGTAAACAACTAAGGTCATGTCGGGACGGTCAGTTAACCTAACCACACTATTCCTGGGCGGGCTTAGACCTCCTAAGCGGTTAACCAGTACTAAGTGCACATACTTTCGCCAGTAACTGACAACTACCCTTCTTGAATCAGCGGAAGGAAAAGGTAAGATGTTAGAAGTAAGAACACGTGCGAAAGAAAATTAATTCATTAAAGTCTGTTCCGCGGAATGCGACAGTAAGTGTGGCTTGGAGAGGGATGCCTACCGAGATCTGCCCATCCTCGCTTTTTTGTCAAACTTTTTTGGTTTTTCAACACTGAAGAAGTTAAATACAGAACCTGTCGCACTAAGTTTGGTATGGATACATTTTATATTAAAACCCATATTAAATAGGGTAAGCTAATCTGCACCATCAGGAACAATTTATTTCCTTTGTTTCAACTTGACAAGAGTTATCATTTGACAATGTGATCTACTTATTGTATGTAGATGAACAATATATTTTACACTGTGTTTGCTTTTTTTAATACAGGAGAACGCATATGCTCAAAATTCTTTACCTCCCTAATATTAAAGAGATAACAGAGATGGAAGGAATATTGACCCCCGCCTAATCAGTCTCACCGTCTTTAAATCCTGGAAGTGTTATTATTACAATTATTTATGTTGCTGGAGTTGATATTTTTTTTGTTATTATTGCTGCTGCAGCTGCTGCTGCTGTGGTGTGTGACGTTTACTACCAGCCCAAGGTGACAGTTTTAGCTCACCTGAGCATATTGTGTTCAGTCTAATAGACGTGGATATCTGTCATCCGCCGTCTGTAAAAGCGTTGCGTATTTGAAAACAAGGACAGAATACCGCAAAAGCCGCGTAGGGACTTCGTATTCGTACTTCAAACCTCTAAATTCTTACTTCTAACATCTTACCTTTTACTTCTAACATTTTATTTAACTTCTTACTTCTAACATCTTACTTCTAACTTTTATTTCTAACTCGCTACTTCTTAATTCTTCTTACATCTAACCTCCGAACTTTTAACGAAGACATACACATTACCACATCCATTATATATACATACACCAATCAAGCGAATGGTGTCGCCCCTGATCAGGCTACGCGTTCCTTAACAGTTTTTCGAATATTTCGGTTCCAGATGAGAGTACAAAATCTGCGCTGTGTATGTTTATGGCTTACACTATTCGCGGGAAGCAGCTAGATGCATGTCTCTTCATACCATACCTAGATCAGCCTGCGAATCTGCCCCTTCTGATTAGGGATCCGCGCTGTCTGATCAGGGTCTGCACTGTTTACATCTCAAATGTAACTCTGCTCCAGGAAGGAATAGTGACGGCTCTGGTCAGACTGCGTGAATGCACAGATAGATCTGCCTTTACAATGTTAATAAAGGAGGACTTGACTAATGTCACCCGTATTGTTCGTACTTGATTATGGGTGATCTAAGTTATCACTAGTCATGTCGTTCCTTACGGCCTTTGTGAAGAGTGTGAAGGCAGAGCTTCCTGCTCATTCGCGCAATCCGACGAGGGACCAGCGTGTACATTGTTATCTAGAAACATCGAAAATGCTTAATTGATCTGACTGCGCTTCTCGTGACACTTTCATGGCAAAAGTAGACTCAGATCAGACTGTGACTGCATCTACATTACTCACTGGAAGAATCTAGAATGCTTCTTTTATCTGTAAGCAAGTGAAGACATTGATCTGACTGCGCGTCCCCTAAGACTTTAGCGACCAGTTTTTACACTGATAATCTTGCAAATCCGTTCTTTCTGATCAGTTTCTACCTTGTTCGATGGAAACATGTAAAATGCTTTCTTGGTGTGTAACGGAACGAACAGACTGCTTGTTTCTAAAGACTTTTGCGACCAATGTAGAATCAAATCAGCCTCCAAATCCACACTTGTTTATCAGGATCTATACTATTTGCCAGTAGCATCTCGACATCCTGAAATATATACTTAACTTACCATCGAACACTATCTATAGACCTTGGTCAGGCTAACAAAGGAACTGGGGTCAATCCGATTCTAGACCACATGGTTTATACTTGACGTGGTCCATAGGAATATAGTGGCGTGGTAGAGTGGTCATAAGATTTTGATAAGGGATGATTTTATTTAGTTACACCGGATTTTAAAGAAACTCTACGTTTGTCTATTGTTCATTTTCTTAGTGCAAACAATCTGTTTGAATTCCTTGATTAGATATGTCTCATGTCCATGGGTGCTGGACCGCTGATATCATTCTACGTCTCGTTGCACAGTAAAAGGAAAAATAAGAAGACATAGACTGAAGAAGAGGTGGGAAGACAATATTAGGGAGTGACAAGGATGGACTTTACTAGCTCAACTAGGGCAGGTGAAAACAGGACTAGGTTGCGTTGTTTGCTTCCTGGTGATGGCAGTGACTTTCTGAACAGGAGGAGAGTTATTCCTAGGTTGTTTTAATGGGGAAAATGTTTTTCTAATTTAATGTCGAAGCAACACGAAAATCTATATATTGGAGAAGAATTAAACATAAACACTATGAGCTCTCTTTAAAATCATGAATACCGTTCTGTAAATGTCAGTAAATTTTGCGTTTCTTGTTAAATAGAAAACAAGTCGTATCAACAAGAAACCAAGTCATTATAACGAGAAACAACTCACAGATACACGGAACCAGTTGTTATTACGAGAAATACCCAAGTCCCATACGTCTTGCCGAGGCTTCTGAGAAGATGTGGGCGGGGGGGGGGGGGGGGAGGGGAACGGGGTGTGTTTGGGGCTGGGTGCCGTGAGGAACATGACTAGGATCACTGACGCTGATTCATTGTGTAGCAGGAAACTTGTAATATGGAGAAATGCTTACAGCTCTGTCCATCCGGATGATGTAACTATTATTTACTTTTGCTGTGATAGACCAAGAGTGCCAGGATCTAAGCAGCATGTGCACCTGCTATTTGATCTCTACACAAGCTGTATGCCTTCAACTTCCTAATGATACTTTACTTAGACATTGCGCAATGAATCTAATAGCTTTCACACCTAAATGTCAGACACGGCCTTGCCAATACATTTATCTTGTACATACTATCAGACAAAACTGACACTGTTACCTCAGATATAATGTTGCACATAACCTGATAATGATTTGCATACACTTACACTTTAGACAGATTAAGCACCAGAATCGTGCACCGTGTTTTCAAGCTACAGAGGGTGGACAAAAGTGTTCGTTAAATCGTGACGTTGCCGTTGACTTTAGTGCATTTCCACTTTTGCTGAAAAATTAATCATATGAGAAGCGTAAAGTAGACCTTCATGAAAATAATACTAATGTGTAGCTAAATGATTTATGCAATATACCAAATATTTTTGTACGTTTTCGATCTCTAGTTTCAGAGTTGTGATTATTTAAAGATCACGTAATTGTTTGACGTCAATGATGACGTTAGCAAAATTTACCGCAAGAAAATACCTAAATGAGGTTAAAGTCGTTCCAAATAGAAATAATATTGCACAAGTAATGTAGCTAGACATCGGTGCACTTTCCATGTAAATATCTGTTATACTTTTCTCACAATATATTTTGCGCTAAAAGAAAAAATGCATTAAAGTCAATGGTAACGTCATGATTTAACGAACACTTCTGTCCACCCTCTGTACTACGAAAATTGTCATTAAATGTTACCGCAATCAGACAGACAGTAATTGTTTCGACAACTTACTCGAGTTATTACCCTTGGTTTTAGGTAGTTGGATTTTCGTTTTAACAAAACGTCTTTTCGTCATTTCGATTTGGATCCTCGTCATACGAAATGGTTTCTCGATACTACGAGTAAGCACCTCCTTATAACGAACTGGCTTCTCGTTATATCGAGTTAGTTTCTCTTTATAACTGATTAGTTTCTCATTGTTACTTGTTTGCTTCTCTTTATAACGAACCCGTTTATAGTTGTTACGTGTAGGCTTCTTGTTATAACGAATTGATTTATCGTTATTTCGATAACATATTTTTTCGAATTTGATATGTCCTTTTAGACTTCCGTAGTATATTATCATATATCAGTTCTGTTGAGTGATGTAGGGCCTCGTGTCCTCTTGTTAACTATGCTATTCTACCACGAATTTAGCAAAACAGGACAAATCAGTGGCTTTTACTAATCTTACAATAAGAGTTAGATGTAGACGTTAACCCATTCCCACTTTACAGGCTGACATAGTCAACTACATGGTCTCAACTAAAAGCCTTCGATTTTGCAAATCTACGCTTAAACTAGCTGAAAAAGAAAATGATTTTGAAGTACGTCAAACATGTATGTTTATTTATTCATATTTTCATATATTTGTAAACATGCATTTTTATGAAAAGACATTGTCATGGCTAATGGTTCTTGACGATCAACAACAAAAAAATGTTTTATTACAAGCAGATGAAAAGCAAATCCATCAAACGAGATTGTTGCTTGATTGTGCTAAATGACAGTTATGTATCTTAAGGTGGTCATAATCACTGTGGCGAATACACAAATCTGCATAAATGATAAAAATACAACAGATATTCCCAAAACTTAACAAATGCTTCAATTAAAATTTCCCAAAATGCCTGGCTTGTTGACGTTAAAAAAGGTTTATATGAGTAAAAATCAAAGGATAATTTTCTGTGCCAAAATTTAAGACATCAGCATTGTTATTGAAAATTTATAGAGGTGTGAAGTAACGTAAATATATTACTAAGAGCGTCCTAGCAATTATTTTTTTCCACCTCTTTCACGCATTTTGTAGTTGAGCAGATAAAAACGAGGTAGCCCGGGCCCAAATTTTTTGACTTTATTATGAAGAATAGACATGGTAGTCTCCTTTTTCAAGGTTGGACATTTGCACTTGCCGACTTGCCTTGAATACTGTGTGTTTGATAAAGGTAAACCTGCGTATCCTGTATTCAATGATTGAACCGAGTATGTATTTACCTTGTACATGGTCGAATATTTCAGATTTAGCTGTTTTTTTTTTCATATGTTCGACCTTACAATTTGAGAAAGAGTTGGACCAAATAATTGCCGGGAAGCTCTTCTCTATGTATCGAAGTACCTTCAGACCTATATTCATTTTTAATACCGTTTCTGACTTTTTTTTAATTTGCGCAGAAAATCACACTTGGATTTGTCCTTAAAAGCACATTTTTATCACAATATGGCTATTTTTGATATTCTTAACTGTAAAGAAGAACACATATCAGGAGCCTGCTAATTTTCTGGGAGATAAGTTAATTTTTTATGGTTTTATTCAGATTTTTATATTTACCACAAATCAACATCTAAATATAAAAAAGCCCCATATACAATCTTAGACAAATGTGAAAAAGAAACTAGCCATGCAAAGCCAAAATCAATCACAACCACTATGAGTCCTCTAAAAAGAGAACATACTAACAAGTTAATAAAGCCAAGCATCATAAATGTAAAAGGCATATCTTAAAAAGTATACATCTTAAGAACTGATGTTCTTTAAACTTTAAAATCCCAGTTAGTTTTACTGAGAGTTTAGTTACTTTTATTTTTCTTCCTCTCCCATTGTCGAAGCAACATGGAGATCTGTTAATTGCGGGAGAATAAATGTAAAATCCATGACCTCATATTAAAACCAAGACTATTGTTCTATAGGATTGATGATGAGGCACTCTCTGTGTAGTGTTTCTTATGAATGCGTACAGAAGCAAAAATATATAACGTAAATTAAGAAGATTTTCCCGGGATTGATTCATCAAAATGACGTAAAAGACTAGCAAAAGAAGCCATGCATTCTTATAAATGTACACAATCCACTCTGATAAATGCACAGAATTAAAATTTATATCCGAAAGAAAGATACTTATTCTAACACAAACATGCAGGACACCATTATCATTGAATGATCTGTACGATCTTGACATTTGAATTGGGCACCTAGGTCTTGCGCGCGCCAAATCGTCTTGACATTTGTACCAAGTTACAGGATTTTAAAATCCATCATCAACTAAGAAAGTTGTAACAGACCGAATCTAGTCTAGTCTTTTCTATCCCGTAACTTTGTAGGGCCGTTTGGGCAGCATTGGTGAATTGAAAACAATCCCTTTCTACCTTGTCCTGTTAACAGCTACCCTAGTGTAGCTGGCAAAGTCCATCTCTGTCGATTATTTAATATTATCTTTACACCTCTTCTGTTTATCCCTTCTTTTCCTTTCATGGTGCCCTGTAGAGTTGTCTCTGCTAAACCAGAAAACCTTGAGACGTAGACAAATATCTTAGTTTCCGTTTCCTGACTATCGTCAGGAGTTCCTCATATTCTCCAATGGCTGCTTGGATTTTTCTGCAAACCTCCTCGTAGGTTATGTGGTCCTTGTACGAACTATTTAATAACTTCCGGTAGCATCTCATCCAAAAAGCATGCATTTTTTTCTCTCTCACTCTGCTGTTAAGGCCAATGACTCACAGGCATACAGAAATATAGAAATAACAACGAAGGGCACCAGTTTCACACCGGGTAGGCGGCAATCGAAAACGCTCGTGCAATCGACGAAATCGGATCAAAAACAGTTAGAAACAGCCTTTACGATTACAAACTGGCTACAATTTGCAATCGAATACGCTGTTTTGCAATCGAAAACGCTGTTTGATCCGCGTTAATCGATTTTTAAGAGCATTTTCGATTGCCGCCTACCCGGTGTGAGTTTCGGATTTGAACAAATAGATATGTTGTCATCTCTCCAAATTGGCTGAAGCTTTGTAAGAGCTGCAATGAGTTGTGCAGAACTTGAGTGAACCTCGGGTTTTGAGCATCATCTTGCTCCAATGCAATTGAAGCTTGTTACGGTGCCCAGCTTCTGTTCTGTTACCTTCATCTCCCTCTGGATGTCATTAGCGCTGTTTGTCATCAGTTTGGTTTTCTCCATCTTTAAGCTAGGGCCGATCGTTCCTGCCCTTCCTCAGCTTCAGCATTTAGGTAATCGGCAAACAACAGCCCCAGAAAAATGACCAGGAGGGGCAGGGGGGCAATATTGTATAGATATCATCAAAGGGCTTATCACTTTCTAACAAGATTCAGTATTGTATAGAAAATGGGTCATTTTCTAAACAAAAAAATGAAAGAGGGTGGGTGAGGGAGGAGTTTTTATTAAATGGGGGTCGTTCTACTTCGTTTGACCAGCTTGTCTCTATCAAAGAACATAGGGAAAGTGCATGTAAAAACAGAAATCGCTGGAGGTATATATCAAATTTAATATGCTAACTTACTGATTGAGACCTTTTAGTCTGTTGCGTTATCCGTTTAACGTTCTCATGTCTTCCACATATTGGTTTGCACGGTCTGAGACGCATTGAACCAGTTACATCGGCACACATACATCACTTCCAAAGTGTGGCGTAGTCAACAACGTGCTTTGAACATATGGGTGGTTTTAAAAAAAATGAGTCAAAAGTGTGACATTAGGGGTCTGTTCACTCTCCCTAATATTCTATAAAGTAAAAAGATACAAAACTGCTGAACTAGCATTCATAGGATAGCCAGATGATTTCTGCACAAGCAGATCTAAATTTTTATCATTTCGGTCTAGTAGCTCAAGAGTTATGACCCAAAATGAGTGAAAAAACACACATTTTATTTGTCCCGAGTGTAACAAAACTTCTGATGCATATAATTCCTAGGTCTTTGAAAGGAAATTGCTGTTTGTTGTATTTAAACAAACATATCAATATGGGGGGTAAAAAATTATGGTAAACTTTTTCTGACTTCAATTTGTTGCAGTAATATGACAAATTTAGTCAGATTTGTTACACTCGGGACATTTTTGCACCAAACCTTATTCAAGTGCTAACCATGCATGCAATATCAAAATTAAAGACAAAACAATATGTTGATCTGAAGGCCCAATAATGTAACTTTCAATTAAATGATAAAACATATATTTAAAAACAGTCATTTTAATCATGCAAAGAGGTAAAGATACAATTTTAGTAAAAATGTCACACTTTTTGCGTTACACTCGGGACAAAATTGACCCCTTTTTGAGCCATAATTTTGTAAGTATTGAAGGTAGGAAAGTGAAACTTTGCACCACTTTTAAGATCATTGCAATGCATACTCTGACAATAAATAAAGTGTACAAAAGGCTTTCTTTCATTAGATATCTCAAGGAAATGAAAAAGACTCATTTTTTTTAAAAATGACCCACATCCAATTTGACAACAGCTCGTTCGGCTCAATGCAGCATTGCCCATGTGCTGCAAAATCTGAAAGAAACTTATATATGATCAAATAATTTCTTTCAAGGCAAATATGCGAACACTTAATCATAGGTTTTATCTACTGCCCAGGACACAAAGTTTTATGTAACAATGCTTTTGTTTTTATCATATCCACAAGAATGTTACTTTTTATCCAAAAGGAAAATGCAAAAACAAAAAAGCACCTACTAGTAGTTAGAGCAAAACTGTGACAAAAATTTGAATCGGGAACCGACTTTTGAGAACTAACAAGGCATGATATTCGGCATTAGATGATGTTGCTACCAAGTAATTGTACTGCTTTAATACAATGAATTCAACCTTGTAAGTAACAAACGAAAGCCTAATATAATCGGGAACTGGGAATCGGGAATCGGGAACCGGGAACCGGGAACCGGGAACTAGTTCCTTATATGGGGGAAAAACACATTGATCTGAAAGAACTGCAAAAGAGGACCAAGGAAACAGTTCGAAAGCACAATGTAATCGGGAACTGGACATCGGGAATAGGAAACCGGGAACCGGGAACTAATTCCTTGTTCCTTATTTGGAAAAAGAAACACATCGATCTGAAAGAACTGCAAAAGAGGAACAAGGAAACAGTTCCTTATGAACAATACTGATTATTATTTAGTTGGCGCAGCGATATGTATTCTGACATATAACATGTTGTATAAAGCATTAAATGATGTTGCAATCGGGTATATGTGAAAAAGTCATTTGTTCTTATAAATGCTTCTTTGTAACTAAAAGAAAATGCAAATTCTCATCGGGAACTGAGAATCGGGAACCGGGAACTAGTTGCCTGTTCCTGATTTGTATATCCATCACCATTGTTTGAAAACGGCCAATCGGCAACAAGGAACCAGTTCCCGGTCCCTATAGAATAAAAAGCGGTTTAAATGAAGTTGCATGAATAATTGTTTTTTGACATATTACATATTATTTGGCATAAGATAGTTTTGCCGCAGACTTAATGTGATGCTTTTATTACAATTAATTCAATTTTGTAAGTAAGAAATGAAAGTACAAAATAATCGGGAACTGGGAATCGGGAACCGGGAACCGGGATCTAGTTCCTTGTTCCTTATTTGGAGAGAAATCATCAATATGAGAGTACTGCAAAAAGGCAACAAGGAAACAATTTCCGATTGCTTATGAACAATACTAATTATTTAATATTTGGCATATTAATACTTGTTCTGACATATAACATGCTGTAAGGCGTATAATGGTGTTGCAATCGAGTAAATGTGAAAAGTCACTTCTAATCAATGCGTTTTTTTAACTAAGAAAAAAATCTAATCGGGAACTAAGAATCGGGAACCGGGAACTTGTTCTTGTTCCTTATTGGTATATCCATCATCATTGTTTGAAAACGACAAATCGGCAACAAGGAACCAGTTCCCGGTTCCTTATTGAACAAAAAGCGGTTTAAACCAAGTTGCATAAATAATCTATTTTTGAAATAACGCATGATATTAGGCATTAGATGATGTTGCTACCAAGTAAATGTAATGCTTTAATACAATGAATTCAACTTTGTAAGTAACAAACGAAAGCCTAATATAATCGGGAACTGAGAATCGGGAATCGGGAACCGAGAACCGGGAACTAGTTCCTTCTTCCTTATTTGAAAAAAACAACAAACAACACATTGATCTGAAAGAACTGCAAAAGAGGACCAAGGAAACAGTTCGAAAGCACAATGTAATCGGGAACTGGACATCGGGAATAGGAAACCGGGAACCGGGAACTAGTTCCTTGTTCCTTATTTGGAAAAAAACACATCGATCTGAAAGAACTACAAAAGAAGAACAAGAAAGCAGTTCCTTATGAACAATACTGATTATTATTTAGTTGGCGCAGCGATATGTATTCTGACATATAACATGTTGTATAAGGCATTAAATGATGTTGCAATCGGGTGTATGTGAAAAAGGCATTTGTTCTTATAACTTCTTCTTTGCAACTAAAAGAAAATGCAAATTCTAATCGGGAACTGAGAATCGGGAACCGGGAACTAATTCTTGTTCCTTATTGGTATATCCATCACCATCGTTTGAAAACGGCCAATCGGCAACAAGGAACCAGTTCCCGGTTCCTTATAGAACAAAAAGCGATTTAAATGAAGTTGCATGAATAATTGTTTTTTGACATATTACATATTATTTGGCATAAGATAATTTTGCAACAGAATAAATGTGATTCTTTTATTACAATTAATTCAATTTTGTAAGTAAGAAATGAAAGTACAAAATAATCGGGAACTGGGAATCGGGAACCGGGAACCGGGATCTAGTTCCTTGTTCCTTATTTGGAGAGAAATCATCAATATGAGAGAACTGCAAAAAGGCAACAAGGAAACAATTTCCGGTTGCTTATGAACAATACTAATTATTTAATATTTGGCATATTAATACTTGTTCTGACATATAACATGCTGTAAGGCGTTTAATGGTGTTGCAATCGAGTAAATGTGAAAAGTCACTTCTAATCAATGCTTTTTTTTTAACTAAGAAAAAAATATAATCGGGAACTGAGAATCGGGAACCGGGAACTAGTTCTTGTTCCTTATTTGTATATCCATCATCATTGTTTGAAAACGACAAATCGGCAACAAGGAACCAGTTCCCGGTTCCTTATTGAACAAAAAGCGGTTTAAACCAAGTTGCATAAATAATCTATTTTTGAAATAACGCATGATATTAGGCATTAGATGATGTTGCTACCAAGTAAATGTAATGATTTAATACAATGAATTCAACTTTGTAAGTAACAAACGAAAGCCTAATATAATCGGGAACTGAGAATCGGGAATCGGAAACCGGGAACCGGGAACTAGTTCCTTGTTCCTTATTTGAAAAAAACAACAAACAACACATTGATCTGAAAGAACTTCAAAAGAGGACCAAGGAAACAGTTCGAAAACACAATGTAATCGGGAACTGGACATCGGGAATAGGAAACCGGGAACCGGGAACTGGTTCCTTGTTCCTTATTTGGAAAAAAAAACACATCGATCTGAAAGAACTGCAAAAGAAGAACAAGAAAACAGTTCCTTATGAACAATACTGATTATTATTTAGTTGGCGCAGCGATATGTATTCTGACATATAACATGTTGTATAAGGCATTAAATGATGTTGCAATCGGGTGTATGTGAAAAAGTCATTTGTTCATATAAATTCTTCTTTGTAATTAAAAGCAAATGCAAATTCTAATCGGGAACTGAGAATCGGGAACCGGGAACTAGTTGCCTGTTCCTGATTTGTATATCCATCACCATTGTTTGAAAACGGCCAATCGGCAACAAGGAACCAGTTCCCGGTTCCTTATAGAACAAAAAGCGGTTTAAATGAAGTTGCATGAATAATTGTTTTTTGACATATTACATATTATTCGGCATAAGATAGTTTTGCCACAGACTAAATGTAATGCTTTAATACAATGAATTCAACTTTGTAAGTAACAAACGAAAGCCTAATATAATCGAGAACTGGGAATCGGGAATCGGGAACCGGGAACCGGGATCTAGTTCCTTGTTCCTTATTTGGAGAGAAATCATCAATATGAGAGAACTGCAAAAAGGCAACAAGGAAACAATTTCCGGTTGCTTATGAACAATACTAATTATTTAATATTTGGCATATCAATACTTGTTCTGACATATAACATGCTGTAAGGCGTATAATGGTGTTGCAATAGAGTAAATGTGAAAAGTCACTTCTAATCAATGCTTTTTTTTTTAACTAAGAAAAAAATCTAATCGGGAACTGAGAATCGGGAACCGGGAACTAGTTCTTGTTCCTTATTGGTATATCCATCATCATTATTTGAAAACGACAAATCGGCAACAAGGAACCAGTTCCCGGTTCCTTATTGAACAAAAAGCGGTTTAAACCAAGTTGCATAAATAATCTATTATTGAAATAACGCATGATATTAGGCATTAGATGATGTTGCTACCAAGTAAATGTAATGCTTTAATACAATGAATTAAACTTTGTAAGTAACAAACGAAAGCCTAATATAATGGGGAACTGAGAATCGGGAATCGGGAACCGGGAACCGGGAACTAGTTCCTTGTTCCTTATTTGAAAAAAACAACAAACAACACATTGATCTGAAAGAACTGCAAAAGAGGACCAAGGAAACAGTTCGAAAGCACAATGTAATCGGGAACTGGACATCGGGAATAGGAAACCGGGAACCGGGAACTAGTTCCTTGTTCTTTATTTGAAAAAAAAACCCACATCGATCTGAAAGAACTGCAAAAGAAGAACAAGAAAGCAGTTCCTTATGAACAATACTGATTATTATTTAGTTGGCGCAGCGATATGTATTCTGACATATAACATGTTGTATAAGGCATTAAATGATGTTGCAATCGAGTGTATGTGAAAAAGTCATTTGTTCATATAAATTCTTCTTTGTAATTAAAAGCAAATGCAAATTCTAATCGGGAACTGAGAATCGGGAACCGGGAACTAGTTGCCTGTTCCTGATTTGTATATCCATCACCATTGTTTGAAAACGGCCAATCGGCAACAAGGAACCAGTTCCCGGTTCCTTATAGAACAAAAAGCAGTTTAAATGAAGTTGCATGAATAATTGTTTTTTGACATATTACATATTATTTGGCATAAGATAGTATTGCCACAGACTAAATGTAATGCTTTAATACAATGAATTCAACTTTGTAAGTAACAAACGAAAGCCTAATATAATCGGGAACTGGGAATCGGGAATCGGGAACCGGGAACCGGGATCTAGTTCCTTGTTCCTTATTTGGAAAGAAATCATCAATGTGAGAGAACTGCAAATAGGCAACAGACTAAATGTGATGCTTTTATTACAATTATATCAATTTTGTAAGCAAGAATTGAAAGTACAAAATAATCGGGAACTGGGAATCGGGAACCGGGAACCGGGATCTAGTTCCTTGTTCCTTATTTGGAAAGAAATCATCAATATGAGAGAACTGCAAAAAGGCAACAAGGAAACAATTTCCGGTTGCTTATGAACAATACTAATTATTTAATATTTGGCATATTAATATTTGTTCTGACATATAACATGTTGTAAGGCGTATAATGGTGTTGCAATCGAGTAAATGTGAAAAGTCACTTCTTATTAATGCTTTTTTCTACCTAAGAAAAAAATCTAATCGGGAACTGAGAATCGGGAACCGGGAACTAGTTCTTGTTCCTTATTTGTATATCCATCATCATTGTTTAAAAACGACAAATCGGCAACAAGGATCCAGTTCCCGGTTCTTTATTGAACAAAAAGCGGTTTAAACCAAGCCCCCTAAATAATCTATTTTTGAAATATGACATGATATCAGGCATTGGATGATGTTGCTACCAAGTAAATGTAATGCTTTAATACAATGA
Organism: Ctena decussata; assembly: GCA_963989385.1. NCBI lineage: Eukaryota > Metazoa > Mollusca > Bivalvia > Lucinida > Lucinidae > Ctena > Ctena decussata. The sequence goes on from OZ022506.1 coordinate 84,831,532, forward strand.
GTTCAACTTTGTAAGTAACAAAAGAAAGCCTGATATAATCGAGAACTGGGAATCGGGAATCGAAAACCGGGAACTAGTTCCTTGTTCCTTATTTGGAAAAAACATAGATCTGAAAGAACTGCAAAAGAGAAACAAGGAAACAGTTCCTTATGAACAATACTGATTATTATTTAGTTGGCGCAGCGAGAAATCGGGAACCGGGAACCAGGAACCGGTAACTTGGAACAGGGAATTAGGAACCGGGAACCGGGAACCTGGAATCGGGAATCAGGAACAGGGAACCAAGAACCGGGAACCAAGAACCGGGAACTTGGAACCGGGAATTAGAACCCGGGAACCAGGAACCGGGAACTTTGAATCAGGAAGCGGAACCAGGAACCCGGGAACCGGGAACCAGGAACCGGTAACTTGGAACCGGGAACTAGGAACCGGGAACCAGGAACCGGGAACCGGGAACCGGGAACCAGGAACCGGGAACCAGGAACCGGGAACCGGGAACCAGGAACCGGGAACCGGGAACCAGGAACCAGGAACCGGGAACCGGGAACCAGGAACCGGGAACCGGGAACCAGGAACCGGGAACCGGGAACGTACTTAACGGTCATTAGAAAATGATACAAATAGTAGCATAATTGTGCACATACCACATAATGCAAAATAGTAAAATATGATGGAACTTTTACCAAACTTTATGCGGCGCATGTGCATATCTATGTCGCCCTCTCATATAGCTCGCCTGAACTTGTGCTTGCCCGTCGGACAAGTGAAGATCTAAGTAAGTGACCCTACCTTGAATGCCACTTTGGGCGTGTGGCGTAAAACTTCACACAAGCATGTAAACATACTTATAAACAAAATTAATCTCAGAAATAAGTCTGTGATCAAATTAAGAAAAGGATCACTGTTTCATATAAAAACCGAAAGTCCACGACCTTGATCTTCAGACACTGGGGCCGGTGGGTGAGGGGGGGCGGGGGGGGGGCGGGGCTGGATTTACCAAAACACATACCATTATATTATATCAATCCAATTGTTATCAGCTTAATCTTTCCAAGCACTTTCAAATTGTGTCTTTATACAACCTAAACCGAAATTTTCGAGACAACATTCTGAGTGTCAATCTAAGCATTATGAAACAGTATGCCTTCAGAAAACTATGACTTAACCTCGAATTTCTTTGTCCACAACTCTAGCATCAAGGTAACTGATTGGGGTAGGGGTAGAACTCTTTCAAGTCTAAGTCAGTATCTAACAACAACCTAAGTACCAAATGACTCAATTTTGGCACTGTAAAATTCTTTCGAAAACGTTGACTAAAATCCTTAAGGTAAAATTTTAAATGCATGACACTGACTTAATAGCAACCCAACTAGGTGGGAGTAGCAAATATCTTACATCAAGAATCCATTCCAAGCACCATAAAACAGTTCGCTAACAGAAAACGTAACCATATAAAAGCATTCTAAGCATGTACCTCTGACTTCAAGGCCAGTGAGCGGAGTGGGGTGATACTCTGTAAAGCTTTGGACTAATAACTACTTACAAGTCAAGGTAAAAAGACAATATATAGGAAGTATCAAAAGAATCTTCTCATCGGCTAAAGAGATATGGGTCTTTATAAAACTTCCACCAAAACATCCAGTGCGGAGAAAAAAAAGATCAAATTTCTGAGTATATTACCTAGACCTCGAGGTCACTGAGCGAAGTGGAGCTGGTTTTCTGTAAAACTGTGGACCAACATCTGACAAAGTGCAAGTATCCAAATAATTCATACATAGCAGGTCCAGGATAGCCATAAATTTACAGACAGTCTGTAAATTTATAGACTGTCTTTAAATTTAAGGACATTTTGTCTTTAAATTTACAGATTTGGGCACATGCATTATGGAAAACGGTGCTTAACATAAAAATCACATTTCGATGTCTGTAATGCTTTATGTGTTTAGATTTACAAAACCTGAAAGCATGAATACAGACGATGATCATGCTGTTCCTGGGGCCGTATAAAGCCACTTAAGTCGTTGCTATGCTGTTACTAAGACTTAATATCTATAAAGGAGATTCCCTACAACTATGAAATTTGGTCTGGAGGAACAGTATTTGTAAGACTGTTCCTCCAGAGCAAATTTCATAGTTGTAGGGAATCTCCTTCAAAGAAATTTAGCCTTAGCAACAGCATAGCAACGACTCATGTCGTTTTATGAATACGGCCCCTGCTTATTAACACATCTTCAAAGATTAGGCATTTCTTTTAACATAGAAGTCTAAACCGTTCTCATCAAACTGAGTCTGTCGAAAATGAGTTAGTTAGTGCAAATCATTATTCTACTGCTAAATCAAGACTGCCAGTCGTGTAAAGCATCGCCATTTTGACCTCAGACATAGAAATATGCCTACGCCATATTGGATATCACTTACCATCGGACGAATTGCCTTTGGTATGAAACGCCCCGAAACCGCTGATATCAGTGCCCTTAGACTGATTTTGCGGTCAAAGGGAAAGAACTGTGTCTGGTGTAGATTAATTTTCAGTTTTCAGTCATATAATAAAAGAAGAAAGCACGAAAACAAATGTTTGCAATCTTCTGCAAAATGTCAACCATAATGTGATGAAAACAGACAGGTAAGCGAGAGACTGCGGAATTTTCATACGATTTATTTTCAGGAACTGATTTATGCAAGATCTGAATTATCTATAAATTTAAAGACAGTGTTTGGTACAAAACGCCGCGAAACCGCTGATATCAGTTCCTTTAGACTGATTTTGTGGTAACAGGGAAAGAACTGTGTCTGGTGTAGATTAATTTTCAGTTTTCGTATGATAAAAGAAGAAAGCACGAAAGCAAATGTTTGCAAACTTCTGCAAAATGTCAACCATAATGTGATGAAAACAGACAGATAAGCGAGAGATTGCGGATTTTTCATACGATTTATTTTCAGGAACTGATTTATGCAAGTCTGTAAATTTGCAGACTGAAATAGCTATAAATTTAAAGACAGTCTGTAAAGTTAGAGACTGCCTGTAATTTTATGGCTATCCTAGACCTGCATAGTTTAAAGAGGTTTTCGGGTCTTTATAACAACCTCTACCCAAGCATCCAGTCGAACGCTAACGCAGACGCGAAGGCAAATGCGGTCGCCGAGGCAAGAGTGACAACAATACCTTTTCTTAACTTTCGTTCTGCGGAGCTAAAAACGACATACTTAGCAGATGACAAGGTCAAAAGTATGACAGTGCGACATAACAAAGTAATTAAAAGTAAACAAAAATTAAAAGTAACTCTGTCAAATGAATTCTTTAGCTTTCGAAATTAAAATGGTCAAAATACCCATATCACAAGTCCGAACTCGCAAATCATATTTACATTGACCGTTCCTAAATATTCAAAATACGCATACATGGAACACAATACAGAGGTGTAAGCAGGTGCTCGCGAGTAGTAAGCAATACCTGGCTATTATAATACACCCACTACATTGTATATCTATGTATCTGTTAATTCAACCCGTGAGAATGAAAGTCCGGTTTAATATTATTCGGCTGAGGCCAGTAACTCGGACGGAAACGTTGTAGGGATCAACGAAGTCATGGTGTATCTCTTAGAGCTTTTAAGTGCTGTCACAAGGTTTGCTCTGCAACAGCCCTGTGATAAATTTATTGCTGAGGAGCTGCCGGCTGTCAACAAAGTCTGAATCTTTGAAAACGGCTGTATCAAACTGGAATTACTGAGAGACAAAAAACTCCGTATATGCAGGTGCCGAAACAATATGTGGGATTTTATTATTATTCTTTATCAGTTTCCATTTCTTTTTACTTTGCATATCAGAGCTCTTGTGGTTGTGCCTTATTGTGGCCCTAGAATTTCTCTCCGCAAATACATTTAATGCTCTTATTACTCCAATTCTCAAGAATTTTTTGCATATACGTTTCGGTATATCTGCCCTTAGATTCCTGAACTCATTCGATTAACCGTACGTGTCTTTTGTAAGCTTTGCCAATTTGTGTGTGTGTCTTCCCTTTTGGGTTTGAGATCGACGTTTGGTATTTGATTGAATTAATTCTTGACCATTGCCCACCGTTGTCTCTGCATATAATAGCTCTTATGGTTGTGCCGTGATTTGGCCCTAACATTTCTCCCCGCCCATGAAATAATGCTCTTAAAACTCCAATTCTCAGGGATAAATGGCAATCACTTTCTAGTATTACTGTCCATTGATTTCTTACCTTTTTGACAAGAACTCTTTATTCGCGTTACCGTGCGTTTCTTTCGTTAGCTTTTGTCAATTTGTGGGTTTGCTTCTTTTCTTTTTGGACATATGGGCGGGATGTGGGATTTGATCATTGCCCAACTTTTTACTTGCCTTTTGCTAGTCAGAAATGGAATGTTAGCAATTTGAAAATTTAAAAGCAAACAGTAGGCAATGATCAGGAATTAATTCCATTACACCCCACATTCCGCGCTCAAAACCAAAAGGAAAAGAATGGTGAAAATGAGTTAAAGGGCTGGATTTTGTTCTATCATTTTGACCCCCCCCCCCAATCTAATCCCCTCTAATAAACAAGTGATAAGAAAATCAAAGGCACCTCCTAATCACCTCATTTATTAGGGTCATAAAACAATGCAGTGCTGAAACCACTGCCTGCCTGTGGGGCTCTAGTGGGATAAATTCTTGCATCAGTCAAAATGTATGAGATAAGAACAATATATTCTGTAATTTGTAAAATATAATTTGCTGATAAGCAGTCAAAGAAAACTCAAATATTAATTCAAAAAAAAGAAAAAAAAAAGAGGAAAGGTAAAATAAACTGAATAAAAAAAGAACTTAAGGAAGTAAGAAATTTCATTTTTATTTATTTTTATTTTTTTGTGAGTGTATGTGAAGTGAGTCAAATGCTCTGTAATTTAATACATTAGCCATTATACATGTAATAATCCCAAGAAGAAAAAAAAATGCAAGATTTGAAGATGAAATTTTGTTTCAAGGGTCACATCAGAGACCCAAAAGACTTCAATTTGTTAAGATAGTGAAACCAATGTTTCAAGCAGTTTGGTGACATTAAACATGTTTTTCACACCTTTGAAAACAGTGAATTGGTTAAAGTTCATTTGTTTTTACAAGACCTGATACTGTAGTTTTGTTGGTTTTAGACTGCAATTTGACAACTATGGATTTATCATTATCAGTATTTTGTTTCCTCATGCAGAGTATATTATTTTATTTTGGCTTCTCTCACAATGAAAAAGGGATAGATATGAACTTAAGATTTTGTAAACATTAACAGAATATATGTATCTAAAATGATTTTCTACATCAAACTTTGATGAATATTAATGCCAGTAATTAAAACAAGGTATCTCTGTTATTGATTTCCCCCATTTCGGGCCTCCGTAAGAGACTGCTTGGACACTGGTCTGGAGAAGACAGCTTAGCCACAGGAGACTGTTTATTGGATTAGATAAGGATTACATAACTTACTAATGACAAAAATCCAGGTCTTTAAAAATCCAACAGCGCGGCAACCAACTTGGTAAATGCGCCAATGTGGTTTGACTGATCAACTACAGAAAATACACAATGCACCAAAATTTAACGATACTATAAAATAAATGTATATCGATTAACATAAATAATTTATACAATCAGCGAATGAAACAGTTCAAAGGAAAAGAGACAAAGACACAGAAATTGACGAAAAACACGAACGGTAAACCGAATTAGTAGGCCTTTCCCAAATAGGTGGTCATTCAGCTATCCTAATTTCAAATAGCAGTAACATCTTTATTAATTTACCTGTTTCCTTTTTAAATAACAAATCAAAGCAAAACAGAAATCAGAATGGAAAGCTATTTAGGTGATCTTACTGATAGGCATCCTAGACAAGCGGACATAACAACATTTAACATTCAGGAGCCACTACAGAAGTACCGCCTTGAACAGTTAATAACAGAAATCGTCCCTTTTGTCATAAAGCCTAGTAACAAGTTTTTCATTGTCAGCATAAAGATAACAATATAAATAGGAGACAAACTGGACTATGTGGTATCTTTTATTTACAGTTTGCGTGGATAGAGTAGTTCTATAAGCTCCAAAACCATTGAACAGTTTAGACACGGATCATTATCTATGAACCTTTAGGCGAATGAGAATATTTATGCAAGGTGTTTCTAATAAAGGATCTTACATGAGTGGTCATTTCATATGAAATTTAAGACAGACAGCATTTAATAAAATGATTAACAGGATATCAGGAATGATTTCCGTATCATTTTATTTGTTTTAATTTTAACATATGATGTCAAAAAAGACTTCCTTCGGGGTCCAGCAATTATAGCTCACTTGAACAAAAGTTCAGGAAGTGCTATTATTGTCACCCTGGAGTTGGCGTCCGCTCCCGCGTCAGCGTCAGCGTCGGCGTCCGGATTGGATGTTTTGGTTAAAGTTTTTTAAAGACCTTTATCTCCTTAACCCATTCATGGATTCATTTGATTCTTGCACTGTAGTTAGATATTGGTCGAAAATTTTACAAAATAACACCCCACGTGCACTCAATGACCCTGATGTCAAGGTCATGGACAAAGAAAAATGGGATTTTTTGACTGGATGTTTTGGTTAAAGTTTTTTAAAAGCCCAGTATCTCCCTAACCCATGGATGGATTCTTTTGATACTTGCACTGTAGTCAGATATTGGCCGAAAGTTTGTCAGGGTACCACCCCAGCCCTACTCAGTGACCTGACGTATGACTTCAATGATGTCAGGGTTATGGACTTTGGAAATTGTTTTTTCTTATGGATTGGATATTTTGGTTAAAGTTTCTTAAAGACCCATATCTTCTGAGACCATGGATGGATTCTTTTGATATTTGCACTGAAGTTAGATATTAGTCCAAACGTTTAAAAAGTACTACCCCTATTCTGCTTATTGACCTTGATGTCAAGGTCATGGACTTAGGATATTTCATTTTTTATTAAAAAATTTAATTGCCTACTGATTCATAATGCTTAGCATAGATTTTGTGCCACAATAGAGTCAGTTATTACTAATACTTGAACTGATTTTAGATGATGGTTCAAGGTTTTGATACAGCCTGCCTCCCTCTACCCCTCAGTATTTTGACATCGAGGTAATGAACTTATAAATTTCTTGTGATTTTGTTTTATGTTTTAATTCTATTTTAAAACTTATCTATGAGATAGCTTGTGTTATATATGTGTTGACAGTATGGACATCCTTGCTTTAAGTTTTATGCAGTTCAAGCCATACCACCACAGCAATTGCGTGATGGGCAAGCACCAATTCAGGCGAACTTTGCTGCCATGCGATAGCTCTTGTTTGATATTTTGTCCTCTATTTTCATTATTTTTGGCTTCATTGCTAAATAAACTGACCAGTAATCATCAAACGCATGTCAAGGAAATACCTCTTCCAGGACAGTTGGATGATGAGACCAGAATATCACTCTGACCTTGTTTTCATGGTTGACTGATCACATATACTTGCTTGGAAGATGATTTTCATTCAACTTTATAACCTAGAAATATCAAACTTTGGTCAAATTAATATCTTAACTGCTAACTTTTGCCCCAATTACCGCATAATTATGATGAGGGGAGCCATATTGGTTTCAGTGCGGATCCTGTCGGCATCTGTGTCGTCGTAGGCGTAACAGTTTGTACCCACTATTATTTCTTGAATCAACAGGTGGAATTCTATCGAACTTGCATCCGTGCTTGGATACACAATCGGGACAAGTCAATCAGCTGCTTCGGTTTTGTTTAATTTGACCCCATAGTCAAAGTCACAGGAGGTCTTAAACTGTTAGGTTTTCTGCTTCGGCGTAGGCGTGACACTTTCCTGTACCTACAAAAGCTTTTGAAACAATAAACACAATTCCAAAATACATGTACTTGCATGGATATATCATTAGGACAAGCTTAAGGGGTGACCAGATTTCGGTGACCTTAACCTTAAAGGTCACAAAATGACTTAACATGTGACGCAAACAGAGACGCAGACGAGATTGCACTGACGGCAATATCTATTCCCTCACCTTTAGTGGCGGGAGTGATGCATAATATAGCAGTTAAGATATTAATTTGACAAAAGTTTCGTAATTTTAGGTCATAAAATTAAATGAAACCCATCTTCCAAGCAAGTTTATGTGTTCAGTCAACCATGAAAACTAGGTGGTTGTTAAATTCTGGTCACATCATCCAATAGTACTGGCCAAAGTGTTTACCAATTGGAACGCCCAAGAAACGGTCTTGCACGTGATATGGGCACTAGCAATACTTGCCGGATAGCCACAATTTAGACAGAAAATAAAGGCCCACAATTTAACAATCATTAGGTCGGATTGCTAAAAACTGATGAAGAGAAGAAATACGGAGTTTAGTGAGCTAAAATAGACAACAAACTGGTTAAAACGTACCTCACCTGACTGCTGGCCTGATTGGCATTATGCAAATTTGACGTTCTGCCACTCCAATTTATGACAATAATATCCTTTTCAAACTTTATTTATCTTTCAAACAGTCACCTGTTATCTGTCAAATAATTTATTCCGACACTTTACTTTGTTGTGACGTAACCTATGAAACTGATTACGTATTTATATCATCTATAGGCAGCCGGCATGCCATGTAACGTCGAACACGAATTTAAGCATATAATTTAGAACCCGATACGAAGTAAAGACGTTTGTGTGTGTGTGTGTGTGTGTGTGTGTGTGTGTGTGTCTAGTTTTCGAAAGAAATATATAATAGTTAAGTAATCAAGTGAGAAAGAAACAAGCCAGTCGGGGATGAAGGAGGCTGGGCGGGGTGGAGGGGGAGGGAAGAGGGGGTGCGAGTAGCACTTCCTACATCATGTTTGGATGATTGGACTTAACAAATTCCTGTTTCATCACATATTATTATTAATATAATATATGTTTCTTTTGGAATGATGCCTGATACCAAATATGACTTGAACAGTCGTTGCTTTCACAGCGTGCTCTCTCTCTCTTTCTCTCTCTCTCTCTCTCTCTCTCTCTCTCTCTGCCAAATTCAATAGATATATTTTGGCTACATTGTTGTTAGTTGTTACACACACTTAGATAGCATTTGAATATTACCTACAGCTAAGCCGCCGTAGGGAAAGAGGAATCTTGTCGCATGTGATAACAGCAAAAATAAAAAAAAATTTGCTTAGTCCGACAAGACTGTTTCAAGATTCAAAGCTATATACCTTTAAGCAAACAGCAAAACCCTCTTTCCATTCTGAAATAATCAAACGACTATGAAGTGCGTTTCGTATGTTCGATGAAGAGTCTGAAAAGTTTAACGTACTGTGGATTTGGGTGCGGAGGGGGACGGGGTAGGTGTGGGGAAAATTTGGAAGCATGCTACATGTATGTGCCATCCGACGTTCGGCACGTGGCATAAAAAGAAGCCATTATACTGTACATATACTTAAACTGTATACTGTAAAACACTTATATTTGGCGATCACTTTATTTTGGCGATATTGGCGGAAAAGAAGAAAATCAAATTAAAAGGCCGCCAATATAAACTGATCGGGAGAGAAACAAATACCGTTAAGCATGGACTATAAAATTTTTGCCTCTTCCATATTATCAAAGCCAGTACACTTCATACATATGAGTACAAAGAAGAGCCCAAGCTTCCAACTACAGGGAGGAAATGGAGTGTGAAAATGTTTATAAACATTCTTTCCTAATTAGTACCTGGATGGAAGCCAAGTTGATTTAATCAAAAGGAACACACACAGAAAAAAATAATCTACTTACTATAAACTGTTTATTGGACAACATTTAATGTGAAAATAGAAATGATTTCATTAACTGTATGCACCATGATAGTCTAGACCTCGAACTTGAGTGGCTATATAATGTCAGCAAAAACACTATTTTACCGGAAATCATAAAACCGCCAAAATAAAAATCCGCCAAAAGGTCCCTCTATGGAAACCGCCAAATTTTGCTGCCGCCAAATATAATCATTTTACAGTAAGAATCGCTCAACTTCGGTAAATTCCATATACTTGTTAAGACCATTGACAGTGTACCTAAACAATCTGTTTGAAAGTTGAAAAAAGCAGACGTGTGAGGAACTGTTAAAACTGTGACAATACGCACGGAATCTGTATACTTATTCAACCAACTCCTTATTGCTTTCATTATCAAAATGTGCACGAACATAAAAGCTACCAGCAAGGATCCATACTAGAATGCACACATGCAAGCTGTTCTTAACTTTTATAACATTTGTAGTGCGGGATATCTGATTTTTTGTTGGCTGCAGGTCATCCGTATATAGTGTTCAGATGCGAAGCTGGAGTCGATTCCTATCATTGCCTAATGAACTTGTTTGAACTGTTGTTCTATTCGATTCGGAAATCGAATGCACAAGAGTTTAATCTAAGGGCACATAGTATGAAGAATAAATCCAGAGTTTAGCATAACGTGTACTGGATTACTCGTGAAGATTTGTAAATGCAAAAATATCAAATCTTCAGGTGACCTTCAAGAGACACGAGACTGCTAGTCAAACAAAGATAAGACCGCACAATTATAGTTACTATTCTAATCGGCACACAAATGGTGCATGAACATGTTGAGCCTTTGAAGGAACTGAAACTTGAGTGTATACATGTAAATGTGCGGGCCTTCGGAGACTGGGTACACTTCCAGTGGGAGCATCTCGGAAATTTTGATTTATGCCTACCTTTCCAATGGGAGTCAACTCTTAAAGAAAAGCAGTTGCTCCTTTGGAAGCAAAGTTTTTTCTAAGAATTTTGATATTAAGGAAAACTATAACAAAGCAACAAAGTTGATCCCCTTTGTAGGAATAGCAGCCGGAAATACCTGTAGGCGTACTCACCGTGACATCATAAGATTTAAGATTCTAGCAAACCTGCAGGTCCAAAATCTGGCAAATATTTCCATTGCTGTGATTCTTTCTCCGTGTGTTTCCGTACCATGAAGAATTACAATATATGTAAGATTGTCCTGTTGAAATCAGGACTCAATACAAGGATGTTACTGATGATAATTCAACGAAAGTTTTTGCTAATTATCCATGAAAACGTGTTGTGGCTGTATGTAGAATCATCTTCACTTTCGCCATGACTACTCCAATGTGGAGCAACAACAGTCATTTTGATGGAGAAATAAGAAAACATATACCTGAATTATTAGTAAGTTTCCTATCTAGATCTACCAGTGAACCAGCAGATTTGTAAATGCTGCCCCAACACACAGATGCCTAACGAGTTTCTCCGATTTATACAGGCTATGTAAAAAAATTTATATGCTTTGAGGGCTGGATTTGGATTTTGATTGTTTCAGTTCCTGGTCTTTGCATACTTTTTACTTGTAGTGCACTGCTACCCCTTCTAACCGCCCAATCCATTCGGCATCCCTACCAGTTAACCCACATGCAACCGTTAAGTTTTGAACTCAAGCGCGTAATCTGCTAATTGAAGAAAATTAATCGTCAAGTTATAAAGGAAAAGGTTAATCCTGAACTTAAATTGCTGATTAAGTCCTTCTTCTAAGCCAGGATTATACAAACTCCTCACCGCTTTCAACATTATGGGGTGTCGTTTTACCTTTTATTTTATTACCTTTTTATGGATATCCTAAACTCATTTGGAATATCCTTAAATCTTACTAAGGATATCCTCAATTCGGATTGTATTTTAGGATATCCATAATTCGATTTTAGGATATCCTAAAATACATTTTAGGATAGCCAATATTCAGCTGATTTTAGAATATCCTATAATCCATGTCTGGATATCCTAAAATTACGTCATAAGTTTTTCAATAGTTGTCATGTTTACAAATAACTACAGTTTAGAGGTGAGACTTTACTTCATTCTATCTCACAAAAAATTATGTATAAATATATTTGCTGGACTGTTTTATTCTGTCCAGGTCAAAAATTAATATGTGTTAGATGGTAAGGTTTCTACGAACAGGCAGATTTGTGAGTTTGTTATTTTTGCAATGAACATTTCACGCGATGTCTCGTAGGCCTAAGGCAGGCATGATTTCGACGCCATTGTGTTTCTTACAAATCGGGTAGCCATTTCTTATTTTGCAATTTTAAAATGTTCCGAAACCAACTTTTCTGAAATTTCATAAAATAGTGTTTTGTTGATAATAACACATCCGCGAAAGAATGTTTTGGATTTTTTTACAGAAATATTCAATAATGGAAGTCAGCAAAGTGGTAATAAAATTTCAAATGGTGAGGCAATATGATTACTGTGTATAGTGGCGTGAAATTACAGAGGGGTTCGTCGATGGCCACTTTGATGGCGACATTTTAGAACAAAAAATCGTTGCACTGGGGTTGATTATAATCCTACTCCTTGGAGCTGCGTTTTGGCTGTACTCGACAAGTGTTTGATGATTACTGGTCAGTTTATTTATCAATGATGCCAAAAATGTTGAAAATAGAAGACAAAAATATAAAAAATGCAGAATGTCAAACTCTTTTATAACAAGATATGTTCAAATTAAACCAAATAAAATGTTATGAAAATACAGTTTAGATGTTCTGTCTGATGTACTCTTTTACCAAATGAGAGTATTTTTACAAGACCGGCTAAAACCATGTTGAATATCAACACCTAATTCTGTGGACCCATAGCACAGTAATTAGGGCTTTCTGACCAAAGTCACATATGGTTCAATAAACTAGACACACTCTGGAGTATACCATCAGTTCAGAATGAAAACTTTGATAGGATGCAGAGAGCCCACTTTATTGATACCCCTCCTTTCATAAGAAATGCCCATGAGTGTAAGATCGTCTTCGAAGTGAACATTATTTCACTTAGAAAACGCATTGTTGAAACGGATGTTGTCAATGATACTACGCGTACGCGCCAAAGTAATATTACACGTGTGGTCATATAATTTTTATGATATGACGTTATCCACTGAATAACAGCGACGTCATATAATAAAATATAAACGTATTCATACCAAATTAAGCGCGTTTCTGCGTTAAACATCTTCAGTGTCGCTAAACCCCAAAAGTTTGAAAGAAAAGGAACGAAGGCAGGTCTCGGCAGGCAATGAGCATGCCTCTCCGAGCCACACTTACTGTCGCATTCCGCGGGGCACATTTGCTGCAGACATCAGGTTAGAGACGCCTACGTATTAACCCACGAACGCAGGCGTGCCCCATCGAGCCACACCACTCCCTGTGTCTCAAGAAAGGCGACAGACAAGGACATGAGGAAAGAGATGCTTGCTGCAGCAAGTTTCTGCAAAATGCCAAAGCAACTCAAAAGAATGGAAGCTTAACTTCGCTAAGATTCATTAGACTATGACAAGTCGGTCTTAGCTATAGAATAATTTTGAATTTTACCAGATAAACAACAAATTGAATTAAGCATTTAAATCAGTATTTAAGTAGTAACCCTTATGCCTGGGAATCAGACTAAAAACTGAAATACTGACTAACTGGGTTGATGATATCTTCGGGGACAAATTGTTCACCAGCAGTGATATCGGCCAAGTGGTTCTAATATAAACGTATTTAATGGCATTTTTTTTATAATTGTGGTTTATACATAACTGTTACTCATAGTTGTCTGTCTCACTGTAGATCATGATCCGACAGAGAGAGATTACGACCTGACAATGTGTTTCCACAGGTCTAAGCATATAATAAAATTTATATTAGTGTAAAGCATTATCAATGGTTATGTTCTGTAGCCAGTTTCTGTATATGTAGATTATGATCAGGGTTGGATCTGGACAGACCAGGATCAGACTGGGCCTTAACTTTGTTCATGTTTAATAGCTGCAAGTGTTCTGGACACCTGCAGTCTAGCTTGTGTATTGGCTCAGTCCATAGCTGCAGGTGCAGGGTGTTTATTAGGGAATGGAATTCTTTTCTAAATGCTAATAGACTGTGTGTATTGGAATTATATAACTGTCTCTTTGTCTAAGAGTGCAGGTGCAAGGTGTTATTTTAGGAAGGAGTTTCTCCCTATTGGCCATTAGATCTGACCAATGGGAGAACTGGATACTTAAGGGCAACCAGTCAGAGATTATCAAGTAGAAAACTATGTAGCAGAGCCTGGGTCAGTTGTGACTTTGATATTGTTCAATCAGCTTGTCTCCCGATATAAATTATTCCCAGCCATCCGTCCCAGCACCTCCTACATTTAGTATTTATCAACTTAAGGTATTAAGATACACAATAACTCTGTATTGACTTGTTAAAACACATAACAGAGTTATTGTTCATGGTGAAATCAATCAACTATGGAATATATACACACTTACAATGTCTACCATAAAGGTCCTAGATATTCGGGCAGATACGTCTGTACAAACAGTGGAAACCGTGATCAGACTGTTCCTTAGGAACCAGAATGATCAAGGTCTTTACAATTTCAATTCCATCTGCGCATTTTTGAGGCATTACTCTATGGTAGACCCGGAACAACAGGAAAATAAATAACAGGACAAGGACCGGCTGTGCTTGCAGCAGGTGCAGTATTTGGGCAGTCTTTTTTTTGGATATTTTTTAACTTAAACATTGTTTTTCTAGGAAACAAAAAGGTGAAATGTTTGTTTTTTTGTTTTATTCTGTATCATACAATGTAAGTTTTACTAAACAATATTCATAAGCATGCCCCATCGATTGAATATATTTTTCATGACGTTTTTCATGAAATTCAAGTTTCTTGCATTTTTTAAAAAAATGTAAAAATATACTTATTATCAAGATAATTGCAATTTTTCTTACCAGTGTGTTTCAAATACCCTATATTAAAGATTATATGATTTGCAGAAATGAAAGTGCATCCATGTGATAGAGACATGAATTTTAATGGAAAATGAAAAAAAAATATGTATAAATACAAAAGTTTGTTTTTTAGTGAAAAATTTTCTTTTCTTATCCAAATGTTTTATAGCCCTTTGGGTTATTCAGCTGGTATAATGAAATGAATGTCCCACCAATATTTTTATTCACTATTCGTCTACCTTAAACTGTATTGTTACGTTTGTATTGAAATAGTTCTTATGTTTTCAGGTTTTTTGCCACATGTTATTCCGTTATAACTAAATAATGTCAGTTGCAATTTCCATTCTAGTGGCTGCTCTTCCACAGTTGGGGCCTTTACTAACCCCAAAAATCATGGTGTGGTTTAGACATACCTGGGAGTAGCCTGATCAGGTCTCGGGTATTCATGCATCACTTAGGCCTTGAGATAGCTCAGTCAAGCCTCCCCTCAGGCCGCTATCGAATCATTCCATTCAATAGCATTCAAGCCTCTTTAGACCTGAGATAGCTCCGTCAAGCCTCCCCTCAGGTCTGCGTAGCTTGTCTCTTTCACGCCTGAGATGCTCCGTCAAGCCTCCCCTCAGGCATCACAGGATCTCCCTGTGAAGGTATTTAAGCCTCTTTGAGACCTGAGATAGCTCCGTCAAGCCTCCCCACAGGTCTCCATTACATGCCTCTTTCAAGCCTGAGTTGCTCCGTCAAGCCTCCCCTCAGGCATCACAGGATCTCCCTGTGAAGGGCACTCTCAAGCCTGAGATAGCTCCGTCAAGCCTCCCCTCAGGTATCACGGGAATACCCCTTACATTGTTTCATTATTCAAGCCTCGCTAAAGCCTGAGATAGTTCCGCCAAGCCTCCCCTCAGGCTGTCATAAGCAAAGCCTATTCTTTAGCACACAACGGTTACAGGGCTACCCCCGGGTCTCAGTTATGCAATTTCAGGTTCAAACTATGAGGGAGCGGCCCCTAAAAGGGCAGAGCCAAAAATTATTATAGCTTTTTAAGATATAGTTACTTTTATTGTATTTAAGTTTTTCTTGTAATAGACTGTATTTTCAAATAACATTGTTGGTTATGTTTAAATAACAAATTTAGTGCGAAAGACTCGCGTTTCTGTATATAACTTCTTCATTGTCGCGAAACCCCAAACGTTTGAAAGGAAAGATATGAAGGCATGTCTCGGCAGGCAACGAGCATCCCTCTCCGTGCCACACTTATTGTCGCATTCTACGGGACACATTAGCTGCAGACATCAGGTAAGAGACGCCTACGTATTAACCCGCTAGCGCAGGCGTGCCCCATCGAGCCACATCGAGCCATATCAACCCCTGCGTCTTGAGAAAGGCGACAGACAAGAGTTGTGTATTTGATGCGAATCTCCAGAGAACAAATATACAAAGCAAACCGAATATCCAAAACAAAGTATGCTGTACTGGTGGTGTATCTCGGGTCGGATAAATAAGTACCTTCCGTCGGGCCCGAATTCGAATACAGCTAGTGACAGTTTTTATTTTCAATCGTAAAGGACTTCTATCATTAAGGCGAGGATTTTCCCCCATTAGGCCCGCGCGACAGCTCCGAATTTTCAAAAATATAAAGTGTGCAATTTTTTTCTTAGCTGAGCTTCCACAAATATGTAAACCGTATGAAATCAGATCATTTGTGATTCAGACCCAAAGACATGGGGAGATAATCCAGTCTGACCCTACCTACCCTAAATTCAAGGTTTTCGCATACCTCATTTTTTGAGGTAACAAAACTATTGAAATTAGTCACTCATTCCATAAATTTTTCTCATAAATGCATGCTAAATACACGCATATCACAATACAAAGCTTGTTACGCCTGATTGGCATTTGAACATGCAAAACCATAGCTCTACTTCCGATCAAAACGGCCAAAAGGGAACGCTTCACTATAACTAAAATATAAGTACTTCCCCCCCCCCCCCCCCCCCCCCGTGACCCAGCATTTCCTTCATGCAGCAGACTTGTGCGATGCAAGTACGCAATATGTATGAGTAGGAAGCTGGGTCACGAGGGGGAACGATACTCAGTAAGCCAAAGAAGAAGAATGGTCAACAGTAGCACTGTGATCTTCAAGGATTATATTGTGTACCATGACCTTGAATTGAGGTCAAGGTCACATATGTAGAGTCAAAACTATCCAGTGTTGTCTGTTATGTAAGTAATTAAGTCAAAAAAGGGTGAAATGTATTCAATCAATCATTATTTCAACGATCTGTTTGAGTATAATTTACCATTTATCTCAAAAATGACGTCAACGTTAACGTATGTTTAACGTATTTTATATAGACACAAACACTTGGAAATTCATTTGTCATGCAAGTTACATGTCATAGTCATCAATGCAAAGCAGAAGTCAGTGATCCGTATAACTTTTTAATCATGGGGAAAATTCACGGCTTAAGCATAGAGGTCCTTGATTAAGTTGCAAATACTTTTTTATTATCACCTTTCCGTCGAGTTGGTATGATTAAAATGCTGGTGGCAGGGCCATAAGACAGCAAGTCTCCCAAGTAGTGTAAAAGGCAATAAAACATAACAGATACAGGCAATTTCCGCATCCCGTCAACAAGAGCTATTATCAGAGTTACAACCCTTTCCTGGGTATGTGATCACTGAACTGATCAGATTAAGCACATGGATTTTTTACTATTTTTTTTATGTATTTTAGTAATATAAACTAAAATCTTTAGGAACTGCGACTATTACAGCCAAACATTGTTTCAGAGTAAACGTACAAACAGAAACCGTGTTCGAAGACAAGAAGTAAAAACAGCAACGAAATTCAGCATTGTTCTAGCTGAAACCATTGTTATTTTAACATTACTGCGTAGAAACATACACATATATGCAAATGTGGAACTAAGTTTTTTCTTGATGCTTATACATATTTATGTCTGTTTCAAGTCTGCTAATACGCTCTGCAGCAACAATAGTTAGGTCCACAATGATTCGGCTTCCATGTACACCCACTGTATCCATAACCGTACGTGCCCATGTTTACTACTCCAGCATCTGGCTGGGCGTTAGAGGGATTTGCCCGAAGTCTCGGGTGATTTTTCTTGATGTGAAAAGCGTCGTAGCAACGAACCCTGAAAGGAAATTGGTTAGTTGATTACAGCTAGACCCATATGTATGAACGTTTTTTTTTAACAAAAACACATGCATTTATTGAAAAAGTATCGTTGTGTAAAGCTTTGTTCACACGAGCAAAGTTGCAAAGACAAAGTGGGTTTGGTATAGAAAATATATGCCCGTGTGAATATAAATACATTTTCAATGATAAGTTTATAAAAATTATGGCGAATTTATTTGACAAATAAATTTCTCCGTGTGAACAGAAAATTTGTCAAAGAAAATATATATAGCCAAGAAACTAGCTATGGAGGTGAACACAGAAAAATGAGCTTATAATCAAATTCGTTTTATTTCGAAGTATATTGAACAAAGAAAATGTGATATGGTTGGTCGTTCATACGGGCAATGTCGCTTTGTTCAGATAATTTTTGCGAATAAAGTTTGATCGTGTGAACACAGACGCAAATATTTCCTTGCCAAAGTTTATTTGACTAAGATTATATGCCACATTTTTGTTTAACAATTAATTTGCTCCGTGTGAAAGCAAAATGTTTGGCAAGCTTTCTTTGTTACAATTTCTATGACAAAGACACTTTGGTCGAGTGAACAGTTTGAGGTGCCGGCAAATAAAGCTTCGTTCACACGGGGCAAAGTTTCTGTGACAAAGTAGGTTTAGCATAGAAAACTTTGCTCGCGTGAATGAAAATTGCCACATTTTCATTGCCAAATTTATATGGTACACTTTATATGACAAACAAAATTTGTCCGTGTGAACAAAAAATTTGCCATAGAATATGGAACAAAGAAACTAGCTATGGAGATGAACACAGAAAACTTTGCTCATAATCAAATCAATTTGATTTTGTACAAAATATATTTAACAAAGAAAGTGTTGCATGGTTGGCCGTTCACACGGGCAAAGTTTGTTTGTCCAGGTATTTTTAACGAATAATATTTGATCGTGTGAACACAGTAGCATTTTTTCCTTGCCAAAGGTTATCTGACAAAGATTCTATGGCACATTTATCTTTAACAAGTAATTTACTCCGTGTAAACGCAAAATGTTTGGCAAACTTCTTTGTTACAGTTTCTGAGACAAAGAAACTTTGGTCGTGTGAAAGAGGCTTAACTCAAAAACTGCATGCATGTAGCCCTACAGTTTATTATTATCATTATTATTTTATATTTTCAGTTGTGACCAATCTATCAGCACTTATGTATCAATAAAATCGTGAAAAATAATCTCATTTCTTTCTTATCTCTGGCCATCTTGGCAATCTGTGTCTTGGATATATTGATAGACCGTGTATCTTAAAATACCCGTAAATGGGGAAAAAACAAAGTTGTCGATTCAGTGGAACAGAACGGAGGCCGGCTTTATACATTAATGAAGTATATAAAGCCGGTCTCCGTTTCTTTCAGACAAATGTAGGATTTGACTTAAGAGTTAGAAATATAGCAGAATTAATGTGAAAATTTCTCTTAAGTAGCCGGCATATAAATAATATTATGTTTTTAGCTATTACTGTAAAATGTTACATTTATTTTTTCTTCTCCTTTTGGTAGTGCGTAAGTAAACAAACATTATTTAGTAGCTTGACACATATAAGACATTCACGATAATTTATCAAAAGATGTTCACGATAACATGAGATGATAGTGCCAGTCGGGAATTGTTGGGGGGAGTGTATATTAGGGGAGTATAGGTTTCTCTAGACAGACTATAGCAATTTCGGCTGTACAGTTTTATAAGTAAGCCTCGGCTACTGCAGTAGGTGGACAGTGTTTGCAGAATCAGTGACACATAAACGGGCCAGTTCATTCCATCATAGCTCTGTATGGCGCTTCCATTTTAAACTATATTTCTATACCTGAAATGTCGGGAACATTCTAAAATAGCCACACTTTAAAGCAGAAACACTGTCGAGGGTGCCGCAATTTTGACGATGTTAAAAACTCTTGTTTAATATAGCAAGCGTGTTACGTCATGTTAACGCAGAAAAGCCCTTGATTGAGTGGTCTCCCAGAAAAAAAGGGAGAAGAAACGACACATAAAAAATCAAACAACCTTTAGTTAGCAGTCCTTTCCTTTGTTAAGCCATTACCAGTAGGACGTGCGCATGCCAAAAGTTTAACGGCTTCTTCTGCCACACTGACACTCGTCATGTAGAGGGTGGAATGGTTAAGAAACTGGTACAGAGGCCGTATTCATAAAGCCACTTAAGTGGTTGCTATGCTGTTGCTAAGGCTAAATATCTATAAAGGAGATTCCCTACAACTATGAAATTTGGTCTGGAGGAACAGTCTTTGTTAGACTGTTCCTCTAGAGCAAATTTCATAGTTGTAGGGAATCTCCTTCAAAGAAATTTAGCCTTAGCAACAGCATAGCAACCACTTAAGTCGTTTTATGAATACGGCCCCAGATATATGCAGGATCTGACATGAGTGGTCATTTTATATTATATTCTTAAACGAGCCTTTGGCGAGTTTCATAAATTTTATATGAAATGACCGCGAGCATAAGATTCTGTGTATCATGTGACCCTTTAAAACTGGATTTTATCGCCTTCAAACTGAGAATTATTTCAATAAGAAAATGCATCGTTGACAAAGACGTTGTCAATGATGTTACGTCTACGCGCCAAAGAGTTATTACACGTGTGGTAATACAATTCTAATGGCACGAGATACCATCGTATGTTATATGAGTGAATAACAGTGACGTCATATGATAAAGGAAATAACAAGTTAATTTCATTTGATGGGTTCATTGAAAATAGAATTAGAATTGGCTATAGTAGGAAAATGAAATATTCGGTACAGATGCATGACAGGAAGTGAGCATTGAGGGTAGGATTGACAATTCGGTACAGATTGGAGACAAGGTAGAGATGTGGGAGAGCTTAGGGTTCAGATTAAGAATCTTCCACAGAGAAGGGCAGTGAGGCAGGGGGAGATTGACAATTCGGTACAGATTGGAGACAAGGTAGAGATGTGGGAGAGCTTAGGGTTCAGATGAAGAATCTTCCACAGAGAAGGGCAGTGAGGCAGGGGGGGGGGGGTCGATACTATTGACATAAAGTTAATGTATGGAGAGACATGCGGGACAGCATTCAAACTCAGCCGAAAATGACATATACTCTGAATACTTTATAATCAAGGAACGCAACTAAATTCTAAAATCAATACAGTTCATGTTGCTGATTCTAATTATCTGTCTTTTCTTCAGAAACTTACTTTGTCCTCTGATAATTAATGAATCCAAGAATTTGTTTTGTTGCTCGTTTGCAAATATCGTTGCACGTCGGTGCTACGCCTATGCAGTTCCTTCTGACAGCAAACGTCCAGTATTTATAACTAGAGGCACAGTATGCCTGGGCAATCTCATCGAAGTAGCTGTAGCTTAAACTGTACCTGTCTACAGCAAACGCAAACCAGGCACAGTCTGTAAATAAGAAAATGTGTAGTTTTCATTGTGTAATAAAATAATCATGCAAACAATATGCGAAGTGTCATTACTACAAGTTACTTACTATATAATGATATATGTAAAGCAAAATTACCACCAAAGATGCATGTACATACACCGTTGTTAAAATGAAAAAGTGTGAGCTTCGTCATTGATTGAAATAGTATGAAATATCTCGTTTTCTTAGTCTTACATTTCATAAAGTTTCAACATGAGTCTCCAAACGGGACATGAAGTATAAAAATGAAAAGACACGAAACATCAGTTTACAAAGGGGTTTTCTAGGTTTATAGGCAAACAGTCTGACCCTGTCTTTAATGAATGGAAATAGTATGAGAGATTTCATTTTATTTAAGTCTTACTTTTCATTCAACATGAATCTTCTAACGAGACGCGATCTATAGACATGAAACGAACGAAACATCAGTATACAAAGGGGTTAACTATGTTATAGGCAAACAGTCTGACCCCTCTTTTTAACACATCTTTCCATGTTACATTCTGCTTTCAAAGATCAGACGGCTGATATAAATATTAACTGGCACAAAACGTTTCAACATAAAGGAACCATAAATTGAGTGTGTACCGTGTAATTGAAAAGAATTCTGAACTCTTTTGAGTTTAAACTTTCATTAAATGAGCCGCGACACGAGAAAGCCAACAATGTGGTTGTGCGCCCAGTGCGGACTCAGATCAGCCTGGGCATCCGCCCAGTCTGATCAGAGTCTTCGTTGTCCGCATGGAGGTAGCTTAGACCCTTAGCTACCCTTTAAGCACTTAGAAAAGGGTCTGATGAGATTGGGTGGATGCCCAGGCTGATCTGAGTCTGCGCTGGGCTCACAACCACATTGTTGATTTTCTCGTGTCGCGGCTTAAATATAGAATCCATAAAAATTCATTGAAAAGCGCATGCACCTCTAGTTTAGGGGATTCCCAGTTACATTCAGGCCCAATGAACAAGAATGGTTAAACGTAAAACAACAAAACGTAGACACACAAAGCAAGTACACGCTAAAACAAACAAAGTGGCATGTGGGCCCAGCGAGGACTCAGATCAGCCTGGACATATGCCCAATCTGATCAGAGTTTTCGCTGTCCGCATGGAGGTAGCTTAGACCCTTAGCAATTCTATAACCTCACAGTGGATATTCTGATCAGACTGGATGGATGCCCAGGCTGATCTGAGTATTCGCTGGGCACGCATGCCACAATAGTGGTTTTTTCGTGTCGCGGCTCTCGTATATTTCGGTGGTATTTTGGTGACAATAGATTTTGCGTAAATGTCGTAAAATTAGAAAAAAAATGGCAGCAAATAAATGAACATAATAACTGTCCTAAATTAACACGGTTTGGTTTATTATGCTCCCCGAAGGGTGAGCATATAGTTGCCGCTTTGTCCGTCCGTCTGTCCGTCTGTCCGTCCTTCCGTCCGTCCGTCCGTCACACTTTTGTCCGGAGCATATCTCTGAAAGTATAAGGCGGAACTAAATGAAACTTCACACATTGATACAAGACAACGAGGGAAAGTGCAGTGCACAAGAACCGTAACCCTGTCACAAGTATTTACGAAGTTAGCTCCCTTTCCAGTTTTTTTTTCAATATTTTGCTTGTCCGGAGCATATCTCTGAAAGTATAAGGGGGAACTAAATGAAACTTCATACATTGATAGACGACAATAAGAGAAAGTGCAGCGCACAAGAACCATAACCCTGCCACAAGTATTTACGAAGTTAGCTCCCTTTCCAGTTTTTTTTCAATATTAAGCTTGTCCGGTGCATATCTCCAAAAGTATTAAAGGGAACTTAATGAAACTTCATACGTTGAAAGAGGACAATAAGAAAAAGTGCAGTGCACAAGAACCGTAACCCTGTCACAAGTCTTTACGAAATTAGCTCTCTTTACAGATTTTTTCAATATTTTGCTTGTCCGGAGCATATCTCTGAAAGTATTAGGGGGAACTAAATGAAACTTCATACATTGATAGAGGACAATGAGAGGAAGTGCAGTGCACAAGAACCATAACCCTACCACAAGTATACACGAAATTAGCTCCCTTTCCAGTTTTTTTTATATTAAGCTTGTCCGGTGCATATCTCCAAAAGTATTAAAGGGAACTTAATGAAACTTCATACGTTGAAAGAGGACAATAAGAAGTGCAGAGCACAAGAACCATAACCCTGTGTTAAGTATTTACAAAGTTAGCTCCCTTTTTTCAGTATTTTGCATGTCCAGAGCATATCTCAGAAAGTATTAAAGGGAACGTATTGAAAGTTCACAATCTGATAGAGGGCAATGAGTGAAAGTGCAGAACACAAGAACTATAACCCTGTCAAAAGTGATTACAGAGTTAGCTCTCTTCTTAATTTTTGCTGTAGTTTGCTTGTATGGAGCATATCTTAGAAAGTATTGAAGGAAACTAAATGGAACTTCACACAATGATAGAGGGTAATAAAAGGAAGTGCATTGCTTAAGAACTATAACCCTGCCTTTAGTAATTACAGAGTTAGCTCCCTTCCTTATTTTTTCAGTCATTTAGCTTTTCCGGAGTATATCTCTGTACATATTTAAGAGAACATGAATGAAACTTCACATATTGATAGTAGAGGGTAATGGCAAGAAGTGCAGAGCAGAAGAACCATAACTGTTTCCCAAGTTATTTTCGGGTTACTTCCCTTCTTATTTTTTCTCAGTTGTATGCATGGCCAGAGCATTGCTCTAAAAGTATTGAAGAGAATTTTTTTTTTTTTTCCATTTTAAAATGCATTTAATTTTACACAGAAAATCACTCCTTCAGCAGGATACCCATTCTCCTATTCCAAGCCTTCGGGGAGCATCCATCGGTTCCACCGATTTTCTTGTTAATACAGCAATACGTTTAAAAGATGCAATTTGAATGGCACGCAGTGTAGACCCTGATCAGACTGCCCCTTCAGAAGCAGTTTGACCTGGGTCTGCACTGTTTGCCCAGACCCATCTGTCCCAGTAGTTAGAAGCTTATGTCATGCCAATCTGTCTGACATTCGAATGTATCTGAGATGTTTTTTTTTTTTTTTTTTTTTTTTTTTTTTGTTGCTTTGTGTCCACAGTTCACAGCCATGGTCACAACATTTCTGGGCGGGCTAAGATCACCTAAGCAGTTAGCCAGTACAAAGAGCACATACTTTCGCTAGTAACTGACAACTGCCCGTCTTGAATCAGCGGAATGAGAAACGGAAGTGTGTGGCAAACGCCGGTTTCGAACCCTGGACCTCTGGCTCTTGAGTCAGATATGCTACCGACTGCGGTACGCGGCCCGACGAGATAATACTAAGTTTTACTATTTTATAAGTTTTGTGAAAATCAGATGAAATTGAATGTTCATATGAACAAAATGTACTTACAGAGAAGGGATAGACAAATCAACACAGGTTTCACTGACATTGTCATGATCTTCTAAAACTATGTATTGATATATTGTATGTTCAAAATGCTTAATTTATAATGAACGCATCCGGAAGAAAGCTGGATTTTTTTCCTATTGGCTAAATGATCTTCCAATAAATGCGTTTAATGGGGATACATGCCAACCTGCATCCTCTAAAATCAAATTACCCAAAATATAACACCCTTAAATATATAATTATTGTTCACAATTTAGACAAGGTCGAGTTAATTTTATTTTGTAATGATGTGAATAAAATATTTTATTGCTGGGACAAGCCCCACAGTCATGATCATAATCAGACAGCTCGTCCACTGATTTATGTCTACACTGCTTATTCATAACTGCAGTCCAAGTATTTAGGATCATCATAATATATGAGCCGCGTCATGACAAACCAAGCAAAGTGGCATGTGCACCCAGTAATGACTCAGATCAGCCTGGGAAGTCACCCAGTCCGACCAGAGTCTTTGCTGGGCCGTTAAAGGATAGCAAAGTGTCTAAGCTAGCTCCATTCGCACAGCGAGGACTCTCATAAGACTGGGCGGAAGTCCAGGCTGATCTGGGTTTTAGCTGAGCGCACATGCCACTTTGTTGGTTTTGTCGTGTCGCGGCTCAATTACATTGATGTTTCGGTTTCACTTATTTTTGATGATATGCTATGTCGATTTGAAGTCACGACTTATGCTTTTTAAAAATGATTTAAATCTGATAATTGCATTTAGATATTTGTGTATACTTATTTCGACATTTCTTCGCTATGGCTGACTGGTTACAATTTACCAAACCACGATTTATCATATCAAATAAATCTAGTACAAATTACAAATGTTACTTAACTTTAAATATGCATGATACCTCTGTCATAATGTGTCATGAGACAAACAGTCACATCCAGTCTACTAGCTCATTAGAAATATATACAGAAATTTTCTCAGAAGAAACTAGACTCAAAATTAGATGAAGAAATAAGGAACTATAACGGTCACAAAGCACAAACAAACCTAGCTACAAAAAAAACACACGAAAATTTAACTAATGGATAATCCAGCTGCAATACAAAAATGTCAAACTAAATGCCTTGAAAATGTTTGTTTGCTCTCTTTGATTCTGAAATATGGTCTGCGTGAAGAAAAATAAATTATAGGTAACAAAGTATTGTTTTGCTTGCATTACATTTTAGCGCAATTAGAAATGCACGTTTGACAAATTGATTTTATCTCATTTTTCTGTAATTGGGGTGCAGAGGTGGCATATAATGTGCTTAAATGTACCAGATGACATTTAGTTATCACAGTGGGATTTGCTGCCCAATGTACCACTGGTTGGAGGCCAGTTGTGAAGTGGATACAGCACGAGTGCAAAGCGCAAGTGATATATTCACTGACAACTGGCGGGCGACGAGTCAAAAATTGGACAAAAATGACGTGTAAGTAGCAAGAATATATTCCAATTTTAACCCACAAGCAAAAACGAAAAAGCAAATGTATCTTTCAGATTTATCTTGTGTTCAACCATTACATGAAACTTTCCCGCTAACAAAGTAAAAAGATGGGCAATGCTCAGGAATTACTACAATCACATCCCACATCCCGCTCTCAAGACCAATAGGGAAAGAAGCACACACACACACGGAAAAATTGGCACAAGTTCACGAAAGACACGCACGCTAAACCGAATGAGCAGCTCTTTCCCAAACAATTGGTCATTCAGCTACCCTAATCAAAAACAGCATCAACATCTATTTCTGTCTATTTTTATTTTAACTTACAAAACAAAACAAAATAAAAGGCAGATTGGATAGCAAAACAGGCGACCAAACCCCAAAGAACATAGACAAGCGGTAATACCACAATGTAACATCAAGGAACCATAACAGAAGTACCGCCTTGGAACGGTCAGCAAAAGATTACTGGTGTGTGGGAGGGGGGTGGGGGTGGGGGCTTAAACACGTTTTACTGGTACCAAACCTCGCCCTCTACTTCTGCATTGGTTCGGAATATTTAATAAGCTGTTTGGTCCGCAAGAAGGTTTCCTAATCCATAAATGAAACATCATCGGAAACAAAACAGAAATCATGTATAAGACCATCTATGATGAATCAGAGATGAGGACTTGACCGAAATAATGCATTGCAACACCAGGAAACCGCTGGGAAGTCAAACAACATCACGGAAATACCGGAGGAAAAGAAAACCATCAGTCAAACTCCGAATGACCAAGCAACAGGCAAGACAAACTCCGGCCAAAATTAAATAAACTATGTCGGACCCATCATTGCGTCTGATACCTGACCAACCGGCATCCAATTAAAGAGGGAAGCAAAGTTATTATCCATGATTGGGTTAACTACTAAACATGCAGACTGTAGCATTACATAAATGTTATATCCAGTTCATTTCTAACGAACGACAATTTTTCTGAACTGATCAGAAAAATCAGAGCTACCTACAATTTTCTTGAATTTATAAACTAAATCACCATAAATTCTGGTTCCGATAGGCCCTGTTGCAAGAACAAACCCCGTTTCAATCCGACCTTGAATTTAGAAATCAATTCATACTGTCGGCGATAGAATTTAGAAAATGTTTTTTGGAGTTTATGATACCGATAGCCCGGTTGGAGAGGCTTAGCAGTTAAAATTTTATTACGGGCATTGAAGTCAGTCACATGACTAGACTCTATCAAACCGAATAAGTTGAGAATGTTAACCCCATGAAAGGTAGAACGGGGAGCATAACCATCCAAAAAAGGTAAATTCACTATGTCAAAATCAAAGTCATCGCTTTTATCATAAATTTTGTTTGAAACAAATCCTTGTGAAATAGATAAATGTAAATCCAAAAATCGGGCTTCAGTATCGGGTGCATTAGCTTTGTTTAACTGCAGCTCAGGTGCATAAATTATATTCACCATGCCTTCAAAGTAAGGATTGTCAATATTTAGAAGATCATCTACATGTACGAGGGATGATTGATAAGTCCAGAGCCTCAAAAATGTTTTGAAACATTCAGAGTGGATTTGAGTAATTTATTTTAAACACCCATTCTACAGAGAAACATTCCTCAAATTTCGAGAATTTATCTTCAATATCAATTGGATGACACTTCACCTTTTAAAGTTACCTCCACGAGTACACTGTATAACTCTTTGACCGGCCATAACTTTAGCAGAGTCAAACATTTTGCAATTGTTTTTGCAAATATATGTCCTACAGCATCCCGGTAATTGATGATACTATGCAAACATAAATTAATTCCATTCCAGAATAAAAAGCAAATTTTTTATTTTCAGGAAGTGTCTTTTTTGAGAGTTTCTGCAGGTAGTGCATAATCAGAGTCGCATGCTCTGCGTGCACAGAAGTGGATATCTTGTAACTTTTATGACGAAAAACAATATTCCTAGCAAACACGAAATTAGGATATAGGTCTCTAGTTTTTGGGGTTGCAATATTTAAGGGTTTACGGTAAAGGCACCAGAGAGCTGAAATATTTTGCATATCAACATACCATTGACCACTCATTATACTTGCATGTATTAAAACAAGAACCGTTTAAATCTTGTAGAATGTGAAGAATTTTTTTTCAAAGAAATGCAAGGCAAATGAATTGTAATTGTTATTTTAAAAATATGCAACCCCTCTTGTGTTTAAGGTGCTGTAAAAAGAAACCCTTTGCCAAAAGTTTTTGTCACCCGACGTAGGCGGAGGGGGCCTATAGAAATGACCCTCGTCCGTCCGTGTGTGCGTTCGTCCGTCCTTCAGTCCGTCCGTCCGTCTGAAATCTTGTCCCCGCAACTCCTCCTACATTTCTCATCGTATTTATTTGAAATTTTACAGATTGTATTCTTATGATATGAAGATGTGCATGTGGTTTTTTATTTTTGTTTTGGCCATTTTTGACGGAGGTAGAGCCCTTGCAGACTCAGACCTTGTCCCCGCAACTCCTGCCACATCTTGCATCAGAACGACTTGAAATTGTGCGGAATGTTTTATCATGATCTGAAGATGTGCATGTGATTTTGAAATTTCAATTGTCTAATTCTTTACACAGTTATGGCCCTCTGTAGTTTTTGGTATTTTTCCAACTTTTGAACCGTTTGACCGAGAGAGAGAGAGAGCTGAAATTTGGTGTGCTATTAGCATTTGGTAAATTAATTATTCTGATTATTGTTAGGATGTGCTAAATTGATTAATGACAGAGTTATTTCCCTTTCATAGATAATAAACATCCACTTAGAGGTAAAGGGCTATAACTCCAGAACTATTCATATAAATGGGCTTAATTTTCATGAACGCATTATTCATTTTTCATCAGATTCATATTTAATGACAGGGTTATTCCCCTTTCATAGATAATAGACATCCACTTAAAGGTAAAGGGATATAACTCCAGTACTATTCATATCAGTGGGCTGAATTTTCATGAATGCATTGTTCAGTTTTCATCAGATTCATATTAGCAGATTATGGCCCTCGTTATGTTGTTATTGGGTATACAGTCTTGATGTTTTGGGCATTCTGTAAGGGCCTAAAGTTCCAGCAACCTGATTTTACACATATATGTCCCTTTCTGAACTTAAGTAGTTTATAACCTCATAGAGGCCCAGTAATTGGGTGTATGTCTTTGCTTATGCTTCAGTTATTATTCGCTTACAAGGTTCTGTAATACACGTATTTTCTGTTTTTGGCCATACATTTACTCTGAAACAGAATAAAGGGCTGCAGTTTGTGACACATTTCAAACGTCGGGTGACACTTGGCTGATGGCCTTTTATTGAAACTTCCACAGAAAGCTAGTGAATGACAACTAATTACTTTCGCGGTAGGCACCCATGCGCAGAATCACTTGAAGTATCTTAGGCTCAGAACTTATCAATCATCCATCGTAGAATTAAAAGCCACAATAATTTCAGGTTGTTTATCATTAGAAAGAGAAGCCATGAAATCTCTTTCATAGGAAAATGAAAACAAATCCGCAAAAAAAGAAGGAGCACAATTATTGTGTGTATAACTTAGTGCCAATTTTAAAAAGTAAATACACTTCAGGAACTGACTGAATCAGATCCCTAACCCTATCTCCGACATCAAACGGAAAAAATGACAAAGACATCCCAACAAACAATAAATTACAAGTGATAAGCCGAGTCAGCAGCTCTTTCCCAAATAGGTGGCAACTCAGCTATCTTTATTGAACGAAATAATTTAGACCAACAGAAGAGTTAAAATAAGAACACAATAAGTTAAACACCACCGAACATACAATAAATGCAACCGCAACGAAAGTTCCGACTTTGGACGGTCAGTAATAACTACTGGGGGGGGGGGACAAGTTAAACACCACCGAACATCCAATAAATGCAACCGCTACGAAAGTTCCGACTTGGGACGGTCAGTAATAACTACTAGGGGGGGGGGGGGTAAACCGGTTTTACTGGGCCCAAACCTTCACCCTCACCCTCCACCGCGGTGAAGACAATAAGTTGGTAGTAGTTTGGCTCGTATAGAGGTCCCCTACCTCATCAGTGAGTCATAAAGGGCAACAATTAAAATCAGGAAAAGACTGTGATGAAGCAATGATGAGGACTCGACAGCCAAAACGTGTTGAGACATCTGGAGATTCCTGGGGCGTCAGCAACACCACTGGAACACTGGAGCAAAAGAAGACCACCAGTTGAACCCCGGTGGGCCAAGAAACAGACAAACATCCGGCTCCAACCATCTAATATATAGCTTTATGTTGGGGCTATAAATAGAGTCTGAACCCCGACCCACCGGCGTGCAATTAAAGAGGACAGCAATTTTTTTTAAACGTGATTGAATTAACCACTAAGCATGCAGACTGTCGCATAGCCAATGCGTTTAATTGCATGCTAATTTTCTCAAATTGATCAGGAAAATCTGTTTTCCCTACGATTTTGCGTAATTTATATACTAAGTCACCATAAAATTCAGGTTCCGATAGGCCTTGTTGCAAAAGTGACCTTAACCCTTTATTATATTTAGAAACCAATTCAAAGTGTCTACGATAAAATTTAGAAAAACAAGCTTTCCGAAGTTATGATACCGATACCCCTGCTGTTAAAGCTTGGCAGTCAAACTTATATTACGAGCATTGAAATCAGCCTAATGACTAGACACCCTAGCGAAGCGAAAAATTAAATGATAACACCATGAGAAGTAGTGCGGAGAACATCATTATCCATAAACGCTATGCCGAAATCAAAATCATCGCGTTTGTCATAAATTTTTGATGAAACAAATTCGTCTAAAATTGATAAATGTAAATCCTAAAATGGGTCCTCGGTGTCAGAAGTATTTGCTTTATTTAACTGCAATTCGGCAGGATAAATTTGACTTACCATTCCTTCAAAATAAGGATTGTCAATAATTAAAAGGTCGTCAAAGTATCTAGACGTTGAGTTGAATGCTTCAATGACATGAGCTTGAGTATCATCAGAAAGAGACATCATAAAGTCTCTTTCCAAGCAAAATAAAAACAAATCCGCTACAAGAGTAGCGCAGTTGGTACCCATCGGAATTCCTACAATTTGTGTGTAACTTAGTACCAAATCTGATACAAATGTTATCTAGAAGATATAGTAAAGCATCACAAACATTTTGGCAAGACCAAATATTAAACCTTTTTGGGGTCATCGGAAGTAAAAAAAAAGCATATTTATCATTACAAGCAAGACAAAGAGAACCCTCTCTCTGAAAATTAGTTTCAATGAGATCTATAAGTTTCTTTTTTTATTAAATTATGGGGCAAAGTTGTATAGAGTGTAAAAAAATTGTATGTAGACAAACTAGACGTGCGATATCCTCTAGACTCCAGCTCATCAAGAACCTCAGTAGAATTTTTAATTGACCAAAACATTTTTTTTCCTGACCGTTCGTAAACTTTTTCACAGTACCTAATTACATGGATTTTGATATCGGTAAGGCTAGAAGTTAATAATTTTGAAAATTCAGTATTGGTACAAGCACTAGAATTAGCTATAAACCCGGCTTTATATGGTCATTTATGAAGTTTAGGCAAATCTAATGTAAATATTATCTAAAAGGTATGCATATTTTGACATGACCAAAGTTTATATCTGTTTTTTTTTTTTTTTTTTTTTTTTTTTTTTTTTTTTGGGGGGGGGGGGGGTGTTAAGAAGTAAAGAGAGCGTTTCTTTCGTTACAGGCAAGGAAAGGCGAACCTTCCCTTTGAAATGTTTACTCAATTAAATCTATAAGTTTTTGTTTCGTCAAATTATGTGGCAAAGAAGTATAGAGTGTAGAAAAATCATAAGTTGACAAACTGGTCGCACGGAACTCTCTCACCTTCAATTTATTAATTACCTCACCAGAATGTTTAATACACCAAAAGAAATTTTTACCTGACCTTTCATAATCTCTTTTCACAGTACCTTATGACATGATTTTCAACAGCAGTGAGGCAAGAAGATAATAAAATAGAAAGTTCATTAGTAGTACAAGAGCTAGAATTGGCAATAAATTGTGCTTTATACGTTTTTATGAAGCTTAGGTAACAAATACATCGTAGGAAGTTTGTTTTGGCGTTCTTAACATTAACAGAAAACTTTAGGCACAAATGGTTGCAATGTTGCTTAACTACAGAACTCTCTTCTGTAGGGGTCTCTTTGCAGGCCTATGTACCGCCAAGCTCCTGGTTTAAAGTGTTCATGTAATATAGCCGTCAAACAACAACAACGTTGTTTGCGGCCTTGTCTGCTTGAACCAAAACATACTTCCTATGAAATTCTTGGATACCTCGCTGTAGATGTCGAAAAGTAGATTTGGGTTTAGGGGAATGTTTTGCGAATGAAATTTAATACGTTTATCTACTATTTTTAAGATGCTTACTTTCCATGCCTTTAAGGCACGAGACTCAACATACTCTACTTTACACCATCGATCACCAAATCCATTTAATGTGGATGAGTCTTCTAAATCGATGCGAGAAGGAAATCTGTATTCAAATTTCACCGTAATAAAAGCGTTTATATGCATTTCGTAAGTTTTTTAATGAACCAAAACGACTTTACACTGTCTAACACCACGTAGAAGAAATAAATCAAAAAGACCCCCGAATAAGGTTAAACACTGTCACGCAAGTCCGCCCAGTGATATGTTACGCAATATATCACTTAATTGTAACATTGGCTATATAGGCGACCAAGGTTAGAATAAGTCATATTTGTCTTTGTTCTCATACATAACGTCGGGATGACATAAGGACCACTTTAATTTAAGTCCTGTATTCATTTTTGAATGTGAATTTTAAGACTTAATTCTAAAAATGACATCTGTTACTTCGATCAATAAAAGTTTAAATATCTTATACCTGACCGGTATTTACTTTCTATGTCAAGCTCTTGTTGTTGGGACATGTGGTAGCCCTAAAAAGTCTTTCCGGATATTCAAATAATGCCCTCACTACTCCAGTCCTTTAGGATTGTTAGTAATCACTTTTCAATATTCCTGTCTTTTCATATCTTACATTTCACTGCAGAAGAAGGAGGCGAGGGTTTGGGTCTATTAAAACTAGTTTCAGCTCCCTGGCCATCTACTTCTGTTGAGATTCATCAGTTCTACTTGTTTTTATGTCCGCTTGTCTGTGCGGTCTTCAAGCAATATGGTCAGGAATCAGTCCACAATTATTTTTCTTGATTGGTTGAATACTTTCTGAATATACTTTCGCACAAATAGTTCCCTGGTTCATTGGTTTCTAAGGAGGCCAATTTGACTGTATATCCTGCTTGCTAGCTACAGCAAACTGAATAGAGCCTTGGATAAGCTTCTTGAAAATGTATAATTAGTCCAGAATCCCAAGCACTGGAGGTAACTAGAGGAACCGAATCACACTCTTCATAGGTGCCCCTACAACGGCAGATTGTCTCATAAGTTGACAGGTCAATGTTTACCAGAGAGACAGCGGAAACATAAGCAGGTTTTCCCTGTTGAAACTGTTTGAAAATTGTTTGTCATGCCTCAGAGACTTGAAGAAAAGAGAGTTTAAAGTGCCTGACGTGTTGTGAAAACAGTTTCATGGAAGGATGGAAAATTAAACTGTATAGTAAAACTAATTGTGGTCTCGTGCCGTCAGCTGTTTAGCTGCCCAATTTGCTTATTTTAGTAATTTAAAATAAAAAATAAAATAAAAAATAGGCGTTATCGGTATTTTCAAATTGTGTAACTGAAAGTCTAGCTGTTGTAAGTATATATTTCTTTTCCCTTTGGTTTTTAGGGCGGGATGTGGGATCTTATTGTATCAGTTCCTTATTAGTGAAAAAGTAATAAGATAGGCAAAGATCAGGAATTAATACAATTAAATCCCACATTCGGCTCTCTAAACCAATAGGGAAAGAAGCACGTACACACAGAGATTGACACAAGTTTACGGAAGACACGCACAGTTAACCGAATGAGCAGCTCTTTCCCAAACAGATGGTCATTCAGCTACCCCAATAACAGCATCAACATCTATTTTTACTTATTTTTTATTTTAATTACAAAACAAAACAGAAGAGAATGCAGATTTGGCAGCAATACAGGCGACCAAACTGCCAGAGCCCATAGACAAACGGACACAGCACAATATAACATCAAGGAACCGAAACAGAAGTACCGCCTTAAAACGGTCAGCAAAATATTACTTTGGAGTGTGGGAGGGGGGGGGGGGGCTTAAACATGTTTTACTGGGCCCAAACCTCGCCCTCTGCTTCTGCAGTTGTTTGAAACATTAAGTGACGTTTATTTTAACTAGTTACTACATCCCCCAATAACTTTTGAACCAGGACAAGAACTTCCCTATTTTTAAAATGCCCTTTGTAAGAAGTAACTTGAAAATACAAAAAAAAAGACAAATTAAATAAAGCTGCATGTTTATCTTTTCGCATTCTTTCGAAGTAAATGCTTAAATTATGCTTACCACAGGAAATAATTTCACGTCCTATCCAATATTCCTAATGCGAAATGAGTAGAAGTATAACTTCACCGTTGAAAATAAGACAACAAATGCAAAAAGCTAAGTGTACAGCTTTTTATAGCAACATAAAGAAACGGTCAACCTCTAGAAGCCCCTGAAGTTGTCGAAGACAATCGGAGAACAGAGATCTGAGATATTGGACAGCATATCTCACAGAATTATTAATTAAAACTAATCCGAAACAAAGGCATATCTTTGGGCGGCTGTTAATCAATTTACATAAACCTGTCTTGGCATATCACAAAAAACGGCTAAGATTTGAAACGGTTTATTTATTTATTTATTTTTTTTATTTTATTTTTTTTTTCAAAAATACTGAAAGAAACGTGACTGTTTCGAACTTGTTAAGCTGAAACAGGTAGTTTATTTTTTTCACGAATGAAATATAGATATTTTATTTGAACGTCGCTGCTTTATTTTCTGTCTCAATGCTGTTTTTATGCCGAATAATTTAAGATTTAAAGTTGTTGTTTTTTCTTCCGTCAATATGGAGTTGATATCAATACCTTGCAAAGACATTACATCTGATTTATACTTGAATGCCTTATTCTGACAATGCCAAGTTTTAGTAGTCGTTATTACAAGAGAGACTACTTCAGTTTTCCACTTGTCAACTTTCCTCTCAGTAGTTATATTCCATCAACATTTGCATACGAAGTTTATTCGCTTTTGTTATATAGTCCGTGTGCTCCCTAGTGCAAACGGCATTCCCAATATTTTTCTCAAAATTGGTGAGAGGTAGAAAAAATTTTAATTGCTCATATGAGGAGCCGCGACACGACAAAACCAACAAAGTGGTTGTGCACCCAGCGCAGACTCAGATCAGCCTGGGCAACCGCCCAGTCTGATCAGAGCCTCCGCTGTCCGCATGGAGGTAGCTTAGACCCTTAGCTACCCTTTGGGCACTTAACAAAGAGTCTGATCAAACTTGGCGGATGCCCAGGTTAATCTGAGTCTGCACTGGGTGCACAACCACATTGTTGGTTTTGTCGTGTCACGGCTCATATCATATTCTAATCCTATACATAAGAAAAACATAATTTTGCAGAATGTGTGGGTTTGCATAAAAAAAAAGTTTGTACAAAAATGGACCTAAAATATGTGATTTTCGCATCTTAATTACAAGGGAGTAAAATTTGGCTGTTGGAAATCCCGTTTACTCCTACGTATCATAGCATGTGGCCAGTGAATGCTAGTACCCTTAGAACAAAATTTGAATAATTATTTGAAATAGTATTTTGAATTCATTTATTTACTTTATGTTTCTACCACATATTATCAATTATTTTGAAAAGACACTTTTGCTAGGAAAACTATATAATAGTTCAATGATTATATACAAAATAATATCACCTGACCAGCAACACCATGCGTTACGCGTTGAGACAGGTGAATACATTTCTACTATTTCATTCACATACGCCCACAACTGTAGTAGACAATGAGTTTACGTTATTGTCTACCAAAAATATTTTGGCTGTTTTAAAAACTATACGACACCCTCAGTGAAACTGCGCTGATAATGGAAAAAAATTTACAAAAGCATTTAAAAATTTGAATTTTTCGTGTTCTCTGTTGCCTGTTTTTGGTGTCAGAGTTTCTGTGATGTTTTACCTTATGTATGTTCTTATTATTTTTGGTTCGGTTTGGGTTGCTGAGTGGCCACCTTTTGGGAACAAGCTGCTCACTCGGTTGGCCATATGTTCTCTGTATCTTGATTATTTGTAATCTTAGTTGTTTCCAACTATGGTTTGAGGGCTGGATTTGGATTTTGATTGTTTCAGTTCCTGGTCTTTGCATACTTTTTACTTCTGTTATGTATAGTTAAGCGAATCGTCAAGACATTATGACACTTAATGTAATTTAATCGTTTTCGAAAAAATCAGCAAAACCCTATTTGCATTTAGGAGCAACGGAATATATGATTTCATATTCAAAGTATACTCAGCGTCAATGAAAACGCACCAGTTTTGAACTTATGGCACATTATGTTCATTTTCTTTTTATATTGGTTTTATATAATAGACAATTTGGTTAATCTTTATTTTCTGGTATTGAGATAGCATGTTTGCAAATTAAATTTCGTTCATCAGTGCCTGTTATCAAACGTGACGTCAATACTGATGTATTTGAAAACTGTCGATATCAAATGACACATTTAAAGCGTTATAAATCCCTATTTCGTGCCTGACAGACACTTGATTGCAAATGAATCGTTCATTGGAAAGTCTCTTGACATTAAACCCCTTTTTCCTTCATTACGACGCGGTTCGGCAAATAAGGGTGACATTATTCATATAATGTCATGCTCTGGCTGGATAATTTTTATGTTTGCCCCATAGAACTTCTGAAATTCTGTTTCTACTACTTATCTCAGCATTTTGGGTTGCAAAAAAGTATTGAATTTACCTTTAGTTATATTTGTCTGTCCTTGTTTGATAAAAGTGACAATTCAGTGCCGTTCGAATCCAAGTTACTTTGCTGCATTCGTTGGACTGGATCTATTTTCTTTGGCGATTTGATAGGGTATATTTACTCTAGCAAATTTCATCATTTAGGAATCATTTATGATTTTAGTAAAGATTGATAAAGCTTTCAAGGACTACTACAATAACAGACATAAACGTACCTTACCCAAATATTGTGCAACAGACGCGTGTTTCTGTATTTAACTTCTTCAGAGTCGCTAAACCCCAAACGTTTGAAAGAATAAAGGTAATGGGCAGGTCTCGGCTGGCAACGAGCATCCATCTCCGACCACACTTACTGACACATTCCACGAGAAACAGTGCGTAGATGCATACTCTTCCAATGCCATCAAGCCGAAGAGAACAGCATGACTTTTATAATACATATGAGACGAAGCAACCCGAACAAGTTATAAAACAGTTCAGTCTGATGCTCGGTGTGCTGGCCATATCACATGCAGAGTGTTGCCACTTTGTTATTGCATTTGCACGACTGACCCAGTGAATGTGTGAACAGGTATCTAACTGATTTGATACAAGTATACTCAATTTATAGCAGTAAAACATCCCTTGGCTGAAGCTGAACATTGTTTCAAATTGTGTATACTTCGGGGGATAAGTAAAACGCGTAAATGTGGCAAGCAACCCTGACTTTGGCAGAATGAGTCAGCACTCCCGGATCCAGGGGTGGGCTTTGGGGCTTCAGCCCCGCCACCTGAGCCTGGTTTGATTAAACTATATGTTGGGATATCTCGCCGAGGCGATTCTAATGACATATCACAACATATATTCAAATATTCAAGGCAAAAGGACATTATCAAAATTCTCATCAAATTGATCCTTAATTATATCATATATTTTCAAGTCCGTCTCACCGCCCCCGCCCCAACCCCCCCCCCCCCCACACACACATACATGTACATCTCGGCATCTCCCAGCCCCACCAGTTATCCAGAGCCCCACCAGTAGGTGGTGGTCTGGATCCGGGCATGGTCAGTATAATTTTATTGCAACCTGAGCCAGAGGTATGGTACAAGCCTTTTATAAATGCTTGTACCATACCTCTGAATTCCGCTTTTCACACTGGGAAATCAACAACAGAGCCAGCTTTCCTTCGGGCACGAAGCCTTTGAGTCGGCGTCGAGCCAGCGTTGACTCGACGTAATGTCGCCGAGTCGACGTTGACTTGGTGCTGATTCAACGCTGCGTGTCCGATTGATTAAATGGACTAGCACGCATTGGAACGTAAGTACGACTTTTTCTTCAAGAATAATGAACTGTGTGAAAAGTAGCTTAAAATGTATGCACACTAAACTATTTGTGTTATTCGACGTTCTGGGAAAAGGCGTTTATAAGCTCCGGTTTGCTGCCTTATCCCAATAAATTCATGTGTTGTATTATTATATGTCTAGATGAAATAAAAGATTGTTTAAACTAAACTATAAATGCTTTTATTCCTATTTGCCTTCTTTCCTTTTTTTTTTAGAAATTTGTCATTGTTTTTTTCATAGTATTATGTTTGTTTGGGGCTTTATTGATGTCGAAATAAACTTTGAAACTCTGAAACTCTCATATTCTATCAGCGATCCCGGCCCGATAGTTCACTGGCTGGCTGATCTAGCGGTTCTAGGCTCGAATTCCGCTGCTGTCATAAATCTTTTCAACCGAAAACGGGGTGATTCGAGACTCGTGTTCGGTGTACCGCTTTTGTGTTTCGTGAACGTCTTTCATGTACAATATGTATTTCTTGGGATATGGGCTCATTGCATTAGTTTTTTATCATTGCTATCTTTTTACTTTTCCTTCTACTCAGTATTTCATTATCACCCTCACAACGCCCTGATATGACTGAAATATTCAAAAGGACGCAAAATAATGAGTCATTCATTCACCCAGCGTAGTCTATAAACATGATAAATGGCACGATATGAGAGCAACTAAGACAGAATTGAGCCGCGGCACGAGAAAAACAACAAAGTGGTTTTGCGCCAGCGCAGAATCAGATCAGCATGTGCATCCGCCCAGTCTTATCAAACTCTTGGCTAAGCGCTTGAATGTTAGCTAAGGTCTAAGCTACATCCATGCGGACAGCGAAGGCTCTGATCAGACTGGGCTGATCTAGCTGTGCGCACAACAACAATTTTGGCTTTGTCATGTCGCGGCTCAATTATGCAGCATACAGGTTACGAAATTTGGAAAACCAAAGCAACCATCTCTGTCCTGTCAAACGCAGTAATTCACAAGAATCGACTAAACAAACCTAACAACAGGACCTTACTCGAAAAAAAACAATTCACAAACACTACCTTTGATGGGTTGATTACTATAATAATAATAATAATACTAATAATAATAATTATATCACCCTTGCTAAAAAAATTCAATATTTCACTATATGCAAGGCCTACATTGGTGAAATTTTCCATGATTGTGTTTGCATATTTGAAAGACAAAGCTCGTGACCAATCACTTCAGTCGTACATATAAACTTAAATTCACAAAGCTTTACGAAAAACACGCACGGTATACCGAATAAAGAGCTAACTATAATATGAACTTTCATCTACCTTTTTTCGTTTAAATTACAAAACAAAATAGATAGCAAAATTGGCAGCTATACATGCGACCATATTGCTAGATGACCATAGTCAAGCGGACATAAGAACAGAACAGAACAGAAGTTTATTAGTCAATTCAAAAAGGCTATAAAGCCCATGTAGATACAATTATTTATTATGTTACGGTGAGTAGTTGACAGTGAAGACATATAATATTACAACAAAGATCATATAAGATACATGCTGGCTATCAAAAGTTTTACGAATATGGAACCAATACATATAACAATAACGCGTAGAAGGTCGAGGTACATACGGCACACATCCAGCTTGAAATTCCATATATTTTCTTAGAAAACATACATATATTAATCAAATAGGCTTAATGAAAACATTATGACAACAAATATATTAGCAGTTGGATGATATATTTGGCTTTATCAACACTCACGTCAATCAAAACTTAACTATTTCAAGATTTCGACATTATCATTGATGTGTACCCTACATATCTTGTGTATAATAGTTTCAGGATATGCCTCTTGGTCCCAGTGGCATTGGGACATGTGGCGGAGCCAATGTCCAGACAATCATGTCCCCAACGCTGGTCCATGCATCAGTTCAGCCGAGATATGTACGACACACATACAAATTTGACATGCCACATAAATGTTTTACAGACATATCAAACAAAAAGGCTTTCAAATTACATGCATTTCAAAAACAGTGCAATAACTATATACACCATTAGCAATATATAATTCCTTATATAGTGATTTTAAAAATACAATTAAGAACATGTGACATTAAGGAACAAAAACAGAACTACCGTCTTTTGAACTAACATTGATAGACAACTGGGGGCTTTGAGTACTTTCACTGGATCCAAACCCTCGCCTTGGCGTCCGTAATGGCTCAATCCAATTAAAACAATTACCTCCCACACAACTGACCAATGAAAACATCAATTACATCGTTAAGAACAATTTATACGAGAAACATTAAACATCTGTTTTATGTTCTATGTTTTATTACAAAATATTACAGGAAGTAAAGTGGGCAGGTATACAGGTGACAACATTGCTAGCAGAATTACCGTCTTGGAATGGCCTGAAATATTATTATTATTAATATTATTATTATTATTATTATTATTATTATTATTATTATTATTATATTAGAAAATTAAACATTGAGTGTTTGAAACTGACATCAAACGTACTTATGTTCAAATTTGGTCTATTATTGTTCAAAACATAAAACTGTTCGGCTCGAATCTAGATAACCTGATACTATCAGACTCTAAGCGGGTCTTAGGGATGTGACCAGTGTTGCACATTATACATATAGTACTGGTCGTACACAGACTCAATTAAATAGTCTGCTCTTTTCTTTGGTGCATTCGTTGCTTCCAAAAATCTAGCTATTCAGAACTTATTGTTAAGTTGTGCCGTGTCGGGGCTCTGTAACGTCTCTCATACACATCATCATAGTGCAGATTATATGAGCCGCGAAACGACAAAACTAACAAAGTGGTTGTGCGCCCAGCGCAGACTCACATCAGTCTGCGCATCTCCCCAGTCTGACCAATCTCTTTACTTAGCACTTAAAGGGTAGCTAAAGGCCCTGTCACACTACAACGTTTCAGACAACGTATGCCAACGTATGAAAAATTTATCCAATACGCTGGCATACGCTGCAGATAAATTAAAACATCAAACAGCAGCCGGTTTTCGAACGCACACATAACGTCCTGAAACGTATAAATAACTTATTCACAACTTATCCCTAACGTATACATAACTTATACAAGCGTATAACAGCGTGTTCCCAGCGTATCTGTAGCGTTCTTGTCTTATGCCGAACGCATGCACAACGTTAGTCTAACTTACGCCGACCTTATGTCTAGCGTGTTGGAGCGTGCTTCGACGATCAGATGTAAAGCGACGGCTCTCTACAACACTTTTTATTGTAGTGGACGTTGATCGATGGACATGCCTAAAGAACGAAAATTAGATAACTTTGCAGGTAGTAGCTGACCACCTGCATGCCTACCCTCGTCCCAATCATCACCCGACTGCCGTGCCTACGATGGTAGCCAACCTCCCTCTCGTGCAGACTCCAATGCCTCTTTAGTGGTATAAGTGGCGGCATCTGCAGCAGCTGTGGTGGCATCTAAAGTATTAACCCCCTCTCAAGCCCCAAAACGACAAGCAGAAGCGGTCCAAGAAGATTCCTTATTTAAAAGTGATGAATTGCTGATCTGTATCCAATATATATAGCTGAAGCCCAAGCCGCTGGCGGATATGTTACCTAAATACGCTCAGTGCGTTCGAGACACGTTGAATAAGTTATAAGGTCGTCAGGCATAGGTTGGATACGTTCTGGATACGTTCGGTATAAGTTACAGGTAAGTTACCTATAAGTTAGAAATACGTTACGCGTACGCTCCACAATGGACCTGCTGGCTGCCGACGTATGTCAACGTATGATTAACTTACAAGTTACGTGCATGAACGTACGCATAACTTACCTGTTGCGTACACCAAACTTATGACTAACTTATAAACAATACGTCGGCGTACGTTGAAAATT
Organism: Ctena decussata; assembly: GCA_963989385.1. Lineage (NCBI taxonomy): Eukaryota > Metazoa > Mollusca > Bivalvia > Lucinida > Lucinidae > Ctena > Ctena decussata. The sequence goes on from OZ022506.1 coordinate 84,873,960, forward strand.
TTATGCATGCACAAAATTTTGTGCCGCATTCGACGTACAGCAACTTATACCAACGTATTTGAGCGTGCTCGTAACTTGTTCATAACGTACCCCTAACTTATTCAACGTACACCAGCGTGTTTGCTAAATTTCTCATACGTCGGCATACGCTGATGCTATACGTCACTGTGTGACAGCCACATAAGGGTCTAAGCTACCTCAATGCGGACGGCGAAGACTCTGATCAGACTGGGCGGATTCCCAGGCTGATCTGAGTCTTCGCTGGGCGCACAACCACTTTGTTGGTTTTGTCCTGTCGCGGCTCATATTTTGTGGTTCTTTGGGAATGATTTCCGTAAGAGTTATGTTGAAAACAGAGTTCTGTTAAGGAGCATTGACGGTGTTGCACATTTCAGTACTGGTCATGAACAGGCTATATTCGTTTCTTTGAAGTATTCCTCACTTCCAAATCAGAACTTATCATTATTATTTTGCTATTCCTCACAGTTTTCATTGATGATCAAGCGACTACATGTTAGATTCGGTTTCCCATTCCAAAACGGGCAGTAATGCTAACGAAAGCAATGATCGGCGTCCAGTGAAAGGCAACTTCATCATATGTTTAACCAAGTCGAATTCATATAGGTTTGCCTATTGGTGTTTTATATTCTTTGCTGATCACGTATACAATCTATAACTCCTGAAATCCGAAATAGTTAAACCGGAAGACATAAGATTGAGTAAACGCGTAGACTGATTTGTGTATTTGCTAATGGATGAAGGTTCCTTTTAACAATAAACGGTAACAATAATACACATTGATTGTCATCATTAATTTTTCTGTTGTCTACAATTTGAAGAACACATGCCAAAGAAGACGCAAACTATTGAATTACAACTGATCGAAAAGACCATTTTGATCTTGTTATGTCGTATTCCCTTTATTGTCTTATTCGTGACATATAAAATTATACTTGGGAAAATCTTAAAACAATAATTGATGTCTGCGTTAATTCAATCTTTGTTCAGCCCCGCTTCTGTACAAAGGAAAGACGAATTCGAAATTAAACATTAGCAGTCTCCATTGATTCCATCTCAGTTAAATTGAGCTTTATACCTCCCATTTCCAAATATTTTAGTCCAAACTTTCCAGTAGTAATATTTCTTAATAATTTTGAAGAATGGTCTGAACCATCGGGCAGGCCAAACCTGATTGAGTACAATGCACAGACAATGCGAGCTTCAGAAGACAGTGCCTAGACATAAAGAAAATCATATATAGACCTTTGAGATTTTGCATGTTGCACGTAATATATATCAAGAGAATTCTGGAGCCTCACGAACAAAACGGGATGTTCCAATCTCAAAATCGAGGCATTAAATAATTATGTTCGCAAACCTTGCTAACGATTCGACTCATATTAAGCTTACCTGACAGATAAATTCTTGTTTGTCTCCTTCTCTCTTCGAATATTAGAACAAACATACACGAATAAAATCCCAATACGGACATAACTAGCATTTTAACACCATGCGTTTTATTTATGAAAGCAAGGAAAGTTTCGGTGTTTGATTCTGCAACAACTTCCTGTTTCTGAGCGCGTGAGTATATTTGCTGATGTCACTGACAATTTCTAACGTTTTTGTGACGTGTTGATGACGTCTTTTGATATTAGACGATGTAACGTCTTTTTATCTTCCTAAACACATCATAAAACGTCTGTGATACAGTTAAGATTATTGAGGGAAACTTGAATGCTGTGTCAAGGAAGGTTGGACGAATTTGTACAAAAAATACTGTTTTCAACGTTTGTTTTTACTGTTAGAACCGAAATATTTAACTCTATCATTGAATTGTTGAGCAATAATTCACATTCTTGCACACCGGATAGAAAATGCCATTCTTTTCGCCTGGGATAGAAAATCTTATCTTACCCAGGTGTTCTGACCCAGGACCGGAAAAAAATCACGAGCTGTCAATGCATTGGTTGTATAGGAGCTCACGTACCTGCGTCGTCAAGTGACGTTGGCTTTTAAGATGACGTCACGAGGACGGTAAAAATGACGTCAGTTTATGCACGCCAGTTGTTGACGTAAAGAGCCGAATGGCGGTCGTTGAAAGCGGCGCCTTATTTCAAAATCAAATAGAAATCTCTCAAGCACTAGAATTACGCATTTTCACAAGTTCTGAAGTTAAAACAAAACGTGGCGTGCAAGAAAAAGTATCTACCATGGGTGTGAGGTGTGGATAGATAAATCGCCACTCGGGATCACTGTTCGGCATCACTCGGCAAGCCTCGTGATGCCGAACAGTGACCCTCGTGACGGATTTTTCTATCCACACCTCACACCCATGATAGATACTTATAATCTGTCACTTAGTTGAAAGTAGGCAAATGACTCGCACTCCGCGCTTGTGATATGATCTACTGGTAAACTGAGTACCAAACAATGAATTATTTCTCAACAATTCACGGCTAGAGCTGATCTTTTTCTAAAGACCACACGTATCATTCCGTATCTAAAAAAATAGATAAATAAATAAATCTCGTTATTTAGTAATTCAAAATACAGAAATTGGCCATGTTAAAGGACTTCTATGGTTAAGGCGTGAATTTTCCCCATGATAAAAAAGTTATACGGATCACTGACTTCTGCTTTGCATTTTTGACTATGACATGTAACTTGCATGACAAATGAATTTTCAACTGTTTGTGTCTATGTAAAGTACGTTAAACATACGTTGACGTTGACGTCATTGTTGAGATAAATTGTAAATTATCCTCAAACTGATCGTTGAAATAATGAATTATTGTATACATTTCACCCTTTTTTGACTTACATTACTTACATAACAGACAACACTGGATAGTTTTGACTATATATATGTGACCTTGACTTCATTTCAAGGTCATGGTACACAATATAATCCTTGAAGATCACAGTGCTACTGTTGACCATTCTTCTTCTTTGGCTTACTGAGTATCGTTCCCCCCCGTGACCCAGCTTCCCACTCATATATATTGCGTACTTAGATCACATAAGTCCGCTGCATGAAGGAAATGCTGGGTCACGGGGGGGAAAGTACTTGTACCTTAATTATAGTGAAGCGTTCTATTTCAGGGCCGTCGTCGGCTTTTGAAAAGTGGTACGGCCATGGAACACCCCGAGTGCCGAAGGTACGAGTTGGGGAGAGTACGAGAAGGGTGCGCCCCCTGTCGTAAGGGGGGGGGCGGGGGCTCGGAGGACCTCCCCCGAGACACTGTTCGAATTCAGGACGAACATATAAAAAATTTAATGCATTTTGAGACCAATTTCCATTGTGAAAACTCATATTTATCTCAAATGAGAAACTTTTTGAATTCAGGACGTTTCTAGAATCGATTTTAATGTATTTTGAGACCATTTTTCCTGTGAAACTCAATTTGTTTTATGAGTATTTGTTGTATTTCAAATGCTTACCCCAGCTTTGAAAGACTGCCAAAGGTGTTCCCCGAGTGCCGAAGGCACGAGTGTGGGATAGCACGAGAGGGTTAGTCCTACCTTTCGTAAGGGGGGGGGGGGGTTCTAGGACTTCCCCCGAGACAATGTTTGAATTCAGGACGAACCTATAAGAATTTTAATGCATTTTGAGACCAATTTCTATTGTGAAAACTGAATTGATTTTATGAGTATCTATCTCAAATGAGAAACTGTTTGAATTCAGGACGTTTCTAGAATCGTTTTTAATGCATTTGGAGACCATTTTGCCTGTGAAACTCAATTTATTTATGAGTATTTGTTGTATTTCAAATGCCTACCCCAGCTTTGATAGACTGCCAAAGGTGGGAGAGCTCGAGAGGGGTAGTCCTACCTTTTGTAAGGGGGGTTCGGGGGACATCCCCCGAGAAAATGTTTGAATTCAGGACGTTTCTAGAAGCGATTTTAATGCATTTTGAGACCAAAGCAAAGAAGGAATAACGGAAAAAAGTGGTCCGGCCAATACCATATTCGGCCGAATGAAAAACAGTGGTATGGCCTATATCATATTCGGCCGAAAAAGTGGTCCGGCCATGGCCGGACCGGCCGGACCGTCGACGACGGCCTTGTATTTTGGCCGTTTTGATCGGAAGTGTTACTATGGTTTTGCATGTTTAAATGCCAGTCAGGCGTAACAAGAAGAAAATCATTGCTTTGTATTGTGATACATGTATGCGTGTATTTAGCATGCATTTATGACAAAAATGTATGGAATGAATGACTGGTTTCAATACTAGATGAGGTATGCGAAAACCTTGAATTTAGGGTAGGTAGGGTCAGAATGGATTATCTCCCCATGTCTTTGGGTCTGAATCACAAATGATCTGATTGCATACGGTTTACATATTTGTGGAAGCTCTGCCTAGAAAAATTTACACACGTTATACTTTTGAAAATTCGGATCTGTCGCACCGGTCTAATGGGGAAATCCTCGCCTTAATCATAGAAGTCCTTTTGAAACGGAGTCTGCTTGTCTTGGTTTGTTAGATCAAGAATCCTTCAACAATTAATTTTACATAACTGCACAGAGACGAACTATATATGAGCCGCGACACGAGAAAACCAACAAAGTGGTTGTGCACCCAGCACAGACTCAGATCAGCCTGGGCATCCGCCCAGTCTGATCAGAGTCTTCGCTGTCCGCATGGAGCTAGCTTAGACCCTTAGCTACCCTTTGAGCACTTAGCGAAGAGTCTGCTCAGACTGATTTGATTCCAATGCTGATCTGAGTCTGCACTGGGCGGACAACCATATTGTTGATTTTCTCGTGTCACGGCTCATACAGTATCTAATTATTTAGGCATAAGTATGCGAATATTAAGGGGTCAAGCCTCACCTCCATTTTTACTCTTTGTTTATAAAGAGAAAAAACTTTCGTGACCTCCTGTTTGCTTTCCTTGGTGGGATAGCCTTCAAACATTGGGTCTACTCTTAAAGAAAAATGCTTCGATAGGCTTTGGGAGTTGACATTCATATTAAGGAAGGCTAAAATGAATAGAGTTGCTACCTTTGACAGTGTAATTATATTCAAATATACAAATGAGTTGTTTCGCTATTTTTCCGTTAAAAAGAGAAATAAATTCATTTTGTTAGGAGAGAAATACCTACTTTCCAGTTGCACATTCGTTTGTAATTTAAAGGTGTATATACCTCATAATATCACAAGGGAAAAGGTGGAAAGAAGGCCTTAAATATTTAGGTGAGGAAAAGAAACTTATTTCTAAATGATTTCGGGAATAAAAACCCTACGTCTGCCTCCCTATACAAACCATTGTCATTTTTCTTATTCTCCTTTCATTCAACGCACACGAACAAAACACCACTTAAGTGAAGTCGTTAATCTAGGTTCCCTATAGAACAAGGCGCCGAAAAGCAGCCAATTACTCGCATTTCTGTGACATAGATGATTGATAATGGGAGATAAGAGAATCTATTGTTGCTTTGGACTGGACATCAACTGCTAAAGACATCAGGCTAATGATTGATTAAGTCAGTGGCTACTGAGGATTCACGACAACATCACATGAAATGTATAGGATATCATGGTAATGTCTTCTGATATCAAGTTTATCAGGCAAGACCAGTAACTCTGTAGGTGTGGCAAGAATTGCAGAGCCATTCCTGCGTATTTCTGGTCGAGATTGATAAATTGGATACGGCCGCCACACGGCACAACACCTGCTGCAGTAAAGAACAAAATATAAATTTATAAGAGTTCCTCCAACAACAGAGAACATATTCTAAAGAATGTAATGCCCAAATGGAGATTCGAGCCTGCGAGTTTCTGCATCATGGCCGATCGCCTCTAATCACTCGACCAGGCGTTTGTCTAAGGAAAAAGAGTCTAAAAAAGAGGAAGTAAAACAGACTGGCTATTAACAATCGAATAATACTTCATATATTACAAACACTATTTCAAGTGGTCAGAAGATGGCCAAAATACATTTGAGCCGTGACACGAAAAATGCAACGATGTGGTTGTGCGCCCAGCGCAGACTCAGATCAGCCTGGGCATCCACCCAGTCTGATCAGACTCTTTGCTAAGCGCTTAAAGTGTAGCTAAGGGGCTAAGCTTCCACCGTGCGGACAGCGAAGACTCTAATCTGACTGGGCGGATACCCAGGCTGATCTGGGTCTGCGCTGGCACACAACCACTTTGTTTGTTTTCTTGTGTCGCGGCTCATTTTTGGATAGGTATTGCAAATTTGCTCTTTTTCTGGTTCTGTTGGATCATCAGGTTCATTTTAAATAATTATCAGACAAGATCTCCGCTGACAAAGCCGGATCTGGACGGGGTGCGTTGTGTATGTGAAGAGGTATGTGTAGAGGGGGCGGGGATAGGGGAACGGATCGTCAAAGTCTAGTGTTGTATTATTATAGCAGATGAACATGAGAACAGAATCAGTCTGCTTGAGTCTCTTTCTTCGTTTCACTTATGCGTCCCATGCTTCCGGACGATTTTCCCTACAGAATCTTATATAATGTACAGTTAAATTTAACTTGTGGAAAGATTTCAAAACTTCCTTACATGCATACGTACCATTTAGAAAGGTACCTGATGAAAATATGAACAAACTACGCATTATGCGAGAATTTCGCTGTCAGACAATCTGGTATTGTGCCGTGTGTCGGCCGTAAAGTGTCTACCCGTATATTATAATAGTGCAGAAAATGTTTTTTTGGTCATTTTGGATTACTGGGCCTATCCTGAGTAAGTTGGAAAACAGAGTCCCACTGCACTAGATTTAGCGGTTTCTAAATCAACAATATCAGATAATACTTTCATTTTCATTTCCTTTTAATATTTTTTTTTTATTTCCTTTTTTATTTTTATTTTTGTTTTATTTTATTCTCATTCTGGGCTATGAAATGGTATAATATATACCTAATCTGTAAATATTGTACAACATGATTGATGTTGCCCTAAAACTTTACAGCAAAATTCTAAGACGAAAGATAAGCGTCTCGGATTTCAGTGATTAATTTGACAGTATCGTTATATTTAGCGTCTTTTTCATTTATCAAAGTGCAAAGATTGTATGATAGTTTGTCTAAGCAAATATGTAAATCAATTGAGAAGTAACAAACTGGTCATTTCCTTCGGAGAAATCATTAACTTGGTTCAGTGTAGAAGAGTGAACTCATTTGATTATGTGTCATATTACTAGATTTCGACATAAAAGTTAAAACCTCCAGCACCTAATTGGCTCTACCGAAACAATCTATTAGACAGGTTTACAGACTTTCTGCCAAGAAAAATATAGAAATTAAAGAGCAACCCGGACGAAAACAAAGTGTATAGATGGAGTAGATACCACCTACAGTACGCGCATTGATATGTTGTTTACGAAGCTAGTACTTGTGTGTTATTAGCAAGCTTCAAATATTATTTCCTATGACATTGTTCGAGGAAAAGTTCCCACAGGTATGTGTCTACACCAGAGATACTGTTTCTTTCGTAAATAACAATATACATTTACCAGAGGAACATCGGTCCTTAGCTCAGCTTACCTGAGTCCGTTCATCCTCAGCACTCAAGGGTAAGTAACTCTAAGGAAAATATGGTTGGTTGATGGGTTGTTTTGGGTTTAACGGCCCTGTGAGACAGTATTTCAGTCTTCCAGAGAGAGGGAGAAAAAAAAAGAGAAATGATAGACGAGAGAAAAAATGTCCAAACAACCCGCATCTACTGCCAGCACAGTAGGCCTTTATCTTACTATAAACCAAATCAGTAGGACGCCCTTGCACTTACAATTACCAAGCACCGTTGCCCAACCCCCCGACCACCAAAAGGAAAATTGTACAATATTGTCGAGTTTCGAATGCGTCTTAGATTTTGTGCTTGTCTTAGTTATCAGGAGTTTTTTTGTTTTTTCTTTTTCTGTGAAGTTTCTTTGAAATATTAAAGTCACTCTGCACGGGACTAGGTCAGATATGGGCTATTAAAGCACTCAAAGACAAGTAACTCCAAGGCAAAATGTACAATATAGCCAAATGTCCAACTCATCCGAGATTGGGTTATACGCAAGTCTGATCAAGTAATTGTCCTTAGGCTATAAGTTTCTCAAAGAAAAGACTTTCAAACAATCAATCAAAAGATCTTGACCTCTTGAATTCAAAGGGGGTGAAGTCTACTGCATTTTCGCATCAAAGAGCACTATAGCAACAGAAACGTGCACTTTTTCGGCTAGTTCCATTCAAAAGCATAATGGAAAAAACTTGAACTAGATGTTATACAGGTCAATGTCAACTTAAGGTCATCAGTTATATAATCTTTGTGGTACTAAAATCCAAACTTCGACATACTTAGTTTTAAGGTAATAGGCCTAGTAGTTCAGGAGTAGATTTTTTTTCTTTGTAGGCCTTAGCGTATATTGGTATAGTGGACATGTGACCTGGACTAAATATATAAACTTTCTCTCCCCCCTATGCTAAAGGCAGAATATGAAACTCGACTGAAATTGGCCCAATACCTTTGGAGAAGGCGCCCTTTGAAAATGTTGACAAACAACAAGTAAGTGACCTGTGGCCATGGTCACCAAATGACATTGATCTCTAGAATTCAAAGAGGTTGACGTCAACAGCATTTCCGTAGCAAAGACCGCAAGACTGCACTTGTTTCAGCTTTTCCCGTTCAAAAGTAAAAGGGACCAAATTTGACCTCGCCCTGAAATATATCAAGGACAACCCAGGGTCATCATTTATAAAATGTTTTTGGTACTAGAGTCTCCGATGGTACATACCAAGATTCTAGGCAATCGTCTGAGTGGTTCTGGAGGAGATGATTTTTATTTAAAATTTTATTTTATATAGGCATGGCTGCCATGTTGGTCATGTAACCTGGATAAAAATATAACCTTTCTTTTTCCCCTCCCCTAAAGGCAGCAGTTCAAATTTAAGTGAAATTAACTCAGTAGTTTCAGAGGAGAATGCTTTGAAAACTTTGACTGACGATGGAGAGTGACTTTTGACAAGGTAAATAAATGACCGTGATCTTAAGAATTCGTAGGTCGCCTGCATCCCCACATCACAGAGCATAATAGCAGCAGACAAATTCATTTTTTTCAGCTTTTCCCATTCAAAAACCCCGGGGAACAAATTTGCTTAGTCTAAACTAATTCAAGGTCAACCCAAGGTCATCATTTATATAAACTCTAGAGACAAAATGTTTTAAGGTTTTTTACCATATATGGCATGGCGGTCATCTTGGTCATGTGACCTGGAACAAAATATAGATACTTTCTTTCTCACTTTGCCTCAGTTTAATTGAACTTGGTCCAGTAGTTTCAGAGGAGAAGTCCTGGGAAAATATTGACGGACGAACGGCGAGTGACTTTTGACCAAGGTCACTAAATGACTTTGACCTTTAAAATTTACTGGGGCTAAAGTCGACTGCATTTCCATATCATATTGCATAAACGCAAAAGAAGAATACACTATTTCAGCGTTTGACTCAAAAGGCAAAAGGACGACCTAAGGTCATCTTTATATGATCTTTGTAGTACTACACTCAGGATGCTACATATTAAGTGTCAAGGCAATTGGCTCTCGAGAAGAAGATTCTATAAAGCCTTTATGGCCATGGCGGCCATCTTGGTCACGAGACCTAGACTTAATACATACAGTTTCTTTTCCTCTTCCTTGAAGACTGCGAATGAAATAAAATTGAAATCAGCCCTGTAGTTTCAGAGGAGAAGTCCTTTGAAAAAGCTTAACAGACGACGGACGAGTGATCTTAAGTATAGGTCACTATATGACCTTCATAGGGATTCAAGTCGACTGCATTTCCATATCACAGAGACCAATAACATCAAACAAATGCACGTTTATAGTTGTTCCCATGCAATAGGTTAAGGGACTTGTCATAAAATAGATCAAGGTCAACTCGGCGCACCATTTACATAACATTTGTGGTGCTAGAGTCCCAGATACTACATACAATGTTTCAAGGCAATCGGCCCAGTGATTCGGGAATGGAAAATCTTTAAGCTTATTTACCATATATGAGCATGGCGGCCATCTCGGTTATGCAACCTGGACCAAACATTTTAATTTTCGTTCCTTTGAAGGCTCCATATGAACTTTGGCTTCAATCGGCCAAGTGGTTTCTGAGAAGAAGATGTTTAAAGAGTGTGGAGGACGAGGGACGACATACGACGAACGGCTAAGCACAGACCTGCTATGCTAGAAGTTTACGTTTGATACCAGCAGGAGGCAGAAACCTGATAAACTGTTATCGGGGTTTGATTGCATAAAGCATATCATTATAACCTTCCAATCTTCCTCATATTATGACTGAGGTACTCTTGAAAAGAACTTACAATGACGTAAAATCACAAGTCCATGATATATGAGCCATTTTACAGTAGTAGTTTATTATGTTGTATGAAAAATTATTATTTGCATGATAATACCTGACTTTGGCTCTGAAACTCATGGGAGACGAAAAGAAAAAAAAATAAATAAAAGCATAGGAATTCCGAGCCGATAGAACCATACTGCATTCCCGTGTCAAACCTGAAAAAACTTTATATCAAAAGAAACTAACAAATTTTGTTTACTCTATATTATTTGATATACGTGGTGTAGAAATAAACGAAGTACAAAGAAATACAATGATCAGAGGCTGAATACAATCTCATCCCTTATCCTGTCCTCAAGTAGATAACGGTATTTTGATCGAGCTTCATGACATTGTGTGTAACATCATTGTGGTTTTCGGTGCCATCAATAAACCAAACTCTGAAAGAAGGCCGTTAAACAATTATGTCATTTCAAACGGCAACTGTTAGCCATTAGGCACTACGGAATAACCAATTTATCATCTAGTTTGCGCCAACTCATTTTCGCAACAAATTTTTGTCAGATCTCTGATATCGATCATTTTATCAGCAGTTTCCGATTCCGTTATAAAGGATTTGCCCTGCACGCCCTGCATTGCTTACCGTATGGGTCTGGCAAAGTTATACAAGACCAATCCTCAATACAAACAAAATGTTTATTTTCAAGTAATTTGATATCGTGTTTTCACTTAAGTGAAGCATAAAAAAGCAAATAAAGCTAACTTTAAACCGTATTTTATTCATCATATAAAAGTATAAATTAGATCTTTTACAATTTTAATAGCTTTAAAGTATTGTCTCCTATGACGCAGTCTGTTAATATGCATATACTATTTGAGCCGCGACACGAGAAAACCCAGAAAGTGGTTGTGCGCCCAGCGCAGACTCACATCAGCTTGGACATCCGCCCAATCTGATTAGACATTTTGCTAAGCGCTTGAAGGGTAGCTAAGGGTCTAAGCTACCTCTATGCGGACAGCGACGACTCTGATCAGACTAGGCGGATGCCCAGGCTGATCTAAGCCTGCGCTGGGTGCACAACCACATTGTTGGTTTTGTCGTGTCGCGGCTCATTTAATGTTTAATCTGATAGAGTATGCACAGTTATCCTACGGCCAGGAATTACAATCTTGTTGTTAACAAGTTGACTGCAAATTATCCGGATCTGATCAGTTTACTTCAATCTGAATGTATACTCTTTCAAAATTTGTTTAAATTTGTGTATCGATTAACTACAAATGAGATTTCGTATGCAAGTCGTTTTTGGCTCAGTTCCTAGAAACGTGTTTAATGGATTGCCTTGGCCAAGCCAATTTGGTGTTAATCATTTTAACTCGTATGTCAAAGTAATACAACAGACATTTAATCAATCACGGTTAGCCATCTTATATGCAGCGCTCTGTCATTGCCTATCATAACTGTGTATTCTTTGACAAAAATGTGCGCAGACCAACCAGAGTAAGCACATTTTTAGATTTTTGAAACACCTTTATTCAGTCTGAGGTATATTAGCTAGACAATGCGTCTGCATAGGACAGTACCTTCGCAGTCCGAATCGGCCGTAAAAAGATATAAATGCAGAGTAAGTCATGTTTTCGTGCCACATGGCTTAATTATTGAAGGTTATGTAGCTACATCCAAACAGCTGTCGATTTATCAGAAAAAGTGGCAACTCTGTATCCTTTGGATTGATTTACAACCTAACTGTATTAAATAACCTGGGGCCGTATTCATAAAGCCACTTAAGTCGTTGCTATGCGGTTGCTAAGGCTAAATATCTATAAAGGAGATTCCTTACAACTATGAAATTTGGTCTGAAGGAACAGTCTTTGTAAGACTGTTCCTCCAGAGCAATTTCATAGTTGTAGGGAATCTCCTTCAAAGAATTTAGCCTTAGCAACAGCATAGCAACCACTTAAGTCGTTTTATGAATACGGCCCCTGATCCATTCCAGTAAAATTTAGAAAAGCAAATTTTCCATTAAAAAAACTTATCTCTAGAGATAAGGATACAGTTAATCTATTTGTTACAATGGATCAAAACTAGCAGAAATTTGACTGCTTGTTACATGTATGACATGTGCAATGCTTTAGAAGTTTGAATGTTTGCAGCAATACATATTTAAAAGCAAACACCCGAATTAAAACGATTAAATACGGTGCGATCTATACATTAGAAGGACATCTCGTCTGTCAAAAAAAAGATGAAATAGAAAAAGATAAGAAGGAATGAAAAGAAAAAAAGGGGAATTTAAAACGCAATTAAATTCTTTAACAAATTAGAAGTTAATGTGTTTATACTTAAATGGGGCGACGTTTTGCAGAAAGCGTCTCCCACCTGTGCTATGATCTTGAATGTATTTTTGCTAGAAAATCATTTTGCCACACGCCATATCAATAAGACTCAGAGTGTTTTCTAAATCAGATGGAAGGATACAATATTGACTGGTAAAACATTAGACAGTTTAAAAAAAAAACACGCTTCAACGTTAATACAATAAAAGTGTATGGACTTTAGCTCACCTGAGCCAGCGGCTCTGGATTGACTTTTAAGATAGGCAGGCTCCGTCGTCCTTTATCTTTTTACGGCAAGGTCAAATTGCTTCCGGTGCTTCCATATGGAAAAGTGCTAGAACCTGAGATTTGTTGGAAATTGTTGTAGATTTGGGCTGAAAATTGGGATATACAGTCTTCTCAGTGAGTACATGAAGATTTGTGAGTACAAGAGGTCAAGGTCATTCTTTGACCTTTGACCGAGGACTCTCATATTTTCACAATTTCAAACATCTCCTCAAAAGTCAGTGGGCCAATAGTAACTAAATTTCATATGTAGCCTCCAGGGGCTGAGGGAACGAAAATTTATTCAAACGGTCCAAGTCACATGACCAACATGGCTGCCATGCCCATATATGGTAAAAACCTTTAAATATCTTCTTTTCCAGAACCAATTGACCGATGGCCTTGAAACTTGGCATGTAGCATTAGGTACTCGAGTTCTACGAAGATTGTTGAAATGATGACCACCTTGACAAACTTTTTTATGGCAAAGTCAAATATTAAAAAATGTTAGAACATAAGATTTCATGGACAAGTTAGAAGATTTTGGCATTAATATTGTGATAAACAGTCACTTTAATGAGTATATGAAGATTTATGAGTACAAGAGTTCAAGGTCATTCATTGACCTTTGACCCAGGACTCTCATATTTGACAACTTCAAACATCATCTCAAAAGTCACTATGCGAAGTATAACCAAATTTCATATAGAACCTCTAGGGACTGAGGGAACGAAAATTTGTTCAATTGGTCAAGGTCACATGACCACTATGGCTACCATGCCCATATATGGTAAAAATCTTTAAAAATAATCCTCTCCAGATCGAATGGAACGATGGCTTTGAAACTAAGTACGTAGCAGTTCTTTCAAGATTGCTAGAACATTATATTTCACGGAAAGTTTTGAAGATTTTGCCCTAGATTGTTCAAATTATGACCTCTGATTCAAACGGTCCAGGTCACATGACTAAAATAACCACCTAGCCCATATATGGTAAAAAACCTTTAAAAATCATCTTTTCCAGGACGCATGGAATGATGACGTATGTAGCAGTACTACCAAGATTGCTTGAACATTAGATTTCATGGAATGTTTTGAAATTTTGGCCTTAGATTGTTATAATTATGACCTTTGGTTGATCTTGACATTTTTCGTGTTAAGGTCAAATTTGCTTTCTTAGTGCTTTTATACGGAGAAATGCTTAAATGTAAGAGTTCATGGAACTTGTAGAAGAGTTTGGTGCAAAAACTTATAAATAAAATCAAATGAACATTTTATAGCAACAGAAGTAAAGATCTTTCTTTGGCCTATAACCAATTTCTCTCATATTTTTTACAGTTTGAAACTATCAGGTTTATTCACATGATCCTAGTTTGACCTGTTTACTTTGATGAGCGATTCAGGGCCTCATTGCCCTCTAGTTATTGGCTGTCATTTCAGTATTATTAAATGATGTTGTCGCTATGGTGCATTAATAGAGTTATGGCGGAGTTTGTCGACAGAATTTTTTCTTTAAATCCCCCGTCTATGTCTAGTCTATGTTACAAGCCTTCTTAGGCGGCAGTCCCAATGTTATTCTTGATTTTCTGTTGCTTTGTGGTTTATACCATGACTTGCTTTGTCGTTTATACCATGAGGCGCTTTATGCTTTAAAGTCTTCTTTTTCTTTTTGTTCTCGTTTCTGTGTTTGTTTTAACATTCTCGTCACCTCGCTTAGGAAAAAGGAATCTATTTTTCTGCTTCTCGTACGCTTTTTTTTTTCGCGTGTGTGTTTGTCCTAGTTCTCTTCCTCTGGGTGTCGTGGTTTGGTTGCGGTTTGTGATTGTGACATAACCTGGGCCTTTCTATTTACTTTTCTGCAGGCAGATAAAATTTGATTTGCAATTCAGATATATATTTTTTCCTCACCCGTGATTCGCCGATTAACACATGATGTTGGAGTGCAGCTCATGAAGTATTCATGCATGAAGGCGATGCCGTAGTGAATAATATTCGCATCTGTCCGACAATACATGTGTTAACCGGCGATAAATTGTTTCGACTTCAACATTAAACAAAATGAAAACGCAAGTATTTGCGACGTCTTCTGAAGGCCTAGTTTGAGGCGGACGTCGGTAGAAGTAATTGTTTACATTTGTGTTCTTCAAGGCGCAAAAATGTCCGCCTCGACGTTAGCAACGCGATTTATCACACATTTTTACACGAGCCGCTTCCTGTACGTCCAGTAAGGAAAACGTTAACGTAATGATAAAGTCTTGATCAATATTACGTCTGCAAATACAACCTGTAATAACATGACTAAGTAGCTACCAGTCGTGTTTTGGTCAGTGCAGAAGTTTTCAAGGTACCAAAATCACAAGTTCGCACACGTAAACCATAGGAACATTGAAAGATCCGAATTATTTCGATTCACCGACATGTGTCCAAATACTGATGTGTAATCAGATACTCGCCACTAGCAAGCATCACCTGCCTATTATGATACACCTGCTAAGTCTTTGTATATGACTAATCAGACTAATCCGTGAGCATGAAAGCCATGTTACTGAACGCCATACTGTGTTTCGGCCGTGGCTATTAACTAAGAAATAACTCCTACACTGTAATGATAAACGAAGTCATAGTGTCTCTCATATAAATTTTAAGGGTAGCACAAGCTTCGCTCAGCGATAGCCATATGACAGCAATCTATTGGTGAGTAGCTTCACATGATATTTGAAACAGACATCCAAATGACGAATTTACTCGGCAAATAGATATCAAGAAAAAGAACAAGTATATCAGCACGGTATAGGATTGCAAAAGCATAATTGAGCCGCGACACGATAAAACCAACAAAGTGGTAGTGCGCCCAGCCCAGACTCAAATCAGCCTGGGCATCCACCCAGTCTGATCAAAGTCTCCGCTGTTCGCATGGAAGTAGCTAAGACCCTCCGCTACCCTTTACGCGCTTAGCGAAGAGTCGGATTGGACTGGGCGGATGCCCAGGCTGATCTGAGTCTTCGCTGGGTGCACAGGCCACTTTGTTAGTTTGGTCGTGTAGTTGTTCAATTGACTCTAAGTAGAGGCGTATAACTTCCTTAAGTTAAACAATGTCCTTCAAGATCTAGAGACACTTTGTCAATTTTCTCAAGTTAATTTCCACAGCGAAATTGTATTCTGTCCTCTAGAGGCCCGAAATAATCCTCAAACCCAGTCAGCTGATCGAAATCTTTGAAAACGAATATTTCAAAGAAACAATCAAGAAGAAAAGGGAAGAAAGCTTTATAAGAACAGCATATACAGACTGTGAGCAATGTTATGGTAAAGTTTTATTGGTTGTTCAGTGTTATAGCAATCATAAGGAACTACATTTAAACTAAATCTCTATATTCTAATCCATACAAAAAAGGATAAAATATCATTTTAGTGCATCCACGTACCTTATAACAGCTCGGGCCATTTCTTGTTTTTTTTTTTTTTTTTTGTTGTTGTTTTTTTTTTTGTCGATTTTTTTTTGTTTGCTTTTCTGTCATAAATACTTATCTTTTTAAGCTCGTAAGCTCTATAGATTTTAATTTTATTCTATTCTTTAGCGTTGATTTTCTTCTTTCTTTATTTAGAATTATTTACTGGTG
Source organism: Ctena decussata (assembly GCA_963989385.1). Classification (NCBI taxonomy): domain Eukaryota; kingdom Metazoa; phylum Mollusca; class Bivalvia; order Lucinida; family Lucinidae; genus Ctena; species Ctena decussata. The sequence continues at coordinate 84,890,474 of OZ022506.1, forward strand.
ATACTCATTCGCCAGGATCAATCATTCAGCAGGACTCTTATGAAAATGGTGCTGTCTATCTAGTATAAGGATTGCCAAAGAATAACAGAGCAAAGCATATGAAATATTGTCTTCTGTCCTGAAAGGCAATACATCATATCCAATTTAATATAAAATCATGATTTTATAACCAAATTGTTACATAAAGATTTAAAGTAAAATCCATGGAGCATGCGCAATTTGCCAACGGACGTTTACTTTATCAAATCAATCACGGTGATATGTTGAACATGTTTGACATTTGTGATAGAGTCTGGTAAAATAAAAACGGTAAAATTCTGAACAACGAAATTGTATATAAACATATGAACATATTAAGGAAAGGCCACAATCACAAAAAATTAAAGAATAACTACACTTCAGGAACTGACCGAACCAGATTCCAAACCCTGTCCCCAACATCAAAGGGAAAGATTGACAAAGACATCCCAACAAACAAAAAATTACAAGTGATAAGCCGAGTCAGCAGCTTTTTCCGAAAATTAGGTGGCAACTCAGCTATCTTTATTGAACTAAATAATTTAGACCAACAGAAGGGTTACAACAGACTTAGCAAATTATACGAAAAACATTTAGAAAATTATTAATACCTATTTTCTATTTTTATCATAGAAGGGTTAAAATGAGGACACAATAAATTTAACAGCACCGAACATAAAACAAATGCAACCGCAACGAAAGTACCGCCCAAGACACATAAAGAAGAAAGGAGAAACGCTTTCGACAGACGGAATAGTATTTCTTCTCAATTTAGATTGCCTTTTTCGTACATGGAAGCAAGCAAAGCAACCAAGAAGCCAAAAGTTTTGTTTCCAGTTGTACTAATGGCTACAAACCACAAAGGTGAACACAATTGCTTAAAGGGACACTTCACCTACATTATTATAAATCGAAATAACCTATTTAAATGAAGATACTCAGGCGCAACACACCAAGAAACAAAACTCAGAAGAAGAAGGGAAAAGAGCAAACCAGAGTAAACAACAGTTCCTCTGCAATAGCATCCAACTCAGTCCAACACAGATGAACTGCGCATAAGAACAATCAACAATAAAAAGTAAAATATAAAAAATAACAATAAAAAAAAACATACAAATTACATGAACAATTTTTCACACTCATTTCTACCTATTTTCTGTTTTAAGCTATGAAACCTTGGGATCTACAGTAGTTTAAGATAATTATGTAAAATCATGAGGAGATACAACGAGCTTTCTTTTATACTTTTCAATGAAATATAGAGATTTCTCAGTGAAATCGAAACTGATAATCTCACTGTTTCAAACAGTGAAATTATCACTTTCGATTTCACTGTTTCAGAAATAGGATTTTTGTGAAATAGCCTCAAGTTTTTTGTTGATTAATTGGCTAAATCTTATCTGGCTTGACACAAATTACGTCACGCATGTTTGCACGTCATTACGACGTTAATGACGTCACTTAAAGCGCCAACGTAACATTGTTACTGCACGCGACGCCAGGCCGCCTATGTCTCCTGTAGGCATTCTTTCTTGGCATTTTTTGAGATCTGTTTATAAAAATGATATCTGAAGCTATTTTTCAGTTGCAAACACGCTGGAAGCATCAAATTTGACGCAAAACGGCTAGAAAAAAAGTTGCGTTTCTTTCGTGATGGCTGACGCTCTTGAACTGACAGAATTATTGCGATTTTCAAGCATAAAAGAAATAGAAAATTTGACTTTTTCAGTGTAAGATGAATTTTTATTTCACTCATGACACCAAAAGTGGTATTTTCACTCGTGGCTTCGGTACTCGTGAAAATACTGCTTTTGGTGTACATTCGGTGAAATAAAAAACGATCTTACACTGAAAAAGTCAAATTTCCTTTATGTTTTACTACAGATGCACGTGAATGGAAGGAATTAGTGATGAAAAGAAACTAGGAATTCATCGAAAATTAAAACTAATGTCAGTTCTTGTAAGATTGTCAGCGTTATCAATCATACACTGATTACATTTAGAAGGATACATTTGACAAGAATATTAATGTTTAATTTCTCTAATTATCAAAATCGATGCTACAGCAGTAGATGGCATCTTTGTGAGCATGTTATTCTCATATTTTTGGTTTTTGGCTGGACTCGCCGGGGTTCATCCAGTCCAGAGTTTTAGTATTGTATGTTTGTTTTTGTTGAGCCAGATCTATGTTTCATCACAATGTTATTCCTACATTTATGCGTTTACTATCATGATTCACGAAACACCATGCTACCAAACCAAATGTCACTTGAATTACGATGGGGTTGAGCCCCTTAAAATAATATTTACCGCCAAAGATATAAGCCCCAAATTAATGTGTTACTGACTGTTCCAACGCGGTGCTTTATTTAAGGCTTATCGATGATATTGTTCATGGCGTCCCTTTACTTATTTATACTGCTCCAGGTCTTTACTGCTTCAGATATTCTTTTCTTGATGTCCTTGTTGATTGTCTATTTTGGGCCTTTGGGATCGAGATGGCTTGGTGGAGAACAATGCACTTGCGAGATAATACAAGGGCGTCTTTCACTGATACCTGCATCCGCTCTGTCTTGCTTATAACGCAAGTGTGGCTCAAAGGGAAAAAGTTCTCTACCAACTATTTTGTTTATCTTCAAATTTTGCGAGTTAGCGACACCAAAGAATTTTTTTACAGAAGTACGCATCTGAGTACTTAATTTGCTAAAAGAACATAATTTAGCCGTGACACGAGAAAACCAACAATGTGGTTGTGCGCCCGGCGCAGATTCAGATCAGCCTGGGCACTGCCTATCTATACATTTTGTGACTTGAGCCTCGAGACGAGAAAACCAACAAAGTGGTTGTGCGACCAGTGCAGACTTAGATCAACCTGGGCATCCGCCTAGTCTGAACAGCGCTAAAAGAGTAGTTTAAGGTCTAAGCTACATCCATGCAGACAGTGAAGACTCTGATCAGATTAGGCGGATGCCCAGGCTGATCTGAGTCTTTGCTGCACAACCACTTTGTTTGTTTTCTCGCGTCGCGGCTCAGTCTTAATGTTACTAACTCCGTTTAGAATCTTCGTGGAACGATAAAATGGATATGGCCCTGGTTATTCTTTTGCAATATTGTGCATAAAAATCGTTCACAATAATATCAAATACAGATATCACTTTATGTTCTTTTCAGTCAGTTTCTATAGACAGGTTAGACAAGCAATGATAAACGCAAGCATTTAAATAATTTGCGTTGGAATGCTGCACGCCCGCAACGTCTGCTTATTTGGGTTTATGTCCAATACTTTTGAGTACTTTTACATTCATTATTTTCCACATAATAAAGCAATGCATTCTTTACTGCAACCTAATCTTAACAACATGTTAAATTAGCTTTAATTTACTGCCTATGGGAACGACAGATGATCTGTTGGTGTTACTAAATACATCCCGTGGGTTGTTTTTGTTTCAGCTTAATATTACTAAATGAAAAAATTATACAGTTCAACTTATGAATTCAATACCAGATTACGCCGATTGCTTTACGTACAATCTGAGAAGTATCGTTTTCAAGAAAATTACGCGGGGGCAACATTATTGATATAAAAGTGAATGTATGAATGTAAAATTCGTCACAAGATATTGTCAGGGTCACAGATGAGGCTTTATTAGCCGAAACTACGTAGTCTGGCCCATGTTCCTTTTTCTGAATGTATTCTCTGCTCTTGAAGGGACTGTTTAAGATTTTAATTTCCTTTCTTTAAAGTGGTAAAGTAGTGTAAAAAGGGCAAAGAACAGGTGTTGGTGCAATCTAGTTCCACAGTCCACCAACAATACCAAACAGGAAATACCAGCATAAAGTAGCATCTGAATGAGCAAGAGAGAACGAGCGGATAGTCAAATGAGTTTCTTTCTAGGACGGATGGTTATAAAGCTTCTCTGAGAAACAATTTTCCCCATTCAATGAAGCCTCCGATAAAATTGGAAACAAAATTCTTTTTGGTAACAGTTCACTTCCCTGACCTTAAAGTGTTCCAATTTGCGTTAATGTTAATTGTTATGTTATAACCATGATTTGACTCTGTGTGGTTTCAAATGATCCTGATATTTTCTCATTGTGACACAGTCTTTGTGTTTATGTAGTCATTAGTCATTTAAGAATCAACTGTCTTGATTTCAAAAGATCGCAGTATTCTTGATTTTCAGGAGTGCATTGGATAACGCGCCGGACTATCAATCAAGGGATTGCAGTTCGTTACCCCTCTTGCCTTGTCTTTAGGCTAAGACTTTCAACGGTGTTCCGTCCCGGTATGACCTATATAATGATGTGTCATTAAACTCAAATTCACTCATTCACTTTTCTTCAGCCGTATAAATCTAAGATCAAATAAATAAATTATTAAACATTGCAAGTGAAGACCTTGATCTGTTAGAATGCAGTTCAAATAAAAAAAACAGTTGAAAAACATGAAGCAGTCAGCACTTAAGTACTGATTCTGGTTTGGTAGCATTAGGGTCAGTACTTAACTACTACATGTAGAATAACCGTATTAAGTCTTTCTTTTTTGAATAACTGTCCAAAATATTCTAAGCATAGCGACAGGAATTACGTTCAACTTGATATTTGGCTTTCATTCTTTTGTTTTCGTTTGGCTTATTGCTGGTTTTTCTATCTACCTCATGACGTCCATGCATTTGGTCTTTCTGGAGCCAAGCGGTTTCAGATGGGCACCTATGCTCGCGAGTAAAATCATAGACGTCTCTTACCTGATGTCCGCGGATGCTACATGTGTATCCAACGGATAACGTCAGCAAGTGTGACTCGAAGACAGATGTCTGCTCCCTGCCGAGGTTTTGGATTCAAGCTATTGTGGCATGGCAAAAATTAGACATTAATCAGGCAAAGAAGTCCGCATGGATCACACCAAATTCTGTAAAAGTGCATTCACACTGGAATCATTGGCAATATATTGGACAGGAATTACGTTGATATTTGGCTTTCATTCTTTGTTTTCGTTTGGCTTATTGCAGGTTTTTCTATCTACCTCATGACGTCCATGCATTTGGTCTTTCTGGAGCCAAGCGGTTTGAGATGGACACCGTTGCTCGCGAGTAATTTCATAGACGTCTCTTACCTGATGTCCGCGGATGCTACATGTGTATCCAACGGATAACGTCAGCAAGTGTGACTCGAAGACAGATGTCTGCTCCCTGCCGAGGTTTTGGATTCAAGCTCTTGTGGCTTGGCAAAAATTAGAAATTAATCAAGCAAAGAAGTCCGCATGGATCACACCAAATTCGGTAAAAGTGCATTCACACTGGAATCATTGGCCAAATATCACTGCTGGTGGACATTTTTCCCGAGGTATCATTAGCTCAGTCGCCACTGTTAAATCAGTAATTGAATACTAATTCACAATTATATTATTAACATGTCTGCCTGGCAATTCTTTAATGTTTATCATATTGTTGATAGGTCAGATGCAGGAAGTTGCACAATTCTCAGGAACTCCCACAATTCAATCTGAGATTCCAACCAACACACCATTTAGGAAAAGACAACACATATTTAGACACCATCAAAGATATCATCAGGGACAACTAGATGAAGAGCCATTCAACATGAAGGCAGACACCGGGCTAACCTTAACATCATTAACAATATATCAATAACGAACGTTCGTTGTACGGACAATCTTGCTTAATTAATTCCTAACGAATAAACCACAAGCTAGCCATTATGTAATATCTGACTATCAAAATCTCCAAATACGTAGTTTTGGTTGGCTTTTATCGATACAAAATTGATATTATCAAAGTCTTAGTCCTACATGAACTACCAAATGCATGCATTTATCTGCCAATAAAATATTGAAAATCAGAAAAACACGTAGTCCCTAGAGGGACAGAAAATTGTACTATCTCGAATAAAAATTGATATTGACTCCGAGTTCTTTTGCAGATTTATAACAGAAAAAGTGAGTTCCAAGGTCCGAAACATGATAAAATCTTTTCGTACTTCAGAGTGTGGTTACTACGCTACACGTAGCTCAGTTTTGTTCTATAGTCCCTACTAGCAATGTAATCACCTGATGAGAAAAAGGGAGCTGGTCGCTTAGCTGCCTGTCTACTTCGTGATAACTGTACTTAAAAGTGTCATTGTGGAGGTAAATCGTCGGGGTTTTGGCTGGAAATGTTCTTTTACGGCGACGCGTCATAGTGCAAATGATATGTTTGTTGATCCTTTAGGCTTATTAGAGTCCTGTGATTCAGTTTGAAAAAGAATAAAAAAGGTTTGCCGTTGCCTGTCCTAGGAGACGTAGGCAAGGTAGAAAGTTTACATTATAGCGCTTTAATTTGTTTCTGCTATTTAAATTTCTCTGGTACAATCCTTGTTTCTAGATTAGCGACACTGAAGAAGTTAGATATAGAAACGCGCGTCTGTCGCACTAAATTTGGAATGGATACGATTATACTCTAGAGGAACTTCTTTCAGAAACCATTGTGGAGCTGAACCGGTTGTTGGTGTGAGGTTGTGTGCATTTCTTTATTTTTGTTTCCAAGTTTCTCGCCTTGGCGTGTGTGGTTTGCGTTGTGGTTGAGGCGTTCCCTAGATAAAAAAGGCGCCCCGTTAGCGAGGTTTACCTATAAACCGTAGACTGGCTACACATATGTCTGCCGCGTAGGTTAAAATGTGGCGCCGGCAAGTATGAATGGTTGGCTGTTCCCTTCGGGGTTACCGTGGTTTCACAGAGTTTTTCCCAGCCCTATACAGCTGAGAACTACTTCTGGGTTTCTTCCACCACAAAACAGTCCTCTGATATAATGCTCAGGTATGATCGCATCGGAGTATGAAAGAAAAGAAAAAAGGATATCCTACTTGCAGCATATTCTTCTTTTGTTGTTGTACGGGCTGTGATTAATAAGAGGTTTTTTTATCTATACTTGTCTATTGCCTAGTGGCACTTGACACTTCTTGAATACTCAAAAATAGTGTAAAAGGAAAATAAACTGCACTTGATACAGTGAAATTCGTATCCAAGGCACCAAACCAAAGAAGGTAAACTGAAGAAACAACACAAGTAGTTAGCCAAAATGAGCGGACAGCAAGATAAACCATCCCTTTCAAGCAGATGGTCATAAAGCACGATAACCAACATAAATATACTCAACAAATATTAAAGGTTCAAACTTTCATCCTGGAACATTTCAAACATTTGGTAAAATAAATCATTTCAACCTTCTATTTCATTCATTTTGCAAGTTTTGTATACATGAAGTTCGAAACTATAGCCTTTATCTTGACCAAGTCCAGACTTCAATTCACACTACCCTCAAAATCAAAGTGATCAGAAGTCCATAAGGAACAAATTCACCAAAATTTTCGATTTCGCCAACTCATGAATGTTTTGCAAAATTCCTCGACAGTCATCAAATATAATCATTTTTAAGGTCAGCAAGCTGTAACAATTTTAAAACTCATAGCAATTTTTGAAGCTATTCCCGACCACCAAAATGTTGCACTATCAATTCTCTATGGGAATGCAAACCACTCTCATTTTAGGGGTAGTTTGACTTAAAGCCTAGACTTGGTCAAGACAAAGGCTATAGGTTCAAACAACATGTTTATAAAACTTGAAAATGAATAAAATGGACGGCAGAAGTGACTTATTTTATCAAATGTTTGAAATGTGCCAGAAATGGCAGGGTAAAAGTTTGACCCTTTAATTTTTTTCGAGTATAAATTAGGCATATAAAATATTTATCTTTATCTTTTTCAAGTTACTACATGAGCCACATCATGTGATTTTAGACAATGTGGCACTGGTCACCAGAGATGGCTCTGACCAGACTGCACTTGAATGCAGTCTGTTTACAGCCATCTCTTGTCACATGACAAAACTGACACGTTGTTGTATGTATCTAATATATATTATCTTACATCAGAACGTTAGAGAACAAACAGACAACACATCAAACACCGGCATAACGGATAAACAGAAACAACAAAAATCGACAAACAATGTTGTAAAGTTAACAAATGACAGGCAACTATCAGAAATTTATACAATCAAATCCCACACCCCTCCCTCACAACCAAATGGGAAAGAAGCACAAAACCAAAAATTGACAAAATTTCACGAAAGACACGCACGGTAAACCGAATGAACAGCTCTTTTCCTAACAGGTGGTCATTCAGCGACCATAAACGAAAACAGCAGCAACATATATTTTACCTATTTTCTATATCAAATTACAAAACAAAACAGATAGCATGATAGACACCGTACTAGAACGACCAGAAATAAATAATTAGACGCTTAACTCGGTTTTACAACGCCCTAATCCTGGAACTAGAGTTTATCGTTTCTCATTTTACGGTTGGTGTGGTCAGCATGAAGGCATTCAGTAAATCATCAAATTTAAAGAGTAACTACACTTCAGGAACTGACTAAATCAGATCCAAAACCCTACCCCCAACATCAAAGGGAAAGATTGACAAAGACATTCCAACAAACAATAAATTATAAGTGATAAGCCGAGTCAGCAGCTCTTTCCCAAATAGGTAGCAACTCAGCTATCTTTATTGAACTAAATAATTCAGACCAACAGAAGGGTTACAACAGACTAAGCAAATTATACGAAAAACATTTAACAACTATTTTTACCTATTCTAAGCCTGAATATGTCATGTATATCCTAATATCATCCAAGCATGCTTTTAAAATTGAAGCAATGTTGAGACTCAATCTTGAATCAATGTTAAATTATGAATTATGCCCTGAATTTAAAAATTGAATAAAGCTTGAGGGTTCAATAGACATGTAGATTCAATCTCGGGGCCTAAATATTGATGAAATATTGTGGCCTCAATAGTGATTCAACATTTGCCGTAAAATCAATGTAGACTTATACCTCAAATTCGAAATTGATTCAACCTTGAGGCCTCAACGTGATGAATACCACGGCAAATTACACCAACGTTGATACGAAACAGGTATGCATGTTAGCCATGAAAAAACACAGAAAGAAAGGCTGTGAATCAGATTAAATAAGCCAAAGCTAACCAATGGTCAGTCTCATCTTTTTTTTCTAGAGTGTCATGAGGATGCATCTCCAGGAGCAGCCGACTAGCTGTGTCTGAAAAACAAAGAAGAAAAAAGGTAATACTTCATCGATAAATGCATGCCATTATAATGGTACGATAAATGCACATGTCATGATCATCAAAGATATGAAGATGTTGTTGCATGGTTTACATAGATTGATTGATTGATAGATTCTACCTACGTTGACAGAAAATATAATCATGATAAAAATCGCTAAGGACTTGGAAATGCGCTATGTAAGAGGATATGTGTGTATATGTGTTGATTATGTGTTGATTCCTTATCAGAATCCATTGTTTATAATTTTTCTTTGACGCGGCACTGACAGATCTATGATATTTTAAACCAATTTCCAAAGTATTTCAGCTTATTGAATGTCAAGTCAAGTCAAGTCAAGTCAAATTTATTTACTCCCAGGTACACTGAGTATACAGCAAGAGAATCATATAATAACATATTAATCTGAACTAACTATCCAATAAAGTGAATAAATAGATGCCATCTTATGAAGTAGATATGATATTATCAGTATATTGTTCAAGGGAGACTACTTATATACTCTAACAGATACTTCTATCTAAAGGAATATAAAGGAGACTAACTATATATTCTAACAGATACTTCTATCTAATGGGATATACTTGTAACTAGAACAATATAGAAAAGATTGACAGACAAATACACCAAAACCAAAACTGAGGCACAGTGACTGACCAACATGTGACGTCCTCAGCCACAACCAGTCGGGCAAATGTGCATCACATGTTACGCGCCTTTATAGTTGGTAATATTTTGGGTAGTCAGTCATAATACATTATATCAGTCTATCATCCTTTACTATATTTATATATGTATATCTTTATATAACACATACATATAAAACATAAATATATTTTACAGTAGATGCCGTGCACGGTGGGCCGGCTAGCAAGTTGGTCATCTCCCCACCCACAAACAGTCAGCCGACCGTGCAGCACATCTAATGCTTTTTCATTACTGAATACTACTATGTTTGTTTTTAACTAAGGAGAATATTCTATGTATCGAGATTCCGTTCTTTTTCTACACAAAAAGAAAAATGGGTACTCTACACTTAAAAGACATAAAGTGTACAGTGTGCCAACAGACGTGTGATTGGGCGATGCCCATCCCTCTGTTAGTTAGCCAACCGTTCACCATTATCATACCTTCTGCTACTGGAAAAATCATACTAGTACCACTGTCTTTAGTTATAAATCTTAATATTTTATGTCTTTGATTAGCAAATAAATCAGACAAGGTGCACAGCGGACTGTCTTACAGGTTGTTGGGCCATGCACCAATCTCCCTATTGTCAGTCCACTTTGCATCTTGTCAAGCATTTTATAGTCATATTGTATGACACACATAAATTTAGTGTATAAATATATATAATATATAAACACCGTTTTTGTTTCTTTCTAAAGAAATACAACTTTTCAGTCTTAAAAATTATGTCATTTATACTTCAGATATTTTAGTGCATATTTTACGTTCCCATTCTCCTGTATCACAAAGTTGTTTTCAGATGTTCTCAATGAAATACTACATTATATAGTTGCAGGGGAGATTTGCTGCCATTGCCCTTTTACTGGAAAGTAAAAGGAGAAATCGCAGTCAAACCGACCTGTATCTTTTCTTCTTCTGTAAACTTTAAATGCAATACTAGTACATGCCAATAAAGTCGTTTTTGTCCCATTACCTAAACAAAATGTAAGGACCGCTTTTATGGTTATATTAAGCTACACAAACATAGGTAATTCGTATTTAAAGAACAAAATTATATCTAAGGAGAATCAAATTAGGATGAATTTACTGTTTCCATAATTATGTCTATAAACATGCATGGATTCTTTAATTTCTGTGGCGCTGTTATGTCATTAACTGCTCAAATTTAAGAATATTTGGATTTCTTTAAAAATAACTCTGTATGTATTTTGATCTACAATCTTTAAAATGCTTACATACCGATAAAAAGTGGATTTCGTCACCTACGTCGTTAGTACAATATATGCATACTCTTGCTTGTAGAGGAATTCCCTCCATCGACCCACGTCGACTGTTAAACGATGATTTCTGGTTCGAAATTGCAGAAAACGTTTGCCTTAGTAAGATGATAATATAGATGAATATGAACTCTGCTCAGGTCTTGGATTGAAAGTTCGGTATATGTTACTTGATGATGAAATGCCAATAACTGCAAGCCAGTCTTGGATAAACACGTCGTGTAATTTTTGGGCACTTGCCTTCACAAACCATTTCCTGTTAGAGAAGCTTTTTGAATACCAAATGCCGGCAAACCCAAGTGTACATATCAAAGTTTTAAAACTATCCAGCCATTGCGATTTAAATCCGTTAGTAGCATAAAGGGCGTAAATTACTTTGTAAACAAAAGGGGATTACTTATAAATATTGTTCTGTCCGGTTTCTATCATTTTTGACCAAAATGATAGTCGTCTGCTCTCAATTTCCATTGCTAATGGTACAACTCCTATTTTACCATAGATTATTACAGATGGTGTGGAACATTTTTAAGTTGAAAATATATTTGTAAAACCTCAACTGAACCCGCTGTATTACATCAAGATTTCCATATCCCCAGACTCCACATCTGTTAGTAATACAGGTTTCACAATTTTATTAAAAAGATCAATTTGAATGTCAAGCGGTAAGTTTAGAACTTTGATTTTCCTTATAAGCGAAAACATTGCTCTACTGGCCTGTTCTGCTATATACTTCTTTGCCGTTAAGAAACATCCACTTTGTCCTAACAAAATTCCAATATATTTGTACTCTTTCACAATTTCAATTTCTTTTCTACTAGAGGTAAACGATAAGTTACTCTTTCTCCTTCCCTGGCCAAACACGACGATTTTTGTTTATTTTTGTATTTACCATTAGTATACATTCGGAACAATCATTTTCAAATGCATTTAGTGCATATTGGAGATCAACTTCATTTTTACTAAATATGACTGTGTCGTCGGCGTATAAAAGAACGAATATTTAAAAAAAAAGAATTTCATCGTGATAAATATCACGTCTTATGACAGGAACATTGTTTGCCCTAAAATAAATTTTTAGATCATTTAGAAATACAGAAAATTAAAATAGTGATAAGTTTTCACCTTGTCGTACTCCAGTATTACAATTAAAATAATTTGAGGTTCCCTCCTTAGTAGTTACTTTCGATGTTATGTCTGTGTAAAAGCTATAAAGTATATTAAACACTTACCATTTATTTTTATTTTTAATAATTTGTCCCAAAACCCTTCCCGCCAAACACTATCAAAGGCTTGTTTGCAATCAACAAAACAGCAATACAATTTATTCCTACATGTACCTGCCTTAACAATATCAATTTAACTTTTAATTATGAATAAATTGTTCACATTTGAATGTTGTTTTCGAAGTCCTGCGGAAGATATAAGGTTTTTGTTTCCAGAATAATTTTTAATATAATATTTATCACGGCCGTTAAAAAATTACCAAAACAACTGAGTATGGTTATAGGTCTATAGTTTTCTGCTTGTTTTGGATCACCTTTATTTTTATATATGGGTTTTATATTTCCCATTCTCCAGTTTTCGGGTATTATTCCGGTATCAAAAAATATATTAAAGAGTTAAACATAAATAGATAGCATATAAGAAACCGTTGGTTTTATCTGATCATTTACGATATCGTCTACGCCTGAAGATTTGTTCGATTTCAGGCACTTAACGGCCTGTACAATTTCATTTTCATCAATAGGTTGATTGAGTTTTCCGTTTACTTCATCATTTGCAATATCCTCATACTTTATATTACCATCTTTTACGTAGGTTTCTTGTGCATTTGATGCCTTAAAGAAACGATAAAAATCGTCTAGCGAGGCTAAATCTTTTACAAATTTGTATTGTGAATAAATTATCCTCTAGTATTTTCTTGGGTCTGTGGCATTTAATGATCTCAGTTCTTTTATCTTGTTGTCTCTATATTTTCTGTTTACTAAAGTTAAAGTTCTTCTATACTTTTTACAAATAATTTTTGACACATTTTTATAGTAATTTGTTTTATATATATTGTTCGATCTCCTGCATTTATGATATAAATTTTGTACTCGCGAGCATTCAGTATTAAACCGTGGCTTTGTTTTTTTTTATCGTGATTAAATATTTTCTTAATCTCACCAAATGTTTCTTTCGAACATGTTTTATATAATAAACCGATACAAGCAACGACCTCGTTTATACGTCGCCATTATTAGATAATTCATCAAGTTACATTTCGATTTCAACAACTTTAAAAACATCAACATTTTCTGAATATTTGTTTGCCCTTTCAGAATCCAAGTTCCTTACATTTGGCTCTGACGGTATTTGAGTGACTTCTGCACTTTCGTTAAAATTAATTGGAGAGTCTGTATTTTATGTCAACATTTATGGACAGTGAACATCTGAGAACAGATCTGAGAATTGAAGAATACAAAAATCATTGACAAAAGCAAAATTATATACACTGGACAATAAGTAATTAACGGTAAGGATACAGGTAGTTTTTGGATCTACCCTATAACGACCAAGTCTACCGTTCAGTATGAACAGATTGTTATTTTTACAAAGTTCCATTAATTGACGCCCGTATGTATTTACAGTATCATCAGAATTAACTCGTTTGATTGGAACACTGTAGAAATCAAATTTGTGCAAAATACCAATACTTTCATCAAATAAGTTATTCAGATTATTTTCGTAAAACATGTTTTCGTCAAATTTCAATTTGTCTAGTAATGTCCCTGTACGTAAATCAAAATCTCCGAAAAGTAAGATATGTTTCGATTCGGCACAGAATCTTAGTAATTCTCCTTGTATTTCGAGGTATTGGTCATCAGCCATAAATTTTGATCCATATGGTGGAATATATATAACGCCTCAATTTATATCTTCTTCTGGGTGAAATAGCTGTCGTGAGATGGTAAATAACAAAATAATTTTAGAATTTCCTGCAGGATCACCTTTGACACACGTTTAACTATCAGGATAATTCCGCCAGACTTAAACCTCGAAATACTGCTTCTGTTATGATAAAATACAGTATATCCGGGAATGTCAATTACGTCTGTGTCGTCAGTTTTGGATGCCTGAATTCGAATTATTTTGTACTGGTCAATTAGATTAATAAATTCAGGATATTCCAGCTTTGATACTAAGCCACATACATTTAAAGATAACAGTTTTATTTGGGATTTTACACTGGAAGGTTTTGAAATAGGATTGTTTGTGTTGACTCCTTTTTGATAGCTGTCTCCCGCGACGTCATAGGCGTCAACTATCCGTTCGCCGTCAGCCGACGTAACCTGACTAGAACACAAACTACCTGTATTCTCAACATGTACTGTATTATTTTCATCATTTGATATAGGTGGGCAATAATATTACTCCGCACTGTTCACTGGAGTATGCATCTGTAGTTGAACTGATTCATCATGCAAAGGGGATATAGGCAGCCAATATTACTCAAATTATGTTGCGGAAATATATGCGCATTGCCATCACTAGTGCTCGTGTCCTCGGTATTAAGCAAAAAATGAGTTCTATCTAGGTCACATCCCTTTTGCTTTTCCATTTTCAAATCGATATCAGTAGCGATGCAACTTTCTTTTTACCAGCACGCTGCGGTGTATAGTTTATTTGCTCATTTGCGATCGGCTCATAACGATAGGATGTCGAAATTTCCAGTTTTTCCATCTGAGAAACAAACTTTATTGCCCCAAGCCACGGTGTCCTATGCGTCGTATTAAATTGGACATTGTTTCTCTGGTGTTGGCAAATACTTTGTGATTGTGAAAATTGTTGTCGGTCTGGTTCTAGATGTGTATTACTACCACATTGAGAGTTCAACTGCTATTGTCTATTTGTATTACGATGGTCAAACCCCGACTGGAACCCGCTATTGGTACGAGTACTGCTATAACCACTGACATTATTATGCGGGTTATATGTTTGAGTTGGAATCAATTGTTTTCCGTTTATATAAAGCTTATCTCGGACAAGTTTCACTTCATTTTTTTTTTTTTGGTTTTGTCTAGCTCGTTTTGCTTCCGGATATAACACTCTCCTTCTTTTCTCGATTTCAATTGGAGTAAAAAGTATGCAAAGACCAGGAACTGAAACAATCAAAATCCAAATCCAGTCCTCAAACCATAGCTGGAAACAACTAAGATTACAAATAATCAAGATACAGAGAACATATGGCCAACCGAGTGAGCAGCTTGTTCCCAAAAGGTGGCCACTCAGCAACCCAAACCGAACCAAAAATAATAAGAACATACATAAGGTAAAACATCACAGAAACTCTGACACCAAAAACAGGCAACAGAGAACCACAACAGAACTACCGCCTTGGAACGGTCAGTAATGAATTACTGGGGGGCTTAAATCGATTTTACAGGCCCAACCTCACCCTCAGTTTCTGAAGTGGTACAAAACATTTAGTTGGTTGTTCGGTTCGCATGATAACCCTCTAACTCGTCAATGAATCATCACGGTAAACACAAAAATCAAATTTCAACACCATGAAGAAGCAAAGACGAGGACTCAACAGATACAACGGGCCGTCTGACAGGTGGAGATCCCTGTCCTGCCAAACAACCCCACTGGAAATCTGAAGCAAAAGAAGGTCACCAGTTGAGCCCCGGTGGACCAAGCAACAGACAAAAAGGCTCCGGTCCCAACCAACTAAAATATATAGCTTTAGGTCGGGGCCATCATAGAGTCTGACGACCGATCCCCCGGCGTGCAATTAAAGAGTGCAGCAAAGTTATCAACCGTGATTGGGTTAATCACTAAGCATGCAGACTGTCGCATAACATTTAAATTATAGCCAATACGTTTGTGACGTATTATTATTTTTCGGAATTGATCAGAAAAATCAGTCCTACCCTTAATCTTTTTGAATTTGTATACTAAGTCACCATAAAATTCTGGTTCCGATAGGCCTTGGTGTAAAAGAAATTTTAATCCGACATCAAATTTTGAAACCAATTCATGGTGTCTGCGATAGAATTTAGAAAAAGCCTTTCTAAGCTTATGATACCGATAGCCCTGTTGAAGAAGTTTAGCAGTTAAACATTTATTACGAGCATTAAAGTCATCTACATGACAACACACTCTAGCAAATCTTATAAGTTGAGAAATATACACTCCATAAGAGGGACGACGTGGAACGTCACCATCCAAAAATGGAAAATTAACTATATCAAAGTCAAAGTCATCACGTTTATCATAAATTTTAGAAGATACAAAACCGTTGGAAATAGATAGATGTAAATCCAAAAAGGGGGCCTCGGTATCTGAAGTATTAGCTTTATTCAATTTAAGTTCAGGTGGGTAAATTTGGTTAACCATGCTTTCAAAATAAGGATTATCAATATTCAGAAGATCGTCTAAATATCTAGAGGTTGAGTTAAATGCCTCAATGATATCAGCTTGATTATCAACAGAAAGAGAAGTCATGAAATCTCTTTCATAACAAAATAAAAACAAATCGGCCACAAGAGGAGCACAATTTGTACCCATCGGAATACCAACAATTTGTCTGTATAACTTATTACCAAATCTGATGTAAATATTATCTAAGAGATATGATAAGGCGTCACATACATTCTGACATGACCAAAGACTATATCCTCTATATATTTTACGGTCAGTAGAAGTGAAAAACGCTTTCTTATCGTTACAGGCAATATTGGAAACTGTTCGTTTATTCTATACGGTGGTCCTATCAATGTAAACATCACTTTTCGGTATTCCACTAAAAATTAGATTTTCTCGCATGATTCTCCATTGCACATCGGTTATTTTTTTCATCTGTTTCAGATTGTTTTATTTCCAGCTGACTTTGACCCTCTTCGAGTGTACTAATTTTAGTCATTAAATAGTTAAGCTGTGATTCAGTTTCAATGTTTGAATATGTTATTCAATCACATATTTCCTTTAACTTTGGATACATTTATCATACCCGTTCATCTTAGTTTGTAAAGATTTCATGTCGACAGACAATGTTTCTACTTTAGGGTTTGGGATCTGATTCAGTCAGTTCCTGAAGTGTAGTTACTCTTTAAATTTGTTGATATAATGAACTAAAGACTGTTTTAAAGAAGTTAGCTGGTTCATTTATGTCTCGATACTTGTCATGCGCATGCTTTGATTTTCACTTTTCGACTCGATAGCTTGCCATCGCTGATTTTGTCCCATAAGCTCGCTTTGAATTGTTTGTAATTGTTGACCAAGGTTCTGCAACGAATTGATAGCCCACGGTGGTGTGCTGGCATCAATACTGGGATGCAGTTGCTGTTGCTGTTGAAGGTCAGTAACTCCTCTATTCTGTTGAATGTTCTGTTATTGCCTCTGATTTTGATTCTGCGCACGTTGCATATGTTGCGTCTCTTGCATAATTTGTACACATTGTTGAGTTTGATTTGTTGGATATGTCCCGATACTTGATAGGTTATTGTTTATACTGCTGCTCTTTGCCATTTGCATATTTGACGCCATTTTTTGTGTTGTATTAGGCTGCAATGAGGAACTAGGTTGTCGGATTCCATATAATCCATATAACACATCCATGGACTGCCTTAAAATATCCGCCGAACCCGAGTCTGAACCCGTATTCGCTGGAAATGGTGGGTTGGGTGCTGAGACGAAACCTTGTTTCGGCTGAGAAAGTCCATTAGAGTTCATGATTTGACTGGTTTGACCACTTCGAGCAGCATTGCTATGCTGATCAGGATTTTCATGTTTACCACTTCTGTTTTTACCTTTCATATTAGTTATTTAAATATTATCCTTGTGTAGCCCTCGTGATACAGTCTCTTGCATAGATTAAGTTGTTCATCAACTTAATAGCATCGCCTAGTACGTTCCCTGCCGTGTTACTGAAGCGCGCAAATCATGCTGACGAAATCTGAGCTATACGGCCTACTTCGATATTGTCCGTATTACAGTAACACACTCATAAAAAGGTCTTCAGGGCAGTGTTAGTCGGGCAAATATAGAGTATTGAAAAACTATTGTTCTTTTTGTTAGCGCTATTGAAATTATGAAAAATGTTTCAACCTCCAAAATCATAAAGTTTTATCGGCTTAATGTTTATGCTTCATTGAAACAGTTCCAATATTTAGTACATGTTAAGTAATGATACTCAAATCGTGCTAGAAAGTAATGACAAAAACATCATAAAATTGACCCTATAAATTCACAGTAGTAGCTGATTAATTGATCTGCTAAACTATATTCTAGCAATTATCTACGGTAACTGCTACTTAACCTCTCTGCTATTTTCATAATTATTGTAATTATTATTTTTTCAAACGATCCAAAACCGTTTGGTTGGATGAAATTTTAAACAAAGAAAATGCAACTCCGAAAGATTCGAAAAAACTGCCTTAACAAATTTTTTTTTTTCATAAAATAAGTTCAACAATTAAGTCTTACCTTGTTGAATGGAATAATATTACACAGTGAAGCACTGCTTGCCTCGTCTTAGGCGTGTCCAACAAAAATGGCGAAATATAATTTAAATTTGAAATGCATTGTGGGAAGAAATAATTCATGATAGTTCAGATATCAAGTAAGATTCAATATTGAATCAGTCTTGGCGATTTTATCGATGATAGGTCAATGTTGAATCAAAATTTAATCAATTTTGAAATTTCAGTGTTGAACTGTCAATGTTGAATCAATATTGAACAAAGATCGATCGACCTTAAACAGACTTCAAGCAAATTTCAATGTTGAATCAATATTGAGTGCCTGCTGGATAGCTACAATTTTCTGCGTTGAAGGAAATCTTCACGACTCTTGAAACATTTTAGAATTCCACGGTGGATCTCTTTCAATCTTTTTTTTCTGTTTGGTTTAGACTAGCCGTATTTTACAGCATTTAGAAATCCCCAATCGACTCGACATAGAAAGTCAGCCGCACAGGAATTATACCAAAATCATGACGGTTCACTATTTCTCAGACAGAGAATTTCAGACTGACATTGGAAATAAAATAGAGGCACGTTTATGTGTTTTGTGTATTGAAAATCAATTAGACATACTTAAAAAGAGATTTGATTGTTATTTATCACGCGTATTCTCTTTATCCCAAAAATCGCTTGGGACTAGTTAACCAATTTATACAAGAAGATAAGAGATTGTTTTCTTTACTTAAAGCAAGAAACAAGGGCAATACAGTCGTGATTAGAATTTATGAGTCTATGCATGTCTTTCAAGATTAAATCTTTAACGGCAATTCAGTTGCCTTAGCTTGTGTTGATAGTCTAGAAATTAAAATGAAAGTCAATAAAAGAAATTCATTGAGATGCAATGTAAAAGTTTGATTTTAGTCCCCGGTTTATTGCCTATCTAGGTTTGTGTTTTCTTTTTTATTCAAAACAAAATGTCATTCTGTGTTGCAATGATTAGTTAAAAGGTTGGCGTCAAGGGAATGTTATACATTTTACATTCTCTTCTGACTGCAAACCGGATGTGCCTTTCATAATAATCATTTAATTTACATTATTGTTGTACCCTTTAGCGATTGTAGGAGAATCGACTGGTAGATGTAATCTAATTTTCCTTCCTTTTCCTGACTTTTGTTCTTGTTCTGATGTTTTTTTTAAATACGGCTATTTGGCAGTTGAGACATTACCCTCGCTCACTAACTATATAAAGCTGGTCAAAGTCGGACTTAAAAGTTGGCTTTATATCAGCATTGCAAAAAATCAACTTGTGCAGCAGTCCGAATTGAGCTGAGTCTTTGTTTTTACATCTTAGATCTGAAAGGATGCACGTATCATATTATGCAAGGCCGGAAATCTATGTCCAGACTGTGCGATTACGCAAGACAAAGGCACTCGACGTCAATTGATGAAATTTCTATTCATTATCGTATCTGAATCTATCGTCAACCTAACCTAAAAACTTCAAGCCGATCGGTTGCGAAATATTATATATTAGGTCAAAACAATTCCTACATGAAATTCCTTGTGCTGCACTTTCAATGGCATTTTCATGGGAATTTGAAATAGTAACGGCTAGCGAGTGCCTAGTGATTCTTCCAATTTTTTTGTCATTATGCAATGAAAACAATGACATAAATGACATAATGGACATACTTATTGTTGATAAGGATTGACCTGGCACTCATTTAATTCCGTCATTATACTTGGAGGTTTTCGTTAGTTTTAGCGATGATTTACCGGAAAATACTGCTACCTGAATATAATAGAGTCAACTGTTTGTAACTGACGCCGTAGCATGGTGGTGAAGAGTTCTGACTACGGATGCAGATATCGCAAGATCGAATCTGACATTAATCGTTTTTACTAATCTCATTTTTTACTTTTTGTCTTTATTTTTAATATAAGGAATGAAAATGCATATTTTTACTTAATAATTTAAACGTTTTTCTCTCGTTTAGGTTTTCCCCATATATTTTCGTGGGAACGTAAGTGTCCCGGTTTCTCTTGTTTCTACGTACTCTGAAAATTGTCCTTTTGCTGACAGCAGCTGCATTTAATGTCTGTTGGATATATCATCCGCCTCCAGGTGCTTGGTTTTCCTGAAAATGCTTTGATTTGGAAGACATGAGTATTTTTTCTTTCAATCTGAGATCTTTTTGTCGACATTGTTGTAGGATTTACATGTACATGTGATAGAAGAAGAAAAACAGTACATCTCGTTCAGTAGTTGAAGGGGGTAGTCGGGTCTGGCGATGGTGCTGTGTCACTTTCAGTGCCTGGCCGCTATATTAGTTTGGCTGATAGTGTGACAAAGAGCTACTGTGCATGCAGTAGGTGCGGGTGGGGCTTTTTTTTTACTTTTTTTCTCTCGCCTATCATCTTTTCTTTCTCCCTATCTTTGAAAGACGGCCCGATATAGAATGAAGTACTGTCTCAAAGGGCCGCTAAACCCAAGACAACCAACCAAGCAACCAACTAAATCAATAACTGAAACATTAAAATTTTATGTCAAGCATGGCAAGATTACCTGCTGTTTTTACGCAAAGAAAAAATATACGTAAAAATATAAAAAAAAAAGACGGTTGGGAGATTTGAACCTATAACTCTACGATTAAGAGCTCAATGCTTTAGCCACTGTGCCACTTGATAAAGTGATGTTATTTTTATTTTCTGTTTAATAATAACTGTACATACTGACGCTACTTTTATCCGTTCGTAATCGGACACCGTGAATTAATTTACGGAGATGAACGGAATATTCACGAGTGTCAGGTCAATACTTACGCACAATACCCTATCTATTATTTTGTTAATGTTTTCTTGCTCAGATCACATATGTCAGTATTTAGATTTTCGCAAAAGACGTCTGTGCGTTTATGCAGTCAGCAGCCTCAAATGTGGTACATGTATAAAATAAGAAAGGATAAGAAAGTTAGAGACGTTTGTTATGTTATTTTTTATGTTTTTTCTACAATATTGCATTGTGTCCATACAGGCTCATAGTTACCCGAAGCGCTGCAGTGAAGGTACAAGACCTCTGACAGTTGAGCCTACGCAAGAAAATGAATCAGATTTCGGCTTTCTAATAACTGGATTTATTTTGTACATGCAGTTTATTCTGTTATAAAATTAATAGTTATTAATAAACTAGACAGTCAGTTTCAGTGATACATCACTTGATCGAGTTGATTTTGGTAAGCGATTCTAACCCAAGCTATTAGGAAGACACTTAATCAATCAAAGTTATTCGCTCTTATTCAAACAAGCTACTCGTTCATCAGGATGATATGATTAGTTCCTAGCCTCTTGATTGATTTAGATGTAAACATTGCGAAACAATCTTATATAGACACTTTTACGTTGATTAACGAATTTTCAGTTGTAAGGTTATTTGCTGGGGATGTTTCATTATTCAGAATGTTGAGTCGTTGACTGAACAGTTGAGCCGCGACACGAGAAAACCAACAAAGTGGTTGTGTGCTTAGCGAAGATTCAGATCAGCCTAGGCATCCGTTCCATCAGGTCACAGTCTTTGCTGTGCGCCAAAAGTGTAGCTAAGGGTCAAAGCTAACTCCATGCAGACAGCGAAGACTCTGATCAGACTGGGCGGAAGCCCAGGCTGATCTGAGTCTGCGCTGGGCGCACAACCACTTTGTTGGTTTTGTCGTGTCGCGGCTCAATTGTAATCTTCTTGAATTATCGGCCATCCAACGCAGTATTTGGCGCCCAAGCTGTCATATATCTTTTAATTTTTAGAAATAAAATACATCTACAAGAATAGTACTAAATTTAAATGGGTGTATTGCAGTTACCCCTATGAACGGGTGAACAATGTTGCATCTGAGCGACATCCATTTGAGGTGTACACACACATATTTGCACGGTATCAATGTCTATTACTGTCTGTTCGGAAACAAAATCTTCATGACGAGTACATATGGTCATACACTCAAAATTTAGCAGACATTGTAACCATACGTAATAACAAATGTTCTGAATGCTTACATTTAATCACTGCGTGTCTACTCGGGAAATAACATGTCTGTTAGCCTGTGGTATAAACTATCCCAAATAGAGAGATTATTTTGGCAGTTTTATAAGTTTTATTAGGCAAATATTGTAACTTGTTACAGAGCTGGAAAATATATAACGTACCGTATTTTTTCAATCATGAAATGGGGGCCTATCTCTTTCAAAACAATGCCAGAAAATTCTTATGAGACTGAGCTAGAGTTTTTGGGATTGTTTATAGAGAAAACCGTGTTAGTGGCTTTTGATATCAAGTTTATCAGGCGAGACCAGAAACAGCGTAGGAATGGCGAGGCTTGCCGAGCTAGTCCGACGTGTTTCTGGTCGAGCCTGATAAACTTGATATCAAAAGACACAATCGTGTTTCTATTTATCATGCATCGTTAGATTTTACGGCGTAAAAAGAATCAAACAAATATTAAGGAAACACAGTTTTTTCCGAACTTATTAGCGTCGCGAATGCGTTGTGACGTAAGTCGGTGGCGTAATTTAACCAATAGAACGTTGTAATCACGGTCAACGTCATTGTGTAGCCAATCGTCTTCAGAGCTCGTATTTAGGGCATCGCCTGATAATATTCGCGCAAGCGCAGTTCTAAAGTGATATGATATCACAACATGTTACCATACCCCGGATATCAGGTGAATTTTGCAGCAGATGCATGATAAAAGATGGGAAATCCCATCTATTAGCAAAGTTTATCATATGACGTCGCATCTGAGAGTGTAATAAAGCCATGCATTAAAAATGATAATCCACTAGTGTATTAAAATGCAAATTACGCCGTAACGTCATGAGTTGACGTCCATAAAACGTCGCATTTTCTAATGGCGAAATCGTGATGTTTAAATGCAAATTTTGCTAATAAAAAGGCGATTTTAGTGTCATATGATAAATAGAATCTTGCATTCGTGCTCCTGTATTATTGAATTTATTAAACTCGTTGGTGAAAACGATAAGGTGCTCGGCAGAGCCTCGCATCTTATTTTTTTCCCCAACTCGATTAATAATTTTTATAATACATGAGCACTCATGTAAGATCCTCTTTTTAAAGCCTGCATAATTTTTTGGATCATGCTTTAGGACTGTACCTATTATAAACGCTGTCCTTTGAAAATAGCTACCCATCTCTAAATAGCAGCATGTAAAAGGGCTTTTTGTCGGCGTAGTTTCAATATTTTCAAAACAACAAATCTCTTATTAAACTCAATCTTAATATAAGCTCATTTCTCTTAAGCTGACCATGACGTTCGGACCTATTACACGCAATTTATTGACACATTTTATGTCGTCATGGTATGCAGTTATTACGTCATAAACGTCGAGAAAATAGACAGTGCCAAGTGCCTACGAAGTTTCATCAGAATCCAGCGATGCACACATAGTCCCCCATTGATTGGATTACCCTTTATATTGAGACTTGCACTTTATATTTTGCATTTAAAGCGCCTGAGAATTCAAGACCAATTATAGATAATGTTCAAGAACGAGTATCTGTGGATCAAAGTCAATTATTGACTCCATGAAGAGTCATAAAAATCATATGTCAAAAGACTGAATGTCATTTAAAATTGAATTATCGGTATTCTTTTGTTCTGTAAATTCTATAGAAGTATGACGCCGGGAAGGTTTATGTAAATATTGCATACACTTTGCTGATAAAATGATTTTGTTGCACTTTGTGATCTAACGAAGCGTAATTGCACTTGCCGTTTAAATAAATTTGAGCGCGTAGGGTCTAGCTTCTGAAGATAGAAATAAAAACCATTCCGAGAGAGCACAAAAGCCTAAGCTTTGTAATATATCGATATTTTCTTTTCCTTATAGAATAAATGTCGAGTTTGCAGTGAATAACATTATGGTACGCACGTGCCTTATCAAATTTAGTGTGATTGATATGATGTCTCTAACTTCCCTTAATATTTTTTTCAAAACGTTTTGAAGAACACATAGGGTCAAGTAAGGTAAATTTAGACAGCAAGTAAATCCGGACGGTGGCAGTGTTTCCTTTATATGTCAGTTGCTTGGAATTAAAACAAAAATAACTACTGAGCAAACAGCGAAAGAGCCGGCTCATCTGGATTTTCACTGTTTGCAATGGTATGTCCGAATTTACCCACTATCCGAAGTTACCCGACTCGACCCTGGTGGGCAGATCTTGGCAGTCATCTTTCGTCTCGGCTCAGCTTATCTTACAGATGACATACTTAAGGCTTCAGACATCAGGTACGTAAAGTTGGTCAAAGTATCAAAACCATAAGTTAAAACTCATAAACAAACAATAGAAATTATTCTATAAATAAATCCGAAATATTTAGATACACAAACATGAACCCCTAAAAGTAAGTGTAATCAGAGGCCGGCAATCAGTGAAAATTACCTTGCCATTATAATATTTCTGCCATGTCTACGTATCTGCTTAAGTGTGTGAACTCCGGATTAAAGGCCCACCGTGACATAGGCCATATGCTGACGGGACCTCGGTTTAAAATCTCCCCCGAAAGACTGGAAAACCGAGGTGGGGGTCGAACCTGCGATCCCTGGATTGGTAGTACTTACACGGCTGATCCTGTAAATGACAGACTAAACAGAGAAAAATGAATATGCTGCAACTGAAAACCATACTATGATTCGGCTATGGGCATGTAGTTAGAAATAAGTTAAGAAACCACCATATTGTAGCATCAGCGAGGTCATTTTGTCTCCCACAGAACTTTTTAAGAGTTGGCACAAGCTTCGCTCTGCAATAACTCTGTAATAACAATTTACTAGGGTTACTTTTCTATCAACGAAGTCTTGATAATGTGACGCCTACGATAGAACACAAAAGAGTACCGGTATACCTAACCTAGCCTCTTCAGCCCCCACGGCCCGCGGAAGATAACATGCTATGTCGTCAGGAAGGAGCTATTCAATACAGCATGATTTACAACAAGTCAATATCATCAAAACGAATGAAAGCCAAACTCCGCTAACGTTCATGCCAGAACATGTTTAGAACATTTCGTCAATTTACACGAACTGGGTTAATAAGGTCATTTAAAGTCAGTGTTTAAAGAACCGGAATCAGCACTGAAGCACTGATTATATCTGGGGATAAACATTCCACTGTGCAGTGATAAGAGCAATGAACACTTGATTGGCTGGCTGTTTTGAGTTTAAATGCCCTTTGAGACAGTATTTCAGTCTATATCGGGCCATCTCCCAGAGAGAGGGAGAAAGAAACAAGAAATGTTACAGTGTATAACAAATGCCCCCGAAGGCCCCTTAAACTGACCTTTGAGTCCTGGTTGTGACCTTGACCTGGAGTGTGGAGCCTGAGTCTTGCACATGACATTGATTCTTATTTATGACTGTGACCCTGGCCTTGGGCAACAAAACCATAATTTGTGAATCACCTCATTATTTTTTTCCCTTTTCATGAAAATTAATGAAGTTTGATTCAGTAGCTTTTAAGTAATTGAGGATAAATGAGTTGATCTTTGACCTCTGGCTATGACCCTGACCTTGGATGTGGAAACATATGTCTTTTGAATGGAAAATCTTCTCAGTAGGCTTTATCTTTCTGCAATATTTGCTTTGGTATTTTTCTGAGTAATTGCCGAGACATCATTTGACTTCTGACCCCAGATTGTGACCTTGACCTTGGATTTGGGATCATAAATATTGTGTATACACCTTCTCATTATGGTTTACCTTTCTGTGAAGTTTAATGAAAGTCCCTTTAGCAGGTTTCAAGTTATGGCAGAGGCAAGATTTGACCTTTGACCCCTGATTGTGACCTTGACCTTGAATGTGGTAACCTAAATCTTATGTGTGACACACCTTCTCATTATGCTTCTTCTTTCTGTGAAGTTTCATTCAATTTGCTTCAGTAGTTTATAAGTTATTGCTGAGACACGATCCTGAGACACAATTTGACCTCTGACCCAACTGTGGCCTTGACCTTGGGCGTAGGGAACTTAGTCTTGAGCGCGACACACCTTCACATTATGCTTTATTTATCTGTGAAGTTTCATCGAATTTGCTTCAGTAGTTTTAAAGTTATCGCTGAGACACGATTTTGAGAAATTATTTGACCTCTGACCCAATTGTGGCCTTGACCTTGGGCGTAGGGATCTAAGTCTTGTGCGCGCCACACATTCACATTATGCTTTATCTATCTGTGAAGTTTCATCAAATTTGCTGCAGTAGTTTTAAAGTTATAGCTGAGACACGATTTGTAACGGACGGACGGAAAGACGGACGGACGGACGGACAGACAGACTGACGGACGGACGGTGCGATTTTAATATGCCACCCGAAGTTCCTTCGGGGGCATAAAAATGACAGACGACAGAAAAAAAACGCCCCACCTACAGCAGACACAGTAGGCCCTTGTTCTACTTTTCTTCAAATACGTAAGACGCGCCGGCACTGGAAGTTATGACCAGCACTATCGCCCGAACACCAACCCTAGCAATGAACGCATTCTTAATAGTGAAACAACAATTTTGGCCATCTCAGTATAGTAGTAATTGTTATCGAAGGTCGCGTATGCTCCTCACTTCTTCTTTGGTGTGTCGGGTGGTTGCGTTTTGTGAGTGTGGCCTTCCCTGGGTACCTTTATTATGTCACCCACCAAAGGTGATGGGGGAGGGGACAAATTGTTTTTCAGTGCGGATCCTGGGCGCCGTTGTTAGCGTCGGTATCGGCATGACAACTTAAACCACCAGATTTCTATAATCAGTAGTTGGAAATTTTTCAAACTTTAATGGGATCACCACTGCGATGAGCCAAAGAGTTGGTTAGGTTTTGTTGACTTTGACGCTATTTTCAATGTCATAGGATCTCTTAAACTATGACATATGATGCTTAGGCATCAGCGTCGGCGTGGCAATTTCTTGTACCCACGATTTCTCTTGAACCAATAAATGGAATTTCACCAAACATGCATGGATATATCATTAAGGCAAGCTTAAGAGCGGATTAGATTTGACCACATTGTAAAGGTCACAGAAGAGCTTAAATATAAAATAAATCATGTAAATTGGTTTATTTTTAATACCTTTGGGACATCTTAAGAGCTGCCTGTGTTTTGGTGGCCTTGACCCAACTTTTAAGGTCAAAATCAACTTAAGATATTATTTTTCCATAAAAATGCGATATATTTTGCACCAATGGACGGGTATTCATATGACTTCCATGGATATATCATCGTGCCAGGTATAAAATACGGTTCGTTTATACCGACCTTGACCCCTTTTTCAAAGTAATAGGCTTGTTGCCTGTTTTTGGTGTCAGAGTTTCTGTGATGTTTTACCTTATGTATGTTCTTATTATTTTTGGTTCGGTTTGGGTTGCTGAGTGGCCACCTTTTGGGAACAAGCTGCTCACTCGGTTGGCCATATGTTCTCTGTATCTTGATTATTTGTAATCTTAGTTGTTTCCAACTATGGTTTGAGGGCTGGATTTGGATTTTGATTGTTTCAATTCCTGGTCTTTGCATACTTTTTACTTGTACATAGGACCATATAACCAATGAGGAGATTCGCAGAAAGATCCAAGCAACCATTGGAGAAGAAGATGAACTCCTGACACTGGTCAAGAAACGGAAACTAAAGTAGTTTTGCCACGTCTTAAGGTATTCCGATTTAGCAAGGACGATTCTACAGAGCACAGTGAAAGAAAAAAAAAAGTAGACAAAAGAAGAGATGGGATGACAATACAAAAGAGTGGACAGGGGTGAAAAGCGATTTTTTCGAAGCCACCTGTGGTGCCCCAACGACTTTGTAAGGTTATGGGATAGAATAGCATAAAATAGAATAGAATAGGCTGGCATGTCGGAGGATATCTTTTTAATCAATTCATTGCTTTTCTCAAAACTTCCGTAGATAAATAATTTTGACACTCTAAGAGCTGCATGGATTTGGTGATATAGCACCTACGGCTATTAATCTATGGGAAACATTTACCTTTTCTTTCTATGTGTTATTGATATATTGTGTATGATGTTAAGGCTAGCCCAAGGACCACCTACTTGGGAAATGGGTGTTCACATGGCTGCGGCTGGTGATGTATTTGGTGATGTCTAATTTTATCTGGCTCAGTGATGGGCCCGACATAAAGCTAATAGTTTAGTTGGAGTTTGTCTTGTCTGTTGCATGGTTATTCGGGGTTCAGCTGATGGTTTTATTTTACTCAGGCATTTGAGTGGTGTTGCTTGACATCCCAGGGGTCTTCTGTGTCGCAATACGCTGTTTCTGTCGAGTGCTCATCTCTGATTCATCAAAGGTCCTATCCGTGCTATGTTTGTTTCCGGTGATGATTCATTGATGGGTTAGGAAACCCTCATGCGGACCAATCAGCGAATTAAATGTTTTCAACCTCCGCAGAAGCAGAAGGCGAGGTTTGAATTCAGTAAAACTAGTTAAAGCCCA
Organism: Ctena decussata; assembly: GCA_963989385.1. Taxonomy (NCBI): domain Eukaryota; kingdom Metazoa; phylum Mollusca; class Bivalvia; order Lucinida; family Lucinidae; genus Ctena; species Ctena decussata. The sequence continues at coordinate 84,919,539 of OZ022506.1, forward strand.
ACCTCTTCTCCTCCTTCCGGATTATTCTTTTGCTGACCGTTCCGTACTTCTGATGTGGTTCCTCAGTATTACATGATGTCATGTTCGCATGTCTTCGGTCTCTAACAGTCTTGTCACCTGAATAGCTGACCATTCAGCTTTCAAAATGGCAAAAATGGATGTTGCCACTGCTTTTAATTATGATAGCTGAATGACCACCTGTTTGAGAAAGAGCTGCTCATTCGGTTAACCGTGCGTGTCTTTCGTGAACTCTTGTCAATATTTGTGTTGCTTCTTTCTTTTTTGGTTTTGAGAGCGGAATGCGGGTTGTGGGATTTGAATACATACCGGTATATTAATTCCTGATCATTACCTATTTTTATTTATTTATTTATATTTTTATATTTCATAGATAAGACTCTATTTTGAAGGTCACAGATGGATTTCAAAATCTCTTGGATGTAGTCACATCTTAGATGATTTATATAAACCTTGCCAAGCTTTAGATTAATTAAACACATCTATGAGAACGCACTCAAACGGGACCGGAGAGGATGGGAGTTGGCCGGTGGGAGAACATCTGTTTTACTATGAAAACAAAAACATCTAAGTCATATTTGTTTTTATAGTGGGTCATACGTACAAATAAGTTTCAGTTGTATACCATGAAGCATTGTAACAGATTGCAAATCAACTGCCACTGATATTCCTGAAGACCTTTAGGAAGCTGTCAGTTGGATTGATATATGGACTTTATTATCTTTACACCATATGCTGTGACGGCAAATACAGGTCTCCATTGAGTGTTCTTTAATGCGCAGAGGTGCGAGATCTCCCCTGGGCGATACATAAGCGCTTTAAACATTGCGCATTGCCTTGTGCTCTCAATAACAGCAGCCCATAAGAAATCTGCTTTAATTAAATATATTAGGCATTTGATCCTGAGGCATAACGGAGACGCATAATTAATCAAAGTGGTTTTCCTGTTCCAACTGCAACGTAATTCATCAGCAATAAATGACCCATGGGTAGCCGGTTAATTAGCTCTGGTGTAAACACTGCAAAGCAGTCTCATAAAATCATCAGAACTTTGATAACTGTAAGAAGTATACTTCACAAAATAAACTGTTCAGTTATTTCTATAACGTTATCGTATTAATATCAATGCGTTGTTCAGCATTATGTCTATGCACAACATATTTTTTCTATATCTATTGATTAGTATATTGAACAATTGTGTTCTGTAAACACAATTAGTTGCAGCAGAGTTGCAATACGGTACCATTTTTAATACTGAAATCTTACTCCAATTAAAATACTTATACACATCAGTGCTGTTTTTCAGTCTGGTTTCTTGGCTAACTGTTTGGCGGTAAAATGGACATACCACGGCAGGATAGACTATTGATCTCAATAAAACCGAGACTCTCATTTTCGCTCATGTATCTGGGACCGTATTCATAAAGCCACTTAAGTCGTTGCTATGCGGTTGCTAAGGCTAAATATCTATAAAGGAGATTCCCTACAACTATGAAATTTGGTCTGGAGGAACAGTCTTTGTAAGACTGTTCCCCCAGAGCAAATTTCATAGTTGTAGGGAATCTCCTTCAAAGAAACTTAGCCTTAGCAACAGCATAGCAACCACTTAAGTCGTTTTATGAATACGACCCCAGATTTTTGTTTCAGAAGACAACCTTCAGAGATCTTATTTGACTTTACTGCTACCGGTGTAAAATGTAGGCGGAAGCTAACAAAAATCCTGTATCCATCAGAGTGTAGATTTGATTCATTATTGCATTTTGGTAAATTGGGCCCATGTTGATAAGGACCTCTGACAGTATCAATGCATATTTGCCTATTTTTCGACAAATTATTGCAGCTTCCTCGGGCAGCAAAAGTTGAAATATTTGGCATTAATATGTAGACTTGAGTACTATAAAGACATTTTAACAGTGATTTTGAAAAATTATCATGCCTCTAGACTAACTTAAATCGATTGTATCAAGAGGGGTACGTGAATTTTTCAGTCTCTGAAAATAAGTCATTTTTTTTTTTGGTTTTCTAATATATCGAAATTTTAATTGATAACTATGCTAAAACTGACGTACACACTACTGTTACTGATATTATGCAATATTTTTTCAATAATAAGGACTTTAGCCTATTTTCAGATATAAAGGGTGTAAGTACCCCACCCACTTTTTCAGTTTTTCAGCTGTAGACTATCTTTCCCCCCCCCCCCCCCCCGTGCCTCAGCAAGCCACTCACATATATTGTGTATTATAATAGTACACACATACATGCAAAGTGGCTAGCTGAGGCACGGGGGGGGGGGCAGGATCTTTAAAAAACTTTCCCTGTTTCCATTACGTTGAATGATAAAATTTGGCTTTTTCCACCAAAATTTGAAGTCTATGTGCGAAAAAATCAGAAATTAAATTCATAGCCAGTTAGGGGAAGTTGAGAGCAACAAATATCAAGAGAAATTCTTGGGTATATCAATAATTTAATTTTGACTAATTTTATAGGCAAATTAACATTACAACCGTCAGAGGTCCTTTTGAAAAGAAAGTACCTAGCGTATGCAAAGCAGAAGAGTAGGCAATGATCAGGGACAGAATGCATTAATTTCCATTTATCATATGACGTCGAATCTGAGAGTGTAATAAAGCCATGCATTAAAAACAAAAATCCACTAGTGGATTAAATATGCAAATTAGATCGTAAAGTTATGCGTTGACGTCCATAAAACGTCGCGTTTTCTAAAGAGGACAATCGTGACGTTTTAGTACCAAATTTGCTAATAAAATGCGAGTTATTGTCATACGATAAATATAATCTTGCAGTCATGCTCCTGTATTATTGAATTTATTCGGCGTAGCCTCGCATCATATCTTTTCCCCCAACTCGTTTAATAAATTCAATAATACATGAGCACCCATACAAGACGGGAAATGAAACTCAGAAAGACGTCAATAAAACATACGAAAAAAAGCATAAAGCCAAGAAATCACAATTTTTAATAGGCTCTATTAAATATCTGACATACAATGACAATATAGAAGCATCGCCTTCGAACTGTCAGTAATAAATTACACAGTGGCAAACGACACTGCAGGAAGACGAACACTCAGTGAAAGCAAGACTCGACGTTTTGTTTGTGCATGTTTTCTTGTGTGTTTTTTTGTGTGTGTTTTTTTTCCAAAGCAAACCTTTAAAGATTTTATTTATCTTCTCTAATCGCCTAGATATCTCTAAATGATAGTATCCAAGGCAAGTTTTGGTATATAAAAAGATTGGTTCAAATTAGCTAGGAATACACCAAGGAAACGAGTTTCGTTTGAATATTTGCATATGGTAGGTAAAGAAATGTACGACACCGGCCACGTCTCCTAGCACCGGCTTTGGCAAAACTCTATTTTTGAATGAGTCTTATTGAAATCAATGATCCCAAAGGACCAGATAATATAAAATCTGCATTTTAATGATGTACGGAATACGTTCTGCGGTCGCAACACAACACAACTTCAGCTGCAGTGGAGATGAATAAATTTTGAATAGTGCCAAATGAAGTCTCTGCCCTGGTACCGCCCGGTATATTTCTGGTGACCATGGTTTCGCCTCAGTTTTGCGCATTGTTTTACTTTCGTTAAGGTAAATGGGTATACTTTCAGGAGAAGCAACTGTACATTGTTTTTGTTGCCTCCCTTTTTAACAGGGATAAACTTTGCGAAGACAATTTGCTTCCCTAGGAGATAATTTTTCTTTTAAGAATAGAACCCATCTTAGAAGGGCTACGGTGTCAGGAAACTAAACCGGGCGCCACAACAAAACAAGGCGAATGATTATATGGCGATGTAGCGATATAATTTAATGCACTATAATACTTGCAAGGATTTCGTTTGAAGGTACATGAGTTATGCAATGTTAAAAACGCCAAAGAGGCATGATTTAGTTCCGAATAATTGTAAATTCAAACAACCATTTAAGTTTTGGTGTGTGACACATGTATCGAGGTGATTGATGAACTTGGGTATTTTTTCCTACGTCCGACAGATGAGTCGCGACACGACAAAACCAACAAAGTGGCATGTGCGCCCAGCGAAGACTCAGATCAGCCTGGGCATCTGCCTAGTCTCATCAGATTCTTCGCTGTTCGAATGGAGGTAGCTTAGACCCTTAGAGTCTTCACTGGGCGCACATGCCACTTTGTTGGTTTTGTCATGTCGCGGCTCAAATTATGTATATATAAACAATCAATACACAGCAGTTTCTATATAAAGCGGAAATATTTAACTAAGACTGTATAACAATATTGGGGTTTTGATTTGTTTTCGCTCTGTGATTATTGAAGAAACTGTATTCTGATGCCACTGTCAATAGTCTGAGGTTGGCTACTAACGCTAATAATTGACTGCTTAACATCGGTTTAGACCAATGAGATCATTAAACTTGGTAAAAGAAGCATATATGCTGGTGCCCTGACTTGCTGCATGTATTTGCTGAATATTCTTTTTTCTTCAATATTTGCGTCGGAATATTAGATGCAACTGTTGTTTTGCCGCATTAAATGTATAAATCATACTTAACTGTCGTCTTAGTTTGTAGTGTAATTGTTTTTAACATCTGAATATGAGATAAACTTAAAAACAAGTGGAAATGGAATAGAAAGCATATTACCTTCAATGGAGAAAATAACAGTAAGTATTCATTGCTATTATCAGTTGCACATTCAGACATAAAAGGTTTAGATATATATTTAGTAATTCAGCTTATTGTTTAGTGCTATTATACACTATAAACCGCGTCCCGCTAAACGGTGCTTAACGAAAAGCTTTTCCAAAAGAGTGAAATCTAACTAGAGTCCAGTGAGCTCCTGTTGAGTCTACAGGACTCATACATCGTGCGAACAGGAAATGACTTGACCAGATTGTATGCATGGCTTTGTTGTTCCCCCTTGCGTTAACACTATTAATGCAATAGTGAAAACTGATACAATTTACTTTTGATAACTTTTATAATTTAAATATTTCTTCCTCAAAAAACAACGAACGCTTTTGTTTACTCCAGAAAGAGAAAACAATAAGGATGAGATTAAGGTGTGTATTTTTGTGGGGTTTTTTTTGTGTACATGTACTTAACGGTAAAAGAATCCCGTAGCCTTGTTGCCGCAGGAACGATGGGCATTTTGACGACCACTAAATCTTGGCACATTATATGCAAGGCGGTGTCCAATCCACTCTGTCTGATGCCTAAAATAGCATGTTTAAAGCTTCCCAGGTAACAATTTACCACTATTTTAATGAAGAGTTTGTCAGTGCTTTAACCTGTGGGATGTGTATACGCGATCCTCTTCAAAGAAGCCAAGCGCTGTTAACATCGGCAACGGCGCGTCACTTAATTATATCAGAAATAGTGATTTTTACATTTTTTTATTGTATCTTAACTCCTTAAAACGTCGAAACGCACAATTATGGGGCTCGTGTAAACGATAAGAAAATTTGGAAACCTTAAAGGGTTAACGGTGCAACTCCAAACCATTAAATATTTTTGCAGAGAAACGCTCGAATCACAATGTGCGGTAATCTCATGACACCGAAAGAAATAGAAGAAAGCTGAAACAGATAACAATAATAGTAAGCACTTTTGAAGGTACCGGATTATGGTAGGGATCAAACATAATTTCTATGGGTCAGCATCTGCTGGGCCCCAACAAAGATCTTGAAACTCAAGCTTGAAAGGCACCCTGCTGTTGCTGTTGTCAGATGTCATGGCGGCGCCGGAATGCTTATAAGCAAAATTATATTGTCATGCTGAGAAAACACGTGAATTGTGTAGTTGAAACAACGATTTTGCCCGTTAGAACCTTGCTTCTAATAGCAGGCAACGCCGTTTTTATACCAGAATTTCGGATTTATTTATGGGGTTTTAAAGTGCAAGGATATATGATTTATAGCTGAATGTCCAACACTTCAAAATTCAGATTTACGGGCCTTTCAAGGTACAAAAAACTTAAATCGTATGCATCACTTACGGCAAACATTCAAATTTTATACACCTTTGACATTTCACAAACGTAAAAGAAGTGTTTTATCATAAATACTTTTGGTTATCGAAGTACCCAAGTTGACTAAAATTGTTGGTTCTTCACTTTTTCAACTTTCTGCAGATACAGTATGTAATGTGCTAGATTATAGACACAAAAAACACCACTGGGGCCGTATTTATAAAACAACTTAATTCGTTGCTATGCTGTTGCTAAGGGTAAATTTCTATGAAGGAGATTCCCTGCAACTATTAAATTTGCTCCGGAGGAACAGTCTTATTATAAGACTGTTCCTCCGGAGCAAATTTCATAGTTGTAGGGAATCTCCTTTATAGACAATCAGCCTTAGCAAGCGCATAGCAACCCCTTAAGTTGTTTTATAAATACGGCCCCTGATCTTGATTTTTGAATCTTATATACTATCTCGGGTAGCAGACACTCACAGTTACATGTATATTCATGGTATCTGATGAGAACCACGTTTTCTCCTTATTAAAGTATTGATAATTATTTTCTTTATCTCAATGCGTTGTATGGTCAAGTCAGGTAAATTCGGACAGCAGGTAAATTCGGATATACCATTGCAAACAGTGAAAATCCAGATAAAACGGCTGATAATGAACGGTCTCATCAGGATCTTCACTGTTTGCCCAGTTATATTCGTTTTAATTCCAAACAACTGACATATAAAGGAAACAATGTCACTGTCCGAATTTACCTGCTGTTCGAATTTAGCTGACTTGACCCTACCTTAATCACCATGCACTGATTTTATTGTTTCATATTTTTTGCCACTCGATAGCTATAACAATAAGAACACACAAATGTTTTTAAAGAAGCAAATTGAATTTGTCTAGCCCAGCTAATGCATTTGATTTGTGAAAGCATCGAAAGTTTATACCCTTGAGGATAATTGTTTGATCATTGTCTCTTTGGATTAATTCTAAATTACAGCTCAAGGAAAACATATAGCCCGATAAAACTTTGCTAAGCAAATTTAAGCAGGAAGTTTAGTCGTTCAATACCGCTAACAAGAGCCGCGAAAATGAAATATAATATGAACACTTTTCATCCATTGTGATTACTCATTTATTGTTATTCCCGTTTTAATAACGCCGCACCAGTCAGTATCTACGTCCGCGCGCCAGTTTCACTGCAACTAATGCATGCTGGTGACAAAGTAAGCCCTAGTATTCTTTTACTGACCATTCAAGGCGGTACGTCTGTTTGTGATTCTTCAATGTTACTTGTTGTTATGTCCGCTTTTCTATGGTCTCTAACAGTGTGGTCACCTGAATAGCTGCCCATTCTGTTTTCTATTTTGTTTGTTATGTAAAATAAACAAACGGTAAAATAAACTTTGCTGCTGTTTTAATTAGGGTAGCTGATTGACCACATGTTTAGGAAAGAGCTGCTAATTCGGTTTACCGTGCGTGTCTTTCGTGAGCTTTGGTCAGTTTGTGCGTGTGCTTCTTTCCCGTTTGGTTTTGAAAGCGGGGTGTGGAATTTGATTATTCCTTATCATTGCCTCTCTTTTATTCTTTTTTATATTCCCTGTGATGTGCTTAGTATTTAACCTTCTATTGAAATCATTTATCTGCGTTGTTATGTTACCAGAAACAACTAACCCGGCGAAGTATTTTCCTGGCGTAGATATTTAGACTGATAATCAGACGACAAACATCTAATGTCAATATCAAAAACTTCTTGGCTGTAATAAGTTCTGATCTTCTGTGAAGGAAATCCAGATATCATTGATAGGTGTTATCGTGGCAATTCCTGTCCGCTCAGTGACTATAGAACTGACCAGGAAGTGTCATATTTAAGGAAGGCGTGCAGATGCGCAGTCGATTTGAAGACTATTGAGTTTTACTAACGGAACAATGAGGGTCAAATATCAAAACCAGAAACAAACTGTATGAGTCCTACGCCAGGTAACGACACCCTCCCATTTTTATAGACGATTGGCACATTTGCCTTATTGTTTATCATAATAAGGTCAAAAATACGTTCACGTGAGCTTCAAATTGTTCATGTAACTGTGACATCATACTTCTTTCATCTCATGCACAATACCATGAGGAATTCTAATGCGCTAAAATGCCCGACGCAGATCGAATTCTTGCTTGTTTCCAGCAACAGAACTAATTGTGAAGATGCATATCCATATAATCTATTTCAATACCAAATGAGCCGCGACACGAGAAACACAACAAAGTGGCTGTGCGCCGGGCGCAGACTCAGATTAGCCTGGGCATCCGCCCAGTCTGATCAGAGTCTTCGCTGTCCGCACTGGGGCTAGCTTTGACCCTTAGCTACCCTTTAAGCGCTTAGGGAAGGGTCTGGTCAAACTGGGCGGAGTTCTAGCCACATGTATTCAAAAATTTAACCGCGAAATTACAAAACCAACAAAGTGACATGTGCGTCCAACGAAGAATCAGATCACCTGGGTGTCTGCCCAGTCTAACGGTAGCCTTCATTCTCTGTCTTTTCTAAATATATTCCATTTACAGAAATATTCAATATCGCACATGACTAGTGCATTTTAAGGTTTGTCAAAATTTCGTTGCACCCCATTCGTACAACATTCTGAAACTGATCTAGGAAGTACTAAAACGCTTCGTTATCATATTCATCATAAAATTAATCTTTTTTTCAACCCGTCTATTGGGACGCACAAAAAGGTGACGAGCTATATTCTGTTTGCGCAAGGGTCTCCTTGATTAACCACAGGATAGAGTCGGGTAACTTCGGACAGGGGACATACCATTGCAAACAGTGAAAATCCAGAGCCGTCTTATCAGGATTTTAACTGTTTGGTCAGTTATTTTTGTTTCGGTTAAAAAAAACTGACATATAAAGGAAATAAGTTCACTGCCCGAATTTACCCGCTGTCCGAAGTTAGCCGACTCCCCCATAGCCATCAAAGTAAACTTTTGATTGGAGATACCCTTAGCGCTATATGTGCTCACACTATTCAATCACGGAGACCTTTTCTAACAATATTCTGTTGGCATTACTTCAATTGATTAAAGGATATTCCTATCACGTGTACTTGTGATTGTCCAACCAAGTGAATAATGTACTAAGTTTAAACTCCAATTTAATACAATTGATTAAATAGCTCTAGACGCAACTATTAATTTGTTCTCAACAAATTACAACAGCGCACCAATAAACCAGAAGTTTACTGGAGTTCAGTTCTTGAACTCTACCTGATACGTATAAATTCATAGGACTCAGTCGTTTGCATGAAAATTTAGAAGCATTGAATTAAACCAAGCAGAAGTGGAATGTTAACGAAATACGTAAATCAAAATAATTGGCGCTAATTTAGGTAGTTGCCCTGACATTGGTTACATTTGGTGTGCTTAGAACCCGCATAACGTATTTCGTGGTATCATTCAGTACATATTAATCATAGAATCTCGGATCATTTAGCGCTAGCAAATTATCTTAAGCTGAATATTGTTTTTCGATAGTTTCAACCAATATATTACAGTTCAGCGGTAATAAACCAAGAAAGCAGGAAATGTCCGATATAGATATTTGCTAGCGACACGACAATACGAGGGATGTTCAGAAAGTTCTGATCATGACGTCTTATTTTGGAAACCATCATAAATACAGAATTTCTGATAGCAAAAAAATATAAAGGGATCATATGTCCGGACACCTCTGCAAACGTGGTGTATATTTTTAAAGGACATATTTTTGAACGTTTATGAAAGAGACATACCCTACAGCCACTGCAGATTTTCACTTAAGAAGGTCATAGTTCATATATGAGCAGTCTTTGAATTTTTTTTTCATCATTGCTGCTTAAACTTAGTCCCCAGGCAACTGTATCCTGTAAATATCGCGAAAAATATATTTCATCTAGGTTCCATACTGTCCGTTCAATTTAGATTTTAAGCATTTTATGTAGTAGCACATTCTCCCTTTCTACTAAAGTTATAATGATTTTGTAACGAAAACCCGGGTCTTGACATTCAAAATCTTGCTAGGAAGAGCCTTTGCATGGACCAATTCGAAACCGTCGAAAAATTAAAAATAATGTAAACAACGAAGCCGCTACGAGCTTTCGAAAATGACGTTGACGTCATTTTCAATAACGTCATAAAAACTACGCATTGCTTTGCAAGGACGAAATCGATAACGTATGCTGCCCTTCTAACTTTTGAATGGATATTGAAAGCAACGAATGACAAGAAGCTGACAAAAATTTGTTTTGTATTTACAATGATTTTTCATTTGAATGATACACTGAAAATAAATTCACATATGAAATTAGCTCAGTGGTATGACTGGGGCCTTATAACATGCGTTGTAACTCAATAAGAAACTATATCTTTGTATAGGATTAGGTATCATTGTAAAGACGAAATGTAATGCTTTCAATACATGCACGGCATTTGTCCCCAGCATGCCGCTAAACAGAGTTATGCGGCTAGAATCAGAACTTTATGAACAACCCTCGTACATCTAAGAAATAGCGTATCCGAACGTGAGACACGTTTGCAATCAACTGAAAGATAGCGAATGACAATGCGAGGAAAGCGCTAAACAACTGCTCATATCAGCCTGCACAATTGTGCAGACTGATATTTGCAAGAACCTATGTCTATGTACAACAAGAATAAACAGAAACCTGAGATATGACATCGAACGTACACTCGGTATTATCACACAAAATTAATTTTGCGACTCGACTACATCCTTTACCTTTGTCTAAGTTTAATGTAGAGTAAACAATTCCACAAAGGATAAGAACAATACATACTAAAACTGAGCTCGATGCGTCTGTGAATTTAAGGGAAACGCTCATAAGGAATTGTGCTGAATTAAAGATTTTAAATAAATAAAGACTTTTCCAAAATTCATGAAATTTTGATTTAAATTTAGAAACATAAGAAAGGATATCAACATGTATATATTGAGCTGGGAACCAGCAAACTTGTGAGTAAATGACGGCATAAATTCATGGTAAAAATGAAAACCCTATGTGCGTTTAGTTTGAAACAATTTCAAGAGGATGGATTAAAAACACCTTTTTACTTCATAAAGAAATGACTTAAGCCCAACAAGTGAATGAAAAATCAATTTTTGCACTAGTTTTGATTGTAAGATAATTATCACGTGACAGGATTTTTTTAAATAGACTGTCAATTTGTTTAAACTCGCATATCTTTGATACTTTTAGTTAGGCCACGACAAGTTTTTCTTCATTTAGCGTCCAACCTTCACTTCAAAACCTACCTACCTATCAGGAAACAAAAACTAATACGAAAAAGAACAAACTTTGATGTAATTTAGTGTGTTTTACTTATAAACACCTAACCTAAGACTGTGGCAGGATGGTGACTGTTACTATTGAAACAAATATTCGGATAATGTATTCACCTGCATTTATGACTGAATATTCAAGAGTTTGTTTTCTTCTTAGTGGTTGCTAGAAAACCCTTAAAACCATGCTTTAGAAAAGAGAATTTAATTAAAGACTATTGATGTTTTTTTTGTTGTTTTTTCTTGGCCGTCCCCTGAAAACTTGCCGCACCCCCGCGGACGCTTAACTGAGAAAATGATTTTAGATGGTAAGGAAATTTTCACCAGTTGAAAGCTCATTACTTATTGAACTCATTTTACATTTTAGTGAGCTAGTTTCAGTATTTACTACTGAAATACTTCGTCCATCTTGTTCTAAACGACCTTTCACCTGCTATTATTGTCTATAGAAGACGGGGTGGTCGGATGGTGCGATGGTGCCGTGTGTAACTTCCAGTACCGGAGCGTCCTACTGATTTTGGAACATTGTAGGGCACGGACCTACTGTGCTTGCAGTAGGTACGGATGGGGATTGTTAGGACACTTTTTCTCTCGTCTATCATTTCTCCTCTTTCTTCCTCTCTTGGAGACGGCCCGTTATAGACTGAAATACTGTCTGGAAGGGACCTTAAACCCAAAACAATCAATCAATCAATCAATCAAAGTCTGTAGAAGAGTTACACAAGGTATACAGGCTGGACCCTGAAAGATATACAAGGATCAGTAAATAATACAATCAGATCCTTAATCCCGCCCTCAGAACCAAAGGGGAAAAGGGACAACAGTTCGCATTACGCACGAAAAAACAAATAAACAGCTATTAAGACAAGTTGTCATTCAACAAAGCCGAACTGAAAACACCAGTATCTTCTATCTTCATTAATTTTATATTTCAAATTACAAAACAATTCACACATCAAAGTTGGCAGCTTTATCAGTGACATATTGCTAGAAGACAACAGAGAAGCGGACATAAGAACACGTAACATTAAAGCATAACATTGAAACGGTCAGTAACAGATGCCTGAAGTTCCATACAAAGGCCTCTTCGAAAAAACTGATACCAAGACATTCGCTGTTACTAGTCTGTCGAGAATATAGTGTACGTCCTGTTTGTTGATGAACACGTCGAAAGTCGCTAAATTCGATCGTCTAGAAGTTTTTGACGTTTATCCGTGAAACCGTGCACTTGAAAGAAAACCTTGACTGTCCGAAATTATTATAACAGCTGATAGATTTTATGCTTTCAGCTATTATCATTATCGCAGAAATTTAGTTCTGTGGAGTACGTAAGTGTAGACTGAGCTATGCAAACGAGAGTAAATTTTATGCACATCATAAAACATAATTATCTCTGTTCAGTTGTAACGTAATAAGGCAAATATATGTTGATGCTGTTTTTATTAGGGTAGCTGAACGACCATCTGTTTGGGAAACAGCTGCTCATTCGGTTTACTGTGCGTGTCTTTCATGAATTTGTGTCAATTTTTCCATGAGTGTGTGCTTCTTTCCCTATTGGTTTTGGGAGCGGGATGTGGGATTTGATTCCTGATCATTGCCTATTTTTTACTTAGCTGTACTTGTCAAGATATTATAAACTTTATCAATGCTGTCTGTCCATCGCTAGTACCAGAAAGTAAAACATATCTGACAATCCATCCTATGACGAAATGAATTATTAAACCAGTAAAAGATCATGTCTCATTATTGAGCTGTTGTCTTAAAATTGTATCTCTAGCTAAGAATAGGCAGCTGAAGACAGGACAAGGTGGAAAGGGATTGTTTTGAAGTCAGCTGTGGTGCCCCAACGACCTAGTAAGGTTATGGGATAGAATAGAATAGAATAGCTAAGAATGTTGTATATAGAGGATCTTACATGAGTGCTCATGTATTATTGAATTTATTAAACGAGTTGGGGAAAAAGATAAGATGCGAGGCTTTGCCGAGCATCTTATCGGTTTCCCCCAACGAGTTTAATAAATTCATTAATACAGGAGCACGAATGCAAGATTCTATTTATCATTTGACACTAAAATTGCATTTTATCAGCAGAATTTGCACTAAAACGTCACGATTTCGCCATTAGAAAACGCGACGTTTTTATGGAGGTCAACGTATAACGTTAAGATGTAATTTGCATATTTAATCCACTAGTGGATTATCGCATTTAATGCATGGCTTTATTACACTCTAAAATGCGACGTCATATGATAAAAATTATTTAATCGCCTTCTACAATTAAGGTCGATTAAGTGAAGTGATGTCATTGGTATCGTTGTTTATATCAATTATATAAAATATTGACGACTAAATACTGACAATCAAACAAAAGCATTAAACCGCTGAGAGATAAGGTCGATTATAAATATTGATGCTGCTTCAAGTCGTATAGCATAATGCTTATAGCAAATGAGAATACAGTTTTGCTCTAAATGTTTGATTTGGCGGTAAAAAAAAAGAAAAGAAAAAACAATTTTAATCCTTAATGCGCCAAGAAGCAGACGACAAAATTTACGCATTCAGAATTTCAAAAAATGTTTCGTCCAAGTTATATCATATTGAGAATTCAAAGACTAGAGGGCAAATAGCATAGATCCAGGTGAGGTGGCTCATTAGGAGCCACCTCATCTGGATCTACACTATTTGCAAATTTAACTACTTTCATGTTTGGCGGTTTAAGGGTTAAGTGACTCTTATGATCAACAAGACTGACAAATCTAGATTATGTTGAATTGTCTATATTTTCATGTAAGTATAAGTGTGAGGTGGTGGAGAGGTAAAAACACATCGTGATTCCAAGCTTACTCCACTCACATCATCACGAAAACTAGTGCTCCGGTCATGAACCTACATAATAAATTTCCACAGTCTGCCTTAAACACCAGTCGAAAAAAAAAAACAGTATTACTTGCTTTTTATATTATACATTTATACATATTATATAGTACATTATATGGAATTTGATTCTATCAGTTACTGTTAACAGCCTTTAAGCATATTTGTCAAGATTGATGATTCTCAATTCTATTGTCTTGAGGTTGAAACAGGGCTTGCTTGGCTCGCAATAAGTGAAAAATGGGGACAGTTTCAGTGATTGTATTCTCGACTAGCCTTTATTTTTATCATTTTTCGACCACTTTGTAAAATGGAAAGCTTAAGACGCAAATATGTATCCGAGAACTGTTAAACTGAAAAAAAGTATCATTGTTAAATGCATCTACCTAACAATTTGTTGGATGTACGTTATAACCTATGTGTCCTGCTACTGTTTACAAAGCTGCGTTCATCTTCACATCTGAGAAAAAGATGCTGAGTTGGAATTTTCACGTTGTATATATATGAAGCAAGAAATACCGTAGATATTATAGGATTGCATTTTGAGGCATAATGACTTTACTTAAAGCTGACGAACTATATATAGGTATCTTTATATGAGAAAAATATTGTTCTCGTCTGAAAATGTAACAACACAACTGTGGACCTTACCCTGTGTGTACTGTATGGAAACTTAAGGATGTCCGCTGGTGACAAATTTGAGACGTCTGCGCAACGCGAACTGCCAACAACGGTTCGGAATGTCGAGTGTCGGATGTCGTAATTTTGCCGTCTTACAATTTAGAAATAATATAAAATTACTATGTTTTTAAAAACTTTGGATGCTGTTGTATAATTTTCATTCGAGCGCTACCAATTTTTCATTCGCTCAAGAGATATTAGGTCCCACATACCCGTGATGTCGTTATTTGTCTGCACACCACATACCAGGCACTTTACTATGCCTTTACAATGTTTACAATTTGCAAAATATATTCTTAGGGGCTCTAACCACACTGCATTTAGTTCCTATGTCATCCGGCATCCCATCCATCAGACAGTCTCTGGTTTTATTTGACAAAATAAAAGTGAAAATATTCGACTTTTCTTTACGAGTTTCTGAGCAAGTTGATGCATCCCATACACCCCATCCACATTAGGCCGCGAGAGGCCAAATTCCCTAGACACCAAAGGAGCTCTGATGAGTCTGAAGGCTAGACATGATATAAAAAAATATGCCTGTTGACAGATATAATCTTACTTCAGCTAATATGTTCTGCTACGCAGGCCTAGTCCTTGGCATACGGTTGAAATACTCTTATCTCTTCAAATACACTGCAGCTGGTTTGTTTAGGTTCGTTGGTACACGTAACGATGACGTGTAATGTTGCTGTCAATTAGAATCTACAGCTGACTTCATCTGAAACTGTTAATGAATTGCCAAGTGGTGTGTTTAATTTTACTTTGGTATCAGTTCGCGCATCTGCAACAAACAGCTAGTACATTCAAACGCAAAATCTAACCAGAGTGACAACAGTGGTGGAGTGAAGTTTCTGTCATTAGTGAACTAACTGCGCTGAAATCCTACATTGGACTTCATTTGTGCACGCATCTGGCTGCTCCAAATCTCCTCTACGAAAGCAGGTCACAGTAAAATAGTCTATGTTCTTGAGACCCAACACCATATCAAAATTTTGAGGTTAGTACTTTATCCTTTGGGTGGTATTTTACTTATCAAAAGGTTTGATTTTACTCGATTATCACGGACGTATGTCGGGGGGGGGGGGGTCATACATTTTGTCAGGCATATGGGGGTGGGGGTCAGAAGTTTTGTATCCGTCTACATTAAAAAAATAGTTTCATCTTTGGCAGTCGAGGGGCTTCCTCAGACTTCCCCTCCCCTCCCACCAACCCCACTATTACATTTTCAATTTTTGTTCTTTCGATCAAACTTGTCTTCCAAACATTTAGGGATCGACCATTTGATATTCTGGGTGGATGTGTGTGTGTGTGTGTGGGGGGGGGGGGGGGGGGGGGGGGGGCTGGTATTCTTGATGGAGACAGGACATTTTATTTCACTGGAATCTGGAAACAACTTCTTTTTTTTTTTTGTCACCTCGAGGAAGCTAATTTCTTTTTTTTTACAAACTAACTCAAACAGGTTTTTTTTTTTTTTTTTTTAATTTTATGCGCAAAAATATCAGATCCTTGTTTACTTGACCTTAACATATCCTTTTTTTACCCACACCAGTAATTTTTATTCCTTTTTTCTCACAAAAAGAACATGGTGCTGTCTGTAACCAGCCTAAGGGCATGGCTAAGTTTGCTTTTTGCAAACCAGTGCCTGGATTATTTTACTCTCTTCATCTAAGGTACAGATACAAACATCCCTGTATAAGCTTGGCAAAAAATAGGCCTTAAATCAGAGATATTTTGGCAAAAAATCAGGGCTATTTTCGCAAAGTTTTAGGGCTAACATTAGGAAGTTTTTTTCCTAGCCCGATCATATGCCCAAACATGCTTTATCCGCACTTTTAGAAAGTTTGATAAATACTTACTGATACAGTTACATTATACATGAATGCCAGTTAAAAATGGCTAAAAGCTCTGTGCTAAGAAGTTAAGAGGGGGTCTGGTGGGGGGGGCGTTGCCCCCCAGAAGCAAAAGCAATTTTCCAATTTTAATTGCAATTTTAAAACTGGAAACACTAGAGAAAAACTAGGGATAGTGATAAAATATAAGAGCATTTTTTTAGGAATTTTGCCTTTTAGAGTGTTTATTTTGCCATATTTAAATGGCTTTGTCTCCCATAAGCTAGTGCCTCTTTTGCAATTCAGTTTTAGTGGGAACATTTACTTAGTAATGCGGCAGATCAATAATACATGTATGTGAATGTTGTATAGGATATTTTTGTAAATGTATGCACATGCGGGATATTGTAGATAATATTAAAATATTACTATGAATATGGGGGGTCTGGGGGCGAAGCCCCCCACCCCCCTACCATATGGCCAGAGACATTTTAAAAACTCAATACAAATGGAATTATCTGTGCACAGACTTTTTTTTCTAAATTTTGGGTGGATCCAGGTTATTTTTTCACTTACTTTCGAGGCCAGATCCCCCCACCCCCCCACCCCTTTTATGCGTATATTGGAACAAACAGAAATAATAGACGTTTATGGAAACCAGGTTTTATAAAGATTACGCGATTTTTTAAAAATTCTGCAACTAGAGATCACAAACATACACATTTATTTTTCTTTTACATTGCATAAATCATTTATCTACATAAGTATAATTCTCATGATGGTATACGTTGTGCTTTTCAGATACGGTAATTCTTCTAAAATTTCGCACACTCTAAAGTTTCGGACACCTAAAATTATTGCCGAAAATAATTTCTGAAAGTTCTCCAAAATTCGATCAGTGGTCATCCTTAAAAAGGTGAATATCTAAATTTCGAGCCAAAAAATATGGGACTTCGTGGGACTTCGTTTTTTGCTCTCTCGGCTATTTTTTGTACTTCCAAGTCTCAGAACTTTTGCTCGCAATTATTTTTGCGCGAATCTGCCCGTGCGTTAAAGCGCGTGCGACTATAGTATGCGAGTCGAATTTTTTTGGGCAGTGCATCGCAAAGGTTCTTCATACCAAATGCGAACAGCGAAGACCCAGATCAGCCGACACATCTGTGCATTAACATTAGCCTGGTCTCTGTCTGCATCAACAATCTATCATGGAAATCCGAACGAGGATGCGCGGGTGCGCTGGCTGAAGTGGGTCTTTGCTTTTCGTATATGCGATAAGGCGCCATTTCTCACAACAAATCTATTTTTGAGCGGGAATGTGCACGTTTCAATCGTTAAAGAATATAAACTTTCAGAACGAGAAACTCTGCTTTGTCGTAGCTTTTCATTTAAAGGTAGGTTCCTGTACTTTGGAATGCATCATAATTTTGATCATCTTTCATCCAAGTTGTTGGAAAGCACTTATAAAAAGGGAATGAATAAGCTTCACTTAAAAGAGTAAATCAAAATATTATTAGAAAAGTTGTTTTGCAAGGGATTTCCTAACTCTGCTTCGCACACCAGTTAGTGCTATTTTTAGTTCGCGCCCAAAATAGATAACGTTAGGCTAATAGCTGACGTCATGCTGCATTGCATTTTGGGATAGATATAACCCATCTGGCATGCCAGGACCTCTAGGAGAGCACACGGCAAGAGAAAATTTACCTTTGGAGAATGGCATCAGAAATCGCGCACTTATAGACATATAACACATCTATTTTTAGAACTGGAATTCCAACGAAGGAAAATAAACTAAAAGGGAAAACGACTATTTTCTTCAACATCTGACGATTTTCTGAGTAGCAACAGATTCAGAAAAATAAGAGAATTCAATACTATCCAGAAAAAGGCTAAATTATTTTGTGAACATAATTGTTGTCGCTAGTCCAGGAACCTACCTTTAAAATGACAGCGTCCTGACAAAGTCTGTCGGAACGCACGCGCAAACAGTGAGAGCACCGACCATCTATGTGCACGGTCTCTGCATTCAAAGTTCGCACTTCCGATGGCACATTTGTCCCCAGTCCTTAATCTGACCATACGCAGTTTCCATTCCCTGCGATACATGAACCGCGACTAAAACAGACATTGGTAGGGCGTCTCAAAAGGATCTTAGAACGTGTCCGATCAGCAACCACATCACACTCAACATTTGCGAACTTTGATCAAACTTACAAATCTCCAGGATTCACGGACAGTTTTCAGTGCACAGGCTGTTTGCTGTTCGGACATGTAATACGTCGTCTTTTTCATGTAATTACTGTTATGGTGTATGTTACACCTCAATCTTTATTCGCCATTTTTTAAAAAGGGGAACAACTTTTGTGACTTCCTGTTTGCTTCCCTGGACGACTTGGCCCTTCAGTGACAGGACTCACTGTTTTCTTCACAAGAGAAACCCAACAAGACTACGGGTAAACAAACTGCGCCTAGTAGATGCGCAATTCTATTCCAAAGTAGAAATTTAAATGTCATCTTCTGCAAACGGACTTCTGTATAATATAACGATACTATTCGATTCGTACATTCGTATAAAGATTCAGTTTTGCTAAAGATACATATATGTAAACTGGTGGAGTATATCACAAAACTGCTGAAAGCTCGTTTTGATCAGTTTCAGCAGTTTTCTGATATGCCATCAGTTCCTATACGAGTCAGATAGCATTGTTATTTATATTTTGTTTAAGCGTTGAAGAGCCTTGAATCCTTCACTAACTACTTCGTCATCTAACAATACTTTGAAAAAACTGCCCTCTCACTTTTTTCCGGCGACGAAAGCCTCATGCAGGCAGTCTTTTTCATAATGGGTTAGATGACGACGACAGACTAGTGTGGACGTGTATTTAGATAGAGAGAGAAAAGAAGGAAATTCCAACACATTTTAATGCACACTGAAACTAACGCAAAAAACATTATTCATGAAAACGGGCTTTATATTACGCGCGAACAGGGAAAACTCAGATTAGCCTACACATACATCTATGCACAGTCTGATTAGCATTTTTTCTATTTGAAGCAAGCATGTACATATTGAACAGAGGCTGTGCGAATGTGCGGACTGATCAGAGACTTTCCTGTTAGCACATGCAATAAGGCACAGTTTCTCACGGCTGAGGAGCCAAAAAAAAAAGGCTTTTCTTATGCCGCAAGTTTGGGCAATGCGTACATGCTGGTGAAGGACAAACATACGCCTGAATACATTTTTAATAACGCGACACTCGTTTGTCAAATTTTGGTGCAGGTATAAACTGTGTGTATTGCCGGACTAGCACTAAACGAGATTTTGCCACGTGTCAGGTGTCATGTACAGGGAGCGATATGTTTACTGAATCGTATACCGCATGCCAAAACGAGCGAGCACCTGATCACACTGTTTTTGGGTCCATGTCTTTGCATCTAAATATTTTGGATTTGTCGACGTTTATTTCGATTAAATGAGTTCGGACTTAAGATTTAGATACTTTGAGCGCTCTGCTATTTAAATGGCTAAACCGTTTGACAAAAAGGAAACAGAACAGTGTAGGTCTCGAGGTGCGCAGGCGTCTTGGCGTTGGCGGGGTAGGGGTGGGGTGTAGATCTGTATGATGCATTATAGGCCTCATTCTCCCCATGTTATTAATAGCATGACCAATATTGAGGAACGCTGTGGGAAATTCAACATTATTATAAAATACACTAGCTTTCGTAGAAATTATTGAATCTAATTTGTAGAGAGATTTGTTTCATTTGATGCGAACTCAGCCATAGTATCCCCTCAGTCAATTAGCGCGCGCGTGCCAACTTGTCATTGTGACGTCACTTAACTGACAGTTTAGTTCAACATTACGCAAAACTATATTTTCTCTTCAACACGACACAGGTGTTTCTATCTATTTTCCTCGGGCAGTGGTCCAAATCGAGTGCATTGTTGACCCGTATAGACTGAGATCAAGCTGCTCATTACACTGGCTTATTCAATGATTGAAAAGATTTTAGGTAATACAATAACATGCTACCCGACAGTAGCAGTCAAGCGTTGGGGGCGGGGGGGGGGGGGGGGGGGCAATTAGAATATCTAAGAAAAAAACAACAAAAAACCAAACAAAACAGAAAAACGCTGACTGAACATTGTATAAAAGATTGTACTCCAGCCTTACTTCATGAAGAAGAGGGAACCAATCCTCTGGAATGATGAGACCCAAGAAACGTATGCAACCGTTCATGTGACATTATGTAGCTTTCCCATTTTAAATCCCCAACTTTTGCTCGCGAAAGCCCGAAAATATGCATATTACCAAATTTATTGAGTGTCACGCTTATATTACATGCATCTTGCATCTAAGACTATTTTACAGGTGTCTGTAAATTTAAGGCACATACAGAGAGTTTAAGAGATTCAGACTAACTTTTCACCTTTTATTTATTTTTTTATTTTTTCAATTCTCTATCATGCTCGGTCAAGCTCGGAGATTATGTAAATTAAAAAAAACTGTTGAGTCAAATCATACACATGAGCATGCATTCAAGAGCATTTATACATGTTTAAATTTACACGTGTACCAGAGATTGATCAAGAAATTTACGTTGAGTGTGTGTCATGTTAAAATCAGACCAGTCATTCTTGAAGTGGGTTCCGAAGTGGGTGGGGTAATTACCATTCTAAAACTGCTTTTCCATATAACAGCTTATTTTTGTCATATTTTTCTGTATGCATGTTAAGGATGTATTAATATCTAGTCAAGAAAATAGACTTTGGAAATGATTTTTTCATAAACATGAAAGAAACATATTGTAGTTTACCAACACAGGCAGCCATTGTTTCTACATGGGGTAGCTTAGAATCTGCTTCGATTAGCCTAAGATCCAATTAGTTGTTTATGAAGTACCCTTTAGTTATGAAAAGGCTATATAATTTTAGAGTAACATGGCTGTTTTCAGTTTTACATTAAAATTCTTTCATCGGACTAGATAGATAACTCAGATGCAACCGTGATTCTTCTATTAATTTACAGACAGCCAAAAGTAAAAGGGGGTAGGCTTAAAATTTACAAGTTTTCTTTCTTATTTGCACACTAACCTATATTTTTCTACTAATTTTCCTGAAGATATTTGTCTGAACGATAAACTATCAAAGTTTAAGAAAAAGTTAGAATCTGCTTCTGTTATATTTCATCACTTTGGTGCAGCATTACAAAATATTAAAAAATTTGCATTCTTTGGGGGGTAGGGATAAATTTTGTCATTTTCTGCCAAGGCATTTACAGTTTTTAATATAAAATCTTCAATAACTTGTTTTAATAATAAACTTTGTGTCAGGCATAGTCAAAGTTTAAACAAAATGCCTTTATTTATTCAATATTTTGTCTTTTTTTCCACAATTAATCTTATATTCAATTAGAAGAGAAGATACCATAATACCAATATATCTCAAGTGCTATTTAATAAAAGAGTGTTTCAGGACATTATTTTTTGCTTAATTATCTTCAGACAAGACCCAAGCAATATAATATTATAAACAGAAATATTGCGCTAATACCCTCTGTAGCTATTTTTTTGAAAGTGGCATGGGTTCATTTTTATGGCTTCAGAAATAGGCCAAAGTCATGAGGGTGGGGTAACACTTCCTTTAAATTTTGGGAGATTAACAAAAGACTGTGCACAAATTATGCTTGAAATCAATATAACATTGTGTGGTCGTCAGAGGAAACGCATGCAATTATTTATTCAATCAACTGATTCCTCTTCTTAAAAGATTTAAACACATGGTGAAATATTTTTATATTATGCTAAAAAATTTCATAATGGCCGGGTACCCTCACAAGCTTCTATGGCATGTACTGCAAAAAAATCCACACTAACCTATACTTTATTTTGCATTTTTGGACTACATATTGATGGAAGAATTGAAATAACACAAAAGTAAAAAAAGTTTGAATAAATGATTTTCACCAGCGGACATCCTTAATATATAAAGCTAAATCTACCAGTGGTATTCTACTCATTAAATGAGCGGTTAATGACCTACTTTTAAATTATGATCCATGAATTCGTCATAATTCGGCCAAGTGCTAGATATGTATACATTGTAACTGGAAAAATTACATCGTACGTCGTTCTATATGACAGTGCTAATTTATACTAGCCAAAATACATCACCCTTTGAATGACCACCCAAAGCCCACCTCTCTCTCTCTCTCTCTCTCTCTCTCTCTCTCTCTCTCTCTCATTGCCGTCTGACTTGTGTTGTATTTCAATTCTCGTAACGACATTATCCCACGCACCGCAGCGGAACGTATCAATAGCCGCAATAACGGTGTAAATATAAAGATGAAACAAATGAGCACTGAGTAGCAAAAACAGCGGAGGGAGGTGTGGGGAGGGGAAGTCCGACACGCTAGAGAAAAGACGCTAAATCGTTAAACCCTGATGGGCAGATCCTCTAGTCCCATCAAGCAAATATCTCAAACACCAAACAACGTAGTAAATAAAACGTATTGAGGTTGGAGCTATTATCAAGTCTGATGTCCGCTGGCATACGACTAAATATGTTAGAAAGTTGCCAACCGCCATTGTTTTTATTACCACTAAGCTGCCGCCAGTCGCAGTACATTTGTATCGTATGCACTTCTTTTAGAACGAGAGATAATTTTCCTGAATTGGCCAATTAAAATTTCCGATCAACGTTTGGGTTATTTTTTCACTAACTAGGTCATCATAAAACTCAGGTTTCGATTTGCCATGTGAAGAGCTTTCTTAGTCAAATATTAAAGCCTTAATTTTGGAAATACGTCGTAGTGCCGTCGATGAAATTACATTTTCTTATGCCCGCTTGTCCATGGTAATCTAGCAATATGGTCACCTGTAAAATAGAGGTTACTGCTGTTTTCAATTTAGGTAGCTGAGTGACCACCTTTTTGAGAAGAGCTGTTCATTTGGTTCACCGTGAGTGTCTTTTATGATTATGAATCTTTGCCAATTCATGTATATATTTCTTTCCGCTTTAGTTTTAAGGCGGGATGTGGGTATTGGTTCATGATCATTGTCCATTTTTTTACATAGAAATTACGATAGTTTTTGCAGTACCATTAGAAACACTAGCAGACCGAGTGTGCTGAGAGATGTAAGATGAATTACGAGAAATATTTCCATTAAAGATGGAATTTGTACAATATCCAAATCAAAATCATCACCTTTATCATAAATCTTTGTAAAACACACACACACACACACACACACACACACACACACACACACACACAAAATGTTGACATACAGGGTGTCTAAAAATAACGCAGACCTTTCTTGAAATTGCTGTAAGTTATTTATTTATCAAGAAATAGTTTTAAAAAATTTTATGGTTGTATCGAAATGATACTTCTTTGCTCTGGTGAAGATTCTATATAAAGTAGTGCTCCAACAGGCAATGACGTCAAAATGGCGTCAGATTGTATTAATGAAGTTATTTGTTGTTAACTGCTCTTTTGAAAACATTAAATGGCATCAAGTGAAAAAACATACTTCACGACCCTCGCAGATCTGCATTTTAAGGAAACGAAGATTAAATATATCTCAGATGGTAGAAGAAAGTCTGAAATAAAAAAAAAAAGGACCGGGTGGTAAAATTGGCTGTTATTTAATGGTTAGAAATAGGTTGTACGTGGCTAAACTGGGAAATTTAGCAGGGAATAGGCAAGTGACAGTCAATTAAAGTGATCTTCAAAAATCTTTAAAGCACTGGAAATGGCTAAGTACTGACTAACATTTTGCCATTTTCTCTTAAGCTTTTTATTGGTGAACTACTTTTATATTTTGACAGTTTTACTTCATCTAATGAATTTGAAAAATTAAAACATTTTGGTTGACTGCAACTTCCCTATTTAGCTCTGCATTTTCACTATGAATAGACCATGCATTTCATCAACCAGTTCTTTGAACTATTCAGAATATCTATTATCTGGATTGTGCAAATCATTTTTTCTTAGAATATAACCCTTGGAACGGTGTGAAACTTAGTTTTTGTTTCACTTGAGGCTAGTTGCAGTTTCAACAGTGCAGAAAACATGAATGGATGTCAAGGATACGCTTACAACATCATGACGTCACTTCTTGTAAGCAGCGCTGCCTGACAGTAAAACATCATTCGGTCAAAGGGGTAACAACTTGCTACAATCACAGAATTTGTCAAAAAGTTTCCTTTATAAATAAAGGCGCTACAGCAATTTCAAAACAGGTCCACGTTTTTGAGTCAAAAAATCGAACGTGAAAGCCGTATTCTTCTTTAAATGAAGTTCTAATAGGTATTTTGACTGATATATATCATTATTGTCTCAAACATCATCTTAATATCTTATCGTAAATTCAAAAGATTTAATGACTTTGACTTCCTCATCCCCAGAAACAGTCAACATTAATTATCTTTCACAGCTAAATAAAACCAAATCTGCTAAAAGAGAGCACAGTTAGTGCTCTTCGACATATCTGCTCTTTTGCTTTAAAGCTTGATGTCAAATCTAATTTAGCTATAGCAGAAAAGAAAATTTAGAGTCTCAAAAACATTTATGTTTATTTTTATTCAATCGAAAAGTTTATCTTTATTTAATGTAAACGTAAGTATGGCAAATTTAATGCGAGAAACACGCTTTTCTGTGTTTAACTTATTCAGGTTCGGTAAAGTGAAAAGAGGGGCACTGATCCGGAATTAAAATAATTAAATCCCACATCCCGCTCTCAAACCCAAAGGGAAAGAAGCACACAGAGAAATAAACAAGAGTTAGCTACATCCCTGGGATGGCAATAAACACCACTGAAATACCGGAGAAAAAAAGCATCAGTTGAACCCGAATTACCACGCAGCAGAAGTACAAGCTCCCACCTTCAACTAAATAGCTTTCTTCGTCGGACCCATCATTGGGTCTTATGCCCGACCAATCGGCGCGCAGTTAAAGAGGGAATCGAAGTTATTAACCATGATCGAACTAACATGGGTCCACTAAACATGCAAACTGCAGCATTACATTTATGTTATATCCAATGCGTTTGTAACGTATGATATTTTTCTAGACTGACCCTAAAAATGAAAGAAAAAAGATCATGGGCAGTTCTCGGCAGTCTGCATGCAGCCCTCTCTGAGCCACACTTACTATCGCATTCCGCGAAAGACAGTGACTGCAGACATCAGGTCAGAGATGATAATGATTAAGTGATGAGAGTTTGTAGCGTAAAATGGGGAAAACTCGTAACTTGACAAACTAGTCACACCACAATCTATTGACTTTCATTTATTTGGTACGTCACCGTGACATTTTGTTTACCGCTACATTTTAACAGATCTTGCGCATGTTTTTCTTCACAATATTTAAGTTAAAGAAATTATAGGTAAGAGTATGATGTTCATGAATTTGAAAATTCATTAACAATGCAAGAACTAGACTTAGAACCAGGGATCTCAAAGTGTCCCAATATGTTGTTTCTGTCGATTCCTCATCTCTGGTTCATCATAGGTCTATTCCGTGATTGTTCGTTTACTCTGTGATGATTCATTAGACCTTCATGCGGACCAAACAGCTAACTAAATATTTCGAACCATCCAAGAAGCACAAGGCGAGGTTTGGATCCAGTAAAACTAGTTTAGGCCTCCCAATAACCTTTTGCTGACCGTTCCAAGGCTGTACTTCCGTTGTGGTTCCTCAATGTTGCATGTTCATATGTCGGCTTGTCTATAGTCGCTCTAGAAGTCTGGTCATCTTTAGAGCTGCTCATTGCGCTTTGTGTTTTGTTTTCTATTTCTATTCTATCCAATAACCTTATTAGGTCGTTCGGGCATCAATCCCTTCCAACTTATTCTGTTTTCAGCTGCCCAAGTTGAGCTGGCAAAATCCATCCCTATCCAACCTTTAATATTGTATTTCCACCTCTTTTTCTGCCTACCTCTTCTTCTTCTTCCTTTCACTGTGCCCTGTGGAATCGTCTTTGCTAAACAAGAAGACCCTGAGACGTGGCCAAACCACCTTAGTTTCCGTTTATTGACCAGCGTCAGGAGTTCATCATAGTCTCCAATGGCTGCTTTGATCTTTCTGCGAAACATTGGTCATATGGTCATTGTGCAAAATGTTCAGTAGCCTTCGGTAGCATCTCGTCTCTGTTCTCTAACTCTGTTGTCAAGGTCAACGATTCACAGGCATACAGAAATATGGAAATGAAAAGGGAACGCACAAATTTCACCTTTGATCTAAGAGATATTTTGTTATCTCTCCAAATTGGTTTCAGCTTGGTAAGAGCTGAAGTCGCTCATGCAATCTCTGATAGAACCTCCTGTTTTGAGCCATCATCTGAGACAACTGCTCCAAGGTATTTGAAGCTTGTTATAGTATCGAGCTTCTGTCCTTTTACCTTGATCTCCCTCTGGATGCCAACTGCACTGTTTGTGATCAGTTTTGGTCTTCTCAGCACTGATCTCCATCTTATACCTTGTACATGTTTGGTCGAGACTTTCAACTAGGGCTTCTAGTTTGAAAATAGGTAAATAGTTGATGTTGTTGCTGCTTTAATTAGGGTAGCTGAATGACCATTTGGTATGGAAAGAGCTGCTCAATCGGTTTTCTGTCCGTGTCTTTCGTGATTTTTTGTCAGTTGTGTGTGTGTGTTTCTTTCCCGTTTGATTTTTGAGAGCCGGATGTGGTATTTGATTTTATTAATTCATGAGCATTGTCTATCTTTTTACGTAGCTTTAATTCGAACTTTAAATTGGTCACTTTGTGAATTTAAGGTAACCAATATAACGTTGTAATTCTTTTTTCATTGTTCGTAATGCATTTAGCACATTTAGTGGATGAATAACAAGCCTCAGTAGTTTTCAACGACATATATCCTATCCCTCTAAGCGTGTTACGAGTTGTAGGCTTGAGTACTACTAGGTTCTTGCTTAAGGTTACGCTGGCGTCTTTTTTGCCGAAACTTGCTGGTATGTGCCATTCTAACCTTTACAAGTTTGCTGGTTACATGATGTGTGTTCTTTTGAATACATCATTACAGTAAGGCAGAAACTTAGCATTGACTTACTATAGGATAAATGAGTTGATATCCACTTTCCGCAACGTGTAATTTTTGCTTGCCTACTTATTTTATGAAAATCGAAGCTACTAAAAACACAAAACCTACCATCATATCTGATGTTATGAATACGGAATAATTAGCATTAAATCCTTTATGACTTGCTAGTAAACAAGAATTCGTGAAAATTAGTAGTTATAAAAGATTATTAAGTAATCGAAGATATGGAGGATATAGCGATTAATCCCTTATGGCTGATAACTTCCTTCCTATAGGAATTTAAGTATCATGAAATGTTTCCAATTAGATCCATTGTGCCATGAAGACACTATTTATCATTAAAGCAGCTACAATTACTAGCGATGTTTTCAGCTCAGCAAAGCAGTTAGTAACAATACACAGATCTGGTAAACCTAAGAACAGACTACATATTTAGAATCGGAAAAATACAATTTGATTTTTTCAGAAAGAAAAACTTGCGATCATATTATGGTGTCTGTATACTGCCAGAAAAGAATCTGCTTTAATGGTCACCATTTGGCATCTAATTTTGTTTTGATTGACTTCAGTAAAACAGCTTGAATATCATTTAATTTATATCGTGAGTCATTCTTTATGACACATTTTGCAGTCTTGGTACAGGAAGTAGTTAACTAAAAGTCGTATTATTGTTTCAAAATGCGCAATATAATAAGGTATATTTTTACATGTCGTATATTCTTCAACTGCAGTTTGACTACTTTTTTTGAGCGATGTATTATTCTAACTAATTTGATAGCCTTTCCCCCCAGGCGTAAGATTTATGATAAATAACCATGTTGGTTCGCCTTATTTTAAAAATTAGATGTTTTTTCATACTTTCCCCGATACGGAAATCCTTCTTTCCAGGGTCTTGTCGTAAAGACGGCGCTCCTAGAAGACCACAATATTTTCTTCACAGTTGATTGTCATTTAATAGGCAGGGAAATATATGACTATGCATGCAATAATCAGCTACTGAAATTCTAACATCATGAATCACTTACAATCAGAAACACAAATCACAAGAACATAGCCTACTGTCCATCACTGTGTACGCATCTAAGCACTTAACTAACTAAATTATGTTCTTACTCAACGTGTTTGACATCACCATAAAGAAAAAAATAAAAAATGACAGTTATGTATACTGATTTGTACTATGATAAGCTAACATTTCTGTAAACAAATTGCGAGTCCAGTGACAGAACTTGTTTGAAATTCCTCGTATGCGATAACACATAGACTGGAACGCCTAATTCACAAGTAGATAGTTTTACAAGCAAGTCTGACCACAAAAGGATGTCCAACGTACTGCATGCAATTAAGTTGTATAGTATCTTATTTTAACCTCAAGGCATATTATTGTTTTCCAATTCTGGTGAGTGCCAAACTTTATCAGCGTATAGTACTACCCATAGAGGTTAAGCAGAAATACAGACTTCATATTGTTACGGTGCTTTGATATTTGCTTCCATGTTAACAAATTAAATGCTTACAGAACTGTTTCCTTATTGAAGTATTTCATATAACCATACTTCAATTTAATGAAGTAAGAAACAACCTGACTGGACAATAAGTTTCTATTTTAAAGCCGATTTTATCGTCCTATGGTGTTCCTTGTGACTATTTTTTTTATTATTATTTTATTTTTTTATTTTATGTTATTTTTTTTTTCGTTGCAGTTGTATTTCTTATTTTCTATCACTCTTTTGGCTTAAATAGCTAAAACATCTTCAAAAACAGGCAGAACTAATTTAAAGTGTTCTGGTAGTTTGTTCACCTCAAGCATACAAGCCACTATAAAACCAGGAGATGTATTTGTCTCTTGGGTTTTACTTGTTACTACTTTGACAACATGATTGACGCGAGAATATTGAGTTCTAATATTCTGGCAGAATCGCAATAGTTCTTTTGCCGTGGACGAGTCTTTAAAGTAAAAAGATAGGCAATGATCAGGAATTAATACAATCAAATTCCATATCCCGCTCTCAAAACCAATAGGGAAAGAAGCACACATACACGGAAAAATTGACACGAGTGCACGAAACACACGCACAGTAAACCGAATGGGCAGCCTTTCCCAAACAGGTGGTCATTTAGCTACCCTTAACAAAAACAGCTTCAAAATCTATTTTTATCTTATTTTATTTTCAACTAACAAAACAAAACAAAAGGCAAATTAGGTAGCAAAACAAGTGACCAATACGCCAAAGTACATAGACAAGCGGACATAGCACAATGTAACATTAAGGAAGCACAACAGAACTTCAAAACACGATGCAGCTCAACTGACATATTACGATTAACCCTCAACACTAAAAAAGCATGGGACAAACTTTATGCCTGTAAATTTCGAAACATGTTTCACCCAAGCTGCAAGTGACATATTGAGAATTAAAACACACAAAAAAACACTAAATGATGAAATCCGCTTGACGACAGTCAGAAAAGAAGCGATAATGAAGATGCCCAGGAAACGCCACAGACACAGATAACACCAACAGAAAGATAAACTTGTCACAAAATATAGATAAAGTTACCCAGGCAAGTCAAAAGGATAGGCAATGATCAGGATTGGATAAAATCATATCTCACACGATGCCCTCAAACCCGAAAGGAAATAAAGAATATACATACACTGACAAAAGTCTTCGATGACACGCACGGTAAACAGAATAACCGTTTTTTCAAAATATGTTGTCATTCAGCTATCGTAATGAAAACAATAGTAACATCCAGTGTTACCAATTGTCGTTATAAAATAACAAAACAAAACAAATTCAAATTGTGCAGCTATACAAGTGACAATATTGCTTGAAGGCCACAGACAAGAGGACATAATAACCACACTGGACGTATAGCCAAGAAAAGCCACGATAACAAAGTTTATGAGTATGGATTGATCAGAAAGAGACACAATCTTTCAGTACAAGTTATCTTCAACATCAAATGGGACAGCAAAAAAAGGAAACACGGCACACAAAGCAAAACAAGCCAAGCAAAACAACCCAGGAAAAAGCCAAGAGGTCACTTCTTTCCCAGCATATGACCGCGAGACTATTTTAAATAATGGACAAAGGTTAATGACTTTTCCGATTCAACAAAACAAACAAATAATGCCTTTAATAGTAGATCATAGCAAAAAAAAAACAAAAAAAAACACACACTGCCTTGTGACGGTCACATAACTGGAGAATCCAGGCAAGTAACAAATTACCGGGGATAGCCAAACGAACAGCCCATCCATAATGTCGAAGGTGAACCAGTTACAACTGAGCTTGGTCTGCGTTTGTTAAGACAGGATTTTGTTTATTTGTATCATCTTTTCCGACCCAAGGTATGATAGAAATACATACAATGTCTTTGTGGCATTTCCTTGGCAATTTTATTCTTTTTTATATGATGCTACTGATATTACAAGAAAATCTGCAACATCAAATTATAATGTCAATTTCATTATTGGCGAACAAACCATGTTTGTACAAATGTAATAAGATACAAAATCGTTTGTGAACAAACAACAGATGACTTGATAAACAAGTAGAGCATTGTCTTGTTGCAAATATTAAACAACAAGAGATAACACGGAAATTCACGCTTGCTTGCTTCACATTTCTTTTTTATGCAATATAACAGAATATTTCTGGGAAATACTATATATAAACGCTTTTTTAAAACCACAGGATACCACAGACAACAAACGTACAATTTAGAATAACAGAAACAGAGTTTTTGCCATCAGTCAATCCGGTAAAGGAGGAACAGCAAAAAAATCATAAAAGTCAAATAAATATCTATTGGAAACAGGTGTTTTCGAACGTACATCAGTGTAATTAGTCTAAATATTGGGACACATATTTATTACCGTTATTGTCTAATAATGGGGCAATTTGGCTTATGGTTTGAGGGCTGGATTTGGATTTTGATTGTTTCAGTTCCTGGTCTTTGCATACTTTTTACTTTTACAATGCAGTATTGCGGCTTAACAATGCAGTATTGCACCTTTACAATGCAGTATTGCGGCTTTACAATGCAGTATTGCTTCTGTTGTGGTTCCTTGATGTCACATTGTGCTATGTCCGCTTGTCTATGTTCTTTGGTGGTGTGGTCACCTGTTTTGCTACCAACTTTGCCTTTTGTTTTGTTCTGTATTGTAAGTTAAAAATAAAATAGATAAAAATAGACGTTGATGCTGTTTATGATTAGAGTAGCTGACTGACCATCTGTTTGGGAAAGAGCTGCTTATTCGGTTTACCTTGCGGTTCTTTTGTGAATTTGTGTCAATTTTTCCGTGTGTGTGCTTTTCCTATTGGTTTTGAGCGCGGAATGTGGGATTTGATATTATTCATTCCTGATCATTGCCTTTCTTTTTACTTTTTAAGATATAGACGGACAAATCTGTTTTAATACTAAGAAATCTATCTATTTTAATCTTAGGGCGTACATCTCAGTCTTTTCCAAATATGTTGTTAGTCTCAAATGATTATGACTCGCTGATTTCCCTCGTTAATGCGAATTCGCATCCACGATTACCCATTCCAATTTGGTGTGTCCTGTCATGGCTCATCTTTAGTGATTTTTTCGTTCTCTTTTTGTCCACTCTGCTATTATTCTTCGACAATATGTGGATTATGCTGAGACTGTTTGATACCCACCTACCCATAAAAGGTTGTTTACCCAGCTTTTCACTTCTTTTGTATGACATGTTCTCACGTGATATATACATTCCTGTTTTCCCAAACTGTTGT
Source organism: Ctena decussata (assembly GCA_963989385.1). Lineage (NCBI taxonomy): Eukaryota > Metazoa > Mollusca > Bivalvia > Lucinida > Lucinidae > Ctena > Ctena decussata. The sequence continues at coordinate 84,952,067 of OZ022506.1, forward strand.
TATTGGGATGTGGCATTTGTTTGAATCAGTTCACACCACTGATTTGGCGTCCATGTATGCTATCTAAAGCATTTTGGAATCGGCGATGTTTATTTGATTTACAAGTTCGGATTTAGAATTCGGTTAACTTGATGTCTTTTTTTATCTTTCTTTCTTTTAATTCGTGTACATTGGATTTACTTGTTTGTAAAGTTAATATGATTAACGAGTTAGGATTTACTTTTTTTAATTTCTGTACATTGCATCTGCTTGCTTTGCTACCTCCAATAACAAAGTCTAATTTATTTGTTCTATATTTCTTGTGTGTGTGTGTGTGTGTGTGTGTGTGTGTGTGTGTGTGTGTGTGTCCTTTACATTACGAGTCGGTAGAGCGTGATCTCATGCTCGAAGTGTACTTTATCCGACTACAGCTACGTTCATCTTGCTATTGATGTCAATATTAAGATGCAGCAGCTACCCATGTCATAAATGCAAATCTTGTGGTCTCGAATAAGTTCATACTACCCCATAACCATGTTTATTAATCAATGCAAACCATTTCTGTATAGAAGTCATACTATACTGCAGTACATTATTGAACTTCTATTTTGTTTGCCTGTACTTAGCGAATAATTACGATATTATATGTCAATATTTAATTGCTTTTTATTAAATCAAGGAAAAGAGTTATTACAGATCAATCAATTAAGTTGAAATTTGTAAAACAATATTTTTGTAGACACATTAGTGGATAGTTGACTCATTTAAATGCGTGGAGCTTTTAAACATGTCAAAAGAAAACCCTCAACGTTTAGTTTGAATTTTTTCCATTTCAAATGTGTATGTGTGTTTGGGCCAATAAAAAATAAACTCAAAGGTTTTCTATATGCTTGTTTTTGAAATCATTCCTACAATTACTACATTCGTCTCTCAGAGCATAGGACTACAACAAAACTGCTTAGATAGGGGACGTAGAGAGTGTTGAAAAATTGCATCACCGAACATCAATAGAATTAAACAGAGTCTCAAAATTTCGTTATTTTTGTTTTCATTCATTGATTTCGAGATAAACTTTCAGAATCTATTCTAATTCGTAGCTCGTTTTGCCTTCTTTAGAAAAGAAAAAAAAAACACCTTTTTGATGCATTTGCATGTAATGATGAATGATGTGTGCAAATAAAAATAATTTTTTCCTTCCTCTCTTTTTCTTGCATGTTAACAGAGCACCAGAGTTTATTTTCATGTCTTTAGCTATTTTTATTTTCTTTTTTATTATTTTATATAATAAATACGATTTCAAGCTCTTCGACATAGGGCCCTGAGGAATGATAATGTCTTGGAGCAAAAAATATGAATAACAAATTAAAATGTTATCGAAATTTCATTTGATAGAGAGCTCTGACATTAACGGCAGTATAAATATGAGCCGCGTCATAAAATAACTGATTTGACTTGTGCGCCCAGAACAGACTCAGAGCAGCCTTGGCGGCCGCCCAATTTGATATGTTTTAGTGGTTACTTAGGGTCTAAGCTAGCGGACAGCGAAGACTCAGATCAGATTGGGCGGATTCCAAAACTGATCTGTGTCTTCGTGTGGCGCTAATGCCACTATGCCAGTTTTGTCGTGTTGCGGCTCATATATACCTTGGAGTTTTAACGCTTGCTACGAGTAACAGATCGCTAAATAAAAATGAGTAAGCAATCTGAGATAAAGTCAGAAATCCCTTACCAATGGCGATTCGCTTCCCATAGGAGCTTTAAACCATAATCTGCTACCAATTAGACCAATTGTGTTATAAACACTGTATCAATTTTCCCCGTAAACGCATATCAATAATAATATCTTTATCTTCATTTCATTTAAAGGGATTTGCTATGCAGCAAAAAATGTAGAAAAATAAGGATTAGCATAAAATTATTAGATTCTTAGGTTACTGATACTAAATTAAATACTAGTTTGAAACATAGAATATTTTAGATGATTTCAGTTGCAATCATTTTTACATGAATGTTTGCACATAAATGGTCTAAAGTTGGCTTTTGATTTTCCAGCATGCTGATCGATTATCATTAAATGGAAATCGATCGGCATGCTGGAAAATCTGGCGTGTCACCCTATGAAATCTGGCATGTTAGCCTATGCATACAAGTTAGTTGCTCAACCTGATAACAAAGTAACTCACTTTGTTATCAAGTTCGCTTTGGTTTGATGTTATGAAATCGCTATTTTATTTGTACAAATAAAAGTAAGTAGAAAAAATTCTCAGGACCTGACACAATTCAAAGGTAGATCCCACCTTAGACGCTTTATGAGAAAAGACACACCAAAATTAGGCACCGCCAAAACCTTAATCAGCGGTCGCCACGTAAACAGCCATTTCCTATTAGGTGATCACCATATCAATAACGAACATAACAACAAACAACACATAATACAAACAAGTAGAACAAACCAGAATTGCCGCCATTGAACGGAAAGCAATGAAATTATTTTGGGGCTTTACCGGTTTGCGGTAGACCAACCCTGATCCTTGATCTGCCTTACTTCATCAGACACTTAGTTGTTCAACCCAACCCAAACAATTACCACCCACACAACAGACCAACGAAAGCATCGATTTTGACGAAAAGAACAAATTATTCGAAAAAAAATTTAAACGCCTATTTTTACCTATTTTTCTTTCTTTTTTTTCCACAGTGAATTTTAGGGCTAACCTTAACATCGCAAACAATAAATCAATGACAGACAAAGCAACAAACAAATCATAAAACAACCAAGATGAACTAAAATAGAAGGGCCGCCTTGAGACGGCCAACAATGAAACTATTTGGGGGCTTAACCGGTTTGCAGTCGACCAACTCTCGCCCTTGGTTCTATTTTTGTTGACCAGACACCTATTTGTTGGGTTTGCATGGAAAATTCCTAGATCATAAATGTGATATCTCAAAAACATAGAGATCAAAATCAAAACTAAGATAAAACAAACGTGAGGACTCAGAAAAAATAACAACACTGAAATTCCGGAGCAGAACAAACCTACCAGTTAAACCATTGTTAGCCCGGCCAAAGACGTCCCGAATGGGTGTCAGGCGCCAACCGTCCATGTAACTATTATGTTGAGTTTAGAGTCATGTCTTCATAAAGCAAGGACGATAGCATGTTGGACAGGTCGACGTATGAACACAATATACATCTAAGGTGCTTTTACTTTTTATGATTTTGTTTTCTTTCAGTATTATTATTATAACAATAAGTTAATAATAATCTCACATTTTGTGAGCACTAAATTCGATTAATATATGAAACTGAATGACAAAACAATTTCGAGAAAACGTGTTGTTCCGATCTTCAACAATTGAGCCACGACACGGAAAAAACAACAATGTGGTTGTGCGCCCAGCGCAGACTCAGATCAGCCTGGGCATCCGCCGAGTCTGCTCAAAGTCTTCGCTGTGCGCATGAAGGTAGCTTCGACCCTTAGCTACCCTTTAAGCGCTTGGAGAAGACTGTGATTAGACTGAGCGGATGGCCAGGCTGATCTGAGTCTGTGCTGGGTGTACGACCACATTGTTGGTTTTGTCGTGTCGCGGCTCAATTATATTCATCAGTCTCGTTAATACCTATCATGAATAAACTAGTATTGGTGCGATGGAGTCAATTGGAAAATTAGCCGATGATACAAATCTGCAGCCTATTATTACACTCATAAGCTTTAAGAATTACAATTAACAGCCCATGAGCCACGAAGAGCTGAAAGAGTGATAATGTGCATGTGAACAGAATACAAATGTTTCTTCCATGCAGTGTAGAAAAATCTGAAGATTTCTAAAGGTTCTTACTTAAAGGGTCGGGTGTACAGTTTGGTCAAAGATTTTGCTAGCATACTCTAGTATAATAATAATCATACTAATGGTAATAAGATGTTTATGATAGTAGTAACATTTTTTAATAAATTAGTGGAAACACCAGAAAGTATGATACGATTCTAATAATTTTGGAAAATAATTGAGACAAAAATATGGAAGCGCTGTAAAATCGATTATCTGGAAAAAAGAACTAACTTAGTTGTACACGCCCTTCCCTTGCTTGAATCATTTAAAGCGTATAAAGATTCATAAAATTGTACGTTCTCAAGAAACATAACTGTTTTCAGGTTAATGTATAATTTGAGGAAACGTGGCCAAGGGGATAGTGCAATTTACTACAACCATATGATCGCCTGTTACGAAGTGAGGTAGCGTTAGTTCATAAATGCAGATATGAAATCACACGCTAAATATCACACGTTATCATATCGCAATTCAAATGTAATTTTTCATGTGCGATCATATCGCAATTCAAATATAATTTGTAACTTGTGATCATTTCCTCCATTAAAATGTAACATGTAACGTGCTATATATGAAATGACGTTACGTCACTGCATAACAGGTGGTCACATGACCGTCACGCTTTGTCTCCATTGGCCACTCTATAAATTAACTATTGTTTGATATGCAATTTATTAACTCAGCATAGGCTCGGTTCATAAATGTCACATCTAATGACCGCTTGCGAAAGATCAAGATGACCACCTGTTCGAGAACCTCTTTATTAAGTATATACGTCTATTTCAGAGCTCTGGATGACAGCAGAATAGACATATAACCAGTGGAACTATCTGTTGACAAGTCCACAACGGTCGATCATGGAGATACTGCAGAAGCCTCAATTACTGTCATCAACCTTTCACTGTCTTATCGTTTTCTTTTGTTACATTGCCAAGTCAGGTAGGTGGAGTATTATATATAATGAATCAGTTTATAAGAAAACCTCGTGCTCGGATATGAGTTGTAGTCAGGTCGTTCGGGGTTCAGCTGGTATAATTTCTTTTGCGCCACAGTCCCACATTATGTTTGTCTGTCGATTTTGTAAGTATTTAATTACAGGTGACCATATTGCTCAAGACTACAGACAAGCGGACATAACAATATGTTACATTAAGGAGCCAAAACAGAAGTACCGCCTTGGAACGGTCAGTAAAATATTTCTGGATCCTTAAAATAGTTTTACTGGATTCAATTAATCGCACTCTGCTTCTACAGTGGTTTAAAACATTCTGTTTTAATTTGATTGAATTATTTTCTGGATAAATACTTTGCTGTCTGTGACTGGATGTTATAAAATTATCATAATTGTTAAAGTAATTGAGGAGTGCAGAGCTCTAGATAAGAGGGGTATTTGATTATCATTCAGGGATAATTTTCTTTATTTCTCATTGAAACCGTATGTTGTGAACCCTCATCTGAACCGTCTCGTCGAGACGGTTCAGATGAGGTGTCACAACATATGTTTTTATCCAGAATCAACAATAATTATCCCTAATTATCACCAAATGCCCCCTCTTATCTAGGGCTCTGGAGTGCATCCTGCCGTAAACACCAAATGGAAAAGAAATAAAGAGATACTGACGGCACACAAAGCTAAAGAAGACTAGTGAAAAAAACCAAGAGATCAGCTTTGTCGCAAGGGTACTCTAAATAATGTACAAGATGTAAACCCATGGCAAATTTAGTTCGAAAAAAGTGTCAAAGACTGATCAAACTGTCAAACAGCTGGGTCTCGATTCGCCTGTTCAAATAAATCATCCTATCCAAAATATCTTAGTACGAGGTATAAAGGTTTAAACCGGAGTTATTGTTAACATTATTTATTGCAATATTTTAAAGACATTATTGTGTCATCCTTCCTCACTGAAAATAATCAGCAAATAAGCATAACCTTTCCAATTAAAATTTTATAAGTGTTGCTTTAAGCGTGATAATCTGAAATAATTTGATACTGAAACAATTATGCTTGATTATTTCTGAGACAATTTAAATTAAATTGCTGAAACTGATACTTACTCACGTGCTTGACGTTTAATAATAATTCACCAGTTCATTAACAATAATTTTGTAACTTATCATCGATACATATGAATCATTTATTAATCGCTTTATCTTTTGGCGTTTTGTTCTGCTTTCGTGAACATTTGCACACCGCCCTCACATTCCATTAATTTTCCCAGTAAACGTTTAACTCAGACACTGATCACAGGGTATAATCGATTCCGCCAATTTTCGCTTCCTGCAGAGACTGTCCGTCATATTTGGCTTCCGCCGAGACTGTCCGCGAACTCTTGCTTCCTGCAGAGACTACTGTCCTCGAGAAATGGCTTCCTGCCGAGACTGTCCGCGTGATTCTGCTTCCTGCCGAGAGCCTCGGCAGGAAGCAGAATCACACGGACAGTCTCTGCAGGAAGCCATTTATCATAGGCAGGAAGCAAGAGTTCGCGGACAGTCTCGGCGGAAGCCAAATATGATGTACAGTCTCTGCAGGAAGCGAAAATTAGCGGAATCGATTATACCCTGTGCTGATATGGATTGATATAGTTCCATTTGGTAATTCCACACGATATGTATCATCCTATAAGAAAGTAACACAGTTTAAACCTTTATTTAACTTTAATTCTATTTAAAATGATGTAAACTGATCAACAATTTCATTTTGTATCGTTAAAGGCATTAATTTAATTTTGGACGGACACACGGCGCTAAGTGTGTGCAACTATGGTTACGTACCGTTGAGCCACTTGGGTAACGTCGATAAGAGAATTGAACTGAATTGAACTGAAATTAATTTGATTAATAACTTCAGCAGAGTTTTCAGATAATTACATGTATCTTTTTGCGATGCCTCTCTGATTAGTTAGAACACATCAACGCAGAAAGACCACCTTCTTGTTTTTGAAGCTTGTGCGCTTGCGCATATGAGAATCCTTTACGCCCCAGTAATTTATTAATTTAATTAATGTTGCTGTAACTCCCCTATTCATCAAGGAAACGATGTTTAACAACAAAGTGGCGCTGCTAACCTCACTTAATTTCGTCTCTCCTTCCTCTAAATCAAGAAGGGCAGTTGACAGTTACTGGCAAAAGTAAGAGCACTTAGTACTGGTAAACCGTTTAGGAGGTCTAAGTAAAAAGATGGGCAATGATCAGGAATTAATACAATCAAATCCCACTTTCCGCTCTCAAAACCAATAGGGAAAGAAGCACATACACACAGAAAGTGACACAAGTTTACGAAAGATACGTACAGTAAACCAAGCCAGCAGCTCTTTCCCAAGAGATTATCATTGAGCTACCCCAATAACAGCGTCAACATCTATTTTTACTCATTTTTTATTTTAGTTACAAAACAAAACAAAACAAAAGGCAGATTGGGCAGCGATACGGGTGACCAAACCGCCAGAGACCATAGACAAGCGGACACAGCACAATATAACATCAAGGAACCGCCACAGAAGTACCGCCTTGGAACGATCAGCAAAAGATAATTAGGTGGGGGGGGGACTTAAACATGTTTCACTGGGTCCAAACCTCGCCCTCTGCTAAGCCTGTCCTGAAATAGTGTGGTTATGGCAACAGACCGTCCCGACATGACCATAGCTGTTTACCATGGACGTAAAACAATAACACAACAGCAACAACGTCAAACTGTATTTATGACATCATTTCCTATCCTACGCATTGCTGAAACCACAAAGGTCAATCAGAGAAATAGAACATAGTTTTAGAAAATTTTCAGGTTTATTTTCTGAGTAAACAAGAACTTGAAGTATCTCAAATATTGGAATAAAGTCTGTACAGATAACAACTTAAATGGTGTTATGGGCCATTCATTGTTCAACTGCGTAGTTTATCAGGTAACAGAGGACTGGAAGACCATCAAAGGTGTCTTCAAAATGAGTAATGAACTTACTTAAAATGCAGTGAAACCAAATCTCACTTAAGTTTCCACTACATTTCCTTTTATCTGAACGACGTCCGTACATACATGTATACATTTGTTTTCATTTTTATTTATTTATTTATCTGTTTTAAATTAATTTATTTAGCTTTTTGTATGACTTTCCTGCTGAGCTCTCCGTTTTCACTACGAACAAACCGTTTTATCTCTCAGTTCTTTGAACTATTCAAAATTTCATTATCTTAGACTGTTTTGTTTAATTCAATTCTCGCAACATCATTCCCAAAGTGGCCCAGTGGTACGTAACCATAGCTGCACAGACCAGGAGCCGAGTGTCCGGACATATTTTATCTGAGACATGCATGTATTATTCGTCTTCGAATGGAAACCTCGGAATTCTCTAAAATTAGGTTTGTTTCAGTTCAGAGTCATAAGTATTACTTTTCATTTTGACTTTTCTCCTCACCTTATAGTAAAATATCAGTAGTGAAAAGGGGTAACACACTACAACAATCACACAACATTTGAAAAGTTTTCGGCTTGATAAGTAAAGGCGTTATAGTAATCTCAAAACCGGTCCACTTTTTTTATAAGACATCTCCTGTACTGTCCACTCCAATCCAAAAAAGGTTGAATCATACAAAAAGCGTTTACTGTTACATATTTCTATTATAACCACAACACAAAAAAATGGATATGAAGTGGAAAATATACAGGTGACCAGAATGTTACAAATACAAAAAGAACAGAATCTGCATCAGAAGGCTACGCCTTAGAACGGGCAGCACATTAAGCTTATGATAGGTAAACTTGCTTCACGCGCGCAAACACATGGGGAAATATTCTAAGGGACAAGACACAGTACCAAACGCGTAAGATCGAATAAGAACAACAGATAAGAAATTATTATAATATCACCATAAATCAATGTTATTAACAGGAGTTATATATTAACCGATACGGAAATATGGAATGATTAACTTAAACCCTAAAAAAGACTACAAAACAAGGCAGAGAGAAAATTTGTAGTGATATGAAATGATTTGGTTACTTCTACAGAAATTGATTAACCCGTATGAAGGACAAATCACATCCCATAGGAACTTAAGAGCCTTAAGTTGCTACAATAAGATAAGTTGTATATAAAGTTTAGCATTAACGCATATCAATAATATCGCGTTCAGTTCAGCTAAAGCGATTTGTTAATCACCACATGTATAGTAAGATCGTTGTTATATCTTTATCTTAGACTGTTGTAGAGAAATTGAGAATTCAAGTAAGGTTTTGGCTTTATAAACACCAATATAATTTTATATCATTTTTATTTTCTGTCGACTAGGATGAACTTAAAGTAGGAACGGTTGTTGAACTAAATGGAATTTTTTTGGGGGAGGGGGGGGGGGGGGGGGGGTGACATTTGATCGATTGTTAGTTATACGATATTTTTATCGTTCTGCGATACAATTATCCCAAAACTTTGTTTAAAGTTGAATGACGTTACACATTTGGTCCCTCGGGCTCCAATTTAGCAAACAAAAGGTCATATTTGCTCCACAAAAGCCTTTCACAGCCTGTTTTATTTTTTTTGCCTTTTGATATTCTTATACAGTACTTTGAAACTGAAGTATATGTCATTTGTTGCCTTATAGTTATTATAAATCTAATATGAAAAAGGCGCCACCTATTTTGCAACCAACCTACATAATGGCTCCAATAAAAAAAACTGAAACAAGAAAATTGTAGCACAGCTGCATGCTACTCCGTTCTACAGCACAGAAATCCTGGAAAACTTTTTATAAGTAGTAAAACAAAAAATCTAAAAAAATATGGACAGCTCAAAATACAATTACGGCGTCCAAAGGATGCAGATTAGGATTGAATATTTCCCTTTCATTGTAACAGTGTTTCTGTCGTCCTTACCTATACTTGGAGTATATAGCTTGCGTCGTCTGATATGAATATTCCTTATTCATATTCGTATATGATCAATTAAATTTGGAGAATCTAAAAACTAAAAGTAAAGAGTCTTAACTAATTTGCTGAAATGCGCAGGCTAATTCGAGTATTCGATGTATTCACATGGCTTAAGGCACCATTTCAGGCGACGCCAATCACAACTCAGTGGACACACGATGTCGAAATGACTTCGTTTCGATGTCAGTTCGCTGTCATGATGTCCCGGAGTTTCGAGGTTGTGTGCCTCTCGTCTTCTAGTGGTAGATGGGATTACCAGCCTGATAGAGAAGAAGAAGAAATGTGAAAATAAAAAAGAAAACAAAAAGCAATTTTGACATCGGTATCTTTTATGTGTTATGAGATTGATTAATTGACTGTTTGACTGTTTTTACCATTTTCGGCCGACATCTGTACAACACAGTCATATCATCCGGATCACGAGATAAATGATAATAAAATGAGAATAAAAACGTAGGCCTAGGCAAGAAACAGAACAGGGGACAGGTGTTTTGGAGAGAGAGAGAGAGAGAAAGAGAGAGAGAGAATGGTATCATTGGCAACCGTAAACTTACATATAAGCGTTACGCTTACTGTCAGATCCTGTATTGCCTCATTGTATTATTCACATGTATGTATAAAATTTATGAATAAAATATTGTTTAAACCAACCGTAAACCCTGCACAGTATCGTCAGTCAATGGTGCCATTGACAACCGTTGGCACCACTGGCAAAATTGCCAATGTCACCACTGGCAGTTCTATTGGTTGAGCCAATGGCGCCCAATTGTACCACTGGTAGAGCCGACGGCGCCTATGGCACCATTGCTGGTCCGATATTTTCCTGTGCTTAGAAATGTTTAGTTTTACTAATTTTCTTTCATTATTGTGGGAAAAATTCTCCTGCGTCAACTCGAGTGTTTATGATGGGTTCCATAAATTGCCATATTGAATGACGCAAATTTCCCACCAAAGTGATTTTTCCCATGCCCTAAATTGTCTGCAGTATTGGCAGCTAAGGGTCGGCAATACTGGTTTCAATGGTAGAGCCAATGGTGCCAATAGTGAAACTCAGAGCGGCTTTGGCATGCCAATGGTGACACTGGGAGAACCCCGAATGCAACCAATATTGATTTTGACGTCACACATAAAAGATGCAACGTCACACTAGTGCTGCAATCAATCAATTACTAGATTATTTATATAACTGAGGGAAAACCGATAAGCCTAGTGGAAGTCATAAACTGTTTCTCAAAAAGACTCCATTTCTCCGTCAACCCAAGTCATTTCTAGAAAGCTGTAAAGCCTGCTAGTTACATCACATGTACACCTGCCTGCTGCCGACCTAGAAATATAATGCGTGTCACCAATAAACAGGTACCGAGAAGCCGCAGTGAAGAGGTACGGGTTGTTTTTTCTTCGAGCTGTACGGCCTTCTAGCCGAATTCTGATGGCCATGATGGCCATCATAGGATTTTTTTTTGGAACGCATACACCTGTTGCCAGGGAAGTGGCGGCGGAAGTTCTGGAATTTATTTTCTTCCAATCAAAATGCCAGCGTCTCACTTCTCCTAAGAAAGAAACGCCGACCGGAAATTCAGTGACAGGAAAAATTCGAGGCATTAGTGGCACGGGACAGAATAGGATAGACCAGAAATACGCCTTATATCGTAAAGCAACCAACACTCGTTGTTTGCCGCCTTGGGCGGCAAACTTCTCGTTGGTTGGTTGCTATAACATTTTACTAACACATGGCTAATGAGATACATGCGTGTTAAAACTTTCCATTATTTAATGTCAATGATCACACCTCGTTGTGAATTAACAATGGTATTTGTTTCTCAAAGTAGGTGGTGACGCAGGTTTGATGCCCAGTAGTCTTTTGCTGACTATTCCAAGGCGGTACTTCTGTTGTGGTTCCTTGATGTTACATTGTGATATGTCCGCTTGTCTTTGTTCTTTGTTCGCCTGTTTTTCTGACTAGTCTGTCTTTTGTTTTGTTTCGTTTTGTAGGTTAAAAATAAAATAGATCAAAATAGATGTTGATGCTGTTTTTGATTAGGATCGCTGAATGACCACCTGTTTGGGAAAGAACTGCTCATTTGGTTTACCGTGCCTGTCTTTCGTGAACTGGTGTCAATTTTTCCGAGTGTGTGTGCTTCTTTCCCTATAGGTTTTGAGAGCGGGATGTGGGATTTGATTACATTAACTCCTGATCGTTACTTATTTTTTTACTTTGATGAATTTGTCATATGTGTCAATTTAATTTTTATTTTGGGCGTAACAAGACACAATTCGGAGCCTCATGTCTCTGCACAAGTATTGTAATGCAATTATTTTTTCTGGTGCAAACGTAAGATATTCTGTAAAATAGAGCGGATGTCCAGGCCAACATAATCTTTGATGATCAGACATTCCATGAGAACCACTTCGTCTATATATGACACTGCAATTTCAGTTGATAATTTCATTAGAATCATAATCTAATTGAATAAAAAATCACTTATATGATGAAATACAAGGACAATTTAAATGTCTTGTCTCCGATCGCTGTTCAGTAAAACATTAGACAAAATAAAATGAAATTCAGAAACGCATAAATTGGATGAGAAGGCAGCATTCATGAAACGACACACTATCTCTTAGCACATCCTTACATCAACGCCAAATGGGATAGGAAAAATTAGAGACGGTACACATAGCACATAGCAAAATAGACCAGCAAATAGAAAGTTGCACATACAATAGCTATCCCTGATTTTCCAAATGGAGGAGGTCAAAATGCTCTGTTTTCTATCGACATTAAACAAAAGTTTTAAACTAAATAGACTTCTACATGTATAGAAAATTCGCATGTAGACAATGCCTATTCAAATGCCCAGAACAAAGTCTACTGAAATCTGATTTAAACCGTCCATACCATAAAGTGCAAAAAGCTGCCCAAAACGAATAAAGTTCAAAAGGCTGTTGTTCTGTCAAAATCATTTCATCTCCATCAAAAAAATACAAGCTCATCATTATTATGCCTAAAGATGTGTACAAAAATTTAAATGAGTTCATTGTAAACTGTAGGAATAAGTAGAAAAATTCTCACGAACTTAACCAATTCAATCCCAAATCCCACCCAAGACACCGTGTGGGAAAAAAACACCAAAAAAATAGTTATCACCAAAGACATCACCAGCGGAAGCAATGTGATTAGCCAATTCCCATGTAGGTGGTCACCGGGCTAGCCATATCATCACAGACAATATATCAATAACAATTATAACAACAAACAACAAATACACAACCAAGAAGAACCAAACCAGAAGTGCCGCTTTGGGACGGCCAGCAATGAAATTACAGGGGTGGGGGGAGGCGGGACTTAACAGGTTTGTGGTCGACCAACTCTCGCCCTTGGTTCTGCCTTGGTTCATCAGACACTTAGTTGTATAACCAAACGAAAATGATAACCAAAATAATAACCAACCACACAACATACCATTGGGGGCATACAATGCCAAGTGGTCAGTTCTTCCTCAGCAGATTGCCACAAGGCTACGCGGCTAGTACGACAAACATTGACTTTTAATCAGTTCATAAAAATTTTCATCCGTTGCAAACGTAATGGTTATTACCTAAATGCAATACTGCAGTCTACATGCTTAGTGGTTAACCCAATTATGGTTAAAAATGGTTTCCTTCTTATGTTGCACGCTGGTTGACCGGGTATCAGACTCAATGATGGACCGAACACGAAGCTATTTATTTTAGTTGGTTGGGACTTGTCTAGTCTGTTGTTTTGGCTAATCGGGGTTTAGCTGGTGGTTTTTCTTTGCTCTGGAATTCTAGTGGTGTGTTTGAAACCCCAGGGATCTGCAGGTGTTGCAAACCTTGTTTCTGTCAAGTCCTCATCTTTGATTTATCATTGGTCATGTCGTCATATTTTTCTGTGATGAATCATTGACGGTTTAGAAACCAATTATGCGGACCAAACAGCTGACTCAATGTTTCAAACCACTGCAGAAGCAGAGAGCAATGTTTGGATCCAGTAAAACTAGTTTATGCCCCGCAGTAATTCATTACTGTTCGTTTCAAGGCGATATTTCTGTTGTGGTTCCTCAATACTACCTGTTCCTATGGCACATATATATGGTCATCTAGCAATATTGTCACGTGTATAACTGCACGTTTTTATTTCTTATTGTTTAAAATAGAGAATGGGTAAAACAGATGATATGGCTGCTTTAAATTATGTCAGCTGAATGACCGACTGTTTGGAAAAAGTCTGTTCATTCGGTTACCGTGCGTGTCTTGCGTGAACATCTGTCAATGTATTCTTTCCGTTTAGGTTTTGAGGGCTGATTGTATTAATTCCCGACTTACTCTTAAAATGCTCTCGTCTAAATTGCCAGCTTCCAATACAAAATCTTGTTAACATCGTCGGAAACGTATTGTTAGTCACTTTGAGTTTTAAAAAGTCTGTTCATTGAAATATTGAAACTGCATTTTCCCTTCCTGCTTTCAATGGTCAATTTATATGAGAATGCCGGTTTAAGTTTAAAAATTGGACCATTTTAGATAATTGTCTTATTGTCATTAAAATGGAATGACTTGGTTATTGTTTGCTCAGACTTGTCTGTTTCGAATATATTTGGATTACGCCAGTTAGTGTAGCTTGAAGAGAGTTATTCGATAATTACCAAGAGCAGCCCATCACCACTTTTCTGTCACATATTTAGGGTTAAGCGACTCCGTAGACGTTAAATACAGACATGCGGATTTGTCGTACTAAATTTGGCAAAGGTACAAATATGTCTAAACGACTGAGCCGGTATCGTTGCTGGCTGAACTCGATGTCCAAATGTACATCATCAACCCTGTCATTAGAGCTGATTCTGGTTATGTGTATTAGGATTAGTCCTAAGTACTGATATAAACTAATGTTATTGGCATTTTGCCTTGTAAAATTGTCTTAAATTTTCTAAAACTAAGACTGACTCGCCATAAGTTCATGAATCTTAGCGCAGTTTGGATTCCATCCATTTTAGTATTTATTTGGCTTCCTGCAGGGTCTTGCTGCATCGTACATCTCCTTCCTGATGTCCTTGTCTGTCATTTTTCTTGGTCTATTGAGGTTTAGGTCCTCGACGTGGGAAGCTTGCTCTCACGAGTTAGCACACAGACGTCGCTTACCTGAAGACTGTAGCGTCTCTGCCTCGAGGAGAGGGTTGTATGTTGCCTGCCGAAAACGACTAACCCATGACCATTTTCCTCTCAAAAGAAAAATCAAGATGTTGAAATTCAAAAGCAATCGCCAGCCTTGGTCTATTGCATAAAAGATACAAAGCACCCTGGCGTAACTTTGTTACGTTTAGGTCCCTATGTGCGATCAATTTGTCAATTAATCCAATACTTTTGTATAACACGTTTATGGCTGTTTCCTGTTGTTTTTCACTGTTTTATGGTCGTATTTGTCAATATTTTCAGTATTATCTATATGCCCTGAGGAAGGGGACCACTGGAGCGGATGGTGGAGCTATGATGGAGTCTCAGGTAAATTTAAACTTTTTGGCTTAATCATAAGCTCAGCAGAATTTCCATAAGTTCATCATTTATTTTTTCATGTGCGCTTAATATGATTTAGAAGTTTTACCACATCTCAAAATCCATAATCTTGGGCCAAAGTAGAGACAATATCCGAATTATGATTTATTGCTTGTGCATCAGTGTTTGTCTTTGCTCTGCAGCCATAGTTCCAGAGTAATTTCCGGAGTCTGTTGTCTTTATTGACAAACTGGCAATCACTCATATTTTACATTAGAAATCTGATAGAAAAAGACGGTTCCAAATGATCGTTTTAATCATTGTTCTGCTCAAATTAAGACGATCTAATAACAGAGAACCAATCAATCACGCTAAGACGTCAGTAGGTCTGCTCGATTAGTAATATGTTGGGAAGTCAGGATAACCGATCCGCGCAAGAATCTCGAAATGATTAATAAATGTTTTGTTGTAACAGAACGAGCACTCTGAAATGTCAAAATGTCTGTTTTGCGTGACTGTTTATTAGATAATCATACGTTTTATGATGAGAATTCCTACATCCAGCAGTACAACATTACAAGGCTTGTCTTTGTCAGGATATATTGAGCGTGTTTTAATCAAAAGAGACTTCGGTCTTATTTAATTTTCCAGATTGCATATAAAGTCTTACTGTTGTTTCTATAGAAGCAAGGGTATAACTGAGCCTAGAAAGTCTTTGCTGAGAAATGGTGGTTCAAGTCCTTTGTACGTGATTCTACATTAACCATAAAGCTACTCAAATATTATTCGCGGCTCGATTGCGATATAATTCTAGCGTGATTCATCCCACGAAAGTCGCAAAGTTTTACAACACATGAACGTTGCTAAGCAGGATTTTTTTCACCCCAGTAGAGTCAAGAATAGCACGTTCTTCAGCCTCTAAACGCAGTCTCATGCAAATTATGGCTATTTCTTTGTTTGATTTTGTTTTTTGTTTTTTGGTTTTTTTTAGGGGGTGGGGTGTTTTTGTTTTTGTTTTTTTTTTCAAACGGTATGATTTGTTTCGAAGTGCATTGGTAAATGTAATTAATAACTACTTATCCATATTTAGAATTGCCATACTTTAATCTTCCTTTACGTGTTATTATTCCAGGTCCTAATCACTGGGGTGACCATAGACATGCTTGGTCTATTTGTAAACATGGGAAGAATCAATCCCCTATAAATATTGTTCCTGAGACTCTGCTATATGACCCTCACCTGAAAAACTTGCATATGGACTTTACAAAGGTACGTATGGTAATATGCGTTTAGGCATACCGCATTTGAAAGTGATGTTTGGCATTTTAATAAATTTTGTCAACCGGGAAATCATGCGTAAGAGGATAAGGAGGTATGTCCCTCATGATGTTTCAGTTTGTATAAATTTGTGTGACAAACTATTGGTTGAGCAGCATGTATGACGACGCAGGACTACTAGCTTATATATGCTAATATACTTTTAACTTCAAAGTTACAATAAGAATGGAAGAAATAATCACCTCATAGATATATATTTCATAAATACTGTCTCTCCTTTGCAAACAAATGCATACATAGTTAGCTTTGAATTTCATTGTCATTCTCAACGTTTTCCAGTAGGCAGTTGTGTATCAGAGACTCATTGTAACACATCTTTTTTCTAACTTTGACAGGTTGATGGAATACTGAAAAATACAAAGAAGGATATTACATTTATCGTGAATAATTCAAGCGGAAATTACATCAACTTCACTTCCGGTCCTCTGTCATATTCCTACAGATTGAGTCATATAAAGTTTCACTTTAGTTATAGAGACAGCCCAGGCTCAGAACACAGAATTGATGGAAAAGCTTTTTCGGGTGAGGTTTGTATTTATTATATAATTTGTCAATTTTGTCATAACTTCCTTACCGATATATCTGAAAATTGCGTGGTGACTGTCTTTTTTTCTGATTGCATAACGAATACGAATCACATTTTAGTCATTTTACACTTTCAGGAGAGAGGTCTGCCATGTTTCATTTGTTCCCCCTTTTCAATATTTGCCAAGGCTTAAAAGACGAAATTGCCCCAGTTAGAAAAAAATATCTCCTTTTAGAGAAAATTTCTTTTGGAGGAGATTTGACAACACCTAAACTGAAATAATGTCGCTTATCGTCGATGGCGTCAAGGCGTTAATATGTAAAACATCATGCGACATTGTTTGGCAAAACATTTGCATTATTTCAAAATTGATTTTCCACTCACAACATTGTGAAAAATATACAGACTGGCATTTTCTTGCCTGTTTAATTGAATCGGTACACTTTCAAGGGAAGCAACTCTGTCATTTGTATTTTTCCACCCTTCCCAAAAGAGGTCACCCTTTTAGAAGAAATAAGTTGTTTCTATACGGTTAGCTCCTTTCATCGAAGCAACTAGAATGTCACAAACATCATTTCTGTCTATACATATGCCGGGATAACATAGAGCGTACCGATAAACCTTTAGCCCTTTTAATGTAGCATTTTTGATGGTGGTGATGGGAGTCATATATGGCTTCTACTTGATAAGATATTTCAACCCAATAAAATATAAACTTTTGAGCACATCTCATGATATATTTAGTTCATGTTATTTGTACTTACAGCTCCATTTTATAGCGTACAACGCAGAATTATATGCAAATTATACAGCAGCGTCAGATAGCCCGAGAGGCTTAGCAATTATAGCAGTCTTTCTCACAGTAAGTTTTACTAGTATTATATAAAATCCTCTAGTTTTGAGTGTGCATTGATAAACTTTCAAGAGAACCTTCTCTGTCATTTCCATTTCTGTCTTCCTTCCAAGTAGAGGTCAACTCTGAAAGAAAAGAAATTGCAAAGAATTTCAAAAGAGCAAAATTCTTTGCCATCAGAGAAATACCATTTTGGAAGTTCTTCGTTCAAGGAGCAAACCGGAAACCAGAAAGTGTGTTTCTTTTGCTGTCTTGCTGAAAAACAAGGAGTTGTACGTCTACATTTTTTTAATTCGTAGCGAATAATTTGTGGCATATACACATATAGTTGACATGTCTCAAGTTGGTGGAAACAAGATTCGTTTGACCCGTTTATGCGCAGTGTCCCATAAAAGGGAGATTTGCAAACATTCCATGACCCTGATCAGATGCCGCAACACATTTTGTTTACTTTATTAGTGTTTGTCATTGTCAAATGAACAACAACTATAATAATTAATAAGAATACAATACAACCAAGTAAAACGTTCATTAGTTTCATTATTTCCCTAATGTTATATCCGGCACAAGCCATCGAACTGATGTAAAACTAACAATGATTCTACTTCATAACGTCGCATAGATGTCAGTTCGACGCCATTTCGACGTTATATACCTGTTGGGCAGTTTTGTGTATGTGAAAAGGTCTTGAATATTATATATTAATGTATTTATTTGCAGGTAGGAATGGAAGAAAACATAGCATTCGACATTTTTAGGGAAAAATTTGTTACGATAGAACAAAAAGGTAAGACTGTTTTAAATCTTTCCAAACATTCGCATTTACTTATTTCGCTTTTTTATTGCTATCGGTAAGTTGAATTTTTGATCCTGTTTCAGCAGATTCGTGATTAGCTTAGTAAATTTACAACAGGTATAAAACTCTTCCTGAGATACACAGCATAGTAATATTCAATGTGAACGCTTTTAAAATTCGCTTCATCTATTTATTCTTTCGTTTCTTGTCTTTTTTCAACAAATAAGCAACACATCAAGAAGATATTAGCGCCGTCTATACTGATAAGGTTTTGTATCCGTTACTTTCAGCTTATCGCCAGTCGTCATAAAACTGCCTTTAAGCGTTTGCAAACTTTCAACTTTTTAACAAATCACTCACTTGCAAACATCGACATTTCGCCGTTTAGATGTATACATAAAATCATCTGAATGAACTGCAATTGTCCTTTGCATGGCCAAGAGCTTAACAGTCTTTTATCATATTTCCAGGAAGCTGTACAGATATATTAGGATTGCCGATAGAAGGATTGATACCTAGAACAGACCATTATATGACATATACTGGCTCCCTCACACAGCCAGGCTGTAAGGAGACAGTCACGTGGATAATTTATAATAAACCCTTGTATATATCTGGGAATCAGGTAAAAGAATATTTGCCGTTCAAAGTCTTTTCAGATTGTGTTCTTTATATCAGTTTCAAACAGTTTTACAAACAAAAGAAATAAGTTCTGTTACTTTGTTCTCGATGCCCTATCCTCTGTTTTTAAGAGCTCATATTTGTCAAAAAAAGTCTTAGTGATAAACTTGCAATTTTTGGGAATATAATTCATGGTCTTCTTTGAGATATCAGTAGTTGCAGATATGCGGACTTGAAATGTAAATAAAAAATAGCCAATTGGTCCGAGCTATATTGTTTTTTTATATAAGATGGTATTTTGAGATGCCAGTGTTTGAGATAACGAGAGTCAACTACAGGTGAAGATACGGCGGGAGTAGGGGGGTGTCATGAGTACCAAGTTGAGCCCCATTCTAATGCACTCTTTCACATTTTCACCCCTCAAACCCTACTAATTCGCACACAAAACACGGAATTAAATGACCTACGAATAATTGTGTATTTGATAAAATCTGAAATTTCTCTAAATGAATTTGGTTTGTAATTTCATTGAAAAATGGGCGAAGCATGGCATACATTTTTTGCCATGCTCCGACAACAGTGACGCCATATATTGTTACCACAGCAAACAACAGCTCATTTTGATGTCTGTGACGTCATCGAGACGTTTTCTGCCTAGGTAGTAAGCACAACAGTTGGTAATTCCATAGTTGCTATGGTAACAGATCTAAAGCGTCATCCCACTTATAATTCGAGAGGAGTATGGCATACTTTAGTATGGCATACAATATATGCCATTCACCTCTCGACTTCAAAGTGAAAAGCTGCCAGAAATTCATACAATGGGCCAGTGTGATTTTCTCACACCTCAAATAATTTAATTCCGTTACAAGCAAGCATTTTCAGCTTCGTAAAACCAGACGTAGCCAATGAGAAGCGACGAAACATAATGTCGTCAGGCTTCCTACAAAATGTCACAGAATACATTGTCGCACATTTTTTTACGTTATTTAATCAGCCGTAGCGGTATTTGTGTAAATGCATTAGAATACCCTTTTATCATATGACGTCGCATCTGAGAGTGTAATAAAGCCATGCATTAAAAACGATAATCCACTAGTGGAGTAAATATGCAAATTATGCCGTAACGTTATGCGCTGACGTCCATAAAACGTCGCGTTTTCTAATGGCAAAATCGTGACGTTTTAATGCAAAATTTGCTAATAAAATGCAATTTTAGTGCATATGATAAATAGAATCTTGCATTCGTGCTCCTGTATTATTGAATTTTTAAACTCGTTGGTGAAAACGATAAGATGCTCGGCAGAGCTCGGCAGAGCCTCGCATCTTATCTTTTTCCCCAACTCGTTTAATAAATTCAATAATACATGAGCACTCATGTAAGATCCTCTATTTATTCAACTTATTTCAGATGTTAGATCTTCGAAGTATCCCATACCAGGAGTGGCGAGATTCCAATGCAAGACCTGTCATGCCTTTAAATCATAGAACCGTCCGTACCAATATAAACTTTAGAAAACGGGTAAGTACTAAGTGGGGATGAATTAATAAACCATCAAGCACTAGATTACGATCTTATTAAGTTTGTTACTGACTGTCCTAAGCTCCTGTTGTAGCTAATTTTTATCATAGTCTGTTGTTTTGGTACATGAAAACAAAACCAAGCCAATAAATAACAAAATTCGTAATAATTATGTACATATATCGTAATGTGTCATGATCTTTATTATGAGGCTATCTTGATGACCTCTGTCTGGAAAACCTTGTTTGTTGAAATTTTACCATATTTTGTCTTGCATATGGTGCTGTTACGCGCAGTTTACCATAAGAATTCAGGTGCATCAATAACACATCTGCATGTTAATATTAGTTGGCCACTTTGATGCTCAATAATTTTTCCGAAATATTCTAAAACTAATTAAAACCAGTATCACTTTACTACTGTTCGGATATATCATGCTCCTTCTGACTGCTTTCACGAATACATTAATTACAAACTTGCCCACTTCCATTTTCTCATTTACAAAATCATTTAAAATTTGCAAAAGTGAAAATATTATTAGAAATCATGTAAGTAACGTTTTGCAATACCATCTTTTGATATCGTAGACTAAAAACGTTTCATAGCAAAATCCTGCGAAGCTTATTTATTCTTGACACTATATCTCGTTTGAAATAGAAGCGCTGCAGCTCAGTGGGTAAAGCTTTTGGCCGCTGATCTAGCGATTAGATTTCTGCTAGTGGCGGGCATCTTTTCAACATTTAACGTGATTCCATTGCAAAAAGTACCTCATTATCACCCTACCATTGTCCTGATGTGACTAAAATATTGTAACAGTGGACGTAAAATCGCAAGTCAACCGTCCATCACCGTTTGTAACAATTTACATTTGATATTTCAGACAAGATTATGCACCATGGAGACAGATAAATCATACCAAGGTAAGAAACAGTCATTAGCAGCCAAGCTGTCGACAGTCAAGGAAAAAGAAACACCGGAATTACCTATTCTTTGTATTCTTTGTTACCCAGTGGACATTACATGTAAACCCAGCCCATAAATGACACTAAAACATCATAACACTGAGCGTTTTTGGCATAATTACTAAGGTAAACCCGAGTAATACTCAGGTTTTCCTCAGGCAGCTCGAAAATAAGTATGGCACATACCTTCTAGTCGCCCGAGAGATACCTGGGTATTACGCAGGCATATCCAACTAATTATGCCGAACGTGCTCAGTGGTATGATGTTGTAGTGTGTAACATTAATGGGCCAGTTATACATGGTGTTTAACATTGCGACGTTGTGTGGTCTTGAAGATACGTGTATGGTAAATGGTATACTGTTGTCGCTTATTCCATTTACATTCGACATCATTCTAGTTAACTAGGCTTAGCCATTACATATGTATTATCCCCGAAACGTCTTAATGCAGACTTGAAATTTTTAAAACTGCTTATTTTCATCAATTAAATTTACGGAAAATATTTTCACAGTTTAAAGAAATTCTCATAATTCTTCTTTGCATTAACAAAGGCTATGACCGTTTCGCTACAGTTTTATTTCAGCTTGCTTTTTCAAGGGACGTAAAAACGTTTCATATATCCATTTTTATTTGCAGTACTATATTCATGAATGCATATCCAAATTCTGTTTTTGCAATTCACCACTTGAACAAATATTCCTATAAACCCCTACAGGCACGCAAGACGACCTAGTTAACATTCAATCAACGTTGATTCAACGTCATGACGTTTCGCATGGATAAACGAGGACGGTTAAATAATTGTTTGTATACTGTGAATTGTTTACTTTCAGTCAATCCTCATTTGGGAAACTGATCTTCCGATAGCAAGAGGAAATTGCCAGATGGAATCAAGTTACTGTCAATGCCAGACCAGACACAGTTCTAAACATTTACAGAAATCAAGGGGTGCTAGATTTTTATTATCACATTTGTCAGCTTAAATCCTGTCTCCTTGCATGTTCGTTTTGAACATGCCTGTACAACACCTGTTCAGTCTGTTGCGTAGTTAGAATCTACAGATTGAGTGAACTGCGTACGCATGTACAAAAGTGTGCATATGTGCCGACTAGTTAATGCATATGTTTTCGGACTGGGTTTTGTACGACGCGATGTATCAGATAATGAGTCTGACATTAGCAAGTTCATTATCATTCCCCATCACAAACAAGTTTATATGGCCTGCAAACCAAATAAGAAGACTCGGCCATTTCACTGTTATATCGGTAATAACTGAAAATGAAGTCACTTCAAATAAATGGTTGTGTGTTGCACTGTAATGTCACCTCATCTATTGCATGAAACAGTTCCAAGTATGACCCGGACAAGAATTAGTGGCATTAATATAAACGAGGCACAACTCAGATAAGATTATAAAACAGGGTAAGGGTCATGTGTTGCACATACCATTTGGTATTCTCAGAAATAGTTTTGCAAGTTGAACAGTGTAAATGTTCTGATTTTAAGAGTGACATAATTCTAACAAATAGAATGTCTGTATCAGATTCTTCAATACATAAGCCGCGACACGAGAAAACCAACAATGTGGTTGAGCGCCCAGTGCAGGCTCAGATCAGCATGGGCATCCGCCCAGCCTGATCAGAGTCTTCACTTTGCGCTTAAAGGGTAGCTAAGGGTCTCAGCTATATCCATGCGGACAGCGAAGACTCTGATCAGACTGTGCGGATGCCCAGGCTGATCTGAGTCTGCGCTGGGCGCATAACCTGTTGGTTTTCTCGTGTCGCGGCTCAGTCATTACGTTATGTCAAAACGGATTAACAATGTAATTAGAGTTTAGCAATGCAGAATTTATCGAGGTTTTGATAGTGAACCATTTACGAACAATTAATGTCTGTCTCCTATGTGTGCTCTCTAGTACCTTATATACCCCTCGCCAAAAGTTTAACTTTACATGAAAGCAAAAATAACGAGCTTATTAGCGATAATATCAATTAAATTCTGATATTCTGTGGAAGTTAATGTATTGGTTTAAACAATATTTATTCAATGTAAATTACATAGTTACAAGAAAAGTACAATATAACATGGTACAGGATCTGACGGTAAGCGAAACGCTTGTATTAAAGTCACCTCCTGTGTATTAAAGTCAATGTTAATGTTAATGTATTCTATCAATCAACACCAATGATTCGTCATCGTGGAATTAGCCAATTTGATTTGAATTGAGTAACAACTGCACAGGGCGAGCACGGACATACGTGTACAAAAACACATTTTGGGAAGAAAAAAAAATATTGTCATAATGCGCTGTGAGTGACTTTTCTTTTACACCAATTTAATATTAAGTAATGCTGAATGTTTTGGTGAATTCAAAATTACTACTTTTACAACTATTAAAACTTTTTTTTTCTCTCGAAAATGTGAATTTCGGAGACATTTATTTCTGTGCTCGCTTTGTGCAGTGCTTGCTCAAATCCATTCAGATTTCGTGGGTTTTTTTCAATACTTTAGCATTGGTGTTGATGGTAGAATGCATCTTTATTCAAACTGAAAGTTGAACTTAAGTATTATTATTTCTAATGATATTGGTACAATTATTGTTGAACTTTAGGCGAGGAGTATACATGCCTGTATACGAGTATACGAAGCAGATATACTAGATATTTGAGCCATGTTCCTGGGGCTGACTCCCTATATGAACTGGTTGTAAGAAGATCCCAGTGGTCGGCGACGTTTGGATAATGTTTAAGCAACAGCCATGGTAATTGAAGAACTTGTACCGACGTCGCTTGGTCACTGGGTATTATATGCCCTACATTCAGTGCTCCAGATAACAAGAGATAACTGGGATGATTCTGAGATATTTTTTATTATCGCTAAATGGAAACGTATGTAGTAACCCCTCATAATAACCACATCAGCAAAACGATCCTTATGCGGGGTCACAATTTATATTTTTAAGGAACATTATTCCTAAATTATCCCTGCTATCCCTTCTTATCTGGAGCACTGTTACATTATTTCCGGAGTGCCCATACAACTGACAGTAGTGCGAAAAAAATGATAATGTTGCAACCTCAGTGTATTTTATGTATGTTCCAGAATACGTGGTCGAAAAGGTGAAAAACAGTAAGGGTTTATTTTGTTTCAAAGCTCGTGCAAGTTTATTAAATATAGAGTATGTGTTTTGTGAGACATTTTTATAGTCGATGCCAATAAACTTATAGCTATGCTGTTGTTGTATTTCCTTATTTCCAGTAAATTCATCAGAAAATGGACCTTAGTGAAAATGTCTACACTTTCAGGGGATTCCGAAGCAACTTTGCTATTTTTAGTTTTGCCTCTCTTTTCGATGACGGTCAGAAGTCTCTCCTTTATGGAATAGTAGTACTATTAAAGGACAGAATTTGCTTCTGTATGAGCTTTGTTTTTTCTTCATCGGTTGACGGGAAGCAAATGGAAATCCACATATTTTTTCCTCCCCCACCCCCTTTTCAACACGACCGAAAAACGCATCGTTTTTCGTGCATACAGATCACTAATAATCATGTGCGTTTGAGCAATTTTATTAGCTGTTTCATTTTTTTATTTTTTTTATTTGCCATGATTCAAAGATATTTCAAACGAAGAGGGAAAGTGGAGATCACACTGCGCTGATTATAGACATAAGCAATGCCGCTCCAATTTGGACGTCCGTTTGTATAAAATCTCAATGCCCTTATCTGCAAAAGAATGCCAAATTTAAAATTTAAGTCAAAACTTTGTCGTGTGGCGGCCGTAAAACGTCTCCACGTACATCATCCATAGTGCAGATTATATTTTATTTTCGTCCTTTGAGATCAGAGGATATATTCTGAGATATCTAAAATTTTAGATTGGTTTATTCTCATGTTCTAAACCATTGTTTTATACATTATTTCAACCCTTGTTGATACTAATCAGTCTATGAATCGACTGTCCAAATGAGATTAAGAAATTACAGTATGCTTTTCTCTGGTTTCGTCACCAGATATCGTCAGGTCACTGAAGAGGCTTTATTAGCCGAAACTACGTAGTCTGGCCCATGTTCCTTCTTGTCAACGTATTCTCTGCTCTTGAAGGAACTCTTTAAGCTTTTATTTTTACCTCACTTCAGCTGGTGTCGTGCCGAGTGGCGGCCGTAAAACGTCTCCACGTACATCATCCATAGTGCAGATTATATTTTATTTTCGTCCTTTGAGATCAGAGGATATATTCTGAGATATCTAAAATTTTAGATTGGTTTATTCTCATGTTCTAAACCATTGTTTTATACATTATTTCAACCCTTGTTGATACTAATCAGTCTATGAATCGACTGTCCAAATGAGATTAAGAAATTACAGTATGCTTTTCTCTGGTTTCGTCACCAGATATCGTCAGGTCACTGAAGAGGCTTTATTAGCCGAAACTACGTAGTCTGGCCCATGTTCCTTCTTGTCAACGTATTCTCTGCTCTTGAAGGAACTCTTTAAGCTTTTATTTTTACCTCACTTCAGCTGGTGTCGTGCCGAGTGGCGGCCGTAAAACGTCTCCACGTACATCATCCATAGTGCAGATTATATTTTATTTTCGTCCTTTGAGATCAGAGGATATATTCTGAGATATCTAAAATTTTAGATTGGTTTATTCTCATGTTCTAAACCATTGTTTTATACATTATTTCAACCCTTGTTGATACTAATCAGTCTATGAATCGACTGTCCAAATGAGATTAAGAAATTACAGTATGCTTTTCTCTGGTTTCGTCACCAGATATCGTCAGGTCACTGAAGAGGCTTTATTAGCCGAAACTACGTAGTCTGGCCCATGTTCCTTCTTGTCAACGTATTCTCTGCTCTTGAAGGAACTCTTTAAGCTTTTATTTTTACCTCACTTCAGCTGGTGTCGTGCCGAGTGGCGGCCGTAAAACGTCTCCCCGTAGATCATCCATAGTGCAGATTATATTTTATATTCGTCCTTTGAGATCACAGGATATATTCTGAGATATCTGAAATTTTAGATTGGTTTAACTATTATTTGGACCCTTTTTGATACTAATCAGTCTATGAATCGACTGTCCAACTAAGATTAAGAAATTACAGTATGCTTTTCCCTGGTTTCGTCACCAGATATCTTTGAGATTTTAATTTAAAAGCAAAAAGAATCCGTACTCACTATTATTCTCTTCTGATCTGCAGAAATCTTGTAATATTTAGGGAGCTATAGTCTTAGTTTTTATACCTTTTTTCTTAATCTCAACTATATAGGATGAATATAAAGTCTGACAAGTGCATGAAGCTGACAGTGAGTTACATTTTTTTACCCATGAATGCTAAGTAAACTCTCCTATAGCAACTTCCATTTTCAATATTTGGTTTAGCGCAGACCAGCAAAGCTTACGGTCCGGGTTCAATTACGGCTGAATATGAAAATCTTGGCAACTGTTCCATTATACACATCATTTCAATTTAACGTTGCCTTCGTCCTGATATGATTGAAACACTGTTGAAAAGGACGTAAATCCAATTTGTTCATCCACCTATTCAGTATGAGGAGTATCTAACTTTGTCAGTTATATTACTATTCTAAAGAAATGCATTCTGTTTTGATACAAACAAGATAGACCTTGATCAGACGCAGCTTTCTGCGGCGTCTGATTTGGGTCTATACTACATGCCCCTATCCTTGGCAGTAACATTATGAATAGGTTAAAAGTCGTAACATCATGCAACATAGTTTCACAACTTGGAATGTATTGCCTTTTGTCTTTCACCACAGACAGAGATCTTCAATGGGTCTGTAAGTTGTTAAATCCAATGCTATCATGATTCTCAGTCACACCACTGCAGTCCTTTGATAATTCTAAATATACAATAAATATGCTAACATTGATAATTTGAAAGATTATACTGCGAAGACCAATTTCGTATCGCAGATTTAATAGAAACTGCGTCCCAGTGGAATATGATACAGCAATAGTGTAGCAACTTTGTCTATTTATTCAATGTAGGCGCTGTTACAGATACCCTCGGCTCCAAGAAAGTATACCGATAGTATATCAAATTTTAATGAACCTCGGCAAAAGTAAAGGCGTGATACATGTATACTGCAAGCGCATAACGCAGTTTCACATCAGCTGGATTTATAAATCCCCCAGACGAAGAATGGAAGAATTTTAACGGCCATTTCAAAAGCATTTCAGTCATACTGAGCCAATGAAAGAATGATAATGAAAGGCTGTATGCAAAAATAAAAGTCTGTGCCTGGTAAGAATTCCATCGACAGCAGAGTCAGAATCTGCCCGCAAGCTTTGTGGCCCAGCGTTTAACCCAGTGAGCTACCGGACTTCTTTACAGATAACCTGGATCCACAGAGTCATCATGCTAACAGGGAAAGTCTTATTAGACTTCGTGGACGTTCAGGATGATCTGAGCTTCGCGGAGGTGTAGATTGCTCTGAGTTTTCCTGTGAGCATGATCTATTTGTCTTATACCTTTTCTCTTTCATACATTATTACTGAAATGGAACGGAGTCTTTGATTAAATTAAAATGTAAGAGACAGTAGTTTTCATGGTGTTGGTAGCTTATTGTACTAATCGTTTGACATTTTCGAAGCTAATATATAGCTTAATCCATCAATCTGCGTTAAAAACAAAATAAGGAAACTTCGACGGCAGTGAATTATTTGTACATAGTATTCTTAAAAAACATCGGGTTTGATCGAGTGTGAAAAAATAAAGAATGAAAAATAGTCACACGACGTAGGCGGAGGGGGAGGTACAAAGATAGCCCTTGTCAACCCATCTGTACGCCATTCCGTCCGTCCGTCTTTCCAACCGTTTCCCACAAATGGGCCATTAGTGGATTATATATCCGCAAAACGTCTTAGACTGGGTCTTCTAGGTCCAAATTTCGTTGGATATGTCCAAATGAACTGGGATGTACGATTTTTTTTCTCTTTTCTTCTTCTCCTCTTTTATAAAAGATTATTTTGCCATTTTGGGTAGTCTGTATTTCTCATATAAATTCATAATTCTTAAGCCAATCTGAATTTTCCATGCGAAACCATCAAGCGCTTGCCGAGCATGCGAGATACATACGCTAGCACGCTATAGGCAAACGAATAAAACTATGACGATATGCATCTTTGTAGCTGTGACATTTTCTGGACTAACATCATCTTGTTTATCGTAAGTTTTCATGGGAGATAAAGCAGACGCATGTATCAACTCTGTAGGGTTAGGGTTAGACAAAAAATGTCATCGAGACAGAACTTGATTTGACTTTCAATGACATTAAATTGAATGCTGCTGGCATGTGTGTAAAAATGATTTTCTACTTAGTAAATCTGAAACAACTATTTCGTGACTTTCTAAGGCGAGAAAAGATTCAGCTAATATAATTACAAGACACATACACATCTTAATTCAGATGTAAGTCTCTGCCTTTTCCATGTTATCTTTAAAATGATTGATTAAATTCTCTCTCTTGTCGAAAACGAAAAGAACCCTTAGTAAGGTTTTAGATTGCATAGCTCGTACATGCAACGTGGATAGGTGACAATATACGGCAAACTGCGGTTAGGGATTTGATTGTTTAATATTCTGATTAGAAACCGAAAGGGGTCATCATTCATGTGCATTAATGTCCGCAACTTTCTACGCCACCTGGAGTAATGTGTGAATTCTGTTGGATATTTGCGGCCAGCATAGAAAATAAGGGTGCTGATCGAAAATGTAAAAATGACCGCACTGTTTTACTTCCTATTTCAATAAAAATTATATCAGTGAAATGCTGAATAATTGTAGTTTTCGGAATGAACACGGAAAATTTTCTTTTTATGAAAAAAGGAGACATATGCGGGTAAAAACTTTGATCAACGCAGTAAAAAAGTCATGATTTACTATATATTCTATACATTTTGAGGGTAGTCAACTTAAACTAAAAAATGACCGCGGTATTTCTTACGCAATCTTTCCAAAAATTATATCAGGCTGTTCGCAAATTAATGCGGTTTTCGAAATGAACACGGAAAAATGGATTTGAATATAAGGAAAAATAAAATAAGAAGGAAAAGATGACTTTCCCATATCTCGCAGTGTATTTCATTACCAGCTCGATTCGCGAATATCGATTATCGATTTTTAAACAGTGGCGTGGAAAGTTATCCATGGCGAAATCTCAACAATATGATAACGCTCTACGACACGTACTGCACACAGACAAAACTGCAAAGATATGGCAGATATTCGCCTCTGCCGTGCAATTACATTATGTGGTGAAATTAAGTCAGTTTATGACATTCCATCGGCATCTCTGAATCCGTACTAGATTAATATTAGAGGCAGTGAAGACATCCAAATCTGTCATAGAATCTGTGTGTATTATACTTAATATCTTGGATACATCAGTTTTCTTGTTCTGTAAATTCTCTGACACCGCAACAATTCTGGTTGTATACAGGAGTCACCGTAATGTCGGTATCCATTGAAATACGAGGTTTGGCGTATTGCCACTCTGTAACAACGCCACAGAGCTGCCTAAACACAATAAGGTTTTCCGTCTTCGTGGTAAGTGATACTTACTGCATCAATAACTTGATATAAGGATTTATCCTTGTATAAAACACGAACTCGCGTAATTGCTAAGACTCTGATTTCCCGTCAGTATTTGTCTTTATATCAAAATAACGTTGTTTTATTGTTCTGTAGTAAGATATCGTAATAATGTAAAGATTCGGACACTGTAACCATTGTGATTAATACAAGAAATCAAATCATTTGTTTTCCGTCCGTAGGCTTCCCAAATACATGGTCAGTGGAATAGCTAACAGTACAAAGTACGTACAGGCTGCTTCTTTTGTTTATAAGACCAGTTTGATCTCTAACCTGGAGCTGCACTTTTGAGCATTTCTCTTTTTCTACTAGTCATTGTAATTATGTTGTGGTTCAATATATTTTATGATTTCCTTATCGATATAATGGAAACCGTTCCAGAACGATACCATTCTGACTGAGCTAAATTTTAACACACTGCGCCTATAGAAGCAATGGAAAGTGTCCGTGTTTTATTCTGCAACAATTCATTGTATCGGAGCGAGTGAGTCTAATTTCTGACGTCACTGGCATAACTGACGTAATTTCGTGACATTTGAGACGTTGGACGTTGTCATTTTAAGATCGCCATAAAAACGTACATTTATCTTAGATACAGTTAAGAATATTGGCGGGAGCATGAACGCGCTGGCAAGATCGTTGAGGAGTTTGGGTGAAAGGAATACTTTTTCAGCCTTTTGAGTGTTACAATCGAAATAGTTCAGCTCAAGCATTGAATTGTTGAGTGATTATTCACTGTTTGTCGGTCAGTTGTAGGTAGACATATTACGAGCGGGGAGCGCGCTCCGCGCTCGCGATATGATCTTCTTTACAACTGCCCTCCAAACAGTGAATTATTACTCAACAATTCTGCTAGAGCTGATCTATACTGAAAGGATCTAAAAAACCTCCCACTTTTTAATGCTGGCTGCTGATTTGTTCACTCATCGTCTCATGACAGTGTTTAATATTTAACGAAAAATTACTTAAAACTTAACAAATTTAACGATGACGCAGTTAATTTGTATCATTTACTTAAACGTCAGTAATAGAGCGTTACGTCACTAAAATGTAAAAGGCGATGACGGCGTTATGTTATGCAACACTCTTTTTGACCATTTCCTACTGTCTTAATATTGTGACGTCATCCACATTGAATTGCAAGTATCATTACGGATGACGTTGTCGCGCCACGCCAATGACGGAGACGGCGTCGACGTAAGTTAACGTCATGATCTGTGGGTTTTAATCTCGGTTAGGTGCTTTTCTGACAGTCTTTTGAGCTTCCTGTATTCCATGCACGTCGCCTGAGATTTTAAATGCCACAGTTAACACATAAAAGTATCTCGCGACGTCACTTTTTGAAATTTCAGCGTTTACTGGCCCAAACCTCTGCACCTGTTTGCGATATTTAGGCGCGGTAGGCCAAACAAAGCCACATACCGCGTTCAAATTTTTAAAATTCAATTTGATATTGTAAGAGAAATGTTTCAGCAGAAAACTGTATACATGAAGCTATAACTCCGTATGTAAACGGTACTAAGAACACGAGGAACACGTGCTTATTCCTAACCGATTCGGTTGAACGATTTCAAATTCGGTATATTGATATAATCAGGTATAAGAGAATATATATGTTGTAAAATTTCGGTGGACGTAGCTGCATCTTTTTTTTTGAGATATTCAAAAATAATGGGTGGAAGTTTTTATATCATTTCAGTAAATTTCTTAGTCAAAAGTGGGACTACGGATATGCTTACATTATCATGTTGACTCAAACAATACTAAAGCCTCCTATCTATAGAAGATACAACAGCACTGCATCTTTTCAGATAAATTCTGGAAACAGTCAAAAACTGACATTTAATCCTATGCGTGTTGAATCAAAAGCTACGACTATGTCTATTGACTTGGCTAAGTAATAGTTAAAGTTCCTAGAGATAAGTACGTGAGAGATTAAAACCTGTTTGTTTTTTTTAAAGATAGATTGGGAAAATAGAGAGTCAAAATCAACATTAAATGCTCTATTAACATTTCATAGTTGGGTGGACCATAAAAGGGTAGTAGACTCATATTTTCTCTTTCGTCGGTCATGTACAGAGTGGAGCCCCTTTTTAGAATATACTTGTAATTTTCTCAGGAATAAGTTTTCCTTTTTAGTGGGACACAAAAGACTTCTGAATATCTTTGGTTAACATATCTAATTAATCCATTCTTCTTAATTAAAACACCATTCACACAACAGGCCAAGAGGTTATAAAAGTTGAGTACATTCTCAAACTAAAAATAAGGCACAGTGATTGGATTCTTCCAAGCACATGCTCGGAAGCAGCCAATCAGTGTGCTTTATTTTGAGTTTGAGATCATTCTCAAGTTTTATAACCTCGAACCCACGTGAATGAAGAACCAACATACACAGCAAGATCAAGTCACAGTAAGGAACTACACCACATGTTCTGCCTCTGAACAGTCAGCAACAAAATGCTAATGGAGAGATGGGAGGGCTTTTTTTTTTTTTGCTGAATCCAAGCGTTCGCCTTCAGCTTCTGAATTTATCCTAGACATTTAGTTAGCTTTTCGGTCCGCATTAACGTTTCCTAGCCCATCAGTATATCATCATGGCAAGCAATTTTAACATATCATGTGTAAAAAAACTATGATGAATCAAAGATGAGAACTCGACAGAAACAACGTATTGCGCGACACCAGAAGGTCCCTTGACAACACGAGTGAAATACAAGAGCAAAATAAAACCACCATAATTGTAATCTTGAATGGTCAAGCCATTCATGAAACTGGAACTGTTACACGCTTCAATCTATCTCTTCATACGGCATACACCCTCGTGTATTACGTGCCGGGGGCAATTTCTCAGACGATGGCTCAGCCGGAGTTTCTCTCGAGAATAGCAGAAGCCACTGCAGCTCTAGCAAAGCTAAAGCCAATTTGGACAGACAACAACAGGTCTCTAGTCTCAAAGATGAAACTGATTCCCTCCCTTTTCATAATCTGCCCTCCTGTCTCTGAGCTGAAATGCTAGGTGAATGCTGTTTGAAAAAGGAGGATCATAACAATAAAACTGATATGCGGGCTTCAAAAATTGCGATTCCCGCAAAAATGATCTAGAAGAAGTGCACATAGGAATCACAGTTAAGAAATGTGATGTCTTGTAAAAGGTTTAAAGCCAATTGTTTCATTTTAGCTGTAAAGATCTTACGAGCAAGGATACGAGAAAAGTGTTGAAACTGCTAAACAGTTTGTTTTATAAATCTTTGTTTTTATTCCTGTGTAGAGTAGAGGGTATTGATGACGACAAACAATCCATGAATATCATTGATACAGCGTCTCTGTAACTTTTTTTTTTTTTTTTTTTGCTTTTCTGTCATATTTTATTATAGTAGATTTGTGTGTATATCTTAATTTTGTTTAGCGTCAAATTTATTTTTGTATGATAATTCAATAAAGGAAATGCGCGGATGTAAAGATATAAAGTACAGTTAACTAGGCAAAGAAACAGCTCGAAAAACTATTTAAGCTCATATATTTTCATAGATGGTATAGCTCTGACGCCAGAGATATGTTGTTATATCATAACATATTCACATTTCGTGAGAGATGGTACTTACAGTCTGAATAATTTGATATAAGGATGTATACTGAAATAAAATAATAATTCGTATAATTGGAATCACAGATTTCCAATAATATTTGTCTAGTTTGGTAACTGTATGTTTTATTTTTTCCGAACACGCAAGGCGTTCAACCCGAGACGTGAGAAGAGGTACCTGAATCGCGAAGCTAATATCAGCCTTCACATATCCGTGCATTCTGATAAGAGGCCTTCCTGTTCGTATAGAAAGTCTGTCAATATATTAGTATCGTGCCATTTTAATTCCAGACTCCCGTCTCAAGGGAGTTGGATGATCCCTCTTCAAGAGTGTCGGTTCTTATTAAATATGAGCCGCGACACGACAAAACTCACAAAGTGGCATGTGCGCCCAGCTAAGACTCAGATCAGCCTGGGCATCCACCCAGTCTGATCAGAATCTTCGCTGTCCACATGGAGTTAGCTAAGGCCCTTAGCTATTCTTTAAGCGCAAAGCAAAGACTCTGATAGGACTAAGCGGATACACAGGCTGATCTGAGTCTTTGATGGGCGCAAATTCTGCTTTGTTTGTTTTGTCGTGTGGCGGCTCATTATATGTCTCTTTTGGAATTAAGGGCTTTTCTAACTGAGGAGCCTATACTAAACCTAAAAACATTGTCTCCCTTTAAGAAAATGGCTGAAAAAAGGAAGGTGCCCCCATTCGCCTTGAATTGACAAGCTTGGCAAAGTCAAGAAAAGTGTTGTCAGAAAAGTTTTTAATGTTGCACAGTTGTTTGTACAGAAATTGTTCATCTGATAAGAAAAATCGCAGAAAGAATTTTTTAAGGTCTGCACTCAAACAAATGCTTACGTCCTAGTGGGCACACGGAGTTGGTACAGCGTTTACCAAACATTGATGAAACGTCATCAACGTTGGGTAGACATTGTCCAAACAGTCGTATGTGCACTGGGGTAAAGTAACTTGTCGTCATTGTGATGACTGCACGGTTACAATCTGTTTGGTTTGCAGCGTGGTGTATTCAAAATTTCACTAGCAAAGTCTTCACTATCCGTCGATAAGGGATGTTTATTTATGACTGCCTTGAATATGGGCTTTCAAAATTAAGATATTACAGTATGCTTTCCTCTGGCTTTAAAACCAGATATTGTCAGGGTCACTGATGAGGCTTGAATAGCCGAAACTTCGAAGTATGGCCCATGTTCCTTCTTTTGAATATATGCTCTGGTCTTGAAGGAACTCTTTAAGATTTAAATTTCATTGTTCAACATCAATAAAAGAGCCGCAACACGAGGAAACAAACAAAGCGGTTGTGCGCCCAGCGCATACTAAGATAAGCCTGGGCATCGGCCCAGTCTGATCAGAGTCTTCGCTGTGTGCTTAAGTGGTAGCTGAGGGTCCAAGCTACCTTCATGCGGACAGCGAAATCTCTGGTCATACTGGGTGGATGCCCAGGTGATCTGAGTCTGCGCTGGGCGCACAACCAGTTTGTTCGTTTTCTCGTATCGCGGCTGAAATTTAATGTTTCTGGTTTGTCTAAACTGAAATTTTGTAATCGATCATCGGTTTACAAAAAAAATCGATGATCGAGTAAACATCGATTAATGAGACTGCTAGAAGCCTATTCCCTTACCTTTAGTATGGTCCTCATCAACATCTAGTAAAGGATGCAGCCAAATGAGAAGAGAAGGTATCATAAAGCCGGTGCGAGCACTGGTGATAGAGAACAGATCGCGTCGCGTATCGTTTAGCCCAATCAGAGTCCGAAGATAAAACAATAACTTAAGTTTAAATAAGTCGTATGGGTAAAACTCAATTGTTTGGCCGCCATTTTTAAAAGAGATAAAATTTTAACTGAATTGTACAATGCATTTGCTCATCTAATATTTGTAGAGACTGCATCTTTTCTCCAGCAGAAACTATTCGGAGGCAATAATTTGTCCGTACGAGCAATTAAATAAAGAGCAGTCAACTGAGTTTAAGCTATTTTAACCTGAAGGTTTGCATCCGTTGTAAGTAAATGCTAGTGATATTCGCTGGCATAACCGCTGGGATTTCCGTTCAAGAAGTTACTGGAAATATTTTAGAAATAAAATGAAATCGGAAACAATTTATCATTAATAAAACAGATTGTTTTAACAGAAATAGCTAGAAATCTGAAATTTAAGAACAGATCAGGAATCTGTTTCTGTTATGAACGAATAAATTAAACTATTTCGAAAAATGAAAAATAACAACAGGGGCCGTATATATAAAACGACTTAAGTGGTTGCTATGCTGTTGCTAAGGCTAAATTTCGTTGAAGGAGATTCCTTACAACCATGAAATTTGGTCTGGAGGAACAGTCTTTGTAAGACTGTTCCTCCAGACCAAATTTCATGGTTGTAGGGAACCTCCTTTATAGATATTTAGCCTTAGCAACCGCATAGCAACGACCTAAGTGGCTTTATGAATACGGCCCCTGAACGTATATTAGAAAATGTTCTTTGATAGGAGGTGTAAAGTAACTGAAATGGAAACAATTTCAGTTCATGTGAAAAATATAAGATTAATATTACGCCAAGGAAAACTTAATCATCTGATGGAACATATCAAGGAATTAACATTAGCTTTTACACCACTTTTAAAATGAACTAAAACTATTAAAATGGTTTCGTATGCCATCTCGACCCCTAGTTAACCATATATACCAAACGAAAAAAGGCTGTTACCAAACGAAAAAGAGTCCTAGTTCTAATACGATCTGGGCATCGTGGCTAAACAAATGTGTTTAGCCATGATGACCAAGTAGTTTTGGAACTATGGCTCTTTTCGTTCCGTAACATCCTTGGAAACATAGTTTACCAGGAGTAATTTTATTGTAAATCAAGCCCGCGGTATTGAGCAGGTAATGTTGTTGGATTATCTCCACTTTCATCAAAAGCTGGCAATGTCCTTTACTGATAGAGGAAGAAGTCTTTCTTGTATGCTACCCAGGGGCGTAACTAGAGGTAATTTCATTATACGCACAACCATGTTTTATTCTCTACTTCTTGAAGAGAAAGCTAGTATTTCAGCCACTTTGGCAATTGGTATTGAAATCTGGTCTAATTTATAAATTTTCAGCACGCAAATATGCAGGTGCGTTTTGAAATTTTGTCAATTTTGACAAAATTTCAATACGCACCTGCGTATTTGCCGTATAGGTAGCTACGCCCTTGCTACCGAGAAAGACTATTTCCTGTAAAAAAGTATCCACCCTAGATGAGAAAGAAAATTTGTCCAGGAAAGCCTCCAAGGAAGTGTTTCAATACCTAAACAGAATTATTGTTTTACTTGGCGCTCACAGAGAAGAAAGCAAGACTTCATAAATGATCAACAACTTTTATTGTAACAAACAAGATGATAAAAAGCTCCAACACGTTTTTTTATAAACTATTGTGTCAGTTGAAAAATATGTTTATGACAAATAGTTATTTCGATAATTACACACATAATAAGAGTTGATATCTTTAATAAGAGGTTCAGGGGCCGTATTCATAAAACGACTTAAGTCGTTGCTATGTTGTTGCTAAGGCTAAATTTCTTTGAAGGAGATTACCTATAACTATGAAATTTGCTCTGGAGGAACAGTCTTTGAAAGACTGTTCCTCCACAGCAAATTTCATTGTTGTAGAAAATCCCCTTTATAGAAATTTAGCCTTAGCAACAGCATAGCAACCACTTAAGTCGTTTTATGAATACGGCCCAAGGGCATGTAGCTCGTCTGTACAAGTCTTAACGAACTTCTGCACAAGAAATAAAGTTTGATCACAATGCAAAGTTTACATGTAGACCATATCACAGAAGATATTCATTCCCAAGAGCCTTTTAAACTTCGTAACATGAAATAGAACAACCACCGGAGTTAACGTGTGCTAAATGACATCTCATAACTGTGTGCATTTACAGCTATTAGCAATGCACTGTGCGTACAAATTATGAATGTACACTGCATTTTCTTATACTTTCATATGAATTACTGTGTGTTACATGTATTATCTTCTATGAACGACTTGACTTACTTTGTACAACAAAACGTATATTAAGTGCACATAGTTTCAGTTTTAAACACAAATAACCCTATAAAACGGTTTCCTAAAGTATAATGGACACGTAACATAATTATATGAATCGAACTCCCACAGCAACTGTTTTGAATACAACTTACGACTGGTTGGTTGAACGGTGGTTGTTAAGGGTTTAACGGCCCTTTGAGACAGTATTTCAGTCGATATAGGGCCGTCTACCCAAAGACAGGGAGAAAGAAGAGAG
Organism: Ctena decussata; assembly: GCA_963989385.1. Lineage (NCBI taxonomy): Eukaryota > Metazoa > Mollusca > Bivalvia > Lucinida > Lucinidae > Ctena > Ctena decussata. Next base: position 84,990,414 of record OZ022506.1, read on the forward strand.
AAACGATAGACGAGAGAAAAAATGTCCGAACAACCCCACCCGCTCCTACTGCAAGCACAGTAGGCCCTTGCCCTACTATCATCCGAATCAACAGGACGCCCCGGCATTGGAAGCTATGCCCAGTACCATCGCACCACCTAACCACCCCCTACAATTTATGAACTTGTGCAAAAAGATACTAATATTGTTTTTTCCTGTTGCGAAAAACATATTAATTTATGAGCTTGACTTATTTGTGAGCACAAGAAACTGTGCACCTACGGTGCTAATTTCTGCGCAAGGTAAACTATGAAGGTGCTCATAAAAATTACAATCTTATGCTTAAGATGATTATTTGTGTATGTACGTAATTCGGAAATAAAAAGACCTGCATGGCCGGAGCTGACTCATCAAGGTAAAAAGTTTATTATTATATTTTACTCTGTCTGGTTAGACTTCATTTTGAGTCGACATATTCCTGATTCTACCGAACATTGGTCAAGGATTCGAATCACAAATATTTCAATCAAAAAATATCGAAATTAAAATGGCGCCAAGATCTGAACGAATGTTAGTCGAACTTTCGAGACAGAGTCCATGCCCAAATTACGAATCTTTACAAGAGCCGCAACACGAGAAAACCAACAATATGGTTGTGCACCCAGCGCAGACTCAGATCAGTCGGGGTATCCGCCCAGTCTGACCAGACTCTTTGCTAAGCGCTTAAAAAGTAACTAAGGGTGAAAAGCTACCTTCATGCGGACAGCGAAGCCTCTGAACAGTCTGGGCGGATGCCATGGCTGATCTGAGTCTGCGCTGGGCGCACAACCAGTTTGTTGGTTTGTCGTGTCGTGGCTCAATTAATTCAATCAAACCGTCGGTAGAACCGGAACAGAAAGCGGTGCATAGCTAAAAGACTGCAAAATATTGAAAGAGAAATAAAAAGTTTAAAAAAATCAAGATTTATTCATAGCATCGCAATTTTCCCTCGTAGCGTCTGTAAACAAATGCACGTGACACTCCACCTTCTTGGTGACAAAAAAACAAAGTTGATCACATAATTAATCTGGAGAAGGTTGTTTAAACTATAATTATTAGAAGTACGCATGATACACTGCAGATATGATTGGCGTCGCTTTAATGTCAGCCTACTAGTCGGTGCATTCTGACCTGAGTCATCTTTTCATAAACATCATCTACATTTATTGGTTTCTGGCAAAAGTGAAGAGTTTGCCCATCTGTTCACGTTGAGTTTACATTATTTACATTTGGCACATGGCATATGGGCCTTTTTTACGTGATGCTTATTATGGTGAAATATCTTAATATAAATGCATTGATAAACGAAGACAACAGTGAATTCACAACCAGTCTAATACATACCCACAAAAACGTTAAATCAACAATGATTAAACGTTTATTCACCATGTCATTAAATTCAACTTAAATGACATTGAATCAACGTTGATTCACTGTTGTGTGCCAGCTGGGTATGGTAAATTACTAACTGTCGTATACATGCAAATTGAAAGACTCTTTGAAAAATGTATTTGATATGACAATCTCCAAAGGACAGTCACGAGGTAGAAATAAACCCAGTTAACACATAAGGTCATCTTGACGTCGACGCAAGGACTACATGACGTTGCGTCGACGTCATGCGAGAGTTGCTTAAGAAAAGCGCTATAAAATAGCACTCTGTAGCATTTTGCCAACGCTGAGCAACGATTGTGCTTTCAAAAAGCGCTTTTCTGTAGCAGTGAGTTGCACAGTGAAAATTTCCTCGTTCTTAACACATTTAAACAGAAAGCGCTACAGAGCGCTATGCCTATGCAACGGTATGTTACAAAAAAGTGATTTGAAAGGCAGTTCCGGGGATGCCACGTAGCGCTACAAAGCGTTTTTTGTAACATATCATTGCATAGCCAATTGCTACAAAGCACTACGTAGCGCTCGCGTTAAGCAACTCGTCCCAGTATGGCGTTGTTTCAGTGTTATGTGTTAACATATTAGTATAGTAGTAAGTGTTCACTTTCATTCTAAATAAGCACACGGAATAATGCTACCTATGTAAGTCAGATTCGTCAGCAACATCTGATGGGGTGTCTAAGCACAACACGATCAACATGTTGCACATACTAGGTAACACTTTTACTGCTTTGATTAAAATAACCAGTTATAATCTCAAATTCAATAAATACTTCGCGTTTTATATTATTGAAATCGCAGTTACGTTATCTGTCCTCATGGGAGACAGCAGAATGCGACAAACTAGATGACTCACGCTGCTCCCCGGGAAGACTCATTTCAGAAAAATCAGACACTTCTGAAAGATCTGATCTATTTCTATGAACCTCAACTTCAACAACATTTGGCAAAGGCCTATCACATGTTACCTCCCTTCCAGCATAATCCGAGTTATTAGAGTTTATCTGTCTCGGAGAATTCAATGTTTCCGTCGGAAGACTCGAAGATAATTGTCTCTCTGATGAATCATCGCCAGTTTCACGTAAAGTCTCAGCTGTGTTTCCAGAGTTATTCGTTGCATACGCGGATGGATTAAGAATTTGCATTGCTGCTAAGGCACCAGCATTTGTAACACTTCTTCTTTCATTAATATTTCTGAGATTCCTCTGTGTGTTAATGTTACCTGTGCTTTCAATGGGCCTAACTATCCCACGACTGGTTTGTTGCGCCAGAGTTCGAGGTGAAAACCTAGTATTTGAATTAAAGTCAGAGGTATTAGATATCCCAGTTGTGCTTATTGAATATCCAGGTCTCGATATGTCTGGCGTTCCCGGCAGGGCTGTGGCCTGGGGATTGGGATCGACTTCTGAGTACGCTGGGGGAGGTGACATAACATCTTGTCTAAAGATGTCGCCATAGGCTGGCGGTGGAGGAGGACCAAGCGCGTCCCTTCTGTAATCATAATCAAACGGATGTACCCGTGAAGAGGAGTTGGTACCACGTACTACCCCTCTTCTTGCCAAGCGCTCACGGTGCCGTTTTGCCTTTCTCGACTGCACATAGATGAAAATAACTGTGAGGAATACTATAAATAAAGCAACGCCACCAACAGAACCGGCAATCACTGTGACAATATCAACTGATGAAGATGATTCATTTTCCTCTTCTACTTCTGGTAATGTCTCTGTAAGGAACAAAAGAAAAAAGAAACGGTTAGTCAAACTTTTGGGTTTAGCGACACATACGAATTTAAATACAAAAATGTGCATATGTCGGACAAAATTCGGTAAAGGTACATACATACATTTTATTATTTATTCACCTCTCGCATCCTAATTTCTGCATGTGACATATTCTTGAAACTACAATTTTTTTATGTTTCCAAAATGCATTTCCAGATACGTTATAAACAGAGCGAGAACTCGTTGTTCCAAATAGACAATTGCTCGAAAAAGTATCTTTTTATGATTTCCTTACAAATTCCGAATGACGGAGATGACTAGTCTTTCTTTGACTTTCTTTGTTGTTACTGTATCGTTGAAGCTGATAGCAAACTATCAATTGTAGCCAAATTAATGTAGTCAATTACGCACTGGAAAAACTGCTCAAACAGATAAACAAAAAGGTCTGTCTCGGTTGCTGGGGCCGTATTCATAAAACGACTTAAGTGGTTGCTATGCTGTTGCTAAGGCTAAATTTCTTTGAAGGAGATTCCCTACAACTATGAAATTTGCTCTGGAGGAACAGTCTTACAAAGACTGTTCCTCGAGACCAAATTTCATAGTTGTAGGGAATCTCCTTTATAGATATTTAGCCTTAGCAACCGCATAGCAACGACTTAAGTGGCTTTATGAATACGGCCCCAGGTCTGAGTCTCACTTGACGCACAAGTGAGAAAGCACAAGACCGTGTCTCTTTTATTTCTTTTTAGTTTATATTGTTTTAATTTGCTCCGGGAACTCTGATTTCACACACCTTCGCTTAACAATTTGCAGCATTGTACATGTATATACATGATATAGGGGTGAAATCTTCTTCCAGGCGCTGTAAAACCCAACCCAAATTCATTCTAAACCAAAAAATAAGCGAAGCGAAGAACTATTTGATCCGCGACACGACAAAACCAACAAAGTGATATGTGCGCCCAACGAAGACTCAGATCAGCCTGGGCATTCGCCCAGCCTGATCGGAGTCTTCGCTGTCCGCACGGAGCTAGCTTAGACCCTTAACTACCCTTTAAGTGCACAACATAGACTCTGGTAAGAACTAGGTGGATACCAAGGCTGATCTGACTCTTGGTTTGATGCACATGCCACTTTGTTGTTTTTTTCACGGCGTGTCGCGGCTCAATTTTAAACAATTTGAACATCCTTTAGAACAGTACTGATATCAATGTTTGACGTTTTTCTATTGTATCTACATGTATATGATTATAAGACAATCTTACCTGTAGCTCCGGACTTGTACCTGGCTTCAAACCCTTTAGCAGTTAGACTGTAGTCGGAAGAAAACGTCACTGTCATACGATACCCGGTGCTGACATAGGTTGGGGTAGAGGTACCACAGAACACACCAAGTGAATCACTGCTAGTGTTGAAACCTATAAATGGAACCAAAATATCAGAATTACTTATAGCTCAAGATCCAGGAGAACATGTCCAATTAGATCTGCAACTCCCAAAGACGCTTAATATTCACATCTAAAATTCTAAGAGTCACACTTCCTTTTTCTGCAACTAGCAGTGCTGTAGATACGAAGGGGTAACAGAGATAATTTAGAGATAATTTTCAATATTTCTCCTTTAAACATATGTTGTGACCCTTCATTAGAACCGCCTCGCTGGGACGGTTCTAATGAGGCGTCACAACATCTGTTTTCATTGAGAAATAAGAAAAAATATCTTTGAAGTGGACCCTAATTACAACGACAGCATTTGTTCCCAAAACTTTTGACGTTAAACTGAATTTGCTGTTATAAAGAATGCATAGTTATACTAATTTAGCCATTCCGTGCAAACCAAAATGACGTTATAAAGAATTTTGCTGTTGTGATGAGTGCCGTTGTAAAGAGGGTTGACTGAATTATCTTCAGTACCCCCTCTTATCTGGAGCTCTGACTAATATATGCATTCAAAAACGTCAGTGGGTACACTTTCAGGAAAGCAACTCTGCCACTTTTCAGCTGGCCTCACTTCTCAATATTTACACTTGCCACTGACTTCCCATAGGTAAACCGTATAGAGCAACTTGGCTCATACAGTTGATCATGTGACGTTGTCGTCAAGCGACGCCTAAGGTAAACAAACGTCTTGATAGGTCCGCGTAACGTTCGATTGACGCCACGTTATGGCGACGGCTGTTTAATGTAATGGCCGAATACGTCGTTTCTGTCTTTTCTTCGATGCATATTTTGCATATTCTACATTAAATTACCACGTAAACAGCATAGGAAGGGTCTAAAAATAAAGTGTAAATATAAGAATAAAAATTTGATTTTTCAGCGTTCATCGTTTGAAGAAACCACTTGCCGTCGCTAAAATTCTACAAGAAGCGCTTCACGCTTCGTTGAACTTTAGATCCGCCCACTGGCTTCATCACACGATGAACGCTGAAAAATCAATTTTCAATTCTTAAATGAGGTTATAGAAAATGTAATTTTTAAGATCCTCCGTAGTTTTTCAACATTGTAGGAGTAAAAAATACTCTTTAAGAGTAAACCCCTGTTTGGTAGCGTTTTGTCGTCCAAGGACGGAAGCGGAACTCACAAAAGTTGTTCCCCTCTGTGAAAAAATGGTGTGAGAAGTGGCTTCAGCAGTAAAACAGCTCTTGCAAGTAATCAAGTTAAGTTAATTTGATTGGCAGCATTTAGTGTCAGCGGATATGAGCATTGAAAATAAAAATTATAAGTGCACATATTCCAGCGTCTGTTAGCATAATAGTATGGTGTTTTCTTCTTTTCAATAGGAAAATAATTATTTTATCTGGTAGCATCCTACATTTAGGAAACAACCTCCAACTGAAGAACTTTTTAAGAGTAAGCGAAACTTCTAACAACAATGTATTTTGGCGATAGGACTGATACTGAACAATCGAAAACATCTTTAGAATACTAAGGACTTCTATGGTTAAGGCGTGAATTTTCCCCATGATTAAAAAGTTATACAGATTACTGATTTCTGCTTTGCATTTATGACTATGACATGTAACTTGCATGACAAATGAATTTAAACTGTTTGTGTCTATGTAAAGTACGTTAAACATACGTTGACGTTGACGTCATTGTTGAGATAAATTGTAAATAATCCTCAAACTGATCGTTGAAATAATGATTTATTGTATACATTTCACCCTATTTTGACTTACATTACTTACATAACAGACACCACTGGATAGATTGGACTATATGTATGTGACCTTGACCTCATTTCAAGGTCATGGTCCACAATATAATCCTTGAAGATCACAGTGCTACTGCTGACCATTCTTCTTCTTTGGCTTACTGAGTATCGTTCCCCCCCCCCCCCTCCGTGACCCAGCTTCCCACTCATATATATTATGTACTTGCATCGCATAAGTCTGCTGCATGAAGGAAATGCTGGGTCGCGGGGGGGAAAGTACTTGTACTTTAATTATAATGAAGCGTTCTATTTTGGCCGTTTTGACCGGAAGTGTAACTATGGATTTGCATGTTTAAATGCCAGTCAGGCGTAACAAGAAGAAAATCATTGCTTTGTATTGTGATATGCGTGTATTTAGCATGCATTTATGACAAAAATGTATGGAATGAATGACTAGTTTCAATACTTTTATTACCTCAAAAGATGAGGTATGCAAAAACCTTGAATTTAGGGTAGGTAGGGTCAGAATGGATTATCTCCCCATGTCTTTGGGTCTTAATCACAAATGATCTGATTTCATACGGTTTACATATTTGTGGAAGCTCTGCTAAGAAAAAATTGCACACTTTATACTTTTGAAAATTTGGACCTGTCGCGCCGGTCTAATGGGGAAAATCCTCGCCTTAATCATAGAAGTCCTTTATTGTTATTTTGGTTCCTACAGATGTAATTTCCCAAATCTTACCATAGCTATATGGAAACTAAAATAAACTAATCATACGGGCTAGCCTGTCTTAGCGTGTATTTGCCATATTCTGATCTTATGGTTGCTCATGGTTAACCTTACCGTCAAAGACCTCGGCGACGTCGTAGACACAGTCTGTATGGTATTCTATAGCACAGTCCGTTACCTCCAGTCGCAACACGTGAGTAATATTCTCTGCTTCTATCAGCCATTCACAATCCCAGTTACTGAAAAATAGTGCGAACTTGTTTACCAAAGTTAACTAACATTTCAAAGTATGGTATGTTCTCTGCAGGCACACGATGTTTAATCAACATTGATTCAATGTTGATTCAATATTTGGTTTAAACAATATTTTATTTATCAATTACAACATAAGTACATCAATATACAGTTTTATATATTCCAGGATCTGGCTGTAAGCTTTGAGCTTATAAATGCCATTTCCTGCCACATCACCAACAAACTACGGCATTTGTGAATGAGTGCTAACATTTATCTGTGACTTGATTCAATATTTATGCTCAATGGGTTATATGCACTTAAATGTTCTGTAACATAGAGAGCTCCATAACAAGTAAAAGATATTGAAGTTTAAATTAATGTTTCCTTCTCTATGCTATCGTGGGGAATTTAACAAAACAAAAAGATAAATAAATAAAACGGAAACTCAAAGAACAGTAATTTATTATAGACAGTATAGAAAGTAAAAAGATAGACAATGATCAGGAATTAATGCAGCTAGATCCGCAGTTCACGAAAGATACACATAGTTAACCGAATGAACAGCTCTGTTCCACACAGGTGATCATTCAGCTACCCCATTTAAAAACATCTGTTTTACCAATATTCTACAATTTAAAATCAGAAAACAAAATAGAAAGCAAAGTGGGCAGCTATACAGGTGATCCATATTGCTAGAAGACCATAGACAAGCAGACATAAGAAAATAAAACACTGAGATAGGCTACCACAATAGAAGTACCGCCTTGGAACGGTCAGTAATAGATTACTGAGAGGGATGTGATGGGGAAGGAACAGTTTTCCAGAATTCAAACCCTCGCCATCTGTTTATGCAGTGGTTCGAAATATTTAGTTAGATGTTTGGTCACGATGAAGATTTTCTGGGGCCGTATTTATAAAATGACTTAAGTCGTCGCTATGCTTCTGCTAAGGCTAAAATTCTATGTTGGAGATTCCCTACAACTATGAAATTTTCTCTGGAGGAACAGTCTTTGTAAGACTGTTCCTCCAGAACAAATTCCATAGTTGTAGGGAATCTCCTTCCTAGAAATTTAGCCTTAGCAACAGCATAGCAACAACTTAAGTCCTTTTATAAATACGGCCCCTGTTAAGTATATATGTATGACGGTTCTTTCGAAACTTGACTTTGGATAAATGCTAGGAAAGTCGTAAATCTAAAGACCTTTTGATAAAGGCATACTTCTAGACTCACTTTGGATAATTAGAAGGATAATTAGTAGAAGTAAACGTCTGGAATGTCTCATTGGCTGTCAACAGGAGTGGAGTTCCCGAACACTGGCAAGATACTGCAACGAGAAAATAATTCATTAACGTAAAATTTCTAAACATTGTGACAGATAAGACTTTGCAAGCGGTGCAGACCTAGAGCAGCAGTCATGATGGCTTTACTTGAAACAATAATAATAATATCCTGACTGACGATAATATCTTACTTTTGGTACCTAATACTGCTGGCCTTTCAAGAAAATTCAAATATGTACAAGTGTTTTGAACTCAGCTAAGGGATCTTAAACAGACGACTATAAGCTACCGCCGCAGCCCTAATGTAGGTGTTCTTCCGTTGCCTAACAACGGGCTTTGCAAGATAATAATGTTCCTGTAAACAATTAATCGAAAAGAAGGAAATATGCTTTAGAGGAATAAAGACCGTCTGATTCACTACTGATTATCATTTGTCTTAATCTCGGTCGTTTGCAGGACTTATTGGATGACCCTCGTACAGGCTTCGGTATCATTATATAGGAGAGCTACATTCCGCTTAAAATATACACTGTATCCCCTGAAATACGATTCTTTAGCTGTTTTACTTCATTCATTTATTCTTCTGTAAATGGTATAAGAGTCCAATAGGTACATAATATTGAATCGAGATTTAATAAACGTTGATTCAACGTTATCACGTTGAATCAACATTGATTCAATGTTAATTCAACGTTGTGTTTCTGCTGGGAGTCTAGTCTGTCGGGATTGTTCATACAATTGTCGCAATTTAGTCAGTGTATACTTCGTGAGCTACAAGAAATTCTCATTTTGTAACATAATCCCACCCAGTATACTATGGGTCCAATCGTCATTTGAGCAGCGACACGACAAAACCAATAAAGTGGTTGTGCGCCCATCGGAGACTCAGATCAGCCTGGGCATCCGCCCAGTCTGATCAGAGTCTTCGCTGTCCGCATGAAGGTAACTTAGACCCTTAGCTACCCTTTAAGCGCTTAGCGAAGAGCCTGATCTGACTGTGCGAAAGTCCAGACTGATCTGAGTCTTCGCTGGGCGAACAACCATATTGTTGGTTTTCTCGTATCGCGGATCATTTAAAGGTGTCTGGTGTATTTATTCTTATTTATTTATTTACTTGTTTTTATTATTATAATTATTATTATTATTATTATTATTATTGAACTAGCTGTAAATTTTATGCAAATTGTGTAGAGTGATCAGATCTTGGTCTGCACTATTTGCCTATTTATCTATGGAACGCTAGGCGATAATGGGTTAATAATTAATGTGAAATTAAGCAATGGCAATTTCAATTCGATCTCTAAACGCAGTACTCACTTCTCTTTTTGTAAATCATTTTGTTTTCCATTTTAACTTCGCTTTTTCAAATACATGTACATATACTTTATATATCATACACATATGTATATGACAAATATACAGAGGCGATCCTGACGGAGAAGCGTCAAAAACAACATGTACAGGACCTCACACAAGTGACCATTTTATATGAAATTTATCATCAAACAGGCCTTAAGAATTTTCGCAAATTTCATATTTGATGGCCACGAGTGTGAGATTCTGTTTTTTTATGACTGTTTCTCAATTTTTTTAACAATTTATGCCTCTATTTGGATTCCTTTCTCTTCTGTGTATGTCCATACTCTGTGCGTGCTCCTGCGTGGGCTAATATTTCTTATATCTTGGTGTTTTACTGCTACTACTTCTGACTTTAGCTTCAGCAACGTAAGCACCTGGCAGGCGCTCAATGTGCTGGTATACCATGTATCCCCACGAAGGCGCCTGTCATATCAAGTAGTATGAAAAAACGCTATGAGATAAGTTTCCTAAAAACTTGGTTAGATTAATCACACGGGTGGTAAAGTTTCAAATTGACCTCCGCGGAGGTCTAATGAAAAACAATTTGACTACATGCGCATGCTTGTATTACTACATGCTTACCCAAGTTTCATCGGCGGTCAATTTGAACACGATGAGAACAATTTGACTAATAGAGGTTAACGTGGAAAAATTCAATCAGCTAAAAAGAAGAAAATGCTTAATCTACTTTTCAGAAGATAGGTAGCAACGGATTGAAAGCATGTTTTCGTACTTCTAAAGAACATCAGATAATATTGCTCATGTAACATTGTCTTTTTTATCGTGAAATAGTAGCACAATAGTGCATTATATGTTTTCTTTTGTTGTAAAACCAGACCTGTGACACTGATTTGTTTGTAAATATAGCACGAACCGATTTTTTTCATCACATCCTTCGCAGGTCATCCTCAAGCGGCCGTAATGATGTTGTTTATTGTTTCATGTTGATTACCCGCATTTCTATGTAACGGCTACTTCAGGAGTGTAATCACCCCGCAGCGGGGGGAGCATGCGGGTATGTTTGCTTGATATCTTCTTATGGGTTCACTCTAAATTGTTTGAATATCGGTTTTCTTCTCTGCAAATATTAGTCTGGATGGGTTCGTTTTATTTTACAAACAAATGAGAGCCACAGGTCTGCTTTTACAACAAAGAAAGTGATAAAACACTATTGTACTACTATTTCACGATAAAAAAAGAGAATGTTGCATGAGCAATATTATCTGGTGTACTTAAGACGTATAAAATCATGCATTCAAATCATATGATATCTGGCTCCTGAAAATTCAGCACGAATTTTCTTCTTTTTTGCTGATTAAATTTTTCCATGTTTATCTCCATTAGTCAAATTGTTCTCATGGTGTTCAAATTGACCGCCGAGAAAAATTAGGTAAACATGTAGTAATACAAGCATGCATATTCTTGAAAGTATGTTTAGAACGAAGCTATACAACCTACGTGTCTTACTGCATCGGTAAGATTTCACAGAAAGCCTGCAAATGCACTCAAAAAGCCGATTTAACTGTGCAGGACTCCTTCCTAGTTTCGTTTTCGGTACTGAACCTGGAGGACAAAAGTAATTTAAAAAATACCGCTTCAACCTGCTCCATGTCATTTGGTCTCAATATACAACTGTAAAATATATATAGCATGACATTCTCCGATTTTTGGAATACCTTCTCTAGAGAGAAAAATCTTGTCTGAACCCTGTCAGTGAACCGCGAAAATTCATGACAGGATATATTCAAATTGCCTACCGGAAAATAGTCAAATTGTTTTTCAACAGACCTCCGCGGAGGTCAGTTTGAAACTTTACCACCTGTGAATCAGTCGAATGCTAATTAAAAAGCGTTGTCAGCACTGCAGTCTGAAAGCATATGCGCACTGTGCATGCCTTACGCAGTCTGTGCATATACAGGGTTCGAGGTTATAAAACTTGAGAATAATCTCAAACTCAAAATAAAGCACACTGATTGGCTGCTTCCGAGCATGTTCTCGGATGCAGCAAATCAGTGTGCTTTATTTTGAGTTTGAGAATGTACTCAAGTTTAATAACCTCTGGGCCTGGAAATAAACAAGACATGTATCTCCACTATGCAGCGTTAAGGTGTATGGTTTTGCCTCCATGTTTTTTCGGGTGTTTTTTTTTTTAAGAAACAATAGGGAAGCAACTTTCGTGACTTTTTCTTTGCACCCCTTAACGACGAAACCCTTCCAAATTAGGATCTACACTTGAAAGAAAGAATTTGCTCCTTAAGGAGCTTTCTGTTAAGAGTTGAGCCTTACAGAGAAAGGAAGCAAACATGAAAATGGCAAAGGTTGCTTCCCATGAATGTGTAGCCATTCACCTTAATGAAATTAATAACCTTCATCCCAATAAGGCATGGGTGAAGGTATGTCTGGTCCTATATAGTTTGCATACTCTTGTACGGTTTTCACGTGGGTAAAGGTATGTCATAGCCTGGTAGCCATAGGGGCGCTGGGGGGGGGGAGGGGTATAGGCCCACTGTATCTTAAGCACAGCATGTGAAAGGCGGGGCACATCTCTTTCCTTTTGCTGCTCTACCCTTCCCTAATTCGGAAAGGGTACCCATTTACTGCTGGGTTGACAGACAGAGTTTACCGATCGCCAGCTGACCCAATCCGGGATTCGAACTTGCGACCTTCTACACCATAAACAGCCTGAGAACTTATTGATTTCCATCACGCATATTTGTGATGGTTAACCCTGCACTTTAAGTTAACTGACATGATGGCTTACCATAATAGAATTACTGAAAGTTTTACCACAAGATGTCACTACATGTCCGAAGGATGAAATTTGATGCCAAGACATAACGTTGGGTTCTTCTGGTGTTATGGCTGACCATAACAAAACCAAAATTCCTCAAGTACTTGTCAACTGAGTTACTGGTGCAAAACCTTGAATATCTCAGTCAATTAGCATTTGCTGCAAACAAGCAAATAGGGCAGACAATTTTGATCGTAACAGAATAGAAAAAAAAGACAGCAAACATGTATTTTTCTTGGAAATAAAACGAGCAAAATACACACCAATATTTACCTAATTTTGACCATAATTCTGTAGAAATAACCAAAATAATGACTGTTTATACTGAGAATAATTAAGGGCTGGACAAAATATTAATTTCAAGTGTAGACAAGTCATACTGAACACTGTCAGCGGGTTAAATCGCCATCTTTAGTGAGTTGGACTGAAAACTGTAAGAGTTATGGCTGACCATCACAAATGTGTGTGATGGAAAACCGTTAGTCCCCAGACTGCTTAACATTCGACCTCGGCATCTTTCTCGTGACCTATATAAAAATAACAATTCTGGTTTCCATCACTAAACCGGGTCAATATTGACTCATTAAATATTAAACTGTTTATTGCATCCTTGATACATGTAATCCATCAGGTTGGTCAAAGTCCGTAGCTCCATTAGCAGATAAGTTCAATGCTGAGAGAAAGCTATCGATTAATTAATGGATGGACTAATTAATATGATATGTACATGTACCCATACATTTGAGCCGCGACGCAAGAAAACCAAATATTTGAGCCACGACACGACAAAACCAACAATGTGGTTGTGCGCCCAGCGCAGACTCAGATCAGCCTGGGCATCCGCCCAGTCTGATCAGAATCTTCGCTGTCCGCATAGAGGTAGCTTAGACCCTTAGCTACCCTTTAAGCGCTCAGCGAAGAGTCTGATCGGACTGGGCGGATGCCCAGGCTGAGCTGAGTCTGTGATGGGCGCACAACCACATTGTTGGTTTTGTCGTGTCGCGGCTCATTTGTATTTGAAAAGATCCACTCCTTACTGTTCAAAAATCCATTCCAGTCCATTTATAGACCGATCTTCAATGCGCTCAAAGCCAGTTCGATAATCGGATTGACGTTGACCGGATAAAAACTTTACCTAAACTGACTGCCATGCATTTTATCTTGACTTTTTTTGATGATACATTTGCCCATGTTCCTCCTTTCGAATGTGTTCTTGGGTCTTGAAGGAACTCTTTTACATATTAATTTGGCTTCACTGCAGCTGGTGTTGTGTCGTGTGGCGGCCGTAAAACGTCTCCCCGTACATCATCCATAATGCAGATTATATTTTATTTTTGTTCTTTTAAGATCAGAGGATATTCTCTGAGAAATTAGAAATGTTTTATTGGTTTAGACTTGTATTCTAGGTCACCTCTTTTTATTCATTAGGACCAATTTTTGATTTTTTCAGTCTTTGAATTGACTGCCTCATAAAAATGAAGAAATTACAGTATGTTTTCTCTGGATTTCGTCGCCACATCATGTCAGGGTCACTGATGAGGCTTGATTAGCCGAAACTTCGAAGTATTGTCCGAGTTTCTTCTTTCGAATTTGTTCTCAGGTCTTGAAGGAACTTTTTTAGATTTCAGTGCGCTTGTGTGATGACGGCAACAGCCTGCGTCCGACCGATGACGGTTTATATTCATTCTATTAAAACATGAATGTGATGTGAAAGTTAAACTCAGTCTTCTTTTTTTACCTGAAGGAAAAGCTATGGGGTAATAGTCGGTTTTAAGAACGAGTATATGCACCTACATACATACATACATACATACATACATACATACAGTATGGTAACATGTGGTTATCGGTCTGGGCTGATTCTAGATGTCATGTGTATGAATTCGGCCGCTTTCTCGATTCTCTTCACTCATCATCCTCAACTCTCACCCTATTGCCCGAAAAAAAACTGAAATACTTGTGAAGAGGCTGTTTCATCGCTAATGTGTAAGTTATATACTACTATTGGCGTTACAGAATGTTGGCATACAACGCTAAAACGTGACTTTTTTTTTTGCATCGACGTTGATGCAACGTTTTGATGTCATGTACTAAAATATCATCTCACTAAAGCTAATTCAAGAGAGATATTTGCTTGTCAGCTCTGAAATATACTGGACAAAAAAAGTTAGGGATCAAACATTAGACTGAAATTTTTATATTGAAAAAAGTAATTTTCAAAAAATCGTTTTCTTCTGTTGAATACATCTAACAATGCTGCACAAGACTGCATGGCACATATTGGAATCTGGTCACGTGACACACCAGCAGAAATGAATAAACAGACCTACCCTGAAAATCAAAGTGAAAACCGACATTAACGCAAGACTGAATGTCCATTGTTTTTGGCTTTATCCATGCAAAATCATTTTCAGTTCTCAGTGTGACCGCTAAGGGCCTGAATAACTGTATGAAAGACACTCGGTATGCTTCTGGTAAATTACGAGAGGCCCATTTAGGGACTCGTTTGCCATTTTTCACGAAAGGCCTGCATGAGATCTCCTTGAGTTTCAGGAAGTCTCTCGTGATCAGGATTGGCGGTGTAACATGTCCAAAGAATGCTCAATCGGATTTGAAACTTGTGATCAGATTGCCATGTCAGTGCGGGCGACTGTTTCTGTCGCTAGGTACTGGTCCACCACATTTGCCCTGTGATTCGCTGATGTCATCGCCAAAAACTTCAGCAAACGGTCTTGTAATTGGATAAAGCTTGTCATTCCTACCTCGAACACCAATCAGAGCGCCTCTGTCTGGCATGCGCAAGTCCACACAGCTTCAAATCCAGATGCCGCACCATACCTTTACCCACCCTCCTCGAGACATGTCACATTCCGCAACAAGATTTAATTCTTAGGCTACTGGAAGTGTACCTGGCAGGCGTCACACCCTTCTCCCATCATCGTGGATCTCTACATACAAATCTGGACTCATCTGTGAAAAGAACATAGGTCCAGTGACCCTGCTGCCAATTTGTGTCACTTTTTGCCGACTTTCGCCTCGCATTTCTATGGAATGGCATCTATCCTGACCTGATTACCAGCATGCAAGTGCGGAAATTAGCTGTGTCAAGTCCGTTTCTAATCGTTTTCGCTGAAATTTGCCGACTAAAGAATTTAATGGATAAACAATGCGCATCCTCACAGTGTTATTGTGATGAACCAATAGCTTGGGACAGAGACCATCGTCCGTATGGACAAGTCTAGGTGATCGCAAGTTTTAAATCTGATTTAAATGCTTGACAGATGTTACAAATCACCAATTCTAATCACCAGGAATCTTCAGGAAACTCCTGGAGGGCTAATTCGGACCTTTCATGAAAAATGGCAAAAAAGTCCCCAAATGAGCCTCCAGCACTTTACCATAAGAACACCGAGTAGCTGTCATGCAGTAATTCAGACTCCCACAGATATCGACGAGCACTGGCAATGGTTTTGCATGAATAAAGCCAAGAATCACGGACATTCAATTTTGTGGGGATGCCAATCTCACTTCAGTTTTAGGGGTATATCTGCTTATTTGTTTCTACTGGTGTGCCATGTGATTCGATTCCAATATTTTTCATGCAGTTCTGCGCCGCTTCGACAACTGTATTGAACAGAAGAAAATTATTTTTGGATAATTTATTATTCATGATTTAAGCTTCAGTCAAATATTTGATCCCTAACTTTTTTTGTCCAGTATAGTACAAAATGACTATTAGCCTTTGAATTAAGGTAAAAAAATGCGGTAAAACATATTTATAACAAAAAACAAGAGGGCCATGAGGCCCTGTATCGCTCACCTGAACAATTGGCAAAGTGGCTTTTTCTTATGTTTTGAAATTGTCTAATTATGAGTCTTGGGTCAAAAGTCAAAGAATGACCATGACCTATTGTACTCATAAATCTTCATGTACTCATTAAGGCAACAATATATACCATTTTTTAGGCAAAACTTTCCATGAAATCTTATGTTCTAGCATTTTCCCATATTTGACCTTGCTGTAAAAAAGGTCAAGGTCAACCAAGGTCATAATTTGAACAATCTTGATAGTACTGGAGTACCCAACGCTACATACATGTACCAAGTTTCAAGGCCATTGATCAATTGGTTCTGGAGAAAAAGATTTTGAAAGTTTTTACCATATATGGTCATGGTGGCCATGTTGGTCATGTAACCAGACCATTTGAAGAAATTTTCATTTCCTCGACCCCTGAAGGCTCTATTTAATATTTGGTTACAATTGGCGCATTGGCTTTTAAGGAGAAGTTTGAAATTGTCAAACTGTTCTGAGAATTCAGGGTCAAAGGTCAAAGAACGACCTTGACCTCTTGTACTCATGAATCTTGATGTACACATTAAGATGACTGTATTTACCAATTTTTAGGCCTAAATCTTCAAAACTTTCCATGAAATCTTATGTTCTAGCATTTTCCCATATTTGACCTTGCTGTTAAATGGCCGAGGTCACCCCAAGGTCATCATTTTGAACACTCTTGATAGTACTGGAGTACCCAATGCTACATACCAAGTTTCAAGGCCATCGGTCAATTGGTTCTGGAGAAGAAGATTTTTTTAGGTTTTTACCATATATGGGCATGGCGGCCATGTTGGTCATGTGACCTGAACCGTTTGAACAAATTTTCATTCCCTCAACCCCTGAAGGCTCTATATGAAATTTGGTTACAACTGGCCCTGTGGTTTATGAGAATATTGTTTGAAATTGTCAAAATATGAGAGTTCAGGGTCAAAGGTCAAAGAATGACCTTGACCTCTTGTTCTCACAAATCTTCATTGTACTCATTAAAGATGACTGCATATACCAATTTTTAGACCTTAATCATCAAAACTTTCAATGAAATCTTATGTTCTAGCATTTTCCCATATTTGACCTTGTCGTAAAAAGGTCAAGGTCAACCAAAGGTCATAATTTGAACAATCTTGATAGTACTTGAGTACCCAATGCTACATACCAAGTTTCAAGGCCATCGGTCAATTGGTTCTGGAGAAGAAGATTTTTCAAGGTTTTTACCATATATGGGCATTGGCGGCCATGCTGGTCATGTGACCTGGACTGTATGGATAAATTTTCGTTCCCTCAACCCCTTAAGGCTCTATATGAAATTTGGTTACAATTGGCCCAGTGGCTGTTGAGAAGATTGTTTGAAATTGTCAAAATATGAGAGTTCTGGGTCAAAGGTCAAAGAATGACCTTGACCTTTTGTACTCATAAATCTTCATGTACTCATTAAGATGACTGTAGATATCGATTTTTAGCCCAAAATCTTTAACAGTTTTCAAGATATTTTATGTTCTAGCGTTTTCCCATATAAAAGCACAAGGAAGCAAATTTGACCTTGCCGTAAAAAAGGTCAAGGTCAACCCAAGGTAATAATTTGAACAATCTTGGTAGTACTCGTGTACCCGATGCTACATACCAAGTTTCAAGGCCATCGGCCTATTGGTTCTGGAGAAGAAGATTTTTTTAGGTTTTTACCATATATGGGCATGGCGGCCATGTTGGTCATGTGACCAGGAAGGTTTGAACAACTTTTCGTTCCCCCTTCCTCTGGAGGCCATATATGAAATTTGGTTACAATTGGCCCAGCGGTTTCAGAGGAGAAGTTGTTTGAAATTGTGGACGGACGGACGGACGGACGGACGGACGACGGACGACGGACGACGACGGACGACGGAGCCTTACCATCCTATAAGCTCCCCCGGAGCCGCTGGCTCAGGTGAGCTAAAAATGTACATAACAAATCTGAAAGAAACACGGACGAAACAACTCCAATCACGTGCACAACTGAGAAAATTACCTGGGAATCATCACGTGATCGCAACAGCTAGTTTTAATTTCTCATTGGCTTACTATTTTTTTTTTTAATTTGGATTTTTTTTCTAATTTGCATATATGTTTAAACTCATAGTTGCTTTAAACCAAAAACACTTTTATAAACAGTACGAACTGTCAACTAGGATTTAGATTTGATAATAAAGTATATAACAAAATCCAGTTAAAAAGTTTTATTTGCAAAAGGTGAAACGGCCAGGGAGTATATATTTCATTACTGCGACACTTACCAATATGAAGGACATCCAACATAAGAGCAAGAAAGGCTGTTACCCGGATGAAAGTGTCATTGTTCACAGAAAATCTCATGTTGTAAATGTCTCATCTAGCTTCTATAATTAGCTCCCTGAAAGAAAAAATTATTTATGTCAAGAAATATCAGATGCCCCGGTCAGTGCCCATTGATCAAAAGGGCACATGCTACCACGTCGGTATAGAGCCGGCTTGTATCGGAAAGCAGTGCAAGTGTATGATATACCTTACCTATATACTCTGTGACGTATTTAAAAACATATATCAGTATAAACAGGTCCTATATTACTGAAACAGTTTCGGAAACAGTGGCATAGAATGCGCTCTCTGAGTTTTGAAACAGATTCACTTACGTCTTGTACGTTTCGGATACAAATGAAATAAAATCTGAACTAAGAACTTAGAATCATACCAAATGGAGTAAAATTAATTCCTTAATAAATTCATTAAAATAGTCATTTTAACGTTTTAATGCTATTTACCGTTAACTGTAAATGGCCAAAAATGTTAAAATGGCTATTTACATTTAACTGTCAATAGCCATTTTAACTTTTTTTTGGGCTATTTACAGCAGAAAACGTAAAAACGGTTATTTACAGTTGACTGTCATTAGCCATTTTAGCTTCTTTTTTTTATTTCTTTTTTTTATTTTTTATTTTTTTTTTTTTTTTTTTGGCTATTTACAGCCAAAACATTAAAATGGCTATTTAGACGTAACTGTAAAAAAGCCACTCCGTAAATTTATATACAAAATGGACAAGAGAACGGAAAATATAGCGTAATCTATCTTTCAGTCTAATGGTCATGTACTTCCAGAAGGTAAAGGAAAGTTTACACGGCTACACATGTTGTATGGCACGTGTCTTGCAACACGTGTTGCCGTGTAAGTTCCCCAAAAGCATATGGATTCAAGATACAGGTCTGTTGCATACAACCTGTCTTATCGTCTAAACATGACATAATGGTTGCAAGAAACATGTAAAGGTAAAGGTAAAGGTTTCCCATAGCCTAATAGCTGTAGGGGCAGTGGGGGTTAGAGACCCACTGTATCTTGGGCACAGCTGAAGAAAGGTGGAGCCCATCCCTCTCCTTTCGCTGCCTTATTCTTCCCTGATTCGAAAAAGGTACCCATTTACTGCTGGGTAGACAGAGAGAGTTTTCCAGTCATCGTATGGCGACAGTGAGCCGCGAACTCACGATCTTACGGTGACTTTCTGCACAATAGCCGAGCCACTCTAACCACTCGACTACGGCGCCTCTCTAAGAAACATGTGTTGCTGTATAAACCCACTTTAAGAGCCAGCTCAGTCCTTAAAGCGACTGCAAAACAACATTAACAAAAGTCTATTGACAAACTTTATATATACTATGACGAACATTATACGGGACAATTATGTGCTATGAGGATATTTAAATACTGAACGTCATTGATCTGAAGTGGACAGAAAATATTTGCTTTGAGAAAGTATGGTCTCAGGCAATAAACACACGGAAACAATCGTAAACTTTAGGGTTTTGTACCTATGTATATTTTGCGAAATGGCTGTTATATTTGCCTTACTGGCAGTATATATCAGCCATTTCGTGTACATGAAAATATGTTGAGCAAATCTGGCTGTGTACATTTCATCGCTTTCTTTACTCTCATCGTTGCTGTCTGGATGGGGTTTACTGATTAGAGAATAATGGCCATTTTTATACTGATGAGAGAAACATTAGTAAAACAAATAGTGATTAGAGAAAAATGAGGGCTTATAGAATAATGAAAAATTAGAAAATTTTAAAGAATAGCAGAAAAAAATGGGAAAAATGATTAATGAGAAATAAGAATATAAAGAATAAGCTTTAAAAATATAGAATAAGCATAAAAATTAAAAATGTCGACGTTGAAACAATACTATTTTTTTAAAGAATAAGCAAAAATTTCAACGAAAGCGAATGATTAGAGAATTCCAGACCCCCTCCCACACCCCGCCTTCAAATCCAGACCCTCTATTATGGCACAGATGAATGTGTCTGGAATCAGAGCTGGTGCGCTCACGTTTGTAGTCACTGCCTTTGCGGTCTTTCCAGACAACGCAAAATGCTCCTGCTGATAAGGCATTTATTCTCTACTGTAGAGAGCATACTCGGTTTAATTAAGAGCTGTTCTATATGGCCATGTTGTGTCTGTTATCTGCGTGAGATGATGAAATAGCAGTTTGACTGGATTGTTGCATAACAGGATTAAACAATAAACAAGATTATTTGTCTTCTTTTTTTTTTTTTCTTTTTTTTTCTTTAATTTGGGAGTGGGGTTATTGGGTATCATAATTTAAGTCTTTAACAAACCAGTTCTTTCAGGTTTCTCAGCTGCTCAACTCAGTGCAAAGTAATGTGAGTCTGTTTATCGGATCATATAAATCCCCTGGAAGAAGGTGAAAAAATGGTGATCAATTTATACGAAACTGAAAAACGAGCTTCCTGCGAGTTAAATTAACGTTATATCAAACGTACATAAGTTTAAAATTCTGTTTATCACATTTGGGGTTGTGTCAGGCCTAGAAGTTTCAATTTTACGAGTTTAAGTAACATTATGCGGTCGTACTATGTGATATGTATGGGATGAATCCAACAAAATTCATATGATTTGTGCACATTCGATAGAAAACGATGCATGTATGCAGCCTGGGAAGGGGCCCTTTGTTCACAACTTGTAAAAATGAAGCGTTTATTATATACATGTATGCTACAGAGTCATCTCATGACACCGTTAAAACATCAGGCCCCGAGGTTATAAAACTTTTTTCGTGCTCAACTCAGCTGAGCATGAAATTTTCTCTGCTGATAAATAGGAAAATGCCAACTTATGTTGGCATTTCCATATATATATAAGCAGAGAAATTTTCATGCTCAGCTAAACTGAGCAGGAAAACAACTGTATTTATCAGTAATTTGCTATTTATTGGAAGGTGAAATTTCATGCTCAGCTGAGTTGAGCACGAAAAAAGTTTTACAACCTCGGGGCCTGGGCGTTTATGCTTTCTCTGACCTAAGTCAGTATTGCACGCCATTCACACACGGAACATGTTGACTCGAAACGGTAGTAGAGATTTTTTTCCGTGTAGACAGAAAAGAGTTATGTTACAAGCAATACAAATGGAACTTGTGGCAATAAAGGCAGATCTCACTTACTAATGAAAACTAAATATTCCAACACAACGCTGCTCCGAGGACACAACAGGCAGGTTTTGTCACAGACCCTTTTCATTTTCAAATATATCCAAAATACATTCCGTAAGTTTTACACTGCATGTAACAATTTTTATATTTTAGCCATTTTGGCAATATTAGTGGGATTAGCGAAGCTAAACTTTCGACCCAGTACGAGCCGCGCTATTAGAAAATTTGTCTTATACCAAACGGTAAAAAGCCGAAACAGATTAACTTGAGCGGCCCGGTAGACTTAGTTCATCATGTGTAGCAATAGACACTGATCAGGAAAATCACTAATCACTACTGACAATGAGACAAATAATACAAATATATATACATGTACCACAACACTAGGAATTGTAACTTACAGCGTGCTGTAAGTTACCATTCCTAGTGTAGCGATATCTATATATATTACTTTTGCGCAAATTGTCAATTTACTTATAGTTATCCAACAAAAGATTAAAACCCGATTTCTAATTGTTATAAATCCGAAGCAAGATTAAATTTTGTTATTGGTCATAGGCGAGAGTGTGTAATCCGAGTAATAAACAACTGGTTTAAATCGTCCCTCGGTCGTGTCGTGTTGATTTTTAGAAGGTGCGCAAGCATACCACACAAAATAGATCCCTTGGATGTTTTTTAATTCGTATGGTAGTCTGTGAAACTTGAAATACTGGCTAATTTCATTACCACTTTCACGCCATTCTTCATCTGTGCGATTTTATATTAACCATTTAGTTCAATAAAAATCTCAAAGAGTTCCTTCAAGAGCAGAGAATACATTCAGAAGAAGGAACATGGGCCAAGCTACATAGTTCAAGCATTCATTTATTATAACAACTAAAGTAGATTAGAAATGATTTATTATTGTTATTTTTTGTCTGTATAACTGTTAAACTGAACCCTAAAACCTTCATGACATTCTGCAATGGGAAAAAAGTTTAAAAGCATCCATTACACGTATAAAGTTTAACGCCAACTTTAACTTTATAAAGGTTAGAACAGACCAACTTTAAGTAAAAAGAATATAATCAGTATTTTCTTGTACAAAGGTCTCAACTGAAGCCTTTCGAGCCGAGCTCTAAATAAATGTTTATGGCTTTCAGTGACGATAAAGTTTAAAGTCACTTATATAACGAATAATGATAATATCTACAAAAATAACAATAATAAAATGAAAGTAAAAGCAGAGAGTCGCCAGCCAAAATCGCGACACGTCCGGCTGAAAAGGGACGGAGAAGCAGATGTCCCATAAAAAAATTCTTTTTTTTTAGTATGGTCAAACAGCACCAACAATTCCTAAGACTTTGGGACATACATGACCTGATTCTATAGTATATGTACAAGTACGATGAATATTGGTACCTCCAGAAAGTACACGTGTATGTGAAGTGAGTATACAGTGTACTAATGGTATTATCGTCTTTGTAAGCCATGCCCTGTAAAACGCAATATCACTTAATACACTTACTCCTTACTTTGTTCAAATCTGTGTTAATCTTTCATTAATTTACCAAACCGTTTATAAACGAAAACTTTTTATCCCCGCCGAAGGCGGATGGATACAGCTTTCTCCATGCCCGTCCGTCCGTCTGTCTGTCCGTCCTTCTATCTGTCCGTCCTTCCGTCCGTCCGTCCGGAGCCATAACTAAGTAACCACTGCACAGAATATAGATACATATCACTATAACACGCTGATGCACGTGAAGTTTCATCAGACTGGCTTCAGTAGTGCATGAGTTATTGCCCTTGACTTGACATAAAAATAAATAAAATGAGCCATAACTAGGTAACCAATGAGCGAAACTTCATGAACGTAAATAAAATATGAGCCACGACACGAGAAAACCAACAATGTGGTTGTGCGACCAGCGCAGACTCAGATAAGCCTGGGCATCCGCCCAGTCTGATCAGAGTCTTCGCTGTCCGCAAGGAGGTAGATCAGTCCATCAGCTACCCTTTGAGCACTTAGCAAAGTATCTGACCAGACTGGGTGGATGCCCATGCTGATCTGAGTCTGCACAGGACGCACAACCACATTGTTGGTTTTCTCGTGTCGCGGCTCAATGTATTATCAAAAGCGGTTATGCACATAAAATTTCATCGGAATGGTATCAGTAGGGCATGAGTTATTGTCCTTGAATCAATTTAAATTTGACAAATTCAGCCATAACAAAGTAGTCAAATAATAGAATTCTGTGAAACTTATATTGAATATGTATCACCATAACACAATGGTACACCTACGTTTTGTCAGAATTTCTTCAGTAGGTAATGAGTTATTGCCCTTGAATTGGTTTAAAAATCAATAAATTGAGTCATAATTTAGTAACCAATGAATGGAATTTCATCAAACTTAGAATAATTATGTATTATCATGACACAGCAGTGCACATTACGTTTAGTTATAATTGCATCAGAAGTGCATGATTTAATTCCATTGAATTGATTTAAAATCCACAAATTAGCCATAACTAAGGTACCGATGAACAAAATTTTTTAAAACATAAGTAAAAATGTATTATCATAATGCAGTGATGCTGAGGCAAGTCTTTAAGAATGGCTTCAGCTTATGCCTCACTTATGCCAGAGTTACTGCCCTTGATTTGACTTACAATCCAGCCGTAACTAAGTAACCAGTGAACGAATTTATATGAAACTTGAAATAGCCCATAAAAAATCAGGGCCATTTCGGCGGGGGTTATAAATTCACCGAATTGGCTTGTTTAATTTTCAAATTTATATAAAGATCTGAGCGGTTAACACTCTGGGCAAGTTGGCCAAAGCATCGTTGGCTAAACAGACCCGTTAATCAATGATTCATTAGTCTTCTAGTACTTTTATGTAATTTATATTTTTCGAATATCCTGATATTGCCCAAAGACATCCATGAGTGTATGCTTGTTAGTATCTGTGTCTCAAAGGCTTTCGTCTTCGTTTTTTTTTTTTTTTTTTTTTTTGTTTTTTTCTAGTTAATTATCACAACGATCGCTAAATATGCCTTGCTGATGTATCAGTCCCAAGATACATTTTACAAGAATATATTAACAGTGTCTCCATGGGAAACAATTTTGGCGCCTTGAGGACTGTTCAGAAAATCCTGTCACTCACTTTATACTCCAACTCCATATTCTCGCGGCAATCACATTCTTGCGGTAGTGCAATATGAAAGCTCTCAGGCACACATGTCTCCTTATTTTTACATTGTCTTTCGGGCTTCAGGAATACAAATTATAAAAGCGCATAAGATTTCAGTTCTGTCTCTTTTTGAAGATTTTGTGACTTCTGAAAGCCAAAATGGAGAAAAATCACCAAGGGTGGTAACATGGAACACCCCAGGATGATAAACAAGGCAATAAAATAGAAAATAATTGTCCGATCATGTTATTTCTTGCTTTGTTTGATTTAAGTACTCGTATGGTTATACTTAATATTTTAAATAAGGAAATATTTCTGCTTGCATTTAATTTGCTTTTGTTGAGGCAAATATCCATATACCGTGAGAATATGGAGTCGGTATTTCTGCCTTTGGGGTAGTACTGTGCGCACATAAAATATGAAACTCACCAGAAGGTAGAAAAACAAAAAAATGCTTTGAGGTTAAGATGAAACACTAGAGGGCTCAACTACATATAGCATGTTGGATTGTTGGTTTGCTTGAATCTTATGTCAGTCTATATCCCGGTAACCAGCACTGAAATGCATATGAACGCCACACTATCAAAAAGCATTGACATACTAAAGATAATTTAGGAGTCGTCAAAGAAAAATTTATAACCTGCTTCAAACGAGAGGTACTATCACTCTACTGGCAAGCCATTTAGATTGCGCATTTTACCGACTATAAATTCATAGATGTACCTATCATGGTTCTGCTGAAAACTCTTCATGTACAGATATACATATTACGAAATGAACTTATAGACAATTAAGTTCGGTCGATGCGGCAAGAATGTGCACCTGAAACATGCAAACATTTAGTTGAAACAATTACTGTTTATTTTCGAAATCTCAATCATTGATATCTAAAAGGAGCTTCTCATATCAAAGACTATAGTTTGGACACATTATCTATTTTTGACATTTCAACCCGCTCTTTTAAACCACTGGAAACTCAAATTTTCTTGGAGAAGAAAATTTACTTTGATATCAGCAGTTTGACTCGCATGAACTTTGAACTTGAGATATAGACAATTGACTTTAGTTCCACTTCCAAACATTATTTATATCTGTTCCTCTGATATGCTGACCAACAACTATAAAGATCCATTCTTATAAGTACAATAATATACCCTTTGTTGCTCATATGAATGCTATTATAACTTATAAAGATATACTGCTTAAGTGATTTATAAGCAGGAATGTGCAGCTGCTCTTTGACAAGAAGTGCAGCCAGTGGTATGGAACGATGCATACAAGGGAGTTGATTTGATTAGATAAGTTTTGATGTAAAATATTTAACATCAGCTTAAAGGAGAGGTCCAGGCTTTTTACTGATGTATTATCATGTTATCCTACTATATCTCAGAACAGAGATATGAGACGAGTAAGAGAATATTATGCACGACCCTCGTATCCCATGACGACAAGCAGTTTGTAACAATTTTGCATCTAAGAATCGAACCCGTATTTTCGCGCCTGTAAAAAGTTTATAAAGTTCCCAGGGGCCGTATTCATAAAGCTACTTAAGTCGTTGCTATGCTGTTGCTAAGGCTAAATATCTATAAAGGAGATTCCATACAACTATGAAATTTGTTCTAGAGGAACAGTCTTTGTAAGACTGTTCCTCCAGAGCAAATTTCATAGTTGTAGGGAATCTCCTTCTAAGAAATTTAGCCTTAGCAACAGCATAGCAACGACTTAAGTTGTTTTATGAATACGGCCCCAGAAGGCACACAAGGCTGAGGCAATGTTATTTCAACGTTGTATGTCTGCAGGGGAGTCGGCAAGACATTTTTTATCGGGCTGAATGGGGCCGCCAACAAATCGAGCAGTGAAAAAAATCTGAAAAGAAATACAAGAAAAAAGACTATCAATCATCTGGTAAACCACTAGTAATTTTAGCATCTCTCCTTTTTACCAGTCTTATGATTTATAGTTCCGTCTCGGTTCCAGTCTTAGTCTTAGTCCAATTAGAACAAATTCAACGTCGTTTACTGGGTCAACTTAGTAAGATGCTTTTCGAACCCAAATTGGTATGGTTTTTGTCTGCATAGATCTAATGAGTTCAACTGCATATCAGTTTCATATAATATTATGTCTCGCCTGCGACTAGCAGAAAAAGTAAGGAGGATTATTTTTTTCAGGAACTGACACAATTCAATCCCAGATCCAACCCAAGACACCATGTGGGAAAGAGACAACACAAAATCAGTACCACCAAAGACAACAAGATGGATGGGCTCCGCCTTTCATCTGCTGTGCTCAAGATACAGTGGGTCTCTAACCCCAACTGCCCCTTCGGCTATTAGGCTATGGGAAACATTTACCTTTTGAAGACAACACCAGCGGCAGCCATGTGAACAGCCATTTCCCATGTAGGTGGACACCGGGCTAGCCTGAACATCACAAACAATATATCAATAACAGACATAGTAACGAACAACACATAAAACAAGACACAGATATTACTTTTCCGGTTTCGTCGCTATTGTCGTCGTCGTCAGCGGCGGCGTAAACTTTGTTTTGTAAACTTTCTAATTTAGCTCTGTTTTGTGACAAAGCACTGACAGGCGTAATATCACAGTCCGCGGAATTCTTGTTTAAATGACCGTAAAACATCAGAATCATCCATACTACAATTGCAGCAGTAACAACAATACTTTTAAACATAAAACCACATACAACAACAACTGTTACATATTGACAGAAATAGCGCTGTAAACAGTTACTTAGTTACTTAAGTATGTCAAATAGAGAACCGAAAAGGCTGACATAAAAGAAAAGAAAATACGGAGAGAGAAAAGGGGAGGCTGAATATTTAAGACACTGATGGAATACTGTCCTTGTTGTAATTTATTATATACCTACAAGAAGACATGTATCCTGTTTGTACTTACATTTTCCAGCGTGGAGCAACACGTACTTGTAACAATTTCAATGGTACTGGAATTCTTTTTGTCGGGTCATGATTATAGGGACGGAGGCTCTTCATTTTCACTATCAGTAAAGAATATATACTGTAAGCATTTTCCTGACAACGCGTTTAAGTGTCTGACAATGATCTTTTTCTACGGTCGCATCACAACCACGGAGACTGAAAAAGCCAACGTCTACTGTTACTCCATATAATCATGATGTCTTGTTTTATTTTCCGAACACAACCACTGACACAGTGTCATCTCTTGTCCATTATCAACGTACATGTAGAATATACAACGCAAATTTTCCGATCAAAGAGTTTAAAGTGCCACAATTTCCTTCTAAATTCTTATCACGTACATAGAACTGCATGCAAATTATTGATCTGTCTGTTAGACACCGTGACGGTCATAAATATTGCGACAAACGCTTTTTAGCAATCAGTGTAGACCCAGATCAGACGGCTCCTTCGGAGTAGTCTGATCTGGGTCTACGCTGTTTGCCTTCGGAAACGTTATAGGAAAATCGAATCGATTTTTTCTTTTTTATTTTCATAATAATTATAAATAACTTGTTCAATTGTCCCTATATTTTGCATTGCTGATTTGGCTTCGCCTTTCTAACTACCTTACAATAATTTCTACTTAGTTTCATAACATATTTCCACCACCGCAGCCATTCTCAGTTGTTTACGTACATCCGCCAGTCAGCGAAATGTGACATTGATTTTTCCTAGTAAACATTTGTTATTGCTGGCCGTTAGCTTTATTAATTATTAATTAAGATCGGGTTACAAGAGTGGATTACTCTGACATATTTATATTGACCTCATTAAGCATCACAGAAGCTGCAAATATACAGAAATATGACATTTTAGAAGTCTAACGACTAAATTATTTACGCGCAATAGGCGAGTTTATGTGATTATGCTTTTCTTTCAAATTGTTTTTGTAGAACAGAGTTTTTTTGTTTCTTTTTTTTTTTTGGGGGGGGGGGGGGGGGGGGGGAGGAGGGTCTTTTTTAACAAAAAAATTAAAAGGGTAAACACAACATACGTTTCAGAAGATAACCATGGAATAAAAAAATAGCTAAACCGTCAAAATATACCTGTTTTCAAAATACATCTTATCACTCTGTGCAACAAAGAGATGCGGAAAAAATAGAGGAGTATAAAATTTCGATTAGGCTATTTGTAATTTTGTAAACGGAACGGATCAACCATTGGACACAAAACGGAAACCTTTCCAATACGACATATTTAGTAAAAATTTTCTGTTCCGTTACGTGCCGCAAAATACCACTAGCCTTCGATTAATAGAGGCCCAAACCCTTAAGCCCAGTGACCCTTAATAAATATATTGCCTGACTGCTTCAATTCAGCCTACCCTGAGAAACACAAGGCAAACAAGGCGGCATGCAATTATTAGTTCCATTTTCTAAACGTTGAATCAAGGTCATGGCGTTGTAGGAACGCTGTTTCAAACGTCAGCGTGCCCACTGGGATAGAGTGTCTGACTAGATATTTACCCGACTGAGGAAGCAAACAGAAAACATCGAAAACAGGAAAGCACAGTCCAGTCCCTCTGCTGCGTCCATGCTGCAAAGACCAATAATTCAAGGCCCCATTGCACTATCGTGGTTAAACATTCTGGGATTGATCGGGTCGGGCGATGGTGCTTGTTTTTTGTCAGTACTGGGGCGCCCTACTAATTTGACTAGTAATAGGGCAAGGGCTCGTCTGTCATTTCTCTTTTATTTCTACCGCTCTCTCTAAGACGGCCCGATATAGACTGAAATATTGTCTGTAAAGGCCGTTAAACCCAAAACAACCAACCAACGAAATGGCAAACATTCATGAAATATTTTATCGTGAGCTATCGCTGCAAATTCTCACTACAGCTTCGAGATGATAAAAGACCGTACAAACTATAAACAAACAAAACATCCTTGGATTTCATATGAAACGGTTTTGAAAATTCTTTTGGGACATGTTAGTTGGCAAGATGTACTTTTTATATCATAAATCTGACTAAAATGGTAAAATACAATGTAAAGACCCCATTAAATGTCTGCTTTCGTTTATATAGCATCAATCGGCGGGGAAGCTGTGGAGCAATGTAATTTTTCAAAAACATGTTCTCCCTTCTATTTTGCCATGTATATGACTCAGTTTATGTACATCAACCCAGAATTGGGTTTAAACAATATTTGATTCAAAGATTTTATACATACATATGAATAATACAGTGAAGCAATACAGGATCTGACAGTAAGGGTAACGCTTATATGTAAGTCATCACCCACAATTTATTAACAAATGTGAGGGTTGAACCGCCTTCCATAATGATTTGTGTTTAGACGTTTTACCACTTATAGGACTATGAGGACTTTAAACCTAAAAAGGAAAAAAAAATGAACAGAGCTAACTAAAGTGTTTGACCTAATAAAGGAAGGTAATTGTTGTCTCATTTTACATAACTGTTAATTTTTGAAATACGATAGCTATAGGAAAGAAATTAAAGCTAAATGACGAAAATCTTACAACTGGAGCAAGTCATAAATTTTGACAAGGAAGATTATTCATGTCGACTTCACGTGAGGATACAGATGGTAATCCTTCATACAACACCACCAAAAATTTCTATCATTAAACTGCAATTGGTTATAAGTATCTTTCATGGGTGTGTGGTGTGGATAGAAAAATCCGTCACGAGGGTCACTGTTCGGCATCACGAGGCTTGCCGAGTGATGCCGAACAGTGATCCCGAGTGATGGATTTATCTATCCGCACCTAAGAACCATGATAGATACATTTTCTTGCACATCACGTTTTTTTAACCTTAGAACTTGTGAAAATGCGTATTTTAAGTGCTTGAGAGATTTCTATTTGATTTTGAAGAAGGCGCCGCTTTCAATGACGTCATTCGGCTTTTTACGTTAGCGTCTGGTGTGCGAAAATGACGTCATTTCTCCGTCTTCCTGACGTCATCATCTAAAAAGCCAACGTCGATTGACGACGCAGATACATGACCTCCAAAACAACCAATGCATTGAGTGCTCCTGATTTTTATCCGGTCCTGGGTGAGATAAGATTTGTAGGTACAGGGGCAGCACGCGGATATGCTTATCTGGTGTGCAAGAAAAAGCTTATAATGCAGTTTTCATGGCGTCACCGTCTGAAAAAAAAAACAACGCAACTTGACAACGTAGCCTATATAAATGAGCTCGAAACTACCAATGCATTGAATGCACGCGATTTTTGTCAGGTCCTAGGTGAGATAACATGGGTGAGATAAGATGTGTAGGTACAGCTGAAACACGCAGGTATCTTATCTGGTGTGCAAGAAAGAGAAAACCGTCACTTGGGATCTCTATTCGGCATGACTTGGCAAGCCTCATGATGCCAATCAGAGATCCTCGTGACGGATTTTTCATTCCACACCATATATTAATATCCATAAAAGATTTTACAATCTGATTCTTTAGTTACACTATGGTTGAAGGTACAGGAAAGTTTTATCTCATTCATCAGATACCCTTAGGTTATACCAAAAATGTTTATCACATTCTTAAGTTACACTATAGTTGAAGGTACTGGAAAATTTTACCTCAGTTTTAAGATACCCCAAGGTTATACCAAAATTGTTTATCTCATTCTTCAGTTACACTATGGTTGAAGGTACCGGAAAGTTTTACCTCATTCATCAGATACCCCAAGTTATACCAAAAATGTTTATCTCATTCTCCAATTACACTATGGTTGAAGGTGCCGGACAGTTTTACCTCAGTTTTAAGATATCCCAAGGTTATACCAAAAATCTTTAACTCATTCTTCAGTTACACTATGGGCGAAGGTACCGGAAAGTTTTACCTCAGTTTTAAGATATCCCAAGGTTATATCAAAAATGTTTATCTCATTCTTCAGTTACACTATGCTTGAAGGTACTGGAAAGTTTTTCCTCAGTTTTAAGATACCCCAAGGTTATACCAAAAATGTTTATCTCATTCTCCAGTTACACTATGGTTGAAGGTACCGGAAAGTTTTACCTCAGTTTTAAGATACCCAAAGGTTATACCAAAATCTTTTATCTCATTCTTCAGTTACACTATGGTTGAAGGTATCGGAATAATTTACCTCAGTTTTAAGATATCCCAAGGTTATACCAAAAATGTTTATCTCATTCTCCAGTTACACTATGGTTGAAGGTACTGGAAAGTTTTACCTCAGTTTTAAGATATCCCAAGGTTATACCAAAAATGTTTATCTCATACTTCAGTTACACTGTGGTTGAAAGTACCGGAAAGTTTTATCTTAATTTTAAGATACCCCAAGGTTATACCAAAAATGTTTATCTCATCCTTCAGTTACACTATGGTTGAAGTTACTGGAAAGTTTTATCTCAGTTTTAAGATACCCCAAGGTTATACCAAAAATATTTATCTCATTCTTCAGTTACACTATAGTTGAAGGCACTGGAAAGTAATACACTGGATGGATTTATCTATCCGCACCTAAGAACCATGATAGATACATTTTCTTGCACATCACGTTTTTTTAACCTTAGAACTTGTGAAAATGCGTATTTTAAGTGCTTGAGAGATTTCTATTTGATTTTGAAGAAGGCGCCGCTTTCAATGACGTCATTCGGCTTTTTACGTTTACGTCTGGTGTGCGAAAATGACGTCATTTCTCCGTCTTCCTGACGTCATCATCTAAAAAGCCAACGTCGATTGACGACGCAGATACATGACCTCCAAAACAACCAATGCATTTAGTGCTCATGATTTCTATCCGGTCCTGGACGAGATAAGATTTGTAGGTACAGGGGCAGCACGCGGATATGCTTATCTGGTGTGCAAGAAAAAGCTTATAATGCAGTTTTCATGGCGTCACCGTCTGAAAAAAAA
Organism: Ctena decussata; assembly: GCA_963989385.1. Classification (NCBI taxonomy): domain Eukaryota; kingdom Metazoa; phylum Mollusca; class Bivalvia; order Lucinida; family Lucinidae; genus Ctena; species Ctena decussata. The sequence goes on from OZ022506.1 coordinate 85,023,410, forward strand.
AAAACAACGCAACTTGACAACGTAGCCTATATAAATGAGCTCGATACTACCAATGCACTGAATGCACGCGATTTTTGTCAGGTCCTGGGTGAGATAACATGGGTGAGATAAGATGTGTAGGTACGGCTGAAACACGCAGGTATCCTTATCTGGTGTGCAAGAAAGAGAAAACCGTCACTTGGGATTTCTATTCGGCATGACTTGGCAAGCCTCATGATGCCAATCAGAGATCCTCGTGACGGATTTTTCATTCCACACCATATATTAATGTCCATAAAAGATTTTACAATCTGATTCTTTAGTTACACTACGGTTGAAGGTACCGGAAAGTTTTATCTCATTCATCAGATACCCCAAGGTTATACCAAAAATGTTTATCACATTCTTAAGTTACACTATAGTTGAAGGTACTGGAAAATTTTACCTCAGTTTTAAGATACCCCAAGGTTATACCAAAATTGTTTATCTCATTCTTCAGTTACACTATGGTTGAAGTACCGGAAAGTTTTACCTCATTCATCAGATACCCCAAGTTATACCAAAAATGTTTATCTCATTCTCCAATTACACTATGGTTGAAGGTGCCGGAAAGTTTTACCTCAGTTTTAAGATATCCCAAGGTTATACCAAAAATCTTTTATCTCATTCTTCAGTTACACTATGGGCGAATGTACCGGAACGTTTTACCTCAGTTTTAAGATATCCCAAGGTGATACCAAAAATGTTTATCTCATTCTTCAGTTACACTATGGTTGAAGGTACTGGAAAGTTTTTCCTCAGTTTTAAGATACCCCAAGGTTATACCAAAAATGTTTATCTCATTCTCCAGTTACACTATGGTTGAAGGTACCGGAAAGTTTTACCTCAGTTTTAAAATACCCAAAGGTTATACCAAAATCTTTTATCTCATTCTTCAGTTACACTATGGTTGAAGGTACCGGAAAAATTTACCTCAGTTTTAAGATATCCCAAGGTTATACCAAAACTGTTTATCTCATTCTCCAGTTACACTATTGTTGAAGGTACCGGAAAGTTTTACCTCAGTTTTAAGATACCACAAGGTTATACCAAAAATGTTTATCTAATTCTTCGGTTACACTATGGGCGAAGCTACCGATAGGTTTTACCTCAGTTTTAAGATACCCCAAGGTTATACCAAAATCTTTTATCTCATTCATCAGATACCCCAAGGTAATACCTAAAGTGTTTATCTCATGCTTCAGTTACACTATGGTTGAAGGTACCGGAAAGTTTTACCTCAGTTTTAAGATACCTCAAGGTTATACCAAAATCTTTTATCTCATTCTTCAGTTACACTATGGGCGAAGGTACCGGAAAGTTTTACCTCAGTTTTAAGATATCCCAAGGTTATACCAAAAATGTTTATCTCATTCTCCAATTACACTATGGTTGAAGGTACCGGAAAGTTTTACCTCTGTTTTAAGATATCCCAAGGTTATACCAAAAATCTTTTATCTCATTCTTCAGTTACACTATGGGCGAAGGTGCCGGAAAGTTTTACCTCAGTTTTAAGTTATCCCAAGGTTATACCAAAAATGTTTATCTCATTCTTCAGTTACACTATGGTTGAAGGTACTGGAAAGTGTTACCTAAGTTTTAAGATACCCCAAGGTTATACCAAAAGGGCCGATTGCACAAAACTATTTTATTTTATCCCTTGACTAAGGCTTATCCTGGGATAGCTAGCACTGAGTACTAAAGTGGATTGCAGAAAAGAAGTTTAAGCAGGGAATAGCTATCCCCGGGATAGTTATCCTAGGATAAGAGCAAGGTTAGCCCAGATAAAATTGTTGATGCAATTTGTCCCATATCACCTCTGTTGCCATTAGAAACTGAGTTAAACACTGCTACTAGGTTGTATATGAGCTGTCCCTGCTGAAAATAAAGCATTTTTCTTGCATATGTGGGCAAGAAAAGAAGAGCCCATGATATTGGAATGCATTTGCATTCACAATCTTGCTTGTAGCTATATGATATTAAGTTATACCCAACTCGCCACTTTTATAATGGCATACTGTCCCAAACAATCAAGGGACATATTGTATCAACACCAGATATGTCTTATTTTGAACCATTTCAGTATGCTAACATTTTGCATAAACAAACGCTGTGTGTGTGTGTGACGTAAGCTATAGTAAAACAATTGAAGGATATTAAATTTCAATCCTATTTGTGACTTTTAATGGAATATATACCAAATTAAATGTGCATGCATGTTCTTGTACCGGGCGTATGCAACTGATGCGCAGGATTAATTAACGTCATGCTACAGTGGCTACTGGACGGTACCATTCCAAATGGTACTGACCCCCTACTGCAAAAAATCACAAACAATAAGATTGAGTTGAAATCTGCTTTTTCACAAGTAATTCACATAGGCAGCTTGCCTGATCATTTAAGCGCCTCTTACAATATTCTGATGCCAACCATTCTGCTGCTGATCAAGGCGAAACTAAAGAATTTCTAGGGCAGTGAGTAGGAGTAGTCTTGATTCTTCAAATTTGCAAATGTGTCAAAAGCTTTTATTGTGTAACTAACCTTTTATGGGAATGACGGCCTCCTTATGGTAAACCATTCAAATGGTAAAAATACAATGTCATTTTTAAAATGACCTATTTTCGTTATTTAAAAATGAATCAAATGGTAAAAATACAACCCTAACCCTAACCCTACAAGCCTTAGGCCCCATTCATTGTCCCGCTTTTGTTTTCTGCTGCTGGACGGGAAACCAGAACAAGAACATTGCATAATTCGTTTCCAAAACATGTTCCCCTTCCCTTTTTTTGCCAGTCATATCGCTCAAGATATGCACATCAATCTATACGTTATAGTCAGATCTGAAGGTTATACTGCCTAACATTTAAGAATTAAAATTTGATTTTTCAGGGTTCATCATGTGATGAAACCAGTGGGCGGAGCTAAAATTCCATGAAGCGCGAATCGCTTCTTGTAGAATTTTAGCGACGACCACTCCTGGTTCCCCTTTGAGCTGAAGCAAGACAATGATGGAATTTTCACGTGTACGCTATATATTATTGCTTATAATACCGAAAGTTGGTCATTTTGTTTGTTCACTGAAATAATTTTTCAACTATAAGCCCTTAGAACACTTAAAACAAAAACTTTAAATTTCGAAGCCAGTGCCCTTGACGTCCGCCTCATGGAGAAAAATACATGGATGGATGACTTGCGATTTTATGTCCTTTCAAAAGTATTTCAGTATTATCAGGAACCCTTTTTTACGGTTGAAAAGATGTCACTGAGAAAAAAGGAAGAATTATGTAACATATTATACATATATAAAACATCTACTGAAGTATCTAAAAATCCACCAAAGGATCAAGGGTAGACATACCGACCTTTAAAACTGTATGCCAAATTTTCAGGACTGAGTGACTTGACATGGTGTTCCTACACCCATGCCCACCTGGATGCTAGATCTCAGTTATTGAAGTAGCTCTTCCAGTACTTTAGTACAAACGAGAAAATTGTGTCTGTAAGACACTAATGATGCCCCCGTGCAGCGCCTGTCACAGGACATGTGTACATTCCTAAAGCACCTTTTAAGCTAAATCACTATCTACAAAGAACCCACTAAAAACATTACACAAACTCCACAACCTATAGTGCAAAAATGCTGCATAAAAAAACAAAGTTTGGAAGGCCATAATTCTGTCAATTTTTTTTAATCAAAAATCAACATGCACCTCTTCAGTATGTCCACAACAAGTGTACAATGTCAGAAAAAGATCCACTGAACACTGTGGGAGTAGTTGATTTCACAAACTCCATACCCTACAATGCAAAACATATGCCTAAAATGACTAAGTTCAAAAGGCCATAATTCTGTCAAAATTATTTCTAGCTCCATCACAAACCCACATGCACATCTTCAATATGTCCACAGCAATTATGCAAGCTTTGGAAAAGATGCACTGAAAACTGCTGAAGGAGTTTTTTTGGTTTTCTTTGTTTTTGGTCGACTCCTCCTCCCCATATCGACCCCATATTTTTTTACATATCGTGTATTTGGTATCAAATATATCAACTTATTTACAAATTACATATATATTGTTTATATATTACAATATTTACAAACATACACTGCTGAAGGAGTTGATTACACAATTTCCATACCCTACGATGTAAACAATTTGCGTAAAATGACTAAGTTTAAAAGGCCGTAATTCTGTCAAAATTATTTCTAGCTCCATCAAAAATCCACATGCACATCTTCAATATGTCTAAAGCAAGCATGCAAGCTTTGGGAAAGATCCATTGAAAACTGTAGAAGGAGTTGATTACACAAACTCCATACCCTACAATGCAAAATTTTGCATAAAATGACTAAGTTCAAAAGGCCGTAATTCTGTCAAAATTAATTTTGGCACCATCAAAAATCCACATGCACATTTTCAATATGTCCACAACATGTATGCAAAGTTTGATAAAGATCCATTGAAAACTCTTGGAGGAGTTGATTACACAAACTCTATACCCTAAAGTGTGACGAACAGACAGACAGACGGACAGACGGACGGACAGACAGGGGCAAATCTTAATGCCCCCTGACTATCGTCACGGGGGCATAAAAAGCCAAACTTTAATGACAAATTTTCATTGGCTATGCTGTTTGTTATAATTTATAACAGAGAAATTTTACTGAAGCTCTATTTTATCAGACATGCCGGTCTTTAAATGAATAATTATTTTGAAAACAACGAAAAACATCAGACCACTGTATTAAGTGATTGGGATGAGGCATTGATGGGCAAATATCATTGTTCAGAATTATTTGCTTTCTCATGAATTTTAATACATTGCTACGTGGAATTTGCTCATAATTCCTCCAGTAAATCTCGCAACTTTGACATAAAAATGTCATAAAATATGTCTTTAGGTGGCACTACACTAAAAAAAATCCCATAGCTCACAGTGCAAAATGGGTCAAAGTCAATGCACTGCCAATTTTCTCCTGGTCTAAACTTTCCAAATTGAGGCATGGAATTGAATAGACAACACCTTTACCTACCAGTAATAGCTAAAAAAGTTGGGGGTTGTGCGGCATATTTTTGACTCATTCTATTTTTAGTGCTGACAGGATGTAGTTCGCAGTGAATAAATCTCGAAACTTTCACTGCCACCCCTGTGTATTTTTCAACCCCAACAAAAATGTAGCAAAACAGCTTTGTAAATAAGCTCCATTTTTTTATAATAATAAATAAGCATAACATTCAGAAAAATATTCAACTTTCATAATAAAACCAATCAGGGGCCGGCAAATATTCATTATACGCCTGAAAGCTCTCCCCCAAAGAGGCGGGGCTTGCATAATGAGCATTTTTTTACTGTAGTGCAACCTATACCTTCCACCAAATTAAGGCCTTTAGCCTTCTTGTGTTATATAATGTAAAGTAGGTTCACTGCCATCATTTATTTATGCCAGGGATTACAGTTCTGCTAGTTGTGGAGAAAATATTTGCTATCAACTCTATGGCAGCACTTGGCGGCCAAAGCATAAAACATTTACATTTTGAAATATCTTTCTCATACTGTTTGTCCTGTTACAAAAAGAAATATGCCTATGAACAATTAAGCTATCTGTGTTTTGTTTCTTTAATCTCTTATGTAAAAAGTACGGCATATCAGTCATACTTCAAGCAAAGTTCCATTGCTGTAATATCTATTGATAAGTGGGCACTGTTAAAATATGCAAAATTTCTGAAATTTCGCCTTTGAAGGTATACAGAGTTCCTGCCATGCAATTAGCTGACAGACAGTTACTAATATATGATAAACTATTATTCCTAGTATATGTATCCTGCAAGTCTGACTGCATATCACAAGATGCACAGCAGAAAAACTAACTTTTGCAACCCACCCCCCTTCCTGCTCGGAGAAATTTCTGGGCGCAAACAATTTTACTGCTTTTGTTCTTCCTCAAATACAAGTCTATTGTCTTTAAACTACACCCAAGCTTATAGAAACAACTTTTATATTTCTATTCTATTATTCTATACCCAACCAACTGCACATCCAGTAAAATGAGGCCTTACAGAACTGTCTAATTAAGGGTTGGTGAAGAAACAAGAATATAAACTGGTGCTGAGGGATACTGAGGTTCAAGAAAGGGAATATTCCACATTCCAAAAGGCTTTAAGTCAGATGAAAGCTACTCACCAGCAACCACTGATGCTGTCATATCCCAAAATGTAAAACTTCCAAGAGACGTCTTTATAGAATGCGACTCACAACAAACAATCTTCACTTGAGCCGGGTCCAGGCCAGCATGTCTTTTGAGATCAACGAGCCCTGTCTGATCTGAAAGCAAAATTGTACTTGCAAAGAAAAGCTCTTGCAATAACTTCTGTTTTCCCTATGTTTGTTGAGAATAATAATACAAATGATAATAATAAATAATAATAATAGACTGAAAATTGAACCTTGTAGTATTCCCAGCAGAACAGTCAAAGGGAGACAACTCCTCTTTCCATAGTACTGCATGCACAGTTTGATTTCTGAGTTGCAGATGCAAAGATAACTCAGATTAAAAGCATTTAAAGCATAAAACAAATTCATACAATCTGAAAGGAACAGGTAAAAGATTTATGTTTTCTGCTTGTGTGCATAATATTTTCAAAGGGTATGGTTTGACCTGACCAGACTAGACTGCACACACAAAAGAGCTAATTTTGGTGCTTATACATGTATTGGTAACAATATGGAAAAGCATAATGTTGTGGCCTTATCAGAACTGTCTGAGTGAGATAGCTCTAATGACAGGCCATAACATCATTAGAACTGCCTCTAAGAGGAGGTTCTAATGAGACGAAACATACATTTCAACGCAAAAACGCAAACTGTGGCCTCAAACAGAACCTCCTCATTGCGCGTTCAAATGAACATCCTCAGCAAGGCAGTTCTAATGAGGAGTCACAACGTATGTTTTTTGTCAGGGAAACATAGGAAAAAGAATGAAAATCCCAGATTAATTATCTATTTAGAGCTCTGGTTCTTTTATTAATGTTATGAAATCCTCAGTCAGTAGAAACTCATGCCGCCAAATCTAATAAAATGCCCATAAATTTTCTTCCAAGAGAATATACAGAACTTAAAATGAATAAAATTTTGCAGTGCTCAATGAAAAAACAACTGAATTTAAGCTGAGAGTCTTCTCCGGCAATGTGTGCCGTACCATCTGATTCCCAGCGACGCTCAGTAAAACACGCAAGAATGCAAATAAGCAAAACGGAGTGCGAACAGGGCAGTTATTTGCAACTGCGGCCAAAACTATACCTTACCGCTGAAATTATGGGATTCGCATACTGCTATTTCCTGGCCCTGGTGAGTCTATTACTAAGTTCTACAAGGCCCTGGGTTGTCCAACTGTCCCTGGCACAAGAGTAGCAAGAGGTCTGAAAAACATCCAGAGCACAAAATGAATAGCGCAAACCTCATATGTTCCATATTGACAGATGCGATTCTAAATTGTGTCGGCTTCAATGAAAGCCGGCGGCTACGACATAAGTGCGAGACATCTAACTGTTCTCCAGTAGCACTCCTCATGGGCAACTGGTCTCAAATAAGCTTTAAGGACAGCATATATATGACAGCCTATGACTTCTTTCCATTATTCAAGTCACATCTGGCCAAGAAACAGACCTTTCTGCAAAAGCATGTTCTCATAACCCCACCCAATCAGTGCAAGAATGGGTCCACAGTGAAAACTGGATTTTTTCTGCATATCAGCTGTATATTTGTGCCAAAAAGCTTCCTTGATTGCTGTGAGTACATGCAAAACCAGAATATGGGGTTCCATTTTGGGAATCAGGGCTATCTTGAAGAAAACATACACAAGCAAATTCTGGGTTTAGGTGGCACTACACTAAAAAAAATCCCATAGCTCACAGTGCAAAATGGGTCAAAGTCAATGCACTGCCAATTTTCTCCTGGTCTAAACTTTCCAAATTGAGGCATGGAATTGAATAGACAACACCTTTACCTACCAGTAATAGCTAAAAAAGTTGGGGGTTGTGCGGCATATTTTTGACTCATTCTATTTTTAGTGCTGACAGGATGTAGTTCGCAGTGAATAAATCTCGAAACTTTCACTGCCACCCCTGTGTATTTTTCAACCCCAACAAAAATGTAGCAAAACAGCTTTGTAAATAAGCTCCATTTTTTATAATAATAAATAAGCATAACATTCAGAAAAATATTCAACTTTCATAATAAAACCAATCAGGGGCCGGCAAATATTCATTATACGCCTGAAAGCTCTCCCCCAAAGAGGCGGGGCTTGCATAATGAGCATTTTTTTACTGTAGTGCAACCTTAAACTACCCCCTTGGAAGGTTTAAATATTCAATAGATGACGGATAAATTAACACCAAGGTTTAGCTAAAATAGTTTTGTGCAATCCAAAAAGTTAATCCTTTACCCAGAGGATAGTTAAACTAGCTTTGTGTAATCCGGCTGCTCTAAACTTTCAGTTAACCTCGAGGTTAATTTAAAACTACATTGTGCAATCCAAAACTCTTAAACCTGAGGATAAACCAAAGGTTAACTCTTAAACCTGCTTTGTGCAATCGGCCCAAAATGTTTATCTCAATCTCCAGTTTCACTATGGTTGAAGGTACCGGAAAGTTTTACCTCAGTTTTAAGATACCCCAAGGTTATACCAAAAAGTTTATCTCATTCTTCAGTTACACTATGGTTGAAGGTACTGGAAAGTTTTACCTCAGTTTTAAGATATCCCAAGGTTATACCAAAAATGTTTATCTCATTCTTCAGTTACACTGTGGTTGAAAGTACCGGAAAGTTTTATCTTAATTTTAAGATACCCCAAGGTTATACCAAAAATGTTTATCTCATTCTTCAGTTACACTATGGTTGAAGGTACTGGAAAGTTTTATTTTAGTTTTAAGATACCCCAAGGTTATACCAAAAATATTTATCTCATTCTTCAGTTACACTATAGTTGAAGGTACTGGAAAGTTTTACATCAGTTTTAAGATACCCCAAGGTTAAACCAAAAATGTTTATCTCATTCTTCAGTTACACTATGGTTGAAGGTACCGGAAAGTTTTACCTCAGTTTTGAGATACCCCAAGGTTATACCAAAAAGTTTATCTCATTCTTCAGAGACCCCATTGTTATTCCAAAATTTTCTATCTCACTCTTCAGATACCCAAAGATTACACCAAAAATTTCTTTTATCATATCACGCCGCTGTTATTCAGTGGATAACGTCGTGTCATAAAAATCGTATACCCATACGTGTAACAACAATTTGGCGCGTGTATATGTAACGTCATTGACGACGCCTATGTCAACAATGCGTTTTCTTTTAGAAATAATGTTCATTTTGAAGGCAATAAAATTTCATTTTAAAGGGTCATATCATAAACAGAATCTTACATTCGTGGTCATTTCATATGAAATTTATGAAACTCGCCGAAGGCTCGTTTCATAAATTTCATATGAAATGACCACTCGTGTAAGATCATCTATACCTCATTCTTCGGATACCCTATGGTTGAAGGTACCGGACAGCTTTACCTCAGTTTTCAGATACCCCGTGGTTGAAGATACGAAAAGACTTGTCTCACCCATCGGACAAGAATGTCCTTTCCTGTAGTGTTTGTTGTTTTTTTTTTCTCTCCCAGCCTGCTATCTCAACGTAGGCTCAGAAAGCCGCCTCAAAATTTCAATTTTAGCTTTATATAGGCAATCTTGTAAATTTCAAAATCTCCAGTTGTTACCTGTCATGTTAATTGCATGCAGAATATGAAATAGACAGCCCGTGATGTATAGGAAGTGTCACTGTTGATTTTGATGGGCTGTCTGTCATAAAAAATGCATAAACAAGTAAAGGAAAAACTAACACACATGTCAGAATTATTCATAAATTAGCTTGAAGTTTACAGGAATGGCCTCAACAATTGGCTAAAAATTCAATGAACATTGTGTTTTGTAAAATACAGTGGGTGAGAAAAATAATCAATGATGGATTTATGGCCTCGACAAGGACATCTCAGCCTCTTTATCAGATTATTTCAATCTTATGCTCGGCAGGCCTCGCACGAGACTAACACTGGCATTGGATTTCCTTGTCTCGGCCTTAACCCATCATAGATTCAAATATTCTCATTCTTCAGATACCTTCACGGCATCCGATTTGATGGATATCAGACCATTGGCCAGTGTATATACATTGTTTTACCCATAAAGTGGTTATCTCTGACTCATGCCCTTATGCACGTTACATTTTTTTACCTTCGTTGCGTAGAATAGCACGTAGTCATCAATGCCAGCACGACTGAACAAGCTCTTTTTGAGCTTTGATTAATTTATTACAAGTGGGCTACTAGTGAAAGAGTGCTCCAGATAAGAAGCCATAAAATCCGAGACAATTTTCCATATTCTAACATAAAAACGTATGTTGTGACCATACATTAGAACCGTCTCACGGAGACGTTTCTAATGAGTTGTCACAACTTATGTTATTATTGAGAAATAAGAAAAAATAATAAGAATTATCCTCAAAAACCTACCTTATCTGGAGCTCTGTTGCGTTGCTAAAAGGACCTCTGACGGTTGTAATGTTAATTTGCCTATAAAATTAGTCAAAATTAAATTTTTGATATACCCAAGAATTTCTCTTGAAATTTGTTGCTCTCAACTTCCCCTAACTGGCTATGAATTTAATTTCTGATTTTTTAGCACATGGACTTCAATTTTTGGTGGAAAAAGCCAAATTTTATAATCAAACGTAATGGAAACAGGAAAAGTTTTTTAAAGATACTTCCCCCCCCCCGTGCCTCAGCTAGCCACTTTGCATGTATGAGTGTACTATTATAATACACATTATATGTGAGTGGCTTGCTGAGGCATGGGGGGGGGGGGGGGGGGAGGGGAAAGATAGTCTACAGCTGAAAAACTCAAAAAGTGGGTGGGGTACTTACACCCTTTATATCTACAAATAGGCTAAAGTCCTTATTATTGAAAAAATATTGCACACTATCAGTAACAGTAGTGTGTACTTTAGTTTTAGCATAGTTATCAATTAAAATTTCGATATATTAGAAAACCAAAAAAATATACTTATTTTCAGAGTCTGAAAAATTCACGTACCCCCTCTTGATGAAATTGGTTTAAGTTAGTCTAGAGGCATGATAATTTTTCAAAATCACTGTTAAAATGCCTTTATAGTACACAGGCCTACATATTGATGCCAAATATTTCAACTTTTGCTGCCCGAGGAAGGTGCAATAATTTGTCGAAAAATAGGCAAATATGCATTGATACTGTCAGAGGTCCTTTGATAGTAATTTGGTGAATGCAGACACTGTCAAGAGAAGCAATTCTGTCACTGTCATTTTTGCCTTTCTTCTTAATGGATGTTAAAATTCTTAAAAGAATTTGCTTCTCCTCGAGATTTTTTTCCTTTCAGAGTAGAAACCTTTTTGAAAGTAATTCCCCGTACAGGGAAACAAACAGAAAGTCATTAATGTCTCCCTATGACAAATGACAGGGGCGTATCTAGGGATAATTACATGTTACCCACAATTTTGTTTTAGACCTCTTGAGAGCTTGAATAAGAGCTTAGACCCGAAAAATATTTCATGTAGTCGCGTCTGTTTGCAATTACTTTTGAACTCTTGTCCAATTTACAAAATTTCAGAATCATCAAATATGCAGATGCGTGTTGAAATTTTGTCAATTTGACAAAATTTCAATATGCACCTGCGTATTTGCGTATGAGCAGTTACGCCTTTGAAGGTCAGAAGAATAAAGCACAACATCTATGCATTTTAATGCCACAGAAAGTTCTATTGCAATGAACATCATGACGTCCTTGAGTCTGGCTGATCGGCAACCGAGACCGATAACATTCTTCATTTCCGATATCACGGTATGAAATCTTAGACTTGCCTTTGACAAACCAACAGAAATATCAATTGTAATAATTTACTCAATCGAATATTTCTATTAAACTGGAATGTTCACGTAATATGATGATTAGAAGACTGATGCGAAATCAATGAATTTGAAACCCGAGACAAATGATATATTAATAAACGTCCTATCAAGGCGTTTCACACTCTGTACGTTTTACATCATGGTGTTGGTTTGAAAGGGCTCATCTGACAGAGCACCCTAACCAGTTGGACGCTTTAATTTGCATCCCTAAATGACATTTTTCCAAAAAGGGGTTTATATTAAAGGAAAGAATTTGCTCTTTATGGAGAAAACTCTTTTCTTTAAGAGGTGATCCCCATTGAAAAGGCAGGCAAATATGAAAATTGCACAGTTGCTTCTCCCTGAAAGCGTACCATCTACTTTACTTCGTCATAATGATTGTCTGAGGCGAGGTAAACATCCGAATCCTCTGGGAAGAAAGACCCTCGCCGAGGTGCTCAGAGACAATATTTATAAGCATAATGCAAGGAGTTCAAATCTTGCTTGTGTCAAATGCCCTGCGTTGATTCACTAAAATCTCTTCACCAAAATTACTAGTTTCGCACCCATGGAATATATTATTGCTTTGTAGTTTACGGCCCTTTCAATGAGCTGCGACACGACAGAACTAACAAAGTGGCATGTGCGCCCAGCGATGAATCAGAGCAACCTGTGCATCCTTCCAGTCTGATTCGAGTATTCGCTGTGTGTTTAAAGGCGAGCTACGGGACTAAGCTACCTCCATGCGACATTGATGACTCTGATCAGCGTGGGCGGATGTCCAGGCTGAACCGAGTCTTCGTTGAGCGCACATGCCACTTTGTTGGTTTGGCCGTGTCGTGGCTCCAGTGTTGTTTGTATCATCCAGGGTAGATGGGAATACTGGTGGCATGATGATACGGATAGGAAAAGACTGAAATAATTGAACGTAAACGCCTAGACAGATTGAAACTCTCTGGATAAAGAAAACAGTGCGTGAGCTACTCGGCCAAGACGACAACATCATGTTTTATATGCAATATCACAAAATATCACAACAACTGTGAAAGAACTGAAAATTTATTCAATATCTGTTCTACATAAGTTGAATGTACATTTACTTAAATACATAGATAAATATTGTATTGATATTTAATGTCTTGCGTAGACCAAAATCTTTCCTTTTCTCATGGCATGCTCTCAATCTATAAAGATATTGAAATTTTTAATAATTCAGTTTCTGCTCTGACATCCCTGTTTTGTCAAAAAGAAACACGTGGCTGCTATACTACTAAACCCAACAAAGTGTGTACCGTTACCATTGTTATACGTTCAAATTCATATATTTTCTAATGTGTAAAAAGTGAATGAACATCTAGCATCCCTGGTTCACGAAACTCGGCAACATGATATGATTTGTAGTAGCGGAATGATATGAAGATTGCCAATTGTCCCTGAGATGTGGCGTTTGTTAGGCATATAACAAATGTTTCAGGTATTAGCCAACAATTCTTCGCCTTGATCCTGTGGTACGTTGTGCGAGGACAATGGGACAGTATGCCTATGGTCAGCCTACAGTGCTTAACCAGTCTGATATAAGCTTCACTATTAAGTCTGTATTTTCTTTTTCTTTCAAGTAGAAATGACCACCATTTATCATCTGTATTCTATGAGGTCCTGTCGTAATGTCTTTCCACCCTGAAAATACACATGGAACATGAGTCTGATATACATGCGATTTTGAACGTCTCTAGCGGGAATGTAAAATATTTGACAATGTATCGTCGCGATACCGTTTCACGCTACGAAGAGCCATGACACACACCGGATAGGCGACAACCGAAAACGCTCTTAACAATCGATTAACGCGGATCAAAAACCGTTAGAAACAGGCTTTTCGATCGCATATTGTCGCCAATTTGCGATCGAAAACGCTGTTTCTAATGGTTTCTGATGCGCTTTCGAACACTGCATGAGGGTTTTCGACTGCCGCCTATTCGGTGTGTAACCCGAAAGAATATGCACACGCGAAGACACAAACCCTCCGGTGCAGCCATGCAGCCACTGTAATGACATCATTTTGAACATTTAAATTAAGAAAAAAAATGTTGCAGAACTTGGCAAAATAAGCACAGATTGCCGGCTGGCTACTTGTTTATTACTAAGTATTGCTCCCCATGTTATTACATGTACTGGCGTGCGAGCAGTGGTGGCCGCGTACCAGTGGTGGCCGTTTGCATTTTGTGGCGCAATTACGTATTTGATCCGTCTCAGATTTGGCCATTTTGTAAAAGGAAACAAAAGAAACTCCCACAAAAAAGACTGGTTAAATTATCTCCCCGGAAGGCAAAAGGTTAACAAGTTCCCAAAGCTACCCTCATACTAACATTATTGCCTTGCCGGGGATCACAACCCTTGATACACACATAATTAAATACAGAAATAAACATGAACAAATTGCTTTATAAATGATTACCTATGACGAAAATGGTATAACCTGCAATCAGATTGCAAAAAAGCATCTAAATTCTTGTAAATGACAGCACACGTGTAACCATTATTTATGTTTGTTTTCGACGTAATGTAGCGTGCGCCTACGAAATGACTACGTCAGAGTTTTAAAGTCCGTTTCTGATTATTGCTTATATTCTACCTGTGCTGAACGCGCTAAAACTATTAAACACTGACAAAGACCACAGACTTACAAGGACGTATCATCAAAGTTTAAATCCACAACAAGGTTTTGAAAAATGCATCATTCAACGCATGGCATTCGTGACGGCCATCACTGGTACGCCACGCTCGTATTTCAATGCGTTTTGGTGACCTAGTTTGAGGATCTGTCACAGGCACAAGTTATAGTCTATTTCAAAAAATAAATCAGTATTATAACGACATTTACCCCTAGTTTATTAAACCAAAATATAGAATCACTGATCACTATATGTCCGTTACAAGATAAAAAGAGTAACAAAAAAACGGCCACCACTGGTCGCCAGCCAGTACATGTAAGCTGAGTTTAATAAAGATTGTATTGTATTGTATGATGAAATGACGGTTTCAGCTTTTCTCCATTTTTGTCATGTATATATGTTTTATACATGTATGTATACATTTTATGTACGTTTTATGAGGGCCTCAGGGAAGATTGGCTTTGCCAATTGAGCCACCCTCACTAAATAAAGTTATTACATACTTACTTACTTATTTTGTACTCACAAGAACAGGATCATATATGATAAGTATATTCAATAGACTTTGCTATGGCACTTTCGTATATGGGAGGTCTCAGGCACATGCTCGTGTTTAATAAATAGGCAGTGCATTTCAGTTTGTGTTTAGTTGCCGTTGCTGTTTTCGTTAGGATGGAGCTGTCAGCAACAGACTACTCTAACAAGTGAAATATCTTGGTCAAGTATGATAATAATACCTAGCCAGGTATCTACACTTTGGCTCGTCATATTCAAGAAGGCGCTGCTGATAAATGGTGTAGACCTATTGGCGGCTACGCGGCATAAAAATTATTACAATTTTCACTATATCTCCGAACGAACCAAAACAAACTTGGTGTGCTATTCCAAAACTTTAGCTACTCTACTTATTTCCAATCGATTTCCTTGTTTCTTACCTTCTAAATCATGTTTCGTATCATCTTTTCCGTCGAGAATGTCTAGCGGACAAGTGAGGAACCCTCGATCTTTTGGATGGTCGTAACTGCAACAGAACATACACTGACTGACCGAATCTAATCGGCAAACCTCATAATAATAAATTTGAGCCGCGACACGACAAAACCAACACTGTGGTTGTGCGCCCAGCGCAGACTCAGATCAGCCTGGGCATCCGCCCAGTCTGATCAAAGTATTCGCTGTCCATATGGAGGTAACTTAGTCCCTTAGCTACCCTTTACGTGCTTAGCGAAGAGTCGTATCAGACTAGGTGGATAACCAGGCTGATCTGAAGTTGCGCTGGCCGCACAACCACTTTGTTGTTTTCTCGTGTCGCGGCTTGTATGATTTCATTAGTCTCCATGATAAACAGAGACATAAGCATAGCGAGGTACACCGACTGACACACGGTTATCATTCAAAAGCATAGAAGCTTTAATCAACTTTGATGAAAAAATGTTAGACATACACCCTACAGGCACCCAACGTTGAATCAACATTGAATCAATGTTGATTCAACGTAAAACGTTGAATCAACGTTGAATTAATGGTGATTCAACCTTGTTTGCCTGCAAGGCATATAATTGAACAAAAAAATTCTAGATAATCGTTCTATCAAGAAGAAAAAATCCCCGTTCATCTGTCAGACAATAGATGAGGGTAGCTTCGAAAGTAGTGCAGCCGGCCTTGCAAACTGTATGTAGTTCACGAGAGGAAATATTAACCCAACAGGCACATGACGTTGAAATGACGTCGTACTGACGTCGATGTGACGTAATGACGCCACATCGACGTCAATACGTCATTTTTGACATCATGTGCCCGCTGGGTTAAAATATGATAGTTACAGAAACTTCTGCATTATTCAGTTTCTGCGTTGCTATTGCAATGAAGTTACCCTTCTTTGAAGATGAGATGAATCATGAAATTGGGATTCGTATACTACAGTTCGCATCACTCAGTAAGATGGACGTTCGATTGTAATCGCTAGAGAAGTTTCAGTCTCAAGAACCGTTTTCTGCAGCCCGGGCATGTTCCTGGCAGCAGAGATATGGAATCCTTGAACGAAACACTCTTAACACAGAACGTATAAAAGCGGTACGTTTATTTTACTGCTTCTTCGGACTGTAACTTAACTTTCTCTTTATTCTATCCGTTCGTGAAGCAATAACTATTTTCCTGTTTGAAACAGTGAGTGTGATGTGAATTTGATTAATCAGTTCCTGACACAAGATTTTGGGACATCTTCCCTTCATAGTAAAATTTGTTTTTGATATCAATTAAGCCCTTTTCCAAACATCAATTAAGCCCTTTTCCAAACTATATCTTTTTATCTAGTTTTGAACCATACCCTCCGTTCAATACCATATCGAAAAGATAAGGAATCAAAAGACAGGAATACTGAAAAGTTTCAGCATAACCAATTTTCAACTTCCAATTTTACCAGAATCCTGAGAAATGGACATTGGAACAATTTCGAATTACAAACTTAAAGTGTCAACCTGAGATTTGGTAAAATGATACCGTATCTTTTTTTTTCTCTGCTGACTATATGTGTGTATTTATTCAATGACCATCGGTTATTCAAAACCTTGTTACAGGCTAATTCAGATTAGAATATAAGCTTGCTGAGATAAACATTGCAGCGATAACCTGCTCTAATTTTAACGGGCTTGATCTTAAAAGTAATAAGAGGATCATATCAAAGCCCACGGTGTCCTAGGTACTATAAATATAGTGAATACATTCAACTTTCGATATCTCGAAGTCGAACTTCAATCAAAACTACTGATATCTCAAAGTAAAATTTCTGGTACCAGAAAATTTACTTTGAACTATCAGTAGTTTGAGATAACAAGAGTTGAAATCTAAATAAAAACAGGAAATACATTCTTTAATTTAAGAATATACTTTTAGATATCAGTGTTCGAGATATCGGGAGTTGACTGTACTTACCTAAAATCATGCAGCATGAGATAGTCTGCCCTGAGAGCTGGTAGAAACATCTTCATGATTTCTTTATCTTTGACTATTTCGGCAGGAGTCCCACCTTTAATATAAAAAAACTAAAGTATTAGTTTGTGACGAGAATGTGCACAAGAGGACAAACAAAAGCTGGACTAAAGTCAACATACTCTATCATTTTTTTTCATGTGAAATAATAAAAGTAGTGAAAATTCGTTGTCAATCATCCAGGTAAAAAGTAAAAACCATAACCAGATAGATAATTTGCCAAGTTTCTAAATATAGATGATGATGATGATGATTTAAAAACTTATCAGGAAATGACTTTATAAATAAGCATTTTGCTTACTGTCAAATCCTGATACTCTTGAAATCGTATTGTAGTATATGTATGTGATTTATAGTTAATAAAATATCGTTTAAACCAAAAAAATTATAGACGCGTCAACCCGTTGGGTCATTTGCGTCTAGAAGGTTGTGATATACTACTAAAATAAACTATTTGTAAAATTTATGGATACAAATAAACAGTTGTCGTAACAACATAGAAGTTAAACATGTTGAAATAGGGAAAACTTATATTTTGTTAAAAAAAATTAATTCTAAATATAGATAGATGACTAGGCAGTTTTATGCCCTTTTCAACAGTATTTCAGTCATATCAGGACAATGTGGAGTTGCGGATGATAATGAAAGGCTTGGTGCAATGGAGCGCCATCAACGTTCTTGCAAATTCTCGGGAGCGACAACTCGGCCACGCGAACAGCTCACACTTTATCGTTATTGATCATATAAAACAGAATAATAGTTTTAGACGTTGAAATAGGGTAAAATAACCAAGGCAGCCATCAGTGCATATAAAGCAGAAGATGGTCCAGTTGCTCACATGAGACCTTACTGTCAACAGACACAATATGTCACATCGCTTGTTTGTTACACAATTTTACAAGTGGCTTTAGAGGAGTGCATATTTTAATTTACAATCTCACTGACCTCGAGCAATGATCATAGAATGACCTTGACCACTGGTGACATTATGTCTATCTATCTATCTCCATATGTCTTCATGTATTCATTTAGTTGACCATACTTTCCAAAATGTTTCCGTGACTGTTTAAGCATATGACCATATAAAAGTATGTCAAACGCTGACCTGGCCACAAATTAGGTCAAAGTCAATGTAGGGTGACTAGGGCCATCATTTGAACACATTTTGTTGGGCCCCGAGTCCCAAGTGCTACATAAAAGTTTCAAGGCCACTGTCCTTTCGGTTCCGGAGAAGAATTTTAAAGGAATTTTTACCTTATGTGATCGAGGTGGCCATCTTGGTCATGTGGGAAAGATCACCTGAATAAGCTTTCGTTGTTCCGAACCACGGAGGCTTTTATGAAATACGGCTTCAATTGGCCAAATGGATTCAGATGAAAAGATGGTTGAAAAGGTTGACAGACAGAATCTCAGTGACCTTGAACAAAGGTAAAATATGACCCTGACCTTTAATAACATAATGTCTTCATCTGCTAATTAAGTCAACCATGAATACCTAGTATTATATAAGATGTAAGGTCAACGCACGCAGGGTCATCACTTGAACAAACTTTAGAGATCACTGACGTTTCAGTACCACAGGAGATTTTTAAAGGGTTTGTACCATATATGGGCATGCTGGCCATCTTGGTCATGTGACCCAGACAGTCAGAATACAGTGTGCTTTATTTTGAGGCTGAGATTATTCTCAAGTTTTATAACCTCGTACCCAGGTAAAACAGACATCGCACATGAAATTTGGCTTTGGTGGAACAAGCGGTTTCAGTAAAGGTCCTTGAAAATGATAGACGACAGACGGACGAAGAGCACTGTCGAAGAGGACGGATGGACGACAGACGGACAACGGACGGCGGATGACGGCGCCAGCCTATACTGCAAGCTCACATATGAACCTAAAGGCTCAGTTGAGCGAAATTGATAATAAATACTATAGAACGACAAGACATTATGTTTTTGTTTTTAGTGAAAAAAAAAACGTTTAAAGAAATAAAACAAAACGCGAGAAACAATTCCATTTACAACTTAGAAGGTATTGTAGGACTTGCTTCGTTTCAATGGTATCCTACTGACTCAATATCAGTGTTAAACAATGACAACTTTGGTTACCTAACTTGACTAGAAACTCTATAAATTCGTCATCTGTTTTCTTAGAAACGTCTGGTGTCTTGGCTCTACGTAATTCAGACTGAAAAGAAAAACATTTGAGCCGCGACACGACAAAACCAACAAAGTGGCATGTGCGCAGCGTGAACACCTGATCAGCCTGGGCGTCCACCCAGTCTGATCAGAGTCTTGGCTGTCAGCATTCAGGTAGTTTAAACTTTTAGCTACCCTTTAAGCGCACAGCAAAGACTCTGATCAGATTGGGCAGATAGCCAGGCTGATCTGAGTCTTCGCTTTGCGCACAAGCCACTTTGATGGTTTGTCGTGTCGCGGCTCATTTTACTCAGAGCAATAAGGGTACTTGATTATAAGAAACGAAAATTATGGTGGTCTGTAAGCCTTTTTTCGGTAGTCCCATTTATATTTTTGTACCCGGGAATTCCTTTGTAGGCCCAACGATGACCTGAATGCCATGTTTTTGTAAAGATTTAAGTGACCTGTGAAGACGAAGGCGGTAATAAACCAGCTGCACACATGCAACGTCATACGACCTTCTGGCCCCGAGGTTATAGAACTTGAGTACATTCTCAAACTCAAATTAAAGCACACTGATTGGCCGCTTCCGAGCACATGCTCGGAAGCAGCCAATCAGTGTGCTTTATTTTGAGTTTGAGATTATACTCAAGTTTTATAACCTCGGACCCTGATGTAGCTCTCTAAACCCAGCTTGAGTTTGATCTGCGTAGGAAATGCCTAACTCGTCAGTAAGACATCATACGAAAACATACAAAATCATCAGCAAACCAAACCGATACAAAGTTGGGACCCAATACAAACCTAAGTCATTGAGGCCTCTTGTATACCAGCGCCTGATATAATTAACTTTTACAGAAATAGCAAAAGCGGCTTAGTAAAGTCCTAACCACCATACAGTCTGATTGCACGAGCAAACAATAAACATGTTTGAGTAGGGTTTTTTTCTTGTTTTGTTTTAAACTTCCAGCGACTTTGGCATAATATAGGCATGCTCATTTAGTATTATACATCCGATCGAAATTTTCATAGAAAACTCGAAAAACATAGCCTTGTATGTTTCAAAATTATGAGCAAACAACATGAACAATGAACAAAAATGTGATAAAAGGCTGCTGATGTGTGCAGACTTCAGCATTTCAATAACGGCAAAAAGACTAGAGACTGTCACTATTAACTTCAGGTTGCATAGATGCAGCCCGCAAAAATGCTATCTCTGTTGTGTCGAACTGATAATCATTGACAAAACAAGAGGAACATATATATAGCGAAAAGATTGGATATGATTTAAATTTTAATTTTTGACTTTCGTCACTTTAGATGAAAGTGGTCGAAGTACCAAAATCATAAGTCCGAACTTGTAAGTCATTTTAATATTGACGATTCCGGAATATTTTAGATACATACACAGATATGGACACCAAAATATAGGTGCAATCAGGTGCTCGTGAGTATTATAATACACCTGCAATATCTATGTATCAGTGGAAAAAGTCAGTGAAAAGAAAGTCCAGTATTTGAAAGCTTAACTAAGCTTCGGCTGAGGCCATCAAATCGGAAATTAGTTTAGAAACGACCACATAGTAGGGATCAACGAGGCTATGGTGTCTACCATAAAACTTTTTAACTGTCGACACAAGCTTAACTTTATGGTAACCCTGTGTCAACAGTTTACGGGTGAGTAGCTTCCCTCTTTCAACAAAATCTTGATATTTGAAACATGCTCTAGCAAAGCGGACTAGCTGAGAATGGTATATATGCATAATACATTCATATTATCTGTGTTCGAGAATGTATAAAACCTAACGCCAATAATGGAACAAACTTTCTTGCATACCAGATAAGGATATCCGCGTGCTTCACCTGTACCTACAAATCTTATCTCACCCAGGACCGGATAAAAATCACGAGCATTCAATGCATTGGTTGTATTGGAGGTCACGTATCTGCGTCGTCAAGTGACGTTGGCGTTTTAGATGACGTCACGAAAACGGCAAAAATGACGTCAGTTTATGTACGCCGGACGTTGACGTAAAGAGCCCATTGGCGGTCGTTGAAAGCGGCGTCTTCTTTCAAAATCAAATAGAACCCTGTTAAGCACTAAAATAACGCTTTTTAACAAGTTCTAAAGTTAAAAAAAATCTCGTGATGCCGAACAGTGATCCTCGTGACAGATTTTTCTATCCACACCTCACACCCATGAAAGATACTTATATTCTTGCACACCGGATAGAAAATGCCATTCTTTTCACCAGCAATAGAAAATCTTATCTTACCCTGGGGTTCTGACCCAGGACCGGAAAAAAATCACGAGCTGCCAATGCATTGGTTGTATAGGAGCTGGTACCTGGGGTCGTCAAGTGACGTTGGCATTTAAGATGATGACGTCACGAAGACGGTAAAATGACGTCAGTTTAAGCACGCCAGTCGTTGACGTAAAGAGCCGAATGGCGGTCGTTGAAAGCGGCGCCTTCTTTCAAAATCAAATTGAAACCTCTCAAGCACTAGAATTACGCATTTTAAGAAGTTCTGAAGTTAAAACAAGACGTGATGTGCAAGAAAAAGTATCTATCATTGGTGTGAGGGGCGGATAGAAAAATCCGTCACTCGGGATCACTGTTCGGCATCACTCGGCAAGCCTCGTGATGACGAACAGTGACCCTCGAGACAGATTTTTCTATCCACAACTCACACCCATGACAGATCCTTATAGTCTTAACGTTAAATATGGTCCCGTAAAGTATCAGGTATATATCCAAAAAACTTACATGTGGTGCGGACACTCCTGACACGAACATCTTAACTGGTTCTATACTGTACTGTGATTTCAACCGCAACGCAACCTCGTAGCTCAACAGGGCACCGGCACTGAAATTATCGGACATTAGTAGCTTAGTTGGCAAGCGCAAAAAAATCGAAACTCAGATCACTCAGTGCGTCTGCAAGTCTGATCGTTGTCTTCACTGTAAGATCTATACCAAGATACTAAAGAAAGTATGTATAATATGAAATAAGCCCTGCTTATAGGCGAGCACATCGCTCTTTACAATGCTCTCCAGAGTTACAGAGTAAAGTAATAGAATTGTATTATTTCTTCATTGCAGAATTTATACATAAATTCTTGTACAGCATTGCTATCCCTACGTAGGTGGTGGTTTTTGTCGTATGAAATTTGTATAAAATTATTGCAACTCAGCAGCAGCGAATTCCGTCTGACAAACTGCTGAGAAACTTTACATCTCAGAGAACAGCTTTTCCCCACGAAAACGGGCAGCAATTCTTTTCATTTCTTCTCTACGTCGCTTTCTAATTCCTTTTAATTTCGTCCGATGTTCATGCTCCTTGCATATTTTTTATGCTGACTATGTAGTGATCTACCCCCACAGAAGCGGTTAAAGTTGACGCCATCTTGTTTTTCTCAAACGGAACGTTTGACGTCATTACGTAACGTAGCGACAGGAAGACTGTCCGACCTCTATTTCTTAATCATTTTGTGGATTTCTATTCAAACCAGTCCCATGTCGATAATACGGAAGCGGAAGAAAGAAATTTCACTGAAAGTAATGTATTTTGTAGGTAAAAACATGCCTTACCAATCCTCTACCATAGAGCTCTCGCTCTGTCAAAGCTACTACGGAGCTTTGAATTGCAGGCGCTTTGCGACTGCAAGCGAGTGCTCGCTAATATATACAGTGAAGACTGATAACACTGCGCAAATAAAAAGATTGGTTTACGTCTTCACACTGCTGCTAACTTCCTACAGACTTTCGAATACACGTACTCAATGGAGTCTCACTTTTGGTAGGCATTGTATATATAACAAAGCTGTGTTACATCGTTAAAACAAAGTCATGGTTTTACAATGTAATCAACGTTGATGCGACTGCAAATGCATTTGATAACCATGCATGTCATCGATTATGCTTATAAGCATTTCGGGTAGGTCAAAAACTTTGACGTAAGCATCGA
This sequence comes from Ctena decussata, assembly GCA_963989385.1. Taxonomy (NCBI): domain Eukaryota; kingdom Metazoa; phylum Mollusca; class Bivalvia; order Lucinida; family Lucinidae; genus Ctena; species Ctena decussata. The sequence goes on from OZ022506.1 coordinate 85,047,160, forward strand.
AAGTGTGCAATGTCGAAACTGACGTTATGAAACCTTTAGCCAAAAGTACATAGATAATGTGACATTCCGCAGCATAATGACTAGAAAAGAAAGAATTTCTCCAACATTTTTGAGTACTTTTACGACAGAACATGTTATGCATTGACAGCGGTCCAACATGACTTTCTGATGCAGTTTTATATCTGCCGAGCCCCTCGGGAGGTGTATAAACCCTCACTTTTCAGGCTCGGCCTCGAGATCCAGCTGATTTTAGTGTATGATCCCTTTACTGTTTCAACGTTGTGACCCTGCGAATGAGGAGTTTTTAAAACTTATATGATATTAAGTAGATACCTACCCATATACCAGTGGGTGGAATCTGTGTTAAATAGAAATTCTGTATCCTACCTGTGACCCCAAAAAGCGAACTGTGCATCCTTGCAAACCTCGGCAACAGCAGGTACCACCTCATCAAGAACAGCTGAGAGACTGCTGTGGTTCGGTTCCTTGTATCTTCCCTCTCGCCCCGGTAGACTTACTGCATGCACTAGGAATTATAAGAAATCAGGAGTTGAAAATATATGGCATTCAAGCATTACCTAGCATACAACCGTCAATCAACATTGACTCAACGTCATGATGCTGGATCACCGTCGATATAATGCTGAGTCAACTTTGAGACGCTGAAATCATAATTTTGTGTTACAATGTACCTATCCTGAACATGTTTTAAAATAAATTCAGACGAAATAAGTATTGAAAGAATTTAAATCAAGTTCATGAATTTATAGCAATATGCACGTTTAGCTTACACAAGTCTCAAGAGAACTAACTATCTTAGTGATGGCTGGCTGGCTTGCTGGCTAGCTGGCTGGCTGGCTGGATGGATCTTAACAGCTCTTTCAATAGTATCTCAGTCATATTGAGCCGATGGAAAGGGGAAATGAATGGTTGTGTTTAGTGGAACCCTGCTTATAGTTGAATACAATTCTGCGCAACCAGGATTCCAACCGGACCGCAAGCTTAGAACACCAGCGCTTAACCCTTGCGTTACCGAGGCTGCTGTTAGTTTCCATATCAAACAGCAAGTCTCGTATTTAGCTACAAGTATGTCATTTACGGAGCTTCTTCGAACACGTACCTTCAATGTTTGAGGAGAAAAGTTTTCCCCAGTTAGCATAGAAGAGACCGCCGCCACCGGCCCAGGGGAAACAGATCAGTCGGCACTGTGCATAAGGCTGAGGAAAACGGCAGTTCAGTACTTTCTTTGTGGCCATGTGGAGTCAGAAGTGGTGCAGAGCTGAAACATAAAGTATATTAGCCGCGTCACAGTAAAACCAACAAAGTGGCATGTGCGCCCAGCGAAGACTAAGAACAACCTCAGTCCTGGGCAGCCGCCCAGTCTGAGCAGAGTCTTCACTGGCGCTTTAAATGTAGCTAAGGATCTAAGCTTGCTCCATGCGGACAGCGAAGAATCTGATCAGACTGGGCAAATGCCCAGACTGATCTTAGTCTTCGCTGGGTGCATATGGCACTACGTTGGTTTCGTCGAGTCGCGGCTCAATATATTATAGTTATGTAGCTTAGAAGCGTCGCGTGAAAAGATTTCGCATTGCATGTGCCAACAGTCACAATTAGAATAGGCCAGTGCGTTTATGCAGACTGCTCACAGGTATGGCATCTCACAGTATAGAGTCCTCTCGGTCCCTTTGATATATGAGAACTAGCTGATTAATGATAAAGGTATATCATAAAAAAGGTTATTGAATTTCTATTGGGAAATATTCGGCATTTGTTCATATGACGGAGACGCACTCAGCGAGTGCGTCCTTCGCCATATGATCTCGTGCCGAATATTTCGGCATTTGTTCATATGGCGGAGACGCACTCAGCGAGTGCGTCCTTCGCCATATGATCTCGTGCCGAATATTTCCCAATATTATAAATTCAATAGCCTATAATTGTTCGACTAGCCTTCGGCGCTATACATCCTCGGCACTGTAAAAGCTTAAAAGAACTTCCCTAAATAATCCCTGAATTCATTTTAACATATGATTTACCTGGTTTACTTTAGCACACTTACCGTGCCAGTTCGAAACCGAAAGCGAAACTGAAAATGGGCGGGGCCGCTGTCAATTTATAAGGGATCTGTCACAAAATATATATTTAAAGACAAATAAAAATTTAAAAATTACTGTCGACAAATAGCAAATACAATCTTATCCTGCAGTCACAGCAACACTGAGCGCAATAACTGAACAATCAAATAAGTCTAAAATCCTATGCTACTGAATTACTATGTTTTCACAATGTGTTATTGACATATCCCTGAGTAAACACATTATCTAGCACGTGTAGTTTCCGCTGTGTAAAGTCGTTTTATAACAAGAAAGGCAGGCTATAGAATACAGGTAATTGTTTTGTTATTTTTGTAGTTAGACACATGACACAAATGAACGATTGTCACTGTAGCCACTGTCACACGATGGCATAGCTGAGCCCATTCAGTCGAAAAGGTTTTCGCGTCGGGCTAACCTACGTTGGGCTATAAACAGCTAAACACCGAGCTGCAAAATTATTTAATTATCAGCATTTACTGATTTAAAGCTCAGTCAGAGCAACCTCAGAATAGCATTGGACACTGATGGATGGACAGACTGTAAGACAGTGCAAGCTATCGTTGGCACATACAAAACACATCCCCGTTTAATCAGTAAATCTTGGCTACGGATACATGGTACTGTTTCCCTAGACTGAGCAACGGTCCTTGCGAGTTTACGTCCTTTTTAACAGTATTTCAGTCATGCCAAGTTGATGACAGGGTGATAATGAAAGGTTGTGTGAAATGGAACCCAGGTCCCCGTTTACGGTCGGAAAGATATCTGCCTCTAGCGGACCTCGAGCCCGGGACCTCTAGATACGCAGGCCTGCGCTTAAGATATAGAGCTAGCGGGGCACGAGTTTGACCAGGTAGGATGTTTGAATTTTACAAAATAGGTATACGTCCTGAAACAGTATTGGAAGTATGATGTTGAAAATCACAGTCAGACGCTGAGGTGGTATAGCCTTGAGCAACTAAGCCCTGAACTCACACTTCGTTTAGGCTTTACCGACCAAAGTCCAAACCCAAAGCATCTGTGTAGAAAATATTTAATAATGTATTTGTTGATATGTTTAACATCATGTACAATCTCGTTCAAGTCCAGCGTAACTTTTTCAGATGTTCACTTCCTGGAGCTGATCAAGGCTAGACTACCCCCAAATCCTTGCAAGGTCGTTGGGGCATCACTGCGATCAGGTTATTTTGTTGTGCTAACGAATTCTATTCCTGTTAATTTTTCCCATCTGCCTCTCCTTTTCCAGGGCTTTCAGATGTGGCTTGACCACCTTAATTTCCGTTTCTTCATCCTGATCAAATGTTCGGCATGTTCTACAGTTGCAGCTGGGTCTTTCAACGAGCATTCTTATTAATTACATGGTCCATATACGAGATGTTCAGATCCTTCGGCGTCGTCTCATTTGAAAGGCATGCGCTTTTCTGTCAAAGTTCATATGACGAGGAATGGCATGTTTCACTAGTAGTAATATTACCACCGTTGCCTCCTTTCGTCCGACTGTCGGTCGAAGGGAGACTAAGTTAAAGTTTCACCTGAAGCTGATAGAAACTCATGTATTTTCCATTTTTCTGATTTAACAACCAATCGGCCTGAAATTTTACAGAGAGGTACATGTAAAAAAAATAGATTGACATTTGATGGTATATAAATTTACAAATTTCAGAGCTCTAGATAAGAGGGAGTATTTGATGATAATTAGGGATAATTTTTGTTATTTCTGCTTAAAAACATATGTTGTGACCCCGCATCTGAACCGTCTCGACGAGGCGGTTCAGATGAGGGGTCACAACATATGGTTTCAATGAGAAATAAAAAAATTATCCTTCAATTATCATCAAATACTCCTCTGATCTAGAGCTCTGAAATTTTCCGTCGAGTGCCTACGATATTTTCCTTTACAGGCATTCGAGGGTAATGTTTTACAATGTTGAGGAATCTTCTGCGCCAGACCCTCGGGAGAGAACTTCAGACATTTCTTCATAGACGACAGTTGGCCACCAAACTTCCAGGCATGCATTTTGGCCTTACAGCAACCGAAGACAGGTACGGTGGAGTTACAGCCAACCTCGGGGAGTTACCTCAGGCGATGACTGATGTAGGATTCGGTGCTATACTGGCTGGTAATGACGTCTTCAGTTTGTTTTGTTCGTTTTTTCTTTATTTATATTTTTTTGCCTTGGTACTAAACACAAAATAAGAGGTGCACCTAAGTGAACGAGGAGATAGTCGGCCAGTCGCACAATTTTGGGACTGAAATCCTCTGGTATGTGTCAGTGCGGCTTAGCACTGAATCTCATCCCACTGTCAGTAGACTGATTTCAGTCGAAGATGTTAAAAATTCTCTTAACCCTAAATTCATATTTTACAAATTTTACTTCTCTCTAAAATATACTCCTGGCTCCAACATCGGTTGGGTCAGGTACATAAGTATCAGAGAGGGACAAGGAAAAAAATAAATAGAAAGAAAATATCTAACATCTTCGGCTGACAAAAGTCTACACTGTCAGCTGTGTTTTTTTGTGTTTTTTTTTTTCATGTTATGAGCGATGGCTTTTGCTTTACAGCCATAGTAGAGTTACACTGTACCTCTTGCGATATCTCAACATTTCTGACCATACACTAATATACATAACATGTATTTGTTAGAAATTACTATCATCTTACTACCGTAATAGTTTTTTGCCTTGCGTTTTACTGACTTGCATATCAGAAATTGAACATGGATCGTGAGTAACGTTTGCAAAGGTGGCTGAAGATATGAAAGAATGAAAGAGTAACGTTAACATAGGTGGCAGCAGTTCCACTAGATCTAGTCCACAGCAGTTTCAGTAATATACTGCGGTCTCGATTAACCCTTAAAGCAAAAAGAGCACACAACAAAAGGAACGTCTGACAATTTTAAAAAAAAATATTAGGGTAGAATCGGGTAACTTCGGACAGGGTGGTAATTTCGGACAAACCATTGCAAACAATGAAAATCCAGATGAGACGGCTCATAATGAGCCGTCTCATCGGTTTTTTTTTTTTTACAGTTTGGCCAGTTATTTTTGCTTTAGTTCCAAACAACTGACATATAAAGGAAACAATGTCACTGTCCGAGTTTGCCTGCAGTCCGAAATTACCCGATTCTCCTCCATGTCAAGCTATGTCTTGCAAATTCAGAAACTAGAGAGCAAACAGTTTTGATCCATATAAGGTGGTTCATTGTGAGCCACCTCATAATTATGTATCCACGCTGGATCCTTATCTGGATCCTCATCTTGAGCCTTCAACACTGATTTTCGAATAATTTTGCGCATTATAAACGGTTAACTGTCTTTTATCGACAGAGTCTTTGCAAAAATGGAAGGAGGAGGAAAAGACAGCGGTGTGGTTACAAGTCCCCATACATTACAGCCGTTTAATAGAGATGGCAGCTTTGCATGGTTTCCAGTTTCACAGCGCTGAAGACCAGTATTGTTTATTGAAACTCTGGCTACAGAAAGGGAAACCAGATACTACTCCGCGATTCGCCACACATCAGCTTGGCGTATGTGGTAAGTTAAAAATTAATAAATGAGCCACGACACGACAAAACCAACAATATGGTTGTGCGCCCAGCGCAGACTCAGATCAGCCTGGGCATCCGCCCAGTCTGATCAGAGTCTTCGCTATCCGCATAGAGGTAGCTTAGACCATTAGCTACCCTTTAAGCGCTTAGCGAAAATTCTGAGCGGACCAGGCTGATGCCCAGGCTGATCTGAGTCTGCGCTGGGCGCTCAACCACATTGTTGGTTTTCTCGTGTCGCGGCTCAAATTAATAAAACCTGATGTAAAAAATAAGAGGAATGCATGTTTATGCAGGTGTGTAAATGTTAATTATGGTTTTCGGATATAAATGAATGGATGGCTTGCACGTTCACGTCCTTTACACCATTGCTTCAGTCATATCGGGACGATGAGAGAGTTGCAACGTAAGGTTTTGTACAATGGAAGCCCTAGTACGGTTGAAATGATTATTCTCTCCCAGGGGACTCAAACCGGTTACTCATCGGCTAGCGTCCAAGGCCAGCACTTAATCTTTTTAACCACCGGGTCTTTGTGGCTCGGAGACATTGCTGCAATGCATCTGCTGTCTCCGTTTATAATGTCATGATTAATCATTGTTGAAGCAATTCTTGTTTTGAGGGATATTTTAACTTACAATGAACCAAGGTCTGTGTGTTCAGTTGTGGCTGTTTTCCCGAGTGCCTTATCCTAGCCTTAACCTCTTTCATCTGGTAGCAGACTCGGTCTAGTGAGTCTTTTCCCTTTGTATTAAAGAAATGTTTCAAAATCAAGTGGCATACATCACGTTCTTGACGGTTTCTAGAAACCAAAATTTCTACACTCTATATGCCTACAAACCATAAGTTGCACATTGTTATTTCAGTATGCATTCAAATACGCAGCTGCATTTTGACGTACATAATTTGTCATTCTGCTGTTGCCTGTTTCAGGTGTTGTATTTCGGGAGGATACTAAACAGTTACTAGTCATCCAAGAACGGAGAAGTCAGGTAATTCTATGTGTCATTATGTCCCCCCACCAAAGGTGAGGGGGGACATATTGTTTTCAGTGCGGATCCCGGGCGTCGGCGTCGGCGTCGGCGTCCCTGTGACAGATTTCTTGTATGCGCGATATCTCTTGAACCAATGGATGGAATTTCACCAAACTTGCATGGATACATTATTGGGACAAGTTTAAGAGCTGATTAGATTTTGGTGACCTTGACCTCATTTTCAAGGTCGCTGGAGGACATAGATGACAATTTCTTGTATGCGCGATATCTCTTGAACCAATGGATGGAATTTCACCAAACTTGCATGGATACATTATTTGGACAAGTTTAAGAGCTGATTAGATTTTGGTGACCTTGACCTCATTTTCGAGGTCACTGGAGGACATAGATGACAATTTCTTGTATGTGCGATATCTCTTGAACCAATGGATGGAATTTCACCAAACTTGCATGGATACATTATTGGGACAAGTTTAAGAGCTGATTAGATTTTGGTGACCTTGACCTCATTTTCGAGGTCACTGGAGGACATAGATGACAATTACTTGTATGCGCGATATCTCTTGAACCAATGGATGGAATTTTACCAAACTGGCATGGATACATCATTGGGACAAGTTTAAGAGGTGATTAGGTTTTGGTGACCTTGACCTCATCCTTGACCTCATTTTCAAGGTCACTGGAGGACTTAGATGAAAATTTCTTGTACCAGTGACATCTCTTGAACCAATGGATTGAATTTCACCAAACTTGCATGGATACATTATTGGGACAAGTTAAAGAGCTTTTTAGATTTTGGTGACCTTGACTTCATTTTAAAGGTCACTGGAGGACATAGATGACAATTTCTTGTACCCACTATATCTCTTGAACCAATCGATGGAATTGCACCAAACTGGCATGGATACGTCATTGGGACGAGTTTAAGAGGTGATTAGGTTCTGGTGACCTTGACCTCATTATCAAGGTCACTGGAGGACTTAGATGAAATTTTTTTTACCAGTGACACTCTTGAACCAATGGATGGAATTTCACCAAATTTGCATGGATACATCATTGGGACAAGTTTAAGAGGTTATCAGATTTTGGTGACCTTGACTTTATTTTCAAGGTCATTGGAGGACTTAGATGACAATTTCTCGTAACCACTATATCTCCTGAACCAATGAATGGAATTTCTCCAAAATTTCAGGGATATGTCATTGCGACAAATTTAAGAGCTGATCAGATTTTGGTGACCTTGACCTCATTTGCAAGGTCACTGGAGGACTAAGATGACAATTTCTTGTACCCACTAAATCTCCTGAAACAATGGATGGAATTTCACCAAACTTGCATGCATACATCATTGGGACAAGTTTAAGAGATGGTTAGATTTTGGTGACCTTGATCTCATATTCAAGGTCACTGGAGGACATACATGACATTTTCTTGTACCCACTATATCTCCTGAAGCAATGGATGGAATTTCACCAATCTTGCATGGATAAATCATTTGGACAAGTTTAAGAGGTGATTTGATTTTGGTGACCTTGACCTCATTTTCAAGGTCATAGTCATCTATGTAGGATATCTTAAGAACCAGTGGATGGATTTTCCCCAAACTTGTCTAGATATTTTACTTGTTCAGGCTTTTTATTCATTAGAGGGGATGGGAAATGGGCTGGTGGGGGGACATCAGTTTTTCTCTGAAAAACATTTCTAGTTTTAGATTTTTAGTCTAGTCAGAGCCGAGACACGAGGAAACCAACAAAGTGGTTGTGTGCCCAGCGCAGACTCAGATCAGCCTGGGCATCCGCCCAGTCTGATCAGAGTCTTCGCTGTCCACATGAAGGTAGCTTAGATTCTTGGGTACCCTTTAAGCGCTTAACGAAGAGTCTGATCAGACTGGGCGGATGCCCATGCTGATCTGAATCTGCGCTGGGCTCACAACCACTTCGTTGGTTTTCTCGTGTCGCGGCTCATTTATTGTTGCTATCGTTATGTGTACTGCTGCTCACGCCCTCTAGCGCCCTGTTTTTAAGTCCCAGAAAGATTTAATTGTGTAGTAGCTTAGTATATGTAAGTTGATATTCCCAGCACTTTACATGAGCTGGATTGTATAGGAGCAAGAATCAACAAACAATTGAAAATAGCAGACTCGGTTTTATTGAATTGATTCATAAGCAGTAAAACGGTGTTTGATACTGCTTACTAGGTTTAGCAGACCACAGAATTCAGTTTAAATTGCCATATACATATAAATATGATATACACTTAGCACGTTTACATTTTTTTCTGAAACTAACTCAATTAAAAGATGATGCCTTAATTTTGACTCTTTTTTCTGTCTTTAACAGTTTACATTGTGGAAGTTTCCTGGCGGTTTAGCTGACTTAGGAGAAAATATAGGTAAGTTTTTATGTGAGGCTATTGCTTACACAAGATGTCTTTAAGGGACATAAAGGACTTAAAGGGACAGGGCGGTCCACTGAAGACTCAAGCTGTCGTACCAGGCTCAGAGCGTCGAAATGGCATCAGATGAAAGCCGATGCGATGTTATGACGTCGCACTGATGTTGATAGGACGTCAATTTGGCGTTATCTAGCTGTTTGGCTCTGCCTTTATCATGCACTCCAGTTTATTGTTTCATAATTCAACAGATATAGGAACTTCTGTTCAAAGTTAGATTTGTAATGGGAAATTACACGTATGAAACTGGGAGTATGAATGGCATTCTGGAGAAACTTAAGTGGGAATCCCTGAAAAAGAGAAGGAAAGATTGTAGACTTATAATGCTTTACAAAGGTCTGAAGGGTGCGAACAGTATACCCATAAATGACATTGTTCACCCAAGCAGGCGTACCAGGAATCATCATTCCCTGGCATTTCAAACCCCATTGGCTGGGACTGATACAAACAAGTCCAGTTTCTTCCCCCAGACTATTAGAGATTGGAATATCCTGGAAGATATTCGTATATCTGCTGCTGAGTGTGCACAGGATTCAGTTACTAAGTAAGGGCTAGGGACTAACTTCCCCCTTCGCAGGTCCTGGTGAATGATTTTCCTTGGACGTATCATCAGTAAACAATTCTGAGTCTGATCTGTTGAAGTTATACCGAATTCTTGACTGCAGAGTTTTGAAGAAAGTTATCTGCTTTCACTGCCTGCCTTCAATTCTTACTACTAGGCAACGAACGGTAAAGGGGACATTTTTTAAATAACTTTGGAAAGGCATTATTATCTCTCTTTTCATTGTACAATGTATTAAATAACTTTATGGATGGTTCCCAGTACTAAAGTTGATGTCTATTTACTGTACTGGTCGTCTCTTTGCGGCAGCTTATATTTTTATATTCTACTGTGTTGTGGCAACAGGTGCTCATTTAGAATTTATCAATTCAATTTGATTTCTTTAAGTATTTTAAGACTTAGTGACCGAAACCTTTTCGGTTCTTAAACAGTTTGTTTGACTTTTACCGGGTATGACGGTAGCTAAACTAAAAGAGTATTTTGTTCTGAAACTTTAGTTAAAAATATAGATCAAAGATAAAAGAAAAACGAAAACAAATAACAAATGTAAAACATCAGATGAAAGTTGCCCATGTAAATTGTTGGTATGTCCAGTACAATACTTACTTGTACATGTGGACAGTCATGCAAGCGAAATCGAAATTCTCTACTTCCGTTTTGCGTGCCCAGTACAGGGGAGAGTCGGGTAACTTCGGACAGCGGGTAAATTCGGACAGTGACATGTTTTCCTTTATATGTCAGTTGTCTGGAACTAGAACAAAACAATACTTGGCCAAACAAAGAAAATCCTGATGGATTTTCACTGTTTGCAGTGGTATGTCCGAATTTACCCGACTGTCCGAAGTTACCCGACTCTCCCCTAGCGTCCATTTGGCTGGATGGCTAACGCTTCAGATCACAGCGTGGCGGGTTATGGTCCTGCTGGAGGCCAGATTCTCTCCGAACCTTAACGCTGCTTCTTTTCCCCCAACCCTGCATAACCATCCTACCGTCGTCCTGGCCCCGAGGTTATAAAACTTTGCTCGTGCTGAACTCAGCTCAGCATGAAATTTTCTCTGCTGATAAATATGAGAATGCCAACTAATTGTCATATTCATGAGCAGAGAAAAGTTCATACTCGGCTAAACTGAGCAAGAAAGCAACTGTACGTATCAGTAATTGGCAGGCAAAAATGTCATGCTCAGCTGAGTTGAGCATGAAAAAGTTTTATAACCTCGGGGCCTGATATGACACAAAATGCATCGAGAAGAACGTAAAATCGCAAGTCATACATCCATCCATTTGATCGTAATACGATTTTTTTCACAGCGGCCTTATTTTCCCTTTGATCTAATTGTAACCATCCATATTAAATATTCCATGAAATATCTTACCGCACAACAAAAGTTTAGCCTTGTTTGGTTTGTTTTGATTAAAGTTACGTCAGTGTATATTTTGACTGTCTTGATGTAGCTTGACCTAGCGGACACAGACTGTCTAATGTCAATGTGAATGCCTCACCCAGCATATTACTGAATACAACTGTCCATCTCATATGTACATTTTTGCAGTCAACAATTAATCAAGATGTCATAAAATGTTTTGTGTATACTTCATTAGGTCTTAGTATTGTGGCTGTCACCAGAAGTTGTACCTATCAATGTAATAAATGAAGGACATTGTCATTCGGTGATTTGTGTGCCACCCTTAGGTGTCTTACACCTTTTTAGCTCGCCTGAACGAAAGTTCAGGAAGAGCTATTGGTGTCACCACGGCGTCGGCGTCCGCGTCAGCGTCCGCGTCGGCGTTCGGATTGGATGTTTTGGTTAAAGTTTTTTAAAGACCTATATCTCCTTAACCCATGGATGGATTCTTTTGATACTTGCACTGTAGTTAGATATTGGTCTAAGGTTTAACAGGGTACCACCCCACCCCACTCCATGACCCTGATGTCAAGGTCATCGACATAGAAAATTGGTAGTTTTTTTGGACTGGATGTTTTGGTTAAAGTTTTATAAAGCCCAATATCTCCTTAACCCATGGATGGATTCCTTTGATACTTGCACTAAAGTTAGATATTGGTCTTAAGTTTTTGAAGGTACTACCCCTTACCCCCTCTGTGACCTTGATGTCAAGGTCATGGACTTAGAATATTGCCTTTTTATTGATTGGATGTTTTGGTTATTTTTTTTTAAAGACACATATCTCCTGAACCCATAGATGAATTCTTTTTATATTTGCACTGTAGTTAGATCTACAGAGTACTACCCAATCCCCGCTCAGTGGTCTTGATGTCAAGGTCAGGGACTTAGGAAATTTTTGTCTTTTTTAAAGTTTTGTAATTGCATACTGATTCATAATGCTTTGCAGAGGTTTAGTTTATACTTGAACTGATGTTAGACTCTTTTTGAGTTTTTACAAAACACCTTATACTTACCCCACTGGATGATCGACTTAGATTTTTGTCTTAAAGATTTTGGTTAAAGTTTTATATTTATGAAGACATAATTTCACAGTGCCACGATGATAGACTCAGTTGATAGTAATACTTAGACTGATGTTAGATAATGGTTCAGGGTTTTGAACATCCTAGTCCCCCCCCCCCTCCCCCTACCCGTCAGTTTTTTACCTCAAGCTCATGGACTTTGAAATTTCATTCCATTTTTTAATTTTATTTTAAGACTTATTTCTGAGATAGCTTTTGTTTATAAATGTGTTTTCATTATGGACATGCTTGCATGAAGTTTTATGCATAGCAGTCCACACCACCATAGTGGCTGTGTGATGGGCAAGCACCAATTCAGGCGAGCTATGCTGTCAGGCGACAGCTCTTGTTGTATTTGTAAGGCTCTGACTAGCATGTGCGTTTGTGAAGTCTGATCAGAGTCGTTCCTGTTTGCATCAACAAATTATGGAGTTTGGGGAATCTTTTAAGAGAAAATGGACAACAGTACAGCGAAGACGACTCTGTCTGTCTAGTCAGCGGTCTAGCTGTTCCATGGTCTGATTATTCCTCGATCTGACTATCCCACGTGTTGAATGTGTAACCCGTAATCCAGAGGAAGTCCAGCTACAGACCTTGTATTTAATAATATAGTTGACTCTTGTTCTCTCGAACAGTGATATCTCAAAATACCCTAATATCAAAGCATATATTTCGGACACATTTCCTTCTTTTCTTCACATTTCAACCCCGGATATCTCAAAGTACTGATATATCAATGTAAATTTTCCTGAAACTGGTCAGCAAGCAAGTGGTAAGTTTAGGGGTAAAGTACACAGATTCGACTGGAACCAGTCCATATCCAGAGGTCGTATGCTCGAGCGCGGCTCAGGATTAGGGTTTGCTATGGCCTTTGGATTACGATTTCAACCATTCCATTCTTGGCCTCAGTTACTGTTGCAAAGGACTTAAACCGAACTCCTCATTAAAATTATTTGATGGTTACCGGGCAAATACGAGTACAAGTTGTAGTTGGTTGATTTGGTTGGTTGATTTGATGCTTAACGTCCTCGGAAAAACAACTAAGGTCATGTTGGGACGGTCAGTTAACCTAACCACACTATTCCTGGGCAGGCTTAGACCTCCTAAGCGGTTTACCAGTACTAAGTGCACATACTTTCGCCAGTAACTGACAACTGCCCTTCTTGAATCAGCGGAAGGAGAAACGAAAGAATGTGGCCAGGCCGGGTTTGACTTATGAGTCAGGTGCCCTACCGATTGCGCTACGCGGCCCGGCAGTACAAGTTGTAGAAGGAATATAACTTTCACACTGAGACAAAGTGTAGACAAAATTAGTTATTTCCCTTGCACTACGCGCTCTTGGCCGCAAACACTCCATATTTGGTGATCAGCGTCACCGGTAAAGGTGCCTTGCGAAAAATTGCTGGTTTCGTCCTGGCCTACAGCTGAGCTGCCTTAGAAAAGTATTGTAGGAAAAGGGGATCTTGGTTGGAGAGGGTATAAAGTGTGCGGTTACATTTATTAAGCTTTTCCAGTTGTTTTGATAATATTTAAGAATTTTATCTTAAATGATATACGTTCAGGGAAGCGGCTGTCATATTCATGTTCGCCCCCTTTCTCGTGAGAAATCAACCATTACATGAAAGAATTTGCCCCTATAGGGAGCAATTCTTCCCTTGAATATTTGACCAACTTTTGGAAGAGTTTCATCCTCCTGGAAAACAAACAGGAAGCTACAGAAGTTGCCCCCCCCCCCCCCCGCCCGCCCCTCAAACACACACACCCCATCCCCTCCACCACAGACACACCGCCCCTTTTGAAACAAATGGTAAATCAAAGACAAAGGTGCACCCAGATATATCTTTAAATTCATATTTATATAAAACAAACCATATTTGTTTTGGCATGCTTGGTCACAAAGACTTATAATGGATGGATGGATGGATGGATGACTAGCGATTTTATGTCATTTCCAATAGCATTTTAGTCATATCAGGACGGTCGGAGGGTAGCCCAGCTCTGGGCCGGAAAATACCTAGAAACTAGTTTCAAATTAGAAACTTTGTTTCTGAAATAATTTCGGTCCGGAGCTGGACTAGTCGGAGGGTGATAATGAAAGGCTGTGTGCAGTGGAATCCTGTTTACGATTGAAAATATTTCCGTCGCTTGGAGTCGATCTCAGGATCCCCTAGATCTGCAGGCCAGCGCTCCACCCACTGAGCTACTGGGGTTTTTCACAAAGACTTAAATATGTCTTCCTGGTCACCTGCAGATACACAAAAATCGAAGCCCTGGAATCTGTTATCTCAGCAAAAACAAAGGTATTTTAAAATTTACTGCCAGACTTAACCTTTTCCATCAAAGGTTAACTTTCTAATGCTATCGGCATGTTTGTTTGATATTATCAGCCATTCTTTACATATAAGGCCTTTGATTTTCGCAAAAGGCGATCAAATCATCAATGAAAGCTTAAAACGGATTTCTGGGAAGGATTAAACTGTCAACTTATCTGTTTTTCGTTTACTTATATTTCATTGATAATGACTAATAATTCATTGAGAGTCATTCAGAAAACTTTGCTATCACTTCATCTGAAGGACAAAACAGTTATTACCTATTGTGTGTAGTCGAAATTTTCGGACAGTATGCGTCTTTTCTGAAATAGACTGTACCATTCTTTCGTCATGACCGAACACCCCAGATTTTGCATCTCCTGTGCATTGGCAGGTATTGTATCCTCAACTCATTGCAAACAGTGTAGACCCAGATCAGACTGCTCCTTAAGAGCAGTCTGATCTGGGTCTGCACACTTTGCTCTGGCAGTCTGTGAAAATATTTTGGAAAAATGCGACCGCTCTTATCGCATATATGAAGACGTTTGGATTCAAGAGAAAACCTGAATTTAGCATATCACCCGACGAGCTCTAAGCTGTAACATTACACTGTTTCATCAGAGGTTGCCTTGCTACTACCATTTTATAACTCCGATCAAACTGACCTGTATTTATGACATTGACAAGACCGTGCAAAAACACAGTCTGATCAAAATCTGTACATAACACATAGCATAGAATGATATGCTTTATCTCTTGAAGCAAACAAATTTTATGATAGGAAAGCATTGTTTGGGTTTTCCAAAGTTTAAACAGAACAAAATTGAATGAATTTTATGTGATTCATTTTATGAATGAGGTATACATGTGGTTCAGTTAAATATCTGGGCGGAAAGTAAACAAAGAACCAAATTTGCTTAGTATATCATGGAGGGAGAGACACCCTACAAAGACTCAGTATAGCAAAATTCAGTATAGCAAAACAGTTTGAAGGCAAAAAAATGCAGAACATGAAATTTAGTCATGAATTTAACCCTGATATCTGAATTGTGGAACACAGTACTTTACTTTCCCTGTTAAAACTGTTTACTGAATCATTGCTGCTTTTCTAATTCTCACAACGCTGTCCCCCCCCCCCCCCCCCCCCCCCCCATGAGGTTCAAGGGGCTGAATTCTTAGCTTGCAACTCCTGGCCTGAAGTCTGTCTCATGTAAATTCTAAGATTTGACTAAGTGAGGTAGTGCTGAAGTGGACATTGGGGTTTTACGCGAAAGACTGGCGGTAGCATGGCGGGGAGGGGTTGGGAACGGAATTAGCCTACTGTCGTTTATGAAGCAATTAAATATTTGTATTTCCTAGAAAAGCAAATTCTTCCTTTGAGAAGGGAGACAGAATTGAAAATGAAGGAGTCATTTCCCCTGAAAGCATACCCTGTTACCCATTAATGTTAACAAATTAGTGTATCCTAAAATTTGTGGCGCTGGACAACAACTCAGGGATCGCAGGTTTGCTCCTCCGCTTCTCTGGTCTTTTGGATGAGACTTTAAACAAAAGGCCCGTCTCCGTATACATGCCCTATGTGCTAGTGGGACGTTGAACACACTCCTAAAATTTAAACATCTGGTTATGTGTCATGTTTATGCCCCCGTGTCGATAGTCAGCCGGTGAGCACACACTTGAAAATTAAACATCTGGTGATGTGTCATGTTTATTCCCCCATGGCGATAGTCAGCAGGAGAGGGAGGGGGAGGCATTACGTTTTACCCCTGTCCGCCCGTCCGTTGCACCTAAACAGTTTGTATAATCAACTCCTCCCACAGTTTTAAACTGTCAATTCGAAACTTTGCACAGTTGTTCCAGACAAATTGATGATGTGCATATGCCTTTTTGAAGAGGAACAAATCGTTTTTGTAGTTTGATGGAAATACCCTGATCAGAGTTTTTTTTTTGTGTGTGTGTCTTCTTTGTCTTCTGACTTGGGTCTGCACATTTATGCAGACACCTTTGTCCCAATGCTTAAGAAGTATGATACACTTCCAGGGGAAGCTACTGTGTCGTTTTTGCCTACCCTCACAGAATCCTTTAATTTGAGAGTTAGAGCAAAAAGTTTAAGTTTAAGTTTTAGTTTCTGAGTAGGAGCAAATTCTTTAGTTTAAGAGATGACCTCATTTCGGAAGGGCTTTGTTAACAGGAAGTCACAAAGGCGGAAAATGTGATAGTGTGCTTTTAATCCTTTTACAAGGTCTGTGCGAAATTTAAGCTACATATTGCATTTACAGTTGACTCTTGTTAGCTCAAACATTGACATCTCAAAGTACCCTCTTATATCAAAGAATATATTTTGGACACATTTCCTATTTTGTTTTCATTTCGGCTCCTTTTATCTCAAACTGCTAATATCTCAAAGTGAATTTTCTAGGACCAGAAAATTTACTTTGAGATATCAGTAGTTTGTGACGAACTTCGGCTTTGAGATATCGAGGGTTGACAGTATGTGTCTTTTCAAATTTAAGTTACATATTGCCTGTATATATGTGATTGGATTAAATACTTCTAAAGTTTATTAAAGCATTATAAAAGGACTTTTAAAAAGTCTCAACTTTGTTAATTTCGTGTGCTTAAAGAGAACAATATTTACATATGTAAATAACATTTTATATAGGTAAAAATTATCAATCCTCAATTTGCTTTAAACCTTATTGAACTCGGCATACTTCAAAAAAGCGAGTCATTCAGACTGCGTTATTTGAATAATATTCAAGAGCTAGGTTTGAATTATATATTACAAAACTCCATGTCCAAATAAATCAGGGTATACTTAACTATTAAGTTGATTATTAAACTTATTTACCCTGATCCATTGGTAGATAAGGTTTCTCTCTGTCGGCGAGGATAAGTCAGCTCAGGAATGTAATAATTGATAGGTGGATATTAATGACCTTGAGGAGTGGTTCAATAAAAAAGATTTGCTGTTTTCAGAGAATATGCATTATCAGCGAAACCATTAAAGAGGAATGTTTATAAACTGAAAATATCAATCATGAGTTGGTGGGAAAAGTAAAAAGTTGAATACTTTCAGCAAATCATTGAAAGATAACTAATGTTGAACTAAGTATGTCAGATATGCAATAGTTTTTTCCCTTACATGCATTTTTGAGACGATCTCGTACTCACCCCTGGTAAATTATGCATACCAAACGAAAGCCAAGTAGTTTAGGAACTGTGACGTTTTCGTTTCGTAACAGGTCTTTTTCGTTTCGTAACAGCCTTATAAACATAGTTAACCAGGCGTGGTACTGTGCAAAGTGGCTGACGACCGAGAATTGGGTCGCAGGCTATTCCAAATAACGACAAATGATACTCTTGTCAATGACTGGCGACCAAAAAAAACAATACTGCTTTCGTTTGCCTTGGTCGATATGGCTTACAAAAACTAGACTCCCTAGCTGGGACTCAAACCCAGGCCACCTTCATAACAGTCTAATACACTACAATGGGTCTGTATTGCAAAGCAGTACAAGTGTGTCTAATACCTTGTACTGCATACACCTCCTTCATCTAAGATTCGTCTCAGAATCTCAAGTTTAATTCGTATCTAATAAAATTACGGACTTGCTCCAAGACTCAAATGGGTTAATGGCACCAGATGTAACGGCTCATAAAACTTAAACTCACCGATCTGGGATCGAACCCAGGCCACCTTTATGACAGTGTAACACGATATACCACGTCCCAATAACCTCAATGAGGTACAAATGTATCTAATACCATCCACAGACACTCGACATGGGCTAGGTCGGTCAGCAGCACAGCTAAATTGGTGTTCACTAGTTGGTAGTGGTGGAACTGTAGATTTTAACGCCTTTATAATGCCTTCATATAATGAGCCGCGACTCGAGAAAGCCAACAAAGTGGTTGTGCGCCCAGCGCAGACTCAAATCAGCCTTGGCATCTGCCCTGTGTCGTCAGAGTCTTCGCTTTGTGTTTAAAGGGTAGCTTAGGGTCTAAGCTACCTCCATGCGGTCAGCGAAGACTCAGATCAGACTGGGCTGATGCCCAGGCTGATCTGAGTCTGCGCTGGCCGCACAACCACATTGTTGGTTCTCTCGAGTCGTGGCTCATATTACGTCTAACCAGGACACTCATTGAGAAAAGTTTTAAATTGATATCACGGTGTATGTATACGACGTCAAACAACTTTCATCTCCAAAGTAAATATACACTAGTATCTGTTCAGATGACTGCTCCATGTTCCCGTTACTCATATTTCACGCGTATCTGATATCAAGGTGTGATCTACAGCTGGTAATGTTACCATATCGCCAGTCTTTTTCAGCAGGTTGACAAAAAGTAAGAATTAATGATGATAAAGTCTACATAAGTGATCCTGTGTTTGAACTACTACGACATCAAAGACCATTGTTTACCATAATGTTTGGGGTGAAAGGTTTATACACAGGGTATAATCGATTCCGCTAATTTTCGCTTCCTGCAGAGACTGTACATCATATTTGGCTTCCGCCGAGACTGTCCGCGAACTCTTGCTTCCTGCCGAGACTTCTGTTCATGATAAGCGGCTTCCTGCAGAGACTGTCCGCGTGATTCTGCTTCCTGCCGAGGCTCTCGGCAGGAAGCAGAGTCACGCGGACAGTCTCGGCAGGAAGCCAATTTTCGAGGACAGTAGTCTCTGCAGGAAGCAAAAGATCGCTGACAGTCTCGGCGGAAGCCAAATATGACGGACAGTCTCTGCAGGAAGCGAAAATTGGCGGAATCGATTATACCCTGTGCTCTAGCTAAAGCTCATTTCTGATATAATCATAGAAGCTTGTTAGACTGGCATCAGTCCATTAAATGATACAGTGACAAAAAATTGTAAAATTTTACAAACAATTATTTAACAATCATACTAATTTTACATTTTCTGATAGCGGAATTTAATAAGTGAAGGCTCTTACATGTAAAAGAAAAGAACAAAAATCTGATGTGCTTTTATTTTTTTTCAAACTGGCTTATAGTTATTACTTGAGTCTGGAACCAGTCTAAGAAGCTTATATCTCAGCTGAGGAGGAGTCCCATTGAGCATACAATGTTGAACTAACACTGACTCGATCTTGATTCAACGTCATGGCGTTGAACGTAGATACCAAACATGGTTTTACATGCATTAACAATTTTTGAGGTCCCGAGGGAGCTGTTGAAATCCGAAGCCAAGGGGCCTGGCAAATGTTAATGCAAAGAAAAACCCTGTTTGATCGTTATTAGTGCATATATTCAACTCATCGTCATTACCATGCCGATTCTTACTCGCAATAATTATGCATTTCTATAAAAATTCTCGTTTAGGGCCATGGTCAGCTATCGTGAATTTTTGTCCAACCTTTGACAGCTTCTGTATTTATAAGAATATTGCCCTGAATCTTGCATATGAGAAGGCGCAAAGCCGTATGTTAACAACGTATGAATTTCCTTTTTAATACATGGCTTCTCGCCAGTTAATGTGCGACTGTTAATAGCGTACTCCATTGATTTTTATGCAAAACTCACGGTTGAGACATTGTTTATTCAACGTTGGTCTGCTGGCGTGCTGTTTATTCAACGTTGTTTGTCTGCTGGCGTGCCGTATTTGTAATTCTTACACGGCGCTAACATTTTCCCCATTGTGTCAATAGGAAGTGGCGTCTTGTGAAAATATATGATAAATCACGTTGTTAACGCCGCAGCGTGCAAGTTCGGCGCCTTGATGACGTCGAATGTAACCAGTTACATGTACTTCTGTCGACGTCCGCCTCAAAAACGTCCTTGGGAGAACGTTGCAGTATCCTTGCGTTTTCATCCTGCGTTAGCATCTAAATATTATTTTCCTTACCGGTAAATTATCGCTGATTAACATCCATGTTGTCGGGCAGATACCAATATCAATTCACTCCGGCTTCGCCGTCATGACTTAATATTTTGTGATCTACTCTCCAATAGCATGGGTTAATCAGCGATTATGCACGGTTAATGAAAAACATATTTGAGCCGCGACGCGAGAAAACCAACAATGTGGCTGTGCGCCAAGCGCAGACTCAGATCAGCCTGGGCGTCCGCCCAGTCTGATCAGAGTCTTCGCTGTCCGCATGAAGGTAGCTTGGACACTTCGCTACCCTTTAAGCGCTTAGCGAAGAGCCTGATCTCACTGGGCGAAATTCCAGGCTGATCTGAGTCTTCGCTGGGCGCACAACCACACTGTTGGTTTTCTCGTGTCGCGGATCATTTAAAGGTGTCTGGTGTATTTATTCTTATTTATTTATTTACTTGTTTTTATTATTATAATTATTAAGAGTCTGATCAGCCTGGGTGGATGCCCAGGCTGATCTGAGTGCGCTGGGCGCACAACCACTTTGTTGGTTTTCTCGTGTCGCGGCTCATTTCTTAAGTGTGCTACTGAACTGGCGTTAGCATGTAAACCTTTTAGAGTTCTTATTAGCGATACATGGTGGCCTTACTACTTGGCTGACAGAAATGCTTGAAACCCGGAAGAACAGACAACCATGCCTTTAAGTCCAGTGACACATAGTGCAGAAGACCCGTTTGGACCATTCGACTCGTTCTAAATCAGTTTGAAAAAAATATTTCCTCCGAAGCCGGTGGTATTAGGCCTGTCCCCGAGGTTATAAAACTTGAGTACATTCTCAAACTCAAAATAAAGCACACTGATTGGCTGCTTCCGAGCACATGCTCGGAAGCAGCCAATCAGGTTGCTTTATTTTGAGTTTGAGATTATTCTCAAGTTTTATAACCTCGAACCCTGGGCAGTTGCAACATTACCAGGTAAAGCTCATAAAAACTCAATAACTACTAGTAAATCATGTCTGATATTTTCGTTTTTCTGTTCGTTTTTTTTTTCTGCCGCTTTCCTTGCTTCCATGGAGTCTTCCTTCAGAATTTATTATCCCCCGCCGAAGGCGGAGGGATATAGTTTTCTCCATGTCCGTCCGTCTGTCTGTCCGTCCATCCTTCCGTCCGTTCGGAGTCATAACTAAGTAACCACTGGACGGAATTTCATGAAACTTAAAATAAATATATATCACTTTAACGCGCTTGCGCACGTGAAGTTTCATCAGACTGGCTTCAGTAATGCATGAGTTATTGCCCTTGAATTGACATAGAATTGATAAAATGAGCCATAACTAAGGTACCAATTACCAAATCTTTATTAAACTTAAACTAAATATGCATCACCATAACGCGGTTATGCACAGATCCTTTCGTCAGAATGGCACCAGTAGTACATGAGTTATTACCGTTTAATGAATTTAAAATTTGGACGGTGAAGTTGGTTTGCTTTTCGTTTTTCGCTTTTCGTTTTTCGCTTTTCGTTTTTCGTTTTTCGCTTTTCGTTTTTCGCTTTTCGTTTTTCGGTTTTCGCTTTTCGTTTTTCGCTTTTCGTTTTTCGATAAAAGCTGTTTTGTTTTTCGCTTTTCGTTTTTCGCTTTTCGTTTTTCGATTTACGCTGTTTTGTTTTTTTGTTTTTCGCTGTTCGTATTTTGATTTACGTTCTTTTTGTTTTTTGTTTTTCGCTTTTTGTTTTTCGTTTTTTTGTTTACGTTTTTTTTTTGTTTTTTGTTTTTCGCTTTTCGCTTTTCGCATTTCGTTTTTCGTTTTTCGACATTCAAATTCTATTTTGGCCTTCGTATTGAAGTTCAATAACGAATTTTGAGATTGGAAATACTATTTTGATATTCGCACTAAAGCAGAATATCGAATTTTTAAATTCAAAATCCTATTTTCACATTCGAAATGAAGCCAAATATGGTATTTTGATATTCGAAATCCTATTTTGACATTCGAATTTAGGCTGGATATGGTATTTTGACATTCGAAATCCTATTTTGACATTCGCACTGAAGCTTAAAATGGTATTTTGACATTCGAAATCCTATTTTGACCTTCGAATTCAGGCCGAATATTGTATTTTGATATTCGATATCCTATTTTGACTTTCGCACTGAAGCCGAATATCGAATTTTGATATTCGAAATCCTATTTTGACATTCGAACTGAAGCCAAATATGGTATTTTGACATTCGAAATCCTATTTTGACATTCGAAGTCAGGCTGGATATGTTATTTTGACATTCGAAATCCTATTTTGACATGCGAATTCAGGCCGAATATGGTATTTTGATATTCGAAATCCTATTTTGACATTCGAACTGAAACCGAATATCGAATTTTGATATTCGAAATCCCATTTAGACATTCGAACTGAAGACGAATATGGTATTTTGACATTCGAAATCCTATTTTAACATTCGCACTGAAGCTTAATATGGTATTTTGACATTCGATATCCTATTTTGACATTCGAACTGTAGCTTAAAATGGTATTTTGACATTCGATATCCTATTTTGACATTCGAACTGAAGCTTAAAATGGTATTTTGACATTCGATATCCTATTTTGACATTTGCACTGAAGCTTAAAATGGTATTTTGATATTCGAAATCCTATTTTGACATTCGAACTGAAGCCAAATATGCTATTTTGACATTCAATATCGTATTCTAACAACAGCACTGAAGCAAATAAGGCATTTTGACATTCGAAATCCTATTTTGACATTCGAATTTAGGCTGGATATGGTATTTTGACATTCGAAATCCTATTTTGACATTCGCACTGAAGCTTAAAATGGTATTTTGACATTCGAAATCCTATTTTGACATTCAAATTCAGGCCAAATATGGTATTTTGATATTTGGTATCCTATTTTGACTTTCGCACTGAAGCCGAATATCGAATTTTGATATTCGAAATCTTATTTTGACATTCGAACTGCAGCCAAATATGCTATTTTGACATTCAGTATTGTATTCTAACAACAGCACTGAAGCCAAATATGGTATTTTGACATTCGATTTCCTATTTTGACATTCGTATTTAGGCTGGATATGGTATTTTGACATTCGAAATCCTATTTTGACATTCGCACTGAAGCTTAAAATGGTATTTCAACATTCGGAATCCTATTTTGACATTCGAATTCAGGCCGAATATGGTATTTTGATATTCGATATCCGATTTTGACTTTCGCACTGAAGCCGAATATCGAATTTTGATATTCGAAATCCTATTTTGACATTCTAACTGATGCCAAATATGGTATTTTGACATTCGAAATCCTATTTTGACATTCGAAGTCAGGCTGGATATGTTATTTTGACATTCGAAATCCTATTTTGACATTCATACTGAAACCGAATATCGAATTTTGTTATTCGAAATCCCATTTTGACATTCGAACTGAAGCCGAATATGGTATATTGACATTCGAAATCCTATTTTAACATTCGCACTGAAGCTTAATATGGTATTTTGACATTCGATATCCTATTTTGACATTCGCACTGAAGCTTAAAATGATATTTTGTCATTCGATATCCTATTTTGACATTCGAACTGTAGCTTAAAATGGTATTTTGACATTCGATATCCTATTTTGACATTCGCACTGAAGCTTAAAATTGTATTTTGATATTCGAAATCCTATTTTGACATTCGAACTGAAGCCAAATATGCTATTTTGACATTCAATATCGTATTCTAACAACAGCACTGAAGCCAAATATGGTATTTTTACATTCGAAATCCTATTTTGACATTCGAATTCAGGCCGAATATGGTATTTTGATATTCGAGATCCTATTTTGACTTTCGCACTGAAGCCGAATATCGAATTTTGATATTCGAAATCCTATTTAGACATTCGAACTGAAGCCAAATATGGTATTTTGATATTCGAAATCCTATTTTGACATTCAAAGTCAGGCTGTATATGTTATTTTGACATTCGAAATCCTATTTTGACATTCGAATTCAGGCCGAATATGCTATTTTGATATTCGGAATCCTATTTTGACATTCGAACTGAAACCGAATATCGAATTTTGATATTCGAAATCCCATTATGACATTCGAACTGAAGACGAATATGGTATTTTGACATTCGATATCCTATTTTAACATTAGCACTGAAGCTTAATATGGTATTTTGACATTCGATATCCTATTTTGACATTCGCACTGAAGCTTAAAATGGTATTTTGACATTCGATATCCTATTTTGACGTTCGAACTGAAGCTTAAAATGGTATTTTGACATTCGATATCCTATTTTGAGATTCGCACTGAAGCTTAAAATGGTATTTTGATATTCGAAATCCTATTTTGACAGTCGAACTGAAGCCAAATATGCTATTTTGACATTCAATATCGTATTCTAACAACAGCACTGAAGCCAAATAAGGTATTTTGACATTCGAAATCCTATTTTGACATTCGAATTTAGGCTGGATATGGTATTTTGACATCCGAAATCCTATTTTGACATTCGCACTGAAGCTTAAAATGGTATTTTGACATTCGAAATCCTATTTTGACATTCAAATTCAGGCCAAATATGGTATTTTGATATTTGATATCCTATTTTGACTTTCGCACTGAAGCCGAATATCGAATTTTGATATTCGAAATCTTATTTTGACATTCGAACTGCAGCCAAATATGCTATTTTGACATTCAGTATTGTATTCTAACAACAGCACTGAAGCCAAATATGGTATTTTGACATTCGAAATCCTATTTTGACATTCGAATTTAGGCTGGATATGGTATTTTGACATTCAAAATCCTATTTTGACATTCGCACTGAAGCTTAAAATGGTATTTTGACATTCGAAATCCTATTTTGACATTCGAATTCAGGCCGAATATGGTATTTTGATATTCGATATCCTATTTTGACTTTCGCACTGAAGCCGAATATCGAATTTTGATATACGAAATCCTATTTTGACATTCGAACTGATGCCAAATATGGTATTTTGACATTCGAAATATTATTTTGACATTCGAAGTCAGGCTGGATATGTTATTTTGACATTCGAAATCCTATTTTGACATTCATACTGAAACCGAATATCGAAATTTGATATTCGAAATCCCATTTTGACATTCGAACTGAAGACGAATATGGTATATTGACATTCGAAATCCTATTTTAACATTCGCACTGAAGCTTAATATGGTATTTTGACATTCGATATCCTATTTTAACATTCGCACTGAAGGTTAAAATGGTATTTTGTCATTCGATATATTATTTTGACATTCGAACTGTAGCTTAAAATGGTATTTTGACATTCGATATCCTATTTTGACATTCGCACTGAAGCTTAAAATTGTATTTTGATATTCGAAATCCTATTTTGACATTCGAACTGAAGCCAAATATGCTATTTTGACATTCAATATCGTATTCTAACAACAGCACTGAAGCCAAATATGGAAATTGGCATTCGAAATCCTATTTTGACATTCGAATTCAGGCCGAATATGGTATTTTGATATTCGAGATCCTATTTTGACTTTCGCACTGAAGCCGAATATCGAATTTTGATATTCGAAATCCTATTTAGACATTCGAACTGAAGCCAAATATGGTATTTTGATATTCGAAATCCTATTTTGACATTCAAAGTCAGGCTGTATATGTTATTTTGACATTCGAAATCCTATTTTGACATTCGAATTCAGGCCGAATATGCTATTTTGATATTCGAAATCCTATTTTGACATTCGAACTGAAACCGAATATCGAATTTTGATATTCGATATCCCATTATGACGTTCGAACTGAAGACGAATATGGTATTTTGACATTCGATATCCTATTTTGACATTCGCACTGAAGCTTAAAATGGTATTTTGACATTCGATATCCTATTTTGACGTTCGAACTGAAGCTTAAAATGGTATTTTGACATTCGAAATCCTATTTTGAGATTCGCACTGAAGCTTAAAATGGTATTTTGATATTCGAAATCCTATTTTGACATTCGAACTGAAGCCAAATATGATATTTTGACATTCAATACCGTATTCTAACAACAGCACTTAAGCCAAATATGGTATTTTGACATTCGAAATCCTATTTTGACATTCGAATTCAGGCCGAATATGGTATTTTGATATTCGATATCCTATTTTGACTTTCGCACTGAAGCCGAATATCGAATTTTGATATTCTAAATCCTATTTTGATATTCGAACTGAAGCCAAATATGCTATTTTGACATTCGAAATTGTATTTTGACATTCACACTAAAGCCGAATATGGTATTTTGACATTTGAAATCCTATTTTGACATTAGCACTGCATCTTAGAATTGTATTTTGACATTCGAAGTCCTGTTTTGACATTCGAATTCAGGCGGAATATGCAATTTTGATATTCGAAATCCTATTTTGACATTCGAACTGAAACCGAATGTCGAATTTTGATATTCGAAATCCCATTTTGACATTCGAACTGAAGACGTATATGGTATTTTGACATTCGAAATCCTATTTTAACATTCGCACTGAAGCTTAATATGGTATTTTGACATTCGATATCCTATTTTGACATTCGAACTGAAGCTTAAAATGGTATTTTGACATTCAAAATCCTATTTTGACATTCGCACTGAAACCGAATATTGAATTTTGATATACGAAATGCCATTTCGACATTCGAACTGAAGACGAATATGGTATTTTGACATTCGAAATCCTATTTTGATATTTGAATTCGGGCCGAATATGGTTTTCTGATATTCGAAATCCTATTTTGACATTCGAACTGAAACCGAATATAGAATTTTGATATTCGAAATACCATTTTGACATTCGAACTGAAGACGAATATGGTATTTTGATATTCGAAATCCTATTTTGACATTCGCACTGAAGCCGAATATGGTATTTTGACATTCGGAATCCTATTTTGATATTCGCATTGAAGCTCAAAATGGTATTTTGAAATTCGAAAGCGTATTTTGACATTCGAATTCAGGCCGAATATCATATTTTGATATTCGATATCCCATTTTGACATTCGAACTGAAGACGAATATGGTATTTTGACATTCGAAGTCCTATTTTGACATTAGCACTGAATCTTAAAATGGTATTTTGATATTCGAAATCCTATTTTGACATTCGCACAGAAGCTTTAAATGGTATTTTGACATTCGAAATCCTATTTTGACTTTCGCACTAAAGCCGAATATCGAATTTTAATACTCGAAATTCCATTTTGACATTCGAACTCGACTATCGAATTTTGATATTCAAAATCCTATTTTGACCTTTGAACTGAATCCGAGAATGGTATTTTGATATTCGAAATCCTATTTTGACATTCGCACTGAATCTTAAAATGGTATTTTGGCATTCGAAATCCTATTTTGACATTCGAATTCAGGCCGAATATGCTATTTCGATATTTGAAATCCTATTTTGACATTCGAACTGAAACCGAATACCGAATTTTGATATTCGAAATCCCATTTCGACATTCGAACTGAAGACGAATATGATATTTTGACATTCGAAATCCTATTTTGACATTCGCACTGAAGCCGAATATGGTATTTCGATATTCGAAATCCTATTTTGACATTCGCACCGAAGCTTAAAATGGTGTTTTGACATTCGAAATCTTATTTTGACATTCGAATTCAGGGCGAATATGGTATTTTGACATTCGATATCCGATTGTGACATTCACACTGAAGCCGAATATCGAATTTTCATATTCGAAATCCCATTTCGACATTCGAACTGAAGACGAATATGATATTTTGACATTTGAAAACCTATTTTGACATTCGCCCTGAAGCCGAATATGGTATTTCGACATTCGAAATCCTATTTTGACATTCGCACTGAATCTGAATATGGTATTTTGACATTCAAAATCTTATTTTGACATTTGCACTGAAGCATAATATGGTATTTTGACATTCGAAATCCTATTTTGACATTCGAATTCAAACCAAATATGATAAATATTGCCGAATATGCTATTTTGATGTTCGATATCCTATTTAGACTATCGCACTGAAGCCGAATGTCGAATTTTGATATTCGAAATCCAAATTTGACATTCGAAATCCTATTTTCACATTTGCACTGAGGGCGCATATCGTATTTTGACATTCGAATTTCTATTGTTACAATCGCAGTGAGGCCCAACCAGGTTATTTGCTTGTTGAATTTTCCCTTTTTAAACAGAAGAAAACAGGAATTATTTTTCCTACCTACGAGACAGAGTTTGTTCCATTTTTAGCGATGCTGGAAAATTCTGCCTTGCCCATGGGCTGGGACAGCATACACGAGCTTGATTTCTGTGTATCATTACTCCCTCAATGAAATGCGGTAAGCCCGGCTCGGCGATTCTATACTTTATGCATTATTTTTCAAGCAATGAATTCCCCCCCCCCCATCCCCTCCCCCCCCCCCCCTCGCACAAATACTGTCGAGGGTGCCGCCATTTTGAGGACGTTTCCAACTGACGTTTGAAATTACGTTGACGTTACGTCACAATTCTACTTACGCTTGTATACGTTCGAATGGAATAATAGTTCCCCGTCTAATTTGAAATAATTATTGTGGTAGGTAAGACATATAATAAATCATTGGTCTCCGATGCGGACAGAAAAGCCTCGTTTCCGACACACCCTGTGTGCCGTCGGTTTGAGATTCCCTGTCCGCATCGGAGACCAATGATAGATTCTATTTGTCCTTCAATTTGGAACAATTTTACTCTTTAGTTTAAATACAAACTGGGATATGAGTATTATTCAAAAGTTACCAACGATTCATTGGTTTGCATTAGCTTTTCATATATTTTCGCCATTTTGTTGACCTCACAATCGGCCTCAAACGCGGGTTTCAGATTGGTGAAGTGGCTCAAGGTGAAGACACTATCTATGCAGGTCACCAAAAATCCCCCCCCCCCCCCCCCAAAAAAAAAAAATGAACAGGGCTTTTTGGCTTTCTTTTTTTTTGTCCGTATAGATTCAGAGCCCAGACTTAAAACTACAGACCACAAGAAGTGAGATAAAAAAATGGGGTTTATCGAAGTATGTACTATATGTGGTATTTGTGCTCTAAACATAGATTGTGGGTATTCGTAAGAGCTGTTCGAAGAGGCGGTTCTACCGAGCACAAACACAACATTCTATGTTTCTACGTTTATCCGAAAATCCTCAAATTTTACAGCTATCAGATTATATTGCACAGGGTCGTTAATTGATATTTGTGATTGTTTTATTACGTACGTGCTCTTCTGTCCACCTCAAGGTATACTTGAACACGTATTACCAGTACCAAAGGACTCTTTTTGTTAGGAAGAAAATACTATCAAAAGAAGAATATGGCAATTAGCAAATCAGAAGCATGTCTCGAGGCGCCAACGTAAAAAGTTTTAATCGCTAAAGTAAATATTGAAGGTAATAAAAAGCATATGTCCAATCACTGGTCAATTTTCCCATATACCAAGAGATGTCTGACCCTATGATCTAAAAGAATGCATAGGCTGTTGTTGTCTAAGTGAAGAGTTTAAAGTTACTCCCGTTCGTGAAATTCTAAGGACGAACGCAACTTTTGTGAAGAACCGGTGTTCTAAAGAAAGACGTTCAGCCGTCTTCAAGAGACAATGTTTCAGGAATGACTTTCGTTCGTGAATGCACGCATATTTGGTGAACATCGAAATGCAGAACCCATCTATGATTGGAGTCATCGAATCTTAAGAAGAATAACCATCCTTTGTACGAGTCACTGACACGACAAAATGTAAGTGGTCTCTTTATTGTTTTATTATTTTTCCTCGCAGTATACACTATTTTAAATGCTGATATCTGAATTTTAGCTGAATTAGAGATATCCCTATTTGAAATGAAGATATCTGCATAACTGTAACTGAAATGCAGATATCTATATTATGATCGAAAATAGATATATCTGTATTTCCAAATACAGATATCTTAGTTTCAATTAGAGATGTGTCTAATTCAAAGACAGATATCAGCATTTCAGTTAAAGATATCTGTGATTATAAAAGAAATAGAGA
This sequence comes from Ctena decussata, assembly GCA_963989385.1. Classification (NCBI taxonomy): domain Eukaryota; kingdom Metazoa; phylum Mollusca; class Bivalvia; order Lucinida; family Lucinidae; genus Ctena; species Ctena decussata. Next base: position 85,077,529 of record OZ022506.1, read on the forward strand.
TATCTGTATTTGAAATGCATAACATGTGTAAAAACCCAAACGAGCCGCCATACATTCACTCCATAACTCCTTAACCCTTTGAAATATTTTAATGAAGCTTTGTGGGAATGTAAAAAATACTAATGCAATATATCAGGAGCAAGAACCACAGCTCTGGCTTACTGAATTCCTGAATTATTTGCCAGTGCATTAATTTCCCGTTCACTCTATGTTTCCTTCAGCCTCGACCGCGCACATGTGAGAAAGCCAAGTTTTGCTTATGGACGAATGGATTGAGAGATGGCTTGCGATTTTACGCCTTTTTCAAAAGTATTTCAGTAATATCAGCACGATTGGAAGGGGATATTGAAAGGCTGTGTGCAATGGAATCCCGTTTACGATTGAAAAGATTATCGATCTCGGGGCCGCTTGATCAGCAGGCTCTGCTTATGTAAGGTGAAATGGCTTTTCCCCGGGAGCTCCGGCTTTCGCCCATCTCTGCACAACGATCGGCTCGACATATATACCTGAACTGTTCTTGAAAGAGCCGTAAAACCCATATCAAAATGATATATAAACAGAAAATAAATAGATCCTGAACCTTCTCAAGTTGATATGTAGGGTGTGTATTTAATGTATATTGGTGTGTGGTGTCGTCATAACGAGTTGTCTCTTTTATCACAAAGGGCCTGGTATGATTTGTGCCATATTTATGAATCTTTTAACCTCCGTTGATGATATATGAGTAATGAAACCCTTAACTATCTACTTTTATTCCAAATTTTTACTTTCTTGCGATTTTTATGTTTTTTTTTTTTTTTTTTTTTTTTTTGGGGGGGGGGGGGGGTTGCGCGTCTAGTCGCACCCTACTCAGCTGATGTTTTGGCATTTTCGACCATTTTTTTTGCCCGCATTTATGCTATAAAATATGTCAGCCCAGCACAATGATGCATTTTAATAATGTCAACAATATGTAAAAATTCAGCTGAGCCCTTGACCGGGCTGACACATTAATTTTAGACATGTTACCAGTGATCTCAACATAAATATGCCCATATCTCCGCTCATAGATAAAATAAACATGTGTTGTGGTTTTCATCTTCTTACTTAGAACACAGGGAATCATTTGGTATACATTTTAGTTTGGTCCGTTGAAATTTTTTGCTTAGCGTCTCTTTACTCGCTAAGTTGAGTGGATGGGATACCTGAGCAGGCCTTGAACAGTACCCATCTATTTAGCAGTGTTGTATACCACTTATTAGTACTACATGTATTATCAAGTGCTCTCTAAAGCTGTATTAACTTATATTTCATTAAAGAAAATCCTTCTAAACACAGTTTTTTTGTCGTTTTATTTTAAATTACTGAAACAAAACAAGCATATCTGAAATCATGTTATTCTGAGGATTCACGAAGAAGAAACATTATTTCTGTATGAACCTGTTTAAGCAGATGATGAGCAAAAGTTAAGTTAATTTGAAAGGGGGCCAAAAACGGATCAATCATACAAGGTCCTTTGGCTAAACGGGCCCCAGGTTTTAGAAAATTGATGGTCGGAACGTATTTTTCATAAAAGATTATGTTTATGTTTATTAAACTGTTCTAATCACACTAGGTCCAGTATGTTTAGTGGAATTTATAAAATATAGGACAATGTTTGTATTACCGTAATAATTTGAAATTGACTTTATATTTTAGGTATTTTTTCGTCACTCTACGAGATAGGAAACAGAACAGAATAGAATGTTTTCTGCACCAATCATATTGATTATTGGTTCAAGTTCATCCAGAAGAGGTGCAGATAAAAATCAGTCTACTGAATATGGAAAAATAAAACACTGTAACAGGGTAATCAGCATAAATAGAAGGGGAAGCACATTCATAGTCATATAAAACTGGTACATGTACATTGCCAGAAAATTCTGTCATTTTTCAATACCAAACCATGGTAAATCGAAAATCAATGCGCAAAACTTAGCATGGCTCCAGTCGAATCTGCATATCACTCTAAACACCTCGTAACTTTCAGATTATAATACTTTTCTAACAAATTCCTGAGTTCATAAAAGCAGCATTACAAGTGCCATAAAGTGAGGCCCTCACAGGGGGGGGGGGGGGGTCAGTGCTCCCTTGCTCCCTGAAAATAATGCCAAAATCTCCCCACCTCCCTTAAACTATTTTCTCGTGCTCCCTAAAATTATTTTGATACAGCTCCCCAAATCCCTAAAAATAATTCATCTGCTCCCCAGCACCCTAAAAATATTCAAACCTTCTCCCTAAAATTGTTTGGAAGCCATTTCCGCCTCTTGCCAGAATTGATCCCGAAATGCTAGCATTTGTAAGTCTGAATGGCCATCAGAAGTCATATACATGTAGTTTTAAAAGACTGACTAAAATGGTATTATTGGTATGTAGAAATGGGGGGTCTGGGGGCGCAGCTCCCCATAAGCCCAAAACAGTTTAGAAAATCACATTCTGACAGTGCTCCCCAGCTCCGAAAAATTAAGAGCTTGCTCCTTAGCTCCCTGAAAATAATTGCTAGTGCTCCCCAGCTCCCTGAAAATAAATGACCATTCTCTCCAGCTCCCCAAAACCCCTGGGAGGACCTCTATAGTGTCCAATAGGATTTCGAATGTCAAAATATCATATCCAGCCTAAATTCGAATGTCAAAAAAGGATTTCGAATGTCAAAATACCATATTTGGCTTCAGTGCTGTTGTTAGAATACAATATTGAATGTCCAAATAGCATATTTGGCTTCAGTTCGAATGTCAAAATAGGATTTCCAATATCAAAATTCGATATTCGGCTTCAGTGCGAAAGTCAAAATAGGATATCGAATATCAAAATACCATATTCGGCCTGAATTCGAATGTCAAAATAGGATTTCGAATATCAAAATACCATATTTGGCTTCAGTGCTGTTGTTAGAATATAATATTGAATGTCAAAATACCATATTCGGCCTGAATTCGAATGTCAAAATAGGATTTCGAATGTCAAAATACCATTTTAAGCTTCAGTGCGAATGTCAAAATAGGATTTCGAATGTCAAAATACCATATCCAGCCTAAATTCGAATGTCAAATAGGATTTCGAATGTCAAAATACCATATTTGGCTGCAGTGCTGTTGTTAGAATACAATTTTGAATGTCAAAATAACATATTTGGCTTCAGTTCGAATGTCAAAATAGGATTTCGAATATCAAAATTCGATATTCGGCTTCAGTGCGAAAGTCAAAATAGGATATCGAATATCAAAATACCATATTCGGCCTGAATTCGAATGTCAAAATAGGATTTCGAATGTCAAAATACCATTTTAAGCTTCAGTGCGAATGTCAAAATAGGATTTCGAATGTCAAAATACCATATACAGCCTAAATTCGAATGTCAAAATAGGATTTCGAATGTCAAAATACTATATTTGGCCTCAGTGCTGTTGTTAGAATACGATGTTGTATGTCAAAATAGCATATTTGGCGTCAGTTCGAATGTCAAAATAGGATTTCGAATATCAAAATTCGATATTCGGCTTCAGTGCGGAAGTCAAAATAGGATATCGAATATCAAAATACCATATTTGGCCTGAATTCGAATGTCAAAATAGGATTTCGAATGTCAAAATACCATTTTAAGATTCAGTGCGAATGTCAAAATAGGATTTCGAATGTCTAAATACCATATCCAGCCTGAATTCGAATGTCAAAATAGGATTTCGAATGTCAAAATACCATATTTGGCCTCAGTGCTGTTGTTAGAATACGATATTGTATGTCAAAATAGCATATTTGGCGTCAGTTCGAATGTCAAAATAGGATTTCGAATATCAAAATTCGATATTCGGCTTCAGTGCGGAAGTCAAAATAGGATATCGAATATCAAAATACCATATCCGGCCTGAATTCGAATGTCAAAATAGGATCTCGAATGTCAAAATACCATTTCAAGATTCAGTGCGAATGTCAAAATAGGATTTCGAATGTCAAAATACCATATCCAGCCTGAATTCGAATGTCAAAATAGGATTTCGAATATCAAAATACCATATTTGGCTTCAGTGCTGCTGTTAGAATACGATTTTGTATGTCAAAATAGCATATTAGGCTTCAGTTCGAATGTCAAAATAGGATTTCGAATATCAAAATACCATTTTAAGCTTCAGTCCGAATGTCTAAATAGGATATCGAATGTCAAAATACCATTTTAAGCTTCAGTTTGAATATCAAAATAGGATATCGAATGTCAAAATACCATATTAAGCTTCAGTGCGAATGTTAAAATAGGATTTCGAATGTCAAAATACCGTATTCATCTTCAGTTCGAATGTCAAAATGGGATTTCGAATATCAAAATTCGATATTCGGTTTCAGTTCAAATGTCAAAATAGGATTTCGAATATCAAAATACCATATTCGGCCTGAATTCGAATGTCAAAATAGGATTTCGAATGTCAAAATACCATATTTGGCTTCAGTGCTGTTGTTGGAATATAATATTGAATGTCAAAATAGCATATTTGGCTTCAGTTCGAATGTCAAAATAGGATTTCGAATATCAAAATACCATATTCGGCCTGAATTCGAATGTCAAAATAGGATTTCGAATGTCAAAATACCATTTTAAGCTTCAGTGCGAATGTCAAAATAGGATTTCGAATGTCAAAATACCATATCCAGCCTAAATTCGAATGTCAAAATAGGATTTCGAATGTCAAAATACCATATTTGGCTTCAGTGCTGTTGTTAGAATACAATATTGAATGTCAAAATAGCATATTTGGCGTCAGTTCGAATGTCAAAATAGGATTTCGAATATCAAAATTCGATATTCGGCTTCAGTGCGAAAGTCAAAATAGGATATCGAATATAAAAATACCATATTCGGCCTGAATTCGAATGTCAAAATAGGATTTCAAATGTCAAAATACCATTTTAAGCTTCAGTGCGAATGTCAAAATAGGATTTCAAATATCAAAATACCATATTCGGCCTGAATTCGAATGTCAAAATAGGATTTCGAATATCAAAATACCATATTTGGCTTCAGTGCTGTTGTTAGAATATAATATTGAATGTCAATATACCATATTCGGCCTGAATTCGAATGTCAAAATAGGATTTCGAATGTCAAAATACCATTTTAATCTTCAGTGCGAATTTCAAAATAGGATTTCGAATATCAATATACCATATTCGGCCTGAATTCGAATGTCAAAATAAGATTTCGAATGTTTAAATACCATTTTGAGCTTCAGTTCGAATGTCAAAATAGGATTTCGAATGTCAAAATACCATATCCAGCCTAAATTCGAATGTCAAAATAGGATTTCGAATGTCAAAATACCATATTTGGCTTCAGTGCTGTTGTCAGAATACAATATTGAATGTCAAAATAGCATATTTGGCTTCAGTTCGAATGTCAAAATAGGATTTCGAATATCAAAATTCGATATTCGGCTTCAGTGCGAAAGTCAAAATAGGATATCGAATATCAAAATACCATATTCGGCCTGAATTCGAATGTCAAAATAGGATTTCGAATGTCAAAATACCATTTTTAGCTTCAGTGCGAATGTCAAAATAGGATTTCGAATGTCAAAATACCATATTCGGCCTGAATTCGAATGTCAAAATAGGTTTTCGAATGTCAAAATACCATTTTGAGCTTCAGTGCGAATGTCAAAATAGGATTTCGAATGTCAAAATACCATATCCAGCCTAAATTCGAATGTCAAAATAGGATTTCGAATGTCAAAATACCATATTTGGCTTCAGTGCTGTTGTTAGAATACAATATTGAATGTCAAAATACCATATTTGGCTTCAGTTCGAATGTCAAAATAGGATTTCGAATATTAGAATTCGATTTTCGGCTTCAGTGCGAAAGTCAAAATAGGATATCGAATATCAAAATACCATATTCGGCCTGAATTCGAATGTCAAAATAGGATTTCGGATGTCAAAATACCATTTTAAGCTTCAGTGCGAATGTCAAAATAGGATTTTGAATGTCAAAATACCATATCCAGCCTAAATTCGAATGTCAAAATAGGATTTCGAATGTCAAAATACCATATTTGGCTTCAGTGCTGTTGTTAGAATACGATATTGAATGTCAAAATAGCATATTTGGCTTCAGTTCGAATGTCAAAATAGGATTTCGAATATCGAAATTCGATATTCGGCTTCAGTGCGAAAGTCAAAATAGGATATCGAATATCAAAATACCATATTCGGCCTGAATTCGAATGTCAAAATAGGCTTTCGAATTTCATTATACCATTTTAAGCTTCAGTGCGAATGTCAAAATAGGATATCGAATGTCAAAATACCATATTTGGCTTCATTTCGAATGTGAAAATAGGATTTTGAATTTAAAAATTCGATATTCTGCTTTAGTGCGAATATCAAAATAGTATTTCCAATCTCAAAATTCGTCATTGAACTTCAATACGAAGGTCAAAATAGAATTTGAATGTCGAAAAACGAAAAACGAAAAGCGAAAAGCGAAAAACAAAAAACAACAACAAAAAAACGTAAACAAAAAACGAAAAAACGAAAAACAAAAACCAAAAAACGTAAATCAAAATACGAACAGCGAAAAACAAAAAAACAAAAAAACAAAAAAACTTTTATCGAAAAACGAAAAGCGAAAAACAAAACAGCTTTTATCGAAAAACGAAAAGCGAAAAACGAAAAACAAAAAGCGAAAAACGAAAAACGAAAAGCGAAAAACGAAAAACGAAAAGCGAAAAACGAAAAACGAAAAGCGAAAAACGAAAAGCGAAAAACGAAAAACGAACCAACTTCACCGTCCTTTTAAAATTGACAAATTCAGCCATAACTAAGTAATCAATGAATAGAATTTTATGAAACTTATACTACATATGTATCACCTTAACACATTGATGCATTATATGTTTTATCGGAATTGCTTCAGTAGGCAAAGAGTTCTTGCCCTTGAATGGGTTTAAAATCAACAAATTGAGTCATAACTATGGAACCAATAAATAGAATTTCATGAAACTTAAAATAATTGTGTACTGTCGTTACACAGCAGTGCACATTAAGTTTTGTCATAATTGCTTCCAATGTGCATGATTTAGGGCCCTTATATTGATTTAAAATCACCAAGTTAGCCATAACTAAGGTACCGGTGAACAAAGTTTCTTGAAACTGAATTAAAAATGTAGCATCATAGTGCAGTGAAGCTGAGGCAAGTGATTAAGAAGAACAGCTGAATCATCTAAGTCTCACTTATTCCAGAGTTATTGCCCTTGAGTTTATTTACAATCCACAAGTTCAGCCGTAACTAAGTAACCTGTGAACAAAATTTTATATTGAAACTTAAAATAAATTATAAACAAATCAGGGCCACTTCGGCGTGGGATATAAATTCACCGAGTTTGGTTGTTTCTCATTTTGTTTTGAACGAGAGTTACCATACTGATTCCACACTTTCTTGCTAATGAAATTTAGATCACTAAGTTAGCCATAACTAAGGTACCGGTGAACAAAGTTTCTTGAAACTGAATTAAAAATGTAGAGTTACCATACTGATTCCACACTTTCTTGCTAATGAAATTTAGATCCCCTGATACAGTATGTCCGTAATTTGTACGAGTATTACAAGGTCATATGTTAACGTCATGATCTGCAAAGTATTCCACAGAAAAATGAGGCTATTTTTGGTAGTGAAATGAGATTTGCAGGGCGAGCGCTTGTTTATCTGTAACTTTTCAGATTCTAAATAACTGGCCCTTTGTCTTAACATCCAACGCCTGCAGGGCGTTTAATAGGAATGTATGGTAATGCAAACACAAGTTCTGTTTTTCTGAATACTGGCATATGTAACGAAACGGTGAAAAAAAAAATTATATAAGCACTGACTAAAAAGGAAAGAAAGAACATGTTTGCAGTTATTTGAACCTGCGGACTGAAATATTTGTAATTCTTACAACTCTCCGTACATTCAACCCTAGGATATAAAAGTACTTTCTTCTTCTGCTTCCCTTTTCTATACAAATTCAACATAACCTCAGCCAGGTACTGCAGTTATCCAAACCCTTGAACAGTTAAATTTTGTCAGAAAAAATAACTGGCAAAAGTGTAGATCCAGACCAGAAAATGCTTCAATAGAGCGGTATGATCTTGATTTAACCTGTTTGTGGTGGCACTTATACCCTATTATCTACGATCATACCGGTATGCATGGAGTTTGTCAGTCGTTAATCGACCTGCATTTAAACTATCTATTTTCTGCCAATCCAGTGATAAAAATTGTACTCGAACTTTACGGTTGAGTTTCTGCGCTCCTGTTTGCCCGGGTGTGTTGTACTCTTTGTAAAAGTCTTATCTGTCATAAAAAATATATCCTTCTTCAAAGTCAGTGCGCTAGATGAAGGAAATGGCATTTGCAAATATATTACTCTCTCTCTCTCTCTCTCTCTCTCTCTCTCTCTCTCTCTCTCTCTCTCTGTAGAATAGAAAATCAGTAAAAACTTAAAACGTCCAAATATCGTTTCTTAGAAAAGAGCATAAACGCATAGTTTCTATAAATTGGATGGATGACATGCAATTTTACGTACTTTCTTGGCAGATTTTTTAGATCTGTTTTTCAAAATGATATTTGGAGCCATTTTCAGATGCAAACTTTGATTACAACCGATATCATACCCAATAAACACGCTGGAAGCATCAAATTTGACGAAAAAGGGCCAGAAAAAAGTTGTGTTTCTGTCGTGATGGCTGACGCTCTTGAATGAACAGAATTATTGTGATTTTCAAGCATAAAAGAAATAGAAAATTTGACTTTTTCAGTGTAAGACGAATTTTGTTTCACTCATGAACACCAAAAGTGGTATTTTCACGAGTGGCGTAGCAGCCACTCGTGAAAATACTTCTTTTGGTGTTCATTCGGTGAAATAAAAATCGATCTTACTCTGAAAAACTCAAATATTCTCTATGCATTTGGGGAGGTAGAAGGGGCGGGGGAGATGTCGGGCAGAGTTTATATGTTCTCTTATTCCGCAGAACTGAATTTTGGTTTTGAGTCGCCATTAGTTTATAGAAAGAAACGTGGCATTACAAATATTATGTTTTCGGCGTGAGAGTATGGTAAAACATTCTTTATTTCACTGTTTCCTTACAGAATATGGCTACAGAGTAATAAATACATTATTAGATAAAACATCTGACAATGATTATAATGCAGCCGCGACATGAGAAAACCAACAAAGTGGTTGTGCGCCCAGCGCAGACTCAGATCAGCCTGGGCAGCCGCCTAGTCTGACCAGAGTATTTGCTACATATATGCTTAAAGGGTAGCTAAGGATCTAAGCTACCTCCATGCGGACAGCGAAGACCCTGATCAGACTGGGCGAATGCCTAGGCTGATCAATGTCTTCGCTTGGCGCATATGTCATTTTGTTAGTTGTGTCGTGTCGCGGCTCATATATTAGCAGCTATATGACTATCTTAAAGTGTCTTCTTCCTCACAACAAGGATTCATTCGGTACATCTGTGCTCGTCTCTGTGATATTCTGTTATCCTGTAGACCAGTTATGTCAGAACTCGAAAGTAAACAACAGAAATGAATGATAACTGTATCATCACCTATTCTTAACTACTGAGAACGGAACTACTTTTTCTTTGATGAGCCTCGCAACAAAAGTATCTATCCCTCCCATGTGGGCGGGCAGAATTTATCCCGACCACAAATTGCGATTCCATGTCAATATATTGCCCACATATCTATGAAGGTAGGTCTCTCAATAGCTTTGTTGTAGGTTGTAGATCATTTAAAATATACTTAGCAAAAATAAAAACTTGACGGTCGCTATTTTGCATCCTACGGTAGTCGGGAAAAGTAAAACATGGGAATTCTTTTAATTTTAGCAAAAGTAATCACTCTCTAATATCATAGTCACACAAAATTTAAGATTCTTTAGATACAGCAAAATTGAGGCTATTGTAAACGTCACAAGGGTACTTTCATGTTTTCTATGCTCAAAACCAAACAGTTACCGAATTTCAAATTGTTAAAGTCTGCTTCAATGATAACAATTCTGTTAGCAAGGCCTCTCCATTATTAAATCCAATCTGTATGGACTCATAAGCTAGAATTATGCCGATGCACGGTCGAGTAGGAGGCCGTGAGGACAAGACGAAAAACATCAGTCCAAACCATTATGATGTCAGAAATTCAGTTTCAATGGAATTATCATTACACATTAAAGTCTTTATGGCAGTTTAAGAAATGGCTTTCAAATAAATTCAGTAATAAAGAGATTGAGTTTGCAAGACAGTCAAACAAATCGCGAAGAAAATAAAAAGAAAGACGCATTGGTATGGAAGATATGGCATCTCAAAAAGCTCTATATGTTTAATTCAAAGGGAGATAAATCTGAAAGTTTTGAAACTTTAAACGTTGTTTTCAGGTGGTGATTACAATAAACGTAAGCGTTTAAAGTGTTTTCTTTGCGTACTGGAACTACTGTTTATTGCGTACAAGAGAACTTCCTTCTGCGCATGCGCAAATTAAAGTTCTGTTCTAAATTATTAAATTAGGATTAAGTTAGATAACTCCGGACAGGAAAAAAATTACCAATAATTTTTCATGACTTAAGTAATCAGACGTCTGTCCAACTCGAAAAAATCCATATATACATTACAATTTTGCTAGCCTGGTCGGAATTGAGAAATAAAAACCGTCAAGTTTTTATTTTTGCTCAGTATATTTTAAAATTATGAGCGTCTTGAGAAAGTCCGTCTTACGTCTGCCCAGTAGAGTTTTTTACTGGCTACATGTGCAGACGTGAAACGCTTTGAGCACACCACAGTGTATCCGTAAATCGTGGAGAAGTCGAAATTTGATTGAGCACGGCGTTTGTATAGACAGTTTGGGATTTCGCACATATTTCTTGAATAACAGTTTACATAGCATATACCAACAGTGGTTTATCCGACAAAAAACTGAGCATGATGCCGATAATGCTTGATAATTACATAGTTTGTTACGAAATGAAACTTATAGAGATTGTTCATTCGTGGATACCTTACTGAGACGACAAATTCATAACTGAGATGGATTCGGGGAAAGCGATAGTCTAAGAAACGTAAAAAGTAAATACATTCGTATACATAAATACCTTAAGACGACAGTCGTGACAAAGATACATTCGGAACCAATGGCAAACTAACTTTGCTTCAGTTTTTTTTTTTTTTCACTTTTTAGTTTTAAAAAGGGTAAACCTTAAACCCTTATACTATATAGTTGGGGAAAGCGCATACTTTATTTCGACTGACATTAAATAGTTTTGGTGGAACGTCTGACATTTATCTACTATCTTTTGTGTCTTATATCCGTTTGCTGATAGAATCGAGAACTCAAAATACCAAATTCAGTAATTTCTCATCCCTACATTTAAATTCACAAACTCACCGTGTGATGACCTAGCCAGGGGTACTTGACTCGCTGATTTCTTCACATCTCAACAAAAGACGGTATATAATGTGAGACTGTGCATAATCACCTCCCTGGTGAACTTCCATGACCTCACCTAGTCTTGAACAGCTTGTTAAAACGATTGTAATTATTGCCCCATATAGATGTATTAGCCAGGTCAAGACGTAACGACATGTCGCACATCATGGCGTATACAGCTGAACTTTGCTAATGAGTCTGAATCTAGCCACCGTTTGTTTTAACACAACCACTGAAATGAGCCACCTTTTGTTTTAATAAAACCAATGAAATGAGCCACCTATTGTTTTAACACAACCACTGAGATGAGCCACCTTTTGTTTTAATAAAACCAATGAAATGAGCCACCTATTGTTTTAACAACACCAATGAAATGAGCCACCTAATGTTTTAACACAACCACTGAGATGAGCCACCTTTTGTTTTAATAAAACCAATGAAATGAGCCACCTATTGTTTTAACAACACCAATGAAATGAGCCACCTAATGTTTTAACACAACCACTGAGATGAGCCACCTTTTCTTTTAATAAAACCAATGAAATGAGCCACCTAATGTTTTAACAACACCAATGAAATGAGCCACCTAATGTTTTAACACAACCACTGAGATGAGCCACCTTTTGTTTTAATAAAACCAATGAAATGAGCCACCTATTGTTTTAACAACACCAATGAAATGAGCCACCTAATGTTTTAACACAACCACTGAGATGAGCCACCTTTTGTTTTAATAAAACCAATAAAATGAGCCACCTATTGTTTTAACAACGCCACTGAAATGAGCCACCTTTTGTTTTGATAAAACCAATGAAATGAGCCACCTAATGTTTTAACACAACCAATGAGATGAGCCACCTTTTGTTTTAACAAAACCAATTAAATGAGCCACCTATTGTTTTAACAAAACCAATGAAATGAGCCACCTTTTATTTTAACAAAACCAATGAAATGAGTCACCTATTGTTTTAACAAAGCCAATGAAATGAGCCACCTTTTGTTTTAACAACACCAACGAAATGAGCCACCTTTTGTTTTAACAAAATCAATGAAATGAGCCACCTATTGTTTTAACAAAACCAATGAAACGAGCCACCTTTTATTTTAACAAAACCAATGAAATGAGCCACTTATTGTTTTAACAACACCAACGAAATGAGCCACCTTTTGTTTTAACAAAACCAATGAAATGGGCCACCTTTTGTTTTAACAAAACCAATGAAATGGGCCACCTTTTGTTTTAACAACATCAATGAAATGAGCCACCTTTTGTTTTAATAAAACGAATGGAATGATTGGAAATTAAGGTCATTAAGGAAGCCGGAGTGCCCGACAAATTCTCAAGCTCTTGAATAGGCTCGGAGCAGAACCAGCTCATATCAAAAAGCATTTTATGCTGCACATTGTGGTCGCTCTAGAAAATATATCGAGTCATGAATTCGATAAGGGGCCGTATTCATAAAGCCACTTAAATCGTTGCTATGCGGTTGCTAAGGCTAAATATCTATAAAGGAGATTCCCTATAACTATGAAATTTGGTCTGGAGGAACAGTCTTTGTAAGACTGCTCCTCCAGAGCAAATTTTATAGTTGTAGGGAGTCTCCTTCAATGAAATTTAGCCTTAGCAACAGCATAGCAACCACTTAAGTCGTTTTATGAATACGGCCCAAGGTTTACCATTTTGTCTGAAAACAATGCAATTGCATTTAACCTGTATTGCGCACGCTCTGATGACCTGCATGACGAAGAAACAATAGCGCTTGGAAATGATGCAAGATAAGCCTGTCCACGTTTTTTTCTCGAACCAAAAGCGTTGTCAGCATGTATGTAAAATGGTGTCTTATCGGTTGTATATAGACATCATCATTCTGGCGAACTTATAACGGACAATTCTAGCCTCGTTGGGAATCACATACAGTCTTGGCAGTTGAGCTTCTTTCTTGCTTCTTCATTTGTATCGCTTGCTACATGAATATATGCAATCGGATGCCTTTCTGATATTGCTGTTTTATTATTTTATTCAACCCTCAGTTCACTTTGCTGAGCCCGCGTCTCATCGGCCTAGATCAAAGTCAGGTCAAAAGCCCAATTATAACTCGATCCGTTACTTACTAATTCATTGTTCACTGTGGGACGTCTAATTCTTGAATAGATCAGAACGCACAGACTCAGACGAATTAAAATAACCCGATATACTTCAAAGAATAATGATTTATGCAGAAACTTTTCAGTGAACAGACGAACGATCCCATCAGGCTCACATCGATAAGACATCGTTTAAGAAATGACCATGTAATATCGACTTTTAACACAACGTTGCATGTCTAATAGTATGTTTTCGCTTTTATCAAAAAGTGCCGTCACTCATTCCGTTTCTGCAGCTGAAAAAGGCTATAAACACGATATTTCTTCATTTCTTCTCTTTAGTACAACGTACGCATTCAAGATCCTACTTTAATCCATCTGCTATTTGAAATTAAGTGTAACATTCGAATTTCTTCAAAACTGATTTGGATAATAGTAGGGTAAGAGCCTACTGTGCTTGCAGTAAGTGCATGTGTGTGGTGGTGGTGTGTGTGTGTGTGTAGGGGGGGGGGGGGGGGGGTAAGGACATTTTTCTCTCGTCTGTCATTTCTCTCTTTCTTTGGGAGACGGCCCAATATAGCGTCGACTGAATGCTATAGTGTTCTATGTCCACTTTTGGGGGAAAATGAGTATTATATACCGTTGGAATCAGAATCAAATGAGCCGCGACACGACAAAACCAACAGTGTGGTTGTGCGCCCAGCGCAGACTCAGATCAGCCTGGGCATCCGCTCAGTCTGATCAGAGGGTTCGCTGTCCGCATGGAGGTAGCTTAGACCCTTAGCTACCCTTTGAGTCATTAATAAAGAGTCTGATCAAACTGGACAGATGCCCAGGCTGATCTGAGTCTGCGCTGGGCGCACAACCACATTGTTGGTTTTCTCGTGTCGCGGCTCAAATGTTCTATCTCCACAGCAGCTTAGATGTTGCATATCATGCCTCTGTGGGCATTTATAAGCTTTTCAGTTTTGCTTCTTTGACTTTTTGTCAGTGCTATACTGTTCTATGTTTGAACCAATTAAATGAAAGTATTAAGAAATACTTGATCACGTGACTTCTGATGCCACATGATCAAATCCTTTTATGCCATTGGTTCAGTAAAATTGTTAAGCAATTTTCAGAAAATGAAGAGACAGATAGTAAAGAAAAGGAAACTACTTCAATTTACATCATAAAAGAAAGCAATAGCAATCCATGTTGAGTCTGTTTGGATAATGTATGTACATTCAAATTAGAACTATAAAACGCGGCATTGCTGGTTATGTAACTTAGGTTGTGAAATTGTTCTGTCTCCGGGTTATTGAAAAACATGCTTATTTTATTTAAACAAATTCTTCCATGTCAAAACTGAAAAGTCCATTTTCTCCTCAATAAGCTGGCTTTGTGGTTTTGAACAGTAATTTTTTAATTTTAACATGTTTAGACTTATTTGCATGATTTGCAGTGCAGGTACATGTATTCTATTCATATGGGGTTTTCCAAACTGAATTCAGGGCCGCATTTTCTCGGCTTTTCAGAAAATGGTCATAGAACATTATAGCATTCAGCCGACGATAGACTGAAATACTGTCTCAAGGAGCCGCTAAATCCTAAACTTTGCAAACAACCAGCCGACCGGTAAAAACTGTAAGTAAGAGAAAGGGAGATGGTACATGATTGAGGTCTGCTTTAACACGATAGGGGTCTGCTTTTATATGCGTAGACGTGAAGTTTGCCGTTACTGAAATTAGTAACAATGAGAAGAGTTTGGAATATCTGTCCTGATAACAAGATCCTGTGATAATGTGACTAACTTTATCATATCCGTTATTGTACTGCTCTAAGAATGAATATATTTAGCGTACTTTCTCGCCGAGTTCTTTACGTATTGGTAACAAATCTTGCGATTGCAAATATAAATAATATCGAACCGCACAAAATATACTTTAGATGGTAAACATTCTGATCAGATGCACATGTTGGTATGAATCTGCAGTTTCTGCGTATCTAATAATAGGCACATTTTTGGGGTTTGTAAAGATAAGTTTTTTTCTTGTGTTTTAGGTGACGCGGCGGTGAGGGAAACATTCGAGGAAACAGGAATAAAAGCAGGTAATTTTGATTAGTTATTTAAATACCTTTTTGATTAGTTCTTTTGTGTTTCTCGTTTCTTAGTTACAGAATTGTTTATCATCTGCAGGGCACTTCCGGTATCACAATAAGTTGTTTCTGTGGAGTCCTCATTTCTGATGCTTCATAGGTCTTTTCATTGATTTGTTCATTTCATGTGATGATTCATTGATGGGTTAGGAAACCTTCATGCGGACAAAACAGCTGTGATTTTAACCACTACAGAAACAGAGGGCGAACGTTTTGATCCAGTGAAGCTAGTTTAAGCTCCCTGTAATCTATTACTGACAGTTCCAAGGCGGTACTTCTATTGTGGTTTCTTAACGTTACATGCTGTTATTGGGTTTGGTTGTGTGGTGCGATGGTGCTGCGTGTAACTTCCAGTGCCGGGGCGTCCTGCTTATTTCGGTAAAAGTAGGGCAAGGGCCTACTGTGTTTGCAGTGGGTGCGGGTGGGGGTTGTTTGGTCGTTTTTCTCTCGTCTGTCGTTTCTCTCTTCTTTCTCCTTTTCTTTGGAGACGGCCCGATATAGACTGAAATACTGTCTCAAAGGGCCGTTAAACCCAAAACAACCAACCAACCATCCAACATTCTGTTATGTCCGCTTGTCTATTTTTTCTAGCAATAAGGTCATCTGAATAGCTGCCCATTCTGCTTTATGTTTTGTTTTGTAATTTAACTTAAAATAGAAAATAGGTTAACAAAGATGCTGCCGCTGTTTCAATAAGGGTAGCCAAATGACCACCTGTTTGGAAAATAGTTGTTCATTCGATTACCGTGCGTGTCTTTCGTGAACTTTTGTCAGTTTGTGTGTATGTGATTCGTTCCTATTGTGTGTTTAGGGCGGGATGTGGAATTTGATTGTAATAATGCCTGATAATTGCCAATCTTTATACTTTACAGGTAGGCATATGACCGTTAAGTAATATTTGTTCTCTTTACCTAGGTAAGATAAGATAAGATAATTTTATTAACGTCTCACCAATTTTACATGTACATAAACACAGTTAAAAAAATCGATATAAGATGTAAAATTGCGACTCAATATTGAGCTATGAGAGACGACCGCTCTAAAATGTGTCTGTTCTTGTGTCCTGCACCAGCACTACATCCCCTAAATACCCCACACTGAGCCAAGGAAGACGGTTATCCAACCAGCAAGTCTACGCTTCCAGACTCAGCCTGGAGTATTAAATGCAGTACTGGGACAAAACAGCAATTAGTATGATAAAAAAGCGACACGCATTATCTATGAGCCATTATCACTCTAAAACGTACCATAAATTAGTGCCCTGCATGCGCTACCTTCCCTCGATACCCCATGCCGAGTCCGGATAACCGGGAACACGCGGTGGAACCAATGTTCACACAGCATGTTGCCGGATCCGGACACGGCATGGGATATCAAATGCAGCACAGGGACCAGAGCAACAGATAAAATGAAATTGCAACTTTAATCTGCACTAAAAGAGATAATCGTGTCCGTTGAAATGTATACTGTCCCAGTGGTAAATCCTCCCTGATACCCCACGCTGAGTCCATGATAACAGGGAACATGTGGCGGAGCCAATGTCAAAACAGCATGGACCCGATCATGGACTCAGCATTGGGTATCAACCGCACCACCGGGGCAAAACAGCAGTTAGTATTGTAAATAACAGACAGCTTTTTACATTTAAATGGACACTTATAAAACTATGGTACACAATATACATATTTACATCAACTGTACAGCAGACTACGCCTTTTGTTTAAAATCAAATAACAGGTTTTGGCACTTATCTTGACTATGGAAGGATTAGCTAAAATAAAAGATACTTTTTCAATATCATTTAAGTTCTGAAAACCATTTAGTATAAGCTCAGCTTCAATAAACAGCTCATTTCGGAACTCAGTGTACAGCGGACAATGTAATAAAACATGGATTTCATCCTCAACAGCATTCCTACAGCTAAAGCATTTTCTTTCACTAACTTCTAAGCCATTATAGCGGCCAGTTTCAAGTGCAATCGGGGCGGTTCCACTTCTAAATTTAGCCAAAGCCCCTCTATGAAACCTATTAAATATCCTTGTACAATATTCTTCAACTACAAAATCCTGCTTAAAGGTTCTGTATAATCGAAGTTTATTCCCTCCAACTCCCGAACGTGAACTATTGCGATTTACATCAACTGCCCACTGATTAATATATTATTGCGTAATGAAAGGCAAAACGTTATTTAAAATATTGGTCTTATTAATGGTTTGATTTATGTTATTATAAATGTGAAAATTGGACTCTGTCAATTTCTGACCTACCCTGAAATTCCAGTTTTTACATCTGGTACTTACTTTTGAATTTGACCAGCAGAATATTTTCCTGTTCAGCCTTGTTGCGTCCATATTTATACAGCGACACCAGAATGATAACACAGACTTCCAACACTTTGTGATCATGGGCGTCCATCCTATATCTCCATTAACTGCTGCGTTAGGTGTATACCTTCCTACATTTAGAAAATATCTCGCAGCTCTATGTTGTACAGCATTAATGCAGCTATAGGACTGAGTGCCCCAGATCGCAGCACCATACGATATAACCGGGCAAACAACTGACTCATAAAGCTTTGTAAAAGGACCATACTGAACACCACCAAATGCTTTTGATTTAGCTATTAAAAGTCCAAGTGCGCGATTTGCAAACTGTGCGACGTGTTTAGCAGTTATTGCGAAATCTAGATGTTCTGATAAGACTATCCCCAAATATTTATACTGCACTGTATACGAAATGTTCTCATCGTTTACCGTAAATATGGCATCTGATTGCGGCATTGAGGGATTACGAAAATGCACAACATTGGATTTAGCTGAGTTGACTGAGATTAGATTACTTTTGCACCAACTTCCTAATATATCCAGCATCGACTGCAGATTTGCTTCTGTTTCAGCAATAAGAACTACATCATCAGCATACAGTAAAACAGAGACTGTATCGTCACCAATTTTAACACCTTTACCCAGTGCGTCAATTTTTAATGCCAAATCATTTATATATAAATTAAAAAGTAATGGCGACAAGCAACATCATTGCTTTAGTCCACAGTTTACATTAAACCAATCGGTTGTAAGTCCGTTTAGTTTTACCGAAGACTGAACATTGTTATACAAAGCCTTAATTGCATCTAATAATAGCCCGTTAAAACCGAGTTTTTCAAGTTTCGTCCAAAGAATATCTCTGTTAACTGAGTCATATGCCTTTTTAAAGTCTATGAAGGCGCAGAAGGTGGACTTTTTCATTTTTTTCCTTGTTTCAACTATATTTGTCAAAGAACTTATATGGTCAATTGTGCTTCGGCCTTTTCTGAATCCATTCTGGCCTTCAAATATTATATTATTGTAATTTGACCACATACTAACTCGATTATTTAACAAGGTACAATATACTTTGTAGACTACAGGTGACATTGCAATGCCTCTGTAAGAAAGCGGATCGCGGGCTTCACTTGTAGTACATTTCGGTATAGGACAAATGAGAGACTTCCCACAGATATTTGGAACTTTGCCAGAACGATAACACGTATTGAACAGTTTATGTAAGAAAGAAATAATGCTGTCGTTTTTAATACCTCGCCTGGTATATCGTCAACACCAATTGCACGATTATGTTTAATACTATAAACAGCTTTACGAACTTCGGAAACGGTAAAATTATTCGCAAATAAACCCGATTCATCAACAGTGTTATCAACATTTAGCATGACATCAACATTCTGCAAATTAATTTGCTGATTATGCGTTGGGTTTAGTAGTGCAGAAAATTCAGTTTTCCATTTATTAAGAACAGCATTACTGTCTGTGTTAATTTCACCATTATCGTTTACAATTTCCATCGGAATTTCTCTCTTTCTATTATCCCTTACCCCTACTCTACCTATTGTCTTCCAAAAATCGTTTGGATTATTTTCAGCATTACTTATCATTTCATTCTGCATTTCAAACCAGTAATTTCTCTTTCTTCTCTGTACCTGCTTATCAAACATTTTACGCTTTTGAACAAAGATATGCTTTAAATTATGCTTTTGGCTGTTTCTACATTTTAAATATGCTTTTTCTGCATGACACATATCATTCCATAACACCTGTAAAATGTCGTTCCACCAAGGTTTTCGAATACGCCTGCGTTTATTACTAACACCATATTTGACGATAATTTCTCGCTTTGGCAATTTTAATGACATTTCATTTTGAACAACAGAGCAAAAATCACCGTATATTTCGTCTACATCTCGTTGGCTTTGAATATTAGTTACCAAATTATCAAGAGTTTGAAAAAGTGAATTTGAATGTTCATCATTACAAAAAGTTGGGGGAATGTCAGTTAAATTATACCTATTATATCTTTTCTCAATAGTACTGCTTGCGGTATTAGACCTAAATTCTAACCCAGGAGATTTTAAATTCCAGCAACATGTTATGACAGAATGGTCTGGTACAATTCTAGACTCTACTCCGTTTAAAGAATGCCCATACACTTGAGCTGGCTTAATTACTTTAAAACCCTCAAACTGTTCAATATGCTCATACGGAACAATAAAATAGTCAACAACAGAGCTTCCTCGAGTAGACACAAATGTAAAGTCATTATCATCAGTACTTTCACACTGTCTACCATTCAAAATGCAGCAGTTACTATCAATCAGAAAATTACATAAAAATTCACCATACATATTTTTTGAGTAATCAATTACATTTCGATCCTGAATTACATCTACACCCTCTATGAAGTCAGCCATGCCACCAATTCGGCTATTAAAATCTCCGCATAAGATAAACTTCCCCAAATGCTGGTATTCATATATGTTTGTCAAGAGCTGATCTAGGTATGTGCCAGTTATGAAATTGGCTTATCTCTTTAATTGGTAATGTTTCAGTTATAAAAATGGCTACTAGTACCATACTCTCATCATTAATCATTTGCCAGTCAAATCCAAGTTTGCCTGAAAGAGTAAAAGTACAATGTAAAAAATGTAAATATAAGTATTGACCTATTTCTTTAGCGTTCACAGAGTCATGAAAACCCTATGTTAGCTGTATGCCTACACAAATCTGTGGGCTCTAACCCAAAGTTGCAACGTCATCATTGTCTAGAACAGCAACGTCAGTTGTACAAAGTTCATATACAGTCTCGATAGTAGGAAATGAGGTTCTTTTGCTATATTTAAAGTTGTACCGTCTGACATAAATGGCAATATGTTTGCTCTTTCGGAAGGATGCCTCTGTTTTTGTATACATGTACCTTTGTCACGCGATGCAATCCACACAGGGTATAATCGATTCCGCCAATTTTCGCTTCCTGCAGAGACTGTCCGTCGTATTTGGCTTCCGCCGAAACTGTCCGCGAACTCTTGCTTCCTGCAGAGACATCTGTACAGGATAAATGGCTTCCTGCAGAGACTGTCCGCGGATTCTGCTTCCTGCCGAGGCTCTCGGCAGGAAGCAGAGTGACGCGGACAGTCTCGGCAGGAAGCCATTTCTCGAGGACAGTAGTCTCTGCAGGAAGCAAGAGTTCGCGGACAGTCTCGGCGGAAGCCAAATATGGTGTACAGTCTCTGCAGGAAGCGAAAATTGGCGGAATCGATTATACCCTGTGATCCATAACTAGGTTGATTTGTCGCCGTTGGTCTCTGTGTGACCTGTATAGCTGTTCAAAATTAATTGCAGGTTTGGAAATTGTGCTGACTGTAGGTCTGTTCAATATACAATTTTTAAGTATTTAATACATTACTTCCGAGCAATAAACTCGGCGTTATGTTTACGCATGACACACTGACACATATTAGACAATAAACAGGTTCATGATTAGGTTTCTCTACATGTTCTTTGAAGCCTTGGTTACGTAAAACTATTTGAGTTCATGAATCTCGGACGCTCGTTGAGAAACAGGGCACATAGCTTGAACATAGCTACCCTTGGGGGGCATGAGCAGTGTTGCAGCTTTGATTGCCGACAATTACTTTTCTTCCATGTGTCTTTTTCTCTCATAGGGTCTTGCTTCAGAATTTATTTTCGCTGTTTCGATTGCATATTGTTGGAATTTAAATAATTTGTATTTCAGAGTCCCTGGTGAGTATTTGATGATAATGCTAAGATATTTTTGTTAATAATTCTTTAAAAACATAGGTTCTGACACGTTCTAAGAACCGTGCAGCCAAGACTGCTTTAATGACGAGTCACCAAACAGTTATTTTAAAACGAAATAACAAAAAGATACCTTGGAAGTATCATCAAGTACTCGCCATATTCGGGCCTTTAGTGGGTATTATAAATAAATTTTGAGTAAAATTGTTCTTTGAAAGCTTATATGCACCAGACGAGTGACTATAACCATAACCCAATCGGAATTTGAAACCCACTAAAGTAACGAAATTCTTGCTTTGTCTGTTTATGGTCAGGTGCCAGTGTTAAGAAAAATGCAACTGTTGCCTAATGCTCAATAAGCGAAGAGTGCTTTGCATATTTATATCGACAGTTTTAAAGATCAAATCCAGTTATTGGTGATCTTGTCAGATGCTAATCGCAACATTCATCCATTAACGTAACTTAAGGAATTAATTGATATTTTCAATCGTTCAATCAAAATGACTTAACATTTAATTGTCTTGTACATTTCATTAGATTGGAATGTCATATAGTTTATCTGAAATGTTATTTCACACATGTCTTTGTTAAAAAGGCCATATCGATTCTGAAACAGGTAGTACTGTCAATTTTAGTTATTTCTGTAACTGATGGGTGGAATAATGCATGTTTCTCGTATTCATCAGCTATTGTAATCTGTCAATAATTATGGCTGACCTTTATAAGGTATTTACCAGTGTTAACTTAGCAAAGTTCAAACGTTAATATCTTCGCCATTTAAAGATAAGTTATCCATAGTTTCAAGAAGTTTTGCACTGTTTTATAAGGTTGCAGGTTAAATACATATTTATTGATAATATCTTTCAAACCAGCTCACTTTCAAAGAAATTGTTCACACAGATAACGAAAATGATATCGTGTAAGATTTTCTGATTGGTATAACTGCTTTGTTCAACTTTTAATTGCTGAATGTCACGTACCTGACACAATATAGCTCATGTTACTATCAAGATCTGCTGAAGTGAAGTTTCCCACTGAATAAAACAATGTAGTCATTATTTTGTATTTAAAGACTTTCGTCAGCAGGAATGATTATTCTAATCGTAGGCCTATCTGTCTCCCACATGTTACCTTGATTGCCCTCAACATTTGGACGCCATAACAAATTATGTTTATTATTTTAAAATTTTGACAAGTTGATACTACCTGGCGATGCGTTTTAACATTTCTGACTGACTACGTCCTAATGGAATATTCTGATGCAAATATAGCATAATTTAGACCAAATAATTAATTACCATTATGTGGGGTGATTGCTAATGATTTGGTTTCCGCCACCGATATTAATTGCGTATCGTTTATGTGGAAACCTTAAATTGTTTATTTCGCAGCACACGCAACTATTCGGCTTAGTTTATTTAGTCTTGCTAAGTACAGATTTTGTTCTAGGAAATGTTGGCAGCCAAATGCACTTTTGTTCAGTTCCATTTTGGAATCAGTGATGAAATATGACTGGGTAACTTTCCAAATATTTTATGCATCATTACTTAATTGATGTTTTATCATAGGCTCGTTACTGCATCCAGAGGCACATGTTTAGTTCGCTGGACTGTTACGCCTAGCCACAATGAACATCAAAATGAAATTTAGCGATTTTGTAACACTATAACCTGATATAAGCTATTCATGTGACGTGTGGCGAATTTAATATACAGTTGACTCTCGATATCTCAAACACTAATGTCTCGAAGTAACTTCCTTGTACCAGGCCTGAGAGCTTTTACTGTAGCCGTGGTCAGTCGTCCGTCCATCCGTCGCCCACCATTTTCAAAGATCTTCTATAAAACCGCTCGGTCCAACCAAAGCTAAATTTCATATGGAGCCTCAGTGGAATGGGGGAGTGAAAGTTTTTTCTTGGACTCTGGCTCCATGACAGAGATGGCCGCCACGGCCATACCTGGCAAAAACCCTTTTCAAATCTTCTCCAGAACCGAAAGGAAAATGATCTTAAAAATTGTATGTAATATTCAGTCGGGAGCATAACCTCTTCAAGTTAAAAAAATATAGCTTGAAGCAGTTATAATGTTTTGCGACTATAGCAAAAGTAACCTGTTAAAGTTATGTTGTCTTTTATCACCTTCATATTCTGAAGTTATCGTAATTTTTATGGACAGGTGGGTATTTTTTCTGAAAGATTTCTTACATAAATAACTTTATGATTAAGCAATAAAATTCTGTATGCATCGTCTAGAAATTGGTACGCAAGGCCCTTGAAGGTCAGGAAATTAACTACGTTTTAACTTAAAACAGTTATTTTTTGGAGATTGCAAATCTACCCTTGGCCTAAATAAGTTCTTGCATAACCTGAATAAGTTATTTTCTACAGCCTCACTTTGAAATTAGTGGTAAATAAGGTACATTATAACTACTTCAAGTTATACGTTTTTGACTTTTAAAGGTTATGCTCCTGACTGGTATCGGGGACTCAAGCCCATCATAGTTTGCACAATGATGACCGTAGGTTGACCTTGACCTGATTTATGGCAAGGTCAACTTTGGTACGTAAGGCTTTGATATTGGACAATGCTTAAACAGTTCATTTCTCAGAAACTATTTAGTGTAAGGTATAATATTTTGTACATATGGTTAAATAAATGAGCAGATAAAGATATTATATTGCTGAATGCCAATGTCTTTCTTTGACGTTTTTTAAGGTCACTGAGATTTTGGCGGCCGTCAGCATCTTCCTTTGTCATGGGGACAAAAGTTTGTTCATGTGATCTTGGTCATATGCCCAAGAAAGCCGCAATGCCCATATATGATAAAAACCCTTTAAAATTTCTTCGCCAGAACTGAAAGATCATTGGCCTTGAAACTTGGTATGTATATTTGGGGACTCTAGCCTATCATAGTCTATACAAATGAGACCGTACGTTGACCTTGATATTGAGTATAGCAATGTCAACTTGGTACGTTATGCTTTTATATGGGAGAATGCTTAAACAGTGGATTTCTCAGAAACTATGTAATTCCAAATAATAAAATATGCTACATATGGTTCACTTTATAACCAGATGAAGATATTATGTTGCTGAAGGTCAAGGTCATTCTTTGACCTTTGTTCAAGGTCACTGAAATTCTATCGCGCACAAACATTTTCAAACATCTTCTCCTCTGAAGCCACTGGGCCAGTTGGAGCCTTATTTCATATGCAGTCTTCCTTGGTCACATGATCAAGCTGGCCGCCATGCACATTCATTGTAAAAACCATTCAAAAATCTTTATCTCCAGAACCATAAAGCTAATGAAGTTGAAAATGGTTTGTGAGATAGGGGACTTGAGCCCTTTACAAATTGTACAAATGATGACCTTGGGTTGACCTTGACCTAATTTATGGCAAGGTCAACTTTGGTACGTTATGCTTTGTTATAGGAAAATGTTTAAACGGTGGATTTTTCAGAATCTATTTAAGTCTAAGGTATAATATTAAGTATATAAGGTTAGCTTAATGAGCAGATAAAGATATTATGTTGCTGAAGCTCACGGTCATGCTTTGACCTTTGCTCCAGGTCATTGAGATTTTGTCGCCTCTCAACATTTTCAAACATCTCCACTGAAGCCACTGGGTCAATTGAGGTGTATTTCAGATGGAGCATCCTGGAGTTAGGGGAACAAAAGGATGTTCAAATGTTCATGGTCTCATGACCAAGCTGGCTGCAGTGCTTTTATAGGGTAAAAAAAATGAAATGTCTTTTTCCTAAACCTTAAGGCCATTGACATTTAAACTTATAGTGTATCATGGGGAGACCTGGGCCCCTCAAAGTTTGCTCAAATGATGAACTTGCACAGACCCTGATCTAATTTATGGCAAGGTCAGTTTTTGGTACGTTGTGCATTTGTATTGGAAAATGATTTAAAGGATGGATTTCTCAGAAACTATGGATTTGGTTGGTTGGTTGTTTTGGGTTTAACGGCCCTTTGAGACAGTATTTCAGTCTATATCGGACCGTCTCCCAAAGAGTGGGGGAAAGGAGAGAGAAATGATAGATGAGAGAAAAAAATGTCAAAACAACCCCTACCCGCCCCTACTGCAAGCACAGTAGGCCCTTGCTCTACTTTCATCCAAAGCAGTAGGACGCCCCGGCACTGGAAGTTACACGCAGCACCATCGCACCGCCCGACCACCCCCAGAAACTATGGAAGTCTTAGGTATAATATTTGGTATATATGGCTAACTAAATGAGCAGATGAAGACATTACGTTGCTATAGGTTAAAAACATTCATTGACCTTTGTTACAGAGATTCTGTTGTCCATCAGCATATGAGCCGCCACACGAGAAAACCAACTGTAATTGTAATCCTTTAGCCAGTAGGTGCAGTTGTTCTGTAGTTTGAAAATCCGTTATACGGTCGGCATTTCGAAACTTGGTAGAGGCTATCCTTTACGAGACTTCAAACATGTGGTTTGATTCAGATTTTCCGTGCGCGTGTGTGTGAAAGGTATTAAAGCTGAGTCTGATTAGTCTAAAGCTTGTACCGTATTAATCCTATAAAACGCCCCGCATTTTACGAAAGGGGGACGTTATTTAGAGCCTAAAGTGTAGTAAATCAGGCACTGACAAATACCACTAATAAATAGCATAAAGGTGAATGGGTATACTTGCAGAAGAAGCAACTCTTCCTTTTTTTCCTCTTTATGCAGTAGGGGTCAAGTCTTAAAAGAGAGCAGATCCTATTTGAAACAGGTACTGCATCCAAAGAAGCAAACAGAAGCTCATACATGAAAATATAACATCATTTTTTGAAAAAAGAAGCGTTTATTAGAGCTGGGGCGTTGAATAGGATTAATACAGTATGTGTCTCTGTAATCGTTCATTATGGCTTACCAAACGTCATACATCCCTTACATGTACGAAAATGACCGTGATGCTAAAAGTTCACGCGTAAATAGCTACAATTTTCTTTGATTAATGAATGAAACCGCAGTTTATGTTGTACATTCATTTAGATATCAAATTTCTAAGATTTGATTACAATTAAACTTGTTGTAATAATGGTGGGAATTTTTCATGGTAAATCAGTGCCTCAGTGTCCTAACTTTATGTTGGTAGCAGGAGTCAATTATAGGGGGTTAACAAGATAAATGCCACCACTTAAAAGGAAGTTTGGGTTATTTCTGAGTGACATCTTATCCTCAAATGTACTTCAAGTAACTGTAGTATTTTGTTTTAAGAACAGTTAACCACACATTTGTTGTGTTTTGCATCAGTGTATGAATTTCATTTTTAATTTGAGGCTTTTTGCTGTATGTGAGACATTGTGGTCACCAGCGGTTTTGTTTTGTGGTTACACTTTGGCGCAGTGTCCGCACACAGCTAGCTTAGACTTTAACTACCCTTCAACCGCACAGCAAAGACTCCGATCAAACAGGGTGGATTCCAAGGCTAATCTGAGTCTTCGCTGGGCACACTTACCACTTTGTTGAGAACTTACTTTCGTGTCGCGGCTCGATAACGGTTTCTCCCTGCTCCGTATTACACATTAACTGTTACAAGTTATTGGACAGACGCTGCAATGACAGCGTAAGTTTGTTCCGGTGATTGGCTGACGCTGTCACATACCACTATACAGAAATACCAATCAGACGAGGATATGTGTTCTCAAAAGGTTAATGAGCGTATTATTAACACTAACTGAATTATTAAAACACACATGTTTGACAGTGATGGGATTAATTAATTCGCTTCTCTAATGTCTTGTCTTGCTTTTATTAACCAGCTAATGATCTTCATCATCATAAACTGTTAAAATATTAAATTATTGCTAGTAATAGTATACTGCTTGATGACAGATCATTGTAAATGTCGCACAAGTATAGCTGGAGAGAGAGAGAGATAATAAATCAACTATGCCGGTAAATGCTGAAAAATATTTTTTAGGCCCGTACGGGATTCGAACTCACGACCTCGACAACTCCGCCTAGCACTGCACTATCCGTCACCGCTACCAAATGCGCCATCGACACAACCCAAAAAAGAATGTTCGAGAAGCACTGATAAAGGTAGCGGATAATGCAGTACACGTCGTATAATGAGTTCTCCTTCCGTCGCATCTATTCCGTTTGCCAATGAAAGCCTGCTGGATCCACAGGATGCAAGTAAAATTAGATAAATATTAGGTGTTAAAGAAATATATTATCACACAACAGTACTTTCCAGCTTCATAGGATCAGAACTGATACATATTTATATAGAAGATTGATAAAGAGAGATATAATCAATCAACTATGCCGGTAAATGCCCGTGTGGGATTCGAGCTTACGACCTCGACGACAACTCCGCCCAGCACTGCACTATATGTCACCGCTACCGACTGAGCCACCGAGACACCCCCACAAAAAAGTATAAAATGTTCGAGTAGCCTTGATAAAGGTAGCGGGTAATGCAGTACACATCGTTTAATGAGTTCTTCCCAATGCGTCGCATCTATTCTGTTCGCCAATTAAAGTCTGTCGGATCCGGAGGACACAAGTGAAATTAGATTAGATGATAGAGAATAGAGAAAACAGTACTTTAGAGAGATATAAAATAAATCAACTATGCCGGTAATTGCTGAAAAATACTTTTAGGTCCGTGCGGGATGCGAACAACTCCGCCTCTATATATATCAAAGCTGTCCTGTATACTTGTGGTCGTCAGGATTAGATTAGAGGCTCATCGAATTTTGGCCACAACATATGAGACACAGAGTCGCATGTCCTCTTTTGCTTCCGTTAACCTTCCCTGATGCTAAAATATTACTCATTTAGTGCTGGGTCGACGAATAGGGTGTATAGTCGTTATCTGGCTCTTGTGGATTCGGTCCCGCGACCGTCCGCTCGATAGCCAAGCGCCTATAATACTCGATCGCGCGCTGATCTTCAAATGCTAGTGTTCGTAGCGTCCGGTTAACCCTATTGAATTCCGTGAAAAACTATGGTTATAAATACTTTCAAATTAATCCAAATGCCAAAGAAGACTTTGGCAAATTTCGTCATACACTTTTCGCGTATCATAAACATGAGGTGATTAGTTAAGTGGTGTTTATGACGTCATTTTGGGTTGAACCTGCCTTTCATTGTGTAATGTTACATCAGTTCAGTTAACTCACTCTTTCATGTTCGGACAACGTGTCTGTGCTGGTTTCAATATCAACTATATCCCGTAGTTATCAGAATGTTTGTGGTTAGGGTTATGTTGCACTGTGGTAGATATTATTGCGTTGAGCATGTTACCTGCCGTTACGTATCTTTGGCGATATAATCTGTATTAGCCCACACACCACAAGTTACATGATCGTTCAACGCTGCGGGTTTTGCCTTTGTAAGCTTGCGATAGAAGTTGGCATAGTAGTGTTCATTGAAAAAGACATGCATCTCTTGTTTTCACATGAAAGTTAAGAAACTGACATAGAACAGATTCTTTAAAACTAGTTGCCGACTACCATGAAACTAAAATGAGCCGCGACACAACAAAACCAACAATGTGGTTGTGCGCCCAGCGCAGACTCAGATCAGCCTGGGCATCCGCCCAGTCTGATCAGAGTCTTCAATGTCCGCATGGAGGTAGCTTAGACCCTTAACTACCCTTTGAGCTCTTAACGAAGAGTCTGAGTAAACTTGGCAGATGCCCAGGCTGATCTGAGTCTGCACTACAACACGCAAATTGTAGCTTTTTGGAATAATTGTCGAAATTAACTAGCCATTTCAGCTGGCATTTTGATGTTGTCTTCAAACCAATGAATTTGCAAATATGAATCGTTTTTATACTGTGTGAGTAATATGTGAATGCATGCTGATTTAAATAATTAACGATGTCTGACTTATTTTACTGGGATGCGGTACCATATAATTGTAGTATTGTGTTACTAAGGGAACAGGAAACTAAATGCATTCCCATAGGCTTTTGTTTTAATTAATATTCCACCTCCGACCCATTCAAAATTGCGGTACCAAGCATTTGTAAAATTACAGTTTGTAACTGGCCGGGTGAAATTTGAAACAATGTGCAGTCAATTCTCGATATCTCAGAGTCGAAGTTCATCTCAAATTACTGATATCAGAACTACTGACTTCTGTTCCCAGAAAATTTACTAAGAGATATCAGTAATTTGAAATAACCGAAGTTAAAAGAAAAAGAAAACCAGAAAATATGTATAACACAAGAGCTCATTGGTGTCACATATTACTAGCCAAACGATATTTTTGAGATATCAATGTAAAAAAGAGAGTCATTTGCACCAACTTTGTCAGTATCCATAGCCTTTTCCAATTGCCCTGGGGTCCTTAGAAAATAGAATTACGTTTCTAGTTATTACTAACACAAGAATTTTCTTATTTATTTTCCTGTTACCAACAGATGCAATTATGTTTAAGAGTACACTTTTTCAATTAAACACCCAAGTAGCTGTTGCACTGAAATTGTAGGCCGATTTAGAAATGAATTACTGCAAAATCGACATGTGATCGGGGCAATTGTGCACCAAATGCGTTTTACATTGTTTCACATTGAACGCCGCATTACCTACGTGAAAACAAATGAGGCACGTGGTGGGCACTGTCTTCTGAGCATGCTCAGAAAGCCATTACAAACGCATATTATGAATGCGGCTTGACAGTTTTGAAGAAAAGTACAATACAGATTGTCGGGCCAGACTGAACGCGTACGCGTATCTTAAAATATTGGTTTCTATATGGCTCCTATACGACCAGGAGCGCCGGTAGTGCAGTGGATAACACGCCGGACTACCAATCCAGGGATCGCAAGATAGATCCCCCGCTTCTCCGGTCTTTCGGAAGAGACTTTAAACCGAGGTCCCATCTCCATATGACCTCGTTGTTGGTGGGACGTTAAACCCGAGTTCACTCACTCACTTCTATACGACCCTTTGTACAGAGCCATTTAAATTGAACTTATACTTAAGGTTATATTGTTATCAGTGCATAGTCTATCACTCATACGCTCTATAGGGTCGAGTCGGGTAACTTCGGACAGCGGATAAATTCGGACATACCATTGCAAACAGTGAAATCCAGATGAGACGAGCCATCTCATCAGGATTTTCACTGTTTGTCCAGTTAATTTTGTTTTAATTCCAAACAACTGACATATAAAGGAAAAATGTGACTGTCCGAATTTACCCGACTCGACCCTAACGGTAAAGTTTGAAAGTAAGTGCACGTGACATCATTCGATTTATAATTATGAATGCAGATGAAAGCAGAGCGGTCATAAACCTTAGAAACATTGACAAATCCCAATTTTTAATAAACAAAGGGAGGTGTGATCAGGCGCTTGGGGCTATAGTAAGGATCACCTGCCTCTTATAATACACCCGCCATGTCTATGTATCTGGTGGAATAGTAGTGAAACGGGTAGTCCGTAGTCCGGTATCTGAAAGCCGTACTATGTGTTGGTCGTGACATTAAGTCGGAAGTGGGTTTAGAAACGGTCACATTATGGGGATCAATGAAGTCATGGTGTCTCCCATCGAAGTATTTTTTTACGATTTGACACAAGCTTCTTATTGTTCCCCGCCTTTCCGAAGAAAAGCGGAGGGACATAGTTTTCGGCATTCCGTCCTTCCGTCCTTATTTCCGTCCTTCCGTCCCCCTAAAGTAGTAGGTACCTTGTGTGCGCAACTCCTCCAACAGTTTTATGCCGATTCTTTCGAAACTTTACAGCTGTTTTTGTCATGGTCTGAAGATATGCAAGTGGTTTGGATATAATCCTTAGAGTAGTTTTTGTCACTTATTCCACAAGTTGAACTTAGTCATTTTTAGGCTCTTTTACTATCAAAGTGACTAGGTAGTGGGTACCTTGTATTCGCAAATCCTCCAACAGTTTTAGGCCGATGCCTTTGAAACTTCACAGGTGTTTTTTTCATGGTCTGAAGATATGCATGTGGTTTGGATATAATCCTCACATTATTTTTTGTCACGTTTTCAACTAGTTGAACTTTGTCATTTTTAGGCGTTTTTACCATCATAGTGACTAGATAGTGGGTACCTTGTGTGCGCAACTCCTCCTACAGTTTTTGCCGATTCCTTTGACACTTCACAGATATTTTGGTCATGGTCTGAAGATATGCATGTGGTTTGGATATAATCCTCACATTATTTTTTATTTTTTTTTTTTTTTTTTTTTATTTTTTTTTATGCAAATTTAACTTAGCCTTTTTTATACATTTTTACTATTAAAGTGAATAGATAGTGGGTACCTTGCGTGTGCAACTCCTCCTACAGTTTTATGCCGATTCCTTTGCAACTTCACAGGTGTTTTGATCATGGTCTAAAGAAATGCATATGGTTTGGATATAATCCTCATTTTATTTGTTTGTTACTTTTTCCTCAAGTTGAACTTAGCCTTTTTTCATACATTTTTACTATTAAAGTGAATAGATAGTGGGTACATTCTGTGTGCAGCACCTCCTACTGTTTTATGCTCATTCCTTTCAAACTTCACAGGTGTTTTGGTAATGGTCTTAATATATGCATCTGGTTTAGATATAATCCTAAAATTATTTTTGTCACTTTTTCTGCTAGTTGAACTTAGTCTTTTTTCAGGCGTTTTTACTATCAACCTGAATAGATGGAGGGTAACTTATGTGCGCTACTCCTCCTACAGTTTTATGCCGATTCCTTTTAAACTGTATAGATGTTTTGGTCATAGTCTGAAGATATGCATGTGGTTTACATATAATCCATAAATTTATATTTTTGTCAATTTTTCTGCTTCTTGAACTTAGTCTTTTTTTAAGGCGTTTTACTACCAAACTGAATAGATAGAGGGTACCTCAGATTTTGGAGGGTACCTCAGGTTTTAGTAAAACGATGATACTATTTTTATGAGGAAACTTTTAAACCAGGTTTAGTAAAAAGATGGTGCAATTTTTTCTTCGCACATTGACATGTCCTTTAATTGAAATAAACAATAATGACGGGGGGGAGGTATAAAGTTCTTTGAATTTGCTTGTTTGAATTGGGAAAATTAGCTTCTTTTACCCTTGTCCGTTTATCGGTCATCAGGTGTCAAAATATTTCATGACTTTTGAAGAAATAAATACTAAAAGTGTAATTAACTAAAGCTGAAATAAATGACAAACTGTAAGGTGTCGAAGGGTTCCTCTTCCCGTTGATTAAACGCTGTTTCTAAAAATAGTTTGCAGGAAAAACAGAGATTTTTTTAAAAAATGTTTTAATACATGTATATTGCGTTAGACTAAAGCTCCCGATGTTGCAAGTGGCTAATGTTGAGTAACGATACAAACTACCATTTCATCCGGTAGCATTGAGCATGCATGTGTTAAAAATGTTGTGTTTTGACTGATATATTTCTTTTACCATGATTTAATATTTGTTTTATTATTTGCCTCTTTATAATTAGAACTTCATGGTACGAGAAGTTACTTACTAACAGGAGTTGCATCGTAAAGACAAATAGAAATGAGTTCAAACTATAGTCTTTTATATGACAGGTACTACTTTGGAGGTAATTTGAGCCACGACGTGAGAAAACCAACAATGTGGTTGTGCGCCCAGCGCAGACTCAGATCAGCCTGGGCATCCGCCCAGTCTGATCAGAGTCTTCGCTGTCCGCTTGGAGGTAGCTTAGACCCTTAGCTATCCTTCAAGCACGTAGCGAAGGGTCTGGTCAGGCTGGGTAGATGCCCAGGCTGATCTGAGTCTGAGCTGGGCGGACAACCACTTTGTTGGTTTTCTCGTGTCGCGGCTCATTTGTGTTTGAGACAACGAGAGTCAGCTGTGCCAGTAGTGTGCAAAGCTTTACTAAGCCATCAGTAAACATTTGTACCAACTATTATATGTAGATTTTAGTGACAGAGCTCTTTCTCAGAATAATAGATAATTGTTATGCACTTTAAGTCTAAAACTGTGTTGTAGATCTATAATAAGCTTGGAACACGATTTCAATCAAAATCAAAAATAAATTTGTTCTGATATAGTTATGAAAATAGTATATTAGAAATAAAAAGGCTCGTTACAGTGACATACAACTGATGCAAGTGGCACTCTGGGAAATAAATGCCAATAGCATACAGACAGACAGTTGTTTATTTGCTGTTTCACACTATGAGCCTAACTGCAAATAGATTTGACCTGAAAAAAATGGAATAAATGAATTTTTGATTGACATCTCATAGAGCGGAGAAACAAAAACAGCTAATAAATAATTGTTTTTGTTCACCTTCAGAAGTACTTAATCATAATTTGAGACAGTGTAATAAGTTGATAGAAATGCGTTGCGAGCATGCTAGAGGTAAATGGTAGCTCGTTATTACCTTCCGTGCTCGACAAGTTATCTGAACCACATCATGTGACTTCCAACAATCATGTGATTTCTCATTTACACATGGTAATCAGAGATCTATGACTTGGGTCACTTCCATAGATGGCTAGTGTGGCAAGCGAATGCTCTGGTCAGACTGCACCGCTGAGTCTTTGTTTGTTACAGATGCCACATTGTTGGAAATTGAATGTGGGTTAGCTAGGTTTGGATAAAGATGGCGACAAGGGCATGTAGATGAACATTTTTCCAGTTTTCTTGCGAAATACGAGAAAGATTGGTCTTTACGACGGAGCATATGAGCATATTTGTTTTATTATAGGAATGAAATTCCCTTTTGGGGGATGTTATCGATGTGTAAATCCATAATTCCAATAGTCGTCAAGTCGGATCAAAATCCAAAATAGTCAATGTTTCACAAATAACACTGTCGAGGGCGCCGCTTTTTTACTACGTTGCCAGCTGACGTTCGAAATGATGTTGACTTAACGTCACAAGTGCCGTCATACCCGTGTTTTCTATAGTCGTCTCAATACAATTTTTTCTCTTTAATATGACTTTCAATTAGAAATTTTAAAAATGCAGATTTGTCATCCTAGTCGAAATAGAAAGTCGTGTATGAGTACAACGTCGACAGGATTTTTCGATGTATAACTCCTCACTGCATTTGCTGTTAATCAATCATTTGTTTGGAAACTGCGCTGAGATTAGTATGTTGGAATTATACCAAAATATTGTCGGACCGTCTCCTTGTGTGGATATTACAAGTAATTGTATTTGCTCGTTAAATTTAGTTCGCTCTCAACAACTGACAGTTACTGTAATAACTACAATTTTAGCAACGGATAGGATGGTTAGAAGATACGGGTAACAACCCAGTTGGACTTAATAAACTGCAATAATCAGATTTGGCCATTTTACGGGTTCGGAGGCGGCAAGACTTACCTTACTGAGTAGTCATTTGGTCCGACATTTTACTATGTTCATTATAACATGTATGTGTGTTTAGAAACCAGCCATATTCGACATACACGTGCTTAAACAAGCCTTTCAACATGTCATCAGTGTCTCTGAAGAGTGCTGTTCGTGACGCAATCCCAGTAGAGTTGAATGCAATTCTCAAGTAACTTTATTCAGAATCTATACTTAATACTAATAAGGGCTCGCTGAAGAAGACGCAGTGGGGTGTGATAAGGAAGTCTAATAGAATGAAATGTGTCGGAAAATTTAAGGATTAAGAAGATGTATATAAGCCTCCTACAGTTGTCATATTTTGACAAGCACGTGATGAATCAAGCCTGATATATCATATGTATCAATATATTCATTTGAACCCCCGCATCATTAGCATACTTTTGTATCATCAGATGTGTCTTACTCATTTAATAAGTCGATATTACGTATTTCTGTTCATGAGACAAAAATGTCATGAGAAAACTTCTATAAAACGCTTAAAACCTGCGGTAACAAACCTTCACGGAATGATGAAATTGACATGTAGGCGCAGCTTAATTTTGGCATTCCTGATTAACCATGGCCCCAGAAAATCAAGAACAACTATTTTTGAACATTTTTGTTTTTCTTATATTTTCTATCAAACAATACATTGTGACATCTATTAGAATCGCCTCCTTTTTATCTGAACATCTGTTTTGCTGTGCATATGTTAATCTACTGAATATCAAATATATTTTAGCGTTCTTTGCCTTAACTGTCAATATCGCCAAAATTCAGTAACCGCTGAATATAAGTGTTACGCAGTACACTGTTATTACAGTATCCGCTGCGTACTAATGTAAAAGAGGCAACGGTCAGGGACTAATACATAGAAAATACCAAGCTAGTATCGTTCGATATCCAGTGTATCAGATGAGACTGGATACTGCGAAAAGGGTGTGGGGGGAGCTATTCCTACCTGTTTCTGGTCGATGGACTCATACATAGCGAATATCATATTAGTGTCTTTTATTATTTATCAGGCGAGACCAGAAGCAGCGTAGTCATTTTTACTCTTACGTGTTTCTGGTCTCCTGATAAAACAGATATCAAAAGACACTAACATGGTTTCCTATTTATCATGCATCACTAGATTATTTTAAGGCATGAACAGAATGAAAATCAAACGCTGTTTAATCAGAACCTGCTGACGTTGCGAACGTATGATGACGTAAATCTGTGACGTCATTTGACCAATCGAACGTTACTTTCACGTCCAACATAACGGACAAGCCAATCGCCTTCAGAGATCGTTTCTAAAGACAACTTCTTGATTTCAATCGCACAAGTGCAGATCTAAAGTGACATGATATTTCGTTATGTTGTCATACCTCTGCTATCAGGTGGAATTTTGAAGCTGATATATATATATGATAAAATGAGATGACACATCTCAACCACGACACCAAACAGAAAATAGTAACAGAAAGTAACAATGCGAAAGCATGGCCAAATGAACATTTCTTTCCCAGGTAGGCGGTCATCATCCCTGCTGTTCTCCAAGATAAATAAATATATAAGATAAATACATATCATATGTATTGCCATATTTTCTATTATTTGTTTGTATAAGTAAAAAATACATAATGATATAAACGGAACTAATTTTGCAATAAGAGTAACTCAGGGATTCTTACATTATTTTTGCACATTTTGGCTTCCTTGTACTTAATTGTCACTATTGATATGCATAGTCGTTTGTCTAATGTATTTTCTATTTGGAATGTTCAATTCATTAAATTGTAAATAAATTAGATAAACAAATAGTAGAACGATATAAGCGGAAGTTTCCCCAGTGCATGATTAACTGTTTGTAAACGTGTTGTGAGTTTTCCGTTCTTTCTTTTTACATTCGGCAATTTGTCATTTCTTATATATATCGTTGCGCAATAAACGGTGTTTCAAACTCGAATATTCGGACCAGTCATCATTAAATTGTTCTGTAGTCATAGTCATACACGAAATAATGAAGATTCTTTCGAATCATATTGGGCTGAAACCTGAAACCTTTACCATTATACTCTCCTTTTTCCCTCATTGTAAAGATCCACTTTCGTTTGACTTTCCTCAGAGTTTCTCACCTTTCTCTGATATATACGCAAAATTAGCTAAAGGTTATACAATTTACATGTCTTCAGTAGTTTTTCTTTACACTACAACAATGATTGATAATTCAAGGAAATGATGTTTTCTAACAGATGTTATGAGTAATTTAAATGAGCGAGCTGGGAAAAAGGTGTCTCTGGGAGGTGCCAGCCGCTGAGAGTCACCTTCAACGTCTTCATTAAAAAATCGCCATATATTTCAAACAAAGCTTTGTATCAGAGATGAAAGACGGATTGAGAAGGCTGCCGATGCATAGGCGGATCTACCTTGTCTCTGTTCAGACATGGCTCTATACCACAACTCGCTGACATCACTGTCTCTGGACAACTAGTGGGGCTTACGACTCAAAGAAAGAGATCATAATCAGGGTTCCAGATAGAATAGAGTATTCGATGAAAAATCAAGATATTTAGGTATATGTTACGGCATCTCATTGGAATCGCCTCCCCGGGGCGATTCCAGTGAGGTGTCACAACATATATTGCTATCATACCATATGGAATATCATCTCAAATTATCATCAGGTGCTCCTAATTACCTACAACTCTGCATTATATTGGACCCAGAGCCAGAAGTGGCGGGAGCTCATCCCCTGGACCGGGACTGCTGTTCTATGTGCAGTAAGGCTCTTCCGCTGGGACAGATCAGAATGGCTAGCAGCAGAGTAAAATAAGTCATTAGTCGTTTATGATGAGAGAAGACTCTGAAAAACCTATTCAAATGTGTACTTATTACGATTCTGTAGGTTTGTGACACTTAATCAGAGTGTTATCTACATTGCAAGTAGCATTCACTGGAGTCAAGGTGAACTTAACTTTGAGTTCGTGTAAGAAGATCTTGCGATCGACTTAAAAGCCGGATAAAGAAAACTGGTGAGGAGCACGTCTTGAAGTTTGAATTTAAAGTTTGTATTCGTGGGAGTAGAAAAAAACATATCACCTGTCATATCAAGGGCAACTTGGTATGATTTGCTAATGAGGACTTGCAATAGCAGATAATGAAATACGGTTTTATTTTTACACAATCTGCACTCATACTCAAAGATATTCCTTTTGCATTCTTGTTTCAACTGACAGACTAAACAACCACTTATTATTTATACATTCTGGTTTGGCCCAGTTTTGTGATTAATATTCTTTCGTGTGACTGAAATGTTCTTGGGATGCTGTTCGTCGATAGCATATTATTTGTTCATCCTGGTGATTTTCTTTTGGTTTGTTTGCTGAATTGCTTGTACAAGGCCTTAACCCATTCAATTAAAATCTTTAAAAGTTCCTCCAAGAGCAGAGAATACATACAGAAGTAGGAACATCGGCCAGACTACGTAGTTTCGGCTAATAAAGCCTCGTCAGTGACCCTGACAATATCTGGTGACGAAACTAGAAAAAGCATACTGTAATTTCAAATTTTAATTGGGCAGTCGATTCAAAGACTGATTAATTTCAAAAGGATCCAAATAATATAAAAGACGATGATCTAGAATAATAGTCTAAATCGATCTCAAATTTTAGATTTCTCAGAATCTATCCTCTGATGTCAAAGGATGTAAATAAAATATAATCTGCACTATGGATGATGTACGGGGAGACGTTTTACGGCCGCCACACGGCACAACACCAGCAGCAGTGAGGTAAAATTAAAATTTTAAAAGCCGAGTAAACCTTAATATGGACATTGGCAAACAGCGCAGACCGCAACATCTGATATGGGTTCGAGATTATAAAACTTGAGAATAATCTCAAACTCAAAATAAAGCACACTGATTGTGCTCGGAAGCATCCAATCAGTGTGCTTTATTATGTGATCGGAAACAGCCAATCAGTGTGCTTTATTTTGTGTTTGAGAATGTACTCACGTTTTATAACCTGTGGGCCAGGTTCTACAGGATTTGCAAGTGCGTAGTTCTCTTTATAATAAAATAAAAATTTATGCAATATAGACTATACAAGACACCCCTTCAGTTTACAGATGGTCTTGTCCGGTCTATAAGGACAGAAGAGTCCACTGGACATAGTTGGTTAAGGATCCTCAAGTCGTTCGTTTTAGTGACGCTGGTCAATTGCATCAGAACTATTTGTGACGTTACATGCAGAAATACTTTGAATCCACAGTGGTCTCACTGTTGTCCAATTCAGCCGTTGCTAATGTTCCTCGGTGTTTGGCTGTCGTTCCTTCTTCTGTGGCATCATGGGTGTATGAAGATGTACGATTGGTAGTTATTCCTCGATTTCCTTTCCTTGACTGGGCGGTGCTTATTTCTGACCTTACCTTCGACGAGTATATTTTCTCAAAAGGTATAATGCGGTAATAATTATATGCTCACTCGCGCAGAACAAAGCTCACCTTTACAAAAGCGTGGACTGATCGGAGATCGCACGACAATCTTCTTTTTTCTTCTTTCAACCCAGCATACATACATCGTCTAACCAACGTTGTGATGTCGGAACAAGCTTGCATAGACGTCAATAAAGCGTCATAATGCGCGGTCGATGTTCTTCCGACCTTGTTTCGACGAATGTGCCTTTACAAACTGTTTTATCATTTTTGATGACCGATAGCGTTTACTAGGCATTTTTGATCTCACAATTATGCATAACAATCCACGCGCATGCTACTTTTTCATTTTTTCATGTGGACTGCTGGTTTTGACATTGAATGGCAAGCGTCTAACTGCCCCACCCAGTCTTCCAATTGTAACTTGAGAATACTACATCAGAATAAGACACCAGTCATGTTTTAACTTTTGCATTTCTTTGTTTTTTATGCACTCTTTTATGGTCGTATACAGCTCTGTCATTGTGTTGGTTCTTTGTTTGACATCAGCCTCCTAGTAGGCAGATTTGATAGCTATATTATTACTATGGCTGACACATGCAGTTTATCTTTTCAAAAATCTGTTGCATATATAGAAAGTACATGGAATTATATTTTGGTTGGCTGTAGAAAATCATCAGAAATTGCTTTTATGTCGTTTTCCCATTTGCCTATAAACAATTAAAATATTTATATACTAAACATGCATTTCTTATGTTTTTGATATTTGACAACAAATTCAAAGCAAGACAAAGTATCTTAATATAGTACGACATAGTAGTGTGCGCAGAACTGCAGCAAAAAGGTAATCAGCTTCCCTGTTTCGCTAGATTTCTTAAATTAAATTGCATCATTCCGTATTAATTGCTTGTCGAAAGTCACAGTCACGTGACCCTAGACAATTTACACGACACAAGCATTTGCATCCTTGTTAATGCATCATTGAAATATATAGAGATGGATGACGATTACACAAGGGAAAATAAAAGGATTTTATGTATATTACTCTCATTCATAAAATTAGTCGTTTTCTTAACTTTATGTTTAAAGCGCCAAAAAGTAGCATGTCATATTAATGTTACGGAAACAGGAAGAACTCTTGTCAAGATTGCAGAACAACTCTTTAAGTACCAAAAAGCAGACGACAAAATTTACGTCTGCAAAAATTAAAAAAATGCATTGTCTAAGACATGTCATATTGAGAATTCAAAAACTAGAGGGCAAACAGTGTAGATCTAGACGAGGCGGCTCATTATGAGCCGCCTCATCAGGATCTGTGCTGTTTGCAAATTTTGCTATTTTCGTCACTTAAAGAGTTATTGGAGACTGCGGGCATCAGACTTACCAGAATGTATGTGGCAGTTATGCTATATGCCTTTTGTTGACAGTTTTTCCTGTGCAGTCAATTCTCGATATCTCGAAGTCGAACTTTTTCTCAAACTAATGAAATCTAAAAGTAAATTTTCGGTACCAGAAAATTTACTTTGAGATATAAGTAATTTGAGATAACAGAAGCTGAAATGAAATTAAACTAGGAAACAATTTCTTTTTTAATATAAGAAGGTACTTGGAGATATTAGTGTTCGAGATATCGAGAGTTGACTGTTTATAAATAGTATTTTGACAGTCTTTCGGAACTAGCTGAATACGTTGATGATTTTACTTAGAAAATAGAATATAAGTGAACTGTCCACAGATGCGCCGTTCCTGATGGTAAACGCGTCCACTGTCCTGCTGACCTCTAAGCAACTACTCTATAGTTGTAAACCATTGAATTTTACCTTTGCTGGTTTAAAAATCTCAAGCAGTCTCTCAGTGACTAGCCACTGAAAATCGTTTAAGATTTAATATCGAAATAGAAGAAGAAAGAGGTTGACGTCACCAAGAGGGTAAGCCGATGCGACATACTGCTATATCATGAAAAGAACTTTGTCGAGACGAAGTGGTCAACAAACCAAAATCGTCAGGGTTCCGAAGACGTAATTCATTGAAACATTGACAAGTCTGAAATCTTTAGATAAACAGGCATTGTCGTCTATACAGAGTTAGCGGTAGTAAGCATCACACTATATTTTACACACCCGCTTTGGGAATAGTAAGCCCGCTTATTGAACGCTTGATTATGTTTCGGCCATGGCCGTCAATCGTCTCTATCCAGAATCTGAACGGCCCAAAATTGCTTGTCCCTTTACTTTTAAGTGTTTGCTTTGACTGTCTCGATTTGTGGTACAGTAAGCTGGTGCGCATGGTGCAGCTGTTTGTGACCTAGATCAGAGCAAACTAGGAAGTAACCTATAGCTGTAGGCGGTACATCATTCTCTTCGTACTCAATATTCATGATGTATTGCCCAAGTTTATCTTATAACTGACGCACTGAAGCCCTCAGCTGGCTAATTAAGTAAGGGCTTGTTAGTTCCTCAAACATCATGTGATGCCGGAAATACAAAAAGTACTAATGCTTCAGGGTTCGAGGTTATAAAACTTGAGAACAATCTCAAACTCAAAATGAAGCACACTGATTAGCTGCTTCCGAGCACAATCTCAAACTCAAAATGAAGCACACTGATTAGCTGTTCCGAGCACAATCTCAAACTCAAAATGAAGCACACTGATTGGCTGCTTTTATAACCTCGGGGGTCAGGTAATTTTGATACGTTCTGTTGTGTGCACTGCCTTACCAGAGAAATGGTTACAAAACATAAAAAAATTACCCAGTGATTGTTTTTATCATAAAATTCATAAATTGTAAAATCATAACACTAGAAACTGTTGGAAGAAAGACAAATTTCGGATTCAAAACATCAATCCATTTTACCGAATGAATTATTTTAAATTTGATCCATGATGTTTGATGCACATCTGAGTGTAGAAAGAGTATTGCATATACATGTATATTAATATAAGATGTTATCTCGTGTGTAAAATTAAGGATTGACTCTTTTTAATGATGATGGATTAAAAGAAGCTGTTGTCATTTTTTGCTGGTACCCTTTGTATATCTGTAGTTAATACATCTGCATCAGGATGGTCCACTTCCCGTAGTTCTTGTAGGATTAGGAAAAAGCTATGATGTCCTTTGAAGCTTCCTTTTAAATGATGTCTTTGGATATGTTATTATAAGAGATAGATAGGTTATTATCGTGCTACTAAAATTTAAGCAGCTCCTTTCGTCTGTGTGAAGTGTCCTCTGCTTCGAAATGATCCCGTTTAGATAATTGTTAGTCTCTTCGTACTTTTTCATGTAATTTTAGTCATTTAGTTCTTCTGTGGAAGACACGATGACCTCGTTGATCCGTATCATGTTGCTGTTTCTCGCCTTATTTCGGATCTGATGGTCACGGTATAACTTCCACTTACCGGACTGACTCCTTTGGAAACATTAACATGGTGGGTGTATTATAATAGGCAGTTGATGCTTACTGCTTGCGTATGACGCATCTTAGCTTGGTTTTGGGGTCCATGTCGGTTTATT
Source organism: Ctena decussata (assembly GCA_963989385.1). Lineage (NCBI taxonomy): Eukaryota > Metazoa > Mollusca > Bivalvia > Lucinida > Lucinidae > Ctena > Ctena decussata. Next base: position 85,120,535 of record OZ022506.1, read on the forward strand.
TAAATATTTCGAATTTGTCAATGTTGTTATGATTTATGAGTTCAGATTTATGTCTTTCGTACTTTGGTGGCTTCTGTGTTTAATACTTTTTGATTTGTTCTTTTTCAGAATTCGCTTCCGTTATAGCTATGCGGCAACAACATACTCATCCTGGTGCTTTTGGACGCTCAGACTTATATGTAATATGTCGGTTGCGGCCTTTAACCTTCAACATATCACCATGTGACCACGAAATAGCGCAGTGTACGTGGATGTCAGTAGACGAACTACGACAGAAGCTGCAAATTTCTTCACTAACACATAGACTCACCTCCCTAATTTCTTATGGACTTGAGCATGGGTTCGATCAAATTGATCTCAAGATGGAACAGCTAGAATCACTATATAAAGGATTGACATTTCAGTTATATCATAGACCTTTAACCAACAAAAAGAAATAGCGTACCGGCAGGCTCATATTTGCACGAATAATAAGCTAGTCACAGTATAGGGGTTTGTCTTAATGCTAGAAAAAAACAGGCTCTTTTATAGATGCCTTGGTACTGTCGGTAATACTACACGTCTGAATCACTCTTTCTAGCACTGTTTTGACTGATTTTGTTATTTCGAGTATTATTGGAGAATTCCGATGGATATGTTTGTGTTTTTTTAATGAATGACACACAGGTATACTGTTCAAACTGGGGTGTTTGCGACTCAGACTTAAGCATTTTTGTAGCAGAGAAGCTCTGGTTCCCACAACAAACGTTCTCTCATCTGTCATATAAACAGCTTTAGCTGCATGTATATATATAAACAAATTTACGGGTTCGGGAAATGGTCGTATTAAGTTGCACAATTCCCGGTGCATACTCTTCAATAAAATCTACAGAACAGTCAAATAGTATTATAGTGTTTGTAATTGTTGTTACAATATTTCAGGACGATTCCACCAGTATTCCTTGCGCTCATTACATGTTTATATCCATTTTATCATATGTTACGCGACAGAGCTCTTCGTGGAAATTAGAGTTTGTTTAGTTAAATGTATGTATGTGTATCTGAAGAAGATGGAAACTCCTTGTGTTTTTGCAAAGATCATGTTCTTTCAGATAAACAATAACTAAGTCTTCTGCAGTCTAGGCCAACCCGGCAATAACTGAACTGTTGTTGGGACATATCAGATGAATGTGGAAAATTCACTGTCGGCACCTTGTCCTGTCTTCAGTTGCTCTTAGCTATCATCTTATTTGCCTTAGTTGTGCTGGCACAATCATCTCTGTCCACGTTTAAGCGTTGTCTTCCCATGTCTTCCTCTCTCTCTGTCTTCTTGTGTTTCTTATTTATTTCCTTCCGCTGTTCCCGGTAGAGTAGTCTTTGCTAAGTCAGAGTATAAAGGTTCGCCGTTTATAATACTCCCCAAGGACTGTGTATATATAATCTGTCCATACTGTGAAAATGGTAAACCAATGCCATATCATACGGCCAATGTTCCTTCTTTTGAATGCGCCCTCTGCTCTAAAAGGAACTCATTAAGATTTTATACCGGTATATTGCTTAAGGTTTATAACATTCACTGAATGACGCTGATTTTACTTATGTGGAGCAGGTTGAGAGGTCAGACCAATTAAAACTGACAAAGATGTTTTAAATATTATTATTCGATACCTCATAAGCGTGGCATACGGGTGCAAAAGTAGGTATTCTATTATTCCTCTTACCCACTCCATGTCACAGGACACCCAGTATGTTTTAAATCTGACAATAGGGTTTGAAAGTTTAATGTAATATGACACGGCAAGGTTATCTCAGGATTATCGGTTATTGGTACCATCTTATTAACAATTTTCACTGATTCTTTGTGTGAAATAATCTTCAAATTCCTCAGTATAATAAAAACATGCTGTACAATCCTCAAGAACAAATTACTGAACTGTATATTAAAATTTACTTTTAATTATGACAATTTAGAAAACGCCACCGCATACCGTCGCAACTGAAGTTCAATAGTCGTCAGTTTTCATGACTAAACAATACCATATTAGACATAATTATCCTATTCAATATTATTTAATGAGTTTTGAAGACCACATGTAACACTATAGAAGGTTGAAAATTGGTCCATTTATCTTATAAGATACACGCGACTCCTATCAATACGAACAAAAACTAAAAAATTTTATTGAATTTTTTAAATGAGTCAAGACATTAAAGGAAATATTAGATGTGAACCTTGGAAAACCTTTACTTATTTTAACATTATTTTAGGATTTTTTTAACGATATCAACCTGCAGAATAGACAGGCCTGATGAAATTTTAACTCTGCTTCGGAAAGATAAAAATTTTGAATCTTTAAGTGACAATACCATACAACGGCTGTACAAACAAAGCCTCGGCAGTGGAGAAATGCGTGGCAATCTTAGATCCATGTGGTCACAAAGATACTTTTTTGTTCTCCTTTGTAAGGATTTTATCCGAAAGCCTCAAAAACCCGTGCTCGAGTTATCATTGTTTGGGGTCAAATTGGGCACAGATTAGCAATTTGCGCAAGACATTGATGGGTTAGCAGGATGTGTGTCTGAGCTACAGAGTCTGTTCATAAGATTTTCTGTGCAAAAATTAGATTACCAAGAACCCAAAACACCTTCATAAGCATTACTACGATGGTAATAATAAAAACTTAATCTTAAGACTAATAATAGTAATAATAATAAGAATAATAGAAATAATAATAATAAAGACTTTTTCTTCAGACTGTTGAAAGTTGCATTTTTTACAACATGACATTACCAGTAATAATATAAATTGATTTGACATAGATTAATGGACGCTAATTAACTTTAATTCATTAATGCCCTAATGTCCCACACATGGAACAAAAGCAAACAGTGCAGACCCAGATCAGGGCCTACACTATTTATATAGACAAAAGGGTATTTTTCCTTAAAGTGAAATAAAAAAATAATAAAATCAAACCAAACAAGATACCCCTATTTTGACTGGCAAAAGCACTCACTCATTTGTTAAGGACATTCCGCTGGGCATAAATGGCTTTAATATATTAGATAAACCATATCAGAAAAAAGATTTCTGTCAGTAGGGACGTACATATCTCAGTGCTGACATCCCTCCCTGCGGAAAGATGCGACCCAACATAATTAGTGTGCTTTCTTGTCAATATTTTCCCCTGCAACCGATGAATGTTATCACACGGCTGTAGTTCATTTTATCCTGCACTAGACAAGGTCATTATAACGCTTGTTATCGAGGGGTATACATGTATATATAGTTTTCGTCTCTCCATTCGTTCGTCCGTCATTTCCTCCGTTCGTCCATCCTTTTACCTTTTCGTTAAAGTTTTGCGTTTAGTTTATGTTCTTTGCTTTTATTTAGATATTCTTTGATGGAATATGAGGGCATATGACGATGTTTACTTGTAGGTTCATACATGTTGTTTGACATCATCCTGATGCTGCTGCTGAGACAAGGTCAATGCCACAGACGTAAACATTCACATTTTTTTTTCAGTTGATATTCTTTGCTTATATTTGCAATAGCCTTTGATGAAATATTTATATAAATGACAGACCCGGATCCACCCCACCACGTACTGGTGGAGCTCTGGATAACTTGTGGGGCTGGCAGGTGCCGAGATTATGTGTTTGTGGGAGAGGGGAGGAGGTCAAAAATATATAACATAATTAGGGATCAATTTGATGAGATTTTTTTATTGTGTTCTTTTGTCTTGAAATGTATGTTGCGATATTTCATTAGAATCGCCTCGCTGAGGCGATTCTAATGAGATGTCACAACATATATTTCAATCTAGTCACAAAGATAGATTATCTCAAACTTTCATCAGATCCTCCTTATTATCTGGAGGCGTACATATTTTACATAACACAAAGGCCCAGCTGGTCAGGCTGAAGCGCGCCCACCCGCTAGATCCGGGGCTGAATGACGACGTTTACTTCAAGGTGCATACGGAGTAGTTTGCCTCATCTGGTCGTAGTAGTTTAAAGACTAGTTCCTAGAAGGTCACATTTGTGTTTAGGGTTTGCGTTAAGTTTATATTCTTTTCTTAAAGGCCTCGATTAAGAAACCACAGACAAGGGATTAACTACCTATTTCATTCTTTAAGTGGGCGGGGCTACTGTCATATTGATAAAAATTTATCCCAGTCAACTGTACATTTAATAAATATTAACCCCAGTCAACTGTCAATCATTTCCCAGGTAAATTCCTCTGCAGGACCTTCAACCAATCAGATCATTTATTAAATTTCTGAACTCGGCCTTCGAACTAAGTACATTGACGGCCTTGGTACGCATATTCACGGCACTTGCGTTCCTACCACCTGATACTGTCCGTCATGACTTCCAGGAAATCAAACCACATCTGCCGCATGAAGCGGGGGACTTTGGCGTTGTATGTTTGCGCTGTGTACTTTGAACGGACATATGATATATTGGGCAATATTCCAGTGTTACTGATGCATTGCGCCCTTTGCGTCTGACTTGGAGAGAACCTCCATTTCCTCCATCTATTTGGCCGGAGATATGTGTACGAAATTAAAAAAAAAATTTGGTGTCATAAAATGGTTGTAAATAAAATTTTCGATGTTTCTGAATTTTTTCGATGTTATTTCGATGTTATTTCGATCTTTTTTCGATCTTTTTTTTCTATGTTTAGTCTTCCTATGTTTTGTCGTTTCTATGTTCTGGCTTATCTGTGTTTTGTCGTTTTATGTTTCGTCATAGATCCGGATTTTATTACCTCCTTTGGTGTCTGGAGAAATACTGAGATAAACCACCTAATTTTGCCTCTTATAGTCCACCTACGCCTTTAAATTTTCCGATTCCGTACTAGGCTTTATGATAGGAGGATGACTTCAAATTTCCCGTAGTTAACTTTCCATCTTTGAGTAGCAATTTTCCTTTGGCACCTGCATACGGAGTTTATGTCTCTCAGTTAGTCCTCTACGAGCCTATATCAATTATTTATCAAGTCTTTGCTGACTATATGTTTTGCTATTCCAGTGACTCAAATGTTTATTTGGGAAGTTTCAAGGAAGTATTATAAAAGATATGGACCATATATTAATTGATAAGATAAAGGAATATCCATCTTCCTACAACATTTAGGATTGAATACTGAGCATAGCAAATACCTAACTACCTCAGGTCGCCCTGTGAAAGAAAAGAAGGTCTGTTTAGATTGACATTAATTGTCGCCTTAGCTAAAGATAAAGTCAACTAAAGTCGCTAAAACAATGTACTTTACTTAACGATTGATATGTGCTGATGACTTAGCGCTGCAAATATTCATTGATAAAAACACTATAATATTTTTGAATGAAAGGGTCGGATAGACAGGCCAAAATTGTCAAACTTAGTCGATTATCTTAGTTGGTATCATAACGGTGAGCTGGCTATTCGAATCTTACCAGCGTAAAATTTTATTGCTTTTAGAATTAGAGCGCAGGCTATGAGATACCCTTGTCAAGAAGGAGGACAAATATTACTAACTGTTCAGTTCATTGTAAACATGCGCCAGTTTTAAAATTTACACAAAAGGGAACCTATAACTTGTGGTGTTACATTTCGGGTGCGAGACGATTGGTGGTTGATATACACCCTTTGTTATGACTGATTAAATTAATATGAAGTTAATTGAAACTGTTAACAAGTCGAATCTTGAAGATTTTAAATGGATAATGCATAGAATTGTTTTTAGATTTGACGATAATCTTTTTGATAGGATTGAATTAACGTGATTTTATTGAGATATTATGACTGTATTATTAAACCTAGTCATCAGATACTTGAGCCCCGACCCAAGAAAACCAACAAAGTGGCTGTGCGCCCAGCGCAGACTCAGATCAGCCTGGGCATCCGCCCAGTCTGATCAGATTCTTCGCTGTCCGCATGGAGGTAGCTTAGACTTTTAGCTCCCTTGTAAGCGCTTAGCAAAGAGTCTGATCGAACTGGGCAAAAGCCCAGGCTGATCTGTCTGCGCTGGGCGTACAACCACTTTGTTTGGTTTCCCGTGTCGCGGCTTATTTGTAAAGTCAGAGTAAACTAATTAACCTTGTTGATTGTGTTTCTTCCAATTTAGTTATTTTAACAATACCCTTATAAGCATGTTATTTAGCTTAGTCAGAAGCACGGGGTACATAAGACCTATAAAGATGAGCAGCGGAAAAACCTCAACGGAATTAATCCATGGCTGCCAGGAGATGCTGCTATGGATTCGCTCCGCTGAGCCTATCTAAGACTACCATTACGAGAATAGAAACAACAACAACAAATAAAAATCCAAGCACTTCTTTAAAATATACGGGAGCTGTAGTCCAGCAAATAAATAGCAGTAAAATAAATAATATTACTCAGCTAATAATGATATCATGTTTTATATTTTGCCCCAAATGTAGAGGACGTTGAGAGGGTAGGAGCATATTGATTTGGTCCTTCAGATCCCTCTGTTTGTTCGCCCGCTATTTATTTTTATAATAACTGGGAATTTAAGAATTGTTGTAGATAGGAGTTTGAAAGCATATGGTATGCTTTGGGCTGTTTTGTCTCCTATTCAAATTTACTTAAAATTAAATGGTTTCTGTTGCTTATCATCTGTGGAAAACGGGATCAGACAAAAATAATAGTTTTCTGTTTCTTGAACGCTAAGAAAAAAAAAGATTTCACATATGCTTGTTTTATTCCATAAATTATAAATGAAACGGCAAGAAGCTTTTCCTTCAACGAAATAAGACAGCCAGTAAAACTTAAAGAGAGCACTTGATAAAATGTTTTGGTGATACACTTATATGTGGTACAGCACTGCTAAACAGATGTGTACAGTTAAAGGCCTTTCCAGATACCCCACCCATTCAGCTTTGTTGGTCGAGACGACAAACAAAGAATTTCATCGGATCAAAATTAAATGTATGCCAAATGATTTTCTTGTTTTAACTAAAAAGAATGATTGCCCGCAACATATATTTATTTTGTCTCCGAGTGGAGATATGGCTACTTTATATATTTAAGATTTTAATTTTACTTCACTGCAGCTGGTCTTGTGCCGTGTGGTGGCCGTAAAACGTCTCCCCGTACATCATCTATAGTGCAGATTATATTTTATTTTCGTCCTTTGAGATCAGAGGATTTATTCGGAGAAATCTGAAAATTGAGACTGGTTTAGACTCTTTTACTAGATCATCGTATTTTCGATTATTTGGACCTTTTTTGTTATTAATCAGTCTTTGAATCGTATGCCCAATAAAAATTATGTAATTACTGTATGCTTTTCTCTGGTTTCGTCACCAGATATTGTCAGGGTCACTGATGAGGCTTTATTAGCCGTAATAATGTAGTCTGGCCCATGGTCGTTCTTCTGAATGTATTCTCTGCTCTTGGAGGAACTCTTTATGATTTTGATTTATGTTGAGATTACCAGAAAAATGTCCAAGAAACTGACGAAAATATGAAATAAAGTATAAGCGCATAAATGTACATGGCTGAAATTTTAACATATAGTTGACTTATTGTGCTAAACCTTAGCTGTATATATTCATGCGCTGACACATTTCATAGTTTAAATGCAGTCGAAAAGTGATCGAAAATACCAAATATCAGTTGGGTATGGTGCGACGGACGCGTAGAAAAATATAAGAATTGCAAAAATGTAGAAAAAGTTTCAACAGTCATATGTCATTAACAGAGGTTAAAAAATACAATTTAAAAATCCATAAAAATGAGGACCAGATATGTCTCAGATCATACCGGGCCCTTTATACATATAATGGGGTTAAAACATACGTGGAACTATATACTTTGGACTTGTCGTTGCAGAGTTTTGCCTCTTTCCCAGGATTAACCGGTTTAGTGGCTAACAAAAAGTCCATCTCTGTACATCTAATACTTCGGATTCTAATATTAGGCAGTTCAGTGACTTAAAAGTTCTTCATTGATTTAAAAGAATTATACTTCCTCTATCTTTTAACAAAGTATTTTAATCACGTAATCTGATTGGTAACTGTCCTAAGAGATAAACGGTTAGTTTTATTTAGAAACAGAACTTTTGTCTCTTGTGCACAGATGAATATTATTCCACGAATACAACAAAAAATGCCGTTTCCACGGATTGCACATTGTAAATGTTTTATGACAAATAAATATATTGTACTGTGCATGAAGCCTTGAACATATACACGTAAAATGTGACTCCACACAAACCGGTATTGTTTATTTAACTATTTACTTTGGTGTGTTTGTTATGGCATGGAGGTGGAGTACGTGAATACGTTCCTGAGAAGAAATAATATCATCTATCCTCAGTCGGCCAACTGTACAGAATTACATCTCAGGTCATAAAGACATGACACATGAGTAAATACAAGAAAAAGATATTAGAGAAGCATGGAAGACGTTTTGTAAACGAAGCACAGCGGTTGCAATAACCATATATCACCACGGATATTTACGAGAGGACCTGCTGCTAGCAAGGGTTTCAAATTTTTAGCATTACTTCCTACGGCTGCCAGCTCCATTTTCACAGCTTTGCACATTTGGCCGGGGACAATAATGCTGATATTTGGCGGGTAGGCTTGAATTCTGAGCTATACTGAGGGACTTTAAAAACGCACCACTGTATATCATGTTATTTTACCCAGAGTTTGCAATATTGGAAACGTTTGAGCACTCGTGCGAGTTTGCATGGTTGAGTTCTTTAAGTCTGCAAACGCTTACAGAGAGTGTGTAACCATGCATAGAAATTTCGAGAAAATGGAAATTTGGTTACTTTTTCGCGTAAAATTTTAACGAATTCACGTTTGGTCGAATTTTAATGTTTATGCATCTGAATGAAAACCACACACTGAAAAACAATGAAAAATGGCAAAGATCCTCGAAAAAGTGTTTTATCGATGTTCGAAATTTGGATTTTAAAAATAAATAAATAAAAAAATAGGGTAGCCTACAGTTCGAAATTTGGAGATGCCCGACTTAAAAGCCGACCAATTGATTGTATACCTACCCGGGTCATGAGAGTATGTCTTAATGTACCAGTTCCAAGCAAATTTGAATAATTATTCAAATGTCCGTTACCTTCACTTCTGGTTTTTGTGCAAAAAGTTTGAATCTTTGCAAAGTGACGTTGAAAAGGAAGAAATGTAACCGATAAAAAGAGAACACAAAGCATGAACAACGAATAACCTCTGATTTGTATGTCATTGAAATCTGATCAGCAGTTACGAAATTGCAGCAAACTGAAAATCACGCTTCAATCATGATTGGATTAATGCGAATTTATCTCCCTTTAGGAATATTCTAAAGACAAATTTTGCATTCATTTTGAAAGCTTGTGTTCCCGGTTAAAATTGGAATAAACCAAAATTATAATAGTTGATGGCTGTATCAAACAAAAATTCATTTTTATAGCATATCCAAAGCTACAGTTCGGTGCGTTTCTAACGTCTCTCAGTATATAAATTATTTTAATGCCCCCGCATAATATGATGAATGGTCCTGTTAGGCTCAGGTTAAGACTTTTGAAAGAGGCAGATTTTAGGGTTTTGTTTTCAAATTTTGTATGAGGGTTTATATAAGAATAACAGGAATACACAACAATAAAGGCATCATGATCCATATATCACGGTCCACTGACTTCGGACTTAGGCTAATTTTGTAATGTTAAGAATTTTGTAACAGGTAGATTTTAGGGTCCCTATTATTGTAGCAACTTAAATTTTGTATTAGGATTAATATCTTTAAGTACACAACAGGACTATACATGAACCAGGTCATGAAGATCCATATGCCATGGTACTGACTACGGACTTGGGCTAATTTTGCAAGGTTGAGATTTTTGTAAGAGGTATATTTTAGGGTTCCTATTATTGTAGCCACTTGAAATTTTGTATTGGGATTTATATCTATAAGTACAACAGGAATATACAAGAATCAGGTCATAACGCGCCATATATCACGGTTCACTGACTTTGTTTCTGACCAAGCTCTTTTCTATTTTGGTCATTCATTGACTCTGAGACTGTATAAAGGGCTGCATTTTGTGTCACATTTCAAACGCCATGCGACGCTTGGCCATGGCGTTTTATATTATCCAACAAGTGCCAGTACCTTAATCAAGGCGCCATCTTTCTCAAAGCACTAGGCGGGGTGGTCCGTGTACTATGGACCAATTCTAGTTGCCTCCTACGATGCAGGAAACTTTTCCCCCTTTTGAGTGCCAATGCGCCAGGGAACTAAAAAAAGGATTCATTTCGAAAACCACCAAACCAAATACAAAAATACATCCGATCACTGCGCGGCATAGACGCGAATCTATTGCTGCATTAGTTTAGCCATCAATCAGTTGTAGCTGAGAGGGATCATCTGCAAAGCACTGTAGGTAAATTTGTAAGCTTTTGGTGTCAACAATTGTCCTGAGTAAAACATGGATGATTATGCCATTTTTTAAAGAAATTTTCTCCCCCCCCCCCCCCCCGTACACACACACAGAGAAAAAAGGGGTGGGGTGTCTTTTTCTCTGTAAGTAAAGGGTAAAGGTTTCCCATAGCCTTATAGCCGTAGGGGCAGTAGGGGTTAGAGGCCCACTGTATCTTGGGCACAGCAGATGAAAGGCGGAGCCCATCTCTCTCCTTGCGCTGCCTTTTCCTTCTATGATTCAAAGCGGGTACCCATTTACTGCTGGGTTGACAGAGAGTTTTTTTCAGTCGACGGATGGCGAAGCCTGCCCTCGATATCACGACCTTACGGCGACTTTCTGCGACAATAACCGAGCATCCTCGAAACACTCGACCACGGCTCAAGCTTTCGTTGCTTGTTGTTTTTGCCTCCTAATACGCAGGAAGCTTTTCCTCCTTTTGAATGAGCATGTGTCAGGGAAGTAAAACTGAATTATTTCCTTTTGACTTTATTATTACTCTCAGTTTACATACATATGTAACAACATGAGGAGCAACAAACATAACAATGATTTTGATTCTATGGCAAAACAGATTGGAAGGAAAGAGAAATATGAAACAAAATCTACCTATACCAACATCAAGGACCATCCAATCATTGCGCGGCATGGATGCGACACTATGGCTGCATTAAAAACGCTCGAAGTTTAACTGTCAAAATACTAGTGTTCATTTTCAAGGACAGATAGCAGAAAATCTGAACGGCTGGCATGTATTCAGTTGCAGCTGACAGTGATCAGCTGCAAGCCCTCTAGTTAAGCCTGTAAGCTTTAGGTGTCAACAATTGCCCTGCCCCTGAGTAGAACATGGATGATTATGCCATTTTTTTTTAAGAAATTGTCTGCCCCAGAAAGTGGTTGGGCTATCATTTACTCTGCAACAGTTTTCATATGAGGACTTTGTAGGGCGTAAATATTGCTATTAAGTGTATTTAAGCATATTTACAGCAATCTCAAACAGCAAAAAGAGTGATTTATTCATTCAGATAGACTGGAATGTCACTTTGTTTAGTTGACTGGCTGCAGCACCACCGAACGATCGAAAAAAAACTGTGGAGTTCAACCATATTTGGCCTGTGTTCAGGCGTGCGGCATGATGGTTGGCAATCAATAGCATGTGCTTATATATAGAATGAGAAGACAATTAATTTTGTTTCTAGTAGCGACCAGTTGGTTTGTCAAATTCCTGTGCAGGCTTTCTATATTATGTTCTTTAATGGCGGGATTGGTTCATTACCATTGAGCTGAACCCTATGTGGCAGAGAGGGAGGTGGAGTAGGCTGGCTGCAGACTCCAGTTATACTCTGCAACCCACTTGAACAAAATAGTTTATCTATTCAAGAATATGCGATCTACCATCACAGTAGTTATCTGGAGATGTTAACCTAGTATAATTGTTAACGAATGTACGATTTTGCATTTTTTTGTAATATCATACTAGTAATTTAATACACCGATCCCAGTCTAGATTGGAGTTGGGGTGGGGGCGCATGGTAATTATAAGCGGAGCGGCCATTTGACAGAATACGGTGGGTTAATGTTCCAGTGTATCATTACATGATAGCGTTGTTCCACAACCAGACAGCAGGTGAACAATACCATGTTTATTCACCTATAGAGTGGAAATTCCCTCTCCAAAATATTTTTGTATGTGTTATGTAGCTTTTAAGACTATTTCACATGGACATAATGTATCAAACCGATCGTTAAGCAGAGGTGGGCAAAAAAAACGGAACTCTGGGGAAAATCTATGAAATTTAGCAAGCAGAGCGTGGCTTTTCTCACTTGTGTGACGAGCGAGGATCGAATCCTCAGCGGACAGACGCCTATTGTTTAAGAGCGCTCTTATCCACTACCCAGTAGGCAAATAAAGCTTAATCAACACTAGTACTGGAACAACCTTGATTCAACGCCACGACGTTGAATCAGGTTGATTCAGTGTTGATTCGACCAGAGAATGACCCTTAATATCGAAAGAAATACAATGTTTTTTGTACTAAACATTGGGATAAACCCTTCAAGGCTGCTTTTGGAGGGAAAACTCACACCTTATAATCAAATAACTACGGTAAGCAGTATGTGTTATAACAGTGGAGCGGCTGTAACCAATCATTCGCACCCCCAGACACCAGTCTGTAAACACACTTAAGATCAGACGTTATATCTACAGCTAGGGGTAAATCTATCAGGTAGGTCTGTAGCTACACTCACGGCTCAGACAACCACAATTTACTAGATATAATAATGATTATAGATAGGTAAAAACGAATATTGGCAAGCTTATCAAATTAGAAATGCTAAGCAAAAATAATAATAGTTCAAGAGAAAAAAATACAGAGGATGCTGACATTCAGTGAAAACTAATATATTTATAGATACCCAGAAAAGGCAAAAATTACAAGGCACAACCCAGCCAAAACACTCGAAAAGAAGAAACTTAACGCGCAGTTCATCTTCGAAAACAGACACAGAGAACTGCACATCAATAAGCAAGCATTAAAATCCAGACAACGATCAGGAAATAGTACAATAAACCCCAAAAAGGGAAGGAGCACACACACTGACAAGAGCTCACGAAAGACACGCACGATAAACCGAATGAACAGCTCTTTCCCAAACCAAACTGGTGGTCATTCTATTTTTACCTTTTTTTTTTTTTAATTTACACCACAAAACCAAACAGGGAGCCAAGAGGACATCTTTGATAATGCACAGAGAACTTGGAAATTTCACAGTCAGAGATCAAAGACTTCCGGTGACACCAAGATGAATTGACAAGCGAACTGAAGAGTATATAGTACTCGAGAAACAAAACAAAAATCACTGCAGCTAGCCCTCAGTTCCTTTACAAGGTGGTCACACTTCTAGACAATACACAGCAAAAAAGCCAAGTCACGAGCAGGCATAAAGCCATACGGAGAACGAACAATGCCAGAACTGTCGCCTTAGAACAATTAGTAGAATTAGAACGATTTGACGGTGTGTGTAGGGGTGGTGTGGGAATGCGATATTTCAAGCCTCCAATATTCGTGAGGTATATTTTTTAGTCTTAAAACCATGTGATGAACCACCTTGGCTCTACTGACAGCATACGTGTTTTGTCCTTGACAAAGATATGTTTTGTTCGCGTCACAGACAGGGAGCAAAAAAGGATGTTGCGTTAGATCATATGGTTGCTGATAAAGTTTACTAGGTGTACAAAATGTTTACATATCACACGACGGAATTTGTAAAATAACTGAAAAACAGATACCGCTTCACTTTCCTTTTAAATGCTTTTTACAAATTGCCCTAGATATGTTATTGTATTTAGGCTAGAAAAGTCGAACATGTCAAACAGAATATTTTTTATAAAAACAACAGCAGGTGGGCCCACAGCTGGTTGAACAGTAGGTTTTGTGACTGAAATAAAATTCAGTCACTGGTAACATAGCGAAATCATATGATTGTTATAATTCAGAGTTAAAAGATATACAATAATCAGGAACTAATACAACCAGATCCCACGCCCTGTCTTCAAAATCAAAAGAGAAAGCAGTGTATACAAAAGTGGCAATAGTCCATGAAAGGCCCGCACGGTCTTTCCCAGACAGGTGGTCATTCAGCTACCTAAACTTAAAACGCGACGCACATAATAGGTGAACAAAAATGTTGATATGGAAAACAACAAGCAACAATGAGAAACACAGCAGAGGGATCGCCTTGAAGCGGATAGAAATAAATTGACGGAGTGTATGTGTGTGTGTGGGGGGGGGGGGGCGCAGGGGAGGGGGGCTTTTACCGGTTTACTTGATTCAAACCGTCGCCGTTATCTTCTGTATTAATGGTTCGAACATTTAGTTAATGTTTTATATGTTTGTAAAGTTAGTTTCGTTAGTTTCAGTGTGCTTTTATGAAACGTGACAATCGGCGTTGCTGTCGTACAGGCTTCATAAAGCGAGTTGTGCTCGTTATCGTTTGACAATTGTTTGAATTTACCCGGAGATTTTATTTTGTCAACATCGAATTTACGGGACCCACTATATTTGTGTGGGGATGGGTATAGAAGGCATATAAGGGCATCTATGTACGTCAGTATTTCAGTACCCACATTCAGTCGTGTTTATCATATAACAGGAGCTTATACCTGAACAGTATTTCATTAACCCACGTTAGCTGGAAATGACAAATACGGGAGGCTGAGACTAGATCATTCATTCGTGCTGTTTGCATCGTTTCTTGGTGCAGCATTTTCTTGAAGGTAGCTTCCATGAGCCAGATCCTTTTCCTTGGTCACTTTGAGTTACGTAAGGCTATGTACTGGCATCAAGATTATTCAAAATATTGTTCTCTGTCATTCTCCCGTCACAAGAAAAAGACCAGTAATTCCAGTTAGTTATAGCTTTGGTGGAAAGATACTCAGCGTATGAAAGGGTGGTGGCCAGTGCATATCATGTCAGTCAGTTACTGCACATTTCATTACTGTTTTGAACAGACTCAGTTAGACTGAGACTGCTTTTTTTGTCTTTTTTTATGGATCCCTTGATTTCAATTTATTAAAAATTTCAAAACATTTTTTTCTTCATCGCAGCTGGTGTGAAGTTCCGTAATGTCTTTTCCGTACGTCGTCATACTGCAGTTTTCTACTCCTTCGCCATGCCAAAAGATTTAAACCATACACTTACGCTATCCGAGACTTTTCTGGCGACCTTTTCATTCCATTGTTTTCTTAAAGAGCAAAGGACAATTTGAAGTCCCACATACAGAGGTCCTGAAGACGGAAGGTATGCAAAGCATGTATGCTCTTCTTACGCTTAATCATCTAAAATTGGCAAGCTTTGTCACCATACAAAATGTTATAACAACGCAAAATACTATAAAATATAGTGCCTTTAGGACTTCAAAGTACCACCAGAGTCACAGAAAAGGACTGTAAAAGAAAGGTCACAGTAGCGTTGTCTCGTCAGAATAGGTAGATACATTTTTGACTGGAACAGAATCTGTACAGCTGAACAAATGCGTAAAAGGTGCGAAACTGGAGCTCGTTTGAACTCATTTTGCATTTAAAACACGTATTTGCTGGAGCATAATTATTCATTTTTTGTAATATATTCTGACCATTTTTGTTGAGTTACTGTGTTTGTTCGATATCAGATAGTGCTTCGTTAGTTCTCCGAATCTGGTTGAATATAAGACTGAAACTAAAGATGTGAAATATATATTTACTCATTCATTTGCACCTATTTCATTTAGAGTGCCTATGAAAATGATGCTCCGGCCTTGTTTTTTTTTTGTTTTTTTTTTTTTGTTGTTGTTTTCACTTTGATAATATTGTCTTTGGTCGGACCCATTGGGGTTCATTAGTTTAACTTCTGTTTCTCCAACGTTCATTGTTGTCCTTTCTGCCTAGTGCTCATCTTGTTTCATCTCAGTGCTGAATCACGATTCATGAACGGGTTAAATTTCTTGTGCATCGGCTTTCCATTTGTACATTATTTAGGAAATCTGACGGAACATTTTTTGTTGGCTTTGTATGCCGTCTTTGTTTGAGCCGCGACACGAGAAAACAAACAAAGTGGTTGTGCGCCTAGCGCAGACTCAGATCAGCCTGGGCATCCGCCCAGTCTGATCAGAGTCTTCGCTGTCCGCATGGAGGTAGCTTAGACTCTTAGCTACCCTTTAAGCGCAAAGCGAAGACTGTGATCAGACTGGGCGGATGCCCAGGCTGATCTGAGTCTGCGCTATGCGCACAACCACATTGTTGGTTTTCTCGTGTCGCGGCTCATTTGTCTCCTCTCCTTTTTGGTGTTTTGGTCAGGTTGTGGAATTCCATTTTTACCGGTTCCTGATCACTGACGTTCATCTGAGCCTTGACACGACAAAACCAAACATTTGTGCGGCCGCCGCAGACCCAAATCAGCCTGGGCATCCGCCCAGTTCAACCAGACTCTTCGTTAAGTGCTCAAATAGTAGCTAAGGGTCTAAGCTACCTTCATGCGGAAAGCGAAGACTCTGATCAGCCTGGGCGGATGCCCAGGCTGATCTGAGTCTGCACTTGGCGCACCACCACATTGTTGGTTTTGTCGTGTCGCGGCTCATCTAAATTAAACGCTATTGGCGTCTTTTTACATAACATATCCAATAAGTTTTATATGGGACATAAAGCTTATCTTATAGGCACCTTGGAACTTGATTGAGGTTTAGATGCCTACTCCTTTTTCCAAATGCGTTTTTTTTTGCGGATTACATTTTTGCCTACGTAAGGTAAAAAGAATATGAATGTCAGTGTGTCGTAGAGGGCAAATGAACGCTGAATATGTGGAGATAATGTCACCGTATAGTAACAGGTCACAAAGTTTGGTTTAAGTTAAAAGAGTAGCTACATACTAACTGTCCCTTTGTTTGCCTTAAAGACGGCAGCAGTTTTATTTGTAAAATATAAATGAAGATGCTAGAAAAGACAACACCTATAAAGTACGACCCACCCAAAAATAAAATACAGAACGGCACATTTTTTATCAGACACACTTCGACCAACATACAGGACCGCACCAGAAGAACCGTGTTGAAACAGGCAGTAGTAAACGCATTAGGGTTAAATGAGCCGCGACACTAGAAAACCAACAAAGTGGTTGTGCGCCCAGTGCAGAATCGGATCAGCCTGGGCATCCGCCCATTCTAATCAGACTCTATGCTAAGCGCTTAAAGGGTAGCTAAGGATCTTAGCTACCTCCAATCAGACAGCGGAGACTCTGATCAGACTGGGCGGACGCCCAGGCTGATCTGAGTCTGCGTTGGGTGCACAACCATTTTGTTGGTTTTCTCGTATCGCGCGGCGGCTCAAACCTTATTCTAACTTCTGATGCAACTCCAGCAACAGGTAGGTGTTTGGCCTGCGTAGGGACGCCCGAATATATCACAAAGACATCATAGTAAAAATATACAAACTCATATATTATCACAACAAAGTTTAAAAATTATTTTTAAAAAAGTGCTGATAAGCAGTAGCATGTAAAACTAGAAGACGACTCTATCCTAATCAGAATGACAACCAGAAACCAGTTTTAACATTCAGTTTGAAAGTACAATTTCAGCGCTCGAAAGTTAGTAACGAAGTAAGAAAATAGAAAAAAATATTGGAACAGCAAGATTTCTAGCCTAAAACCTAATTTCATGACAGTGCAATCCAGACGCATAGGAACTGGCATAAACATGCTTAACTCAGGTCTGAAGTTCTTTGATTATAAACTATTCCCAATAAAAGTGTAATAAATGACGATGAACGCGTGTTGTTTTAATGATGAAAAATACCTTCACGCTCTTTTCTCTCATAAAAGCCTCATTAAGTTCTCCCTGCCGACTTGTTTCATGCAACCTCATCATAAATTACATACCTGGTCACCTTGAAGGTGATCTGAAAAGGAACCGCAGATGTTATTTACAATGCATTCGTGACAAAAATAGATACAATTCTGGAATGGGACAGTCCCCGTAAACGTGACAAAAATGCTTGATTGTTTCAAGCTATGTTCATAGTTCGCCCTGGACCTTTATTTCTGTGACCATTGGTGAAAAACATCCGGTACAGGTGCCTGCGCTGCAGGTGCAGTCCTTCTGATCGAGATCTTGGAGAGACTGTCCAACTTTTCTGAATTTTTGCTGTTTTTTTTGTTGTTGTTGTAATCGTTTGGAGTTAAGCAATATGAAAAAATATATACCTGTACAGAAATGCGCATCTGTCGCGCTGAATTGGTAAAGGTACATACTGAAACTGCTGGGTCGATATCTTTTCAGGTCCCCAAGGATATCACCAAACCGATAATCAGCGCTTTGGTGATGATTTTGGTTCATTACAATTGGAGTCTGTAGTCAAGGTACTGACCTATTCTAGTAAAAGTGTCCAAAATATTCTGAAACTTAGTCTGACTGGTCATGACCATAGGAATGTTAACAGATTTTGGCTCACATTCTTAAGAATTATTCCTGCTAGTGGCAAATTGTCGCTGCATCAGACATTTCTTTCCAATGCAGTTATCTGTCTCCTGTCTCGGGCCATGGGAGTTTAGGGGACACTTGAGCTTGCTAACTACTATGCGGTTTCTGTTACCAGATTGTTTTCTCCGGCTGCAGCAGTAAATGTGGTTTGGAGAGGTATATCCTTTGACTGCCGATAACTGACCACAATCACTTTGCTGCATACTTTTGGGATGAAGAGACACTGAGTGAAGAAGTTAAATACAGAAATGCGAATCTGTTGCACTATATTTGGTAATGGAACATAATTAAGCCGCGACACGACAAAACCAACAATGCCACCCAGTCTGATCAGACCCTTCGTTAAGCGCTTAAAGGGTAGCTAAGGGTCTAAGCTACCTCCATGCGGACAGTGAAGACTCTGATCAGACTGGACGGATGTCCAGGCTGATCTGAGTCTGCGCTGGGCGCACGACCACATTGTTGGTTTTGTCGTGTCGCGGCTCATATACATTTAATTTAGTAACCAGTTGCTGACTTTTATCTATCTAAAAGTGGATATGGTAAGGTCACGAGACTATGAACTCAGATTATTCATTAATTGGCACGTGCAAGACAAGAGAATCTTTCAATGTCAAAACGAAAGCATTTCTCTTACCAGTTGCAGTGCAAGATGAAATTGATAATACTTACAAAAATATCCCTACACAGCTCAAAACATATTAACCTCCGTCAGGTAGGTCAGACAGAAATGTTACATTCGTACATAAATCAAAGTTTAGGTTAGATTATGTCAGTGAAAACGAGGAAAGATAGCTACCTGTTGGTATTTGGCTTCAGATTAATAGCCTGTGTATCATTTGATGTAATCAATGTCGTGAATTTTACGTTGATGGAGAAAACATGTTGATTCTTATCTCGGATGGTGATGTGTAAAAGACAGATTGCTCTCTGACTGCTAATAAACATGTTAAATGTCTTTCATCTATCTCCCTCCGCCATTTTTCATTCCTTACAGTTTCAGTCTATCAAAACTTTAAAATCGGTCTTGAATTTATACAATTAATAAACGAGCACAAATTCTTCAAGAAATAGGACGCAGTAAACGATTGCAGATCTCCGACAGTAAACTGTAGAAAGTTTACTTTAGAATTAAAGAATGAAGATACAAAAAGAAAAAGCAATAAAAAGCGTAACCCTAGCCGAAGAAATAATGCGGAAAGCTGTCACATTGAATAGATTTTGTTTAAGGCGGCCACTAAGAACCAATAATTTGTATATAATGCCATTTCTGTTGTTCTGCACACAAATTCTTGGAAGAGGAGTAGAATTAAGGTAATGAGAGCTTTATTAGCTCACCTGAGCCGAAGGCTCATAGGTGAGCTTATAGTATAGGCAGGCATCCGTCGTCTGTCGTCCGTCCGCCGTCGTCAACAACATTTTCAAACGACTTCTCCTCTGAAGCCATGGGGCCGATTCTTTCCATATTTCACATATAGCATCTATAGGTGGAGGGAACGAATAATTGTGTTTTTGTTCCATTGGCATAAGAACTCTGGTTGCTATGGCAACTTATAGTTTCCATTGACTTATAATGGGGAAAGTGGAAATTGGCATTTTTTTCTGTCACACCGCAGTTATTTAGAATTTTCTTTTACAGAAATGTTTCTTGAGTAGTCCTCTACGATTCATATGAATTTTGTCAAAATCGCTAAATTTGATTGGTTGCCATGGCGAAATAATGGGATAATTTTCGAAAAAATATAAAAAAAAATCTTCTTCTCAGAAGCCATAAGAGGGATGAAGCTGATACTTTGCATATATGTTAATGACATAAGCCTCTACATAAATTGTGTTTTTTCTTCCAATCCCACAAGAACTCTGGTTGCTATGGCAACTTATAGTTTCCATTGACTTATAATGGGAAAAGTGGAAATTGGCAATTTTTGCTGTCTCACTGCAGTTATTTAGAATTTTTTTCTGCAGAAATGTTTCCTGAGTAGTCCTCTACGATTCATATGAATTTTGTTCAAATCGCTGAATTTGATTGGTTGCCATGGCAAAATAATTGGTAAATTTTCGAAAAAATATTCAAAAATCTTCTCCTCTTAAGCCATTAAAAGGATGAAGCTTATACTTTGCATATATGTTAAAGACATTAGCCTCTACATAAATTGTGTTTTTCCTTCCAATCCCATAAGAACTCTGGTTGCCATGGCAACTTATAGTTTCCATTGATTTATAATGGGAAAAGTGGAAATTGGCAATTTTTGCTGTCTCATCTGCAGTTATTTAGAATTTGTTTCCATAGAAATGTTTCTTGAGTAGTCCATTATGATTCAGATGAATTTTGTCCAAATCGCTAAATTCGATTGGTTGCCATGGCAAAATAACGGGTAAATTTTTGAAAAAAAATATTCAAAAATCTTCTCCTCAAGAGGCCATAATAGGGATAAAGCTGATACTTTTCACACGTGTTAATGACATTAGCCTGTACCTAAATTATGTTTTATAATGACCTTTGCCCATGTGAATTCATTGCTATGGAAACTTAAATTTTCCATAGCCTTATGATGTGGAAAGTGGAAATTTGGCATTTATTTCTGTGATGCTGCAGATATTTTGACATAAGCTTTACAGAAATGTTCCTGGAGTAATCCTCTACCAGCCATGTGAATTTTGCCCAAATCCCTGATTGTGGTTGGTTGCCATTGCAACCAAAAGGCAAAATTTTCGTTTTTTTTTTTTCGCCAAAAATCTTCTCAGAAGCCATAAAGGGGGATAAAGCTGAATCTTTTTTGCATAAATGTTTGTGATATCATCCTCTACATAAATGGCTGTTTCATTGCTGTTGTGCATGTTGTTTTGTTGCTGTGGCAACTTACGTTTTTTCAGCATAATCTTAGCGCTCAGGTGAGCTACAGGACCAATGGTCCTCTGGTATGTTATATACCGTCATTACATCTAAGGTCCCACTCACTGGCGTGCAATTAAAGAACTAGTCAAACCTCAACAAACAGTGGTTGTTTTCACATTTTACACTTCTTAGAGCAGAATTTGATTTATTTTCTTCAACATCTCAATCTAAACATCAAAAGCATTATTTTATGACAGACTTTTCGTAACGGCCAACACTCACAAGACGCAACAAAACGTGATGGCGGATATGCTTCCGCCAGTAAAATAGTGCAGTAATTCACAATCTGCTGATGCCTCGATACTCATTTTTTTATATGTAACATATACTTAAATGACCTTTAGGTCATTTAAATAAATGTTACACATCAAAGTTCATCATAAACTTTAGCTATAACGTGTTACGACCATGATGAGGATTGCCAGTCTCACTTGCTTTTTAAACTACTTCGTTTTGCTTACTTGTATTTTGCAATGGAATGTGTTACGTTACCATTTAACGATGTACAAACCGCATGTTTGCTTTAAATAACATAATCACACGTGTTTTGCTTGTTCTTGTTATGTTTAGTGGTTGTACGTAGTTAATACTTGTCGCCCTCTATGCTTGGAATTCACTCCTATAAGGTTGGTGGAAATAGCTTTAAAGGAAGGGCGCCGCAACTTAGAGCTTGAAGCATAAAATGGCTAATATGAATTTAGGCACCGTTAATTTGGAGTCTTCGTTGTGACAGACCTGAATTTGCTATTTGGCTCAATAACAATGTGGAAGAAACTTTAATGCATGTTGTTTATACATTATGTTCTGTAAATATTTTTAATCGAGTCAATGTGGTTACGTAAGTCACTATGGAGCCTCATCTTGCTGAAAGTACTGGTCCTATATCACTGCTGGTGGGCATTGTGTCCTGCAGGATATATTCAGTACTTCAGTGCCGATTCTGGAATTTTAGCCTTGCAATCAGTACTTCAGTACGGATTTAAAATATCCTTATTGACATTTTCTGTAGAAACTGTCTAATTAGTGTAAAGATGGTGTAAAGTAGTGTAAAGATGACCACCATCTTTACACTACTTGTCTAAAATATTCTTATGTTATATAGCCATATGAATCTTATTGGAGTTTGGCTTCTGTTCTTCTGACTTCTTGTTTGAATTATTTCAGTTTTCACTACATCGGACATGTCGTTTCTGATGCCCTTGCTTGTCCTCTCTCTCTCTCTCTCTCTCTCTCTCTCTCTCTCTCTCTCTCTCTCTCTCGAACAATTAGGGTTGAAGTGGCTCTGTTGGGGAGTAAATACGTAGGCCTGCGTCTGACACCTGATGTCTGCATCTGTTCTGACTCGCGGATCACGACAGTAAGTATGGCTCAGAGAGACCTGTCCGTTGTCTGTCGCGATCTGCCCATCTACAATTCTTCTCTCAAATTTTTGGGTTAAGCGACACTGAAAACGTTTGATACAAACATGCGCTTCCTTCGCACTAAATTGGGTAAAGGAATATTTACGAAGGAACTGAAACCTATTATAAAAGTCAGCAGTTATCAAGCCATTCATTTTTTTATTGCCATTTAATATAAAGGTTGCAAGTAAATATTTATTGTGGCATAGCACATCAAAACAAGAAAGTGCTTGTTCAGAGCATGTGTTCGCGTGTTATTATATATCTGTGCAGCGCAGCAGATCGACGTATTAAATAAACAAGTATTAGACTAAACTACATTTTAAAGCTTAATTCAAATCATATATTTGCATTCAGTTTCAAATAACTAACCGTTGGCGCGGATAAATTTCTCGGTCTTTGGGAAATTCTTGTATTTAGACTTGGTACGGAGCTACGGGACATTGGAAGCCTTGCAAACTACAGTGCTTGACATGAACAGAGCCGCTGAATGCGAGTCTGCGATTTTCACTATTGTGTGTATTCCCCCCCCCCCCCGAGATCATTTTTAGCTGACCTGAGCCAGCGGCTCCGGGGGAGCTAACAGGATGGTAAGGCTCCGACGTCCGGCGTCCATCGTCCGTCCGTCCGTCCACAATTTCAAACGATTTCTCCTCTGAAACCGCTGGGCCAATTGTAACCAAATTTCATATGTAGCCTCAAGGGGACTTAGGAACGAAAAGTTGTTCAAACAGTCCTGGTCACATATATGGTAAAACCCTATAAAAATCTTCATCTTCTCGAGAACCAATGGGCCGATGGCCTTGAAACTAGGTATGTATCATCGGGTACGCGTGTACTACTAAGAGTTGACCTTGACCTTTTTTACGGCAAGGTCAAAAATGCTTTCAGGTGCTTTTATAAGGGAAAATGGGAGAACATAAGATTTCTTGGAAACTGTTTAAGATTTTGACCTGAAAATTGATATATACAGTCATCTTAATAAGTACATCAAAATTTATGCGTACAAGAGGTCAGGGTCATTCTTTGACCTTTGACCCTGGTCTTCCATATTGCGACAATTTCACACATCTCCTCAAAAGCCACTGGACCAATTGTAATCAAATTTCATGTAGAAGCTCTAGGGGGCAAGTGAATGAAAAAAAAATTCAAACGGTCCTAGTCACATGACCAACATGGCCGCCACGCCCATATATGGTAAAAACCTTTAAAAATCTTCTCCAGAACAAATAGGCCGATGGCCTTGAAATTTGGTATGTAGCATCGGGTACACGAGTACTACCAAGATTGTTCAAAGTATGACCTTGGGTTGACTTTGACCTTTTTTACGGCAAGGTCAAATTTGCGTACTGGTGCTTGTATATGGGAAAATGCTAGGACATAAGATTTCTTGGAAACTGTTGAAGATTTTGACCGGAAAATTGATATATACAGTCATCTTAATGAGAACATGAAAATTTGTACGTACAAGAGGTCGTGGTCATTCTATGGCCTTTGACCCTGGTCTCTCGTATTGCGACAATTTCACACATGTCCTCAAAAGCCACTGGGCCAGTTGTAACCATATTTCATGTAGAGGCTCTAGGGAGCAAGGGAACGTGAATTTGTTAAAAGGGTCCTAGTCACATGACCAACATGGCCGCCACGCCCATATATTGTTAAAACCTTTGAAAATCTTCTTCTCCAGAACCAATAAGCCGATGGCCTTGAAACTTGGTATGTAGCATCGGGTATGTGAGTACTACCAATATTGTTCAAATTTTGACCTTCTGTTGACCTTGCCCTTTTGTACGGCAAGATCAAATTTGCTTTCTGGTGCTTTTATATGGGAAAATGCTAGAACATAAGATTTCTTGGAAACCTTGAAGATTTTGACCTGAAAATTGGTATATGCAGTCATCTTAATGAATGCATGAAAATTTTTGCATACAAGAGGTCGAGGTCATTCTTTGACCTTTGACCCTGGTCTCTCATATTTTGACAATTTCACACATCTCCTCAAAAGCCACTGGGCCAATTGTAACCAAATTTCATGTAGAGGCTCTAGGGAGCAAGGGAACGAGAATTTGTTAAAACGGTCCTAGCCACATGACAAACATGGCCGCCACGCCCATATGTTGTAAAAACCTTTGAAAATCTTCTTCTCCAGAACCAATAAGCCGATGGCCTTGAAACTTGGTAATTAGCATCGGGTACGTGAGTACTACCAATATGGTATACTAGGGGGCGTAGGAAAGGAAAGTTTTTCAAACGGTCCTAGTCACATGACCAACCGGGCCGCCACGCCCACATATGGTATAAACCTTTAAAAATAATTCTTCTCCAGAACCATTAGGCCGATGGTCTTGAAACTTGGTATGTAGCATCGGGCACATGAGTACTACCAAGATTGTTCAAATTATGACATAAGGTTGACCGACACCTTTTGTGACCTTGATCTTTTGTACGGCAAGGTCAGTTTGCTTACTGGTGCTTTTTATTTGGGAAAATGTTAGAATATAATGATTTCTTGGAAACTCTTGAATATTTTGACCTAACAATTAGTATATATAGTCATCTTAATGAGTACATGAAAATTTACGCGTACAAGAGGTCAAGGTCATTTTTGTACCTTTGACCCTGGTCTCTCACGCTGTGACAGTTTCACACATCTCCTCAAAAGCCACTGGGCCAATTGTAACCGAATTTCATGAAGAGGCTCTAGGGGGCAAGGGAACGACATTTGTTCAAAGGGTCCTAGTCACATCACCAACATAGCCGCCACGCCCATATATGGTAAAAACCTTTGAAAATCTTCTTCTCCAGAACCGATAGGTTGATGGCCATGAAACTTGGTTTGTAGCATCAAGTACGCAAGTACTACCAAGATTGTTCAAATTAAGACCTTGGGTTGACCTTGACCTTTTATACGGCAAAGTTAAATTCGCTTTCTGGTGTTTTTATATGGGAAAATGCTAGAACATAAGATTTCTTGGAAATTGTTGAATATTTTGACCTGAAAATTGGTATATACAGTCATCTTAAGGAGTATATAAAATTAATATGTACAAGAGGTTAAGGTCATCCTTTGACCCTGGTCTCACATATTGCGACAATTTCACATGTCTCCTAACATGCCACTGGGCTAATTGTAACAAATTTTCATATATACCCTCTAGGGGCTGAGGGAATAAAAATTTGTTCAAACAGTCTAGGTCACATGACCAACAGGGCCGCCATGCCCATATATCGCAAAAACCTTTACAAATCTTCTTCTCAAGAACCAAATGACCGATGGCCTTGAAACTTGGTTTATAGCATCAGATACTTGAGTACTATAAAGATTGTTCAAAGATGACCTTGGGCTGACCTTGACCTTTCTTAAGGCAAGGTCAAGCATGGGAAAACGCTAGGACATGAGGTTTTATGGCGTTTAGAAGGTTTTGGTATATACAGTCGTCCCAGTTAGTACGTGGAAGATTTGCAGGTACGAGGGTCATCCAATAAGTCCTGCAAACGGCCGAGTTTCAGGCAAATGATAATTTAAAACTAATCAAGCAATCCACATTCTTACATTGCATCTTTCCTTCTTTCCAGTCAACAATTTCCAGAAACGTCATGATCTTGCAAATGGCGTTGCTAGGCAACTGAAGAATACTACCATTATGGGTGCAGCGGTGGCTTCTAGTTGTCTGTTTAAGATCCCCTAGCTTAGTTTAGAATCCGTGTAAATATCTGAAAATTGCTGGGAGATACGGAAAATAATACTGAAGTATGTACACGGTACCAAGTTTAAGATATTGCCATCAGTCAAGATATAAATATTGTTCAAAGGAAGATCACCATCTTTTTCGGGCAGCTAAAATATCATATAAAATGAGTATATGAAGAAGAGGCTTTCACTGCAGATGAAGTGTTTCCTAAACTGCCATTAATTTGTTATCAAAGAATAGTCCCGAGATGCTGAAATGTAGATATAAGAGAAAATATAAGCTTCGAGCCTTGTTTAATATCGTTTGCAGCCTTAAGAAACCAGAGGTAAACGTCAAAAACTAAAATTTTGCTTAAATTCTGTAATATTCTCTTGTTGCCTAGCAACCACATTTGTCTGGTAATGTGAAATGACAATTGTCTCTTATTTGAATTCTTAAATATAAGGCGATTACTTTAGAACACGAATTCTGGTAATGCGAAAGAATAATAAACATGTATGCAGGAATTTTCTTCCCCTAACCTCTTGTAAAAAACGTCATGTTTGTGCAATTTCACCGCCGGTATCGCTTACACCTTTGCGTTCAAAACCCTCCATATCTAAGAAAGGAATAGCACATGTATGAAATGTAGCACATATGTGTATTATATACGTAAGCTGTTAATGGTGTCATTTGATAACCCTACCTCAATTAATAAAGCAGTAATGACGGCGTTTGCAAGACTTATTGGATGACCCTCGTACAAGAGGTCGTGGTCATTCTTTGACCTCTGACCCATGTCTCTCATATTTTGACAATTTAAGATATCTCCCCAAAAGCCACTGGACTAATTGTAACCAAATTGCATACACAGTCTCCAGGGGCTGAAAGAACGAAAATTTATTCAAGCGGTCTAGGTCACATGACCTACATGGCCACCATACTCAGGTAAGCGATTTCAGAGCCTCATGGCCCTCCTGTTGTAAAATGTTTTATTAGATGAGAAAATTAAACCTGATACTGTATTTATATCTAGAAAATGAAAGCAATTATACTGTTAGAATTGTGCAATGTCGAAAGCTATCAAAGAGCTAACAAAACTATTATGAAACTTTTCTTCTGCAGGTTTATGTACTGGCAACTTCGTATACTTTGTCAATTATTTATTTTATTTCATTTTTATGTGTATGTGCGCTCGTGCTTTTTTTTTATTTTATATTTGTTTATGTAGAATTCAGTCTCAGTTTTCTCTTCAAAACAAATCTTCTTGATCTTAATTCGTAGTGGGCACCAACTACTCTACTGCAGCAGTCTCTTGGAACATGTGATCTGGTGTCTAACATATTGATGCTGTGTTGCGAAATCGGCAGTATCAATGAACCGATCATGTCCCGTGCAGTTTGTAATAACATGCAGATTTCTAGATTGTATTTCTTGATCTGATGCATTAGTTAATGCACATTGAACATAATTTCCACAAAAGAGGTTTAGTGTTGCATCAAGAACGCAGAACGAAACTGAAATATGCACTAAATTGTTCATTGAAGTGCAACTCATTAAAATCATATGATTTTAAATAGCAAAATTTAAGGAGTTTCAGGAACACCCACTTTGCCCGTCCTCTAATTTGTGGTCAAACACTTTAATAGTTATGTGAGAATAAAATCAACAGGGTGAAATATTTCTCAATGTTTTCAAGTTACTGATGATAATGTTTTAAATTTTAACAATTACGAGTAACGAAAACAGCTGAGCAATTGACCACAAGGGTTGACGGTAAAAGTTGAAGTGTATATTTGAGTGGAGACCGGTGATGTACATGCTGTGTTGGTCAATTACAATCGGACAATTACTGTCCCTCGTGCTGGGTATTATCCAGTCATATTTATTGTTCTCCCAATTTAGGAAAATGACCATTTAGAAGTCGGTTTGTATGATGAAGTGTCCGTTAAGATGTGAAAATACTTCAAAGTAATGTCGCTGTGAGCGGTACGGACAACAAGTCTGCGGCTATGGCTACACCAACCCACTTAAAAACAAACAAAAAAAACAAACGGTTAGTAACTGTAAATATTTCGATTTCTGAATCATTTCTGTGCTAGAGCTAGTTTTAAATATCAAGACTTTGTTGATAGGGGGAAGCTGCTCACTATTTTGCTATGAACTTTCAAAGAATATAAATGGGGCTACAAGAACATATTCATAAAATTAGATTATTCATTACAAAATCAGATAGCTACAGCAAAAGCTGGTGTTTCTGTGTTTGTTTTGTTGCTTTTCTTGTTTTTAAACATACTGCCAAGTTTGTAGTAACGAAAAATTAATTTCAAACAATTAGATAGATTAAGGTAAGAGAACTCCTGCAATTTGAAATATCTGTGTTATCTTAATCAAAAGTATCACTACTACTTTTAAAACATCTACTTCCGTCCTCAAACATGGGTAGTCTAACCACCCTACAACGGGATGTTATAATAATTTTAAAGTGTAGATCACGCTAATCAGACAATGCTCGCTGTATAACCCCTAAAGCTGTGTTCGCTAAAACAGTACCCCCAGCCCTCCCTCCACCCCCACCCCACCGCACTCCACACACACACACACACCTGTTACAGCAAAACCTATCATATGAGATTTTGTATGTTCAAAGAGGAGTCCAGAATAGCCTGGACATAAATAGCTACACGCATTTCCATATTAAAATGTATTAACACAGAGACACATTTTCAAAAGGTAAATGCGTATCTGCAAAACGGCGTTGTCGGAGTAAGAATGAGTGAGTGAACTCGGGTTTAACGTTCCACCAGCCGATACGGGACCTCGGATAAAAGTCTCATCCGAAAGACCGGAAAAGCGGGGGATCGATGTGGCAGCCTCTGGATTGGTAGTCCACCGTGGTCGGAGTAAGAAGAAATTCATAAAGATGGGTTGCGAGCACACCAAAAGCATTCTGATTGTTCTTTGTTTAAATTCATGTGTGCATAAGTCTTTTTTTCATCTGACGGCGCTAAAATACTATGCAGACAATATAGACTCAACTTTGATTCTGCATTACTTGCAAGTAGCGTTTGGAATACGATTTGGCAAGTCTTTTATAAACTTACATTTCATGCTGGGTCGCTGCACTGTTATCTTAAATGTCTTGGAGATAAAAATTTATTTGCATACAAACTGCTCTGATGTCTTGTTTTGACAAACTGACACGTGCTCGCACGCGCCTTGTCGAGTGTTGACAGTATGGGTGATTTTGTTTGTTCGCTGACATTAAACCAGCCGTAAGGTTTGAAATATGTCATAATCATTGAAAAGGTTCGCTGGGTGTCACGTGCTACAACGACCTTGCGCACTTCCAAAGTTTTGAAACAAAACGCGTTGGTGATATATGGGACGTGAGCATTTGTGAAAACAACAGGGTGTTGATGACCTTAACAGATATCATGCCAAGCATACATTTACACTTATCCCCTAATCTGCGTTTAAATTAAATACTCGTATTGTTTAACTTGACAATGTTTAACCCGACAATTAAAGTCTCCAAAGTGCTACCAGGGTTAGAAAAAGGTCTAAACGCAAATCGTATGAAAAAGCGCTTCAGCCTCACGTTTGGTGATGAAATTTTGTAGATTTGCATAGAAGGAGGGGAAACATGGTTAACACTCCACAAAATAAATTTCATTTTCTGGTGCCCCGTCGAGGGATGGAATATAAACAAAAGCGGAACGAGGAATGGTGGTCCACGCCTGTACACTGTATTTTACCATTTTATTCAAGCATATGATATCGAGCGTAGGTGATTTTAGTAACCAGTTTAATCCTTTTTTCAAAGTTTTTTTTTGTTTGTGTGTGTGTGTGTGTGGAATTCAGCGATATCTTATTTGTTTAAAGGTGGCTACGTACGGTCATTTACTATGACGAAGATGTAGTGGGAAGCTTGCAGGGATACCTCACCATTCAATATTACATTTACCCATACCAGTGACAGAGCAATGGGGCCTTTAAAGAACCATCAGTGAATTAAAGCGTTCTTGGTGTGGTAAAACACTGAAATCTTTAGCTTAGCAATAACCAAAATGTCATAATTCTTCTGAGAATAAATCTAGACAAGGGAGAAATTAATCTAATTGTAGTAATTATTTCCACCAGGATCTGTGTTTTGTATCTTATAAATATTCATATACATCGTCAGAAAGCTAGCAGTCTGAGACGTCTAGACGGGCAACACAGAACCAATTATGTAAGATCTAATATGGGTAAATTCCCTGCGACCCGCGATGTATTTCGGTGACATCGGGATGTAGGAAATCGTAAGGAAGATACATATTTTTGAAATAGTAGAAAGTATTCTGATATACCGGTTTCGTGTATCTTTCATTCAATACCGATGCGAATTCGATACACCAGTTGCAATATTCTAATGTACCAGTTTGGCATCGATATTACGTGTACCGTACATGCGCTATCGACATCGACGAAATCGGCACATCAGTTGCATTATCCTGATGTACCGGATTTCAATCGATATCGCATGTACCATGCGATATCGATTGAAATCCGGTACATCAGAATGTACCATGCGATATCGATACGAGATCTGTACATCAGTTGCATTATTCCGATGTACCAGTTAAGCATCGCTATTGCGTTTGCCATACATGCTATTTCGGTCCGAAACCGAAGCATCAAAGTAAGGCATGTTCTTACTACCGACAATGTCTCAGGTAAATGTGTCTCAGGAACTTAGAGAAACAGAAAAGACCAAACAATTCTCGATCAGTGGTTTCTGACCTGAGCTGAACTTGAGCTACAGCAATGAGAAGGTAATGATGATCACAATGGGATCTTTTCACTTTGCACGCTTCATACTTCATGAACGTCACATGATTTAGAATTAAATGCAAGGATATTGCGACGTTTACCAAAGGACTTTTTTGAGTTTTGACAGAAGGAAATGTTTTAGTCGGCGCGAATACTGTCTTAATCACACCGTTTGAAGGGTTTAATCTTAATCATAAGCGAGTATAAACACTGAAAGGAAAAGGAGGAAGAGGTAGACAGAAGAAGAGATGGGAAGACAATGGGCAGGGATGAACTTTGCCAGCTCAGCCAGAGCAGCTGAAAACAGGACAAGATGGAAAGGGATTGTTTCGAAGTCATTTAAGGTGCCCCAATAACCTTGTAAGGTTATGGGATAGAACAGAACAGAAGCGAGTGTAACAAAAAGTGTACCCTTGGCATAGCAGAAAAAAACAAGCTAGTTCTGACGAAATGTCGGCCACATTGTGACAGGCTGTCCCTGGAACTCCTTTTTATATCAGCAATGTAAAACATTGCACTGCTTGGGGTGTTCTTAGATGGCTCAAAGTTATATTAGTCGTTTGTTTTCAGAAAGCTAATACTTGTTACAATCGAGGCAAACACTAGAGTCTTTCTTTCTTTCTTTTTTATTTTGGTCCATATAAGGGGATTATAAAGCTAAAATTTCAGTCAAATTCTAGAAACTAGTAGTTACGAATTTGTTAACCTTATCAAAATAGCAAAAAAATTCGAAGTCAGTGGACCATGAAATATGGGTGAAGTATCAAGCTGCTACCATATTTATCTATTGAACTTATAAGTCTTACATGTAATTATTTCAATGCGTTTACGTTATTTATTTTGTGACTCTGACATGTTTTCGCCAACACGGATGCGGATGCGGGTTACACATCTTACCCATTCTTGTTTCGGTATTTCTACTGACCGCATCCTAACTACTCATTTCCGTTGTTACATGTAATTGCGCAGCTAGATATAGTCCATTGATTTAATTAGTAATTAATTAGTAATTGTTATCTACACGAGAAAGTTTATGGACAGATTTAAGGTTTTCTTTCTCGTATAATCGCTTCTATTTTCATCAGTAAGCAACTAAAATATCAAACGCATTGCATAAAAAACTTGAACCCATATTAATATGTAGTCAAGTCCTTTTGCAGCTTGACTAAAATCACAGAAAAAAAGTACCAAAATGAAAATATATCTCAAACATGCTTTTAAACAAAGAATGTGATGGAAAGTGTACCTAGTAGTTATGAAAACGTGAGCTATTGTTAATAGTAAACAACAAAAAAAATCAAAGTGCATTTGTTTTGCCATCTTGTAAGGAAATGTAAGAAAACCGACAAATGTTTTTTTCGATAAATTTTCTTGTACATTTGATATGTGTTATTTGTGCGAAAAGGTTAACAACGAAGATGATACGCCATCTGCAAACCACAAATATATATTATTTCATGTTTACGGATAAATACCATAGATTTATATGTTACCAGTTTCCAGTTACCACTGACCATTCAGAATAAACTTGAAAAAGTCACCGTATTTTAGCTGTAAAATTACGCGAAAACATATATATGCTTAAAGCGCCAGAAAACAAAAATTAAAGACTTGACAAACACGCTGACTTGACAGAGCTGAGCCACCCAATGCGACTCAACATGAACCGTGTTATCTGGATAAAGGATCGTTGGTGGCTCTGAAACCCAAGACTACTAGATCAGCACGCAACCCAATGGGCACACAAGGTTGGATCAACCTTGAATCAACCTTGATCCAACGTCATGACGTTGAATCAAGGCTGATTCAAGGTTGATCCAACCTTGTGTGCCTGCTGGGAAGACATAACACACACTGCGGTATTGTGCCTCTTATGGTTTCGTACCTAGAGAAGGTGGCTGCTCAAGACAAGCCCGTCTGGACAAAAATAATCAGGAACTAATACAATCCAATCCCGAAAACTTTTAGAGGGAAAGAAGTAAAACAGAAATCAAAATTGACAGTGTACAATTCACGTAAAACGAGCACGTAGCCCGAATGAACAGCTAATTTCCCAGACTGTGGTCATTCAGCTAACCCAGCTGAAAATACCACTCGAATAAGAAGTTCGAACGAAAGCCAATGGACAACAAGCACAAGTAACAAGAACATTTATTTTTAACTATTTTCTATTCCAAATTACAACGCAAAACAAATAGCAATGTGGGCAGCTGACCATATAGCTAGAACACCAGGGACAAGCTGACATAAGAACAAGTAACATTGAGGAACCACAACAGAACTACCACCTCAACAGCCATCCGTACTGAAATTTGAACACTAAATCTTTTGGTAAGCTCCAAGTATGTATGGTATTAGGTTAAACGGTGATCGGCCGACACTATAGCAAGCCGGTGTTTATTTTCCTGATATAACATGAGGCTGAACAGCTGAGAGCATGTTGGTGGTGGGAAATCAGGTGGAACCACTCCAAACACAACAGTTGTACAGTTGTTACAACTTGGGGAAACTTCCAAGTAATATATTATTTATCATCATAATGTAGGTTAGAAAAAATAAAAGAAAAGTATGCAAGTAAGTTCAGTGCGTACCACCACACATGGAATGGAATGATATGGATGAGGCAAATCTACATTCTATTTCCTACACTTTTCTCCCAAGGCCTGGGATGGTACGCTTGCAGGAAAAAAATGTTCCTTCAGAGTGAGCAAATTCTTTCTTGTAAGAGTGCCACCCCAAATTCATGAAAATAAGTAGAGCAAATTATCTCTGCCCTTTCGATCTATTCAATGTTTGAATCTATGCCATCGAAATGAGGCCGATGAGCACTTGCAACAATTCCAGAGCAGACTTTATGAAAACAATAATGCTATAGAACAAAAGTTTTTGCGAGAATAAAATGATAGTTCAGTCTGAATTATATTCATTTTATACTCTAGCGTAATATTAAGTAGAGTGTACGATCGCACGCCACGTGTTTCTGTCAGTTTCTGAAGCAGAATTATTACAATGATGTCTGTTGGAGTTTAGTTGGTATTGTTTTTTTGGTTAAGAAACTTACACTCAATAGCCTTACAACATGAGGACATATAAGCCACTTCATCAAGTTATATGCCTCACGGAATGGTTTGATGGCATCAGAGGCTTAGGCAGGGTCATTCACCTATATTGTTTGTTAACAATATTTTATGTTAACTAGACAAATTTTAGTCGGCTGATTTGTAAAATTGGTTTGTAAACACAATTTTATTCCAGAATTGTTTTCAAATTACGGCACATAAAATACATAGATGAGGACTTGATAGTAAGCTTATATAATCTTCTGATTTGTAACTTTATGAAAGTATTGTGAAATATATATTTACTTTATATAGCGCCATTTGCAAAAGAGTAGTTTTCTTATGCTGTTAAATGCTAGTACGTTTATACATTTATCGTGGAACTTTGGTGAGGTTATAACTGTAACTATGACGATCAGCCTCTTATGTTTGGTCCACCTGAAGACCGTCCAGCTGCTGGATCGTCGTTATCAAAGTTTGTCCAGTCTTATCTCCTTCAAGCTGCAAAAGATACGGTGAAAAAGCCATATACCTCTACAAGCTACATACCTGCTGTGTTTATTCAATTTTCTCAGTGAATATGAGAGAAGTAATAGCTGAGTATCACTATATCTCTCTTGTTACAACAGGTAGTAAAGGTGAGTCTTTGATGTAGGGCAATCAGTCTGGTACAAGTCTAGTGCCAGCTGCCACTATTTACCAAAGTACCGGAAAAGTCTAAAAATTGGGACACCTAAAATAGTTACCAAACTTTGAGTAACTCTCCTAAAATTAGAGGGAAAAGTTTGTTTGTTTGTTTTTCAAAGCAGGTTTTGCGTCCAAACGATGCAGACGGAATTGCAAACAGTGTAGAACCTGATCAGACTGCTCCTGAGAGCAGTCTGATCCGGATCGACACTTTTTCCTCAGATATATCTATCCCAAGACTTAGACTCTTTATGATAATTTTGCCGTCAGACACCGGGTTTAAACACAATCTCACTACACTATTAACAATTAATGATGGAAGAGTTTCTCGCAGTGACAGATTCTCCCATAGACAATTAGTGCTTGGCATAAAGTCAGGATTGGTTAATTGGCCTAATTAACAGCATCTCTTGCCTTTATGACGTGCCGCTGAGTTGACGTACAACTGTACGGTGAGTCAACATAATGTCATTTACTTGTCGGCATCACTGACATCAGACTTCTTCCCTTCTCGGATGAGGGTTGTTCAATTTGTGCTTTGAACCGTCTGAAATCGTAGATGTAACGGAGAGTATGCTTGAATCCAATCCTAAAGGGCCAGGGTCATTCCGTCTGTATTTGTGGACACTTTACTGCATTCTATGATCAAACTCTTCCTTTAAAGTACAGTTACTCTAATTGCTTCAGATGTCCCAGTTTTTTAGTATATTAACCGTGTCTGTATGTCAGAATTGGTGAAAAGATTCCTTTTATGAGCTCAGTCTATGCCTTGTAAAATTATACATGAAAGAAAAGTTTATCTAAATAACCTCTACATTTTTAAGAAATGAAGCATGCATATGTGTACTGTTAAGAAAAAGCTTAAGCCCATCCCACCCACGGTGAGTTATTGCTGACCGTTCCAAGGCGGTACGTCTGTTGTGATCATTATTTGTAAGCACTTTATAAACTTATTAAGTCTTTGACCATTTACTTATAAATTAGGATAGTAGGATAGCCTCGGAGCCATCAGCTGTCTTGGCTTTGGCTTTTCGCAGCTTTTTTTTTTTTTTTTTTTTTTTTTTTGCTTTGTGTACTGTCTGTATTGGTTTCCTTTCCCATTTGGTGTTTTGGAGGGATGTAGTATTAGACTTTATTGTTTCCTGATCAGTGCCTTTTCGTCTACTTTTTGTTAGAGTTACTCGTATGATTTTCTAAAATAATTAACTTATTTAAGGTGAAAAAGATATAAAGGTCAGATAGATGTTTTGATGGATGCTATTATCAATCACAACCTTTTCTGCAGTGCGGCATTTTTATACCTGTTAGCTGCAGCAGCAATTGTGTATGGTTTTCGTCTTTTATGAAATATATGCCTCTGTTTTGTTTAGTTTCACTCTTTATCTCGCAGACAAATTGTCACGTGCCAACATTTGACGCTGGCAGTTTGAAATAAAACGTCTCAAAGTGGGAATAAAAATGCAAAATTTGAAAGGCATAATTGATTAAATCAGACTGATCATTCAACAGGAATGCATATTTTACTATTGAACTTATTGATACCATTAAATAAAAACTGAAATAAGTTCTTGTCAATGAAAATCGGCTAAACCTAACAGCAAAAACTAACGTACTGCACCAAAAATTTCATTTCATATTTTTCTTATTAATCCATTTATGCTATTCAGTTTGAATTTGCATTCATCGCTTCTTTTCATTTTCTTTTTTTTTTTCTTCCTCTCTTATTTGTTTATTTTTATTGTCTCTTCCATTTGCTGTGCGTGAGACTTACTGTTACTGTTATACACTTCAGTGCTTTGTTTTCAAGCTGCTGTCAATTTAATACGTAATTTTGCATGAGCCCTTACACGCAGACAGTTTGCAGCTTTCAGCTTCTACACTTTCGTTTCTCCAAGACAAATATCGTGCATTATTAGAATTTGTGTGCTACAGGGGTATCTTTGTTTTGTGGAGCTGCATACAGAAAACAAACACGTGTGCGCACGCCCTCATCATCAGCTCTAATGCAATATGCCACTACTGTGTGTTTTATTCGTTAAGTATTCTATGCTTTTTTAAGGAACTGTATGCGGCAAGAGAACAAACGGCTATATATGGATACATACTTATGTGTTTTAAAATTGCGATGTTTGTTTTTCTGTAACATTTTATGGACTGTATGCATACAACAACTGAGCATAATGCATGTGCTTTGCATCACTTTCGGAGCATAATTCACCAATATCGTTATTCTTTAGCTTTTTGGTTTACCATCTGCGGTGATTATTTTATATACATGTATTGTAACTTTAATATTTTTATAGCAAAATAGCCTACAGAATCAAGCTGCATATGTTTCCAACGATAATTATTTCTTCTTGTTTTTTGTGTGTGTTTTTCTTGGCTGTCCCTTGTTTTATTTCTGGCTGTAACTATTTCTTCTAGAATCTACTTAAGCCAAAAGCATGCTGTACAGTTAAAAATGTGACCATAAACTGCGAAAAGATGCATTCGCTTAAGCAAAAAATAACAGTTTGTTTACTGCAAAAATTGGTTTTCAGATTAAGAACCTTTTCTTGTACTTTACACATTTATGCAATTACCAGGTTGTAAGATAACTAATCTTTTGATGTTTATTGACAGTGCACCAAAATATAATATAGAGATGATGAATCGAGCTGATAACATACCGCCGTCTAATGAGAAATTAACCTGGATATTTCAATAACATTTATGTGGAACCAACGCGTCACGTGATAATGTACCTTTCTTAAAGTGCAAATACCCCAGATTCACACCAGGCTGAGACTCCTTACGGACCAGTCAGATAATCTTTTAGAGCAATCAGGAATCATAAACTGTTCATAAGAACCGATATTCCTGTTATAAGATTTGCTGTCCCTCAGGCTAAACTGCTTACCACAGTTTACAAGTGCCCAATGGTAGCTTTACACGTGAACTCCCCATTTGGAGATGAATCATAAGGAGCTGCGACACGAGAAAACCAACAATGTGGTTGTGCGCCCAGCGCAGACTCAGATCAGCCTGGGCATCCGCCCAGTCTGATCAGAGTCTTCGCTGTCCGCATGGAGGTAGCTTGGACCCTTAGCTACCCTTTAAGCGCTTACGGAAGAGTCTGATCAGATTGGGCGGATGCCCAGGCTGATCTGAGTCTGCGCTGGGCGCACAACCACTTTGTTGGTTTTCTCGTATCGCGGCTCATATAGCCAGAGATGATTCTGCGAGAAAAAAAAATAGAACTAGAAAGGTTGCGACCTTGGAGAGAAAGTAAATGTCGGAACTTGTCTCAGCGAACTCAGGTAGCTACGAGGTTACAACGGTCGTTTCTGGCTCCGAAAACACTTGCCAACATTGTAAATCGGTATTAGAGAGATCACGCTACAGCATATGCAGCCTGACAATACCCGTTCTAGAATGAAGTTGAAAATATAAACGTACCTATACGAAATTTGTGCGACAGACGGCCGTTTCTGTGTCATGCATAACTTTTCACGCCACCATTTAAACAACGATGATCGATATCCGGGAATCGGACAATACATTAAGAGATATGGGACAATCATCTTGTTTCTTCTAACTGTATTTCTCTTTATAGTCAGAGTTTTTTTTTTTTGTTTTTTGTTTTTTCGTGTTCATTCTGAAAACCGCATTTAATGTCGAACAGCCTGGTATATTTTTTTAAAAAGATCGCATAAGAAATACCGCGATCATTTTTAGTTAAAGTTGACTACCCTCAGAATCTATAGATTAACTAGTGAATCATTTCATACTGCGTTGATCAAGGTTTTGTCTAAAACTTTCTCTTTTCTTCATAAAATGATAATTTTACGTGGTCATTTTGAAAAAAAAAATCAAAATTTCGTTGATATATATATTTTATTCAAATAGGAAGAAACCAAGAGGGCCATGAGACCTGAATCGCTCACGTGAGCAATTGGTCCAGTGGCACTTGAAGAGACGTTTGAAATTATCAAAATATGAGAGTCTTGGGTCAAAGATCAAATAATCACCTTGACCTCTTGTATCCATGAATCGTAATGTGTTCATTTAGACAACCGTGTATAGCATTTTAGGCCAGAATCTTCAAAATTTCCATGAAATCTTATGTTCTAGCATTTTCCCGTATTTGACCATGCCGCTAAGAAAGTCAAAGTCAACCTAAGGTCATCATTTGAACAATGTCGATAGTGCTCGAATGCTCGATGCTACATACCAAGTTCCAAGGTCATCGATGAATTGGTCCTGGAGAAGATTTCTAAAGGTTTATACATGTACCATATATGAGCGTGGCAGCCTTGTTAGTCATGTGACCTGGACCGTTTGAACGATTTTCGTTCCCTCAGCCCCTGGAGGCTCTATATGAAATTTGGTTACAATTTGCCTATTGGCTTTCGGGGAGATGTTTGAAATTGCGAAATATGAGACCAGGGTCAAAGGTCAAAGAATGACCTTAAGCTCTTGTACTCATAAATCTACACATGCTCACTGAGATGATTGCATATACCAATTTTAGGCCAAAATCTTCAGCGTTTCCCATGAAATATTATGTTCTACCATTTTCCCATATAAAAGCACCAGAAAGCAAATTTGACCTTGCCGTAAAAGGATCAAGGTCAACCCACGGTTATCATTTGAACAATTTTCGTAGTACTTGTGTACCCGATGCTACATACCAAGGTTCAATGCCATTGGTCCATTGGATCTGGAGAAGAAGGTTTCATAGGTTTTACCATAAATGGGTGTGGTGGCCATGTTGGTCATGTGACCAGAACCGTTTGAACAACTGAGTCCTGGAGGTTTCAGAGGAGAAATCGTTTGAAATTCTGTAGTGACGGACGGAAGACGGACGACGACGGACAACGACGGACGAGGGAGCCTTCCCATCCTGTAAGTTTTCCCGGAGCCGCTGGCTTAGTGTGCCAAAAAGTGCGACCATCTTTACATTTTCGATAAGCACCCTTCCTTTCTATGTTGGCCTCAAATGGATATCAAATAGAATTCACACGACACCCTAAGTAGCGTTGAAAGTTGCAGACATGAATTTCTTCAATGTCGCTAAAACCCAAAATATGGAAAAAATAAAAATGAGGGGCAGGTCTCGGCAGGCAACGAGAAGCCCTCTCCAATTCAAACTTACAGACGCATTCCGCGAAACACAACAGTCACAGACGCCTATATAATAATCCGCGGACGCAGGAGTCCCTCACCGAGCCCCCTCAGCTCCTGTACCTCGAGAAACGAGACAGAACAGGCACCAGGAAAAAGATGTCCGATGCAGCAAGAACCTGGAAAAAAGCAAAAGTAGTCCAAAAGAATATAAGCCAATTTGATCACGAGAGTATTTATTGCGTATACGCAAATTTGCTTACGTGTGTGGGGGATTAATTAAACTTAACTATATACGCAATGTCCTTACTTTTGCACTCGATGGAGACCAATTCGCCGGTGGTTACCCACCCATAAAATCCACAAAATTGAAATTCATTTCATATCATTCTAACTCTGACATTTTCATTTTAACCCTTAATATCAATTCTCTGTAAGAATCGGAAAACGTTGGCCACGCTACGTCTGGGATTTTAGTAATTTTTTGTCTACATATCAGGTTTGATGCAAAACCACCATAAACGGCGTTGAAATCTTCATTTTATGTTTCGTTGCCATGGAAACGGAGAATGTTTCTTCTGGGAGGAAGGCAGAAAAATTGAACATAAAAAATTAGAAAATTGGCAAAATTGTTTGTTATTTTCCCGTCTCCACAGAAACTTTTTGGAAAAGAAATGTTTTTAACATCAAAGCACTAAGTTGGCATAGCACAAGGATATAAAGTTGGTGACAAAATTTTGCATAGGTTTCTTACACTAAGGGCCCAAAAAAGGGGAAAATTGGCATTTTATCAAATTTGTGAAAAATGCAATATTACACTTTTTCGGAGGAGTTTTTGGACAGTTTAACAGAAGATGTCCAGACAAAGACTAGTATGGTCATAAAGAACAAAATATGCAAATGTAAAATATAAAAAAAACTGGATGGAGAAATTCAAATCAAAAGGTCAAGGTCAATGTTAAAATAGCTAACAAAACGTTATTTTAATGCCTTTTTTTGACATTTATTGGTATAAATATCATTTTTTATGTTTTAAAGGCGGTTTTAAAGCGCAAAGAACTATTATACATAATAAATCTAATCATTGCAGCAACACTATTTTATCCAGAAGCAACAAGGTTCCAAGGTCAAGGTCACCAAAATCGAGAAATTTTTAATAAATAACATGTTTTACATGAAAATTATAGTCTTTTCCTCCTTCGATAAGGTATGTAATTATAGCAAACAGTCTAGATACAATTTACAGTAACCTTGCTTCAATTTCTGACATAATTCAGGTTGAAGGAAATTGCAATGCCAAGGTCAAGGTCACAAATATCCATGAAATTATGGCTCAAATGAACTCTGTATCATGTATTATGATCATTTAGAAACTCTGACAATTCTTGATTTCATTTTAATGGGTCATGCATAAACTGCATTTAATGTTATGATACATCATCTGAATCAGGGGGACCATTCAAGGTCAAGGTCACTTATTTTCAGTCTGAGGTCTCTATCAATACTTAGGAATTTTTGTCGATTATCATCAAATTTCTAGGCTTTATCAATGTTTGCTTAAGTTTGCTGGGTAGACAATCAATTTAATGTTTGCGAATAGTTTATACCATTCATACCATTCATATTGAATGATTCACTGAGGCCAAGGTCATCAGAAATCAAGAGATTCATGTGTCTACAAGTCGTATCATATAAGATAGCTGCATTAGTTATCGTCAGACTGGAAATAACGAAATGTTGACATGCATGTATTTTTTTCTAATCCAGCATGGCAGTTAGAGGAGAAAAGAAGTAACCTGTGGGAATTAACTCTTTAAAGGATCTCTGTAATTGCTGTTTTAAACATTCTGATACACTTTTAGAAAAGCCGGTAGTTGATGACTTAATAAATCTGAAGTTGTTTCCCCTTAAAGCTCTTGTTTTTGAGAAAGCAGTGCGCCAAAATATGATTGGTGTCTTTGTCTGATTTTGAGTAAAATAGTGATCATCCATAGAAATGATTATTTTGAGACGAGAATGCACTTCCTGCAATATATGTGCATTCTTTCCCAAGATTCTGAAACCCATATCTCAAGATTCACGCAATGGATATGCCTCACCAGTTTACTATACTTCATAGCCAATAAGATATTGCAAGTGGTTTCAAATTTCAAGTACTTGGGACTTATTAATGTATAAAATTGATTTTCCATTAGCTAGATCTATAGTCAAATGAATTGCAGTGAATGAGTGATGTTGGCATTGTTAGACAGTTTTGTGGATTAGCATGACAGTTAATGTGGTTACATGTAGAAATGTAACATAAGTATATGGTGGCCAATTATGTCATATTGGTACACCTCTATTTTTTTCTACCATGTTTACAAAGGGGCACAACTTTTTTGACTTCCAGTTTGCTTTGAGACGTAGCATGTCCATTCCAAAGTGGGTCTGCTCTTGAAGGAAAGAGGAGCAATCCTTTTGAAGTTGACCTCCTTTGAGAAAGGAATCAAAAACGAAAATGGCAGAGTTGCTTCCAGTTGTACTCACCACCATTAAGGGGGGTATCTATAAGGCCCCTTTTCTGCCCAAGAGCAAAATGTTTTATTTTCAGCTGATGATTAGCCTAAGACTAAGTGTCCGCTATACTGAATAAATAGTGGTTAAGCTCCGTAAGCATTACTTTTGGAATAATGGGGTTATTAAAGTGGGTGGGGTAAATCAGCATGGACCAGGGGAGTCATATTATAAGCTATATTTCTCCTTCAAATTTAATGGTATTCATATATATCTTCCTTTATAAGTTAAACTAATGTCTGAGGTGATATCTTTTCTCAATTTCTTGCTTTCAAAGTAAAATCTTATGTCTGCAGAATTTCTTTTAGTGACACTGTCAATTTTCAGTAATTTTGGTACTTTGAATTCAATATATTTTACCATATGACTTCTTACCAAACTAACGTGGGTTCACCGATGGGAGAGTGCAAACTGTTGATTAAATTTTGGTGACCTTGACCTTTGGTTCAAGGTCACAGTAAGACTTATAATGTCAATTTTAAGTCAAGTTTTGACCATTGTTTACACATTAGCTCCTGAATTGCTATGAAATCATGACCAAGGTGGCCAAAATAAGCACTATGAAGAGTTAGAGCACTGGTTATGATAAAATGGCCATGACATCATTCTCAAGGTCAAGGTCAATGTTAGAATAGACAGAGTTTAATCAAAGATCTCACACAGCTATACAGAAATTTAATAATTATGTATGTTTCTATTTGTAAATCAATGCTTAATATGCATATAATGACCTTGACCTTGATCTGAAGGTCACCAATACATTCAGAAGTTCAGTATTTCACAATAGACTTTTCTTTAACCTTTAAGTTTAACCCAGTTCTGTTTCATTATGTCTGGCTAATGTTGACCTTCAAACCAAGGTCAAGGT
Source organism: Ctena decussata (assembly GCA_963989385.1). NCBI lineage: Eukaryota > Metazoa > Mollusca > Bivalvia > Lucinida > Lucinidae > Ctena > Ctena decussata. The sequence goes on from OZ022506.1 coordinate 85,164,026, forward strand.
CATTCTGTGCACATTAAACATTGATTTTCAAATGAAAACTCTCAGCTTTGGTACATTTCTGCTGACTGATTGTGTGAAATCTATGATGAAACTCTGTTTAGTCTAACCTTGACCTTGAAGATGATTTTATGGCCATGTAATCATTACTAGTGCTCTAACTCTTCATAATGTTTAACTTAGGCCACTTTGGTCATGATTTCATATCAATTCAGGAGCTAATGTGTAAACAATGGTCAAAACTTGACTAAAATTGACATAGTAAGTCTTACTGTGACCTTGAAACAAAGGTCAAGGTCACCAAAATTTAATCAACGATTTGCACTCTCCCAACGGTGAAACCATGTTAGTTTGGTAAGAAGTCATCCATTGGTTCTAGAGATATGGTAGAATATACTGAATTCAAAGTACCAAAATTACTGAAAATTGACAGTGTCACTAAAAGAAATTCTGCAGACATAAGATTTTACTTTGAAAGGTAGAAATTGAGAAAAGATATCACCTCAGACATTATTTTATTTTATAAAAGGAGATACATGTACATATGAATGCCTTTTAATTTGAAGGAGAAATATTGCTTATAATAAGACTCCACTGGTTCATGCTGAATTACCCCACCCACTTTAATAACTCCATTATTCCAAAAGTAGTGCTTACGGAGCTTAACTACTATTGATTCAGTATAGCGGACACTGAATGCTAATCATCAGCTGAAAATAAAACATTTTGCTCTTGGGCAGAAAAGGCCTTATAGACCCCCCCTTCCCCCTTTATTCGAGAAGGCACAGTTAGACTACCTATGCTGTATTGTCAGTTCTGGATTCGAAGTATACCATAGCAGTAGTTTCTCTTTTGAGGTGAATAATCTTCTATTAAGAAACTGGATATTCCATCAGAATAATTTTAACTAGATCATTATTTGGATATTATTAGTGTATGGTTGTCCTGTACATGTATATATACTTTCACATTCATTTTCATCATCTGCATTAAATATTTGGGCTTATTGGGCCTTTATAGCAGTTGCTTCTCACTCCTGATTTTACATCATTAGGTTGTAGGTGATTATCCAGTACCACTCATATTTCATAATGTCAGAGATCTGCTCTAATGCCACAGTGCTGATTTTAGACAAATTTTATGTGGAGCCTCCATGGATCACTTTTTCAACTTGGAACTTTGAATATCTTGACCTTGAGCTTCATATTTATAGTTTTCCATCTGTTCTATGATTTATTTCTTTAAATGATATAGGACTAGTCAAATATAGCAAAGTTTTTTATTATATTCAGTTACTGTTTTCAAACGTTACAAACTAGGAGAAAATCCTTTTTTTAACAATCATTTAATTTGAGTTTTGATGATTTTGACCTTGACCTTCATATTCAAATTGCTTCATCTGTTTAATTTTAGTAAATGATAAATGACTCTCCTCAAACTTGGCAATATTATTTCTTAAATTTACAACAAAAAAATGGTACAATGTGTAAAAAGATCCTGCTTTTTTCACACACTTTGAAACGAAGTTTTGCTGTGCTTGCCCTTGACCATCATTTTAAGCTTTTCTATCTGTGTTATGATTTATTTCATGTAATGATATATGACTCTTACTGAAGCTTTGATAATCTTGACCTTGACAGTCAAATTTAAATATCTGCATCTACTTTGTGTTTTATTTCATTAATGGATATATAACTCTTTGCACATATAAACTTTTACAAAGTTTCGTACATTATATAAGATATTCGGGTGTTTCAACATTTTAAAAAGAAATCATAAGTGATTTTGACCTTGGCCTCCATATTTAAACTCCTTCATCTGTTTTATATTTCATTAGTTGATATGTGACTCTTCTAAAATACAGCATATGCTTCATCACATATTCCAAACAAGAGGGCCATGAGGCCCTGAATCGCTCACCTGAACAATTGGCTAAGTGGGTTTTTCTTAGGTCTGAAATTGTCAAAATATGAGTCTTGGGTTAAAAGTCAAAGAATGACCATGACCTCTTGTACTCATAAATCTTCATGTACATGTACTCATTAAGACAACCATATATACCATTTTTAGGCCAAAATCTTCTAAATTGTCCATAAAATCTTATGTTCTGACATTTTTCCATAAAAATGGTCAAGGTAACCCCAAGGTCATCGTTTGAACAGCCTTGGTAATACTCTAGTATTCTATGCTACTTACAAGTTTCAAGGCCATAAGTGTATTGGTTCTGGAGAAGAAAAACATTAAAGGTTTATACCATAAATGGGTATGGCGGCGATGTTGGTCATGTGACTTGGACCGTTTGAACAAATTTTTGTTCAACCAACCCCTGGAGGCTCTATATGAAATGTGTTTATAATTGGCCCTTTGGCTTTTGAGGAAATATCTGAAAATGTCAAAATATGAGAGATCTTGATCAAAGGTCAAAGAATGACCTTGACCTCTTGTACTCCTAGTTCTTCATGACCCAATTTTTAGGCCAACATCTTCAAAACTTCCAATGAAATCTTATGTTCTAGCATTTTCCCATATTTGACCTTGCCGTAAAATGGTCAAGGTCAATACAAGGACATCATTCTGAAAAATCTTGAAAGTACTGGTGTACGCAATGCTACATACCAAGTTTCAAGGCCATGGGTCGATTGGTTCTGGAGAAGAAGATTTTTAAAGGTTTTTACCATATATTGGCATGGCGGCCATGTTGGTCATGTGACCTGGACCGTTTAAATAAATTTTCATTCCCTCATACCCCGGAGGCTCTATATGAAATTTGGTTTCAATTGGCCAAGTGGTTTTTGAGGCGATTGTTCGGAATTGTCAAAATATAAGAGTTCTGGGTCAAAGTCAAAGAATGACCTTGACCTCTTGTACTCACAAATCTTCATGTTTTCTTGAAAATGACTGTATATACCAATTTTTGGGCCTTAATCTTCAAAACTTCCCAAGAAATATTATGTTCTAATATTTTCCCAAATTTGACCTTTCCGAAAAAAAAGGTCAAGGACACCCAAGATCATACTTTGAACAATCTTGATAGTACAAGAGTACTCGATGCTACATACCAAGTTTCGAGGCCATCCGTCGATTGGTTCTGGAGAGGAAGATTTTTTTAGGTTTTTAACATATATGGGCGGGGTGGCCATGTAGGTCATGTGACCTGGACCGTATAAATAAATTTTGTTCTCTCAACCCCCTGAAAGTTCTACATAAAATTTAAGAACAATTGGCCCAGTGGCTTTTGAGGAGATTGTTTGAAATTGTCAAAATATGCGAGTTCTGGGTCAAAGGTCAAAGAATGACCTTGACCTCTTGTACTCATAAATCTTCATGTACTCATTAAGATGACTGATACCAATTTTTTGCCCAAAATCTTCAACAGTTTCCAAGATATCTTATGTTCTAGCATTTTGCCATATAAAAGCACAAGGAAGCAAACTTGACCTTACCGTAGAAAAGATCAAGGTCAACCCAACTTGTGCACCCAATGCTACATACTAAGTTTCAAGGCCATTGGCAAATTGGTTCTGGAGCAGAAGATTTTTTTTGGTTTTTACCATATGTTAGTCATGTGAGCTGGGCCGTATGAATAAATTTTTGTTCCCTGAACCCCTGGAGGCTCTATATGGAATCTGGTTTCAATTGACCCAGTGGCTTTTGAGGAGATTGTTTGAAGTTGTCAAAATATGAGAGGTGTGGGTCAAAGGTCAAAGAATGACCTTGACCTCTTGTACTCATAAATCTTCATGTACTAGTAAATCTTCATGTACAGGTAGATACCAATTTTTAGCCCAAAATCTTAAACAGCTTCCAAGATATCTTATGTTCTAGCATTTTCCCATATAAAAGCACCATAAGCAAATTTGACCTTGCCGTAACAAATGTCAAGGTCAACCCAAGGTCATAATTTGAAGAACCTTGGTAGTACTCGCATACCAGATGCTACATACTAAGTTTCAAGGCCATCGGCCTATTAGTTCTCAAGAAGAAGATTTTTAAAGCTTTTTACCATATATGGGCGTGGCGGCCGTGTTGGTCATGTGACCAGGACTGTTTGAACAACTTTTCGTTCCTAAGGTCCCAGGAAGTATATAGGAAATTTGGTTGCAATCGTTCCACAGGTTTCAGAGGAGAAGTTGTTTGAAAGTGTGGACGGACGACGTACGACTGACGACGGACGGACGCCAGAGCCTTACCATCCTATAAGCTCCCACAGAGCCGCTGGCTCAGGTGAGCTAAAAAGCAATTGCAAATTTTAGTACAAAGATGAGAAAATTCCACTTTTTTCCAAATTTTGACAGGAAGCTGTGATTTTCTTGGCCTTGACCTTCATATTTGAATTTTTCAATCTGATTTATCTTGTGCTTCATTTAATATATATTACTCTTTTCAAATATAGCAATGGTTTTATAATATCCAGTTAATCATTACAAACATTGGTATAAATAAATCATGGGAAAATTCCTCTTTTTCGATATTTTGAAATCGGAGCTATGATGTGCTTGACCTTGACCTTTATTTTTGAATTTGTTGATCTGTTTTATGTATTGCCACATTAAATACGTTGCTCTTTTCAGATAAAGCAATGGTTTTCTTCTATATGCAGTAGACCTTTATAAAAAAAAAATGGACAAAAAAGGAAATTCCCATTTTTTTTTCAACATTTTGAAATTGGAGTTTTGTGCTTGACCTTCACCTTCATATTTGCATTTATTGATCTTTTTTTTTTATATTTTTTTGCTTCATTAAATGATATATTGCACTTTTCAAATATAGCAAGTGCAATATATTTTCTGATCATTGTCAGTTAACCTATACAAAAAAAATAAAAATTTCCATTTTTTCAACATTTTGATAATGGAGCCTTTGTTGTGCTTGACCTTGACCTTTGTATTTGAATTTCTGGATCTGTTTTATTTATTGCTATATTAAATGATACATTGTTCTTTTAATATATATATCAATGGCTTTCGTATGATATCCAAGTTTACAACCTTTACAAAAAAAGGGACGAAAATGAGATAACCCAGAAACTTCCATGCTTGAAAATAGGTCCTTCGCTGATTTTGACCTTGACCTTTGTATTTGAATTTTTCAATATGTGTTATGCTTTGCTTCATTACATGATATATTTCTCTTTTCAAATATAGCAATGGTTTTCTTATCATATTCAGTTAATCTTTACAAACATTGGGACATAAAATGAGAAATTCCCAGTTTTCAACATTTTGAAATTGGAGTTTTGTTGTGCTTGACCTTGACCTTCGTATTTGATTTTGTTGATCTGTTTTTCATTTTGCTTTATTAAATGACATGTTGTTCTTTTTAAATATAGCAATGGTTTTCTTATGACATTCAGTTAACCATTACAAAAATTGGGACGTAAAATGAGAAATTCCCAGTTTTTCAACATTTTGAAATTTGAGTTCTGTTGTGCCTGACCTTGACCTTCATATTTGAATTTCTGGATCTGTTTTATGTTTTGCTTCATTGAATGATATATTGTTCTTTTAAAATACAGTAATGGCTTTCTTATGATATTCAGTTAACCTTTATAAAAATTGGGACATAAAATGAGAAATTACCAGTTTTTCAACATTTTGAAATGGGAGCTATGCTGTGTGTGACCTTGACCTTCATATTTGATATTATTGATCTGTTTTATGTTTTGCTTCATTAAATGACATGTTGCTCTTTTCAACTGTAGCAATGGTTTTCTTATCATATTCAGTTAACCTTTACAGAAATTGGGACAAAATTGAGAAAATCCAAGTTTTTTCATATTTAGAAATAGGAGCTTTGCATAATTTGACCTTGACCTTCAAATATTAATTTCTCCATCCAGTTTTTTTTATATTATATACGTTGGTATATTACTGGTTATAACTATACTAGTGGCTTTCCGAACATCTTCTGCGAAACTAACCAAAACTTGTTCCGAAGAACGTCAAAATCCCAATTTTTCCACATTTTGGAATTTGCCGATTTGTGGCCCCTTCGAGCCCCCAGTGTGGCCTAAGTGTGAGACATACTTGTTTTTTATTTCTTTCTGTATACAGAGCTAAGTTGGTATTATATGTTATAATATCTGTATTAGGGATTTAAGAATTACCTAAGGATGGATAGACCACACTAATATGCTATTTTTTCAGTTTTTTCCTCCTAATTTTTGGACTCACTTGTTTGACTCAAATTGTCTTGGTTACCATGGCAACAGGATGACTCACAGAAATTTCACTATTGTTTTTGTAGTTTGGGGGTCATTTCTGATTCATACACCAAGAATGAAAAAAATCTGAGACGTAGCGTGCCGGACCCCTATGGCAATTTTCTGATTTTTACAGAGAATTGATATTAATGCGCAAGAAGCAGACGACAAAATTTACGTCTGCAGAATTTCAAATAATGTTTCGTCCAAGTTATATCTTATTGAGAATTCAAAGACTAGAGGGCAAACAGTGTAATCCAGGTGAGGTGGCTCATTATGAGCCACCTCGTCGTGATCTACACTATTTGCAAATTTAACTATTTTCAATTTTGGCACTTTAAGGGTTAAAATGGTCAGCTATACCGACTGCCTTAGAAATTGCTGCAAAAAAAGTGCAAGTAGTTTCCAGTTTAAGGTTCAGAGGGTTTATCGAAGTATAAACACCCTTGTATGTACCTTCTTGACAAATTAAATTGCGCTAAATTACCAGGAAAGTTGAGTTGGAATCATTAGGTGTGTACTTGAACATATTGATCAACCCTCGTAGAATTAAATTTGTCGTAGAAATTGTACTACTAGCAAATGAAATTGTGTCGACTAGATTTAGGTAAACAGGTAAGCTAGAGGTCATCGGCTGGGGAGACAGTAATATCATTAGTAAAACTTTAGTTCCTCCCTGTAGTTAAACCCTAGTCGTCATTCCTCTGAGTTATATTTTCTAAATGAGCCACGACACAAGAAAACCAACAAAGTGCTTATGCGCCCAGCGCAGACTCAGATCAGCCTTGGCATCCGCCCAGTCTGATCAGACTCTTCGCTAAGCGCTTAAAGAGTAGCTAAGGGACTAAGCTACCTCCATGCGGACAGTGAAGACTCTGGTCAGACTGGGCGGATGCCCAGGCTGATCTGAGTCTGCGCTGGGCGCACAACCAGTTTGTTGGTTTTCTCGTGTCGCGGCTGAAATTTTGATTGATGAGCCCAATGTGCGGTGTCTGTGCTAATAGAAAATTTGTTAAGAAATTAGCCAAAATAACATCGTTTGAAGTATAATTCCAACTGCCTTTTCTGCCAGAATATCGTAGTTAAAGATATCTACTCAGTGGCTAACCAAACTTTTCAGCTGGGCACATTTATATGGACTTGGACCTTTACAGCATTTTGAAGTGGGTACTGGGCGAACAATATTGAAGGCAAAAAGAGAGGCACACGAATCCAAGACAAAATCACAAGTTCAGAGCAACATGAATGGAGCACATTTTGAATTGTTTCTACTATCAAGTTGAAGTTGGATTACACTGTAAAAAATGTGTTTAGAATCAATGCAAAAAATGCAGTCCGATTTTTTATGTGTTTAAATCGTAACATGTTCAAATTGCAACATGTATAGGTTTGTGTTTAGAAATTAAACATGTACAAAACTGGTTATATTTACCTTTTATTTTAAAAAATTCATCTGTCAACATTTTCGTCCCTTTCTTTCGTTCTTCAACGGGGAAAAGAGAGAATGGATTCATCCGAAACGCGTAACAGAATAAAACGTGTTTCGTAGACTTTGTCCGGGAAAATAATAGAAAAAGGCGTACATGTTTAGCTATATGACATATTCCTAAACATGTTTACATCTACACATGTAACCACTTGTGTTTTATAGCTAAGCGCGATTTTAGTGCTGACTACATGTGAGTGCAAAAACAGAAAACGAAACTACAGCTGACTCTCGCTTCTGAAACTGTGATATCTCAAAGTACCCTCTTATATCAAAGAATATAGTTTGGACACATTTCCCAGTTTTCTTTACATTTCATCTTCTGTTATTTTGACTAATGGTATCGCAAAAGTAAACGTTCTGGGACCAAAAATATTACTTTGAGGTATCAGTAGTTGGAACTGAACTTCGACTTCGAGACTGTAAAAGACAAATAATATTCATGGCATCTGTTCCGAGTTCCAGCTGAAATCCGAATGAACACTTGGACTGTCGCCGACAATAATTGAGCCGCGACACGAGAAAACCAACAATATGGTTGTGCGCCCCGCGCAGACTCAGATCAACCTGGGCATCCGCCCAGTCTGATCAGACTATTCGCTAAGCGCTTAGAGGGTAGCTAAGGGTCTAAGCTACCTTCATGCGGACAGCGAAGACTCTGATCAGACTGGGCGGATGCCCAGGCTGATCTGAGTCTGCGCTGGGCGCACAACCACATTGTTGGTTTTGTCGTGTCGCGGCTCATATATAGATACATGTAGTTGAATTCTTCGTACCGTCTTTTATTATACTTGATTAAACTTTACTTTATCTGTTTAACCTTTGTTCTTCAAACGCAACTTAAGATAAATCAATTACTTTCCTGTGTGTTTAATGATCGAACATAAGAAAACCTTATAAACAACACGTTCTAATGGGTTGATTGTTTACTAAACTGTGGTGCGACCACCCTCACTCCTCTGTGTTGTGGTTTGGACCGCTACTGTGCGCACTTAAATTCTTGGCACCTTTCGTTGTTGGTGTAAGACGTGGAGTTGATAAGTTGGCTCCAGTAGGACTCGCTTGTGGTAAACTTGGATTGCTGAGGGTGTCTTCTTATGTTGTCGGTTTGAGGCTTTATGCCACACTTTCGCCCGCTAAACGTTTATATATTGACGTTATACAAAACTTGGTCCAGTAGTGCTGGCCTCAGTGCTAACATGTTGCATATGTAGTTACTTTTAAAACACAAAATAAGCATAACTACTCTCTCTCCCTCTCTCTCTCTCTCTCTCTCTCTCTCTCTCTCTCTCTCTCTCTCTCTCTCTCTCTCTCCCTGAATTTACTGAATTATTGAAATTATCCTGTGTCATATCTTAAGCTTTTTCACGGAAAAGGATATACCGATGGCATGCACAGGGTATTCTCTTACCATGTGCATACCAACGGAATATACTTTTTCTGTTTCCTTGATATTTGTCTATTCTATAACACTGTACGTGTTCCTGTGTGGGACAAAGAGCTTGCTTTTGTTATCTAAATCTTCTTGATTCTTTTTATGACCATGTCATAGCACGGCATAGCAATTTCTGGCGTCTTCGTTAGTACAATTACCTCAAACACTGATATCTCAAAATGTCCTCTTCTATCAAAGAATATAGTTAGAATACATTTCTTATTTTTCTTTACATTTCAACTCCAGCTGTCTCAGAATACTGGTATCCCAAAGTAAATTTTCTGGCACCAAAGAATTTCTTTTAGATATTGGTAGTTTGAGTTGATGGTATTTCTTGTTGTTGCTAAACACGAGTTTTAGTCAAAAACTTAAGCGACTATGCTTTCCGTATTGTCAGTCGCATCAGCTCAAAAAAAGAGAAAGGAAAATAAAAACCGACGCCAGGGGAAAATTACAATATGCTTAGAAAGCATTCTGCCAGTGACCCTCATTTCTTTTGGACTTGTGGTCAACTTTTAACATTACCATATTCAAAATTGGTTTCCCTGATTCAATTATTGTAAGACTGTATATTTTATGTAAACATGGCCAAGGAGACCGGAGAGAGACAGGAAGCAGCCTGTTTACGGCACTGAAATGGCGGCTGCTCATTGTTACGACAACATTTTAAACAAATTTAGAGCGACAATTGATTATGTTTATATTTACATCTAATGCTTTTAAACGTAATTGTTCGTGTAAACAGTCTGTGCACATTAATCTGACAGTATCAATATTTGGTGTTAACTTTTCGCACTTTAATGTTTGATGTGTTACGTGACATGTTATAGCAAGGTGACAGATTTTGATTAATTAAATCGCGTTTTGAGGCAAAGTTGCAAACATTTCTTTAGTGCTCCCGACAACAACTCCCGCCCCTCGTGCACACAAAACAAAAAAAATGGAAGCCTTACATTTAGTGACTAGTCTACTTCTGTGAATATGCGCAGTATTATGCTGATCTCAGTTGGTCTCATGTGCCGTCCGGAAGCTCAGTGCTTGATAAGCTTGCGGTCCGGTCTAAAATCCAGCTGGATGCGGAATTCCGTTTAACTGTACACGTTTTTTTTTTTTTTTTTTTCTTTTCTTTTTTTTTGTACACATCCTTTCATTATTACCATTTTGTCTCTTTTGATGAAGGAACGTAGAACCACAAATCATCAAACCATGTATTTATAAGGTACAACCTTTTGCGTCGCGCATCAGAACGTTATCTTAACAACATTACGGACAGGAATGGTAAAAGTACTGGTCATTCCAATAATGACACATCGCTGCTTGTCAGACAATATCTATATCTCTGTCTTAGTCACACACTTACTAATGCCCACAGGAAGCTTATATAGATATATGAGCCGCGACACGAGAAAACCAACAATGTGGTTGTGCGCCCAGAGCAGACTCTGATCAGCCTGGGCTTTCGCTCAGTCCAATCAGACTCTTTGCTACGCGCTTAAAGGGTAGCCAAGGGACTAAGCTACCTTCATGCGGACAGCGAAGACTCTGATCAGACTGGGCGGATGCCCAGGCTTATCTGAGTCTGCGCTGGACGCACGACCACATTGTTGGTTTTCTCGTGTCGCGGCTCATATAGCCTCATTCATATGGCACCCTAGCAGACTCATTTGCATCAATTTCATCACGATTGTCAGACACTGCGGCCAGTTCCTCCCGCCGGTCAACAGTTCTTATATAGCGCAATAATCTAGAGGGATTTGGGAGAATTAATAGTTTGAGTTGGAAACATCGTCTTGTGTGTTCCCTACTACTTTTCTTTGCTGGAAATTAATCATGCGGCTAAATAGAGCGCAAAGCATCAAAGCAAAGCTATATTCTTAAATGACATTCACATAAATCATATTGAAACCAGAAATAAAGGTTTCTATCTGCTTCTGAGAGTTATTTGCCAAAGGTCGACATTTGAGAATGCGTCTGAGTAATACAGATGCTTCACTCCTCAGGTTAACATCCTTAGACGTTTGATTGTCAAAACTGAGATCAAAGGGCGGAAAGGTGACGTGTATTGTCGTCTGCGAAGAGTGGCCTGACAGAAGTACAATGATTCGGACGAGTAATCCGATTATAAGGAATGGTTGTCTGACAGGTTTGGAGTGAATGATACATTACCATCAGTACAGATGAAATTTTGCATGTGATAAATATCTATGTTCCAGTCATTATTTCATACCTGCTGCAGCCAGATATTGATTCGAAAAGACTAGCAGACTTAACGTTTGGTCTTTTTCAGTACTTAATATGTTTTGACCTCTCTTTATAACCGTCTCGCCGAGACGGTTCTAATGAGAGTCTCAACATATGTTTCCTTTGAAAGGGAAGGCGAATTACCTACGAATTACCATTGAATATCCATCTTATTAGGAGCTCTCTTGTTTTCTTCTTCTTCTCCTACTTCTTTTTTTCCTCTTTCCGTTTAGTTTTATATTTGTTTTCCCAAGATAATAAAATATTGCTTCGCATGACTGGTATAGTTATAACCGTTAAGAACTTTGCATGAAACTGAAAGAAAAAAAAACATGGGAGTTGTTTTATTTTTTTCTTTTGTAATGTTCTGTGTAAGGCTGTTTATGTTTCTGTTTTATCCGCTCGATATCACTTGTACGGCTTCTGTTCCTGTTAGTTCTGGAAAACGGAAAAGTGTGATTTTTTTTCAGGTACACCTAGGATGTGTTCTGTCAGCCCAGAGCTGAGTTTCAGGGATGTGAAAATGCCTACATGCACACACTTATGAACAGCAGGCACTATTCTTGTATTATTTCCTTATAAAAAGAGTGGTTTGTGCAAGACCCAGGTGTTCCGCGGAGTGCTCGAATGGTATCGCTCGGGTTTACCCAAATAATTGTACCGAACGTGTCCAGTGATGTTCAACGCACGCGCCACATCCTCTTTTGCGAAGAAAGAGGGTAAGACATTTGCGCGAGCCTCCAAGTTTTGTAATATGTATAACATAAAAGAACATATATGAGCCACGACACGAGAAAACCAACAAAGTGGTTGTGCGCAAAGCGCAGTCTCAGATCAGCCCGGGCATCCGCCAAATCTTATAAGACTCTTCGCTAAGCGCATAAAGGGTAGCTAAGAGTCTAAGCTACCTCCATGCGGACAGCGAAGACTGATCAGACTGGGCGGATGCCCAGACTGATCTGAGTTTGCGATGGGCGCACAACCACTTTGTTGGTTTCTCGCGTCGCGGCTCATATGAAGATTAACATTAAATAACAGCTTCGGTTTGAATGCCATATACTTCAAACGAGCAGCTATTAAGTGGTTCAGTATCATTCAAATGAGGCTTTTAACACCAATGAATTACTTTTGTATGTAACAACCACTGCATGACGTTTTACAGATGTCGTGTGGAATTTAAAGATTTTAATTTATGCGTAGCACGAGCCAAATCGGGAATAGGTAATTTGAGCTGATATAGACCAAATTTAGTATCTATTTATCCTAATTCTCCTCGCATCACGCTCATAAATATGCATACCTAGAGCGGACTCTCCTGCGTAGAAACACAAAAGATACATTCAGCGACGCACGTGGCTAGCCTCATTATGCAAATCCGGCACATTCGACTAGATTAGGTTTATTTAGTACGGATTATTGCTTTTGAAGATGTACTAGTTATACTTATATTCTTAAATGGCTTCAAATTATAAATGTAAAAAAATGGTTGTAATATCGATTTCGATCTTACAAGATCAATGAATATTTCTCCGGCCACTTGGATTTGAGTGTTGTTGGTTGTTGCGACAACAGTGTTGAGAGTACTTGCTCCTGGTCGGAGAAATGGCGAGACAGACATTTGCTGCTTCGTTACAGAAGCAATGCATCTGTCCACCCACTAACAGGCTTAGTCGAGTTTGCAAGACAGGCTGAGCCCCTGCCCTCTTTAGAGTATCGAATACAACAAAATGAAAATAACAAACAGTTGAACACTTTAATGATATAGGTAGTGTCTTTCTCCTTTTTCATGAATTTTCTGCCATTCACTTGATCGCCCATAGATATGAAAGCATTGCTTTTTGTGAGACGACGAACTCTAGTGCGGATAAAAAAATCTTAAGCCTCGAAAGAAAACCCGCACTGTTTGTTTCCCAGTCTCAGCCTTTTTCGCGCATTAGTACTTGTTTCCTAGCTGCTTACCGTAAAATGTAAGTATTGGGACAGATAGATATGACCAGACAGTGCAGATGTTCTAGCAGCAGTCTGATCTAGGGATCTCCTCCAAGAGCAGTCTGATCTGAAGCTATATACACTATTCGCCATTCCACCTGCATTTTTGGACGCATTACTGCAGTGTTAAACTGCAAGTTTCATCTTTAAGACAATTATTTTTATTACTTCAGGTATTTTAAGTAAGCGGTGTGGCACGATGCAGGGTGGTCCGAGAAATGGTAAAGAAAGAAATTCCAATTTTTGGTTTAAACATATTTTATTTCATAAAAAGAACATGACAACAAGCATATACATTTGTAGGGTTCCAATTCCATTTTTGACGGACTTTGTCAGATAGCATCAATATGCTAAACTACTTCAGTGATGATTTCGCGAGATAGTTTATTACATTAGACCTTCTTTTCAGTCATCTACCGGCTCTTCTGAATGCATCTTGTATATGGAGTATTGTATTCTGGTCGTTTGTTTCTTGGTCGTCAATCATAGGATATTGTAGATACATTTCAGGTCAAAATCATTCAAATATATATCATGTCCAGATAAGGTAAGTTTTGATTAATGCTATATTTCAATTGCCTTATTCATTCATAAAATCTCATACCATTTACTCTTATAGTTTTTAAAGCCATATTTAAATCATGCGGCTTTTCTTAAAAGGCTATTAATCTCGAGTTAAACACATTAAATTGCAGCTCGCCGTCGAAAAGTCGAAAGTCAATCGCGGAATGTTTTTGATGGCTACTTAATACATAAGCCATGACGCCTTGAATAAGCATTAATAATATAAACCTGCTCTAACAGTGAATGAATAAGGAGTTTTTGTCCATATTGATGTATCTGCTTGGTCATACTCATACATGCCGCAAGTGCAATTTATCACTTAATTTATTAATCCGTTTCAGTACAGTCCTGATATATGCTCGCCCAACTCGCCCCCGCATCCCCCCTTCCACCTTTCCCTCTCCCCACCACCACAAACTCTCCCAAACGCTATTGCAAACAACATTACATATATTTCATTCGTATTTAGAGATTTGGTTGCTTGTTTTCTTGCAAGTTCTATAATTTTTTACCCCCTTATTGAATTCTCTAAACAGGTTTAAGAAATTTCAAAGGGCCGAAATGATTATGCCCAGTGCATAAGTACCCTAACTAGAATGCAAACAGTATGCTCCTAAAAGAGCAGTCTGATCAGAGCAGTGTGATCGGCGTGCTATTCCAATTGCATCTTTTTTTTTTTTTCATTTTTAGGACGATTACAGTAACTGTTTTACGTGTCCCATTTTTTTTCTAAATTACTGAACATCATGTCACCTGCACTACCGATCCTGCAATACTGCGTAACTTTTCCGATAAAGACCAGTCTGTGTAAACATTCTGGATAAAATACTGGTAAAATAACAGGGTTGAAAGGTCATCAATTTCAGAATGTAAATATTACTTACATGTTTGAAATTAGTAGACCCCTATGAGTGTCGTTGACACAAGAATAAGAAATGCACCGCTGAGTACATTCTGTTGGGGAGGTTTATGGAGAATAGGGTAGCTTCGATGGCAGATAATCCCCACAGGGTAAATTTTCGCTTCCTGCAGAGACTGTACATCATATTTGGCTTCCGCCGAGACTGTCCACGAACTCTTGCTTACTGCAGAGACTTCTGTACATGATAAATGGCTTCCTGCAGAGACTGTCCGCGTGATTCTGCTTCCTGCCGAGGCTCTCGGCAGGAAGCAGAATCACGCGGACAGTCTCGGCAGGAAACCATTTTTTGAGGACAGTAGTCTTTGCAGTAAGCAAGAGTTCGTGGACAGTCTCGACGGAAGCCAAATATGATGTACAGTCTCTGCAGGAAGCGAAAATTAGCGGAATCGATTATACCCTGTGTAGTCGCTGCCACCTCTTCCACTAGCGCGTTGATCTGCATTATTTGCCTGTGATGCTTGGCATGGGTTAAGCGCCTGCAAAATGGATTAAATTCCCATTCCCCGACAGTATAAGTCTGTGGTTCTGAAGTGATGGCTTCGTGACACTGTTCAAGCACCTTGTAGTTATGTTGGGCAAACCCTATTTAGCGATGTGCTGACCTTTACTTTGCTTTCGTTTCGTGTTAGATTCTCTTGCCTGCATTAAACTGAGAGGTCGCTGATTAATCTGAAATGTCTCTCTTTACTGTGGGGTCTTTTTCGGCAGTAGGTATTAGCGATTAGTTATTCATTGATTGTTGACCTTTGAGATAACAAGGTTGGAGGTGATGACATCAGAACAGGTGTGAAAGATAAGTGAGACAATGACAAACTACTTATACAGGTATTACAAGAAATTGTCGCGATAAAAAGAGTCATGATGAAATTTTTTAGTGTGTCCAAAAGCTCAATAATATAGCGGCGATGAGGGCGATAATGAGAGACGATAATGACCACGATTAGAATAGCTTGCCAGCTTTGCATGAGGACAAAGCACAAGAACATAAACTGGAAAGTGGTTTCAGTTGTTATACAGTTCGAATGTGTGTCACTTGATGCCTTTAATGGAACCATAACTTTGAACCTTTCCCACAGGAGGTTGTCGATTTCAATGTCTGGACAATTTCCCCAATTCCTTAATCGAGTCCACTGTGCTCTAGGCTGGAAAAAATATATTGTTAGCTTGGCTATTAGTTATAACTATGTCGTTGAACGTCTGGGATGACGGCCGCCTTATCAAACCGGAATCCCTATACATGTGCATGCAAAGCATAACACACAACGACGTTATGTGGCTGTTATGGTTTCTTACCAGGCCCCGAGGTTATAAAACTCAAAATAAACCACACTGATTTGCTGCTTCCGAGCACATGCTCAGAAGCAGCCAATCAGTGTGCTTTATTTTGATGTGCTCGGAAGCAGTCAGTCAGTATGCTTTATTTTGAGTTTGAGATTATTCTTAGGTTTTATAACCTCGAACCCAGGGACTGTGGCCTTGATTAAAGAGCCGGATTAGGCAAAGCAAAAAAAAAAAACCCTGGAAGACAATGTTATAACAGAGGCAACGACCGTCAAATGACTACATAAAACTGTTCGTAGACATTTTGACACAAGTATACCCACATCTACCCTCTACGACCGATCAATGTCGACTGGTATTAAAATATTATTACAGCCACGGTACTCAGTGGGTAAAGGCGCTGGCTAAGCTAAAATGCTGTAAAAAAGGACGTAAAGTTGTAAGTTGTCCATCTGTCCTTCAAGTAATTAAGTCCACAGTTTTAATATTATTTTCCTGTAAGTACATTTAATTCCATGAGACTGTGGTGGAATGCTTAATTATCTTTCTAGAGTAATTATTTTAGTCACTTTAGCACAGATACAGTCAAATAGTGAATCAAACAGTATGAGGCATGGATAACATCGATATGACATCAGTATCTATTTACAAAGTGATAAGATCTTTCCATTATTAATCATTCTCTTTTTGTCTGAACTAATGTAGCTTCTGCTCAGAAACTAAAAACAAGAGCCGTACTTTTTCATTTCCAAATGCAGAAGGATAAAAACGAAAAACAAAAGTAATTTGCAAAATTTGGCGCCATAATTTTATTTTCATATACTTTTTTTACAAGAACCAGATAAAAATGTCATCAAAAACAACAAGATTTTAGCTTTTAACAGGCTAATCTGCAATGCAGTTATCAAAATATCTTAGTACATTGAATAGATATTTTATGTTGTAGCATTAAAATCATTGACTTTTGAATACCTAACCAAGGCCCATTGATATATATTTTTTTAAACTTGATAACTGCATTTATAGATCATTCTGTAGACTCCAAGAAATTATTTGTTTTATCTTTACTTTCTATTCTAACAGAGATGCGCCATGCTAGTGTGGTTAAAGGTCTTGGATTCGCTGAACGTCGTCGTGATTCGTATCATAACAGACAAACGATTAGAAAATTCTCTCTGTCAACACAGCAGCAAATGAGGATTTAGTAAAATCTATATACTGTACATAGACGTGCATACATTTTGCAATCTTATTATAACATGCTAACATACAGTATGAAAGGGATACAGAAGTAAGTCATTGACTTATTTAGAATCTGTCTCCCAAACCGTTAATTTGAGCGGCGTTGCATGAAAGGGAAGTTGAAGGTATGTGCATACAGCAAAAATAAATACCCAAAATACTCGTAAATGAGAATTTGATTTAAATCTTGGGAGGCGAAAGACTGAGGTCAGGCTTGCAAATGCTGTCCCCAAGATATGGAAAGTCTCATAACAACTTACTCCCCAATTGCCAAAACGCCACGGAAAAACCTGTACCTTTGTATTACAACCAATTTTTATAAGTCCTAGCTCAGTTTACAAAACATTATTTCTACGGTTACTGATATACACGGGCTCAGAGAGAGAGAGAGAGAGTTGATGAAATAAGCCCCAAGTACCCAAGAAACATATGCTGAGTGAATGAATGAAGTCGGGTTAACATCCCACTCACACGGGTCATGCGGAGATGGGACCTCGGTTCAAAGTCTCACCCGAAAGACAGGGGGGGGGGACGGAGAAGTTACACAGGGCTTATAACAAGCATTTGTAATCGTAAGTTTACGGGAGACGTTCACCTTTATTCGTTTACAGGCTACTGTTCCGCCTAGTGATTGTGCACCTAATAATTGGCTTTCTCATATTTCTGATGTATGTTAGCTGTAGCTTGTTCTGTAAGTATTGATGAGGATGTATTTCACAGGCGCGTGCATGTCGGTGCAGAATTTACCACGAAACTACTTGATCAGTATCGCAGTTACAAACCTGTTACTTACATTAATGTATCTATTACTGGAGCTATTAATACACGTGTTTTGTCTACAGCAGTCTTGGTATTTCACATACCTTTGGTTAAACTACACCTTACAAAAACTTTTCTCTCTATATCTTTTTCTGTATTTTTCAGTGCATCACGAGAACACTAGTATCATGAGATGAAGTGCTGAAACTCAGAGACTACTTAAACAGCTAAGTCAGCCAGTCCGTGACGCCCGAGACAGAAGCAAAGACCGAACCCACGGGGCCAACGTCGCCGGTATTGTATGGTCATAAATTAATTACCTAGAAAATCACGCCCGAGCCAGAAGCAAAGACCGAACCCTCGGGCCAACGTCGCCCATATTGTATGGTGAGAAGTTAATTACCCCCCGTCCCCCCCCCCCCCCCCCCAAAAAAAAAAAAAAAAAAAAAAGTCATGGTTGAAGTACGGCATCTTCTGCGATAACTGAAACAGCTTTGGGCGAAACCCCAAAGTAAAAATAACGTGATATCAATGCTTTGTGTCTGGTGAAAATTCTTAAAATGTGCAAAATGTAGTCTGTGGCTTGTTTTAGAATGGCTATGCTATAGGACACATAAATATTTTTAATTGCATTCAAGTATAAAAGAGTATTCACAGGTTTCATATATGAATAATGACAACAACAAATTTGCATGTTCATGAGAGGTTAATACAATAAGATAGGAAACTCAAACTAAACTTATGCGGAACCGGCTTACAGGTATCATTCGGCTCTGGTGGCAGCGGATGAGCACCCCTGATCATAGTAAAAACAAAGGCAATACAGTTAGAAATTGAATCAATTTCTTACTATATTCCCTTTGCTTTTACTATGATCAGGGCTGCTCATCCGCTGCCTCCTGAGCTAAAGCTGTCATAAAAGCAAAAGCAAACTGACTCTTGACGTGGAAATGAAGTGCTGTTTGTTCATCTGGCCCAAGCTCATCATGTTGCTGCGATATCCTGGAGACTATAGACTTTGCCAGTTTTATATTATGGCTCCTGCCTTTGAATGATGACAGCGCTAGCATTTTTATGACATAAGATAATATCGTATGGTTTGTGTCTTCCTGGACCTGAAGGCAAACGTCACAGTGGCAAATGCCGGGCTCATGGATAAATGGCAGACCGGTGTATATTTCACTGTTATATCTCTCTAGTCAACATGTATATAGTCTTCAATTTTTTGTTCTGCGAAGAGGCACTCTTTCACTGTCGACCCCTAATCTCCCCCACTTCCAATCCACCGTATATTTGTGGAACGTGAATGAGAGCAAAAAAGAAATGAATGAGAAGGAAGGATTGTGAGGGCATCAGAGAGCTACGGGGAGTATGGTGATAATAAGGTTTATTATTTTGGGTTTAGTATTAATTTTCAATTTGGCTACCTGTGCTTTCGACCGAGTCTGTACTATACAAAGTGGCTTTCGACCGAGAATACGATTATAAGCATTACCAATAACGGTAAATGGTACTATTGTTAGTGGTTGTCGACCGAACTGATACTGATGTCGATTGTCTCGGTGGAAAGCCACTTTTGCATGTATGGTAATTGACTTACTCGGTCGAAAGCACATGTAGCCAAATTGGTATTACCCCCGTGTGTAAGAGATACAATGTGAATCACGAGAGCAGGTTTATACACATAGAATGCCTTTTTCGCTCTGTAAGATTAATTTTTAAACTGTGGACGACTAAAATCAGATTTTGTTCTTTACATCAATGTTAGACGGAATTTAGACATTAGTAAATGACAATTAGACAGATGAAATAACCCTAAAATCGAAATATCTTTCTGAAGAAATGCCTAGAAAGACGAAATGTTTTTAGCCGACGTGGCATGGATCTGACGGTCGAATTAAACGGAATAGAGTTCAAATTCACTGAAAAGCAGACGGGTAATACTCGAGTGTCCACTTACACGGCTGGTATCAATTTCATCATGTCCATATTTGAGAATAGAAAGAATGTTGGAATAATAAATCATTACATATTTAACTGTGAACTTCCAACAATTATTGTCCAGCCTGTCCACTAGATTGATGAATAAATGAGGGATAATTACAACAGACACGAAACTGAACAAAATAAATCAATTCATGAAAATAAATCAGATCTGAAACTGAATGTTTGAATAAAGTTAGAAAATAGAGAAATTGTCATTGTACTGTTAAATATGGAAATGCTTTCTCAAGTTATACAAATATAATCGCGAGGGCTTACCTCGTCGCCCACTCTGGACACAGCATGTGAAAGGCGCTGTCATGGTTGCCTGCTAATGTTTCCTTATCAAAAATCAGATATCCATTGATTGCTGGGAAGCATCCAAAGAAATTTGATACAACCCCCTCCTTAACTCTTTAAGCACCAAAGAGCAGACGGCAAAATTTACGCCTGCAAATTTTCAAAAAGTATTTCATTTCAGCTAACTTATACTGAAAATTCAAAAACTAGAGCGCAAACAGTGTAGATCTAGATGAGGCGGCTCATAACGAGAATAAGAATTACCTCGATTAGAAAGGTTCAGTCACCGCGCACATAGCGTTCCGTCAGTGAAGAAAAAGTTCTCCGCACCTTCAGCGTCTGTGAGCTGTGGTTTGTGTCCACCATGGTCTGCACTTCAGATTCACAGGTATCATACCGTTTTCTAGGATCGGCGGATTTCATGCTAATCGTGGCTCGGCGCAGCCAATAATGGTGAAACTGTTGAGGGGCGCTGTTGACAAATGGTAAATTATAGATAATCAGGCTGTTTTTGAAAACAAAAAAAAAATAATGCAAACAGAACAGTTTTGAACCACTTTTGCACTCAAACATCGCTATCTTAGCAAAACGTTCTGTTCATTTGCAAAACGAAAAGTCATAAGAAAGAAGCGGATCAAAACGGCAAACAAATGCGTTCAGTCGACTCAAGCGTTGTTAATAATTTGTCAACATTATGTACTCTTTTGTTGTATAAAAGTTAAATAAGTGGTAGATATTTTGTCAAATTGTCAGATTGATCTGGCTGAGCATTCTATAGTAATCGCCACTGAAACAGGATGCCTATAACTACAAAATAACGTTGGTCTGTACCGCGGATGTGTGTTTTACAGACCGAGGTGCATGTATTGTTTATGCTAATCCTGACCGTGGCTAAAATGCTAATATTTACATTCGTGGTGTAGTTACTGAAAAGCCCTATAGTAAACCATTGGAACGTAATGTAGTTTACATTCCAATAATTACATTGAGACACGCGACGTCAATGACGTAAAAATAAACAATGGCTCTCTACCAGCTGATTGGACGTCAGCAACGTCATGACGTCATGCATGCCGTTCTGCTGTTAGCAGAAAAACCTGCGTGTACATGTTTTATTGCTTCAATTTTAGGGCTTATATAAGATTTTTCAAGAAAGAGTTGATTGAAACGAATGTAAATATAAGCAATGAACTTAATTTTTCTTATGTTTATCGAAGTGTAAACTACATTGGGTCACTAGCAAAGTTTACATGAACCCCTTCGGGGTTCATTCACTTTGCACGTGACCCAATGTAGTTTACACTTCGATAAACCTCAGAAAAATGAAATTCATTCCTTAAATATTTACATTCTTGGTGTATTTACTGAAAAGCCCTATAGTAAACCATTGGAACGTAATGTAGTTTACATTCCAATAATTACATTGAGACACGCGACGTCAATGACGTCAAAATAAACAATAGCTCTCTACAACCTGATTGGACGTCAGCAACGTAATGACGTCATGCATGCCGTTCTGCTGTTAGCAGAAAAAACTGCGTGTACATGTTTTAATGCTTCAATTTTAGCGCTTGTAGAAGATTTTTCGTGAAAGATTTGATTGAATGGAATGTAAAATATAAGCAATGAAATTAATTTTTCTGATGTTTATCGAAGTGTAAACTACATTGGGTCACTAGCAAAGTTTACATGAACCCCTTCGGGGTTCATTCACTTTGCACGTGACCCAATGTAGTTTACACTTCGATAAACCTCAGAAAAATGAAATTCATTCCTTAAATAATGACTTCGGTTAATCGCATGGTCAATGCTAATACTTTTCCTCGGAGCGGCTGTTTGGAGTTGACGTCATTCAAAGAAATCAGATTTTAGTTTACAAGGTTGCATTGAAAACGGTCAACGTTTTCTATACACAATGAATGCAATTATGGCATATACACAATAAATGCAATTATCTTCTATACACAATAAATGCAATCATCAACGTAACTTCCACAGAGAGGAGCGGCTGTAGTGTAGTAGATAACACTCCGGACTACCAATCCAGGAGTCGCAAGATCGACCCCCACTTCATATCCTAGAAAACTCGACTCATAAAAGAAAGTTGCAAAGAGGGATGAGAGCTGTTTGTCGCTGTCACTGCACTGATTTCTCATTAGCCTTATTATGTGAACACTGAATACTTATCAAATGGGTGAGTGAGTGACTGATGATCAGTGAACTTCGGTATAGCGGCCCACCGACATATATAGGAATTCACCCCAGCAGTGCTGACTAAGAAAGTATCATCAAAGTTTGGTGCCAAGTCCATCTTAACTGCAACAGAGCATGATTTTACAAAGTTCATATTAATTGTTTCAACAGGTGTAAGATATTCTATAACACTTTTAAATATAGTTTAACAGAATTCTCTAACGAGCTGAAAATTAACACTATCCTGTAATCTTGACTCTAAGTAGTAAAAGTTCAATGATGAATAAAATTTGAAAGAGAAACGCAGAAGCTCCAAAGATACAAATAGTTTAGGTAGAAATTATATTTTATAGAAGAGGCAAACAAAAGAAGGGGAATGGAAGTATTCTTCAAAAATATTTTCAAAATGTAGAAGTAAATGAAAGTTTTAGGGCTGGGGAGAACCGTGAATTTAGCGAGCCAGGACTTGCTAAAGCAGAGGATATGTCTGTATATTAGTGACATGAGCACATACTGTTTAACTTTCAAACTGACTGACATATACTCGAGAACTTTAAAAACGCCTCATCTGAAATAAATTTAAATGCTGCATTTGTTTTATTGTCATCTAAAATAAAACTAATGATAAATAAAACTGCATACATATATCAAATGCATGAGATATTCACTACTGCAATTTTAGAATTTAAAATGTGTAAATACACGCGACAAAAATAAAAGGGTGTTTTAAAACGTGGGATTTTCACCAAACGGTTATAATGCACCGTCCGAATGCTTATCGGAGTATAGCGTGGTTCCCGTCTTCCGCTATATTTCAACAATTGCTGAATTGAAGCGAGGTAAACAAACGCTCTTGGAATGCAAAAATGGCATTTTAAACATGGCACTAAACTTCGAAACCGAAAACAATAAATTCTCTCAAACAGTATTTTACGGCTCATAGAGGTTTACACTAGAACTGTGTATAGTTAAAATGTAAATTTTAGAGTCCGCTAAGAATGGAATCATTGACGTTGACGTCATTTACTGCGCTGATAAACAGACGATTGGTGCTGATATCAAAGTATCCATTGATGTTGACGGATGCTTTTAAAGTAAATCTGTAAGATGCTTGTATCGGATACTGTTCATGTAAAGAGTAAAACGTCAAATTACGTTATTTTCCATAAAATCACTTCCTTGAGATTCCGATTTGTGTGTTCCACCTTTCGATTTCAGCTCTCTGACAGCACATCAAGTCATGACGACTTTAATTTTGTGTTTTTGCTGTAGAATTTCTTTCTCGACAATCATGGGATCGACTTCAAGGGCTGTAACTTAAAGACGTTTTAAGTATAATAAAGGGGAAGTGACGCTGACCGGTTTAGTGCAAAGGTCGTCACGCATGACATACATCCCTGCAATTCCTTTAATTTAATTAGTTTTACAATTTCTAATAAAACATAGTCATATTTAATAGCTTGAAATGTTGAATTACTAAAATACATCTCATTTTGGGGTGAGGCGTTTTTAAAGTCCTCGAGTATAGAATTCTAAATGAAAATAAGCCCTGTCCCTGGTAGAAATTCCGATCCCTCAGGTGAGATTTTTAATTATCCTACACAGTGGACACTCATGATGGGTTCTTATAGCCTTCGATCAGCCTAGTCGTCCTCGATTGTCAGTCCACTGATTGCTCAAGATTTACAGAGTGTTTTACACGAGAACAGCGACCTCTGAACACACTGCATATATGTACATGTAGATCTGCTGACTGGTTGAATAATTCCTGTTTGTAAATGTCAGATTATTCCTCACGTTGCGCAGCTCGTCTTTGCTGACCTGATACTTCTAGCTATGCCACTGTTAATGCTATGTATGTTACGCTATTAAACTTTCTTTGATCAAATGTTTTGGGTTTGTCAAGAAAATGTTTGACGAAACATTCAAGATACACTGTGTTGCTGCTGCTTTGACCATTTTTCTTTATTTGTTGTTGTTCAAATAAATGTGAACTTAAAGCAGAATGTTTGGGTGAATATATCAGCAAAAAAGAGTCTCTACTACATAACAACTGATATTAATTGCCCTAACTGAGAGAAATTCCCTATTTACCATTGGAATAGAAGGTGCAAGTCATAAATTGTTTTCATATTAACAACTTCCCAAGAAATATTTGAGGAAAATTTGGACCTGCAATGTTTACAGACTCATTTAAAGTGCATTTATGAATATTTGATTGGGGTGTTACACCATCAAATAATTTGAATGGACATGAATTAACCAGTATTTAGTCATACAAACATAGTCTTTGGAGCTGTATACTCTACGAGGGGCTTATTGTATCCGTAGCATTTCTTTTCACTGGCCTGAAGTGGAAGGTCAAGGTCAACAAACCAGTTCACATGCTCTCGACCCCACAGGGATCAAATGTTGATACTAAGTGCTATTAAGATGCAATTTGGGTTAATGGAAATTTAATTTACAGATATAAAATACTCCTTCAATTATTTCATTTCGTAAAAGGATTCCCATTTGCGCAGATATATGCAATTTTATATGATAAATTTAAGGCAGTATTTGATAATAGGTATTTTATATTAAAGAAATTGGCGTTATAGTAGACTGAGGGTAATATTACGATAATGTACAATTAAAATTTTCTGAGTGACGTATATATTTGAAGTTGCTGATTCATTTTAGCATCTATAAAATTGCATATCTATTTCAATTGGAAAAGCAATATAAAAATATCGATTAGCTGAAAAATAAACTGTTTCTTTTTCGTCGTCTTTACTGGATTTCTTTTTCTTGTCTCTCGGGATTTTTTTTTTTTTTTTTTGTTTTTTATATTTATTTTCTAAAATGTCTTCATTGTCAAGGATACCAAACATTTTCTTTTAGATCGTGGCAACTATATGAGGAGAAATTTGTTTTAAATAGTATTTCAAAGTTATGAAAAGAGCATGTGAACATTCGTCACACTCAAATAAGAGGAATAGTACGAAAGCACATGTAGGGTAACTCGCCCTTAAGTCGAACTTGCCCTTAAGTCGAACAATTTAAACTGATAACATTAACATTTCAACTTGGTGGGTCATTACCTGTCAAGACGCCAGACGTTACCTTAATCTATGAACAATATGCATAAAAGACTCCCAAATATAAAGCTCACATTATTATACGACTAGCAGTCGTCGCAACTCATCCCTCTCGAGCTGTTTCTAAATTTCATAATTTTGATTTTTATAAATTTTGTAAAATACTTAATATCATGTAGCGAAAAGGGTCTTAGTTTACGAAATTTAACATTTTGTTAAACTAATCCATGACTTCTCTATGATCGAAAAGATAACTATTTATTGGTCAAAATAAGTAAAATTAAAAAAAAAATTTCACGATTAACATAAAGCTATGCTTCGTCATTGAGTCGAACACCGATTCGCCCTAAAGTCGAACACGGGCATGTAGTTTCAGAGATGGTTTACTCGCTGGATCACTAGCAAATTCATTCAGTCACGGTCTAATTGCACAAACACATCTTCCTCTTTTCTTTTATGCACGCATTAAGGGTGTACGCTTATCATAAACGAAATAGCACACATGGTAACTGAGCCCCTTAAACGAATGTTTTTCTAGATGCACCAGGAGTCACAGGGTGGATTTATCTGCATTTACGTACATTGTTGTGTGTCTTATTATCTCATAAAGAGTGCTTTAAAATGACATCAAATAAAAATGATTTAAAACTATGTAATTTAAAAAATGCGGATTTTTTGGATATCATAGACCCTACATGAGGTTGTCCTATAATGGCTGGATCAGTATATCTGTTCGATTCAGGGGCAAGTCTGTTCGACTTAAGGACTAATTTGGGTAGGTGGATAAAACCCCTTATTATTCCCTTATTTCACGAAGTTTGGCTAAACGGTTGCAGCATTTTGGTGCTTGGAAAGCTGCGCTAGCTGTTGCATGACCCAAACACGATGTGTGTCAATAGCCAGGGTCTGTAAGCGCAAGGCAATGCAAAAGGTGTTCGACTCAAGGGCGAACTACCCTATACGAGTAAAACTTACAAACATCGTCTCATTAATTAATTCCTCCAAATCTAAATTGTCTTCATCATGGCAGACTCTAATAATAAAATATTCTCAGCAACGCATGACTTCATCAATGCGATTTTAGTAAAATATCTGAAATACCATTTCTAGTGTATTGGCAGATGCTTTAATTCAGATTACATGATAAAGGCTGACGAAAAAATAGTAGTATTCGACGCAACGGCTGTAACCTATGCCCAGAATCGTTTCAAGTAATGCCTTTATATTTCATATAAAAGCTAAAGAGAAACACTGAACTCCGTTCCTCGTGGAGCCCTGCTTGGACCCACTGTAAAATTTTGGTTATATTTGGTAACTTCTTTCTTAATTCATCTATCTTATCCAATTAAACTTCTCAACTTTCTTCTGTGTCTCATTTGTATAACCTGAATTGATGCCAATGATGTCTATTGTCGAATATTCATTTTGCTTGTTATGCGAAAGAGATAAATTTAAGACAAGTTCTAAGCCTATGCCTAAATCTCTAGACACCTCGAGGGAACGAATCCATAACTCGTGCCCTCTGGCATTGAACCTATCCGTGTCTTCTCTGATTCAGAGTCTTGATCATAAATTTCATAACTGTAAAGTGTTGTTTACTTATGAAAAAAATCTTGGAATAAAACCAATACTATATTGACTTTTCCATCATTAAATTTACTTTAGAGTAGGATAGTCGTACTTATATCACGAATTTACAATGTATCTATACTCTTTGAAGTATTTTTCAACCGTATCTGTTGAGTATTTGTGTCCACAATAAAAGAATTTGCCAAAAATTAATACAGTTATTGTCGAATCAAAAATTTTATCTGAAATAAATCTAATCTTGGCAAATATCCTGGTTCTTTTGTTGCGTCCTAAAAGTATTGCGTATTCAAGTCGCAGCGTGGTACCAGAATTCTATTGTTTTTCGGCTGCTTTGAGTTTATAGACCTTTATGGTGCAAAAAACGTTTAATGCTGGAGACCAGAATGTAAGTAATGGCTGAAAATATCGTTGACTTTAAATTCTGTGCTTTTTTAGGTTTCGTTTTTGGTCACTTTGAGAACAGCAGAGGAAGAAAATCATTTTGTAAGGATTAAGTAATGAACATAAATTCGATATTGTGTATAAGCAGGGAAGAAGTGTTAAACAAAAATAAACAAATGTCACATGAGTTCAGTCGGAGAGTTTCGTCTGGTCAGCACTATTACAAAAATGACGGACGGCGAAGCGATGTTGTTAAGATTTATTCACCCTTAAATTTAGAAAGACATGGTAGCCGGTATCCTAGTGAACATAACAGGAAAGGAGTTGTAAGTTTCAGGCACGCTGATAGTCGACAGAAAATAAACACCACAGTGACTCCTTGTGATGATATACGACATAGGTCACGTGCTAGCGCTAGGCTTGGTCCCAGGCGAGAAATGGTTCAATCTGCACGTGAAAGACTTTTGTCAAATGTAACAGATGTTAACTTTCTTTTGTGTCGCAGTTTCACAAATGTTCATAAATTTGAATATGGAAGTAAAACAATTACTGATAAAAATCATTTTGAAATCAGAAAAGGCCGGTTACCAGCGCCAAGTTCAAGTGCGAGTTCCAGTCGACCAGTACGAATTATGTCTTGCCACACCAACAGAATATCTCAACAGGAAGTACCGAAAATCAAGTACATGACCGAGATTGTACAGCCGTGTTCTGTTATTGTGACACCGAGCAAACAAGAAGCGCCCCCTCGTGACGATGTGCAAGAGAGGACAAACAATAAAGCATGTATATTAAGAACCAAATCGGCACCACCTAGTAATGGCTCCAAATCGGGAAAGCGAGTGTCATTTGCTCCAGACAGTATTTGTGGAGAAAGCACTGCGTGACACTGGTTCCAGATTTTCGGAGAACTGGAAATCCGGGTCTTTTATCCAGTAGCTGATTTTAAAAAAAATGGCAGAAGTTTGAAATGGATGTTAGTGTCTCGTAAACCAGATTTTATGTCAGTATGTCACTTGAATGTTGTCATACAAATTGTTATTGCACATTATCGTGAGACGCAACTACGGCACGGAATATATGCAATAATTTCATTCAGATCACGGACTCGTTTGTTTCCACCACCTTCATGGCTGAATCGAGAGCGTGATGGTATTTGTGTGATCCCAGCAGGCACACAACGTCAAAATGACGTCGCCCTGACGTTGATGCGACGTCATTACGTCGCATCAACGTCAGAACGACGTCATTTCAACGTCATATCCCTGCTGGGATAGTGACAACAAAGTATTAGCTTGAACCGGCTTATCCCTCACATTGTGTTATATCCATTGACTGTATCGAAACGTTTTGTAAAAACCAGTGCTTGTTGTAAACCACACATTTGCTTGTCGCTTGCTGTACCTTACATCTCTTGCTACATATCTCTTCAACATTCTTCACATTTCTATTGCTGACTTCAAACTTCTTACTTCGAATTCTCACTTCTGACTTCTAGCTTGTGTTCAGGCACTTCATTCGTCAAACTCTCATTTTTTCTTTATCGTAAAAGATCTTAAAATTGGGGACTCGTTTTACAATGCAGTAATGTGTTCAAAAGATGCAGATGGAATGACAAACATTGTAATTCCTGATCAGACTACTCTGATCTGGATCTCCTTTGTTTGCTCAGACATTTAGAATGTTTTTGGTAATATTTTATCTAGTAGTTTATAAAGCCTTAAACTGTGAACAGTGAAGTCATAAGTGACTATTGAGAAGGCAACAGAGAGCGTGTGACTTTAGAATTCAGGCTGAGAAACCAGAAGTGAGAAATTACAGTCTGACGTTTAAAAAAAGTTCATAATTATGCCACGACACTCTTGGCAGTTTTTTGCTTAACAAAAGGGGCCTACAATCAACGTTTTGTTCGAATTTTATAAACTTTATCAGATGTTTCATAAGTATTTATTTATTTATTTATTTATTTATTTATCCAAATTGTTCCGATTTATTTTTCAAAGAGAACCATACAAAGAGCTGCGAAATGTCCTTTTTCTACAATAATGGCTAAAAGACGTAAAAATTGTCAGCCATCTGTGTGACCAAGATAGATATTATCAAATATATATCACTCATAACACTTAATGAAAAAACAGTGACAGTTAATTAATCAGAATAATACATTGTCTTAAAGTTTTCCGGTTTTATTTACTACATATAAATGCCATCGTTTTCCTGAATATTGGGACAGATTCAGTATTTAAGCAAACAGTGGACACCCGGATTATACTGGGCCTTTCGGCCCATTCTGAAAAGGGTCAGCACTATTTACCGCTGTGGCTTAAGTGTTTAGAAAATTCAGTTCCTTCTTATGTTCCCTACAGTAGAAAGATGACGGTAAATGAGAAAGTGGTCATGTGAGTCAAACAAAAAAATGGAACGAAATAATGAAATCTTTGTAGATTTTTTTTTATTTATTTACCAAGTTATCAACTTGTAATAATGTTATTGTTATTAGTCTTTATTATTATTATTTATTTATTTATTTATTTATTTATTTATTTATTTATTTAATTTATTTATATTACTATTATAAGTATGTCCTTATCATTATCATTCATTTTATTCATTCCTTTTTTTTTCATATTTCCTACCTTTGTAAACTTTCGATAAAAGTAAAACGTCCACCAGTATCTTGTTGGTTTTTTTTTTTTTTTTTTTTTTTTCTTGTTTTTTGTGGTTTCATGTTAATAATAAACAAATGTGTTTTCAGAAAACGACACTTTATTTAAAGACAAATGTCATGCAGATAAAAAGACAGTTGTTATACTAACATTTTGTT
The DNA here is from genome assembly GCA_963989385.1 of Ctena decussata. NCBI lineage: Eukaryota > Metazoa > Mollusca > Bivalvia > Lucinida > Lucinidae > Ctena > Ctena decussata. The sequence goes on from OZ022506.1 coordinate 85,194,495, forward strand.
TTTTCTTCTTTTTTCATTTAACTCGTTTAACTTTTGTTTAAGTGTGCACCACCTGCATGCTTAGCTTCTTATTAATGTCGTCAAATATTACTGGACAGAAACCATATTTTAACCATTACAGGACCGGAAACCCATTTAGTGGACATATGCCAAAAAGAGCGGACCCACTTTAGACGCGACAGAACACGGCGTCCGATCAGGGCCTGAGCTGTTTGCTTACAGTAATTACAATACAAATTCAATTGAAGTGAAGGCATTCACCAGAAACCCCTTAAACTAGAAATGGACTCATCCAAGTGAGTCCGCTAGTCAAAAAAGGGCGAGGAACACTCATATGCGCAAAATACGTTATCACTGCCCATTATGCATGCTTCGTACAATAATGTGGTTTAACTTTGCCTGCTTGCCATAAAATTTTAAATATCGGGACAGATAGGTCTGTGCAAACTAATGTATACCCAAATCAGACTGTTGTCAAGTCTGACCAGTGTCTATACAGTGTGTTCATTTGCATCATTATGGCTCATTACTGCATTTAAGAAATCGTTTGTTTTAGGACAGGTACGGTAATAATTGAGCCGCGACACGAGAAAACCAACAATGTGGTTGTGCGCCCAGTGCAGACTCAGATCAGCCTGGGCATTCACCCAGTCTGATCAGTCTCTTCGTTAAGAGCTCAAATGGTAGCTAAGGGTCTAAGCTACCTTCATGCGAACAGCGAAGACTCTGATCAGACTGGGCGGATGCCCAGGCTGATCTGAGTCTGCGCTGGGCGCACAACCACATTGTTGGTTTTGTCGTGTCGCGGCTCAATTACAGATGTCCCAACCTTTAGAATTGTATGGTAATTTTACCTCTCTCTCTCTCTCTCTCTCTCTCTCTCTCTCTCTCTCTCTTTCCGTGAGGGGGGGGGGGGGGGCTAAAATTTGCACTTTAATGCACTTTACTGATTGGCATGTTGACCGAATCACATTATTTATCTACAGGGTATTCAAATCTTGTCAGGAGAAAAAAAAATGAGACATGCGTAACAAAAGAAAAATGCATATATCCAAATTTGAATAAATTTGACATTTTAGTGTACTCATCTTATAGTGAAAGAAATAAGATCTTTCTTTGATCAATAATAAATTATCATTACAAGAGATGGGTTCAAATTTACTGAAAAATAAACTGGGTTGGGAGAAAAAATGCTTTGGAGCAAAACTGCTTTAGAGCAAAACTGAACTGGCAATCTCAGTCAGCGCAATGTAGTTACTAGTCAGGGCATTAACACTGCAGTGGGACCTTTTTGATCCTTTTAGGCCTAGTCACGGGTGGTAAACCTAGGAACTACCACGAAATTGTGTTAACGTAATTTTGTTCCCAAGCCACATACGGGACATAACGGGGTAGTTTCCAGGCCGAAAAATTGATAAACAAAGGTTGGTGTCATTTTGGTTTTTGTTTTATTTTACTACTAAGAACGAACAATGGTGAAATCGGACAATATGGTTCCTAGTTCCTAGGTTTACCACCCTTGCTAGTGTCCCATAAAAAGGAACATTGGTTAACAGTGTAGTCCAAGGTCCCGAACCCGGCGTAATATCAAATTGTACACTGATTGCATAAAATTTACGGAAATTTTTGTAAAAAAAAATATGTAAAACAGAATCTCTAAAATGACGAAAGGACTTATCCAATTTTCAAGGGTTGATGTGACACTGGACATAAATGGGTCAATAGACTGACCTAGAGAGCCGCCGTGGTCGAGTGGTTAGAGACGCTCGGTTATGGTGCAGAAAGTCGCCGGAAGGTCATGAGATCGCGCCCAGGAACTCTCTCTGTCGACCCAGCAGTTAGTTGGTACCTGCTTCGAATCAGAATAAGGCAGCGAAAGGGGAGGTATGGGCTTCGCCTTTCATATGCTGTGCCCAAGACACAGTGGGCCTCTAACCCCCACTGCCCCTACGGCTACTATAGGCTATGGGAAACCTTTACCTTTTTCAGACTGACCTTACAGTCGAGGCTGGTTGGAATTGTCGACATAATTGGTAATCGCACGCAATTCCAATACCACTAGGCAGAGGCTTATGAATTGAGTAGTTATCAGCCGCTTCATTAGGTATTCAGAATTTTTAGGTTAGATAAATTTCCCAAAGTAGCAGTGTTATTTAACCCCTATGTATGCTAGATTATTATTACAAAAATGATTTTTGAAAAAGATTATCTGGTGGAGTTTTCACAAAACTCCAGAAAGTAGCCAAACCGAAATTTCGGTTTGGCCACTTCCAGGAATTTTGTGATAACTATCAGTTGTTCTACTTCAAAGCACACATTGAACATGCTTTAAATATATTTGAGTCGAATATGTTTCTGTTTGCAGAAACTTGAAATTTTCATTTGCAGGTTGGAATGGAATTGCGCTTGCACCAGTGGTGCACAAGGCATGCTTTCTCGTGTCGCGGCGCGATTTTCAGGTTGCATTATTTCATAGTGTTTGTGGAATTTCTTGTCATCGTGTTGACAAATAGGAAATTTTAAACTGAAATCAACACTATTAAACTAATAGAATAGTCGTGGAGGTTTTCAATATCAAGATAGATCGATAGTCATTGTCTGACTACGCCAGGTATCACCATACAATACCCTGGTGTAATGTTAATTCTGCTCTATTTTATTTTTGGGCGTATGAACTTTTATATTATGGAAGCCTGCCAGGCCGGGCTAAGAGCTAGTTTATAGTAGTAGTTACCCTATACGTGTATGTCCAGTTACTATTACAAAATCTCTCGTTCACGCATCTTAATTTCTGCGTTGATTAATTTTGTTGGTTTATGTAGGTTTCTGTCGCCTGCAAAAATAAAGTTTTAGTCATTTTGTCAAAAATGTATCTAAAAATGCACCACCGTTTCCTTTTTCCTGACAAATTATGTCTCTTGCTAGGTCATGTTCCATTGTTCCCGTACATAGAGGAAGTGTTTTCCTCAAAACGTGCGACGTAGCCAGTACTAGCCCCCCTGTACGTTCCAAAAATAAGTTGTCAGGGGCGAGCGACATAGTATATGCATTAGTGATTAAAAATAGGGGTAATATCGAATATTTCGTGGTTCGAAAGAGTCAAGTTGCCTTCATGAATCATTATAAGGAATATTTAGGTGGTCTTGGAATATTAAAGTTGCCTCAGAATTCTTCCTTGCCACCTGACTCAATACAAGTCGAAAATATATGTACATTAAACGCCAAATCACATGTAATTATAATAGAATCATTTTAAGGGGAAGCGACTTTGCCATTTTCATTTTTGCCCCTATCCCTCTTCCTACCCCTCTTCCTATCCCTGGTCCCTGCACTCCATCCTGCGGAATATTTGTTTTCCACTGATCCTGGTTTAAATTGATACAATGTCTGTTTTTGTAGAAAATTCCGAATAAAATATGTTTAAACTGTCACGTGCTGTGTACTTCCTACTTTCGTTTTTCATATTCTGAGAATTGGTGAATTTCGCATTTTTTTCTTTACCAATTGAGCTTTCTAATCAGTGACAATAGGAAACTAAAGAAGGGTGTTGGACATTGAAATAATAGAAATATGCTACTATATTCCCGCCCCAGGACTAGGAGGGTCATCCAAGAAATCTTACAAACGCCGTCAAAACTCCTTTAATCATAGAGCTAGGGTAATCAAAATATACCATAAGCATATCACGCATGATATACATATATGAGCCGCGACACGAGAAAACCAACAATGTGGTTGTGCGCCCAGCGCAGACTCAGATCAGCCTGGGCATCCGCTTAGTCCGCTAAGACTGTTCGCTAAGCGCTTAAAGGGTAGCTAAGGATCTAAGCTACCTCTATGCGGACAGCGAAGACTCTGATCAGACTGGGCGGATGCCCAGGCTGATCTGAGTCTGCGCTGGACGCACAACCACATTGTTGGTTTTTGTCGTGTCGCGGCTCATATGTGCTAAAATCATGCATGTGGCAAACCTATCTCAGAAACTGGAGGGCCTTGAATTCAAAGGTGTAGGCGATACCGGCGGTAAAGTAGCACGAACACATCTTTTACAAGAGGTAAGGGGAAGAAAATCCTTGTATATCTGTTTAAACTCCTTCAAATTATAAGAATTCGTGTTCTCAAATGACTGTCGTATTTAAGAACACAAACAAGTGACAGTTATCATGTCACATTACCAAACGCACGCGGTCGCAAGGCAACCAAAGAAGGATGTTAACAACTTTCTAGCTTTGGACGTATGCTTTTGGTTTTTGAAGGCTGCAAATGATAATTAATAACGAGGCTCGCCATTTATACTTTCTTGAATATCTACATTTCAGCATCTCGCGAGTATTGCTTGGTAAAAAATACAATACTTTATCTGAAATACTCATTTTATATGACACTGTAGTTCCTCGAGAAACATGGTGATTGTACTTGGAACATTAATATCATAACTGACGATAAAATCTTAACTTTGGTACTGTATACTTACTTCAGTATTATTTTTCGTGTCTCCCAGCAAAATTCAGATACATGTATGTCCAAGTGTTTTGGACTAAGCTGTGGGGTCCTAGACGCCGACGCCGCATCCCTAAAGCTAGTATATTTCCGTTGTCTAGCAACAGCATTTGCCAAATCATAATGCTCCTGGAAATTGTTGACAAGAAAGACGGGAAGATATAACGGAGATATGTGCACTGTGTGGTGCGCTATTAATTTTAATACCTGCAACTCAATCATTTGCAGGGGACTTATCGTATGACCCTCGTATATATATACCATTAAAACATGGAAGAGTAAAAATGATATAGAATCAAAATGTAAAGCAGACAGACTAGTCTCTATACACACTTTCGAACCAATAGACCTATGTAAGTGTGGGCATCAGGTAAATTTTCCAGCTTCACTTGGGCCTCTAGCTTACATGCATGAATGTGGTTTCTTACATCCGTGATTTCTTCCGTCTGTCTGATCCGCGACACGATAAAAGCATCAAAGTGGCATGTGCGCCCATCAAAGACTCAGATCAGCCTGGGCATCCGCCCAATCTGATCAGACTTTTCGCTGTGGGATTCAAAGGTAGCGAAGGGTCTTAGCTAGCTCGATGCGGACAGCACAGACTCTGATCAAACTGAGCGAATGCTCAGGCTGATCTGAGTCTTTGCTGGGCGCACATGCCACTTTGTTGGTTTTGTCGTGTCGCGGCTTAAACACTGCTTACACTTAAGGTTAACTTGCTTCTGACGCAGGGTAGGGACTCATACCGGAACTGAAATGAAATGAAAAAAAAAAACTAGATAACCCCTTATCAACAGCAATAAATACAATATTGTGATGAAGTGCAATTTTCCCGTTTTTGGACAAGGAGAGCTATCAATAATATAAACAATGAACAATAAAAGAAAGAAAACGTCACGTCTATAATAATACGGAGGCTTCTAATGATTCAGTCTGAAAAAGGTCGAAGTTGTTTTAGGTCGAACAAATTAATAAGACGCGACGATCAAAAATTCTTTAATATATCATGAACAGCTAGACCTAGACCTAGATTAGCATGTGCATACTTGCTAGAGCTTCAGTTTGCTTCTGTAAAATTCTCCAAATCTAAACATGGCAAGACTCTGTCTCAAATGTGGCAGATCCAGAGGAAGTTTGGGAAGATTGTTTATGGCATACATGTAATTGGTGAATACCCCCTTTTCCTTGCGATAGCTTAGACTATCAGAAGTACATCTGCTTCCGAAACCTTTTCTTTACTTCCTCATGATTCATAAAAAAGTATTTTCTCACATCTCGATTTTTTACATAAATAATTTGAAGAAAAGGTCACGAAATCGAATGATGCATCGTTTTTCAGTGAGTGGTGATGAGATATAAGAAATTAAACTACACGATCTTATTACAAATAAAGATGAACCACTTGTAATCAGAACAATGGTGAAAAAGTTATTTATTTAAATTGGGTTTGGTATACCTTCACGTTTTTCCAATTTTTTTCACAAAAGCAAAACATTTTTGGACGTCCAGTTTGCTCCACTGCAAGGGCGTAGCTACCTATACGGCAAATACGCAAGTGCGTATTGAAATTTTGTCAAAATTGACAAAATTTCAAAACGCACCTGCATATTTGCATGCTGAAAATTTATAAATTAGACAGATTTTAATACCAATTACCAAAGTGGCTGAAATACTAGCTTTCCCTTCAAGAAGTAGAGAATAAAACAGGGTTGTGCGTATTATGAAAATGCCCCTAGTTACGCCCCTCCACTGTACGACGAAACCTTTCCCAAAAGGATCTACTCTTAAAAGAATTTGGAGCAAATTGTCTCCTTTAAGAGTTGGTCCCTATACTGAGAGGGGAGCCCAAAATGAAAACGACAGAAATATCCTGAAGAATAAGCGAAAAAGGCTTGTTCGCATTCCCAAGACACAACTGGTTACCTCTGTCTTCTTTTGTCTTAACATCTTTACCGCATGTACCAACGTCTGCAGATAATCTGGGAATCCTTAACAAATTTTAATCTTCTTAATCTTTTTGGTTTCAGCAGGATGAACAGCTCTTCTATTGGAACAAAATCCAAGGGCCATAACCCGTGCAGTATCATGTTAAAAGATGGCTGACTACATGTGCGAAAACCCAGTTCATTCTGTGAATCTAACCAGCAGGAAAATGACATCGAACGACGTCGCACTAACGTAATGACGTCACATCGACATTAGTACGACGTCATCTCGACGTCATGTGCCCGCTGGAATGCACATCTCAGTCTTTCCATTTCAAATGTTTATGGTGCCATTTTTCAAAGGGGGACAATTTTGTGATTTCCTGCTGGACAACAAAGCTCTTCCCGATTTTTGGTCAAATCAGCCCCTAAAGGGAGGCAAAAATGAACAACCATGAAAGTGTACCCTTTCGCCTTGAACGAAGACTAGATCAGACAATATGCATGTGCATTCTGACCCGAGTCGTCTATCTTACCAAGTGTTGTAAGGCGCCTTTTTCTCAAGGCATTGCTTAATGTAGGATTTGAACAGACAGTGCAAAAGATTTTAGTATTTTTTTTTTTTTTTAATTCATAATCTGTTCAGCAGTGTGACACTTTTTGCGGGAGGATTTTGAACTGGTGATGCTCTGGAATCAGAAACATTGGCCAAGGTCTATAAGTAGCTGAGTATTATGTTTGACATATGGAGGTCGTGATTTGCAACCCGGTACTACCTAAACGTTTCCTTGCAGTTCAGCATAATTTCTCATGTTGCAGTAAATACATGTTGCAGTGAAGACAGGAAAAAATCCCCATTCTCTTCAAAGAAAAAAATAACGGCAGATAATATTGCCTTGCCTACTCCCGTTATCACTGAAATACATCCGTCTTCCCGCTTTGAAACAATCATATTCTTTCCGTTGGTCTTTCGTTGCTCTGTCACGGACATCCCGGAACTGAGCAGCCTCTTACCCCTCCTCTTTGTCTTCTTCTTGTTTCCTCTTTCTCTTCTTTTTTTGTTCCTGTTTTACCCTAAAGTTTCAGCCATTTGCTTCCTTTAAAGTTCTCATAGGCCCTTTATGTCAGTTTGTTTTAAATCCTGTTCCTGCTACTTCGAAGGATTATCTTGTTTATACTTAAATCTGAGGGGTATTTAAGTAGTTCATTCACTCCTCTGTTCTTCTAAGTGTATTTGTTCATGAAATTCTATAATAAGATCAGATTCCTGTGAAGATGTTTTATCAAACAAGGTAATATTTTGGGATAAAAACTGAAGTGCTCTTCAAATCACTTAGGATTATCCATTTTATTGCATTTATTGTAAAAATAAACATTGTTCCCTAATTTGATTGTGGGATTAAGTTTATCAAATTGACTGAGTCCGGAATGTGAAGGGTTTACTGTTTGGTTAGGATTTGCAAATTGTATAAATAAAACCGCCAATAAAGTCCTTTTTACCGAATGATACTAATAGCCAAAGCCAGGAGATTTAGTTAAAGCAGTGCTAGTCAAATACCCCTAACACAAGAGAAGCGTCCCAGCGGGCACACAACGTTGAAATGACGTCGTACTGACGTCGATGCGACGTAATGACGTCGCATCGACGTCAGTATGACGTCATTTTGACGTCATGTGCCTGCTGGGGTAGGTTTGGCCAAAGTTCGGTTGCCAGAGACGTCAAATATTGTTATTGTTATAACAGAACTTCTGCCTTTTGTATCGGCTTAATGCACAACCCGCATCAGTACAAATGATATCAGCCGGGCCGGGTGGCGCAATCGGTAGGGCATCTGACTCGTAAGTCAGAGGCCCTGGGTTCGAATCCCGGTCTGGCCACATACTTTCGTTTCTCCTTCCGCTGATTCAAGAAGGGCAGTTGTCAGTTACTGGCGAAAGTATGTGCACTTAGTACTGGTTAACCGCTTAGGAGGTCTAAACCTGCCCAGGAACAGTGTGGTTAGGTTAACTGACCGTCCCGACATGACCTTAGTTGTTTACCGTGGACGTTAAGCATCAAATCAACCAACCAACAAATGGTATCATGTCCATTTATATTATCAAATTTATTCACTTTTTATTCGTGTCAGCGAACATCACTTTAAAGGGACTTTATTTCTTTTATTTTTTATCTCGTGTTTATAACGAAACTTCTGCCTTTCTGCATCGGTTAAATGCGCTACCCGCATCCGCACAAATGATATTCTGTCCATTTATGCTACTTTTTACTTAGTGTCAGCAAGCATCACTTTAAAGGAACTTAGTTTCTTTGTACTGTCGTGCTTAGAACGCTGGGGCTAGACTTTGCGATTTTCAACTTTAATGGAATTGCCTTTGTTCTTTAGACTCAAATATTTGTTTGTTTACAAAGCATTAGTAGGGAATTAGTTTATGTAGATATACCATAGGTCAGCAGTAACAAACCAAAGATTTAGCATTTTGTGGTTTAAAGTTTTGGCATTTACTGAATTACTCAGTGAACGCAAGCTTTACTCTACAGATTATTTATTGAATAAACGAAACACTTTTGAATCTTAACTAAGAAGTGAATCTACTGCAATAGATTTCGGATGACACATATGTTTACTTTTAGAAACACCGTGACTGGCAGGGACCAGGGCGGCTTACGAAATTTGCATCATTTACCTTAGTTTCAGCCATCCAGCGACGATATTTTTCTTTTAATTTTCATGAAGGAGCTTTTAGAATAAATTTACGCCAAACATTTAGCAGTTATCTGCACATTTGATCAACCAGTGCAGGGTCATACCCTGAGTGAAGTTACAGATAGACATTTGAGCCGCGACACGACAAAACCAACAATGTGGTTGTGCGCCCAGCCCAGACTCAGATCAGCCTGGGCATCCGCCCAGTCTGATCAGAGTCTTCCCTGTCCGTATGGAGGTAGCTTAGACCCGCCTTAGCTACCCTTTGAGCCCTTAACGAAGAGTCTGATCAAGCTGGGCAGATGCCCAGGCTGATCTGAGTCTGCGCTGGGCGCACAACCACATTGTTGGTTTTCTCGTGTCGCGGCTCATTTATACATTCCCTTTGTCTCAAATCAATTCTTTTCTCAGTGTTGCTGTCGTCGTCACCTCTAATTAAAAATGCGTCTGTCAATTTAAGTGCTTATAATACTTAATGTATAGTTATTTGTTAATATACGTCCGTCATACCCTTCTCTTCACCTCCATCACACACGCAATGACACGCACACGCACACACATGTGCACTGAAAAGATCTTCCTTCTGTATGTTATTGATTTATTTATCATTTTATTTATCTATTTATTTATTTGGCTGTATGAGTGGGATGTATATATATATAAACAAAATACCACTGAAAAAGAGGCCTTCTAAGTGTGCTGTTGCCTTTTTAGTTTTTGTTTCATACTTTTCGCCCTTTCAGTGTGTTTTGAGAATGCTGTGCTCTGCAATGAGGCATTGTTTGAGTCACATCATCTATCATGCGGACGAAAGTGTTTGCAAATGAGCCGCGACACGACAAAACCAACAATGTGGTTGTGCGCCCAGCGCAGACTCAGATCAGCCTGGGCATCCGCCCAGTCTGAACAGAGTCTTCACTGTCCGCATGGAGGTAGCTTAGACCCTTAGCTACCCTTTAAGCGCTGAGGAAAGACTCTGCTCAGACTGGACAGACGCCCAGGCTGATCTGAGTCTGTGCTGGGCACACAACCACATTGTTGGGTTTGTCGTGTCGCGGCTCAAATATATATACATAATCAGTGCAGAACTTCTCTTTGGATCGAGGCGACCTTGGCGAAAGGTGCCTATGTTTACCAGTTAAATAAAGAAGTGTTAGCTTTATCACCTACGTTTTATTAACTTGGAAAATATTGACTTCCTTACGTACATAGTAAACGTTTTACAGCAATTTATTAGACAACAAAGGTTAATTCGACATAAGATCAAGACATCGCCGACAAAATTTAGGCATTTTTATGAAAATATTGTTTCTAAGTATTTCTAATTCTTCAGATCTTTCCGACTTATCCTCATATCGGCTTTGTAAAATATACTAAAAACATTAGTCAGAGACTAAACACATCATTCATATTCTGAACAAGATGTATTTCAAGGTTTATGGACGTTGAAAACGTTTGCTGTATGTTTGTATATGTAAGTATTTCCGAAAGGCTAAGCTCAATTTAGTTGACTCACGGTAGATCAATCTTACGAAAGAAACAATTAAGAAAGAAAACAGCATACTCAGTTCATAACCAGTAAGAAAAGTATAACACTCCTTGCGCCCTGTTCTAGCATCAGCGTAAGCAAAACTCTGTTAAAAATTGTTTCCGTTCCACAAATCTACCCAGCTAAACGTACACTGGCGAAAAATGGTAAAAATATACAGCATTATCAGATTAAAAATATGTAATATATAGAACAAGAACTGTACTCCATTCTCATTCTTTGTCCAGATAACGGCCTTTTCTAATATTCCCGCTCCACAATTTTAAACCTTGTACAAATACAAAGCATCACCAGATGCTGTGCAGAGAACAAAAACAGTATTTATCTGGGATATTTGCACTAAGGGCTTTGTACATGGATGAAAAAATCTTAATAAGAAATTAAAATCAAAAGCTGAACGGTATTTTCTGAAAATAACCAAACTGAGGAGTTTTGGAAAAACCTCCTAGTTTTGCCATACAACCGAAGGCAGGTGTGGGAGGGGGCAAAGGGGCACAGGAAGAAGAGAAACGTCTGCTTTTTTTTCCTTCAAGAGCAAGCTTTGTTTCCTTATTGACCTATATGTTAAGACCTCAAGCACAGAAATTTAAGTGCATATCATTGCGTGCCCTTTCAAATTTTAACTCGTTACCCTTTATTAGGCTGCAAATACACATTTATTTAAGATGAATGCATTAAAATATGTAATAACATGTTTTAGCAAAGAATATCGTTTACCTATACAGTAGGGTGACGTTACAGAAATTTTAATAACAGTATATCAATTTACAGATGGGGGTTTAAATATCATTAGTGAATATTGTTTATAGTTTGCTGACATCCCGAATAGATTATACACCGTGCAGTGTTGCGTCGAAAGGGACCATAACCTAGCGGGAACAAGACGCCGAAATGACGTCGTACTGGCTCGGAGGGGACGTCATTACGTCGCATCGACGTCAGTATAATGCCGTTTTGACGTCATGTGCTTGCTAGGAAAGCTATGCATAAACAGCAAATATCCAAATCTGCTAGCGCATATACGCAATTTGATCAGAGTGTTAAATGTTATTTTATTGATTCCCAATGAATTGTAGAATAATTTGGAAGAAAATAACTCTGATCAGACCTGGCGTATCTCTAAATTTATCTGGCTCTTCCCTGGTCTCGCAAACAACGCAAGGTATCTTCACACATGACACGTTCCACGCCGAACTAAAAGTTAAAAGGTAAAGGTATCCCATAGCCTAGTGGCCCGTAGGAGCAGTGGGCAATGGGGGTTAGAGTTCCACTGTATCCAGGGCACAACATATGAAAGGCGGATTTTCGCAGTCTTATCCTTCCCTGATTCGAAAAAGGAACCCATTTACTGCGGGGTAGACGCCGGACTACCGGTGTATTAAAGTTCGTGTTCTGTTTTCTCAACTGGTCGAGTCGTTTCATGTTAAAATAGTGGTATTGAAATATATGCTAATGTCCTTTGTCACACACGTTTATCCTTATTTATAAATACAATATTTACTATGGAATACTAGCATAAAAATGCATTTAAATTCGATGAAAAAATGCAGTTATTGTTCTCTGGTTATAAAGGTATTCTGATTCCAGGAGGGCGGACTAATATGTCAATTAATATGTTTGTTTACTTGTTTAAATTCTACACTGAATTTTCAATACCTCAAGTCGAAGTTCATCTCAAACTAGTAATATGTCAAAGAAAATTTTCTGGTCCTAGAAAATTTACTTTGAGATACCAGTAGTTTGAGACAATACGAGTTCAAATGTAAAGAAAATAGGAATTGTGATCAAACTGTATTCTTTGATTTAAGAATGAACTTTGAGAGATCAGTGTTTGGGGTAACGAGAGTCAACTGTATTTGCTTTTGTAACAAACTTGAAATGTATCAGTCACCGACCATAATGGCTAGAACTGAGACGCTTACCATATAGACTGGATTCCCCTAATATCACGGTAGTTAATTGTAATGACAGCTAGAAATAAATAAAAAGAGCTGGACTGATAAATAATATTTTAGTTATTATCCTTTGATCATCCCATATTCCCTTGCACTATGGAAAATCATATCTTTCTCATCTTTGTTTTCAAACAAGAAATGATAAGCCACCATGGTGTTACAGCTTAAGCCAACGGAGAGTTCCATAATATCACGGTATCTATAAAAGAAGCAAGTATGGAAAGCAAGTATTATCAAAATCCTTAAAATTTAATGCAGTAATAACAAAGGTGTTCATCAATATTCTAAACCAGTTTGTACAAACTAAATCAAATGTTATTGAAATTTTAACTGAATTTTATACCAGAATATACTTTCAAGTGGGGTTTCCAAAAAAATGACAGCTAGATGGCATAGGGGCTGCATAAGCAGTAAATAATTTCTTGATGAATCAATAATCATCCATTAAATAATTGTTTTCTAGTTCTAACAGTTATGTTCTAATATTTCAAAAACAATTTTTGTCAGTAATGTCTATTAATTCCTCAGGCTCATCAAAGAAACTTTATGTGCTTTGATTTATTCATTTCAAACATTCAAGTTTTTTGTCTTAATGGCTTCCAATAATTTCCAGCAAAACGTTGGATTGATAAATATTGTAATCTTGAGATTTGTTGTTTTCTAATAAAAGACTAGGATACCAGATATGAGAAGTCATAGAAAAAAATAAAATTATGGCCACTATTTTAGTGAGTTATGAGTTTTCTTGGGCCAGGGGATAGAGCCATGTGGAAACATGCTAATTTCATGGTTCTTTTAAAAGAAAGATTGTACTCGGCAGGAATCAAGACAATTTCCCAAAAATTTTCTACAGCATAGAAGTTAAAACTTGTGGTTGATGAAGTAATTTTGTTACTACTCAATACACAGTAAGTTTAATGAGATACAAGAAAAAATGTAAATGCCGTGATATTAAGGAACCCTTGATATTATGAGAAACGACTATATATATATGAACGAAATTAAGAAATACTCCCAATGAAGTGATCACAATGCTAAATAGAACTTTACAAACATAGCACGAAGACCCCGAACAAGGCATAACTACGGGAGTGTCAATAACAACAAGATCAATTCCACCGTCCACCATGGACCTTGACAGCAGACTTAGAGAAAAGAACGAAGACCTTTAAATCGAGTTGCCGCCAAAGGTTATCCGTATCATACAACGACCATCGAACTAATGCGGGTATTCGTAGATGTTCGTAGAAAGGTTCAGTCAGCCTTTGCAGAACATTACGAACTCCTCAACATGGCCAAGAAACGGAAAATAAGGGTGATTTGGCCACAACTCAAGGTCCTCTGGCTTAGCAAAGCCAATTCTACAGGACACAACGATGGTGCCTGGAAGAAAAGGCAGACAGAACCGCCCGCCTTATCCTGTTAAATCTCGGTCGAAACCGCTTCTCCACCAAGATCTATCTGTCTGGTTGTGATACTTCATGTCTGAGATGTTCTCTTCCATCTTCTGAATAGTTTGTGGGTGACCATCTTCTGAACAGTTTGTGGGTGTCAATGATTTTATCGGCAATAGGCCAAACAAGATTGCAAACTCAAAGAATCTGGACCACTCTCTCTGCTCAATTTCGACATTGCAGTAAGGTCCGCAAACATCTCCACAGAGACTTGAGAGTGCTGTAGCAACTATATTGTAGAGAACTTGTTTAAGTCTGTAAACTGAAATTCCATTTTATTTCATTTGTTGTTTATTGATTTTTTTTTCCAAATTTTGGAAAGCAAAAAGGAAAGAAAATGCCCTGAATAAAACTGTGAAAATTTTACAGATCCCTCATTCAGAGCTAGCTTCTAAAGGAACTTTCGCGTATTGTATCATTCAAAGGAACTTTCTTTGGAAAGTGAAACTTGAATAAACACAGGGTCTAGAGAAAGTCTGTCTGCCTTTTCACCCTTTTCAATTTTAGCATTCCTATCTCCTAGTAAAATCATTAGATCTTTCTTCGCTGTTTAGTCTATGAATCTTGGAGCTGAGTTCGTTTTCATCTAACATGTCCACAGTCTGCCTCTTCACTCTTCCTATTTTAGAATTCCTATTCCCTGGTACAACCACCATATCCCTCTCGCTCTATGGTCTATGATGAATCCCTGGAGCTGAGGCTCGTGTTTCATTAAACATGTCCACAGTCTGTCCGTTCACTGTTCCAATTCTAGCATTTCTATTCCCTTGTACAACCCTTATGTCTTCCATCGCTTTTCGGTCTATGAATCCCGGAAGTTGAGCTCGTTTCGTCATGTCCAGATGTTGCTGCTTAGATATTTAAAGAACCTTCTCGAACTAGCTAAGTCGTCGGTCTGAAATGTGTTGTAGCAAATGGTGATGCAGCCATGGCGAGAAAAATTAAGTATTAAAGGAAAGAGTATCCTTTGGTTGACGATTTTGCCATTCAGTCACTTATAATTCCAATTCACATTCCTAATACTAATTTAGCGCAATTTGATTGGTCAAGAGCAAACAGAAAACGGCGTTTATACTTCGATAAACGCTATGAACCAGACATCTGGAACTACTTGGAACTATTCTCTTGGCGGCGATTTCTAAGATACTCACTATAGTTGACAATTTTGAGAAAAACATGGCCAAGTTGGAATTATAAGAAATGAGTTTTATTTTTGTGGATTTTATGGATGTGTAAAAACGCCGGCGAATCACTCACAAACTTAACATAATAATACGTCACAAACGTATTGGCTATAATTTAAATGTTATGCGACAGTCTGCATGCTTAGTGATTAACCCAATCACGGTTGATAACTTTGCTGCACTCTTTAATTGCACACCGGGGGATCGGGCGTCAGACTCTATGATGGCCCCGACCTAAAGCTATATATTTTAGTTGGTTGGGACCGGAGCCTTTTTGTCTGTTGCTTGGTCCACCGGAGCTCAACTGGTGACCTTCTTTTGCTTCAGATTTCCAGTGGGGTTGTTTGGCAGGACAGGGATCTCCACCTGTCAGACGGCCCGTTGTATCTGTTGAGTCCTCGTCTTTGCTTCTTCATGGTGTTGAAATTTGATTTATGTGTTTACCGTGATGATTCATTGACGAGTTAGAGGGTTATCATGCGAACCGAACAACCAACTAAATGTTTTGTACCACTTCAGATACTGAGGGTGAGGTTGGGCCTGTAAAATCGATTTAAGCCCCCCCCCCCCCCCCCCCCCCCCCCCCCCCAGTAATTCTTTACTGACCGTTCCAAGGCGGTAGTTCTGTTGTGGTTCTCTGTTGCCTGTTTTTGGTGTCAGAGTTTCTGTAATGTTTTACCTTATGTATGTTCTTATTATTTTTGGTTCGGTTTGGGTTGCTGAGTGGCCACCTTTTTGGGAACAAGCTGCTCACTCGGTTGGCCATATGTTCTCTGTATCTTGATTATTTGTAATCTTAGTTGTTTCCAACTATGGTTTGAGGGCTGGATTTGGATTTTGATTGTTTCAGTTCCTGGTCTTTGCATACTTTTTACTTTTAACATAAAGCCCGAAGGGCTTTATTCAGTTTGTGAGTGATTCGCCGGCGTTTACACATCGATAAAATCAACAAAAATAAAATTAAGTCCTATATTAAAGAATAATTCAAATTCAGCCAGCTTCGACAGAGAAAAGTGTAAGGTGCCGTTAGTGGATTGGATTTACCAAAGACTGATAATAACTGAATTGAACTGAATGGAGTACCGCTAATTTAAAGTTATAATTTGATATTTTTTAAATATTGGATTCCTGTAAACGAATGAGATGCGTGGGGGTCGACAAAGGGGCATATCGCTCTGCAGCGTATTTTGTTGATGAAATAATAGATTTTCCTGTACAATGCAGTTCCCATTAAAACTGCCTAATTAACATGTTTTAAGAATCTACATAATGAATCATTCAATGATTAAACGTTATAAGTCACTGCGACTTCAGTTGATCGACAAAGGTCCCGCGGATAATGAACCCGCTAATTGTTTCAACAGCCTTAAACAAGAAGGTTGTCTGCGCGTTTATTGATAATATAACTGCATTGTTTGATAAAGATCTATATACAACTGTTGTTAAACTAATTGCAAAACATGTAAGCGCGAAAGATCTGCAAAAGATAACGATATTTTCGGTTATCTGCAAATATGTCTGCTTAACTAATTAGCATTCATTGTAAAATATTTTAGCCTTGACGCAAATGTGTAACTTGATGATCTCCACTTTTTTATGTCATAAACGTTTCTCGACTAATATGAACAACGTCCAATTCTATAAATGCTTGCATGGTCAGTATTCAAATGATAAGCAGACGATAAAAATGGAAAACGATTCTATTCCATATTCTGTAATATCCCATAACCTTGCAAGGTCGATGGGGCACCACGGATGACTCCCCAACAACCCTTTTCCATCTTATTCTGTTTTCAGCTACCCTAGTTGAGCTGGCAAAGTCCATCCCTGTCCACTCTTTAATGCTGTTTTCCCGCCTTTGCTTCTGTCTACCTCTTGTTCCTTTGCCATTTACTGCATCCTCTAGAATCGTCTTTGCTGAACCATAATACCTTAAGACATGGCCAAACCATCTTAGCTTTCGTCCATTGACTTTATCAAATTCTTCAAATTCTCCAATGGCTGCATGTATCTTTCTGCGAACCTCCTCACTGGTTATGTAGTCCTTGTACGAAATGTTCAATAAGCTTGGATAGCATCTCTTCTAAAAGGTCTGTGTTCTTTTCTCTAACTGCCGATGTCAACGATTCATAAGCATACAGAAAAATGGAAATGACAAGGGAGCGCATTAGTTTGGTCTTCTAAACACTGGTTAACACTGATCTCCGTCTTATACCTTGTGCCTGCAGGTTTTTCTAGACTGTCAACTACGGCTTCTAGTTCTTGCTCTATCTCAGCTAGAGCGTTTATGTGACAAGCTTTCTATGTACAGCTAGACAGTTCCAGTTGTTTTCTACTTATTTATGTTATAGTCTGTTTATGATTTTATGTAGCAAACTGATTAAGAAACCAAATGACTTTTGACTACATGGCAGACATTATGTAAAATGAAGACAAAAAGAACATCTAAAAATTTTGTATGAAGAACTTTTTCTTGATTGTTTAGGTGTTTGCAAAGATAGTTCTAATGTCATAATTATTTAGATTATTTAAACTTTGAAAATATGGATAATATATTACATGTCTGTCATTTCTGAAGCAAGTCAGGTATTTGTCATAATTATCTGGTTCCAATAAGAACTGATGTATTTCACAGATTTCATCAATCAAAACAAACGCAGTAACAACATATCTACAGAAATATCTCAATGTCTGCAATTATATTTGACAAATGTAGGTGTATTTTCCGTTATTTACTAAATGATTGGACTCCAAAACATGCCACTAGAAATATGCTAAAATATGAGGAAAGTGATTATACTCACAGGTTGTGAGTCAAATTTACCGAAGGAATGGCTAGCATCGATAGCCTCTGGTCTACCTATTCTTTTGAGAGCAGTCCAATCTTGATTTACACTGTTGGCCAAGTCACGTCTGCTCCGATATTTTAAGTCTTAGTAATATTCAATAATCAGATAAATTAATTGAAATAGACCCTATAAATGATCGACATTATTCAAAACTGGAATATTTCATAGCTTATAGACACGTGCTGAGAACATTCATAATTCTTAATTAAAACAGTGTCAATAAAACAGGTTCGACTATAACTAATTTTGGTTAACATTTAACGTCAAACATTCTATCTTCTAAACGATCTTATCAAATTATGAAATTAATGAAAAAAGTTAATCTTGCTAATACTTCATGACACAGAATTCTCAGCACAGAAATAACTTAGGAACATTATTATATAGATGGAATCAGGAAGTCGTAGTCAGGGGAAGCGTGTTTATCATGCATCTGCTGCAAAATTCACCTGATATCTGGGGTATGATAACATGATGTGATATCATGTCACTACAGAACTGCGCTTGCGCCAGTGTTATCAGGCGATGCCCTTAGAAGCGATCTCTGAAAACGATTGGCTGCATACTGACGTTGGTCGTGATAACAGCGTTCGATTGGTTAAATGACGTCACCGACTTACGTCACAACGCATTCGCGACGTCAACAAGTTCTGACATAGCTGCGTTTGCTCTTCATTTGTTTTACTCTTTTCACGCCGTAAAATCTCAATGATGCATGATAAATAGAAAACCATGTAAGTGTCTTTAGATATCAAGTTTATCAGGCTCGACCAGAAACACGTCGGACTGGCTCGGCAAGCCTCGCCATTCCTACGCTGTTTCTGGTCTCGCCTGATAAACTTGATATCAAAAGACACTAACATGGTATTCTCTATATTCCAGCAAAACATTTCAGGGACCAGAAATTCCGTTTTGTTCTGGCATTAGATACTAACAGATTAGAAGACGACGATAAGCTTATCACATCCTACTCTAAACTCCACATTGGAAATGAAGAAATTAAGACGACACACAAAGCAAGACATCACAAGCGTAAAGCCATGAAATCAGGGGCCGAGTGCACAAAGGAGGCGTAAACTACGCCAGCGTAGCTTACGAACGTCGGAGTAACTTTCTGAACTACGACTGTAGCAGGCCGATACAAAGACCGCTGACGGCACACTAATGAAGAGTGTGGCTGAATTTACCCCAGTAATCGTAGTACTGGCCGTTCTCAGGCGTGTTGCAGCTGCCCTTGTTAGAGTCAAAAGCTGTGTTGTTGTTGTTGTTGTTGTTTTTTTTTGTTTTTTTGTTTTGTTTTTTCCATTCCATCAGTGATTTTAGTGGATTGCACTGTTTTGATTGTGGCCGTTCCCGGAATATGGTTATCCATTTGGTCGTAAAAAGATGTTTTATCGGCCGACTGGACCCTCGCTACCCATGTTTTAAAATCCTTATTAGCAAAGCAGTCTTTTGCCATATCAAAGATGTTATCTTAGTATTATATGTGGTGACGTTTTCGTAGTAATTAGCTTCCGAATGTTTTTTTTTTCAAAGCTGTCAGATGTTATGTATTCCGGCGTGTAGGCTCAATGAATACTAGCTACGCGGTTTTTTGGGCAGTTGTTTATTATTATCTGATTTTAACTCGCAAGATAGTCTGTTAACTGCAACATTACAAAGTTTTAGTGGCTATCACAAAAATATTGAGTTACAGTTCAAGGGCGTAGGGCAAATACGCAAGTGCGTATTGAAATTTTGTCAAAATTGACAAAATTTCAAAACGCACCTGCAAATTTGCATGCTGAAAATTTACAAATTAGACCAGATTTCAATACCAATTATCAATGTGGCTGAAATACTAGCTTTCCCTTCAAAAAGTAGAGAATAAAACATGGTTTTGCGTATTATGAAATTGCCCCTAGTGACGCCCCTGCAGTTGATCATGTGAACATAACTATCGCTTAAAATTGTCACTCTCATCGACGCCAAATTTAGTGAATTATTTTCTCAGAAATGTGCTTATATGAAATATAAGAACGTTGTTTTGTCATGTTAACTTGCACTTTTCGCACCCGAAAATATTAAATACCTGGGCATATACTTTCCCAGAATTTCATTACAACGGCGAAAAGCGTAATCATGGTGGGTGCAGTTGAATGTCATGGAAAGTACCTGACCATATGTTTAATCCTTGCATGTGAGAAAGAACCAACCTGACAACATCGCATTTTAATATTTTACGTAAGTATGTTTAAGAGAAAAAGAAGGTGTTCATTTTTGACTCCTCTAATGCTCAACCGGACACTCCTCTAAGTGCATTATTTTGCTTTTGATGCGGTTGCGCGTTTGTGGGGTTGGTAGGCATGAGTGCGGATCACAGTGCTACTGTATTTAACGCTTATTTTTGGCGGTTATTGAATTTTGGCGATATTGGCGGTTAGGGCAAAGAGCGCCAAAATATAAGTCCGCCAATATTACATAGATTTAATGCATATACATATGCACAGCATGGCAGAGGTCTAGATAAAAAGGAGTATTTGATGAGTATTTTTAGATTTTTATACGTTTCCATCAAGTTAAACTATACATTGTGGCAGCCAATTAGAATCGCCTCGATGAGGCGATTCTAATGAATGCCACAATGTATAGTTAAAATAATAATAAGGAAATTGTCCAACATTTACATCAGCCATTTTTTTATTATTATTTGGAGCTATGGTACGTGAAGGCCGCCAAAATTAACATGCGCCAATAGGTCATTTTCTTTTAACCGCGAAATTTTGATACCGCAGATATTAAGTGTTTTACAGTATACAAGACAGTCGACTTCAAACAGAACTTATCGTGAAGAAGAGGTCTATAGACAAAAAGTCATCTACAGAATGAATAGGTTTGCCTGTCGCCGGTAAAAATGACGATTAGACTTAGAAGTAATAATTTGTTGCTATTGCTGTTAGCTGAAGACACCAGCATCACCTGTGCATATCAGTATTACCTATAGACATACGGCTTGCTATTTTCTGAAACTTTTCCTAAACTTTTGACAACTGCCAATAACCAACAAACGCCAATAAACTGAAATGATTGCTAAACATTTGCCGGTACTAAACCCGTCGTAAAACAGTCGTAAAATGGTAGGATAATTGTTTAAGGTCAATGGCGTCTGGGGTTGTGTTCAGTTAGCACTCAGTTTAAACAGAGCTGAATCATAATATAGCAGACTGGGAAACAATCGGGAAACATCTTATATGATGAGTCGTGTGAATTTTATCCGAATTTAAGAGCCACAGAGAGAGAACGGAGAGAATTTCCAATCATAATTCCTCCCCAGCAGGCACACAACGTCAAAATGACGTCGCCCTGACGTTGATGCGACGTCATTACGTCATTACGTCGCATCGACGTCAGAACGACGTCATTTCAACGTCATATGCCTGCTGGGTGAAGTATCCATATCTCACTACCACTACCCCGAGTTTTGCAGCAATAGTGGTGTCAACAAATTGGTACATATGATCTCCACATTGCAGCTCGCCACTGGGCACATAACGTTGAATCAACATTGAATCAACGTTGATTCAACGTCATGACGTTGAATCAACGTTGGTTCAACGTTGATTCAATGTTGTGTGCCTGCTTTCCTTTTCGAACTTGGTGGGACATGCGCAGTCAGTGCCAGCAGGAACGCCTTATGGCTATGTTCCCTATGGCTTCCTGGAGAACATATGTATGAAAATTGGACGGAAAGAAAAGTTTCCACTTCACAAAATACAAGAGTGTCGAGCACATAGTGTTACAGCGACAAGGATTGGATGAAAAGAAAAGTCTCCACTTCACAAAATACAAGAGTGTCGAACACATAGTGTTAAAGAGACAATAGTATTATAAATCAAAGGGCATGAAACAGTATATAGACTGAGAAACAAATGACCACCATTAAAATTGATTAAAAAGAAAGCCAGAAATTCATCAAAGGAAATACAACCGTGGCCTGAAAGACGAGAGCTGTTATTAAAGCAACATAAAGCACTATCACCTAACATTTTGCGACTTAAAACAATTCTAATTAATAAGAGTTCGCAATAATGACATTCCTCTTGAAACAATAGTGAAACAGTGGTAAAACAAAACGGTTGGACATGTCAGTAGTTGTCCAATGTCATAAATATTTAGTTACAAAGATACAATCTAGAAAGAATGAACTTTGCATTACTAATTTTCATTGAATTATAGCAAGTATCTTTTGATCCATGAAACACGTACCGTGTGAATTTTGATAATTTTCTTACAAAAGGACCGAGAAAATAGGGACTAAGTTTGCACTGTCCTTCTGGTTAAACTCTAAACTCTGTAAATTGCGAATCAGCTTAAAAAGTTCATTAACAAAAACAATTATGACATAGTTTACCGTTGAAAGCATTTAAGTGTTGAATGAGGCGAAAGAACAAAGTTTTCAGTTAAGATTCAACGATATGATATCGTTTAGAAAACAAAAACTTTATGTACCTCTTAATCTTTACGATAGAAGACAAAAACAATAAAAACTAACCGTTACAGATGTTAACTAAATTAAAACGTTCTTGACTAATTGTCCGTGTGTTCGACCAAATCTCAAATATTTCACCAATGTCGAAAGACAATGGGAACAATTACATCGCGATGAGTAGGAAAACTTTGTGAACCAGTTATTAGAGCCCAACTTTATTCAAACTACCCAGCAGACACATAAAGTTGAAATGACGTCGTACTGACGATGATTTCGACGTCATTTGCCCGCAGGGTAACGTCGACAGTTCGAAAACCGAGCTTCATATTCAAGGGTTCATTCGAACTGGGAACGAAACTATAATTACAAAACAAAACTCCTAAAGAGGTTACATATTTTAAACATTTTAGACTAGTTCTACTGCAGTACAGTACATATTTGTTTACTATTCGTTAGCAAATTACCAACATTTTTATCAAAGCGTTATCTCTCTCTCTCTCTCTCTCTCTCTCTCTCTCTCTCTCTCTCTCTCTCTCTATCTTTCTCTCTCTTTCTCTCTCTCGTTAAGTGATGTTACCAGAACAAAGATGGTATGAGTTAAGTGAAGTTACCAGAACAAAGATGGTATGAATTATATCAGTTTGTACTTTTGGAGAAATTATGTACCATAAATTGCTTGCAGAGTATATAAATGGCGCTCTCGACCAATTGTTCTCCTGTGGCACACTGTGACATTGGCTGATACTATTACGTCAAAATAATGGCGTCATTATCTGTTCAGTTAGCCAATTCACGGTTTCTTTATATTTTCCGAGGTCTTATTTTGTCTTGTAAATTGTTTTCTATTGATACACTAGTCGTCTGAAAACGATATTACTAGTCACTATCTATAATGAATTACTTGTAAATTATGTGCTAAATACCACTATCCTCATTGGGTCACGCTGCCATGTCATAATAATAGGGCAAGGTTGTGTCATGGAATGACAATTTTAGCTACTTTGTCGCTCTCAACAGGGGCACGGCAAAATTAACAGCCTTCAAAGCAAGGAAAATACCAAAGAAACGAATACTAGTATAACAGACTTGGTTTTAGTGAGTTAGTTTGGAACACCACAATGTTTATTTGTTTGTTTGAAATAAACTGCATGGGTTTTACACACCAAAATACTATTCTTGAGCTGATTCAGGGGCCTTTCTAAGAGGATATATAATAGCCATTCTGATTACAAGGACAGCTTCTATCAGAAGATAAGACTTATACAAGTCTCCTACTTAAAGCATATTTCTCTTTTCTGAATATTTTCAATCTTTATCAAGCTCCAGTTATAGATTGGCTCGAAGTTTTTATTCAGCTACCCTTAAAACGGGATCACAGAGGCATATTGCTGAATATGAGACTGAATATCAGTCTATCAGAAGATCAATTCAGTGCGTTACTGAAGTGATGGCTGAATGGTATGTGCCTTCAGTATGAATAGCTAAAATGCTAAAGTAGGAGTCAGTCAGCTTTTCAAGTTGCTACATGAAAAAAGCTTCCCGAACTCGGCGGTGCCGGTGTTCCTAGTCGGGAAAGACTGTTCTTACGTTGTTTTTTTATTATTATTATTATTATTTAATTATAAGTATTTAATATGTTTTAACCAACATCCTGTTGTTTTTAGCTTTACGGCTGACACCCATGTCACGTCCAGTTCTTTCAAACGCGGTCATGATTACTGGCCATCCCAAGGGGGCACTTCTGTTTTGGTTCTTCTTGGTTCTTTTATGTGTTGTTTGTTGCTATGTCTGTTATTGATATATTGTTTGTGGTGTTTAAAGCTAGCCTGGTGACCACCTACATGGAAAATGGCTTTTCACCTGGCTGCCACTGATGATGTCTTTGGTGGTGACTAATTGTGTGTTGTCTTTTACCCATATTGTGTCTTGGGTGGGATCTGGGATTAAATGTTCCTGAGAAGTTTCCTACACTTTTGTAATGAGTCACTGTACTGCCACTCTATGGGTGGACGGTCCCAATCACCGCTCCTCCTGTCTTTTGGGCGTGGGTTTAAACCGAGCTGTTGATATATGTTGATATAAGTTTGGTATGTATGTTGATAAGACATTCAGACTTATTTATTCACTCAGTTCTTCCATTTCTCGAAGGCAAAACATCGACACTTCAGTGGTTGCTTATGTGTATTCCACAGTCTTGCTCGTAGCCTCGCTGTAATCTTTGCGGCCTAGCTATTTTTATTATTTTATTTTATTTTTTTTTATTTATTTATTTTTTTTTTTTTTTTGAAAAAAAAAATAATAAAAAAATAAATAAATAAATAAACCAGACACCCCTGAATTGACAAATGGGCAAATCCATTTGATAAGAATAGAATAGTCCACTGGGAATAAATGGATTAAGCAGTGTGCGTCACTGTTTCCCATTGGGAAAGCAATTTGTATACTAAAGTTAATTTTAACAAAATGGATAAATTGTTCAGGTGTCCTAATTTTATGCAACAGTGTATCAGTTTAAAGGTCTCGACGCCTTTGTGTCCGATGCTTCCAGATGTATTTATGCTAAGTATGTCAGGGATTACTTTTTTCATTAAAAGTGAAAACTTTAGTCAATGAAAGTAAACAATGATATTTTCGTGGAACCCTGTGATCTCGCTAATGTAGGCCGATATTTAGATTTTGCGGTTTTGTTTTGTATACATAAGTAGAAAAAGTCATTTCGACTATGCTAAAGGTAAAGATTTAATACCGCTGAAGCTATGCAGAACTTTTTTTTCTGAAATAGATTCATTACCTAATTTAAGTTCAATTAAATTGAATAACTAGGTCTTGACTATAAGATGTGTTATGTGACTATGCATTTACTTTTCATTTCACTTTCACCCCTCCCCTCCCCACCCCCTCCTCCACTACAACAACCCCCCCCCCCCCCCTCTCCCGGCCCTTCCCTTCTGAACTTGCGGCAGCTATTGAAGGTAAGACTTTTCTTTAAAAGTATATCACATTTTGGAAGAGCTTCGACGTCCAGGAGAGTAAACAAGGAAACAAGGAAGTCACGAAAGCAGCCCCCCGCCCCCCCCCACCCCCATTTGAAATATAATGGCGGGAAAGCATAGCGGTTGTTCCATAAGCCTTCATTATTTACAAATCTAAGATTTCTTCGTTGCAAATGCAGCATGCACATCGTGACATTGATTTACAATTTCATATCATACTCTTACCTTGACAGAACTGATACTACGCCCAGTTCTTGATATAGCTAGTGCCATACCCAAATCTTAATATAGCTGATCAAGAGCATATTACTCTCATAAGCTACTTGAGCTGATACAATACCCTAATCTTAAAATAGCCGGCATCATACTCTAACCTCAATATAGCTGGTACGTACCATACCCTCACCTTCATATAGCTGGTACCATACCTAAATCTTAACATAGCTGATGCAATACCCTGATCTTAATATAATGGGTGTCTACTCTCACTTTGTATAGCTGGTACCCTACCTTGACCTTGATATAGATGGTACCATACTCTCGCATTGATATAGTTGGCACCATATCCTTACCATAAAATTGATGGAACTATGACCTCACATTGGTACAGCTTTGTCTTGATATGGCTGGTACCGTCCCTCACCTTTATATTGCCGGTTCAATACTCTCACCTTTATGTACCTGGTGCCATATCTGCACCTTCATATAACTGGCACTATACCGTCTCCTTGATACAGCTGGTACCTATTTTCACCCTGATATAGTTGGTGTCATACCCTCGCCTTGCTGCAGCTGGTACCATACCCTCATCTTGGTTTTTACCTGAAATTAGTGGCATACGCACTTGTTGTGACGACCTAGGGTTGGGACAAGGAACCCATGATATGTTAGCAGACAAGTGGAATCAGCCGCTCCAACACTAAGCAGCAACACAAAAGTGAGACCCCAGAAAAAAACATAAACTTAACATTAGTGTTGCGTTCTCATATATGAGCCGCGACACGAGAAAACCAACAATGTGGTTGTGCGCCCAGCACAGGCTCAGATCAGCCTTGACATCCGCCCAGTCTGATCAGAGTCTTCGCTGTCCGCATGGAGGTAGCTTAGACCCTTAGCTACCGTTTGAGCGCATAGCGACGAGTCTGGTCAGACTGGACGAGTGCCCAGGCTGATTTGAGTCTGCGCTGGGCGCACAACCACATTGTTGGTTTTCTCGTGTCGCGGCTCATATGTTTGATAGAGGCGCAAAATCGGAATTCCTCTTGCCTGTTTACGTTGTATCGGCACAGACTTTGTACTCTGTTCGCACGAGCTGACTTCAGTCTAAAACAAACTTTATTAGTTAATGGGTAAACTTTCATCAGTTTTTGATGAAAAATAGAAATAAATATTTATGCGTATGTAAGCATGCATTTGCTTGCTTTGAACATCAGGATCTAGGTCAGAGAAACATACTTCAGTTTCTGTCGTTATAGCGTTTGCTGCTGCGAAAACAAAGCTTTTCTGTAGCAAAACCTAATGCAATCTTGAAGACCCGTTTGAAATGTTAACAGAAACTTTGTAAAATCATTTAATAATATTTTCTAGAACTCATACCATATCTATTAGGTGTAGAGACAGGAGTAGTAACCATTCCAAAATTACCGCAAATATGTAAACAGTCTTGTGTAATTCAGCTTTAAATGGGGTTCCTCTTCCTAAACAATCCCAAAGATCTAGATCCGTCTTGTAATAAACAATCCCAAAGATCTAGATCCGTCTTACAAGACGGATCTAGATCTTTGGGATTGTTACAAGACGGATCTAGATCTTTGGGATTGTTTAGGAACAAAGACGGATCTAGATCTTTGGGGTTGTTTATTACACGACGGATCTAGATCTTTGGGATTGTTTATTACAAGACGGATCTAGATCTTTGGGATTGTTTAGGAACAAAGACGGATCTAGATCTTTGGGATTGTTTATTACAAGACGGATCTAGATCTTTGGGATTGTTTATTACAAGACGGATCTAGATCTTTGGGATTGTTTAGGAACAAAGACGGATCTAGATCTTTGGGATTGTTTATTACAAGACGGATCTAGATCTTTGGGATTGTTTAGGAACAAAGACGGATCTAGATCTTTGGGATTGTTTATTACAAGACGGATCTAGATCTTTGGGATTGTTTATTACAAGACGGATCTAGATCTTTGGGATTGTTTATTACAAGACGGATCTAGATCTTTGGGATTGTTTAGGAACAAAGACGGATCTAGATCTTTGGGATTGTTTATTACAAGACGGATCTAGATCTTTGGGATTGTTTAGGAACAAAGACGGATCTAGATCTTTGGGATTGTTTATTACAAGACGGATCTAGATCTTTGGGATTGTTTATTACAAGACGGATCTAGATCTTTGGGATTGTTTATTACAAGACGGATCTAGATCTTTGGGATTGTTTAGGAACAAAGATGGATCTAGATCTTTGGGATTGTTTATTACAAGACGGATCTAGATCTTTGGGATTGTTTATTACAAGACGGATCTAGATCTTTGGGATTGTTTAGGAACAGAAAAACCATCGTCCTATAACCGAAGAAATACGATTTACATGTATATAGCTTCATAGAAATAACAGAAATAAGCTTTTGGTCAGCACTCTTATTTTGGCCAGAATGTATAGTATTTCCGAACTCTACAATTTAAATAAGTGTCAAAGAAAATTAGTTCTTGATAAGTCAAGGAGCATCATCATATGCCAAAGTATGCAAATCAAAGCGCTTCTGCTTCTAGACTGTTTCACTACTATATCTGTTAGGCTTAGATTTTATATTGTAAGCCTATGAAAGAGTCTACTCTGCTTCTGTCATTCCGTTAGTAGACTTACTAAAAAAATTTGATCGAAGACTGGTGGACAGTGGGTGCGAAAGACTAATCGTATCTTGGGCACAGCGTCCATCGCAGGAATTTTGCCCCCAACCGCCCCATCCCCCCCCCCCCCCCCCCCCCCCCCCCACCGCGTTCAGTGATTCAAAATAGTACCATTTTACTACTGGATAAACAGGGAAGTTTTAAGGCACTGGCTGGCCCACTGGAGATTTGTGAACCTGCGATCTTCTGCATCAAAGTCGAGCGTTTCTATCCACTACACTAGTACTCCCGGGACTGTACCACGGCACCACTCTACAACTCTGTACCTCAATCAATCACTGTAACTATCAAGGGCACTTCAAAAGTTGCTGGATATATGACTAATAAAATAGATCCAGATTACACTGTTCCATTTTTTTATCAGGATCTTCAATATTTTGCTCAGGCAATTTTATCCCAGTTTTTTTTTTTTTTCGGGTAATTAAGGTAAGCAAAAAAGAGACCACCAATTTTTTTCCTGCGAGAACAGTTGTTGATAATCTGACGCAAAGGAATATGGATTCTGATTATCATATCTTTGTATGATTTGAGCCGCAACACGAGAAAACCAACAAAGTGGTTGTGCGCCCAGCGCAGACTCAGATCAGCCTGGGCATCCGCCCAGTCTGATCAGAATCTTCGCTGTCCGCATGATGGTAGCTTAGAACCTTAGCTACCCTTTGAGCACTTAACGAAGAGTCTGGTCAAACTGGGCGAATGCCCAGGTTGATCTGAGTCTGCGCTGGGTGCACAACCACATTGTTGGTTTTGTCGTGTCGTGGCTCAATTATTATGAATATTACCGTGAAATTCTAAAATATGGGACACATTATGTCATAACCGTAACCATCCTGAGAACTGAGGTAAAGATTTTCAATATAGCATAGTATTTGAAAGATGCATATTTAATGACAGACAGTGTAGATCCTGATCAGACTGCTCCCGAAGCAGTCTGATCTGGTACTGCACTGTTTGCTCAGACATGTCTGTCCAAATACTTAGACTTTTACGATATAATATGGATATTACGAGCACGCAGAAAAGATTTCTTCCTCATTTCTTCTGAGATAGCATCTTCTCTTGGAGATTGGCCGTCTGGTGGCTCAGGTCGACTGTACTATACTGAGAAAATTATTAAAGTATGGCAAGTCTGATGCCCAACAAGTCTTCAAACCTTGGATGTAGCCTCTAAATTACATTTCAAATCGTCAGTCATATGTTTCACGTCCTCGGTTTTAACGTTTTAAACCATTTTCGGGGAAAACATATATATATTAAGGATGTTTTAAACTATAAAAAAATGTTTCAAATTCACCATCCACTAAACTCCCTATGCCGTGGTCGGAAACTTTCAAGGAATATTCATCTTTTAACTTAGAGTTGAAAGTTTTTAATCTTTAAGACTTTCAGGGGAGTTGTCATTTTTAGTGTAACATTATTTTTTATATGAAACTAAGTTGGAAAAAGTTAAAACCCATGATTGAAAATCCCGGAGCTAAATTTGAAGTTTTTAAACTATGATTCGAAGACTTATTGTGCATGCGGCTCGCCATAGAAGTTTTCTAAGTTCACTCTCCAAAGTAAAAAAAAATGCCTTTGTGTAGTGTTCAAAGATTTTCTGAACAACACATTGAAACCGAAGTTAGATCATTACCATGCTGTTAGAGGCACAATGTCACTTCAAGAGAAAATGTGTTTTTTTATAATGTGCAGGTAATGTGCAGGTATTATACCTGCAAACAACGGTGAGTCTGATCAGCCTCTACTGCCATGCAGTCAGCGTAGTTGCATATACGCAAATTATACGCAGGTGCGTATTGAAATTTTGTCAACTTGACAAAATTTCAACATGCACCAGCATATTTCCATACCGTAATTTTGTAAATTGGACAAGATCTTAATAAAAACTGCCAACATACATGACAATATGAAGTCCTTGATTACCCCAGTATAAAACCTGATTGTGCGTATCATGTAATTGCTTCTAGCTATGCCCTTGATTTCATAATTTTCTTAAAAAGATGATTAGAATGTGTAAATTTTACATGCTTTTAGCTGACATAAGATGCATACCAAAAAAAATAAATAAGAAGAAGAAGAAGAATTGACAGATACAGTCCTTTAAAATGATTGCAGAGTATAAGACCTGTATGTACAGCAAAAGCATTTGCTGATTCAGCGACTGAGAACATCAACCGTAATTTCGCCAAAATGTCCTGTAACTGTCAGAGAGTGGTTTTTCCCCCTTTCCCCCCGGAAAAATGGCTATAGGAAAGACGGCTATGTAGTGGATTGTCCGGACCTCATAGAGCCACTTTTCCCCCATAGTCCTTTTTCCCCCACCGGGAAATTGGCTATAAGTGAATTTGGTATGGATTTTGGTATTTTACGGAACGGAACGAAACGGAACGAAATGAAACAGAGACATTTTACGGAATTGATCGCATAAGAAATGCTTCAGGTCTTCAAGGGAGGTAACAAACGTGATTAATTACAAAAAAATCAATATGCAAATTTAGCAATCATATTTTTGTAATAATCAATAATTACTAATTTAAGGAACGAGCTATATATGATTTTCTTCCCATCGCAAATATAAATACTCACTCATACGCATGCAAGCTTACAGGATGATGTACGAACGAGTGCTTTGTCCAGTCATGTTTGATTTAGTAGGGAGTTTATAACATTGAAAATGATAATCGGACGTGTGTCCCGATGGGAGTCGAGCCCAGGACTCCTGCTTGAAAGGCGAACACTAGTCCAGGCACTCCGCTGCGGGCACGCACAGATGAACGCTTGTACAAACACAAAGTTATACATATTTACGCACACAATCGCATACACTCATAGCCTTTTTTGACTAACATGGAAAATCAAAATGCCTACCTGTATTCCCAAAACGAAAATAAGACTGTTGGACACATGCATGCGGTTCTAGCATCTGTTATCCATCGATATTTTACGGACAGATACTCGTATTTTCGTTTCAGTTATGAACCTCACTATTATGATTGGAGAAGGAGCAAATTCCACTATGTAGCGTGTTTTCCTGTAGTCATATTAGCAGGGGGAAAATCCACTATAGAAGGGAAAAACGGCTATGCAAAAACATGTATAGTAGATTTTCCCCGGGGAAAATTGGCTATATAGTCATATTTCCGGGGGGAAATTCTACTATATAGCCATTTTTCCGGCGGGAAATTCTACTATGGAAAAATCATAGTCATTTTTCCGGGGGGGGGGGGGGGGGAAACTACTAGGGGGGAAAAGCTACTCTCTGACAGTAACATCCAAATCAGGAGCTCCCGCTGCCAGCCTCAGCAGCAGCTGCTGCTGAAGCCATACCTGCTGTTGACGTTTTCCCCCAGTAAATTTTTGGTTTATTATCTCCATTGCCGCGTTACGGATGTGTATTTTATAATTAAAGAGACAGAGAAGACACGACTACAACCAAATTCAACGGACAGGATGTTACCACTATATCCATACAACCACAACTGATTTAAAATAGAATTTACAATTACTATAACCTGCGGAGGCTAACTCTAACCCGGTTAATGGATTAAACTTTGCCTTAAAGGGATACTATATTCGGAAATTGACGTAAAAACAGACGTAAATAGAACTGCAGGTCTAGCTTAGTCGTGAATTTTGACTTAACGTTTTGTTTATGACTTAAATTATGTGAAATCAATAACAAACCTAAGGGCAATTAAGAAATAATATTTAAACATATCGTTATTCTAAACTAATATTATTCGTTAGCCACTCTCGCATTAGTAAGCTACATGCAATGTGGCAAAAGGTAATCAGATGATTGAGTTTTAGCCACACGAAGTCCGCCAATTTTTGGTAGGATAAGGGCGGCGAAAGGAGAGGGATGGATTTCGCTTTTTCGTATGCTGTGCCCAAGATACGACGAGGCTTTTACTCCGACCACTGTCCCAACGGCCGCTAGGCCACGAGAAACATGTACCTCTTTTCTCTACCACTATTTGTTTACCGTCGGTATAAATGTTAGTTATCACCCAGAAACCACAACACTTGCTACAGGCAACTTCACACCTTCCATGCCGCCATCAAGTCGTCGTATCACTGTCGGTTACTAAAAGATTGATCGCACTATCACACCTAGGGTACAATGTATTACCTCTTATCTCGTGTAAGTTTGAAAAGAGCACACTTCACATGAGGAAGATAAGTGCGCAGAGGGCACCTCGGATTTGGTAAACAGAATAACAACTGGCACCTT
Organism: Ctena decussata; assembly: GCA_963989385.1. Lineage (NCBI taxonomy): Eukaryota > Metazoa > Mollusca > Bivalvia > Lucinida > Lucinidae > Ctena > Ctena decussata. The sequence goes on from OZ022506.1 coordinate 85,227,228, forward strand.
TATTTGACCAAACCTCGCGATAGACTGTCTTGTCTCTGTTTGTGGTGCCAAGATGGCCGTTTGATGGTAGGTAAAAAACCGCAATGTATATTTTATGGTGATAGTTAAAAGAAAATGATATGTATACCTTGTTTACTATGCAGCTTGGAGGCTGTTCTATCAAATTACCGTGAATATTTGGCCACCACAAGAGTTGTAAATAATTTGTATATAATTTACACCAGCGACAGTTGTCTGCGATTCATGATTTGAGCGGCGACACGAGAAAACCAACAAAGTGGTTGTGCGACCAGCGCAGACTCAGATCAGCCTGGGCATCCGCCCAGTCTGATCAGAGTCTTCGCTGTCCGCATGGAGGTAGCTTAGGCCCTAAGCTACCTTTTAGGCGCTTAGCGATGAGTCTGGTCGGACTGTGCGGATGCCCAGGTTGATCTGACTCTGTGCTGGGTTCACAACCACTTTGTTTGTTTTCTCGTGTCGCCGCTCATATGAAATTGTTGAAGATGATAATTCTCAAACCCGGGTTTACACTTTTTGCTTAGCCACTGAAGTTTGTACAATAAGGACAGACACGTGAACAACTGGTTCTACTTCTGTAATTGTAGGAAATCATGACTGAAAATCAGAAACAATCGCCAAATGGCGCTACTATCGTCCGAAGCCGCCAGTCCAAGGGCGTTGGTTGTCGAGTCGTCCACAACGCCGAGGGGTAATTGTTTCGACTGACAACCTTGCGATTGTAAGAGCGTGTTTCCATTACTTTTCACGGCTGACGTTACTTGCGCGTGACCGAAGCCAGTGTTTCGCTGAAGACAAACCTTGTCATACTGAGTCACTACTGGCCCATAGTGTTACAACGGTGAAATATCGCGACTGGCACCGCAATATCTGAATCAATCACTGACCACAAATATTACTATTGTGTTTAATGTGGCCGTTAATTTTGTTTAAATCTCTTCGATTAAATCGAAAATGCAATAACTTTAAATACGAGTGGTTGAATTTTCTTTTTGTGCTATCAAATGTTTATATGCGAGATACATTGTAAATACCTAGTTATCCGTTTGAGGTATTTACTTTGAACAGCAAGTAGCCTTTAGTCAAGTACCCGAGTTGTCGACCACGGTAGGTGCCAACAGATAGGGCGCCCCAGCAGGCACACCACGCAGATCCAACAAGTCTTAATGAACGTCGATTCAACGTCATGACGTTGAATCAACATTATTTCAGTGTGGATTCAACTTAAGCTAATGTGTCGGGTGGGACAGTACGTGGAGAAAGCTGGCAGTCCGCAACCTCTGATTCTGTCGTTGTCTCGGAAAATGTTTTCCTGGATATACGCACAGATAGACCCGTATTAGTTTCTATATTATTATATTATATAATCTATCATTTTATAAAATAATTCATTTATAACTGGAGAAAAGGTGAAGAATAAAAAAACAATAAAACGTGTGTATCTAAAAATATATAGTATACATCTGTACATCTCTCTCTCTCTCTCTCTCTTTCTCTCTCTCTCTCTCTCTCTCTCTCTCTCCCTCTTGAATTTGCTGTATACAGTCGATATCTATCCATTCTTATAATGTACATTCCATCATGCTTCAGGAAATGAAGTTATAAATATATATAAGCATTTTGCTTTCTGTCAAATCCTGCTATTGCCATAAGTATATGTTTGTATTTTGTAGTTATAAAATCGGAGTGGCTATAACCACTCGACTGGCAATACTATTGACTGTTGACTTGTACTAGCCAGTATACGTTCAAATCGCTGTTGCCAGTCGACTGGTAATAGCGATTTCCACGTAAAATTGCTATTGCCAGTTGACTGGCAACAGCGATTCAACGTTAAAATCGCTATTGCAAGTGAACTGGCGATAGCGTTTTAAACGCTTTTTCGCTGCTACCAGCTGACTGACAATAGCGATTTTAAGGTAAAATGGTTACTGCCAGTCGACTGGTAATAGCGATTTTAATGTCAAAATGGCTATTACGAGTCGACTGTCACTAGCCATTTTAACGTACTATTGCTATTAACAGATGACTGGCACCGGCTAGACATTTCCAAATAAAATATCGTTTAAACCAACAATAACACGCATAGTAAAGTACACGTATCTGATTTGATAAAAAACGTAACTCTCTTGGCAGCAACAGCTGAAACTCGACCTTGAATCCCTAGCCAGTTGCAAGTTGTCTTTAAATGTTTGTCCAAATGTAAATGAAATGATTAGTTTGGAGCCAAGGGCAAAATTACTAGGTGAGAATTCTGATGGAACTTTTGGCAGTGTACTCAGCTTGTGATGAGTTTTATACGGTTGTAATTATATATCTGGATCAAAGTAAGGTCTTGACCTCACAGCAAGATGTTCTCTGGAAATACAAGCTCATAGCGATTATTAGACATATCTTCTAGGAATTTTGCGCTGCAAGTGTGTATAATGTATCGTCAGGTATCGTATATTGTATGATATGCACTGTTACTAGCACCACCGCCAGTTATATTGATGCAGAAACTGCGTAACTGAGTATCTGGTGAATACATAGCTAAAATTCTAAGACACATAGTTGCTTGCATCCCGTTACCTTGCCTGCCCAGCAGGCACACAACATTGAATCAACGTTCAATCAATGTTGATTTAACGTCATGACGTTGAATCAACGTTGATTAAATGTTGATTCAACGTTACGTGCCCAGTGGGTGGGGAATGTACCATACTGGACAGTTCTATATAGCTTACGTCGAAATGTTCCAATATGCATTAATTCTAAGCAATGTGCTTATTTTGCTTTTATGTAACAGGGTACGTGTGTATGCTAACCAAATTTTTCAAAACAGATGAAATTTTTAAAAAAATGCATCTACATATAATACAAATCTTGCGACAGACACCAGACACGAGAGTTCAGAACATACGTACACACCGTAACCGAATCAGACCGTTCAGCTAGTATCAAGTAACTTAGTATGTAACCAAAATGCCACTCTAAGTTACCTTGTATCTGTCTAAAAAAGCGGATTGAAATTTGATAGATGTATGAGTAAATGTGGTTGATATTTGATATACGCAAGAAAGTAACGCCGGAGAAATTTAAAGAAACTAGGTTATTCTTGCACAGGCAGCTGTCTCACAAGAAACCTGATACCTGCCAAAACAAATGGCAAAAAAATGCAGGAGATGACTTTAATACAAGCGTTTCGCTTACCGTCAGATCCTGTACCATGTCTATCTGAGAGTGTAATAAGCCATGCATTAAAAACGATAATCCACTAGTGGATTAAATATGGAATTTACGTCGTAACGTTATGTGTTGACGTCCATAAAAACGTCGCGTTTTCTAAATGGCGAAATCGTGACGTTTTAGTGCAAATTGTGCTAATAAAATGCGATTTTAGTGTCATATGATAAATAGAATCTTGCATTCGTGCTCATGTTATATTGAATTTATTAAACTCGTTGGGGAAACCTATAAGATGCTCGGCATAGCCTCGCATCTTATCCTTTTCCCCAACTCGTTTAATAAATTTAATAATACATGAGCACTCATGTAAGATCCTCTATATAGTGTACTTTTCTTGTAATTATGTACTTTACATTGAATAAATATTGTTTAAACCAAAGAAATGCATCCTATATGTTTAAATACACTGGAGAGGAGTGTTCTTCCGCTATTTCAGTTTTTCTTTCTGTCCATTTATGCCAGCGTTCTCTTTGTTTGTTTGTTTTTATTTTTATTGTTAGTATTATTATTATCATTATTATTCATTAAAAATGTCTGAGAAATTACATACAAGATAGTTACATTTATGCCAGCTTTCTCTTTGTTTGTTTGTTTTTATTTTTATTGTTACAGAGCTCTAGATAAGAGGGAGTATTTGATGATAATAAGGGATAATTTTCCTTATTTCTAATTGAAACCATACGTTGTGACCCCTCATCTGAACCGTCTCGACGAGACGGTTCAGATGAGGGGTCACAACATATGTTTTTAAGCAGAATTAAGGAAAATTATCCCTAATTATCACCAAATACTCCCTCTTATCTAGAGCTCTGTGTTAGATTATCACTATCATTATTATTCATTAAAAATGTATGAGACATTACATACCAGGTAGAAGCCTCAACTTAGTATGCTACCGGTATTACATTCATAACCAACTTTATCACTAAGGAGACATTTGTACTTCCCCGGCTCATTTGTTACTGGCCGGGGTATTCCGGTTGTCTTTCTCTACATATTGGCCAATGTTAAACTTTTAGTCAACAGTTTTTGAAAACTTCTTACAGTATACAAAAAGTGACCAATTGTATTGTATTGTATTGTATTGTATTGTATTGTATTGTATTGTATTGTATTGTATTGTATTGTATTGTATTGTATTGTATTGCGACTTTTCTGGCTTTTGTCTCTTTTCATTCTCTTTTCATTTATGTATGCCAAAAGCGATGGGTACAGTGGGGATACAGTCAGATCCAATTCTAATTATTTCTAACGCTTTACTAAGATTGCAAGCTACACAAGTTGCTATATGTAGCATCTGATTTCTACCAAGATAGATTCCAGTCGTTGAGTGATTGGAGCCTGGAATTCCATCATCATCAGTTCAATGTTATAAATTCCGCGACTCTTCCTAAACTTACTCTAACTTCTGGTTTATGCATCATACTTGTGAAATATCTATGTCAGACAGTTCCAATATATTGGCCAGACTGGTTCTACTGTACTTCATCTCAACGACATTGATGAGGTCAAAATGGCGTCTGGCTGACTGCGAACTCATCTCAGACTGGTCTCATTAAATATCTAATTATAAGATGTTTAATTAGGTAGTCTACAGTTCTCAGTTATTACCATTTCTTAAGTGCCTCTGTCGCAAGAATTACAGACAAAACTACAAGCCCAATGTCTGTTAATGTAGCTAAATATCTAAGGCTCACTGACTCAGGCCCGGATCCAGACCATCACCTACTGGTGGGGCTTTGGATAACTGGTGGGGCTGGGAGGTGCCGAAATGTATGTGTGTGGGGGAGGGGACTTGAAAATATGACATATATGGTTAAATTTCAAGAGAATTTTTATACATTTTTCTTTGAAATATATGTTGTGACATCTCATTAGAATCGCCTCGGGGAGGCGATTCTAATGAGATATCACAACATATATTTTGACCTAACCACATTCGATAATTGTTCTCAAACTGTCATCAGATACTTCTTTTTATCTGGAGACCTACATATTATACATAACACAGACGCCAAATGGCGGGGCTGCAGCCCCAAAGCCCAGCCCCTGGATCCGGGGCTGCTGACTCAACAGGCAAAGCGAATCAGGCCATGAGGTCTTGCGAGAATATTCATCTATTCGTCTAACTTTGTCTTTCCCATTGCACCACCCATCCTTGACACAAACACCTCAGGTAGACTGGCAGATGTCTGGTATCATGGAGGGCGTTTCCTGACGTATATTTACATTCTTGGTCTATTTATTGAAGAGCCCTGTAGTAAACGATTGGAGCATAATGTAGTTTACATTCCAATGATTACATTGAGCCACGCGACATCACATGCCTTTAAATGACGTCAAAATAAACCGTGGCTCTCTATCATCTGATTGGGCGTCGGCCACTTCATGACGTCATTGACGCCTTTCCGCTATTAGCAGAAAAAAATGTTTGTAACTGTTTTACTGCTTCAATTTAAGCGCTTATATAAGAATTTCCGACAAGGTTTGATTGAAACGAATGTAAATATAAGCAATGAACTTACTTTTTCTAATGTTTATCGAAGTGTCAACTGCATTGGTAGCAAAGTTTACATGAACTCTTTCTTGCACGCGCCCCAGAAAAATGAAATACATTACTTACATATCTGCTGATGGGCTTTATGTCCCTTAAGTGTGTATAACCTTGAGGTCTTAACAACAAGCTGTCTGGGTGTGCACGAGCAATTTATATCCTAGACGATTCCTATCATCAGAGAGCACGGACACCTGTTGCAGGGAATTACAAGCAATAGTTCGGTGAGACTGAAGGTTATATTGTAATGAAATGAATTTTGGAATTTGAACATTACTTATGAAAACTCTGCGAACGTTATCACTAATTTCAGACCCAGTTACTCAAACAAACAACGTTAATATGGTTCTAGGAAAGCAATATGAAAATCTTGCTGTGACTGATAGCATCGCACGCGGTGGCGGCGTCTTTGATGTTGGTAGAACCGCAGCTCCATCTGTTGGTAAGATAAAGTCGCTATGCTTATTTTCAGTAGCTTTCGTCGAAAGCTACTGAAATAAGCATAGCGACTTTTCAAATTCGTATTTTAGTAGTAATTTTTCAAATTCGTGTTGTAGTAGTAAGTCAAGAGGGTAGACAATGTTAAAAAGGCGTCGTTTCTACGTGGCAGCAACGTCATGTACGTTGTATTGTAGCACCAAAGTTGCGTAGCGTTCGGACCTGTTGCTGTTTAAACCGTAAATATTCTTAGTACTGGGACGTATAGCGCTGAGCAAACATCTGCATATTTAAAATGCTGTACTTCATTGAAAAAATAGGTCTATTTCTAGGTTCTGTTAGGAGCGGTTGTAGTGTAGTGGATAACACTCCGGACTATCAATCCAGGGGTCGCAAGGTCGACCCCCGCTTCTCCGGTCTTTCGGATGAGATTTTAAACCGAGGTCCCATCTCCATATGACCTCGTTGTTGGATGGACGTTACTGCCGACTTCACTCACTCACACAAGGTTCTGTTGTGTTTCAGTTCTCGAAACGATGTTCCTCAAGTGGACAATTGCAGTTATTAGCGTTCCCAATTTTAGAACTTTTACGGTAATTTAAAAGACTGAAGCTCATATCTAAGAAAGATTCCAACAGGTTATAATTTTATCAAATCAGAAATAGCTTTGATTAGTTCTTATATAAAAGTTAAAACATCTTTGCGATGTCAGACATGCAGATTTCAATTTGATTTATTATCTTGTCGATATGAAGTTAATTCGAATGGCAAATATCCAGAAGAAGTCTAAAAATATACGGATGCCTACATTAAAAGTGCAGGAAGATTTTTTTTCAAGAAATTTACAAATTTACGTTAAACGGGTATATAATGTAACTATCATTTTACAAGAGTAATCTATCCACTGTATACAGTTACATGTCGCAGGCACAGCTAAAAGCTGTATCTCTTTTCTTCAGAAAAAATAATGTATATAATTTACAAAGTATCAAAGTGAAAATATAGTAAGTACATTGTGGGAAGATTAACTAAAAAAAAATTCTGATAACTTAGTGGCCGTAGGGGCATAAGGTGTAAAAGGACCATCGTAACTTGAGCACTGCAAATGAAATTCGGGGTAATTTCCCTCTCCTCTCGCTGCCTGAAACCATTCTCAAAGGCGGTCCCGTCAATTTTCGATTCCATCTTTCACAGTGAAGCACCACTGAGGCGCCGAATCCGTCGGTGTCTAAATCATGACCATAGCAGGTCAGTTACAAAATCAAGTATGCGATGACTCTAGGTGTCAAATCTCGATTGGGCACTTAAAACTGAAAGTTCACCTCAAACAATTGAATATTGATTGTTGCCATTATCGCTTTAAAGTCCCTTTACAGGTCCCTAACAGATTAGACCAATTGTAACAAAAAGGGAGAAAAGATAAGTTTTCACACCTGCCTGTAAACCCTGATACATGTTCTTTGTAAAAGCGTTGGGATTATCCCCAAACTAAGGATAATAGGAGCTGACTGTGAAAATATGGCATAAGTTGGCTGCCTACATACCGCAGAAATCTAAAAACTGGAACAACTAGGGTAGAGTCGGGTTACTTCGGACAGCGGGTAACTCGGACACACCATTGTAAACAGTGAAAATCCAGATGAGACGGCTCATAATGAGCCGTCTCATAAGGATTTTCACAGTTTGCCCAGTTATTTTTGTTTTAATACCAAACAACTGACATATAATGGAAACAATGTCATTATCCGAATTTACCTGCTGTCCGAAGTTACATGCCTCTACCCTAAAAGATTACCGGTATTGTCCTAAATTGGAACAGTCAGTAATGCATCCAGAAGACGCACATAGAATGGCGAAAATTCAGTCCGCACTGTTCTTTTCCAGACTCCTCTGTCCCAAAACCTAGCCCAGCGGAAACATGACAACATAATGACGTCATGTGCCCGCTGGGAGATTGTTTATAGTAATCTGTATACAGCATAACAGTGTCGTACCATCAGCTGGTCAGATCCCTTGATTAGGTTCAACACTGTTTGATCTTTTTCACTTTCCGTTATAAAATACTCAAGTTTTAGGAGTGTAACGAATGGACTGAGGGCGAGAAGGAGGGGAGGGGTCGTTTCTGGATATTTTTGAGTGTACACTTCAATTTAGCAAAAATGCTCATATGTTACATAAAACAAAACGACCAAGAAGATGAACGAAGATCTTGTTCTTGCAATGTCATGTGTTCTGTCAAAGATCACAGTTTATAAATCAATCAGTGTCCAAATAATATTTAACCCTATTGATCTGTAAAACTGATCTTCTTTAATTAATTACCAGTGACTAAAGTTACTTACCAAACCAAATAGATCATTCTCTTAACCTTTGTAACATTACTTACGCTAGTTTGAATATTCATAAGAACCTTGTAATAGGGGGTTTATAAAGTCATGAACTGTCAAATAGATCACTGAAGTCAGGTTGAATCTCTAGGTGTCTCTAGTTGCATATTAGTGGCACTTCCATACAAGTAGATTCCAGTTTCTTGTTTATTACCTGATGGAAAACATTTATTATTTCTTATTATAGATGTCTCTTTTGTATTCAGACTATATCCTGAGATTAATTTTAGCAATTGGAGACTCCGAGATATAATATTTTATGTTATCAGTTTTCGATATCTAATTAATGATTTAGTTTATGCAAGCAAATAGTCTAGAAGTTCTTCAATTACATTTTCAAAAGCCAGTCCACAATAGTTTTATCTATATCATTGTATAAAAAACATTAAATTAACTCTAAGAAAATGCATAGAGATGTTTAATATTCAAAAATGATTTGACCTATAAAATGATGAGTATATGTCAATACATATCAGAATCTCGGTAGTTCATACTATAATTGGTTAGGGTCAAGTCAGCTAAATTCGGACAGCAAGTAAATTCGGACAGTGACAATGTTTCCTTTATATGTCAGTTTTTTTGAATGAAAACAAAAAAAAATCTGGGCAAACTGTCAAATCCTGATGAAACGGCTCATGAGCCGTCTCATCTGGATTTGCACTGTTTGCAATGGTATGTCCGAATTTACATGCTGTCCGAATTTACCAGACTTGACCCTAAAGAACCTTACACTTTTAAAACTTGTAAAAGAGTCTTACACCATGTACACAGCCTATACGAATTCAGATTTTGATGAAATTGTTTACTATCATAAATAGCTGATAAGCGGTTGTAACTGCTAGTAGCATCCACCCTGGTGTGATAGTGTGGTCAAGTTGTCACGGGGGTAATACCAACTTGGCTATCTGTGCTTTCGACCAAGTCGATACTATACAAAGTGGCTGTCGATCGAGAACACGATCGTAAGCATCACCAATAACGGTAAATGGTACTATAATTAATGGCTGACTGCTGTCGATTGTCTTGGTCGACAGCCACTTTGCTGGTATGGTAACTGACTGACTCGTCGAAAGCACAGGTAGGGAAATTGGTATTACCGCCGCGGTTGTTGAAGTTGAAAATGTTGTAAGCTGAATAATAGCATTTAGGCTAAGTAACAAGTAACCATAACAAATTTATAGAATCCTTCAGCAAAGGGGGTTTGGAAAAGTTGCAGCATATAGGGTCGCCTAGCCTTCTTAGTCTTAGCAAAAACTAACGTATCGACATGTTCGTAGAATGTTCGTGAAATGACACTGTTTTAACATTATCTCGTCAACCGAAGAGATTTTCTGAAACTCTACCCGCTGGTCAAGTTACAAACATCTGGAGAGAAATTTATATCAAACTTTTGTGTTCTGTTGTTGTTTACGAATCCACACGATCCTTTTTTCATATATGTATTTTAATATCCAGGGACTAATATTTATAAAGTTGAAACTAGTTTCGGTCATTTTACGTTGTCGCTATGCTGTACTTATCTTATTGACAGATGTCCCTATGAAAGAGAAAGAGAAAAAGTGAGAAAAAAATCTGAATAGTGAGATCATTTGGAAGAAAGGATATCCCCAAAGAAAAGGAAAGAAAATGCTCTTTCTTGAGCAGCGTCTGTGGTCTTTGTGGAGAAGAGGGGCCACAGGGTATAAACCAGTCCGCCAATTTTCGCTTTCTGCAGAGAGTGTCCGTCATATTTGGCTTCCACCGAGACTGTCCGCGATCTCTTGCTTTCTGCTGAGACTTCTGTACATGATAAATGGCTTCCTGCAGAGATTGTCCGCGTGATTCTGCTTCCGGCCGAGGCTCTCGGCAGGAAACAGAGTCACGCGGAAAATCTCTGCAGGAAGCCATTTTTCGAGGACGGTAGTCCCTGCAGGAAACAAGAGATCGCGGACAGTCTCTGCTGAAGCCAAATATAATGGACAGTCTCTACAGGAAGCGAAAATTGGCGGACTGGTTTATTGTGGACCAAGCGGTTGTTTACAATGAAGCCCTGCAAGATCCAAGAATTGTAGCCCCAGTGTGACTCCCGACAAGGCCACCAAAATTGTATTCGGTCTGTTGTTTCTTTTGATCTTTTGTGAGTATATATATTAAGTATGAGCACAGCCTACCTTTAAGTAACTTATTCCCTTAATATAGGATTAATCATATTAAAATGATTAAAATTATTTTTAAGTTGGATTAATACTTCCATAAGTAATTGGAGTTAATTAGTTGTGAACAGTGTGGAGGCGCCCTGCCTTATTACTAATTGTTAACAAATCAGAACTGCGATAGACGGAGTAATCCTTATAATCCAACATGGTACCGAGATCCCTGTCCCTGTTTTGCTGACACTGAACAAGGCCATGCTGACCTTGCTTATTTTTCAAGTCGCCGAAATATTTATCCAAGCAAAGACAAATGGAAAAAAGCAATACGTTATAAACTGGAAAAGATTGAAAAAGAAAGTTTTATACAAGAAAACCCTGAATATTCGTTTTCTTAATATTCACTCTACAGTTAACCAGCCTGTTTTTGGAAATTATCTCGAAAAAAAAAACTCACTTAGTAGTTGGATATAAATCTCTTGTCAAGGAGATTTCAGTATTATTCAACAGAAACCCTTGGTCGTTTTATTTAGCATGCACAGCCGGAACTGATGTTTATGTTCAAGACTGTGTTCTATGGTCTGATATTCGGCATACTCGTAATTTCTGGTCAACAATTTGGATCAAATTTGGTCGGTTTGTTTTTTGGGTTTAACGGCCCCTTGAGACAGTATTTCAGTTTATATCCGTCTCCCAAAGAGAGAACGGGGGGGGGGGGGGGGGGAGAGAGAGAGAAGAGAAATGATAGACGAGAGGGAAAAAATGTCCGAACAACCACCACCCGCACCTACTGCAAGCACAGAAGGCCCTTGCCATACTTTCATCCAAATCAGTAGGCCGCCCCGGCACTGGAAGTTATACCCAGTAGCATCGAATCGATCAAATTTGGTGTAAATAATTACTTTCTACTTGCCAGTTATGAGTATGAAACGAACAAAGTCCTTGGAGATTATGAGTGTATTTGTTCATTCAGTGCCCTCTGCGTATTGTTGTTGTTGTTAAATTTGCAGAAGTAAGTTTTGTCCTTTCTTACCCTTAAATCCCACTGGAGGTTTGAAAACAAATCCGGGTCTGAATTGTTCACTTTTTTGTTTTTATCTTACTCCAGCTGATGAAGATACACACAAAGACATGGCCCTCCAGCAAGGTGATAGAATCCAGCTTCAAGCATGCTTTGAAGCCGTCGATGAATGCGAAATATTAGCTGGAGACCCAAATTCCAGACTGTATCATGACGAAAATACAAACGTTCAAGGACAAAAATTAGAATAAATGAGCCGCGACACGACAAAACCAACAATGTGGTTGTGCGCCCAGCGCAGAATCGGATCAACCTGGGCCTCTGCCTAGTCTCATCAGACTCTTCGCTAAGCGCTTAAAGGGTAGCTAAGGGTCTAAGCTACCTCCATGCGGACAGGGAAGACTCTGATCAGACTGGGCGGATGCCCAGGCTGATCTGAGTCTGCGCTGGGCGCACAACCACATTGTTGGTTTTGTCGTGTCGCGGCTCAAATGCTCAGAGAAAAAGTTCAGGGCTGAAACTTTATTTATATTTAACTTTGAAATTGACATTGTTTACCGTAAATATAAACACTGCCACGATTTGGTGTTTTATAAACAAATGTTATATCAGAGTAAATAATGCTATACTTTATGTCAATAATTAAAACATTACTAAACAGACAGACAGCGTTGAAACGACGTCGCAATGGTCAACGTCAGTACATTTGTAATTAGGCCTACGTCGTAGCGACGTTCCTTGTGTGGCCCCTGGTTACTATGGAATTCCCTATACCACATTTCTTATGTTAACACTTAATTAAAGTGCCAAAAACGAAAATACATGTACCATGCAATTGAATTTGCAGACAGCGCAGATACAGATGAGGCGGCTCCTCATGAGCCGCCTCATCTGTATCTACACTGTTTGCATAAAGTATTTGGCTGCTCAACATAATATGGCTTGGCTGAAACATCTTTGTTTTGTTTTTTTTTGTTTGAAATTTGCCGATGTAAATTTTGTCGTCTGCCTTTTTGGTGCCATAAGGCTTAACCGTCTAACCGTCTGCAGTGTCAACAAAGCCACTGACTTTGCAGTTTGCACATGCGCAACATAGACGTCGCGGCTGACAATACTGTATGGACAGTAAACAGTAGTCAGATCGTAGTAGACAGTACACACTAAGTATATACCACGTCTAGTTAACCAAGTTTTCAGGGATGTTACGAAACGAAAAAGAGCTGTAACGAATCTAAAAAGAGTCATTCATAGTAACCAAACGACCTGGTCATATCAGATCGTTTGGTTACTATGCCTCTTTTTTCGCTTCGTAGCTGCTCTTTTTCGTTTCGTAACAGCCTTTGTATATACATAGTTAGCCAGGGGTGATATAATGAGTGTATGGGAAAGGTCATTGCCACTTGTGCAATGGAGGTGTATGCACTGTAAAAAAATCCGTAGTTTTTACGGTAGAATAACTGGCAACCAGCTGCCAGTCCATTTCCTGTTATTTTTATGGTCGCCCGTAAAAATTGCAGGGTAGGATAGAATAGAACAGATGTTGTTTTGGTCATAAAGCCCTTCAATTCTATAAAGGTATTTTTGAGTGCTGACAGTTAACAAAACACTTCCAAATCGTGATTTCTAAAACTGTTCTACAGGCAAACGCCCGTAAAAATAACGGTAAATTAACTGGCAGCCAACTTCCAGGTATTTTACCGTAAAATCTACATTTTTTACAGTGTGGGGCATCATCTGCGTTTCTCTCCCAATTTTTACGAGAATCTACTTTTGTGAATTCATGTTAGGAGCTTCCCCGTATGCATGGTATAACCCGTTTAAAACGGGTTCTAATCGGAAAAAGGTCACATGGGACAGTCGGCAGTAGGCCTACACAGTAGTAAAATCCGTAGATTTTACGGTAGAATATTCATGTAACTGGAAACCAGCTGCCAGTCCATTTCCCGTTATTTTAACGGCCGCCCATAAAAATTGCAGGAACCATCACGCGCAGTAGGATAGATTAGAGCAGGTGTTGTTTTAGTCATATAGGAGATAACGGGAATCCCCGGAGTGACGTCATCGGATGATCACGTGGGTAGATTGGTTGGCAAAAAGGTAGCGACAGACAGTGGTCTTCTATGGGATTTTGCTGAAACTTAACCTCTGAAATGCGTAAAATATAGGTTAGAAAGCTGCGAATAAATAGAAACCGATAAAACCAGTGCAAATATTGTTTTAATCGCTTGTCGCGCGAAAAAAGAGTTATTTAATATTATTTAAAGTTATTTAATTACTCGACATACATTGACTCGCTTCGGAACAGGACTTTTTCTCTTAATAACTTTGACTTAAAAAGAAAAATAAATAAATGAAATAAAAATACAATAAATTGGAGGTACTAAAGATCTGTATTTTAACCTTTAAACCTTTTCGACAATCAAGGTGATTAGTAAATATAACACGGTTGATGGAAAATGAAAGACTATAAAATATAGAAACTTGTATCCAACGAGAAGTAATGCAAAATTAATAAAACATATTGATCTGATTTAGGGATAAGAAAATGTAAAAAAATAAAGAAGTAAATAAATTTATATTCATGACTGCGATTCAAAAGAGAATGTTATAAAACGGTAAAGGATAATATACATGTATAAGCAGAGAACCCTGTTTTGAAATTACTGTCAGTAATTACCACATTATTTAGTCCGAGCTCATGACATCTGAACAACAAATTCACTCTGTCTGTTTCTCTCTCTGTCTCCCTCTCTCTCTAATGGTATGATAAAACGGTAAAGGATAATATATAAACAGAGAATCTTCTCTGTTTTGAAATGCAGTAATTACCATACTACCATACTATTTAGTCCGAGCTCATGACATCTAAACAATAAATTCTCTCTCTCTCTCTCTCTCTCTCTCTCTCTCTCTCTCTCATTGTTTGCTCATTACATTTTATTAGCGGACAAGCATATTAATATTGAAATATCATAGATTATAATAATCGAGTTTTATTTGATATTTAAATTAGCCACACCGCAAAAAACGTTGGTTATATTATACAAGTTAATATGACATTGTCACTGTAGGAGACCCACGGCGTTCTTTGAAATATGATAATTAAAGACATTCCTTATCAAAAGACCCGCTGAATACAGGATACATTCATTATAAACAATAAACAACCGGTTTAATTTCAAAATGTACACCAGATACAGAGACATTTTTAGAGTATCCATGCTAAAACGTACATCTAAAAGCACTTCATGTGGAACCAAATAGGGAAAGAGAATAGAACAATATTTCACACTAAAATACCAACATTTCTCAGCGTTATCATTTATATAAAAATATGCATCATAATGCGCAAAATACACGGCATGATTAATTACATAGTTTAACATCACCCAATAAACGTTCAATATAGCGTGATTGATTATCGACTTTTTGCCAACCAGTGTGGGGAATACCTTCGAAATCCTTATCGATGACGTCACCGCGTTTTCTCCTATAGTCCTTCAACACTATAAAGTTATTTTCGAGTGCGGCCAGTTAACATAACACTACCATATCGTTATTTCCGAAAATGTTTTACAGGCAAATGCCCGTAAAAATAACGGTAAATGGACTAGCAGCTGGTTGCCAGTTATTCTACCGTAAAATCTACGGATATTTTTATACAGTGTATATGTGCATGCTCTTCCGCATATTGCGAAGTATTAAAATGGTTGAAAACAAATGTGAATGAGCCGCGACACGAAAACACCAACAAAGTGGCATATGTGCACAGCGAAGACTCAGAGCAGCCTGGGCATACGCACAGTCCGATCAGTCTTCGCTGCCTGCATGGAAGTAACTTAGATCCTTAGTTACCCTTTACGCACACAGCGAAGACTATGATGCCCAGAACGATCCGAGTCTTCTATGGGCGTACATGCCACTTTGTTGGTTTTGACGTGTCGCGGCTCAATGGAATTGCTGTATTAAGGTAAATTGGGAAGCAACTCTGCCATTAATATGTTTGACTTCATTTTCAATGCAGGTCAACCTTTACAGCAAAGAATTTATTCCACTAGGAATAATTTTTTTCCGATAAGAGAAGTCTCTTCGTCCTCTATGGAATCAAACAGGAAGTCACAATAGATGTCCTCCATTGTAAAAATTGGGGAAATACATGGAGGAGCAGTGATATATCTTCCACCCACCTTTGGAAGACCGTCTTTAAGAAAAATAAAACTCTAACTGATAGAGGGGTGGCAGATAATCTATCCCTCTTTGGAGGACAACGGCATCGCATTGTGACTAGCGTTAAGCTGTGCATGCACCATCTATCTTTACGCAGTTTATGTATTTTATGTATTTTGATCAGTATATATTTCCTCATATGTTGTACACACAATCTGAGAGAAAATAAAGTTATGTTCTGCTAACCATTTCTTTATGCAATGGTTAGATATGTAAACAGAGAATAAATGTTGGTTGGCAACCCACTCATATAAGAGAAAACAAACAAAAGGGTTTTTTGTCAATGATTTTTCAGTTTTATTTTCAAATAATGCATGTTTGGCCAAACCTACCTTTGCACATGCAAACAACAGAGAAGAATAGACTGCCAAAAATGTGCCTGTCACCAGATTTGAAATACAAAGTTCGTGGTCGATGCAGACTGTTCTAGCTCGTAAATGAGTGCTATGCGATTAGGCAGGTTTCAAACATACGAATTCCATGTGGGACATGAGTAGACAGGGCTCCAGTTAAGAAGACATTTTGAAGATAATTCAGAAATTTTTTATCCCTCAATGAAAACATATGTTGTGACCCCTCATTAGAGACGGTTCTAACGAGGAGCCACAAAACATGTTTTAATGGAGCAATAAGGTAAATTATCTCTGAATTATCCTTGCTACCTCTTCTTACGTGGGGCACTGGTAGATATTGCAATGATTTACAACAACAGTGATAGTATGGCTGTACATTGGTATTTTATGACAAGAAATGATGAGCCGAGCTCATTTCATCATTTTTCCGCAAAAGTCATTGTCATGTTGCTTTCAAATCCCAGTAAAAAGTGCAAGATAAAAGACCGGACATACAAAAAGACATTTTTGCCACTTAAATTTACCATTTTCGTCATTTTGAAACAAAAATTCTATTCAACAAACGGCCTAATTACTTGTTGAAAATTTGTCATTCTAGATTATGTAAAGATGCTTATCAATGGCACTCTCAGAATGATACAAAATTTTGGCAGACTCCTTCTTATGACTTTCACGGTTCTACAAAAGGATGAACCACAGGGACTGGAATTATGTTGATTTGAAGGAAAAGACTACAAACTTTATATACACATAGGCTATATGTATATACAATCTGTATTCTTTTACCCAAATCAGCATGATACAACTCGAACCACTTGCGTTCAGTATTGGTAGAATGTATAGAAAGAGCTTTCACAGAGGGTTGATTCCGCCATTAAGACTGATGCGCTCGGACAGAGAGAGAGACAGAGAGAGTGAGAGAGAGAGAGAGAGAGAGAGAGAGAGAGAGAGAGAGAGAGAGAGAGAGAATTACTGGGGTAATGTGGGATATTAAATGCGGAGATCCAGCAAATGCTATACAATATCGCTCTACAAATATTTAATTTCTGATAACAATATACAATATAGAGCACTAGACTGCTGTTCAAAATATGAAAACATTTTTAGTATTTGTACATTATTATACAAGTCTGTGATGTCTCCTAGTGAGGTTAACTTGATAGTTTCCAGAAATTTAGATCGTTCAGTATCTTATGCAGATCTCAGTGTTTATACCCTACCCAAACAGAGAAGTCCAGTGTAAAACTCTAACAGTATTGCCCTTAATACTAGAACGGTTTTCATTAGAGAATGCGAACTTAATAACCCTCGTATGGGGTGGGGTGGGGTGGGGAGTAGCGGGGCTTTACAGCTGTTTTGACAACTTGTGGCCTAAAGCTGTTGCTTGTCGTCAGATAGCAATAGAGTATATTTCAACAAATGCCACTCAATTTTAGTTCTTAATAGAAGAAAAAGTCAATTCAGTACTAATATAAGCAGTACTCTATCACAAACATAAAAAACGTTGCCCTAGACAAACAGTAATGGTTAGTGCCATGCCATGGAGACTGAGCTGTAGATTGAGGCAGAGAGTAAACTCTGTGATTGTTTCAAATATCTCATAATATGGAACAAAAAAAAACATGTCCGACTTACATAAGCAAAAACATGCTCATGATGTAAAGCATGAAAACCGGTATAGTATTTAAGAAATTTGCAATGTTCAGTTTTACAACTAAATGTAGCTAGTATGACTCAAGCATCAGTATGACCCAGGCATCGGGGCTTTTCCACTGCAATATTGCAACGCTCTGCGTGACATTCAGTTGTATTTAGTAAATTTTGTGTCCTATCAACAGAGAAAAAAACATGACACTTTTACATCACTACGCATGTACAGTGTAACAATTAATCTACCACAAAACAAATAGTATTAAAGAACATTGAATTATTGCACTGTTTCATATTCTATAGACTGCTTTGGATTTTGTTCTGGTTCGTTTTAAAAAATCCAAACCTTTCATACCATCTCTACCAGACAATTAAATACTTCCAATTTAATATTTGTTCCATCATAACAGAACACCAGATAAGAAGGGGTTCTCCTGATAATTTCTTGATTTTCCCCTATTTCTCAACAAAAACATATGCCGTCTCGCCAAAACATATGTTGTGACCCTCATTAGAGACGGTTCTAATGAGGTCACAACATTTGTTTTGGTGAGACGGTTCTAATGAGGGGTCACAACATAGTTTTTGTTGAGAAAAAAAGGGAAATTATCTCTAAATTATCCCTGTTATCCCCTTCTTATCTGGAGCACTGATCACACTAGGTGTGTTATAAATATGACTATGTACAATGAGGTATACATGATGAGTGGAAATAGTTTCTTTAAGTAAATGAACTGGCCTTACGTAACTAGTGTCAACAGCCACGAACTAGCGGAACCTACATGTGGTGTCAGCAGCCATGAATCGTCTTAACTTAAAGTAGTGTCAACAGCTACGAACTGGCCCACTGTGCATGTTGTGTAAACAGTTACGAGCTGGTATAACTTTAGTTGTGTCAACAGCTACGAACTGTCTTCACGTTTTTGTAGTGTCAACAGGCATGGACTGGCTTTACATATTTAGTGTCAACAGCGATACTGGCCTGAAATAAGTGGCGTTTACAAGAAATAAACACACCAGTCACACACTAAAATGAGGTCGTACCAACATCGATGACGCCGTTACGGGGCACCGACGTCAAAACAACGTCATTTCATTTTCTTAAGTGCCCGCTTGGAGCCAGCATCAGACTGAGTTTTGTTTCTTTCTTGTATACTAGTCGGTTAACATGTTAAAATGTGTTTAAGACAACAAAATATTAATAATGAATTGCTCCTTTGGTTAAGAGTCTGTCTGCGTGTATTTTGGTCCTATCAACATACGACAAATTATCATCCCAGCAGGAACGCAATGTTGATACAATCTTGAACCAACACTGATTTAACGTTGGATCAATGTTGATTCAAGGTTGTTTCAACGTTGTGAGCCCACTACGACTGCTTGGTTGATGTTACTCTTTGCTATTCTAAATAATTCAAGCGAAAATGTGACCATTCTGTTTGCTTACCAGGGACAACCTAACATTAACTGGAGAAAATATTTCTTATGAGTAAAAGTCTGCACATGATGGCAAATAATGCAGCCTGTGCAATAGCTGTTACTTCTTACAGTTAAAAAATGTATCTATATAACATTATTCTGTAAGAGTGTGCATGTAAAAATCTAATGAGACAGTTGTAACATTTCCTCAATATACAAAAATAAATACCTTTGAAATAGTTCTAACAGTTAGGAATGCAATAATTATGCGTAGCGACTGGTAATTAATCTCAGCGGACACGTGACGGCGCAATGACGTCACAGTGACGTCGATCCGACGGCATTAAGTCGCATCGACTTCAGTACAACGTCGCTGCGACATCATGTGCCTGCTGACAACAGTACCCAGTGCGCGAGTTTCTACTAAAATCCCAGCAGGCACATGACGTCGAAATGACGTTGTACTGACGTCGATGCGACGTCATCACGTCGCATCGACGTCAATATGACGTCATTTCGACGTCATGTGCCCGCTGGGATAACTCCGCTCGAGAACACATTCATACTGGATATTCAGAACGTCAGCATACTTCCGTTCAGGCATGCGCGTTCAAGCAAGTATTTGCAAATCACAGCACCACAATATTATTGCCGCAATTGGCTTCAATTCTAGTTCCGTTTCTAGAAATAATGAGACAATATGTATTCTCTAGCAGTCATAGATACTTGGCCGTTACAGTTTCCGTTATACCGTCTATCCTGTCGGCATATTTTAACGCACGTGCTTAATCTGATTGCGGGAATGGATAAGTTCCAGATCTCTCTGACCCGGAAACTGTAAACCATGTACGTGTATCCTATGCACTTCCGGTATATGAATACTTCTGGTAATGGCATTGACCAACTTGGTTCGGTCAATCTGTAGTTCACTTTAGAAGTGAATATGATGAAAAACTTTGCTACACTGCAAATATCTATCAGCTATCTTTACAATGTCGAATTTTTCGTTTTTGTTTAATGCATCTGTTGTAATATCGTTTTAATTCTTTAAGACTTAACTTGAAAAACTGTCTTCTCTTTCTTCTACACCATTTTTTGCATTTTCCTCCTCGTCTTTTTCTGTTTCTTTTGCACTTGTCCTTCAGACAGCACTGTTTTTTGGAAGGTGTGTATGGTTCAGGAGGTTTGAGTTCCAGCTCACGCTCACTACTTTTATTAAATCTTGCTCCTTTTTGAGAACGTCTAGTCACATTACCACACCGAACTGTACCGTCTCTATTTATTCCAAAATACCACCGTTTACTTCCATTAACTTTTCTATAGTAAGACTCACGATGTTCTATTTGTTCGTGATGAAAATAACAATGTTCTTTAAACTTGCTATCATTTTTCTGAAATAAAAGAAAAATAAAACATATGTAATTAAAGTATAAAAAAACGTGTTCCGTTTTCCGTTTCATGTTTACTTCGCAGCAAAAAACATGACGTCGAAATGACGCCGATGCGACGTCAGATCGATGGAAGTACAACGTCATTTCGACGCCGCCATGTGCCCACTGGGGTGTCTCGTAGCAGCTGTATGATTACTGTTGTACTGAAAATTTCAAAGATTCATGCATCAAGCCTTACTTCAAGCACACTACAATTCTGACATCTTTCAAACGATTTTTGATAAAATAGTAGACAAAAGAATAATTTCAGTAACAAGAACTGATAAGTGCCCGTTACAGCATGGTTCGGTTTAAGATGTAAGCACATCCTGGCTGACAGGCAAGTCCTTCCCTTGTGGAAAATAAGAGGTCGGAAAACCAATAATATCAGCCCCAAATCTACAGGTGGACTTTGGGGCTTAAGCCCCGCCACCTGGGGCTCTATGACTTTGGGGCTTAAGCCCCAACACCTGGGGCTCTATGTCTAATATAATGCAGGAATGCAGCTAATAGGGAGCACCTGATGATAATTTGAGATGGATGGATGACTTGCGATTTTACGTCCTTTTCAACAGTATTTCAGTTACGTCAGGACGATGGGAAGATGATAATGAAAGGTTGTGTGCAATGGAACCCCGTTTACGATAGAAAAGATGTTCGCCTCAAGCGGGTCTCGAACCCGATCCGCTAGATCAGTAGACCAGCGCTTAACCCACTGAGCTACCGTGGCTCCTGATAATTTGAGAAGATATTCCATAAGGTTAGATTGAAATAAACTTTGTGACATCTCATTGGAATCGCCTCGCCGGCGATTTCCAATGAGCTGCCATTATATATTTAAAGGTTAGCATGCTATTATCTTGATTTTTCATCGACTACTCTATTTTATCTGGAACTCTGATTATGGTCTCTTTCTATGTGCTTTAAGGCCCCACCAGTTGTCCGCCTTCCAGAGACAACCCCGCCAGCTAGTTGTGGTCTAGATCCGGGCCTGAGTATAGCAATGGAATTAAACTACTATTATTAAAAGATATCGATAGTTTTTTTTTTAAAAAAAACAACAACTGAAAGTGGCCATGTTAAACGGGTTTAGGACTCCCGCTCATACTGGCACGAGCCCCGGTCCTGGGTTCGAATCTGGCTTGAAGTGAAATTCTTCCAATATTATACGGGGAACCTTTCATTATCACCCTCCCGTTGTCCTGATACGACTGAAATACTGTTGAAAAGCACGTAAAATTACAAGCCATGCATCTATCTTTAAAGTATACTTACATATAATGTTTGATAGGGAACGCTTTTGTCGTCCATACAGAGGAATAACCCGGTCCTATTGCCCATGATCACATGCTGACTGTCTAGCTTTCCCCCAGAAGAACTGACATCCCACGGCGATGATTTTCCTTTATCCTGCCCCCAGCTCGCACCTAGTTTCGCGCTGATGTTTACAACGAATATCGTTAACATACCTGAAACGGGACAAGCATAATGGTTACATATTCTGAACAATCAGACACTTTCCCGGATATGTAAAGTACGCCAAAAAGTGGTACCACTCTATAACGGTTTTCTGATCCTGTTGTGCCTATGTTCCTTTCACTAACGGTCGTCTGAGACTGAATTTCTGTTTGTGTATCGAGTCGTCTCCCAGAGTGAGGGACAGATTAGGGAAGTGCATGATGAGCAAGCGTAAATGAGCCGCGATACGACAAAACCAACAAAGTGGCATGTGCGCCCAGTGAAGACTCAGATCAGTCTGGGCATCCACCCAGTCTGATCAGAGTCTTCGCTGCCTGCATGGAGGTAGCTGAGACCCTTAGCTGCCCTCTAGGCGCACAGCAAAGACTCTGGTCAGACTGGGCCGATGTCCATGCTAATCTGAGTCTTTGCTGGGCGCACATGCCACCTTTTTGGGGTTTTGTCGTGTCGCAGCTCAAATAATGTAAAAATAAATAAATAAATAAAAGCCCGATCTTACACCTGCTGCAAGCACCTTATGTCCTTACGCTACCTGATAACTTTCTCACTCAGCAGAGCCCTAGATAAGAGGGAGTATTTGGTGATAATTCGAGATAATTTTTGTTAATTCTGCATAAAAACATATGTTGTGACCCCTCATCTGAACAGTCTCGACGAGACGGTTCAGATGAGGGGTCACTTCATATGGTTTCGATGACAAATAAGAAAAATTATCCTTAATTATCATCAAATACGCTGTCTTATCTAGAGCTCTTGCATCTTAAATTTAGAAAACAAAAAATGCTGATCAGCACAAAATTGCTTCTGTATGCCTAAACTATGGCGTATATTTCATTGATAATTAGTTAAGAACACCCACCCATTCACGTGAGAAGTGTATTAAATTTTAAAACTTATTTGCTGAGAGAGAACCAGTTCAACGGTCTGGCTATAATTGGAGAGCGGTCTCATAAAAGCTGTTTGTTTTCTATGGTGTGGGAAACTCTATCTCTGTCATCTAGCCCCTTATCTACCTTAAATCAATTAAAACCGTTAAAGTCTACAATAACAAAGTTTAAAACATGTTGAAATTCGTAGATTTTGCACTCGGAAGGTAAGAAAACTGGGTAATTGTTAATTTGGTGGGCAAACAGAGTGTGTGATTATTGAACTGGAGAAGAGATCAGGTAACGTTCCGTCAAACAATCTCTCGTGTGTTCTTTTATATGAATTAACTTGTTATACTGTGTGAAAATTTGATCAGTTCTGAACACCAAAGAACAATGATTGTTACTTATTTGTATCAAATTCGTATGAGACCGGCAGGGTTTTATTCTGGGGTTCTACATTTCGATTTTTCGTTCGGAGCACTCGAGCTCGAGAGCGAGCTCGAGTGCTCCGAATAAAAAATCGAAGACGTCCGTGAGCGCGTGTCTGGTAGTTGAAGAGAGATGCCGTGGTCGAGTGGTTGCAGGCGCTCGGTTTTGGTGCAGAAGGTCGTGAGTTCGAATCCCGACTTGGGTCAACTCGCGATTGGAAAACCAGCAATAAATAGGTATTCACTCGAATCTGGGAAGGTTAAAGCAGCGAAAAAAGGGAGGTGCTCCGCCTTTCATATGCAATGCCCAAGATACAGTGGGCCTCTCACTGTTTTAACTACTTGAAAAGAGGCTACATGAAGCGTAAACTTTGACAATGCAGTTTATCTTTTCAAGTGATATGTGTTTGTGCATGCTCAATTAACAATACAATCACTTACGATCATAAAACCAATAACAAAATACATCAAGTCACAAAGGCGTGAATCTTCCGTTACTTTTGTCTACTTAGAATAGATAACGTGCTATGGTAAATTTTTCAAATTTTTGTACGAACTTTTTATTGTGAAAAACCTCCTGAAAGGACATCTGTTTTATCAAAACATGGCACATCCCAGTTGAATTATTTTGTCTACCCCGTAGTTACTCTATTTGCAACCTTACTAATTACCGTGTTTCGCTAAAACTTCATTATACGCGAAGCATTCTGCTGGAATCGAAAGCAGTGCGAATCCTGATCACAATCTCCTGTGCAGTCTGATTTGTGTCTGCACAAGACCCATACACTATTTGAGCCCAGCGACACGACAAGACAAACAAAGTGGCACGTGCATCCAGCGAAGACTCAGATCAGCCTGGCCATCCGCCCAGTCTGATCAGAGTCTTCGCTGTGCGCTCAAAGGGTAGCTAATGGTCTAACCTACATCCATGCCAACAAAAAAGACTCATCTACGAGTGCGTTGTAAAACGAAATGGTCCGAGAATCAGGCAAATGACAAAGACTAACAGGGTATCTCAATGTAAAAACTTGTTTTATTTTGGCGCAATGGGTATCTGACTATCTAACAAAGTGGACTTAGTACCCTTCACCAGCGAAGATGGTATCTGACAGATGCAACCTATTTTAGCATAATCTAGAGTTCATGTCGAAAACGAAATGCCACAAACTGCTGAATAATAATTGGGGCAAATGTAAAAAGAAACCCATGAGGAGTTGATAGTTCTTCTACAAGTGCTCTTAGCAAGCAGCAGAGTGTAAGACAACATAAACCAAGAAACATCAAAGACGGAGAAAGTCAGCGAAATCAGCAGGAATTCTCATAAACATTAATAAACAACAGAACAAAACATAGGAAAAACAATAGAAAACTTGCGAAAGCTGGTTCTGTTAACATCGGGTAATGAGTGGCCAACAAACACTGTATTGTTTATATTAGTTACAGTAGGTAGCCGAATTGTCTGGGTTATTCTGAAGTAATTAACCTGTGTAGAAGGTGCCAGATTGGAAGATGAAAGTATCTTTTTGTGATTACCAGCTACTACTCATTTTACAAGAGCACTTATAGTAGTCTGGCCAACTATTAGTGCTACAGTGAGTCAATTCGAACTCAGGGTCAGAGAGCTTATGTGCCTCGGATCCGGGGAGTCAGTACGCACTCAGGGTCGGACTGGAGCTTTAAGCCTCAAGTTTAGTGAGTCAGTTCGCGCCCAGGGTCAGAAAGGAACTTATGAGCCTCGAATCTGGTGAATCAGCGAACACTCAGGGTCAGAGAAGAGCTTGTGAGCCTCGAGTCTTAATCGAGTAGCCACTCCGATCCTGAGTGCACACTGACTCACCAGTGGTGAGTCAGTGTGCACGCAGTGTCGCAGTGGTGCTTATAAGCCTCAAGTTTATTGAGTCACTTTTTGCACTCAGAGTCAATGTGGAGCTTATAGTCCTCGTCAAGTGCATCAGTTCGCACTTGACGAAGATAGCCCTTGAGTTAGGCCCTGCATGGTATTCGAAAAAAAGTACATGCATGCTATTTAATTTATGTTTATCTGAGGAGGCCTAGCATCCAACAGTTCCACGCATAACGTCTTTGGACGTTCTCCTCCGGAGGCTGGAGATATATCGACGAAAGAGAAAAACGATGACGATGTTGGGCTTTAATTAAGAGTGTAAACAAAGTAGGGTATTGGTATTGTTGGCACCTTTAATGATTAAATAACGAAAAAAGAAGCCCGATAATCTTAATGGATTATCTTTATAGATTACGTTGAGCAAATGTTAGGGATTAAGATCAGTCTTTCGTAAAATCAACTTGCGCACGAGCTCGAGATACTGGGCGCGCGGTAAGTGGCAAACAGAGCTCGAAAAGCCCAATGCACCCAGCAGGTTCGTAATGACGTTGTACCGACATGTACCCGCTGCGCATTGCCTTTTCTTCTTTTCCTCCCCATACGAAACTCTCCAAACTTATAAGTGCTAAAACTGTGTAAAAAATCGATTTAACTCGTTTGTGAGGGTTGTGGTTTATGTGTGTTGGGAAGGGAGGAGGGGGCCGGAGGGGTAGGGGTGCTCATCAATAACAAATATACTGTACTTACATACATTTTTTTGAGAGTAGAAAATAAACAATGTATATGTTAGGGTTTTTATCAATTTATAAATCTTTTATCTCTGATAAAATATGTTGTCTTCAAATAAACCTATATGTTTACAAAGGCCCGGGGACAATGCGTGATAAATGACTTTTATAAAAGTTATGAGAATTACATTCAGGTAGTGAGCGGTGTGAAATACCTTAGTAAATGGGTAAAACAACACAGGTTTTGTTTTGCGAATTCCTTCTTGTAATTTATAGGTGCAAATGCGGACCGGTATGCCACTTTTCTTGACAATAGTTTTTGAGGTTTTTACAGAAGTGAAGGATTTTCCAGATATTGCTTACATAACAAAAAAAATATAGTTAAAACTCTAAGTATCGGGACAGACAGTTCAAAGTGCAGACCAAGATGTCACTGCTCCAAAAGGAACAGTCTGGTCAGGACCTACACTGCTTGCTGTACCATTTGCATCTTTGCATTTTTGCATTGTTTAATTTCATGTTAGTTACAGTAATTATTTTACGTGTCTCGATTTCTAGATTTTTAAATTAGTAAATATTAACAGTCGTGCCTTATCCTGTTGCAGATAGCTGCAGATCGACTTTTTTCAAAACTAGAAAAATATTCGCAAAACTGATATAAACCTGTCCTCCTAAATCGACAAGAGCTCGCAAAATGTTTTTTAAGTCAGTTTGAAGCGGCTGTAATTTTATCAAAAATGTGATATAGCATCATACTTAATTTACCAATGAGGAAGTCTAGCACCCATGCACAGTCCTAAGTATTGATGGTATGATTCGTGATGTTGGTAAAATAAGTAAGCGAATGAGTAGCATGAGATTGTAATAAGTAAACTACTGTACTGTCCATAAACCTAAACGGCAAGCTGGCAGAGTAGCATATATCCTATTATCAGACTGTAAGGGTGTCTAGGCTGACCAGAGTCTATGTAGTTCACAAATGGCGTGAAACACTGTTTTTCTTTTTGACGATGCTCAGATGCAGATAAGACCAAAACGAACAACCATATTTTGGTGATTAAAAGTGTGCCAAAATTGTTTTTTTATAGTTGGATGTTGCTAACAGATCGTTAACCAGTAAAGACTGTTTGATCCAGTTATGACTGGCGGCAGGTGAAAAAAGACCTTAAGTCAATATTTTCAGAGCTCCAGATAAAAAGGGGGTATCGGGGATAGCCTAATTCAAGATATTTTTTTTCTTGTTTCTCAAACCATTTTTGTGATCCCTCATTAATTCCGGCTCGGTTCTAATGAGAGACCACAACGCATGTTGTATGAAAAAATGAGGAATTATCCCATAATTAACCCTCGGGCTGTTACCCCTTCTTATAATGTCTCAAATCAGTGTGTGCGCCTGCTTAAACTGATCAGAGTCTTCACTTTTAAGATCTCCAAGCTTTATATTCATTGCTTCGGCGAACAGGATGCATTATGATTAGACTGCGCGGAGGCACATTCCCAGTTCTCACATGCTATAAATTGCATTTCCATCCGACGCCAATCTTAAATGTTAAATACGGTATAATTGTTCTGGCACTAGAACTAAGGGTGTAAAAGATGACACAAACAAAAAATTGCGTTGGCATCAAGGACTCGGTGATAGAGCGAGGTCTTCCCAGCAGTCAATAACTACAGCTACTTTGGTGGAATCTACGAGAGATACATGTTGATGTTGACTCTTGCTTTATTATCATTGCTGAAAACTGCTTTCATCTTTATAGATAAGATAATAAGAAGTGACTTTGTGTTGAATCTAATGATATTTTAAGTATGTGAGATACGGTAATTAGGTTAGTCTATGTTAGGCCAAGAGATTGCAAAGTCACACGTTACTGCATCAAAGTGCAACATACATGAACCCATAGTTTATGGGAATTATAGTTTCACCACTAAGATATTGTACTTTTCTAAAGCAAGAAACTATCGAACGATGTGGCTTATTTCGTTGCATACTAAGCAGTCATGAAAATATACAGAATGTAACGTTTTGAATACTTGCTTGTTGCAGAAACGTGCTTATTTTCACTTACATGCATAACAACGATCAGATTACTTGTAATAATATGTGGCTAGAATGATACTTGATCTATTGAACTGGGCTTGAAATAGTCGACTGCAAAATATGAGAGTTAAGAGGTAGATTGTAACACTTTGTAGCCCAACTTGTCCATGAAATCCATCATGTGCACAATTTTATAGTAATAAATTTTGTCTGGGTATTATGCATTGTATTTAGTTTCACATAAAATGAACAGAGCTTGGCCAGTAAGCCTACATAACGCTTAAAACATAATTTGCAATTTTGTTGACAGAAAGCTAGAAAACTGTTAAATCAATTTGTAGACTTTTCCTATTTTCAGCTAATGATGGTAAGAGATAATTTCAATCAATAAGCAATACAAAAACAAGAGGTATACGTACAATATTCTGTGTATTTCTGGACCCCCCTGGTCCCGTTTGGATGCATCTCCAGGTGTCTATTTGACTCGGTTGTTAGATACGATACTCTGTTGTCGTCAAGCTTGCCAAAATCCGGCGGTAAACGATTACTCCAATTGTCAATATGCGGTAAACTAGGAACAGTGGGAGCTATCGGGCTGGAGATTGAGGCAAGAGCGGGGCTCATTTCTTATGAACGCCACCTCGGCCACCCTGCCCGCCTGGAGAAGGCGATGTTCAGCGTACTCAGTAACATATATTCCAGTTTTTAGTAACAGAAATTAGAAGTAAAATCCACAAAGTAACAATATATCCAAAGCTATAGTGCTTAATCCGTATATCAGCTAGTGTACTAGTCTACAACATTTTTTCGTCGCTTCGACATTTTCATGTTTGATCAGCTTTTGTACATATGATAGGTATGATAAAAAGCTTCGTGTACGAATGAACAATTCAAACTTATGTATAGCACAGAGTGAGAAATTCAATAAGTCACTACACCGCCCCGCTGTCTCCTAGCTCTGCTGTTAATCCAATCACCTTTACGTAATCCACCAACTTGTTAAAACTTCTCCGATACTTTATTCCTCTACTCTATCAGAATATTAAACAATGCAGAAATATCCTTTACTCCCACTACAAACACTGTCGCTTCCTTTTCCTGAAAAGATATAGATGAAATATGTTTGACATATGTTCTAAACGAACAAATCCATCATTTTATACGCCCCAGTGCCAAGTGACTTTCAAATAGAGTGATTAGTGAATAATTATTTCTTCAACTGACTTTAACATCTTCTGAGTGCCATATGTCTTCATGTCACGGGTCACTGATTGCAGTGACCACTTGACTACTTTAAGTTTTCATAGTAATTAAAGAATGTGTGACGGAACTACTCAGTCGAGTCATCCATTCATTATTCGCCTCATTACACTAGTAACTCTTCTACATTAAGTCTTTAATTGCATTTTGTGACAAACAATTAAAGTATTAAGAGATACATGTCATCAAATTTTAAAATTTCACTCAAACTTATTTGAGCAGTATGGCTATTACTTCTTCTTAAATGATACTTATAATTATTAAATATTTTCTTCTTTACAAGACGTTTACTTAAAATACAATTACAAAAATTGCTTTGTAATCTTTTTTCTCCCGTTTTACCTAAAATAATGTTAATATCTTGTTACATTGTGTATTTTTTTTTAATTACTAAACGTTGAATTTTATTTTGTTATGACTGAAATTATCTGAATAACAGTGTATTGTAGGGTATTATTTCAGTAAACTGTATCTTCAAATGAAAATACAGCTTACTGAAATAATACCTTTCAATAAAATAGGGTATGATAGATATGCAATATGCACTGTCTCTTTCCAGAAGAAAATATATCAGTGAATATCTAATATTCAATCCTTCACTAGTCCAGAATTTATCAATCTGAAACATTTTCTAATATATATCACTGTATAAGTAAATGTTTAATATCAAAATGTACATGTAAATATATATCAACTTAAAACCTTGCATACCATATGTAAACTGGTGATACCCTGATAAATTATCTATCACATCAACAAAAGTTACAAGTATTACAATGACCCCGATTTTGAATATTAACTTGAAAGGATGGCGTTGAAAATAATTTTTCACAGCTTATACTATGCCTAACACATTAACGGTATTTTAAAGGAGCTTTTTTTCAGAACTTGAAATGAATGCAAGATCGCAGTCGCACGCTAGTGTCATATTTAACAGGGTTGGTAAACTGAGACACGTTTTTGCCTTCACTTCTACCGAAAAACAAAGAAATGAGGACAAAAGACTGTGCATTTAGTAGTAACAATTGACATATTGAAAGAAAAGCTGACAAAATTCTTTTCAGTCAGTCTGCAACTAAAATGTTTAGAGTAAAAGAGAAAGAAAGAGTGATTTTAAGCGATAAACCGGCAATATTATAAAACTAGTGACGACTAAGATCAACCTGAGTATATGAGCTTCCTGGTCAATCTTGTAAATTTTACTTAGTGATCGTTTGAACCGGGAAGATTATGATCAAACTATGAGTGTGCTGCCTGATATAAGTCCATACCTCTCGACAGATATCTAAAATAGATCTAACACAAATATGAAATAAAGAAAAAAGAAAAGAAAAGAAATTAATAAATGATAATAAAAAAGATAAGAGCGCACCGATAATAATGATAATAAATCTTTTCATTGTGGTACAAATGATGATCTAAAGACTTACTGAATTTATTTTAAATATTTAATTTATTTTATTCCAATATTTTATATGCTAATGAAACTAATCCTCACTTTACAGCTTAGCGATACCCACTACCTTTCAACACTGATAACTCTAGCGTTTGATGAATTTACCTACAGTCTAAATATATCGTGGCTTGTTTTAGCAAGTTCCATCGCGCACGCGCAATGAGGTCCAAAATGGCTGCCTCCCTGTTTAGACGGATTTTTGTTGTGTCTAGTCATTTTAAACCGAATATTCGCTATTTTCATACATCTAAAAGAAAGAATTTAGGTTTAAATGCATCTATATTTCTGGGAGTACCATGTGTATGTGCAGTTGCATGGAGAACTTGGCGCAAATATAAAGAAAATGGAGAAATTATCCCAGTTGTCCAAGCTGCACAGACTGAGGTAATTTGAGTCACTTATCCTGAAAAGATATCTCACGGCAATAAGCATGTGGGAACAACGAAAAATCGATTTGATCTGTTGATCTGTGCAGTCTGCTCAGCTTCATCCCAGTTTGCCAGAATAAATATCAGAGATTCATTGTTTCGCAGTAACTGTTTAGCCCAGTGGGTAAAACATCGGCCTGTTCAGTGAGTCAGGCTGCCGAGTTTATTTCTCAAACCAGAGGCAGAAATCGTTCAGCTGTAAACAGGTTCCATTGCACTCGGCTTTTCATTGTTACCCTCCCATCATTTAATATGACATACTGATGAAAAGGACAAAAAGATCTCAGTGTTCATCAGTATCGGTCATTTATGGAATGGTAAAAAACCTGTGAATTATTTTCTGTTCAGTTCAGTTCTAACGAAGTTCCCCAAGTGGCTCAGCTGTACGTAACCATAGTTGCACGCACTTGGTGCTGTGTGTCCATCCAAGAATGTGAATTATTGCTGCTTAACCGGTATGTGTACCCACCAGATGCTGTTTTATCATACTTTCTTTGACTGTTAGTTTTAATATTTGCAGTGTATCCAACAATATATTTCAATTATTTTTGGGTTTCAAGGAGTCTTCATTGCATCTATCTCTTGCTAAAGTGATGGATACATAGCCCGAATTTTTATTGCTTTAAACCGCCTCAATAATGTACCTAAAATTCATGTTTTGATCATACGCAACGTCAGAGGCTTATAACTAATTCATAAGCCTCTGGCAACGTTTAATATAGCTTTTTTATCTTTATTTCATCTGACAGTTTTCATTTTTGTAACCATTAAAATCATATATTATTGCAGAGGCATACTAACTGAGACGTTTCCAAGAAAATACAACAAATAGGCTAAAACAGTAGCAACCATAGGGTCAGGGCTCGGGAAAACCGGATTTCTTTCAGTCCCAGACCGAAATTCAGAAATTGGGACCGATTGGAAACAGCCCAAAGCCCCCAAAAATCGGTCCCATACTGGCCCAATACTTAGGAAATTTTCTCCGATTCGTCCGATAATTGTTACATACGGCCGTTTGATCTTGTCCCGACGTATGAAATATCGCCATTGTCTTTAAAATTCTAGCACGTGTCATAACTAATCGGATTAACGCAGGTGTTAGCCAGACGAAAAGACCGCCTACGGGCCAATCGAGATTGTCAGTATGGAGCACTGAACCACATGTCGGACCGCCTACCTGTCAATAACAAGTGTCATAATGACGCGCACTCTTACGACAGTCTGCAAAACAACTCATCAAAATCAGGATGACTGGGCTTTGGGATGAAAGGTGTCCATCTTGTGAAAAAATTATGGAACCATAAAATATGAAAATGGAAACGTCCATTTCACTGATTTTCCTAGTTGTATCGTCATATCGTCATGCAGACCAGTGCGAAAGTAATGCCGATCAGTGCACAAAAATAGCGCATTTTGATCAGGGTCTACGCGATTATTATATTGGGTATAATACTAACGGTAGCGTTGATATGCAATTACTCGCTCGTTTATGGGTCAAGCATGTTTTGTCTTTGATGTAAGATAAAAGACGCCGCTGTGAGTATAACGTACGCAGTGTCATTCTAATTGTATGACGGCTAAAGGTACCTAAGTTCACACACAGATGACTAACAATCGTATCAGCCAGCGCAACTAAGCAGTCAGACCGGTCATTCTTGTTCGCATCTAACATGAATAAAATTTAATGAACGGCGACCTAGCGACAACCGAATACTTCGGTGGAAGCTAGTCCTTATACGCTCTTCACGCGTTCCGTAAGTCACCGTTTCTGACGCGGCCCATTCGGCGGCAGTGGAGGGAAATTATGCAATTTGGGTACGTTAAACAGTACAATCATCATAACTTGGGCGAGTTAATGCTCAGGACTTACGCATTGTTCACAAACAAACAGGAATGACAGTCAATGCAATGGGCTTGAACAGGTAGTCTCCCCTGTCCACCTGTCAATCAAGTGTGATGTCTTCTATCACGTCCGCTTTGCCTACGAACACGTTCTAGGCCTAGTCTTGTATTTGCTTCTACATCGTACATGCGTAGCTAAATGTCTTAAAATGTTTGAAACGAAGAACTCCACCAAACACAACAATGTACGACTATTGTACGGAAATCGGGATTAATTCATAGGACTTCGCTTGTTGTCATTAGTTTTCGTGACAGGTATCATTTTTTTCCAATTGAAATTAGGTGATGACGTCATCGGCTGGACCGATTCATTTTTCAATATTTCCCGAGCCCTGCATAGGGTCATTAAGTTCAAGTATTTCTGCAATATGTTGGATACACTGTATCTAATGCAAAAAAAAAAACATTAACAGTTAAAGAAAGTATGATAAAACAATAGAAAAAATTTAGTCTGATCTGGTCCAGTAAGGTGATTCGGCCTGATCCGGTGAATTTACGTACCGCTGCTTAACCCATGACGCTCGAGTGCAGATTGTGAAATATTACTTGAAGATGAATATAGAATCAAGTGATATTTTTACCTGCCCAATGTGTTAATCAGGGATAATATACCAGTTGGGAAAAATTGTTTGGATTCTTCAAAAAATGAAAATACAACAAAATTATTTTGACATTTTCTATAGCACCAAACATAGAAAAGGACTAATGTTGGATGGACATCAACAAAAGTAAATGGTTTTGAGGCACTACTTTGCACATGTTCACACCATGATTTGTCACAAATTTTCAGACACATGCTTGTGCATCAATAAATGGGGAAAATACTGTCACGTCAGAATCCATTATTATCAGCAAGTATTTCCACCTAACTACAGGACTGAGTATCCATTTTTGTGACTGGCACCTGTTTGATCTGGCTGGTCATTTGTCTGTGTACAGACTTCATTCCTAATAGAAGCTGAAATTTTAGGATGTTTAAAAGGAGGAATGGTTTAAGAGGTTTAAGAATTGAAGGATCTCTTCCCCCCCCCCTGAACTATATATGCACTGACATCAAGCCATAGTTACCCCCCCCTCCCCTACATATCCTAACTAACCTAACTCAGATACACTCAATATTGGTATGACATGATGGGGGATATTTGCCATTTATATGAGATTCAAAAAAAAGAAAAAAAAAAGATAATAGCACAGTTTTATTTGACCTGTTTCAAGCAAAACAGATAGAATGAATGTGCAAGATAGAGAAAAGAATATACATCCAGAAAATCAGGGCAAATTAGCAACTTTTAACCAGTGCCTGGATTATTGCACTAAACTGGCATTTATAACCTTCATGTCAGGTTCTTAATTAATACCGTATTTCTGTTTAAAAAAAAGGTAAGGTACCAGTTTACTTTGCTGAAACTGTTCATTGTTTCAAGAGAAAATTTGTCAGTATGTCGGCATTGATCTGTTAGATTAAAGTTTTTAGAATAATTTCCACATATTACATTTTGTATCTGGATAATTCATGAGGATGATAGACCATTGGTAATTCAGTTTTATTGCTGAAGCTGGACTGTATTGGAAAATGTTTGGACCTGTCCATGTTTTCCTTACTTCAGTTATTTCACAGGGTCCAGATGTCAGATGAGTCAATATCTGAGAAATAATGTTAATCACCTGGCTTGGGACAGATGTAGTCTAAGGGATGTAACTCCTGTGCTCCTGTAAGATCAAAGAATTAACTCTTACTTAACACCTGTGCACAAACACAAGGTAAGGTAAAGAGCAGGAGCTGTGAAGTGATTAAATCCATCAATACTACAATAAGATAATTATCAGCCATGCATGACATACTGATGTGACAACTAGAAAACAAACAAACAAACTTTTTGTCAGGTTTATGACAAGTGAAAGATTGTAATGATCACCTTTAAAGACATGAGAATTCTCTTTAGTGAAAGTGGCACTGTTCTCTGTTATAATAAATTTGTAATTGATTACATCATGTTACAATTGAGTAATTAATTTAGCTAAACTTTAATTAATATCATAAAGATACATTTGTTTGTTTAATAGGGTAAAAATGACAGAAGCTGGCAGCTGCTTAACTGTGTGGAGTTCTTGAAACAGGGGGACCAACATACAGAGCAAAATTCATTAAAGCATAATAACAGAATAGCATAGCAAAATTTTATTCATTAAACATTAAGCAAGGACAAAATTAATGCATTAATACAGTGCAAATATGTACCGTACTAGCCCTAATAGACACCGCTGCTATAATAAAAGCCCACCGCCTCTTTTTCAAAATAAGGTTATATGACTTATAAACCTCTGTGTATTACACCATTATTAGCTTGCCAGAACGAAGTTTAGGAAGAGCTATTGTACTACCCCCAGCATTCGTGGCTGCGTTGGTGTTAGCAAAATGTTAAAGTTTTACATTAAAGTTTTCAAGATCTCATAGTTTCGAAACCCTATGATTGATTTGAATTACATCGTATGATCCATTTGAATTATATTTTGTCTGATGATAGATATTGGTCCAAAAATTTATTTTGCACCATCCCCACCCCTGGGCATGACCTGTATGTCAAGGTCACAGACTTACAAATTTTATTTTAAAGTTTTACTATGAAATTTTCTAGATATCATAGTTCCTAAACCCTTTGATTGTTTTGAATTATAATTGGAATGATGGTAGATATAAGTCCAAAATTTATTCAGCATCATCCCCATCAGTGGTCATGACTCATAGGTCAAGGTCACCGACTTAGAAAATTGTATGTTAAAGTTTTTAAAATCTCATAGTTTTTAAACCCTTTGATTGTTTTGAATTATATTTGGTTTGATGATGGATATTGGTCCAAAATTTTATTCAGCACCATCCCCACCCATGTAGGTTAAGGTCACTGACGTAGAAATTTTATGTTAAAAATTTTACATTGAAGTTTTTAAGATCTCATAGTATCTAAACCCTTTAATCGATTAGAATTATATTTGATATGATGGTAGATATTGGTCCAAACTTTTATTCAGCACCATCACCACCCCTGGACATGAGCTGTAGATCAAGGTCACAGACCAGGCATTTTCCCCCTCATAATTGACCCAAAATATCTAAACTAATTGTGTAATTCTGATTTAAGACAATATTTTCTCTTCCAGAATAATCCCAAAGTCTAGGTCCCATCTGAAGATGATCTCGATTTTTGCCAGGGGTTGTTTTGTTTGGGAAAATGCCCCCATTTGTCTGAATATATACCTTAGAGAAAATAAAACAAGTTTACTACAATCCTCACTGAGCTGAACATGCAAATACACAGGCACACACATGCATGCAGACACTCCAACAACAACATACAGCATTTTCTTTTCATCAAACTCGTACCTCATAAATTAAATATCATTATTGCATGTCTGAAAAGTTTTACAGGACTTACACACTCTGTTAGTAGGATTGTCCTACCGGTATTCAGCTACAGTGATAGGGATTAAAAAAAAAGATTGGTTTTGAGACTGAAAAATTCTGCCAAATTTAATTCATGAATTGCTTTAATAGGCAAATGACATTTGACAAGGCCACGACAAGGAAAACCAACAAAGTGGCATGTGCATGGAGCAAAGACTCAGATCAGCCTGGGCATCTGCCCAGTCTGTTCAGAGTCTTCACTGTCCGTGTGGAGTTAGCTTCGGCGCTTAGGTACACTTTAAGGGCAGAGTAAAGACCGGTCAGAGTGGGTGGATGCCCAAGCTAATCTGAGTCCTCACTAGGCACACATGCCACTTTGTCATGTTGCGGCTCATATATTTACAGTGGAATTCATAGAAGCTTTAGGAGTGTGTGGGCACTGACTGACAAGTGCATTTAAGTACATGCTTGGCCTCTTAGTTCAGAATATAACTTAGGTAAGCTACCTAGATGGATGAATGATTTGCGGATTTTGTAACAGCCCTTCCAATAGAATTTCAATCAAAATGAGCCAAAGGAGTGATAATTTATAATGATAGGCTGTGTGTGGAAGGGACCCTGTTTATGCTTGAAAAGATTCCCCATACATGTAGTAGGATTTGCACCCAGATAGATAAGATAAGCTGTTATATTTTTTTGGTTAAAAGACAGGATTTTTCCTTCCAAATCAGTCCCCGAAATCTAGATCCATGAACTGCTGCGGTTAGGTTAACCGACCGTCCCGACATGACCATAGCTGTTTGCCGTGGACGTTAAGCACCATCAACTGCTGCCATAGTTTTCAACTTTTCAAGCATTCAGTTTGAAACTTTGCACTGGGTTGGGCCATGGTATAGTTGCAGCAAATAAGAGTGAATGAAGTGTTTATATTTCATTTGAAAAGGTTAAATATAGACAGATCCAAGTAGGAGGTAAAAATTTTATGCATCCAATAGACACATTGTTCGGTAATATGATAATTTGTTATCGAAAGAATTCTGCACCCAGATATACCCTGGGATCAGTCACAATAATTTCAAAATCGTGGGTCACTAGGGTCAAGTCAGGTAAATTCGGACAGCAGGTAAATTCAGACATACCATAGCAAACAAAGAAAATACAGATGAGACGGCTCATAATGAGCCGTCTCATCAGGATGTTCACTGTTTGCCCAGTAATTTTTGTTTTAGTTCCAAACAACTGACATACAAAAGAAACACTCATTATGTCACTGTCCGAATTTACCTGCTGTTTGAATTTAGCTGACTTGGCCCTATAATTGTTGTTGATGACAGTCTCGAAGAGGCTCAGCAGAACAGATCCATGGCTGCACCTCCCAGCACTGAGTCTGTCCATTGGGC
Source organism: Ctena decussata (assembly GCA_963989385.1). Lineage (NCBI taxonomy): Eukaryota > Metazoa > Mollusca > Bivalvia > Lucinida > Lucinidae > Ctena > Ctena decussata. The sequence continues at coordinate 85,265,316 of OZ022506.1, forward strand.
ACTATGGTTCGTTTTCATACACTTCATGCCAGTCCTCCATGAACAGTTTCTTACAGATCATACATGCCATACAGGCCTAAAATGAGTGTATATTTGGATGGGTTGGATCAGATGGATGACTTGTAATTTCACATCCTTTTTAACAGTATTTCAGTCATATCAGGACAATGGGTTGGTGATAATGAAAGGCTGTGCATGTGCAATGGAACCCCGTTTATGATTGAAAAGATTCCCACCTACAGTTGGGCTCGAACCCGGGACCGCTAGATCAGCAGGTCAGGGCTTAACCTTATGAGCTATGGGGGCTCATAGGGTTGGATCAAAGGTCAGTATGGTTGGATCAGAGGTCAGTATGTAACTTGCAGGATCAGCTGTCATTATCACCCTGGCATTAGCTTCCAGAGAGTATGTTTGGCTAAAACATCTCTTCTGATCTCAAAGGATGAAAATGAAATATACATATAATCTGCACTATGGATGATGACGGGGAGACGTTTTACCGCCGCCACACAGCACAACACCAGCTGCAGTATGGAAAAATTAAAATCTTAAAGAGTTCCTTCAAAAGCAGAGAATACATTCAGAAGACGGAACATGGGCCAGACTACATAGTTTCGGCTAATAAAGCCCTATCAGTGACCCTGGCAATATATGGTGATGAAACCAGAGAAAAGCATACTGTAATTTCTTGATTTTAATTGGGCAACAATTTATTGGAAAACACACACACACACACAAAATTACAAGTTGACTTGCATGCCGTTAATATTGATCAACAAAGTGAGTTTGCCAGTATGGCTATTCAGTGTTGTAACATGTACCTTATTTTTTTTCCAAATGGTGGCAAATATTTGTAGCAAACTTCTTTTCTTATAAGTGTGTATTTTAAAAAAATATAATATTAGATGAAACAAATTTAAATTATAAGCATCAGAGAAATTTGTAGCAGTCTGGGAAGGAAAGAGAAGTTTTACAAGAGTCTAGCATTTTCAGCTCTTGCAGGCAAGCAAGCAAAGGGATAAACCAGTAAAAATATGTGCGCTTATAGTCATGATAGCTTCGGAAATTACCATTAAATGTGTGCTTATAGGAGCATGTGTGCTAATTAGGCCGAATACAGTAGTTATAGACTGGTATGCTCTGAAGTTACCAGCTAAGCAGTTAAAATTGTATAGCTAGCATTTATAATAAAATTTGTGGAATGTATTTATGAATAAAAGTTAAAGAGGACATTTAGCTTATTGAAAGTATTTGAAAAGAACTTGGAATTGAATCAAGTCCAGAAAACCATCAAGACTCTTTTAAAATTTGTTACATGTATAATATAACAAAATGTTATTGTTGTTGTCATTTATAATAGTGTAATGTGGTATGTACGGGTAGTCTCTTTTTGATGGTTGGGACATACTCATCAATGTGTTTTATGGGGAACTTGCCTCATGTTGTTCCCGTTTTGCCTATTCACATTTTACTTATTCATACTTTGCCAACTCCCATTTTGTCTGCTGTCAAATGTTTTATTCCTGTTTTGCCTTCTGATTTTCCCCCACTCCTGGAAGACAGGTGGCTTGGTGGGGGATGCCTTCGCTCGTAAGCTAATACATAGGTGTCTCTTACCTGATGTCTGCAGCTGCTGTAATGGGGATGTGTCAGTAAGTGTGGCTTGGAGACCGGGGCTGCTCGTTGCCTGCTGCATGGGGCCTGCCTATCACCTTTTTATGCCCCCGCCATTAAAAAAGGGGGGGGGGGGGGTGGGATATAGTATCACCGCCTTCCGTACTTACATAGCGTAGGGTAGGTACGTACGTACAAAATGGTTTCCGTTCAATATCTTTTGAAAGCATTGATGTATTGAATTCATATTTCATACACAACTATATAATCATAAAATACAGGTCAAGTTCGAAGTTGGGTAAAATCCGTAGATTATTGTGGGAGTTATGGCCCTTTTTCAACTGCTTTTTGTATGAAAAACTGGTTTCCGTTCGATATCTTTTGAAAGCATTGGTGTATTGAACTCATAATTTATACAAAAGTATATAATCGTAAAACACGGGTCAAGTTCGATCTTGGGCAAAATCTGTTGATTATTGTGGGAGTTATGGCCCTTTTTCGACTTCATTTTGTATGAAAAACTGGTTTCTGTTCGATATCTTTTGAAAGCATTGGTGTATTGAATTAATATTTTATACACAGGTATATAATCATAAAATACAGGTCAAGTTCGATGTTGGGCAAAATTCATCGACTATTGTGGGAGTTATGGCTCTTTTTCGACTTCATTTTGTATGAAAAACTGATTTCAGTTCGATATCTTTTGAAAGTATGGGTGTATTGAATTTATATTTTATACACATGTATATAATCATAAATAACAGGTCAAATTCAATGTTGGGCAAAATTCATCGATTATTGTGGGAGTTATGGCCCTTTTTCGACTTCATTTTCTATGAAGAAATGGTTTCCATTCGATATCTTTTGAAAGCATTGGTGTATTGAATTCATATTTTATACACAGGTATATAGTCATAAAATACAGGTCAAGTTGGATGTTGGGCGAAATCCGTCGATTATTGTGGGAGTTATGGCCTTTTTTCGACTTCATTTTGTATGAAAAACTGGTTTCTGTTCGATATCTTTTGAAAGCATTGGTGTATTGAATTCATATTTTATGCACAGGTATATAATCATAAAATACAGGTCAAGTAAGATGATGAGCAAAATCCGTCAATCATTGTGGGAGTTAATGGCCCTTTTTCAACTTCATTTCATACAATAATGGTTTCCGTTTTCCGTTTGTTAGCTTTTGAAAAGTTTCTTGTTTCTTGGCTATTTCTTCTGGAAAGTTGCATGGCATCCATTTCTGCGATAAGATAAAGAATGTCATCACATATCACAGTCATGACCCCGCCTCCTCCAAGCCCCCCCCCCCCCCCCCCCCCCTCCCCCACTTCTCTTGATCCAAGAAGCACAATACATCTGCCCAAGGAAAACAATTAAACATGTACCACAGAAGTCTGCCTTTGTGAACCTAGTTATGCTACAAGTGCCAGTACGTTAAACAAGGCGCCATCTTACTAAGGGGACTAGGCGGGGGCATCCTTGTGGTTAGTGGTTAGTCTATGCCTTCTTTTCCCTGGCTGCTAGAGGGCCTTTCTTACCCATATTTCTACAATTCTGAGATTCATGTAGGGGTAATTTATAAGCTGAAACTCACTCAGGGTTATCATAGACTAAACAAATGAAGTATTATGTTAGGCACTTCTTCCAAATAAATGATGAATATATTGCAAACACTTTTTACTGTCAAAAGCACTTTAAATGTTTATTTAATTGTAGTACAAGGACCCAAAAGTAATGACTCCACATGATATTATGTAAAGTTTGCATGCTTTGAAATTTTAAACAGTCAAAGGGAATGTGAATTTGCTTAAGAAATATTTTATACGCCTGTCGAAGACGGGTCATATTATGTCGTGACCTCCGTCTGTCTGTCCGTTAACTTTTCGTGTCTGCTCCATATCTCCTTAACCCCTTGAAAGATTTTTTTGAAATTTGGGTCAAATGTTGTCTTATCTAGATGATGTGCAGAATTTATACTTCAGTGATGTCTGACAAAGGTCAATGTCACACTTAGAGGTTAAAGGTCAATGGTAAAATTTTGTGTCAGCTCCATATCTCGAAAACCGTTTAAGATTTCTTCATGAATGTTTGCATAATTATAAAGCACCATTAGACGATGTGCAGAGAAGAAAGACCATAACCCTACTTTCACTTTTAACAGAATTACGCCCCTTTGTATTTTTCGTATAGTAATTCCGTATAAGCTTTGTGTCCACTCCATATCTCAAAACTGTTCAATATTTCTTCATGAAAGTTTGTGTAAATATAAAGCACCATCAAACGATGTGTGGAGAAAAAGAACCATAACCCTATTCTGTTTTGACAGAATTATGTCCCTTTGTATTTTTCGTATAGTAATTTCTTATGTGTCTGCTTCATATCTTGAAAACTGTTTAAGATTTCTATGTGAAAGTTTGTATACATATAAAGCACCATCAGATGATGTGCAGGGGAAAAGAACCATAACTCTGCTTTCGCTTTTAACAAAATTACGCCCCTTGTATGTATTTTTCGTATTGTAATTTTGTATTAAATTCGTGTCCACTCCATATCTCCTTAACCTGTTTAAAGATTTTTTTGAAACTTGAGTTCAATGTTCACCTTATTGAGGCAACTTGCAGAACTCATATTTCAACTATGTCCGACAAAGGTCAAGGTCACACTTGGAGGTCAAACTTCAAAAGGTAACATTGTTTGTCCACTCCATATCTCAAACACTTATAAGATTTCTTCATAAAAGTTTATACAAATATGAAGCATCATCAGATAAGTTGCAGAGAAAAAGAACCATAACCCTACTTTCAGTTTTGATGGAATTATGCACCTTTGTATTTTTAGCTCACCTGAGCCGAAGGCTCACAGGTGAGCTTATAGTATAGGCAGGCATCCGTCGTCAGTAGTCCGTCGTACGTCGTCCGTCGTCCGTCCGTCAACATTTTCAAACGACATCTCCTCTGAAACTACAAGGCCCATTGTAACTAATTTTCATATATAGCATCTATAGGCAGGGGGAACCAATAATACTGTTTTTTATCCAAATTGCTTCCTAACTTTGGTTGCTATGGCAACTTAAAGTTTCCATTGACTTGTATGGGAAAAATTGAAAATTTGCATTTATTGCTATGTCACTGCAGATATTTTGACAAAACTTTTACAGAAATGTTCCTTGAGTAGTCCTCCATCAACCACATGAAATTTTTGTCAATTGCACAATTTGGCTGGTTGCCATGGCAACCGAATGGTTAAAAATAGAAAAAATATTCAAAAATCATCTCCTCAGAAACTATGCAACCAATAAAGCTCAAACTTCACAGAAAGGATCTTGGCACTGTCCTCTATAAAAGTACTGTTTTTCTTGGCAATTGCTCTAGCAGTTTGGTTGCTATGGGAACTTAAAGTTGCCATTGACTTATAATGGCAAAATAGAAAATTTGCATTTATTGCTAAGCCACTGCAGATATTTTGAATTTTATAGAAATGTACCTGGAGTAGTCTTTAACCAGCCTTGTTAAATTTATACAAATTGGGCAATTTTTCTGGTTGCCATTGCAACCGAATAGTTAAAAAGGGAAAAATATTAAAAAATCATCTCTGCATAAACTGTGTGGCCAATCAAGCTCAAACTTTACAGAAAGAATCTTAGTACTAGCCTCTATAGAATTACTGTTTTTCATGGCAATTACTCTAGCAGTTTGGTTGCTATGGCAACTAAGAGTTTCCATTGACTTATAATTGGGAAAATGGAAATTGGCAATTTTTGCTGTCTCACGGCTTTTATTTAGATTTTCTTTCTACAGAAATGTTTCTTGAATAGTCCTCTATATTTCATATGAATTTTCTCCAAATCGCTGAATTTGATTTGTTGCCATGGCAAAATATAGGGTAAATTTTCGAAAAGAAAAAGAAAAAATGAAAAAATCTTTTGCTCAGAAGCCATATGGGGGATGAAGCTGATATTGTGCAAACATGTTGATGACAGAAGCCTCTACATGAATTTTGTTTTTTCTTCCAACCCAATAAGAACTTTGGTTGCTATGTCAACTTATAGTTTCAATTGACTTATAATGGGGAAAGTGAAGCCATGAGGAGGATGAAGCTGATACTTTGAAAACATATTAATAACATTAGCCTCTACCTAAAGTATATTTCATATTATCATTGCCCATGTGAACTGGTTGCTATGGCAACTTAAAGTTTCCATAGACTTACAATGGGGAAAGTGGACATTTGGTATTTATTTCTGTGTTACGGCAGATATTTTGACAAAAGCTTTACAGAAATGTTCCTAGAGTAGTCCTCTATCAGCTATAAGAATTTTGCCCAAAGACCTGATTTTGATTGGTTGCCGTTGCAATTGAAGGGCCAAATTTTCAATTTTTTCATTTTTTTTTTTTTTTTTGCCAAAGATCTTCTTCTCAGAAGCCATTAAGGGGGGATAAAGCTTATTTTTTGCATAAATGTTTGTGATATTATCCTCTACATAAATGGTGTGTTTTATTGCTGTTGTGCATGTTGTTTTGTTGCTGTGGCAACTTAGTTTTTCCAACATAACCTCAGTGCTCAGGTGAGCGATATAGGGCCATTGGCCCTCTGGTTCATATTTATACCCCCGACATACGAAGTATGTCAAGGGGTATATAGTTTTCGTCTTTCCGTCCGTTCGTCCGTTATTCCGTCTGTCCGTCCGTCCGTTCATCCGTCCGTCCGTCCGTGCGTCCGTCCGTTAACATTTGCGTTAAAGTTTTGTGTTAAGTTTTTAATTTTGCTTATGTTTCCAATATCCTTTGATGAAGCATGTTGGTATGTGCTTAGATTTACTTACATGTTCAAGCAGAATACTTATCATCATCTGGATGCTGCTGCTGACCTAAGGTCAAGGTCACAGACTTAAACATTTGCGTTAAAGTTTTGCTTTAAGTTTATAGTCTTCTTTCATATTTCTTATATCCTTTGATGGAACCTTTTGATATATGACTAGGGTTACTTTAAGGTTCATACAGAGTAGTTTACATCATCTGGATGCTGCTGCTTACCAAAGGTCAAGGTCACAGACTTGTGTATTTGCATTAAAGTTTTGCGTTAAGTTTATATTCTTTGCTTATATTTCCAACATCCTTCAATGAAACCTTTTGATATATGACTAGGTTTACTTAAATGTTCATGCATAACACTTGACATCATTTGGATGCTGTTGCTGACCTATGGTCAAGGTATTAGACTTAAACATATGTGTTTAAGTTTTGTCTTAAGTTTATATTCTTCTTTTGTATTTCCAATATCCTTTTATGGAACCTTTTGATATTTGATTAGGTTTACTTTTAGGTTCATAGCTGCTTACCAAAGGTCACAGATTTGTATATTTGCATTTAAGTTTTGCGTTAAGTTTATATTCTTTGTTTACATTTCCAACATCCTTTGATGAGACCTTTTTGATATACGACTAAGTTTACGTCTATGTTCATGCAGATTAGTTGACATCATCTGGGTGCTGCTGTGACCAAGGTTATGGGCACAGACTTATATGTTTACATTAAAGCTTTGTGTTTGCTGTTGCTGATATTTATAATATACTTTGATGGAACCATTTGATAGGTGACTAAGTTTACTTGTAGGTTCAAACCATGTATAAGATTGGTTTCATTAGGCAGTAGTTTCATAAGGCGGTGGCGCTGGTCGGGGGTATACGTTAGCCCCTGCTCACTTGCTCTAGTGTAATTTTGTGTCTGCTCCATATCTTGAAAACCTTTTAAGATTTCTTCATGAGAGTTTGTACAAATATCAGACGATATGCAAAGAACAAGAACCATGACCCTACTTTCAGTTCTGATGGAATTATGCCCCTTTGTAATTTTTGTCTAGGAATTTCATATTAGCTTCGTTTGTTTTGTAGTTTTATATGACTTGTGCCTTATTATTGAAGATTTAAGCTACTGACAAAAGTTCTGTAATCTCTTGTTGTCTTTCCAACTTTAAGCCCCAACGGGCGTATATTGCCCCTCTCAGCGGAGCTCTTGTTATGTGATACTAGTAAAAGTCAGTCAATCAGTGATGGCCCATTTCTTAAGAATGGCGTTCCATTTATGATCTTCCAAGTGAGTGACATGCCATTCCCAAATTTACCAATGAGTGACATTCAAGTCTTATCTTACAAGTTACTTGCATTCCATTTATAATCTAACAGTTCAGTGGAATGCCATTCCTGGCAAGTTAGTGGTACACAATTCCTGAATTTACAAGTGAGTGGCATTCAGGTCTACATTTAGGGTTATTCCAATATTGATTTTTAAAATTGAGTGGCATTTCATTTCTGAACTTACAAGTGAGTGCATTCCAGTCGGGGGTGGTCGGGTGGTGCGATGGTGCTGCGTGTAACTTCCAGTGCCAGGGCGTCCTACTGAATTGGATAATAGTAGGGCAAGGGCTTACTGTGCTTGCAGTAGGTGCGGGTGGGGGATGTTTGGACATTTTTTCTCTCGTCTATCATTTCTCTTCTTTCTCCCTTTCTCTGGGAGAAGGCCCGATATAGACTGAAATACTGTCTTAAAGGGCCATTAAACCCAAATCAATCAATCAATCAAAAGTATTCCAGTCTCGAGCTTACAAGTGTTTGGCATTCCATTTGATATTAGAAGTAGGCAAGTCAGGTATTTCATTCCTGATCTTACAGTTGTGTGCCATTCTAATCCTGAACTTACAAGTGAATGGCATTTAAGTAATGAACTTGCAAGTGAGTTGCATTCTTTTGCTAATCTTACAATGTGTCATTCCATTCCTGAACTAAGAAGAGAGTGCTGTGAAAGTCTTGATCTATTCCATTCATGTACTTTGAAAGCATAGCTGTTTCTTGATTTATCAGCATCAGATGTTTGTCTTAACAAGTGTAAAGCTAATATCTCAACTGACCAGTATTTTCAAACCATAGGTTTGAACCATCTGTGGTGTCCCAACAACCTTGTAAGGTTATGCTTATGGGATAGAATAGAATAGAATAGGTTATTGAGTCACAACCTACACTGACCCATTTGAGTGACATTCCATCTTTGAACTGTGTGACATGATGGCTGATAGATCTATAAGATTCTGTCTGTATGTATGTTATATATATATACTGGTACATATAAACTTTCATTGTTTGACCTATCTTTTTTGTATCAAACAAAACTCACCTTGATGATTGTAATTATTGACAATGGTGGCTTGTTTTGTGGTCTGGCGGCTCATGAAGATGTATCATTATGTGAGACATAAACAAGACTTTAATTACTGTCTTAGTTAATTTCTATCAGCATTTATGCCTTGTCTTGTTAAGAATTAATATTTATGTTACTCAGTGGAGGAACAAGTGCATATTGATGAAATTACAATAACATTCTCATAAAAGTGGTAATAGAAAATTCCAGTGCTCTGGATTAGAGGGGCTTACAGGAATAATTTGGGGATAATTTTCCATATTTCTACTCAAAAACATACATTGTGACCCCTCATTAGAACTGTCTTGCTAAGATGGTTCTAATGAGGGGTCACAACATACTTTTCATTGAGAAATAATATTGTTTCAAACTGATCTTCCAAACCACTTACCTAGAGCTCTGAGAAAATTGTATACAATATCCACCTCAAATACTGAGACATTGTACCCTATTTTTTACTAATTTTTTTTTAGAAATTTTGACATTGGATTTAACACTTTGGTGATATATCTAAATTACTGGGAGAATGGCAAATAGTGCCGACAAATTGTACAGTTCTGTCAGATTCTACACTGTTTGCTCAAAGGCTTCTGTCCCATTGAGTTTGGGTTTAACTCTTTATGTCTGCAAATATTTAAAAAATGCCTTGTCCAAGACATTTCATATTGAGAATTCAAAGACTAGAGGGCAAACAGTGTAGATCTAGATGAGGTGGCTCATTATGAGCCGCCTCATCAGGATCTACGCTGTTTGCAAATTTTGCTAATTTCGTCACTGGGGCTTAAAGAGTTAATACAGCAGTGTACATATGGTCTGTTAGCACCAACTTGACTCATAGAACAGCCATCTATAGGTATTTCCACCTGGAAGAACAGCATACCGTATTCTACCTAATTAGCGCACATGCCTCTATAAGCGCACGCCGTGGCAATTTGTGAGGCATAGGACTATTAATGCACATATTTTTACTGGTTTATCCCTTTGCTTTCTCGTTTACAAGAGCTGAAAATGCAATAGAATGTTTCAGTTTTTACTTCTAAATCTTCTCTATCCTTATACATGTATATCCATACGAATTTAAAGGTTAAGCATCAGAGAAAAGCTGCTTATAAGCAGCTTTTCTCTGATGCTTTACCTTTAAATTCGTTCCCTTCAATATATAACCTATTGAAATGTGCGCTTATATGAAAGAAAGTTTACTACAAGTATTTGCCGCCATTTTGAAAAAGTTAAGCGCACAGGGCGCTAATAAGGTCGATTACGGTAGCTTTGGTGTTGTACAGGTACACTTTCCTTGACCCCTGAAGGTCTTTAATGTGCAATTGTTTTTTATGCTCTTAAATTTCTGCCAGCATGGCTTCATGTCGCCGCATATGCAGTTGAGAACACCTTTCGCAAAAACACATTTATGTAAGTTTTAAAAGTGAAACTCAATGTAATTTCATGACATTCATGTTTGCTGATAGGCGAGTGAGGGCTGGGGGGATAGAGGCAGTGTTTTTATCTTAGGGTTGTTCCAGCAGTGCAATGCATTTTCAGGGCTTTTGATTTGATGTCAAAATAACTGAGACTGTAACCCCAACTATTGAATATAGTTCTAGGGGCTGAGGCCTTTGCAGACATTTGTCGCTGCAGTGAAGGGCTTCTAGCAGGGTCCTGCCAAGAGAAAATTCAAAGTCCCTGCTATTCCCCTGCCCTGGGGTATGGGAGTTGCAAATAATGGTGCATGGTATTATTTCTCTTATTTCAGGTGGTTCCCGACAGAGTGGCAACTTACCGTGAAATAAAATTCCAGCAGTTTGCCTCAGTGCAGTATGACGGAATAATTTACATGACACCACAAGATTTCTTGGAATCTGTGACAGAAGAAACACCAAGACGTAAGTTTAGGAATTATGTCTCATACCACACAAAACTTCAGACAAAACAGGGCTTCCAGTCATTATTCAGAGATAACTTTTGTCTCGCCTACGACTAGCAGAACTGTGACATCGGTATAACTTTCCTGCAAGCAGTGATGGGGATGTAAACTTTGCAGCAAGTTACACTTGTGACAGTGTACTGTCAGGTGAGACTATAAGTATCTATCATGGGTGTGAGGTGTGGATAGAAAAATCCGTCACGAGGGTCACTGTTCGGCATCACGAGGCTTGCTTCGTGATGCCGAACAGTGATCCCGAGTGACGGATTTTTCTATCCACACCTCACACCCATGATAGATACTTTTTCTTGCTCACCATTTTGTTTTAACTTCAGAACTTGTTCAAATGCGTAATTCTAGTGCTTGAAAGGTTTCAATTTGACATCAACGACTGACGTGCATAAACTGACATCATTTTTGCCGTTTTCGTGACGTCATCATATAAAAGGCCAACGTCACTTGACGACATGGGTATGTGAGCTCCAATACAACCAATGCATTGATAGCTCATGATTTTTATCCGGTCCTGGGTGAGATAACATGGGTGAGATAAGATTTGTAGGTACAGGTGAAGCACGTGGATATCCTTATCTGGTGTGCAAGAAATAGCATAATTCCACGGCTAGTTCTGTTCTTAACATACAGGTTCTCATGATGGGCTGAAACTTACAGTGTCCCAAGTATATTTCTAGGGAGAAAGGTCTTTGGAAACCTTGATATATCTCTTAACATGAGCTCCGATATCAGGACTTTGACCATATTTACATGTAATTATTTGACAACAAGACATGTTTTCCCCCTCCAAAACAGCTTCAAAATCTATGTCCATCTTTCATGATGGATCTAAATGTTTTGGATTGTTTTGGAAAGGAAAATAATATCATAAAGTGGAATTACTGGCTTCATTTTGGAGAACAAATGCTTTTGTTTTATAACCCAATAAATGTGGTAGCAGTTGAACAGTGAATACCCAAGTAACTTGGGTATGCATTGCACAGCTTTCACTGTACCTCTGCACAATCACAGACACACAGTCATTATGCAGTACTTATATTGGTTAGGGTTTGATATGGAGGTGTAGGGATTAGATGGCAGTATGATATCTGATATATGGCTTAGTTCACTCATTGCTGATATTTGTTTCAAATTCATTCTGAAGACTGTTTCTATCGAATGTATTTATGACCGGTAAACTATAATGAGGTACAATACATGTCCTTAATTACATCAGTCTGACCTGCTGATGGTAAAATTGTCAAGGTTTTCTTGAATAGATAGATGACTGAACCCTCAGAACAAATAACCTTAGTGTGGTGATCTCTAATCAATTACCTGACTAATGAAAAAAATGTAAAAACAGTAGTATATAAGTAAAGTAGTTTAAACTGAGCACGTAACCTAGGTCACTTGTACTAGTCAGAAAAATTCAAAAGTTGATAAAAAAATTAAATCAGATACTGAGATAGTTTGTCTATGTATTTTAGGTAAGCTGTTTCCCTTAGAAATATAGGAGCTAGGTACCGGTACATATCTATGTCTGACATGCTCTTTGAAGTTGTGGAGTTTTGTGTAAATGACACAGCGGTGCAGTGCTCAAGTTAAGAAAGTGAGGCAGGGATTATTTTCCTTATGTCTGCATCAAAACGTAAGTTTTGATCCCTTGTACTGTGGGGTCACAGCATATTCAACGCCCCAGGGCATCGCATTTTTGGAATATTTAGAGCTTAAAGTATGGTAAATCAGCCACTGACAAAACACCCCTTATCCCATTCCATTCGGGATACCTCTTTAGGGGTATCTGGGCAAACAGTTTAGATCCAGATCAGGCCCCACAAATGTGGGGCCTGATCTGAGATCCAAACGGTTTGCTGCCTAGACATCATTTCTACTAGAGTTAGTTAAACCAATATTGTCAAAATATTCTTGATTTTTGATGCAGACGACAATTTCAGCAGATGACAAAAAATACCCAGAATGCAATGGGTTATTAACCGTTAAGGTGAATGGGTACGAGGGTCATCCAATAAGTCCTGCAAACGGCTAAGTTTCAGGCAAATGATAATTAAGAACGAATAAAGCAATACACATTCATAGTTTGCATCTTCCCTTCTTTCCAGTGAACAATTTCCAGAAACGCCATGATCTTGCAAATGGCATTGCTAGGCAACTGAAGAATACTACCATTATGGGTGTGGTGGTGGCTTCTAGTTGTCAGTTTAAGATCCCCTAGCTTAGTTCAGAAGGCTTGTAAATATTTGAAGATTGCTGGGAGATACGGAAAATAATACTGAAGTATGTTCACGGTACCAAGGTTAAGATATTGCCGTCAGTCAAGATATTGTTACTGTTCAAAGGAGGATCGCCACGTTTTTCGGGCAGCTGAAATATCATATAAAATGAGTATATGAAGAAGAGGCTTTCACAGCAGATGAAGTATTTCCTAAACTGCTGTTAATTTGTTATAACAAAATAGTCCCGAGATGCTGAAATGTAGATATTAGAGAAAACATATGCTTCGAGCCTTGTTTCATATCGTTTGCAGCCTTAAGAAACCAGAGGTAAACGTCAAAAACTAGAATTTTGCTAAAATTCTGTAATATTCTCTTGTTGCCTAGCAACCACATTTGTTTGATAATGTGAAATGATAACTGTCTCTTTTTTTGAGTTCTTAAATATAAGGCGATTACTTTAGAATATGAATTCTTGTAATTTGAAAGAATTATAAACATATATGCAGGAATTTTCTCCCCCTTACCTTTTGTAAAACGCGTCGTGTTTGTGCAATTTCACCGCCGGTATCGCTTACACCTTTGCATTCCAAACCCTCTCATATCTGAGAAAGGAATGTCACATGTATGATTTTTATCACATATGTGCATTATATACGTAAGCTGTTATCGGTGTAATTTGATTACCCTACCTCAATAAATAAAGCAAATATGGCGGCGTTTGCAAGACTTATTGGATGACCCTCATACACTTTCTGAGGTAACTGGCAGTAGTCCAGTCGCAATGGGCTGGCAAAATTGATGAATGATGTAGTCTTTTGTCAGGGGTTGTCACTTTAATTTGAATATTCATGAAAAAAGACACCACGTTGATTAAATATTTTATTAATTTTAGACACTAATTAATATTGTTGCATAAACAGTGATACTGTAGCGGTAAACAGAACATTGGAATGTTCCTCCAAGAGGGCCTACAGTGCACTCTGTTCTAGTGCATATCAGTCACCTGCACAATGCAGTTGTAATAAACCAATGACCTACCAACACTGCAGTGTTACCAATGGTATTTCTGACTTCCCTTATTTTACATTTTTATGCTAATATGTATTTACATTTTTACTGTCTTTGAATACGCAGTATGGCCAAATATAGACATAACACTACAATAACCCCCCCCCCCCCCCCCCAACCACCACCAAAAAAAGAAGAAGAAATGTCTGATACAAATGAGAAATGTGAATAAGGGGCACAATTAACATTCTGTATTGGAGAATTATCTGACTACTTGCAAGCATCTGATCAGTGATCACACGTCTGTATAGGGCTCCAGCCTCTGTGCTTGTGTATCTAAATATTTCAGATTTGTCAATGTTTCAGTTGCTTACGAGTTCAGACTTATGATTTCGGTACTATGACCACTTTTATATACAGTAAAGTCAGTATGTGCTACATATTGTATTGTCATTTCACAAGGAGATAGGTCCCAGAATTAGTCATTCTGCCAATCAATTATCTGGTCAGTCTTGCAACTACCGATATGACAGATATAGATATGACACAATGTCAGCACAGGAGTGGCCAGCTTATTCCAGACCAGTTACTCATTCTGTGGACAAGTAAAAATTCTGTGTTTAGTCATGAGATCAGTTGGCCTTTTCTGCATACAACATTATCTCTTTGTTGCTTAGCTCTTGCAAAATTAAAAAACAAATATTGCCCAACCTGTATGATTGGAATATTCAAAGACTAGAATGCAAACAGTGTAGATCCAGATGAGGCGGCTGATTATGGGCCGCCTCCTGCATATACTGTGTTTGCTAATTCAGCAATTTTTGTTTTTTTGTACGTTTAGTGTTAAACTCATCTAGTTTGCTGGTAAAGTAGTGCTAGAGGTGTTATTTTTGTCGTCAGTTATGAATCAGTATGTAACAGGCATCTCCATCTAGGCGTTTGAGTTTCAGTTTGACTGGGGAGGTAAATTGGCAAGCTGTGCAGTCCTGTGACAATTTTTATGCAGTTAATTGAAGTTCTTACCATAAAATCCTGATAGGCAGAGTAGTTCAACCAGAGCTAAGACAGTAGTTGCAGTTCAGACACTTGACAATAGACAGAGATCAGCAGGGATAAAAACCTAACAATTTTGACTAAGGAGCCTACACTGCCAAAATTTAACATTAGGGGTATGGGCATTTTTAAAAAATTTTAGGGGCCCAGCCGAAAATTTAAGGGCTGTGGGCTATAGGGCCCCTGTTAGTCTTAATCCCTGATCAGACTGTGAGACAGTTGACAATGTGCCTTGATAAAGCATGTTGAGAAAATGTCTTGCAGTGGCACTATAGAGCAACCTGAGCAAGTCTGTTTGAGGATGGAAACAAACATCAGAATACAAAGGTAAAGCAAGTCTTCCCCAAAAGAATAAGGCTTAAGCATATTGCAAAGCTGAGTTAGCAAATTTTCCTTGCCTGCGATTAGCAAAAATGAGACATGCATTGCTTCTCAGGCATCAGCATTGTTGTAAACATTGGCAGCAGCACGAACTACTGCCAACTGTTTTGGTCTTTTGTGAAAATGTGCAGACCAGCAACAGAGCATTTCAAGGAGTTTTTCTATAAGGCACTGACATGACATTGTGTATGCCCATTGTTTGTTGTTGTAAAGGTTGTCAGAACAGCTGTAGATAGCCTTGTCATTCCAGCTCAAGCCTACTACTCTGATGAGCACTGTCTCAATGGGGTTCTCACTTGGGTTTTGAAAAAAGGAGTTCTAGAAACATCTTTGGAAAAATGTTGGAATCCTACTATGTAGTTTCAAAGAAAATCTCTGAAGAAACAGAAGCTCATCTTGGCCAAACCTTAAAGAAGGAGAAAAGGAGTCCAAATATGGAGTTAATGTGCATTTGTCCTAAGTATTGACCCCTGATGCCAGTCCCTTTTGGAAGACTGAGCTGTCATTATGAGATGTCTGATAGTCTGATAGTCTCAGAGCTGACTAAAAGGATATTCAAATATGTACTATGTATTATATTCCCATATTTCATATTGTCACTGTAAACTGTGCATATTGTATCATTGACAGAATTAGCATGGACACATGATATATCTGCAGCGTCTTTGCAGTTTTCCTAACCTGTGCCCTATGGGGTGTCATCAAAAGTGAAGAGCTAAAACTGATCTGAGCAAGTGGGTGAGCGGGCTGATCTGTGTGTTTACTGCTTAGTGTTGGCACATACTGATAGACCCATTTCTCACTAGCCTTACTGAGAGTATGATGTAGGTCTATGATAAGATCTTTCTTCATCTAAATGCTAATATGCGGTAAGCTTATTGAGACTAGAGCTTCTCTTCTAGTGTCATAGACTTCCAGGGATTGTCCCATAGATACATAGCAACTTCATAGTGCATGTTTATATGTTTGACGATACAACAGGGGTGCTTGCCCCTTCCTATTAATGACCTCAGACCTGTAAATTGGTTGTTAGTTTGGCTATTAATTGCAGTAAGCATAACCATACTCATATGCAAACTGTTGGAGTTGTATTATTACAACTAAAATAAATCTAAAAATTTTTCCAATATTTTTTTTCTTCTGAAACAATCGCAACATCTACGAGGGTTGTTTGATAAGTTCGTGGAATTTTATCATAAATTTTAAACTAGTTCACCAATTCAAGAAATAATTTGCAAACACAGATTTCAACATATATGTTACGTGTTCTGAAAGTTTCATGGAGATATGTAAAGATATAAAAAATAACACATACTTGAAAATACATGACTAAACACACATTGCCGGGCTCCAAATGTTATAACGTCATTTACAGTTCAAGCCGAACATGCCACCCATCTCTCTTTCTCACTATCCTTCAAGAGTCTGGGAACCCAGCGTGCACTAACCTTTGACATACCAAGGTCCTGTGTCAATATACGGTGCACAGTTCAGCAGGAAACCCCTAAGTCTTCTGAGATGTTGTGATTGTTTCAGAAGAAAAAAAAAATATTGGAAAAAATTTTTAGATTTATTTTAGTTGTAATAATACAAATTTAATTACTATGACCCTTGCACATTTTCAGCTAATTAGTGCTCAGTCAGAATTTAAATTCCTTATAACCTTTTAACCCTTTGGATTTTTTCATGCAGTTTTTAAAATTCTTCTGGATATTTAAAAACAATACCAGTCATTCCAGCCCTTGCTGAAAAGTGGGTCACTTGACCTTTGAAACTTTAACAGTCATGGTCTTTGAAACTGTCCTTGTGAACTGATTAGACTGCCAGTATTTAACGTTCTTGAATGACGTAAAATAGAAATACGGTAACAAGTCAAATTGTCATTCAAGAGATTAGAAAATATTTTTCATTCTTGGGTCTGTAATTTGAATGAAGAAAACATTTAAAAGTCAATCTTAATTTACCTGGTCTGCATACCGACCGGTCACTTTCACCCAATGTTGGAATTAAAAACAATATTGGTGTAATTCTTAATTTGTGTGTCTTTGTTAATCGACCTTGGGTCATTATCAGTGTTGTGTATTTGCAGGTCGGCAGACTTAAAGACTAGAGTGAAGCTTTTGGTATTCAATAGAAAGATTTACTTTATATATATAAACTTGGATCAAAGCTTGCCGCCCTGTGGCTTTCCTTTCATGCTGTGAGCCCCTGATACTCTGATTTGCCTTCTCATTCTAACTAGGAGATGAACATATATGATAAACGTCTTAAAATCTTGTTATAATACTGCTCTTAATATAAGCTGTTTAGCTGCATTGGAAATCCTTCATTCAAGAAATACATATAATATATATTATGGCTTCTTTGATATTGAACAGCAAAATTGCTGGTTTTCATTTATTAATCATCTTATAGATAGCACAGTGTATCTAAGGGCAGAGAACTAGGACAGCAGCAGTTACTGGTGAGACCAGGTCTTTGTGAGAAGTGGGACTAGGGGGTTCACTGAGGTGAGACTATGGGGTTCAGTGAGAGATGAGACCAGGTGCTAGATGAGAGGTGAGACCATGGGCTCAGTGAGATGAGATGAGCACCTCAGAAGTGAAACCACGGGCTCAGTGAGAAGTGAGATCAGGGCCTTAGTGAAAGATTAAATCAAGGCTCATTGAGAGGTGAAAGTAGGGGCCCACTGAGAGATGAAAGCAGAGGCTCAGTGAGGATGAGACCAGGGTCAGTGAGAGGAGAGATCACTGTGTTGAAGAGAGTGAGATAAGTGGCTCAGTAAGAAGTAAGACCAGATCTCAATGAGGGGTGTGACCAGAGGCTCAGTGAGAGGATAGACCTGGAGAGGAGACCATGCATTCCAGGTGGTAAATGAGAGATGACCAGGGGCTTATTGAGAGATTGGACCAGTGTCTCACAGAGAAGTGAGACCAGGGTTTCAGAGAGAGGTGAGACCATGAGCTGACTGAGAGTGGAGACCAGGGACTCATTGAGAGGTGAGACCAATGGCTTAGTGAGGGTGAGGCCAGGGGCCCATAGGGGTTGGCCCTTTGAATTGATTTTGTATTTTGTTCATCCAGACAAATCTTATGCTTCCAGTTGGCTTATCCACAATAGTTAAAGGAACCCTGAGGGCTTTTGTCAAATTCAGATAGTGCTGCTGCTGGCATCACAAGTAGACAATGCGTAGTTGCAGAATGCTTTAGAGGGAGTTTTGCCTTTCTGTTCAAGGGGTAGGTCCAGTTCCCAGATAAAATCATTTCTCTCCCATCCTGAGCTGCACCATGTTTGATCTGGAGCTGAATGAATGTAGCCGAAGCTAAACTTCAGACACTGTTTAATAAAACTAGGCCAGTTTTGATTGTCCCAGGTTCACGAAGGCCATATGATTTAATTAGCTCATTATTATGCTATTTTATGTATAAACCTGTGTCTATATTAGACCAGGGAATATTTGATCTTGTTATCAGACCTGGCCAGTGGTCCAGAGCCCTAGATAAGAGGGAGTATTTGGTGATAATTAAGGATAAATTTTGTTATTTCTACATAGAAACATATGTTGTGACCCCTCATCTGAACCGTCTCGACGAGACGGTTCAGATGAGGGGTCACAACATATGGTTTCAATGAGAAATAAAAAAAATTATCCCTCAATTATTGTCAAATACCCCTCTTATCTAGAGCTCTGTTGGTCAGCTGGTTGACTTTAGGTTAAACTGACCGCTCATGTCCAGGTCAACTTGTTCACCTAAAGATTGATCCTTGAGTCTTAACTAAAGTGCTTACAAGTCCTTGTTATATCCTTTGATGTCTTAAATATTGCAGTTTGAATTGATTTCAATTTCTTAACAATCAAATACTACTTAGATTCAATACACAAAATGATTCATTGCTCTTTAATGGCTGGAAATGTGGGAAGAGGATATCAACTTAGATTGGTGTTCCAAGGCTTGGATCAAATGATAAAAAACTTGGCTTTAGCTTGAAAGAACTAGGCAAGCATTTGTGTGTATGCTGCATAATTTGTTGCTGGTACAATTGCCTTTAGTTGTTTCTGTTGCAAGGAAAGGTTTTACCTTGTGTTTATAAACGTAAGATTTACATAGTTTAATGTTTGTAGTGATAAAATAGCAAAAGTCCAATTTCGAGACTCCTGACTGAATTGCAAACAGAAATCATTTCAAGATCCATAAAGTCAGACTTCATCCACCACTTCTCATTTTAAGAACAGCAGGTATTACCCGTGCCCACCTCCCTCCCATATGAGGTCCTGTCTCCTCCATTTGAGACTAATACATAACCTGTATCCAGCATCTCATAGATGAGAATTGATTGCCTAAAGCATGTCTGCTCCTTCCCATGTCAGGTCCGGGACATGACCCTACTGTATCTACCATTCCCCATTTGGGTAGGTATTAACCCTCTTACATAACCTATATCCACCTCCTCCTGCTTGAGGACAAAAACTAGGGCCTCTTATAGTGACCTTTTTTGTTAGAGGTATTGACTCTGAAAACAAGGCCCAACTTCCCGTCCAGTTAAATACATTTGAAACCAATAAAGGCAAAGACTGAAGATATAAATCCGGTCATATAAAATTAAATAACTATGTCCCAAGATAAGTGTCAGTATGTTGAAAATAAAATTCTATTTTTGACACTTCTGTAAGACCCTCAAAAATACAGTCACCTAATATTGTGGCAGCCGACAGTAAGAATGGAATTCCTATCAATTATCACCTGAGAGGTGGCTCCACCTATTTAAACCAAAATTAATCGGGAAGAAAAATCTCTCCTCAGATATGTATGGGCTGAAAATATATGGGCAATTTGTCACGTCTTTATCTTGCGAATGATAGCGGTGCCTTTGATGTCTACATCCACTCGAGACCTTTCAATGGACAGTCACTTCAACTCTCATAATCAAGGTGTTGAGTGGGGAGACCCATTGCTAGGTAAATATGTAATCAGTTCGGGTAAATAATAAAGGTAGCATATTCAGCAAAAATAGGTTCGGCATGTCTCAGGTGAGGCCGTGTTTGGTGTATTGGGACCTCAAACATTTTTGACTTCTCAAGACAATCAAAGTGTTTTTGTAAACAAAGAGGGGTGAAACTGTATAATATTTAGAGAATCTCAAGTAGGATTACAGTATTATAATTTCTCTTCTGATTTAAGATCAGTCAGAAACTTAGTCTTATCAAAGTACATGTACTAACAGTTGATACATGTATGATCAAATAAGATGACTACCCTTATGGAGTAGTCAGGTCTGAGTCTACAGTGTTTTGCAGTATTACGTTAATTGTTCATACAGACCGTTATTTAAAAAAATCCATCTGACCTCTTTCAATAGGAGCTATCCATGACTGAGAAGCCATTACTTCCATAAATTTTAACTGTTTTTTTTTTTGTGTGATATTTTCACACAGTTAACATGAGGTATATGCTGCCATGCATGTTCTGGGATTGACATAGGTCATGTGACTTTAAATATGATGGTCATGTTAGTTAACGAGGAACCATTTTAGACACATAAAAAATCACTAAGTGTAACTATGTTCGTATGAAGAAAAAGTCAGTGTATGCTTTGAAGGGGTGCTTGCCTTGGCCCAGTGCTTATTGTTGACATTTCGTTGAAATGTTTTATTTGGAGTGGGTCTTGTCAAAATCCAGTGATGTTGGTACAGAACACCCTGCTATAAGGAAGGAATTTCCCTACTGCCTAAGACAACTTCATCTGGTGGGGTGTTCTTGATGTCTAGCATTCCTTATTGGCTCTCAAAGGGACCTGTGCCCCTCTAAATGCTTAGCAGTCTAGTTTTGTTGTCTCTATTTTGTATTCTTGCTACATGTTGCTTGTACCTCAACAAACAGTGTTAATTTCATGTTAATAAGATTCTGTTGCTTTTGCTTTTCAGGCTGTAGACCAGGACCATCTGGTATGCTTTCACTAGTAGTCATTGTTGTCTTGTGTATGGTACAGAATTTCTTAAGTTATAAGAAGTGGGTTTTTAAGGTAAAGGTTTCCCATAGCCTAATAGCCGTAGGGGCTGTGGGGGTTAGAGACCCACTGTATCTTGGGCACAGCTGATGAAAGGCGGAGCCCATCCCTCTCCTTTCGCTGCCTTATCCTTCCCTGATTCGAAAAAGGTACCCATTTACGGCTGGGTTGACAGAGTTTTCCAGTCATCGTGTATGGTACAGTATTTCTTAAGTTATAAGAAGTGGGTTTTTATCTCTTCCAAAACAATCTCAAAAATCTAGATCCATCTTATAAGATGGATCTAGGTTTTTGGGATTGGTTTGAATTTAGAGAAAACCCCATTCTCACACTGAGTAGGCGGCAATCGAAAACACTCTTAACAATTGATTAACTCAGATCAAAAACAGCGTTTTCGATTGCAAAACAATGTTTTCGATTGCAAGTTGGCGACAATTTGCAATCGCAAACCCTGTTTCTGACTGTTTTTGATCTGCGTTCGTCGATTGCAGGAGAGTTTTCGATTGCCGCCTACCCGGTGTGATTCTACAGCTGAATATCGTGACTGATTCCTGAATTTCCAGTAGTTATGGAAGAGTGAACTCCCATTTTATAACAGAAGAAATGCAGTTTTTATACCCCGCCACACTTTAGTGGCGGGGTATTATGTTATACCTTTCGGTGTCCGTCCGTCCGTCCGTCCTCACCATTTCCGATCGATAACTTGAGTATTTATTCACGGAATTTTTTCAAATTTTGCATACATATTGTTATCGGCGATGAGTGGTATGGGATTGTTAATGGGCAAAATCCGTCCATTTTTAACGGAGTTACTGCCCTTTTTCGTATTGGAAAAATGGTTTCTGGCCTGTTATTCCTTTACTGTTCATGATATCTGAATGAAACTTCACAGATATGTTGCACATCAAAGGTTACATATTGTGACTAAGGACCGTCACTCTGATCTTCCCAGTTTGTGAGTTATCCGCCCTTGATAGGTCTGAAAAAAGGTTTTTGACCTATTGTTCCTTTACTATATGGAATATCTGAATATAACTTCACAGATATGTTTCACATCAAAGGTTACATATTGTGACTAAGAACCGTCACTCTTACCTTTCCCGTTTGTGAGTTATCCGCCCTTGATTGAATTAAAAAATGTTTTTTACCCGTAGTTCCTTTACTATGTGGAATATTTAAATGAAACTTTACAGATATGTTTCACACCAAAGGTTACATACTGTGACAAAGAACCATCACTCTTACCTTTCCAGTTCATGAGTTATCTGCCCTTGATAGGTCCGAAAAATGGTTTTTGACCTGTAGTTCCCTTTCTATATGGAATATCTGAATAAAACTTCACAGATATGTTTCACATCAAAGGCTTCATATAGTGACTAGGAACTGTCACTCTGATCTTTCCGGTTGGTGAGTTATCCGCCCTTGATTGATCTGACAAACGTTTTTTTATCTGTAGTTCCTTAACTATATGGAATATCTGAACGAAACTTCATAGGTATGTTTCACATCAAAGGTTACATATTGTGACAAAGAACCATCACTCTTACCTTTCCAGTTAATGAGTATTCCCCCTTGATAGATCTGAAAAATGTTTTTTGACTTGTAGTTCCTATACTATATGGAATATCTGAATGAAACTTCACTGATATGTTTAACACCATAGAATAGGAAACAGAGTCTCTCAGCTCAAAGAAATGCTTTACAGCCTGATCTAAATCTACACTGGTCAGAATGCTCCACGTTGTTGGGTGGTTTATATTAATATTTATTTACAGTAAGGACATCATATCTCTGTCTATCTCAGTTCTGTGGCTCTTTAGCTATTATATATCTCAAAAAATAAGTTACGATGCACAGCAGTGGCGGGGTATCATGCAGTGCCTGCGGTGCTTTTATTATTGTCTAAAATTTTGTTAACCTCATTTCGAGGAAAACACTTGAAAAAAAAAAGTTTTTTTCTTTGTTCCTTATTCAGACTTTTTTTCCCGATGACACTTGGTGGAATGGCAAACAGCATAGACCCAGCTCAGACCACTCCCAAAGTAGCATTCTGTTCTGGTTCCATTCCACACTGTTGCACAGGCATTTTATCACAAATTATGTTTGAATTTTAGAGCATTTTAGTTGAGTTTGTAGTTTCACACTAGGTTGAGCTACAGTTGAGTTTGGGGTTTTAAGATGGTGTTTACCAATTTCTGTTGGTTTTAGGCCTCTTCCAAGTCAATCCCAACAATCTTACGAGACAGATCTTGATTGAAGGAATGGTTTGGGATGGGGGAAAAAGTAGCAAAACTCCATTTCATATCCAGATATTTGGCATAAACCCATGCTTGCCGGTAGCTCATAGTTGATTAGTGCTTCAAGTAGTTGTTGTCACAGTGTGCTCACATTACAACAAAAACAGCAACAACAACCTCCATATAATGGGCCAGTTGTGGAGTTCCCAAAATGCAGTTTTAGTACCATATTAGTTCGGTTAAATGACCCAGGGGCATTGCATTTTACAAAATTGGGGGATTATTTTGGACCTAAAAACAAAGGTACTTTAGATGCACCTTGCCATCACTTGCATGAAATACAGTCAACTCTCGATATCTCGAACATTGATATCTCAAAATATCTTCTTTTATTAAAGAATATATATTCTATTTTTTATTTACATTTGAACTCCTATTATCTCAAACCACTGATATCTCATGGTAAATTTTCTGGTACCAGAAAATTTACTTTGAGATATCAGTAGTTTGGGCTGAAAAATTGACTTTGAGATATCGAGAGTTGACTGTATGTGTTAGACCTAATGAGAAGGACATACCACCATATGTGTAATGATTATATGTGTGCAGTCAAATGATTTTGCAAGTCTGTATCACATCAGTTTAGGGAAATGAGGGAGACAGTATTTTTAGGGGGAGGCATTTAAAATAGTTTATATGGTGTATATGTGACCACTCAGTAGAGGTCAGCTCTAGATCCTTAGAACAGACAACATTGTGATGTGCAGGAGGTTGCTGGTGTTGTAAGACAGTGCTCAATGAGTGTCTGTTTCAAATTCTAGTGGCACAGAATAAAAAGTGCTTGTGACTATTGTTGAAATTTTCAGGTCAGATACATGTAGTTGTTATATGTGATAGTTTTGTAGACACTTGCTTGAAATGTGCAGCATGGTGCAGAATGAGTGGATCCATTATCACTGTTTGCAAAAAATAGTTAAAAACTGATACATACTCTGAGACAAACTGTTAGATTCATTGTCCATTAATTTAGGACTGATTCAGTAGCACTACTGTCAGGCAAGGTTTTGTTCGTGCACTGGCATGTAAAGGTAAAAAGTATGCAAAGACCAGGAACTGAAACAATCAAAATCCAAATCAAAACTGTCATTTTACTAGTCTATATACATAAGCTTTTGGTGGTCAAACCATAATTATGTTCAGTTGCTGATAGTAAAACACTTTTCGAAATGCCCTGACAATCACAAATTGATCAGTAGGAAAGGCATTTTGTTGTGTTTTAGGGGGTCACTAAGTCTTCCCACACACGTAGATATTAGTGGGTGGGTCCTGGGAGGGTCAGGCATGGGACAGGAGATAACACAGTATGTGAAACCACCCCAAACAGAACATATCAAATGCTTGGATGTGGAATGATTGTGTGTCAGTCAAACATTATGTTCATAAACTTACATTAAGTAAAGATGCCCTAGATTATGACCTTTGTTGTACCTTTGAAAACAAAAGGCAACACAAATACCTAATATTATTTATCCATACGGAAACACACAATTTCTTATAAGCTCATGTCATCCCAGCAGGCACATGACGTTGAAATGACGTCATACTGATGTTGATGCGATGTATTGACGTCGCATTGATGTCAGTAGGACGTACTTTCAACGTCATGTGCCTGCTGGGATATCAGTCCAAAGGGGAAAATTAAGCAGTGTATCTTAAATTTATTAAAGTGCATCTAACAGAGCCTCATGCAGACAGAAAGCAGTCAGTTTCAAGCAAGATTTTTTAACAGACACAGACACAGTGTTAGTGTTGTTTTGTCATCTACATTACTGTAAATCACTTAAATTTGATAGAATTTTATATTTGCTAATATTTATTAAAGCATTAGTTTGTGCTAGAATGTTGCATACAGAAAAGGCTGATTGACAATTACATTGTACTTGGTCACAAATTCTAAAAGTTGTTGATAATTCCACATCTAAAAAATCTTGAAATAAAGAACTGGCAAAAATAAAGTAATTTACAGTATTGTGTCACTGCTATTAACTTCCCGCAAATAAAAATCAGCTGGTATTTCCTGGTACCAGGACTTGTCTCTATATACACATTGGTAGAATAAGGCAAGTTCATGGCAGTGGAATGTTTTTTATCTGTCAATTTTCTTACTGATATAGTAGACACATGTATGTTGATAGTAATACTTTCATTTTGTCCAGTCTGCGTTTGTATAGCTCTGCATATAATTATTACACGGTCAGCTAATGCAAATAACTTCTATACATTGTCAGATGTGATATATCCTATGCCATCAGAGCACAGTTGAATTATTACAAGTTGTTAGTGGATAGATGGATGAATTTTGCATACAATATGTTTAAAAATGTACAGTATATGTTTAAAAGTAAATATGTTTAAAAAAATGTAAAGTATATACTCGTCAAAACAAATTCCGCCGCAATTTTAAATCGTTTTATTGACGATTAAATATAACATTTTCAAATTATTTTGCTTTTTATTAGTTGCCAAAACATTTGTCCACGAGAACTTTTGAACGCCTCATTTTCCTGCTTGCGTGTACAGAGTTACCTCCTCGCATAACTAGTAAACCATAGAAATGCGACTAGGCGCTTACTGCGCATGCGCAGTACCGTTATGCTTGTCTCGTTAAATTCTCGAGAAACCCTACATTTTAGAAACATATAAATCAAATCTGAACAAACGTTCAGATGGCGAACATCGCATCTTAAAGTGTGTGAGACTGTAAATTACCTCCCTTTGAATCAAAACTATAGGAAATTTGATTTTCAAACTATGGGCTTATCAGTCACAAATTTTTGTTCTGTTTTTTCTGGACATGTGAATACGTTTCTTTGCAACATTTTTAAATGAGACTGCATCAGTTTATTGCAAAATTGTATCAGGCATGCAGTTTTGAAATGCTTACGACAATGCCAGTGCGACTTTAGAAAGTTTGGCTTTTCTTCTAAACGTTGAAATTTAGAAGTGAGAAGTTATAGTGAAAATCGTTTTTAATTCCCTTGTTCTTTTGTATATGTAGCATCTGGATTCCAATGAATGTGTCTAAGAAGTACAGATCAGAAAATGAGAGTAAAACTCAAAGAAAAGGCAATTGTTTTCATGAGAAATCTCGGGAAATTTGAAATAACCCCCACTAAAACTGAAAGTTGCGCAAACTGTCGGTTTACATTAAAATTTTGAAAGCTGTCTGTCTAGCAATATAAAAATGTCATATCAGTACTACAATGACTCTTTAAACTCATTTGTTATGGTACCTTTTCAGAAAAAGATGCTAAAGTTAAGGCGGCGGAACTTTTTTTGACTAGTATATGTTTAAAAATGTAAAGTATCATTAACTAACAAGGCTGTTAGATTTGAACATCAGGTTCTAGGGCATTGACCTCTAAATCAGTGAATATATACAAAATGTGTTGCAATCACAGATCATAGCATTCCAGTAACAGCAAGAGCAGATAAACAGTAATAGTTAGCTTGTGCCTCCAGATGTCTTTTACTTGCTACACAACTTGTCAATTCTGCATTTTCAGGCCTGTCTCTGCTGTCAGATTTGTTACACTTAAGTATGCTGTCATTATAAGTCTCATTATGCTGTCATTTTAAGTCACATTATGCTGTCATTTTAAGTCTCATTATGCTGTCATTATAAGTCTCATTATGCTGTCATTATAAGTCTCATGCTGTCATTATCAGTATCATTATGCTATCATTATAAGTCTCATTATGCTGTCATTATCTGTCTCATTGTGCTGTCATTATCAGTCTCATTATGCTGTCATTATAAGTCTTATTATGCTGTCATTATAAGTCTTATTATGCTGTCATTATCAGTCTCATTATGCTGTCATTATAAGTCTTATTATGCTGTCATTATCAGTCTCATTATGCTGTCATTATAAGTCTTAATTTCAGAACCAGTGAAAAAAGATGAGCTGGATAATAAAGTCTTCTGTGTGGAGCAGTTGCAGAATTTTCAGAGACTTGCTGGTGCAGATTGTGTCTGCTATTGTGAGTGAGTGTGTTGGAAAGTGAAAGACTGTCATACATATATCACTCTATATATGAGGGTAATGTAGTTAACATTCCTTCAAACTTTTGTATTGATCTACCTTTTTTTTTCTTTGTGTGTATAAATGAAATCAAATATTTATCAATGATCATGCTGATTTTAATCTTGTCAATATCTCTGTGCCTACCCGAACTACACAAGATATTGGGGCACCTGTAAATTATCCTAAAGGAAGAACAAGTCTGGAATGTCATCTAAAATTGCTGGTGGGATCACAAACATTGCAGATCCTGATCAGACTGCCCCACAAGGGCAGTCTGATCAGGATCTACATTGTTTGCACTGCCTCTTTTGTCTCAGTATTTTGGGTTCATGAAGGTACACATCAACGAGGACCCGTTGATATACAGCCTTTCATCTTCGAGTGTAGACATCAGCTGATCTGGGACATTTAAATTGTGTACTGATGAACTAATATATGTACAGGTTATGTTAACTTGGCATAAATTTTATACAGTGATAATGCTTAATTTGGAAGATCCAGCACAGTACTCACAAACTGAAGATGAATGTGATGCTGTTCAGACTTTGTATTTTATAAGAAGTGGTGGCTAAAATCACTGCTGTTAATATTGGCAGTTAGACCAAAATTACTGGTATGATTGGCAATTTGAAACTGAAATTACTGCCCTGATCTGCAGAAACACTAAAGTTACTGCTCTGATCTGCAGCATGACTGAAATTTCTGAACTGCTCTATTGTAAGATTGAAAATACTGCTTGGATCAACAGCCTGACTGAAATCAGTGCTCTGATCAGCAGTGAGACTTACTGCTGTGAACCACAGTGAGAGTGACATTACAGCTCTAATCTGTGGATTGAATGAAATCAGTGCTCTGAACTGCAATGAAACTAAATTGATAGTTCTCTGATCTGCAGCATGAGTTAAATCATGTCCATTTTCTGCAGTGTGGCAGAACTCACTGCTTTGATTTGTGGTGAGACTGAAATTACTGATTTGATTCGCGGTGAAACTGAAATCACTGTTGTCATCTGAAATCACTGTTGTCATCTGGTGTCAAATGTTCTACAAGGTGACAGAAATCACTGCTCAGACAGATCACAGTAATACTGAAATTACTGCTCTGATTGGCATTGAAGCTGAAGTTACTAGTACTACTCTAATTTGCTGCTTTGCAGTGAGTCTGATATTACTGCTGTGATTGGCAGCAAGAATGAAATTACTTCTGTAATCTGCAGTGAGACTGAAATCACTGCTCTGATCAACATTGAAGCTGAAGTCACTGCTCTGATCAGCATTGAAGCGTAAATCTCTGCTCTGAGCTGCAGTGGGACAGAACTTACTTCTCTGATTTGCAGTGAGGCTGGTAGTACTGCTCTGATCTGCAGTGAGGCTGGTAGTACTGATCTGATCTGCAGTGAGTTTTCAGTTACTACTCTTGTGTCAGCCTGATTGACACCTGACTGCTCTGATTTGCAGTATAAAGCCTAGAAAGGAACTGTCACAGACTGGGAATGCTTGGAACATGTCTCCTTGGCCTGACAATCTGACATTTAATATCATGTTAAGTTACATTTACATCAGTATTCCAGCCATCTCGAGTATATAGTGATTTGTTACAGAAATCTTACTTGTTAGGGATTAAACAACAAAGCAACTAAAGCATGTGTAAGTCTAAAAATAATTATTAAGTTTAGTAAGTCTAAAAGTACTTGAAACTGTGATCCCCCACCCACTTCAGCATCCATTTGGCCTGACAAATTGTATAAATTGTCAACCATCTTGATTGTGTAAATTTGTTACAAAAGTCTGCTTGTCAAGGGCCAAATAAAATGTCTGCTTTACATGTATGAGTCTAAAGTCTTAAAAGAAATAAGTTTAGTTTGATAATTCTGAAAATACTTACCAAAATGAGAATAAATATGTCCTAATCACTGAACTGCTGAATTAGCACATCATGAAACCGTGACGGGGTATTGCGACATGATTTATAGATCATTCTTATCTTAGTAAATAGACGTTGGGATTCCAGTGAGTAGAGAACCATCCCTTATTTAGACTTCAAATCAGAAAGCGAGGAATTGACAGGTTATGTCCAGTAATGAGCAGTGTACTCAGTAGTTTTGTACAGGTACAGCTCATATCTTTGTTTCTGTCCATGTCCTGTGTGTGCTAGTGGCTTTTAAAAATTAATTTGCATTCAGGTCCTTAAAATTTGAAGCTTGGTCTTAAGATTGTTTCCTTTCACAGTTGATTATTTTTTTGTCCGTCCCAATCATCCAGAAGCTTGTAAATTAGCTAAGACAGCCATAGTCCTGCACCAATGTCCATAGTCAGAATTTCATAACATCCCATGTTGGCTTTTGGTTTGTCAGTGTCCCCTTAACATTTTGTATTAAATTTTATGTCAGGCTTGTGTTTCTAAACTATGACTATGTGGTAGAAATTAGCAGATATCATATGGATGCTGCTGACTAAAGATCAAGGTCATAGACGTACAAATTTGAATATTGTTTGTATTAAAGATTTGCTTAACCCATTCCATTCGGGATATCCCTTTAGGGGTATCTGGACAAATAGTTTGGATCCAGATCAGGCCCCACAAACGTGGGGTCTGATCTGAGATTCAAACTGTTTGCTGCCTAGACATCATTTCTACAAGAGTTAGTTAGACCAATATTGTCAAAATATTCTTGATTTTTTATGTATACGACAATTTCAGCAGCCGACAAAAAATACCCAGAATGCAAAGGGTTAAAGTTGTGTTAAATAGTAAGAATGCCACTTTCTTTGATCCTGTTGATATGTATTTGGTGTACTTCTGGTTTTAGTCATCTGGATTTAGCATCTGGATTTATGGTCACAGAAATTTACTCGGACCTCAGCAAACTTTTCACTGATTTTGTTGCCAGATCTGGTCTGTCTGGGATTTTGACTTTTTTAAACACCTTCACAGAGACCTAGATGTATATTGTCATCAGTTTGCATTTTCATATTTATCAGCAGACATAATTTCATGCTAGCTGAGTTGAGCACACAAAAGTTTTATAACCTCAGGGCCTGGATACCATTGTTACCAGAATTGAAACAACAATTTCTGTTCCGTTTGATAGTTTAATATTTCCAGTGTGTGTGTGTGTGTTAAACATAACTTATCTTTGTCGTAGTCCTGTAATCATCCTTGTTGTATATTTTAAAGGCAAAGTGAAAGTTAGATGAAATTTTGGACTGTTATCAAAATAGATAAAGTCTTACACCTATTCCTTCATTCATTGCATAAATTTAGTGAATGAACTTGTATTTTATGCTGTTGATGCAAAATTTACAGTCATGTGTTAATATGAACTAGCACTTCTAAATGTCAAAAGAGTGATGAAGCAAATAAATAAAGTGATACAAAAAATATACACATGAAATATAAACTTTTAAACAAAGTAAAATGCCATATTCAAAACATGGTGCTAATAATTGTAAAGATGAAAAAAGAGAGTAATAATAAGATGAATAATCTGAAAATATATTAAAAGATCCTATATTGTACAACTTAGCTAATGTTATGTCACACCATTATATCTTAAAGATAAGTGAAGGGCAGTTGTCAGCTACTGCTGAAAGTAAGTCACTTAGTACTGGTTAACCGCTTAGAAGATCTGAGCCTGCCCAGGAATAGTGTGGTTATGTTAACTGACCATCCCAACATGACCATAGCTGTATACAGTGGACAATAACACAACACAACAACAACAACTGCATACACATCCATATGTACAGGGCTGTACATGGGATGAGGCCTGTTTTAGGGAGTCAGTCTCAAAGAAGCTGAAGGTAGGGGCTCAACAGAGAAATTTAAGCTTCAGATAACAGGAGAAGAGGCATATCATTAAGTATTCATTGCCTTTTAGCCATCAGGTGGTAAGGTACTTCACTAGGGATCACCCTCTTATAGCCAGAGAAAAGATTCGAATCTATGATCATAGGAGGCAGACACAGCACTGGGCCCTAATATCTACAGGTAAGGCATAGCACAGCATATAGCTGGATTTTTTTAGCTGGAAGTAAGGCATATACCAGTTTTAGCTGGTAGCTGAAGGTGTCAGGCTCAGCCTACAGATCAAGCTACAGATAACTAGAGATGAGATGAAGCATAGAAATCAAGGCTCAGCTAATTAGAGGTGAGGCATAGCTTAGAGATCAAGGTCCAGGCAGCTGGACCTGAGGTGAGGAATAGCACAGAGATGCAAGATAAATATAACTAGAGGGAAAGCATAGCACAAATATTAAAGCGCAGATACCTTAAGGGGTGAGGCATAGCTTAGAGATCAAGGTCCAGATAGCTAGAGATGAGGATATGCACAGAATATTAATGCCTGATAGCTAGAGATGAGGCGCAGCACATAGATCAAAGTCCAGAGAGCAAGAGGTGAGATAAAGCACAGAGATCAATGTCAGATAGCTACAGGTGAGGCATAGCACAGAGATCAAGGACCAGGTAGCAAAGAGTGAGGCAAAGCACTGAGATCAAGGACCTGATAGCTAGAGGTGAGGCATAGAACAGACATCAAGGTCCAGTTAATCAGAGGTGAGGCATGGCACAGATATCAAGGTCCAGACAGCTAGAGGTGTGGCTTAGTTCAGATATCAAGGCCAGATTGCTAGAGGTGACACATAGCACAGAGATAAAGGTCCAGATAGCTAGAGAAGAGGCAATGCACAGAGATTAACGTCCAGGTAACTAGAGATGAGGCATAGCATAGAGACATATCATAGCACAGAGACTGAGGTCAGATAGCTAGAAGTGAGGCATGGCACTAAGATCAGGGTACAGGTACCTAGAAGTGAGGCAGAGCACAGAGATCTATGTCAGATAGTTTGAGGTGAGGTATAGAATAGAGATTAAGATCAGATAGGTAGAGGTGAGCTAAAGCACAGAGGTCAAGGTCCTAATAATTAGAGGTGAGTCTTAGGACAGAGATCAAGGCCAAATTGCTAGAGATGAGGCACAGCACAGAAATCAAGGAAGGTGAGGCTTAGCACAGATCAAGGTCCAGATAGCTTAAGGTGAAGCATGATACAGAGATCAAGGTCTAGATAGGCAGAGGTGAGACAAAGCACAGAGATCATTGCCAGATAGCTAGAGTAGAGGCATAGCACAGAGATCAAGATTCAGTTAGGTGGAAGTGAAGCATAGCACAGAGGTCGAAGCCAAGATAGCTAAAGGTGAAGCAAAGCACAGAGATCAAAGTCCAGGTAACTAGAGATGTGGCATAGCAAAGAAATCAAAATCCAGACCATAGAATATTGATCAAGGTCCAGATAGCTAGAAGTAGGCAAAGCACATGGATCAAGGAACAGGTAGATAGAAGTGAGGCAGAGCACAGAGATCAAGCCAGTTAACTAGAGGTGAGCTAAAGCACAGAGATCAAGGTCCAGATAATTAGCAGTGAGGCTAAGCACAGAGATCAAGACCAGATTGCTAGAAGTGAGGCAAAGCACACAGATCAAGGCCAGATAGCTAGAGTTGAGGCATAGCACACAGATCAAGGCCAGATAGCTAGAGCTGAGGCATAGCACAGAGATCAATGTACAGATAGATAGAATTGAGGTATGGCTTAGGGATCAATGCTCTGATAGCTAGAGTAGAGGCATAGCACCAAGATCCAGACTTAGATAGCCTGAGATATTGTA
This sequence comes from Ctena decussata, assembly GCA_963989385.1. Classification (NCBI taxonomy): domain Eukaryota; kingdom Metazoa; phylum Mollusca; class Bivalvia; order Lucinida; family Lucinidae; genus Ctena; species Ctena decussata. The sequence continues at coordinate 85,298,717 of OZ022506.1, forward strand.
AAACAAAGAGATGCTTGCAACAGCTAAGTTCAAAAACTCAATTTGCTAGAGGCTACAAACTGCACAGAGATCCATTTCCCTGATAGCTGAAAATAATGCAAAGCAGAAATTTTAGAAGTAGACACCTGATGGTAATGCACAGCTTTGGGATTTGATGCCGTTGTTGGTAGGGGCTAGGTACAACACAGGGATTCAGTGGCCCTATATATGTATCTGGAGGACAGTCACAGCACAAGAGTTCAAGATAAAAATGACTGCAAGGTGGACATAGCACAGGGATTCAAAACCCACAAGTTAAGAACAACATGTGAATGCAAGATTGGATCATAGCCAGACATTTAGCACAACAGCACATGGATACAAGATCAGATGGCTTGAGTTCAAGCTCAGCACATGGATACAAGTGCCAGCTAGCTGGAGGCAAATTACAGATGCACAGCTGGATGTACCATATCATTCAGTTATTGACAGGACTTTACCCATCCAAAATTATTGCAGATATGTAGATTAGTCTTATTTTGGAAGGGAAAACCCCACATCTTATAATTGAAGAAACACGGTAAGTCATTGTTTGTGCATTCAGCATTCAGATTGGTGATGCCATGTTCAAACTAAGTTTTGGCAATACATTATACATTATAGCTGTTAAAGTACATCAGAAGAGGTAAAAAGGAGATCTGAGCTGAATTATTATATCAGAATATTGTTCAAGATAGTTCAATTATTATATCAGAATATTGTTCAAGATAGTTCAATTAAGCCATCATGATTTATACTGTTAATTGCAGCCACATGGCCAGCTCAGCGTAACTTAAACGTCTTTTGAAAGCTTAATTTATTGTCAACAATAAGTATAAATTGTCTAATACATACATGTTTCACTTATGTATGTCTTAAATTTTCAAGATTTTTCTGATGGCTGCTACTAAACAGAATTAAAACAAAGGAGGTTTTCCGTGTTTGACATGATGTTCAGGTCATGCTGTTTTGGACAAAGTGCAACTTTTATCTACTTTATTGTCTGCCATGGATTTTTATAACTGTTTACTTTCATGTTTTTATGCTAAATAAAGTATTGTTAACAATTCTAAGAGATTTCTTCTGATTAAAGTTGAACAAGTACTTGATAAAATAAGATGACAAACTTTGTATATCATCATAAAGATGTGCAATTATTCTTACATTCTGAGAAATTGGTTTGTTATATATATTGTGTGAAAACCATATCATAAGAGAAGGATGCATTTGATAAGATTACACAACAGTTATGATATAGGAAGGTATTTGGTTTCTCAGAATTTAAGTAAATGGGATCCTGTCCAACAGAAGGAGTGTTTTTAGATTGTATTGCAAACAAAATTCTATAAATACTAGAGAAATTTTATAGTGTCAGAGGTCTTTGAAAGCTTAGAAATCATTTTGTTGAACAACTCTTTGCCAATAATAAAACACCCTGAATTGTTAAATGCATTCTTGCAAGATAATAACAGTCTGAGTGTGGGATAACATTGATTGTAAATACTTTCCGTTGGGATAACAGGGTAGAGCAGTGATACTTTGAGACTTCTGTTATTAGTCTGCTCCACTTGTATTGGCTGGCCTGATGTGGTCACAGCCAATTCAGAATGGACTAAGGTTTGCCTCCCAGACGATCTACCCTATTAACCTGTTAATGACAAATGGATTCATCTGCCTGGTTCTTGGACAGGTCTTCAGTATCAGGGTAAAAATCAGGTTTAATTTATATTAACTAATTTATCTCTTAAAACTCCAGTATTGAAGGCAAACAGTATATAGACACTGATCAGGCACCACATTTGTGGCATCTATTCTGGGTCTGAATATGGTGTCTGCTCTGGATCTACACTGTTTGCCAGTGTCTCCAGACAAACATGGTTTTAAACCCAGAAACAGTCAACATGTTGAACAAAGTGTACAAGCATTTATATACCGTTTACAGGGTAATTTTTGCGGGTTCAACTTTTTGTGGTTAAGGGTCAAAAACTTAAACATTAATTTTCACTATTTTTAATTTTCACGGATAGCAGCATGTTCGAAAAGCAAAACTACTTCATTTTCACTTGAGCCAGTTCGTTCATTAACCTGGTCAGGGCTGCCGCAGGTTAATGAAAGAACTGGCTCAAGTGAAAAGTACCAGCAAGTATCGAAGCAAACAGAAGTAAAATATATGAACACTTATGTCTACAGGAAACAGGAAATTATTTCATGATTTTCATATTCGCGGTTTTTAAGTGACCGCGAAATACCACGAAAAATCAAACACTGCGAAAATCTTGTATACAGTATGCTTTTATCTTATCAGATCTAGGCAGTAGCTGTCTCACAGAAATTTTGATATCATTAAAGATGTAGAAACATAAAAAAAGGAAGATTAACAGCCTAAGAAAAACTTTAAGATTACTTACATTATCAGCCTGAATTTTTAGTGGCAATGGTTTTGATGACAAGAAATCTGGCAAAAACAAAAAGGCAAAGAACTGTCACAAAAAGCTGTAGACTATAAGTTGTTTTATCATGTTGATATATTGTCTTCTAATTTTGGAGAAAGCAAAAACTATTTAGGGGAAGAATTATTAACAGCGTCTTCAGGCAGTCTTAAAGATATCACATTATGATAAAGATTGGAATGTAATTTACTTATGAATTAGAATTATCAAGCAAGTGGAGTGCACCAACAAATGGCAGCCATGCATGCTTGCATTTTATAAAGATCAGGGATCGTATTTACAAAAGCACTTAAGTGGTTGCTATGCTGTTGCTAAGGCTTAATTTCTATGAAGGAGATTCCCTACAACTATGAAATTTGCTCTGGAGGAACAGTCTTTTTCAGACTGTTCCTCCAGAGCAAATTTCATAGTTGTAGGAAATCTCCTTCATAGAAATTAAGCCTTAGCAACAGCATAGCAACCACTTAAGTCGTTTTATAAATACGGCCCCTGGAAAATCTTGTCAACATTAGAGACAAGAGGAGTGCTTTCTGTGCCTCAGCTAATACACAGATTGATGCAACGTACCATTAAAAATAATTTGTCAGTCAGTTAATTTTTTTCATATGAGTCGTTGGTAATGAAAAGTAAAAAGATAGGCATTGATCAGGAATTAATACAATCACATCCCACATCCCGCTCTCAAAACCAATAGGGAAAGAAGCACACACAATTGAAAAATTGACACAAGTTCACGAAAGACACGCATGGTAAACTGAATAAGCAGCTCTTTCCCAAACAGTTGGTCATTCAGCTACCCTAATCAAAAACAGCATCAATATCTATTTTTATCTATTTTATTTTTAACTTACAAAAAACAAAACAAAATAAAAGGCAGATTGGGTAGGAAAACAGGTGACCAAACTGACAAAGAACATAGACGAGGGGACATAGCACAATGTAACATCAAGGAACCACAACAGAAGTACTGCCTTGGAACGGTCAGCAAAAGATTACTGGGGGGCTTAAACATGTTTAACTGGATCCAAACCTCGCCCTAAACCTCCACAACGGTTCAACCAAACCACAACAGTTGTAATTCACTGAACAGACCCATGAATGCAACAATGTGGACAATAAGAACAAATAATACACAAACATTTAACATCTATTTTTACTTATTTTCTAATTGTTTACTACAAAGCACGACGAAAAGCTATACAGGTGGCCAGATTGCTAGTGGACCAGACAAATGAATATATTCACAAGAACTACAGTGAAGAGCCACAGCAGAATTACCATGGAATGATCAGTAATAAATTACTGGGGGTATTACAATTTAGAACTGAAATTGCCGTTGTTGGACAATTTGCACAATGACATAGTCTTTGCTGAAGTTTACATAAAATAAAAGGTGCAATGGAATGTTCTTTTGGAACGCTATTGTTGAACTTTATATAATATTTAAATTAATTGCTGCGTATTTGATAAGTTCTGAAAGAAATGTTATAAGTTTAACATATGAAAGTGCATAAGGAAATGTGGTTCATGTTGCTTAGAAAATGCACAGTGAAATGTTCTTTGAATGTTCTTTGTTAAACATTATCTAAAATTGCACTGGAACTTCACACTATATTTACGGTGTGTTTATAGTGAAATGTTCTTTTATTAACTTTGTATAAATGTTTGTAAAGAAATGTTTTTGTTGCTCTTTATATAAAAAGTTTACAATGAAATGTTCTAAGTTGAACATGTATATAGAAGTGCATAATGAACTGTTGCTTACTTGAATATTATATAGAAGTGTTTAATGAAATGTTGCTTATTGCTCTTTATTTAAACAGTGTACAATGAAATGAGCAGCAACACGAGAAATCCAACAATGTGGTTATGTGCCCAAGGCAGACTCGGACCCGGTTTGATCAGACTCTTCGTTAAGTGCTCAAAGGGTAGCTAAGGGTCTAAGCTAGCTCCATGCGGACAGCGAAGACTCTGATCAGACTGGGCGGATGCGCAGGCTGATCTGAGTCTACGCTGGGCGCACAACCACATTGTTGGTTTTGTCGTGTCACGGCTCAAATTCTCTTGAATGTTGTTTTGTGAAACTACATACAAGAATTGACCATGAAATGTTCTTTGTTTCTCTTTATTTAAAATGTGTGCAGTGAAATGTTTTAAATTGTTGAACTTAATGTAAAAGTGCCCAATGAAATTTTCATCAGAAGGTTGCTTAATTTGTAATAGACTTTATATAAAAGTGCACAATAAAATGCTCTTTGTTGCTCTTTAACATATATAAAAAAGCACAATATGTTTTTTGTTTGTGCACAGTGAAATGTACTTTGTTGTTATATAAACTTTTTGAGTCAAGCAGTTCATAGAATGCTGGAATGCTGCAAAGAGTGTTAAAATATAAATCTGTTTGTGAGCGGGAGTGGGGGAGGGGGGGGGATGTCTCAAATGGGCAGAAAAGAAAGGGAAAAAACATCTTGATATCTGAAAAGAGTACAACCTGACTAAAGACAAGAGTCAAATGAAAACATCTTATGCATTGTGTTAGTTACAGTGGTTAGCACTTAGTTTACAATTTGTAGATCTTCCTGAATCCTCAGGTAGTGAAAAAATTGCATGTTTAGCATAGTTGGGGAAATTTTAAATCGTTGGATTATGTTTTGTCAATTAGAAGTTGCAAATTGTTCTTAAATGAGTTTGCACTTGAATTCTAATTGCTTGTCTGAATTCCTTCAGACTATGTAATTAGAAATTTGGAAACTAATACCATTTCTCTTTTGATTTCAAACTGTCTTTGTAATCTCAAAGACAAGCCCAGGGAGTGATGAGCTGTAGGGTGGAAATCTCTGTTATATTGGTGTATTTGTCATTTTAGTGCATCTGATGCAGGTTGTGTAGTCCTAACTAAACCCTTTTAAGACTGGAAACCCATTTTTGGGGACATATGCAAACAGTGCGGACCCAGCTCAGATGCCACGGAATGCGGCATCTGCTCAGTGTCTGCTCTGTTTGCTTACTCCACCAGTCAAAAGAGGGTTACACCAGCAGTTAAACACACAGTGCCATTCTTACGGCGAAATAAAAAATTCAGGGTTGTCAATAATGATATTAACCAAAACATACTAAATACAAGGCAATCCCAAAATTCTACATCCATCTTATAAGACAGATCTAGATATTTGGGGTTGTATTGGTGGGAACAGGCATGTCTCATAACCAAATATTAATGTGAAATGACTTAATATATAAGCATTTTGCTATCTGTAAAATCCTGTTACTTTTGAAATTGTATTGTAGTATATGTATGTAATTTATAGTTAATAAAATATTGTTTAAGCCAATGTGATATTTCTGTTTTTTCAGCAAGGATTGGAAGGACCACCTTAACAGAACACGAAGTGGAGTCTATGCTGAAGAACACCCCACCCAGGAAAAAAGGCTCTAGGCAGCTCTTCAGGTCCATGCACAATAAAGGTCAGTAGATTGCCTAACTATATACTGTCTGGTTCCTAGCTACATCTGGACACTTGAGAATGGGAGAACTGCAAATGTTCAAGAGCAGGGACACTAGAAAAGGCTGTATATTTTTTGCACATTCAGCATAATGATATGGAACATTACAGCTTGTATATGAATGCTACAATTCCATGTTGAACTTAGTATGCAGATTAGTTTTACATTTTTACTTTGTGCCTTATGATAAAATGAATCACAGACTTGTTAGTCTGAGTTTTAACTGTGACATGAAATCGGGCATAGGAATTGAAATAGATTAAAACTGTGTGGAAGAGACAGTGATGCATCAGTATACTAACAGTGCCATTTGCAAGGGAGGTAGTCTATGCCATATACTCAGATTTTTATACCCCGCCACACGTTAGTGGCGGGGTATTATGTTTTCACGTTGGCCGTTCGTGTGTCTGTCCGTCCGTAGTACGTACGTACGTCCTTCCGTCCGTCTGTCCGTCCGCACTTCATTTCCGTTCGATAAATTAAGTATTTATCAACGGATTTCCTTCAAATTTTGCATATGCGTTTGTACCGAGAATGTCTCGCTTGGGATTGTTAATGGGCAAATTTCGTTATTTTTTGACAGAGTTATGGCACTTGTCAATGTACAAAAAACAGTTTCTGGCCTCTAGTTCCTTTACTACTTGGAGTATCATGATGAAACTTCACGAACATGATCGAAGTAAAAAAGCTTTTTATGAGCACAGAAATTTTATCATCGGGGGTTATCTGCCCCTGCCCTGGGACTATATACATGTATAAAATCATGAAAAATTCCATATAAGATCAGAGTTTGAAGCAATTTTTCTGAAACTTTCAGCAAATGATCAAAGTGATGAAAGCCTCCAATGATGCTCAAATTTAACCCATCGGAGTTATCTCCCCCTGTCCCCGGCTATATACATGCATAAATCTTGAAAAATCAGTGTGTGAAAAAGGTTTACAGTGGCGGGGTATCACGCAGTCGTTGGCGATGCTTTTATTTCAAAATAATTACAGTTCAGTCTGAATTGCCTATCACAGTTCTGATATCTGACTCAAGAATTTAATGTTATTTGTGGCTGCAATATTTCTTTTTTGAGACAAACACCATTCACGTCTTACAGACACAGTGTCACATTGTTCTACTTTTTTTTTCCTATTTTTTTTTTTTTTTTTTGGCAGTCAACTTGCAGATAATATGGCTTGGTGAACCTTGCTTTTCCATCGCCCACGTACATGCATATTATGTGTACACAGTATATATAAAGAAATTTTTGTGGTTAGCAAATTTATTTTCTTGTTTAATTTCATAAAGATTTTGATCGAAAGCCAAGTATATGATTTAGGAACGTATTCTCGAAGGCGTAAGTGGCTTGTTTGAGAGTACCTCCGCGGAGACATTGAATATGCATATTGTCTTATTTGCAGGTAAAAGCAATATTTGGGGAAGTGTTTGTATACTGCCTTGTCAGCAAATATCTTAGACTTGATTTTTATCAACACTCGGTCCATATTATTTGTAATTATTTTAATTTTATAATAATTTAATAAATCTAAGGATAAAAATGTTACACATATATCAAAATGAATCACATATTAATTTAGTCAGTCATCGCCCACACTTATAACTTTTGATGGAAAAGAGTGCTGACCTGATCGCATTAAATTGTACACTGTTTGGGTTTGCAAAAACAGATCATGATTTGGCCCAGATATTGCAAAAATCAACTGAAAGAGAATTTTCAGAAGTTTAGTCAGCTAAAATTAAAAGCAATAGTTTCATGCAACATCGATTGATTCTGATGCCCAAAAATAAAATAGAATGCACAAACTTGAAGATGAAATCAAAGACACTGAGCTTGGGGAGTAGTTGCAATAGTTAGCTTCTGGCGATGCCATAATATTTATTGTTTACTCTTTGCATAATGCTCCCGACATTCACAAAGCACCACTTAGTTAGTTCCTTTATTTTGCATGTACATGTACTATATTCTTGAGCAGTCAATTTTGTTAACCTGGCTAGAGAAATACAGGGCTCTAGATAAGAGGGCGTATTTGATGATAATTAGGGATAATTTTTCTTATTTCTCATTCAAACCATATGTTGTGACCCCTCATCTGAACCGTCTCGTCGAGACGGTTCAGATGAGGGGTCACAACATATGTTTTTATGCCAATTTCGCGAAAATTATCCCTAATTATCACCAAATACTCCCTCTTATCTAGGGCTCTGAAATAGTCAGGGAAAATTTGTCAGGTATGACAGGAGATCAAACAGACAACTTCAACCCACGGTAAGCATGTTGATCATAAAGTCTGACAAAGCTTTGGCAACAGATATTGATTGCTATACTGTAATATATCTAAATTTTGGGACACCTAAAATAAAGAGTTTTCCATTTGGAACAAATGGAAAATTATTCATTTTAGGTGTCTGAATACTTATGTACATTATGGTAATATTATATACTGAATTGTTTTTTACAGCACAAAAAAAAAGAAAAAAAAAAGAATAAATAGAAAATGGAAATAAAGGAAAAAATTGAGCCACTGAAATATTGTAAATAGATTACAACTGCATGCACTTATACGAATACGCTTGACAAAAACAAGAAGGCTGCGGAAAATTGGCAGTTTCAACTCAAAATCTTTAGAAAAAAAATGCTCTTCTACCTCGCCCAAGCTATTGTGAAAAACAGTCCTGATACATGGGAGACGACTGTCTAGCAGTGAGGGTTAATTAAGAACTTAGTGGTGATAATTACTATTACATATGTTGATGACATGACAAACAAGTAATTAACATAGTTTAAGGCATGTGGCAAAAGTTGATATAAGTGGTGGGATTTATAAAGAAGTTTTCACTGATCCTATCACTGATAGTATCATGTTATTGATCTGTTTGATAAGATTATCAGCTTTTAATAATACATAACTTCAAACAAACAGATTGTGGGAGGGCAGGTGGGAGATGTTAAGACAAGCTGTAAGTGGTTATAATGACATTAGAAAATAAAAGCTTCTGAATGATAAAGATCTAACATATTAAACAGCTCCTCTTTTGTTCAAGTGATCTGAAGTAGGGCTGGGATGGGTAGAGATTTTGTACCCGGGTACCCGAGGCTCTGTTACCTGCGTGTACGTGTTACCATAACATTTTTAGCATGTCCACAGTTAGAAATATACATTTAGCTGAAATAATATGGTATAAGACATTTTCTTACATATGTATGGGAAGGGTATGAAAATTAAGAAATCTCCCTGTTGTAATGTACAAAAATGGTTTGGCAATTATGATGGCAATTTATACAAGACAGTCACACAAAGCTTTTCTCTATCTGCTTGGAATTCCATTTAAACAGCATTCTTATGAATTGCATGATAATAAGCATTCGGGTAATGGGTAGTAAATATGTACCCGGATAATTGTCTACCAGACCCAGACTCGGGTACACGGGTACTCGTCCCAGCCCTTATCTGAAGCATGGGCCATGGTGCTTGGTAACTAAATTCAGTCCTGGGACATCATAGTAATTTAGTTCATAGTAGGGCAAATGATGTCTGTGCACGCAGCAAGTGTGGAATGAGGGTTGTTTGGATTTTATGTACTCACTTCTATCCTACGTTCTTTTTCTTTCTCCTTCTCTCTTAGTAGTGGCTATATTTAGATTTGAATAATAAATTCTCAAAGGGCTGTTAACTCTTTAAGCCCCAGTGACGCATTTAGCAAAATTTGCAAACAGCGTAGATCCTGATGAGGTGGCTCATAATGAGCCACCTCATCTAGATCTACACTGTTTGCCCTCTAGTCTTTGAATTCTCAATATAAAAAGTCTTGGACGAGGCATTTTTTTAATTTTTGCAGACGTAAATTTTGTCGTCTGCTTTTTGGTAGTGAAAGAGTTAAACCCCAAAACAACCAATGCATCTTTTTAAAATATGAAAATTACTATGATCTTATATACATGGGGCATCTATATTTTAAGTAAACATAAATTCATTTTGGCATCAAACACTGCTTTGAGATTGGTAAACCCAGTTCTGATTGTCCCTAATTGTAAAGCTAGCTAATCTGGGTCTATACTCATTGTTTGGGTTTGTCTGTCTGTCTATTGTTAAAATATCTTCTTTAGGTACTAACAAGGTGGAAAACGCATATCATGATCACAGCTGCTCTAGCACTTTAAGCACCAAAAAGCAGACAGCAAAATTTACGTCTGCAAAATAAAAAGAAATGCCTTGTCCAAGACATTTCATAATGAGAATTCAAAGACTAGATGACAAACAGCGTAGATCCACATGAGGCCGGTCATTATGAGCCACCTCATCAGGATCTACACTGTTTGCAAATTATGCTATTTTTGTCACTGGTGCTTAAAGCGTTAACTACCACAGTAAATAAAAGATGCTAAAAAAAACAAGAACACATACCTATTTCCTCACAAGGGATCAGTCAGAAAAATTAATCCTGTCTTGTTTTTTCTACAACTCTGTTCTCGACATTTGGTAGTACTGTCATCACTTGAGTACAAGGTTTCTTGACGAAATTACTTGCAATTAACAGGGAGTCTGACATCTTTATAAACTTCCTTATAGTCACTTGTTAATAATAACCATTACTTAAACAGGACAAATTATATCTATAGCCTTATTTAGGTAACTCTTGTCGGATGTAGAATATTCTTCACTGGGATTACTTTTTGAAGTCCTGAAAATAAAATAAATAGAATAAGTGGAATTATTGTACTTAGAAACAGCAAACAAAACCATATCCCTTAAAGCCCAAAATGGGTGCACCACAGATTCATCAGCCATATGTTTGCATAATATTATAAAGATATAATAGGCATCACATGAATGATAAAGGCCTCATTGGTCCATGGGTGTGAATGGCAAATGTGCCAGACTATGCTCAAAAGAGTTTAAAAGCGTTTATAAGCCTAACAAAAAACCTAACCAAATATCATACAAGGAACCAAATATACAAGGCCCTCATACAAGTAGTTGAAATAATTGTTCACAGTGTTTTTGCCTTGAGATGCTCAAAATTACCTTAAAGATTTTTAAGGTCCATAAAACATCAACACAATAAAATAATCATTGGAGCTCATTAAGGCTAGTTTTAAGTTACTCATATGACTACTTAATATACTGCTCAAAATAAGTAAGGGATATTAAGACATTTAAGGTAGCAGAAGTAAGGAAAATAAGTAAATGAATATTAAACTGTTATAATATTCATAGAGACCCTCAATATGAAAATTGAAACGATTAAGCTTGTCACCTGACCTAGAGTAAATTGGAAGTAGACAAGGGGTCGACACCCAAATTTCACACGAATCCAGCGCAGCACTGACGAATAATTTTTATGCAAACTTTATTAAGACAGACACCTAATGCCTCAGTTAACAAGATGCAGATACTTTTTTCATGCGGTTTTATCACAGGAGAAAATGATAGGCATAAAAGATACCATTGTGTGGTGAATTGTCTCACATATGGTGACATTTGTAACAGCCCTACACCTTAAATAACGCAATAAAGCCTACCAAAGTGGGTGCTTTCAGTTTGGAAAATTATGGAGAATTTTATTCACAGAATTTGAGGGTCCAAAAGATTTTTTTTCGCCGATGTGAAATTGAGGTGTAGACCCCATAGTCCTTTATGTGCTGTTCTAGGTAACATGACCTGCATTGACTGTTTCTGTTTTAGTTGAATATTGTTGCTTGAAGAGTGTTCTATCAATATACAACAATAAACTAACTCAGCCATTATTATTAATTTTTGTACACGCTTCTATATCATAATATTCCCTACTTTTTGTGAGCAGTATATATTCATAAAAAGTAATTTTTGGATAAAGGCCAAAACATCCTTCCTTGACAATTTCTGTTTCGGAAACGTCGGTGGCCGAACAGTCCTAGGCTGAAATGACCATGGCCAAAATGTCAAGCAACACGATGCACACCTTCTCGAAACCCCATAATTCTGAAATAAGTTTTTGGTTCATGGTAACAGTAAGAAATGAGCCGCGACACGACAAAACCAACAATGTGGTTGTGCGCCCAGCGCAGACTCAGATCAACCTGGGCATCCGCCCAGTCTGATCAAATTCGTCTCTAAGCGCTTAAAGGGTAGCTAAGGGTCTAAGCTACCTCCATGCGGACAGCGAAGACTCTGATCAGACTGGGCGGATGCCCAGGCTGATCCGAGTCTGCGCTGGGCGCACAACCACATTGTTGGTTTTGTCGTGTCGCGGCTCAAATATCCTTTTCATGAAACATACATAATCCAGTCAGTATTGCAGTTTGTCTTATTATTAGTAATTCTCTTATTTCTTATTAAAAGTTAAATTCCATATTTCGAAAATCAGATGTTTATCCTCATCACACTTGTTGTAGAATCCATTGAACCAAAATGCCTCAAGCCATCCTTACCTTTCTATGTCATGGAGCAATTAATTTCAGTTCTCGGAAGATTTTCATAATCCAGAAAGTAGAATATGCATGCTTTTAAGTATGGTAATCATTATTGGTCTCAGCCCGTTATTGTTTTCTGCTACGGTTATTCCCTAACAATATATTTTTAAGTTAATAAATATTTTCACCTTCACTGAATCTGTTCAAACACAGCACTATTAAATGTATGGTAGGAACTATAATAATAACCAATCACCAATGAAACATCACGACTACAATAGACAACTTAACTGCAGACCCTACAATTTACGATATGTTAATGTCGAAGCATGAATAAATTGATGTTTGTATCAAAATGGACAGATGGAAAAAGAAAACGTAGATTTGAGGGTCCCTTTGTTCAATAGATACAATGAGCATCCCATTGTGAAGGCACGTGTCTACGCGGTATGGGGCGGTGATAAAGGTTTCGTCTAAGATGCATTGCCTTAGGAGAGGGCTGTCTACCTTTACTTTGTGAGAAGAAGAATTGACTGGGAACCAGATGAAGAGTGGCTGCGGAGACGACACTTGTAATTAATGAAATTTGACTCGAGGACGCTTGTTAAGAAAAGAAACATTTGTTATAAGGGGGCAATGAATAACTGTTTGGCGGGCTCATTGATTAGCATTGATGAGTCTTTATCAGCAGGGGGCTTGCACCTAGGCTGTGGTGGGTAGCAATCGTTTTACCTGCCGGCTAAATACTGATTGATTATAAAACGAACAATGTTAGTTCAAGTTAAAAGTTAAACTGAAATACCACAGATATCCTAGCTCATTTGGAATGCACAGTTGAACTGTCCCTGTGATAATTTAGGTTGATTGTATTTCAAACTGGTAATTCAAGTTGAATTTTCAATCAGTAAGTTGTATTGTCAGACCATTTATGTATAAAACTCCTAAGAATAAAATGGGTCAGTCCAATATACGTCATTATGAGAATTGAACAAAAAAAAAAAAATCAAAAACATTCTACATGCATTTATGGTACTAGTTAAAATAAGAAAGAAAGAAAAGAAATTATAAAAGAAGAAATTATAAAATATATACATGAAAGCTCTAAAGGAGTCTAAACTGACCATTGGCAATTTTTAGCTCGCCTGAACGAAAGTTCCCTGGCGTTGGCGTCAATGTTAGCGTCGGTGTCCGGATTGGCTGTTTTGGTAAAAAAATTTAAAGGCTCATATCTCCTTAACCTATGAATGGATTCTTTTGATACTTGCACTGTAGTTAGAATGATAACTACATTAGTGGGTTTAAAACAATTTTGGAAATGATTGAAAAAGCATAGGGGAGAAAAAGATAAAAAAATAATAAACAAATAATTTATATATTAAAGTACCAAACCTGTCAATAATTCCAGTTGGGGTAAATTTCATCCATTATTAAACTTAAAACGATGTGTTGTCATGTCAACAAAGAATAGGATTACTGGTTGGCTTCAGTGATTGTTTATCATTTAATCTCATCTTCACCCACATAATCTTTACTTACCACTGAAAACAATACAATTCTCTCTGTAATTTGACACTGATAAACATTTTTTTTTTTTTTTTGGTTCTCTTGTCTTTCTTATTGGGAAAATATTTTGTTGTGTATTTATAGTTAAAAAATTGGAAAAAATTACTCGTACTGATTTTATGTCCCGATCTCCCATTTCTGTATTTTCTTAGTGAAAGGGTTGTGAGAAGAAAGGCAGAAAGAAATGATTTTGGCCGGCAAATGTGGCTTAGTTACCATTTAACATAGCAACTACAACATAGTTTGAAATTAAGTACTTTGAATACTGATAAGATTATGGGGCTATGGGGTTTGGGAGGCACTACCATACTAGTGTGTGAGTGTTGGGTAAGGAGTAGAGAGAAGAGGAAGAGAGGGTTATGCTGCAAACAGTTGTTAAATGAACATAGAGCAATTCACTCATAGATTTTAAAGCCTTTTTAATGTGTATGTGTGATGGTGTGGTTTTGTGTGTGTGTGTGGGGGGGGGGGGGGGGGGAGGGGAAGGGGGAGACAGTGAGTAATGTTCGTTTTGGACAGGGAGGTAGAAAAGAGGGTAAGTCAGAGGGTCATCCCTCTTACAGTACAGAATCAGTATAGAGCAAAGCATTTATAAACTATAAAGCCCTTGTAGATTCATATTCTCTGAAGGTTACTTATCATTATGGTACAAGGACCATGTCACAGATGAAAATGTTCACAGAAAAATCCTAGCATGCAGCCATTGAAGAATATGATGAACTCCAGACGTTGGTCAAGAAACAGAAAATAAGGTGGTTTGGCCACGTCACAAGGTCTTCAGGCTTAAAGCAAAGATAACTTTGCAAGGGGTTGTTGTAAAGTCATCTGTGGTGGTCCAGCAACCATATAAGGTTATGGGATAGACTAGACTAGACTGAAATCAAACATAAATGGCTTGTGTGGGAAGGGGACAGGGAGAAGTGTTGTTTGAAGAGTTTGTGGAGATTGGGGTGGGGGTCACAGGAGACCATCATCCCAGAAAGCATTTGTTAATTTGATGAGAATTAACAGAGTATAAAAGCATTTATAAATTTTAAAGACCTTAATTGTAAGTCTAACAAAATCAGTGGGATTTTGGATGGAGGGATTTAAAGCACTAAAGGAGGCTTAGATGAGGAGATTCCACAAACTATGTAAGGTGGTGAAATGAATGTAGAAACTTTCTGTTTTCACCCAAAAAATTCAGTGTTATCAGGAGCTTAGCCAGCAGTGCTCTTTAAACTCTTTAAGCAACAAAAAGCAGACGACAAAATTTACGTCTGCAAAAATAAAAAAACAACAACGTCCAAGACATTTCATAATGAGAATTCAAAGACTAGAGGGCAAACAGTGTAGATCTAGATGAGGTGGCTCATTATGAGCCACCTCATCAGGATCTACGCTTTTTGCAACAAATTCTGCTGATTTCGTCACTTTGGCTTAAAGAGTTAATTCCCATCTAGCAACGGTCTGTCCTGCAGCTGATCAGTGCAAGGTACAGAACAATTTCTTTGCTCATTAAAAACATTTCATACTCGAAGCCTATAATTTAAACAGAGCAATGCATTGAAAAACATTCTCCTCTATTCACATTTAATTAGATAGAATTTTGACCAGTTTTCTCTCCATCATGTTTTTTGTGCGATTCTTGACTTCTGTTGACCCTCGACTCCTGTGGTAGTCCGTCTACAGTTCAAACACTATGTTTAGTCACTGCACTCTAAAATTACTCTTTGTAATACAATTGAGTGTTTGAATTAGAATTTAATTGAGCTGTTAATGTTAGTCAAATCATGGCTACTCTAAGGATGATTATAGATGTATGCTCAATAAACCTTCTTTGACCAGGGATATGATGTGTGTGGACTTGTGAAAAAATTCACAGCATGAGGATGAGGGAGGATTCCTGAGACATTGTTCACAGAAATGAGACACATAATGATAGTGTTCGGTGAGACATGGTTTAAGAGGAAAATATTGTAACAATTTGGCTATAAGACCCATATACAGTCAGCTCTTGAAAGAGTTCATCCTAGACTTGCCCCGGTAGCTCAGTGGGTTAAGCGCTGGCCTACTGATCTAGCGGACCGGGTTCGAATCCCGCTGGAGGCGAGAATCTTTCCTACCGTAAACGGGGTTCCATTGCACACAGCCTTTCATTATCACCTTCCCATCGTCCTGATATGACTGAAATACTGTTGAAAAGGACGTAAAATTGCAAGTCATCCATCCATCCATCCTAGACTTGCGAAAAAAATCACAGCATGATGGATGAGGGAGGATTCCTGAGACATTGTTCGCAGAAATGAGACATATAATGACAGTGCTTGGTGAGACATGTTGTAAGAAGAAAATATTGTAACAATTTGGCTATAAGATAGTCCCCATTCCCTCAAGAATGACGCACATACAGTCAACTCTTGATATCTCAAAGTTGAAGTTCATCCTTCATCCTAAACTACTGATATCTCAAAGTTAATTTTCTGGTCCCAGAAAATATACTTTGAGATGTAAGTACTACTAAGTAGTTGGAGATAAATGGAGTCAAAGTGAAAATATAACTTGGAAATGTGTCCAAACTATATTCTTTGATATATGAGGGTACTTTGAGATATCAGTTTTGAGATATCGAGAGTTGAGTGTATTTGTATCACTTATATGAGCTGGGTGTTTGCCTTCAAAAACAATGTTAAAAATCTAGATCCCTCTTAGAAGACACACTTGGTTTGTATAGAGTTGGTTTTTGAGAAGAAGAAAAAGATTAGAATAAAATTTAATATGTTACAGCTTGTGCATCCAGTCTTCTGTGTTCATGGCTGCAGTGTTTGGGTCTGGAGAATGATTTAGGTAAGCTTCATATCAAAACAATCACAAAAATCTAGATTCAGTTTATAAGACAGATCTAGACTTTTTGGATTGTTTTAGAAGGGTAAAACCCATCTCAAATCTGAATTTCATGAGACTGACTAAGAAATTTGGCGTCATTCTTGAAGGTGGAAAGACGTTGTATAGCCAATGAAATAGAGTATGTTGTTCATCCCAATGCTGATGTCTCTAAATGTTCTGTCTATTTTCAGGAATCATCTCCTATACAGAATACCTGTTCCTGTTGTGTGTTCTTACAAGTAAGTACAGTTGTTGTCTGACCTGCAACTAGCAGGCTGCAAGCAAGACATAGGTGTTGCTTTTCACAGAAATTCTTTTATTCTTTTACGTCACTGTTATTCAGTGGATAATGTTGTGTCATAAAAATCGCATGACCGCAAGTGTAATAACACGTTGGCACGTACATGTGACATCGTTGACAACATCCATGTCAGCAATGCGTTTTCTTATGGAAATACTGTTCATTTTGAAGGCAAAAAAATCCAATTTCAAAAGGTCATAAACAGAATCTTACACTAGTGGTCATTTCATATGAAATTTATGAAACTTCCCGAAGTTAGTTTCTTATGAAATGACCACTCGTGTAAGTTTCTCTATTCAGTCAAGTTTGCTAGTTTAGCTGTGTAAGCTGTACAGATACCTGTTTGTGACAGCTCATCTCAGACGTGACACAGGGCTCGTCACATTATAGGCTGTCTCTGTAGATGTATTTTGTATGTTGGAAAGAGAAGATCACCCACAATTAATAAGGGTAAAGGAGTAGGGATAACGCTGACTGGAAGATCAGCTGTATATCTTTAGCTGTATAACTGATAATAGAGGCTCTTACATGAGTGATCATTTCATATTAAATTTATGAAATGAGCCTTTGGCGAGTTTCAGAAATTTCGTATGAAATGACCACTCATGTAGGATTCTGTTTATCAAAAGACCCTTTCAAATGAGATTTTAATGCCTTCAAACTGAACACTATTTCAATAAGAAAATGCACTGTTGGCATGGATGTTGTCTATGACATTACGTGTATGCACCAAAGTGTTATTACACTTGTGGTCATGATTTTTATGACACAATGTTTACCACTGAATAAAGCAATGTCAAATGATAAATATTTTTATGTATTAGCTGATGTTTCAAAGAGCTATTGTTCTAGCCCATGGAATTTTGGTTAGACTATACTTAAGATTATATTAATGCATGTATGACTTGAATTTTCTTTGCATTGGAACCAAGAAAATACTTGCACAGAATGTTATAGTCTATGCATCTCAACTTTCTCCATGTGCTGAAGGTCAAGGTCGAAGACTTTTAACTTACATGTTAAAGCCCAGTTTTTAAATGCAGTGATGAATTGTGAAACAGCCTGACTTACATTCACAATTCATCACTGTGTTTTGTTTTATTGCCAAACTTAGAATGGCTCTTTCAGTGTGCATAAAGGTATCAGCAGCAAGGTTGCAATGCATAGGTATTACTTATCCAATGATGTTGGCTTGAGTGACATAAACTTTTGTCAAGTTTACTGGGTTTAGATCTGATTTGTGACAGTGCATGGTAGAATTCTTGTTCAGTAACAGCTTAATTGTTAGATCTCTAAAAAGCAGTAATTATGACTATCAGATTTTGGTTTATACATATTTGGTTACAGTGCCAGTGATTTGGGTACATTAGTTCTGAGTTTGTAAATTATCTCATAGCCAAGACTACCAGAATCTCCACTATTTCCCATTGAACTCACCATGGGTTGCCACCCACCTGATCCAGCAAGTGAAGCAGATATTGCCAGAATGATTTATTGAATTAAGTTTTATTGCTCATAAAAATATTGTTGGTATGAAGCAGTGCTATGAAGCTCAGAGTAAAGCAGGTGGATGGTTTTATGGGGATTGATATAGCAAGGCCGTCGTCGCCGGTCCGGCAGGTCCGGCGAGCGCCGGACCACTTTTTTTGGCCGAGTATGCTATCTGCCGTACCACTTTTTTCTTTTCAGCCGATTTTTCTTTCGTGCTTACCTGTGATTTTAGTGAAGCGCATCATCAAAAGTGCCGCAATTTATCGATGAAATTATCAATGACGCTCGTTGCTCGTGTCATCAATAAACCTGGCCAAGGTGTGAAAACATGCAGTCACACACCGTGCAAAAGAATGCAGTTATTATAATGACACATGCTTGATTAATTTCATAATCGTTAAAGGATTATTTTCAGTGGACGATTTATCAAAGACATGATAAACTCTTTGATCCAGAATGTATTAAATAACTTCTTCGTTTTGATTTTTGTATATCAACAATGGTATGAAAACAAAATACAGCGGCATGTTTTTTTCTCGACGCAGCAGCAGAAAGTTTTAATCCCTCAACGTATTTTTCTAATTATTCTAAATCAAAGAACATTTCGGGCGCCAAAGTATATAAAACATTTTGAATGTACATGTATGAGCATTCTAAGTCCTGAGAGTTCCATGTCAATGTTGTTATTCCATTATTGATATACAAGTGCCACCTGTTCCAAATTAGCCCAAGACTTTTCGGTTCCCACAACGTACATTTGGTGTAGAAAAAGCCGGAGAAGTTTTCAGCCGTCGTGGTTTGACAGTAGGCCGTGGCTAGCCAATAACAAATAAAAAAAAATAAATAAAAAAACTATATAGTGGGGGTTATATCTGTATCAGGCTTAATTTTGCTTGAACGCAGAAGTTGATGCCAGCGCCTGATGAGACTCGCAGAAGGGTCGAAATAGTTGTCAAAGATATTCTTGAGTCTTACGTTTGTTCTTTTTGTATTTAACTAGCAAAACTTCGTGACCAAAACAACTATTATTTGGCCACAAACGTATCCAAAAATGCATCTAAAACGCACATAGAGACGCCCATAAATCAAAAAATTTTCTCGGGGGAGGTCCCCCGAACCCCCCTTACAAAAGGGGGAAATCCCCTCTCGTGCTCTCCCCCCTCGTGCCTTCGGCACTCGCTGATATCCCCCCGCCGGACCAGTTTTCACTACACGGCGACGGGCCTGTATAGTAATTTAAGAACCTGAGGATAATTAAAGAAGGCTCCATGTTAAATGCTTGAAAGATTATAAAGTTTGAGACAAAAAGGCATTGCTCTGCTAGGATGCATAACTTACTGTCTGCTCTTCTACTTTCAACCTACTGGTCACCAGTAAGAACTGGAACATCAAAATTGATGCTTTTTTTTTCTTGCACACCATATTATGCTTTCTCTCCTTTTCTGTCTTTTAGTCATTCTCTCTCCATCATTCCATCTCTCCATCTCTTTCTTTGCTTACGTTTGTTGGTGTCAGTAAATGCTGTTTGCACATATTCAATAAATTTCTTTTTTTTTATACGGTAGACCTTCAATGGCTTAAACTTTGATGACGTTTACCCTGCCTGACAAGAACTCGTTCTTGGGTCCCTAGAGGTCATTTTATATAGAAACTTAACCTTGGATGGCTGGGACTACCTTTGGCTGGAACTAATTTTCATGGTCCCAAGCCTGTTTGAGCCATTAGAGCTGTATTATCTAAATAAAGTTAGACTAGGATACCAAAAATACCCCAACAGATTTCATAATTCCAAAAAACTGTACCTCTATTTAATTGCCTTCTGTTTTTTGTGCTAAACATCAGAATTCTGAAATAAACAACATTCCAAGGGCATGTAACTGTCTTTTGTGAGTGCTAATTGAGAGACTGGAGAGTTTAAACCAGTTGTTCAAAACCAATGACATTGTTAGATAACATTTCATTAAAATTTCAAACTTTAGTATCTCGAATAGGCAAATATTTTTTGTTGAAAAGTTGAGAGAAGCTTTTGCACTGCTAAAGCTTCTCACATTTTTTCAACAAAAAATATCAGTATCTTTGGTTATAAAGTGGTAAAACACGTAATGAGTTGACCTCTTAATGATTGAGCTCATTAGACTAATGATGCTTTGAACTATTGGACCCAGATCTCACATATTGTTGTCCAGAGCTTATGGCTTGTATGCAGTAGTTGAATTTGTCTTTAACATGCATGATGCTAGTGTAAGGAGGGGATGTGGTAACAGAATAATATCTTATAATAGTCAACTGAAGTTCTACTGGCAACTTATTTTATTTTGCAAATAAGCAGCTAAATTTCTGTGAATGTATTCATTGGTGGCAGACTGGTTTGTTAGTTATGTCAGCTAATAATTCAGTTTCATTAGGTGCTAATTGAGATGTTGTTTTTCTCAAGAACTGTTATTAGGTAAAAGTTATGACATGGTTTTCAGCAGTTCATCTGCTGTTGTTTAAGATTGTAGAAAGTGTAAATGAGAGTGAGTGTCTGGGTGGTGCTGGGAAACTTAAATATTCATAAGAATCTTTGGCCTTGCCACTACTCTTTTAGTTTGTGACACATGAAACTTTCAAACTACCTTATGTGTAGAAAAAAAGTGAAAATAGCTGTTTTGTGATGCTGATATATGTATGCTTGGTTAAGGCTAGAATTTGACCGCATCATGGGAAAGAGCTGTTTATTTTGCTGTCCATTTTTAGCTCGCCTGAACAAAAGTTCAGGAAGAGCTATTGTTGTCACCCCGGCGTCGGCGTCCGCGTCCGCGTCAGCGTCGGTGTCCGGATTGGATGTTTTGGTTAAAGTTTTTTAAAGACCTATATCTCCTTAACCCATGGATGGATTCTTTTGATACTTGCACTGTAGGTAGATATTGGTCCAAAGTTTAACAGGATACCACCTCCACCCCACTCCATGACCTTGATGTCAAGGTCATGGACTTAGAAAATTGGGAGTATTTTTGGACTGGATGTTTTGGTTAAAGTTTTATAAAACCAAATATCTCCTTAACCCATGGATGGATTCCTTTGATACTTGCACTGTAGTTAGATATTGGTCCAAAGTTTTCCAAGGTACTACCCCCACCCCCCTCAGTGACCTTGATGTCAAGGTCATGGACTTAGACAATTGTCTTTTTATTGATTGGATGTTTTGGTTAAAGTCTTTAAAGACACATATCTCCTGAACCCAGTGATGAATTCTTTTTATATTTGCACTTTAGTTAGATATTAGTCCAAAGTTTTTCCGAGTATTACCCCAACCCCGCTCAGTGACCTTGATATCAAGGTCAGGGACTTTGGATATTTGTTCTTTATTAAAGTTTTCTAATTGCATACTGATTCATAATGCTTGGCAGAGATTTAGTTTACACTTGAACTGATGTTAGACAATTTTTTTAGTTTTTACAAAACACTATATACTTACCCCACTGGATGACCTTAAAGTCAAGGTCATCGACTTAGAATTTTGTCTGAAAGATTTTGGTTAAAGTTTTATATTTATGAGGACATAATTTCACAGTGCCACGATGGACTCAGTTGATACTAATACTTGGACTGATGTTAGATAATGGTTCCCCCCCCCCCCCCCCCCCAAGCTCATGGACTTTGAAATTTCATGTGGATTTTTTTTATTTTAAGACTTATTTCTTAGATAGCTTTTGTTTATAAATGTGTTGTCATTATGGACATGCTTGCCTGAAGTTTTATGCATAGAAGTCCACACCTCCAAAGCAACTGTGTGATGGGGAAGCACCTATTCAGGCGAGCTATGCTGTCAGGCGACAGCTCTTGTTGTGGTGGCACTACTTCTGTTGTACCTTCATTAAGTACTTCTTACTTTGTGTTTGAATAATAGTACCTCTTATTTTGTGTGTAAGTGGATTAAGAAGTTTGACTGTATCAGCTCCTGCCTTTTTTTCAGCTTTATATACATGTATTTTGAAATAAAATCTTAGAGTTCCTTCAAGAGCAGAGAGCACATTCAAAAGAATGAACATGGGCCATATTTCAAAGTTTCAGCTAGTCAAGCTTCTTCAGTGACCCTGACATGAAATGGTGATGAAACCCGGAGAAAACATACTGTAATTTCTTAATTTCAATCAAAGACTGCTGTCAGCTGTGACTGGTTTAGAGACATCTGTCAGCAGTGACTGGTTTAGAGACTTGTCAGATGTAAGCAAAACAGTGCCTGGTTCAGAGAATACTTTATTATTTGCTGTTGGTAAATAAGGCTTAGTTCAGAGTACATGTTTTCTTGTCCAACATTAGTAAAACAGTGACTGGTTTAGGGTACATGTTCTTTTAGTCTGATGTTAGCAAAACAGTCTCTGGTTCAGAGTACATGTTTTCTTGTCTGATGTTTGCAAAACAGTGACTGGTTCAGATTCCATGTTTAATTGTCTAATATTAGCAAAACAGTTACTGGTTCAGACTACATATTTTCTTTTCTGATTTTAATAAAACACTGACTGGTTCAGAGAATTTGTTTTCTTGTCTGATGTTCACGAAACAATGACTGGTTCAGAGAACTTGTTTTCTTGTCTGATGTTAACAAAACAGTGACTGGTTCAGAGTACAAGTTTTCTTGTCTAATATAAGCAAAACAGTGACTGATTCAGACTAAATATTTTCTTTTATGATGTTCACAAAACAGTGACTGGTTCAGAGAACTTGTTTTCATGTGTGATGTTAACAAAACATTGACTTGTTTAAAGTACTTGTTTACTTGTCTGATGTTAACTTGTCCGATGTTAACAAAACACTGACTTGTTTAGAGTACTTGTTTTCTTGTCTGATGTTTGCAAAACAGTGACTGGTTCAGAATACATGTTTCATTGTCTAATATTAGCAAAACAGCAACTGGTTCACACTACATAATTTCTTGTCTGATGTCAAAAAAAAAAGCAGTAACTTTTTCAGTGTAGTTTTCATGTTGGATGTTAACCAAACAGTGACTGGTTCAGAGTACATGCTTTCTTGTCTGAAGTTAGCAAAATAGTGACTGTTCTTTTGACTTGTGTTAGCAAAATCATGACTAGTGAAGACTACTTATTTTCTTTTCTGATGTTAACAAAACAGTTTTTGATTCAGAGTAGCTGTTCGCTTGTCTGATATTTGCAAACAGTTGCTGGTTCAGATTACATGATTTATTGTCTCATGTTAAAAAAAAAATCAGTGACTGTTTCAGATAACATGTTTTATTGTCTTGTTCTAGAAAAACAGTGGCTGCTTCAGATTGCATGTTTTCCTATCTGATGGTGGGAAAATATTGAGTTTTAAATGTTTTGATCATTTTAAATGCTGCAAGTGCAGAATTTTGTAGTCATTTGGCAACGTAAATTATTGATAAGAAAATAGCAGTTATAAGAAAAAGCCTGACTTTAGAGAGTTCTTACTTCATTTATTAGTAAGGATGAATTGGTAATTGATTTCTCTAGTTATGTGATGCAGTCAAAATGTACTTTAAGTTATTTGTTTGTATCTTTATACTACATATTGAAAATTATATAATTACGTTTTTGTGGTGTAATATATCGTATTGCATCTGGAGAAAGTACGTCAATTGATACTTTATTATGAATTATTTGAGGGAAACACATTACTGCTATCATGTTTATCAGGTGTGTTGCCAATGTGGTAAATTTACCTGAAATGTTTTAGATTTGAGCCGCGACACGACAAAACCAACAATGTGGTCGCGCGCCCAGTGCAGACCTAGATCAGCCTGGGTAGCCACCCAGTTTGATCAGACTCTTTCTTAAGTGCTCAAACGGTAGCTAAGGGTCTAAGCTACCTTCATGCGAACAGCGAAGACTCTGATCAGACTGGGCGGATGCCCAGGCTGATCTGAGTTGCGCTGGGCGCACAACCACATTGTTGGTTTTGTCGTGTCACGGCTCATTTCTTTAATATCGAAATCTGATAAGGAAAGATTTTTTGTAGCTGTTCTATGTCATTGAGCCTATTAAGCTATGTTTTCTAGTTTATTAATGGAATTGTTAGAGGTGTGGGCCATTATAATTTATCAAACAATAATGCTGTTTCAGCCTATTACATGCAGAGCTGTATTATTCATTCTCTGATTTTATTTCCATGCCAAATGCATGGCATGAAATGGAGAGAATTAGTGTCTTAGTACACGTTATTACTTTATAAACATTATTAATCCTATTAAATGCCCCTGCTCTACCGTATTCTACCTAATTAGCGCACATGCCTCTATAAGCGCACGCCGTGGCAATTTGTGAGGCATAGGACTATTAATGCACATATTTTTACTGGTTTATCCCTTTGCTTTCTCGTTTACAAGAGCTGAAAATGCAATACAATATTTAAGTTTTTACTTCTAAATCTTCTCTATCCTTCTACATGTATATCCATACGAATTTAAAGGTTAAGCATCAGAGAAAAGCTGCTTATAAGCAGCTTTTCTCTGATGCTTTACCTTTAAATTCGTTCCCTTCAATATATAATAACCTATTAAAATGTGCGCTTATATGAAAGAAAGTTTACTACAAGTATTTGTCGCCATTTTGAAAAAGTTAAGCGCACAGGGCGCTAATAAGGTTGATTACGATAATTCAAAATGAAAATGTAATATGAACTTGTGTTTCAGACAGGCTGGTTCTGGCTTCTAAAACTGACTCAAACTATTTTGGGCTAAAGCTCATGGACCATCTCCTCAGTTCTCATAGATGGAGACAAACCATTCTATCACTATTACATTATCAAAACTGTTAATTAACTTACCTCAGCTCAAGCAAGGTATATCCAGTTGATTTTTTCTTTCTCTGTCTTAGAAAAACTGCTGTGTTCCCCCTTCTGCACTGTACTTAATTGGTTCAAGCTAAGGTCTCTGATATGGTTTTAATAGTGTAGCACTAAACTGGCACTTAAACCAACACATCAAGTGGAGGAGAAATTACTTTTGAAATTAAATCTTGAAAGTCCATGAAACTGCTCTAGGTTAGCCACAAGCCCTGCAAGAAAATAGATTTTTGACCATTTCAAAGATGAAATCAGATTTCAGTTTTAACCATCTTCCACTTGCATTAAAGACTGATAATAATACTGGTAATGTTTCTTTTTATTGCTCTGTTGTTTTTATGTCTGTGATCGGCCTTGGTAAATTGCACCTTGTCGCATCTGGCCATGACCCTTGCGAAAATTAAACGCAGCTCTGTATAAAAGCTGCACAAAAGCCGGCTTTTCTGCAGCTTTTCTGCGTATTTTTTAAAAAACTGTATAAAAGCTGCGTTTCTTTTCAGACCTGCGGAAAAGCTGTACTTTTTTTCAAATAGCTGTGCAAAAGCTGTACTTTTTTGTGTGAGCTGCGCAGAAACTGGATATTTAATTTGGTTAATTACAGAAAGCTGCGTCTTTAAGTCTAAAAGCTGTAGAAAAGCTGAATATTCTTTTTTATTCAACAAATAAATCATAAAGATAAAATCTGCAGCTCCTGAGAGCTGTAGAAAAGCTGCGTATTACTGAAATTTAAGTCCAAACCATCTTAAACATAAAGACGCAGCTATTCTACAGCTTTTAAAAGCTGCGTATTTAAATTTTCAACAATTGCCTCACCTAAAACTGAGATTTTGTTTTGCCATCTTGGACTGTATTCAATATCTAGGGTTGTGGCATGTCAGTTGGGTACGGTATATTTTTGTTAATTTTCTATCTTTTCTTTCTAATGATTTTGAGCCGAAAGGGAAAAATTGTTCTACAAATTGGAATTGCATGAAGATCAACATGTTTGGTTTAAATTACGGAAAAATGAATATCTGAACATTAGCGTCACACATGGACACACAGGCCTAGCTACATTTGTTTGCTTAATAATTTGAATTGATTGGGTGCATATTTTATAAAGAAAATAAAGAAACGCAGCTTTTGCGCAGCTCTGAAGAGCTGCATAAATTCATCAACATTAATCTGGTATTATGTAATATTAAGCAATATTACCTTGTTGCTATGGCAATTTTCCCTGAGGGGGCCATATGGCATAAAAATCTTTCCAAAAAACTTTTTAAGTCCTCATTTATAAAGAGTCAAGTAAAAAGAAAACAGTGACTTTAAGGCTAAACATGTGGAGATAATGTTTGTAACTTGTTCATTTTCACTGGATTTGGATTCTGGTAAGATTTAATTTTTCTAGAATTTTATTTTATTCTTAATCTTATAAATTTTGCATTCTTGAAGACCACAGGCAGGTAGATAAACTGACATACAAGCAGACAGACAGACAGACAGGCAGGCATGCATGCAGGCACCCCCCCCCCTGTGACCTCCCACACACACAAAATAGGAAAGACTTGAATTTGAATTCCTTTTGATTGGTTTCCCCCTGAATTCATCATTATCTGTGAGTAAAAGTCAAGGGAATGGGATAAGCACTGAAATTTAATAGTTTTATGCTCAGTTTGTATTTTTGTTACTGCATGAATTCTAGTCAGCTATCTGATAATTTACCATATCACAGTTGGTACCTTTTAAAGGTGTTTGTATAGCACTGTTTTATTATATTAAATTCTATTTGTTTTTATTTTTGACCTTTCTGTTTTTCTGTGCTCATCCAGAACTTTTAGAGACGCAGGTTTCTGACAGATACGCAGCTTTTACGCAGGTTTGCTTTTCAAGCAGTAGAAACACAGCTTTGATCTAAAGCTGTGTTGAAGCTGCGGAAACGCAGCTTTTACGCGGCTTTGACCTAAAGCTGTGTTTAAGCTGCGGAAACGCAGCTTTTTCGCAGCTTTGACCTTAAGCTGCGATGAAGCTGCGGAAACACAGCTTTTACGCGGCTATAACGCAGCTTTGTCATAAAGCTGCGTTTTAGCTGCGGAAAGGCAGCTTTAACACAGGTCTGCATCAGAGCTGTAGAAAAGCTGCGCAGAAGCTTCGCAAAAGCCGGCGGTATTGGCACCTGCGGAAAAGCTGCGTTTCTGCGGCTTAAATGCAGCTTTTGAGTTTGACGCAGCTTTTATGTGCTTCTGCTTTAAAGCTGCGTTAGAGCTTCGCTAAAGCTGCGTAAAAGCCGGCTTTTCTGCAGGCTTGTATAAAGCTGCGTTAAAGCCGGCTTTTCTGCAGCTCTGCGGAAAAGCTAGCTTTACTGCAGCTTAAATACGCAGGTGCCAATACCGCCGGCTTTTGCGAAGCTTCTGCGCAGCTTTCAAAGCTGCGCTAAAGCTGTAGAAAAGCTGGGGTTTTTTCGCAAGGGGATGGTTTTTATACTGTATTGTGAAACTGATGGGCATGTAAACTTGTTAGTGGTTACACATAATAAGAAAGCTCTGAAAATATTATAAAATATGTCAGATCATGAAAGTATTTATTGCCAGTCTCTTTGAAAAGGGGTTAAGAATAAAACAGATTATGGAGATTACTAGGTCTGGGTAGAACTTGGCCTGCCTAGAACTTGTTTTTTTTAATGTCTAGGTCTTTCCAAAATTCTTGAACTTTTTGCACCAAATTCTATTTTGTGGTTATTAGTGTAAGAAGCTGTTTCATATAGATACACTCACTGGGTGTCTATAGCATTATAGATAATGTATAGAAACCATTTTAACTACCAGTTTAGTGCTTTTGAACTGAAGAAAACACATCTTTTTTGCAGCCAATGTCAGCCATTTTAGATGGTAGTCTGGGCAGTGCCATATAATTCATAACATGGTGCCTTTTGCATGTCCGGACGGTATCAGTTGTGTACCGGTACTTTGTTAAGCACTAAAGCACTTCTTTTGTTAATGAAAATTATAATGCAATCAACTCTAAATTTTTTGAACTCTGATATATCAAAGTACTCTCTTATATCAAAGAATATTATTTGGACACATTTCCTATTTTTCCTTAGATATCAATGTCTGATATCTCAAACTACTGATATCTCAAAGTAAATTTTCTGGGACCAGAAAATTTACTTTGAGATATCAGTAGTGTGAGATCAACTTTGACTTTGAGATATCAGAAGTTGACTGTATCTTCATCATAATTGTTTAAAAGACTTGGCAAGCTCAGAAAAGAAGATATTTGCAACTGAAACACATGGAGAGATACCAGTATTTACTGTATTCAGTTATAAGGTGGATGTTCTTCTCCTCCACACTTAATAACCCCCAGAAACTAAGATCTGTCTTACAATATGTCAATTTTAAGTGTAAGCAGGTCATGCTAAATATTGTCAGCCAATATTAATCCTAAGCAGGTCATGGTAAACACTGTCAGCTGTTTTGCGAGGTGAACTGAATTGTATAAGCATTATGGCTGACCATCTTGAAATAAGTGTGATGGATATCAAGCAGTCTGCAGACTGATATGGGACAATAAGTGTCCTGGCTCGGTTATAATGTT
The DNA here is from genome assembly GCA_963989385.1 of Ctena decussata. Taxonomy (NCBI): domain Eukaryota; kingdom Metazoa; phylum Mollusca; class Bivalvia; order Lucinida; family Lucinidae; genus Ctena; species Ctena decussata. The sequence goes on from OZ022506.1 coordinate 85,327,684, forward strand.
AATGCCTTGATGAGATGTTATTGTCATGATTTCCATGGTAAACAACATCATGATTGAAATTTTGTGATCATTTTTTCCCCAAACAATTGAGCAGATTAGGACCAGGTGTTTCTATACAGTGTTAGAATTGCAGATTGCCTGGCTGATATTGACTTAGGATAATTGGTTGGACATTGACCATCTCTTGTACACTGGGTCTTGTATTTTCTGCTTTTGATGGTGGCTGATAATGTCTCTGGTACTCACGGAAACTGCCTTCAGGAAGAGCAGCTGGCGGTTCAGTGGAACCTGAGCTCCAGATAAGGTAGAATTTTTAGGATAATTCTGAGATAAGTTTGAGATAATTTTTCGTCTTTCTTGATGAAAACATATGCTGTAACCACTCATTTCGATGAGACGGTTCTAATGAGGGGTTGCAACATACGGTTTTGTGGAGAAAAATGGAAAATTAACCCAAAATTTTCCCTGTTGCCCCTACTTACCTGAAGCACTGCTGAGCTGTGCAGAACAATGTTATACAAGACAGTTAGCTCTTTTATGGCTACCAAGATTGGCAGATACATTGATCTATGGTGGTTAGGGTTTTTTTAGTATTGGTGATCTTAGAGATTTGGCAGAGGAGCAATGACCATAGAACACATGGTATGACCATAAAACACATGGTATGAGGGTCATCACAGATTCCTGAACAAAATCATGATCATTTCATAATTTTATTGTGACATTTGTATTAAACTTATACTGTATGAACTCTATAAGCAATATGCTTCCGTTCAGATCCTCAATGAATATTACATGTATATGTCTTGTGAGTATATTTTGTTTGAATAAAATATTGTTTAAACCAAACTGATACTTTTCTAAAGTTTCAATCTTCTACTGTTGCATTGCAGTATTGCACTGAATGTTTTTGACCTCTTGGTAAATATGAGAGAAAAAAGGAAGAAAAAAATAATGAAATCAAAGACTAGTGACAGGTATTGTATCACATAATGCAGTGTATATAGGTGATCAGATTTGAAAGTTACCTGATACCAGATGTAGTATTGTACTAGGTTTCAGCCAGCATATCAGATTCTGTGACATGTTTGCATTCTGCAGGACTACTGTATTTTCCGTATTAAGGTCAGGAGGTACACTGCCATGTTTTTCCACCATTTTTGCCGGGCTGTGTAGCATAGGCGGTTAGACCTCTGACTCAAGAGCCATACGTCCCAGGTTCGATAGCCAGTTTGCCCACTTACTTTCATTCCCTCTGCTGATTCAAGAAGGGCAGTTATCAGTTACTGGCGAAAGTATGTGCACTTAGTACAATAGTACTGGTTAATCAGGCCGCTTAAGAGGTCTAAGCCTACCCAGTAATAGTGTGGTTAGGTTAAATGACCATAGCTGTTTACCATAGATGAGCCGCGACACGAGGAAACCAACAATGTGGTTGTTCGTCCAGCACAGACTCAGATCAGCCTGGGCATCCGCCCAGTCTGATCAGAGTCTTCGCTGTCCGCATGGGGGTAGCTTAGACTCTAAGCTATCCTTTAAGCGCTTAGCAAAGAGTCTGATCAGACTAGGCAGAAGCCCAGGCTGATCTGAGTCTGCGATGGGCGCACAACCACATTGTTGGTTTTCTCGTGCTGCGGCTCAAATGTAAAGCAACAAAACAACAACCACCATATTAACAATTCTGCAACTTCCTGTTTGCTTGTCTGGAAAAATAAGTCCTTTCAAGTAAGGTCTACTTTTAAAGGAAAGAATTCGCTCCTAGGGGAGCAAATTATGTTCCCCCATTTTTAAGGGAGGCAGAAAAAAAATGGTTGAGTTTATTTCCCAGAAGGAATACATAATCACTTTAAGGTTGCTGGGTGGGAGTATTTCTAGGGATATGTCCTTATTATTGGTGATTTCAGCCTAATTTGGTGTGTAAATGCCAGCTCTGATAAAGGTTTTTGTTCTTGAAAATGGTTGATTGATGTTTGTACATTCCATCATATAGTATTACATTACATGTACATTGTATGTTCTTATGTCATCTTTTGTTGCACATCAAATATTTGAGTGGTGAATAAGTTAGATCACTAAGACAGTGGGATGCACAGCTGAAACTTGGAAAATCTGTCATCCTCCTACTCCAGTAATTTAGTTGTAATCCATGCGATCCATGTCTAGAATGACATGTATCATCTTTTTGGTATCTTACTATGGTGGGTGAAATTTTGATATTTGATATTCAACAATTTGTAATATTAGCTTGAAGGTTAAGATAAAGTAAATTCTGACATTTATGGAAAAAAATATTTGTATATCATGGGAGGGGGAGGGTGGGGTGGGGTAGGGGGAGAGGGAGGGGGGGGGGGAGAAGGGGGATGACATTATTTGAGTAAAATGTTTGTTTGTGGGGAGGGGCAGATCAGCAGGGAGGGATGAAAAAAAAGTTTTTTAATACAGTTCCCAGCGGGCACATGACGTCGAAATGACGTCAGTACGACGTCGTTTCAACGTCATGTGCCTGCTGGGTTCTAATGTGTTTCAGTATTTAATTGTTTTACAGCTTTTGGCAGGAACATATACTCATTTGAAACAGAAAATATTTATGCAACATAGCAACAGTGCTGCTGTCTGTAGTTTACAAAATAAGGAAGTGTTTTTAGGTGGCACTTTTAATTTACATGTAATTATAGTAGCATCATTCTTTTTTGAGCCATTTCTTTGTAATTGCCATTGAAAGCTGACAGGTTTAAACTGATCATCTGTTGCTCCTCAGAAGTCATCGGGTTGAAGAATTACAGTTTAGCTCAAATTTCAGTGAAATACCTAATGAATACCAGCCAAAGGTCATGACATTACCCATTGTTTGCTGTCGGAGACAGTGGGCGTTTTGTGAGGAGCCGGGTATTTGGACACCTACGGCTGACTGATGACCTCTGACCAGTGTCCATTGGACACCTTGGGTGATTTAACTTGCCACTTACCCAACGTGCTCATTTTCAGATTTAATTAAAGGGTATTTTGCATGACTGGGTTCGTTTTGTAAACAGGAGGCCAAAGGTTGTTGTGGGTGATAGCAGGAGCGTTGACTCAACTGGACTTCGCTTCATCTGTCCTCAACAATAGCCACTGGATGATTAGAAGGGGGAGGTTAACATGACTTATTTTAGTACTGTAAACATATTATTACTTCATTAGTTACCATGGAATTTGAAAGTCTCAGATAGTTTGGTGTCTTGTTGAATTTTAATGCATTTTCACACATGTCCATGCATGTATGTGTGAATGTGTGCATGCACACATGCATTTATGCACACACGCATGCACACACACAAAAATTTCAAGCTTGTACAATAAAGCCACAGGCCTGACTGGAGCCAGATTTCATATGAAACTACCACAGGTCTTGGAAACGACATTTCGATTAGGTGATTCAGATTATTGTCACATGAGAATTTACATTATCAATTACTTCAAACATCTCCTTCCAAACCAGTTGGCCAAGTGAAGCCAAATTTCATAAAGAGCCTTCATGGGTTAGAGGAACAAATGCAAGCTTGAGTGGTTGTGGTCACATTACCACAATGGCCTTCATATGCATGTCCATTTTCTGAGAAAAACCTTGATCCATGATCCAAGATGGCTGCCTGCTCACATAATACATTAGCTCAGAAGAGATGCAACATAATGCATCAACTCATGGCCTTCTTGTTATGATATCCGATTCTTTAACTCTTTCAGTACCAAAAAGCAGATGACAAAATTTACGTCTGCAAAAATTAAAAAAATGCCTTGTCCAAGACTTTTTATATTGAGAATTCAAAGACTAGAGGGCAAACAGTGTAGATCTAGATGAGGCGGCTCATTATGAGCCGCCTCATCAGGATCTACGCTGTTTGCAAATTTTGCTAATTGCGTCACCGGGGCTTAAAGAGTTAACATGCATACTGGTGAGGTTTATTCATCAGGGACAATGGCTGAAAATCATCTAGTGGTGTAATTAGTGAGGAGTAAAACACTATGAAGTATGGAATGGCTTTATTCCCATAAATTAACTGCTACATGAGTTTGTGGCAGCAAGGAACAATTGTATACTGTGAACATGGACTGTTTGTTATAAGGGCACATCATACCCTCAATCTTTGTATAATGACACCATAATTTGTTTCTGTTTCATTGCTTGCTGTCTTCTGTATTTCATTTTATGACCACAAATTCTTGTTGACAGCAATATTTGAGAAATTAGAGGTACTGATATTTCCAGTCATATCTGCTATCATATTCATAATAATTAAATCAAGTTTTCACTGGAAACTGAAAAAAAGATCATCAGGATTATGAATCATTTTTATGTTTCAACAAATATTTCCCATACCAATGCAACTGTGTGCCAGTTTCAATATGCAGAGGATTTATTACGGTAGTACATATATTGTATTAGAGACCATGCCATTGCTCAGTTTTGCCAGCCATCATTCTGTGATCAGATCCAGGGCTCCAGATAAGAATTTATGGTTAATTGGGTATTACCCACTGATTTTTTTGTTAATTGGGTATTCTGAATTTTAATTGGGTAATGCAACTTGCATTACCCACTGATTTTGCTTTTAATTGGGTATTCTGATTTTTATTTGTGCAATTTGGTAAAACTGGAGTTAGCACTGCAATCTTAACATTTTGCATCACCATGATTTTGCATCGGTATCTATCTATATATATAGTGAGTCCCAGGCATCTAGGGGACGCTGAATTCGGCGTCCCTGGACGCGAATATTTCGGCCCGGACGCCAATAATTGCTTTCCGAGGATTCCCGCGGACGCGTTTTTTTTTGCCGGCTGTACTTCTTTAAAATCTCCTAAAATGTCAGTTGTTGCAAGTGTTGAAGAAGCCACGCATTGCTCGCACCTTTGACAGAGCTACAGAGGGACTGTTTATTTGAACCAGAAATCAATAAAATCAGCGTAAATGCCACCTCACATTTACCTGGAATTTCACACCTTCTTAATCCCCACTACCGTATGTCGTTAATCAGCAGTAGCATACGGCACGTGTCAGTATTTCACACTTTCTTAATCACTGTTTGATCAATAAACGAATTGGGTCAACACGGTTTCTTTGTCTTAGATCTACCGCCTCACGTGATTGGTCAGTTTACGTCTTTAGACGTATCGCATCGCAATAATAGACAGCTTGTCAAAGGTGAGGCTTTTACAGTGGCTTTGCCAGCAAATTGATATTATATTACCGGTATATCACGCGCGAAAGGGATGAGCCAGAGAGGGGCAACTCGGCCAACTCCGGTCTCGTCTCATTAAAGAGTTTGCAGAATCTTTCACGAGAAAAACAACAACAGATTTTTAGGTTGCCTGCCGAAGTTATTTTCCAATGCACGTTTTTCATTTCCTTACTGTTCGTATTACGCACGTGCGCTGTGCTCGATGGGCAATCGGTAGCTTCAAGTTGCTAGAAGCGGTCGTCAAAGATAATTATACTATATTTAAGCAAGGCCGGTGACTTGATATCTTCGGCTCGTGCACTTTAAAATTCTTTCCCGCTGTTTTTAGTCTGTTTCCCGCCATTTCCCGCGCACCATGTACAGAACGAGTACCAGTATATCTATAAATAACGCTGCGGTAAATCTGTGAAATCAACACAGATAGTTGAACACGCTGCATAGGAATTACACCTGGCGCTTTTGTTTACACATGACAGCCTTGGATAACACCGTCGTTACGCTTCTGTCTTTTGGGTCTTTGCGTACCGGGAATTTTGTCTGCGTATTGGTACGCTTACAGGAAAAGGTCAATTGTGTTTTTCAATTATTTTATTGGGTATTTACGCAAATACGCTGCTTATCTGGAGCACTGAGATCCCATTTCTTACCTCAACCAAATCAACATGTTATGATGAAATGTCTAAAAAATTGAAAAGACTTCAGTCTTAGAAAATGTGTTACTATGATTTCTGTCTGTATATCATAATCAAGACAGGTCAACATTGGTATCTTTTGGGGGCTGTCAGAAAATTGACAAATCAAATGTCCTTTGCTTCTGTTTGGTTTTAAGGTCATTATAAGGTGAATATTTGTCCCCAGATTGTCCTGGGGTCATACTGGGCCCCTGTCAAACAGGGACATATGTTCATTGAAATGCGGGCTATGCTATTTCTATGCATAGGAATCTATTCTGTGGATGCAGGCCAGCTTTTCCACAAGAAGAGTGCCTTTCTCTAATGTAAAGCTGTCAAATTCATCGAGCTTGTGTGCTGAACTGAGGAAAACCATGAACTCTGTTAGTATACAAACTGAAAACCTTTACTGTCTTGGTCACAAACAGCCCAGAGCCTGAGCAGCCTGCATACCTACTATGGCATTGTAGTGTAATCAGTGGTCAGTTATAAGGTACTATACCCCCTTGCAGTGGCCAGTCTATTGTAAGGTGAAGGACCGATCTGACAACAGAACACTGGCCCCATAATTAACCCACCCTTGTGTTTTCAATCAAATTTAATTTAAGACGCAGAACATGATAGTTTAATATTGGGCTAGTTGTTGGTATGGAGAATATCTGGACATCTGTCTGTTGGTTCCCGCTTAATCTTCTCTGACATTGCTTTGCTGCTGTATGGTAAAGGCACTGAGGGTAAAGGTGTGGAATTATATAAAGCTTGTGAAAGGCTCCTTCACCTGTGTATTTTCATAAAAAACGAATTCCAGACTTTTTGAGTTACCTGTTCTTATACTACCCTTGCCAGAAAACTGTTTTAACCCTTTAAGCGCCAAAAAGCAGATGACATAATTTACGTCTGCAGAATTCCAAAAAATTGCCTTGTCCAAGATATTTCATATTGAGATTTCAAAGACTAGAGAGCAAACAGTGTAGATCCTGATGAGGTAGCTCACTATGAGCTGCCTCATCTGGATCTACACTGTTTGCCAATTCAACAATTTTAATTTTTGGCGCTGTAAGGGTTAATCCTTTTCTGGCAATATCTGTCCACTTTGCCTTTCTGTTAAAACAGAAAATAGATAGAAATATCTGTTTGAAGTGTTTTATGTTTTGTCATATGAATCATGATGGAAGCTATGGCAGAGCATGGTGGTTGATAGAGTTATAACAGAGTGTAATGGTTGATAGAAATAGGACAGAGAGTGCATTGGTTGATATAGATAGGACATTGTAATGGTTGATAGAGTTATGACAGTTTGATTGAGGTAATGACAAAGTGTAATGGTTGATACAGGTAGGAGTGAGTTCACGTATGACAGCATTTTTATTGATTGAGGTATGACAGAATTTAATGGTTTAAAGAGGTATGACAGAAAAGTTTGATACATGTAGCAGTGTGAAAGATGTTAATGGTTGGTAGAGGTAATGGTTGACAGATTTATGACAGACTGTAATAGTTTAAAGCATATGACAGAGTGTAATGGTTGATGAAAGTAAAACAGAGTGTAATGGGGGACATAATTATGACAGAGTATGACAGAATGTAATGTTTGATCAACAAAATAGAGTATGATAGTTGAAAGAGGTATGACAGAAATGGTTGATAGCAGTAAGATGAAGTTTTAATGGTAGATAGAAGTATGAGAGTTTAATGGTTGATAGATGCGTGACACAGTGTAATGGCTGATATAGTCTTGACAAAGTGTAATGGTTTTAAGATGTATGACAGAGAGTAATAATTGTTGACATAGTTATGCCAGAGCATGACAAAATGTACTGTTAATCAAGGTATATCAGAGTGTCATGGTCAGAGTGTAATGGTTGGTAACAGTATTGCAGAGTGTAATGGCCTAAAGAGGTATGACAAGTGTAATGGCTGATAGAAAAATGATTTAGTGTCTTGATAGACATATTTATGTTAGCGTGTTATGATTTAAAGGAGTATAACAGGCTGTAATGGTTGATAGATTATTACAGAGTGTATTGGTTGATAAAGATAAGTATGTCAGTGTAATGGTTGATTGAGGTAATGGTTTGTTAGCTGTATGACAGTATAATGGTTGATAGAGGTATGTCAGAATGTAATGGTCTAAAGAGGTATGACATGGTGTATTATGGTTGACATATATAAGACGAGAGTGTAATGGTTGACATAGTATGACAGAGTGTAATTATGGCTTAAAGAGGTGTGCCAGAGTGTAATGGTTGCTAGAGGTATATCAGAGAGTAATATGGTTGATAGAGGTATATGACAGAGTGTAATGGCTGATAGATGAATGACGGAGTGTAATGGCTGATAGAATTATGGCAGAGTATAATGGTTGATAGAATTATGACAGTGTCAAAGTTAATGTGTTGAGCTCTGACAGAGTCCAAGCCCTAATTCACAATGGCCCTGTATCGCAGGGTCATGCACTAAGCATCTAATGACATGGCGCTGACAGTCAGAGAGATAATGTTTGAAGCCCCTGGGTCAAAGGGTCCTGACAGTTCACTGTGCACTAATTTCATGAGTCTGAGGGTCCGGACAAAATCTAGGATTGCTTTACTAAAACTATCGAACACAACTTCATGAGTTTCCCATGCATTTTGTTATTTGTATGTATTCCCAATCTCACCCAGAAGGCAAAACAAGCTGTAGAACTACAAAAAATAATACTGAAGCATTTCTTGATAAAAACCATTGTTATGGAAGAAAGTTGTTACAATAATTCAGTCTCTAATCGACCTTTTGTTGGTGGCACAAAAAACCTATAGAAGCATCATTCATCAATGACTGATAACAGGTAGTTTTCAGACTTTCAGAGTTTTTTTGTGAAGCAAGGAACTGACAATTGGCAGACAGGGGGTGAAAATGTGACAGTTTTACAACAAAGAATTGATGTTTTCTTATCTCTCCTATCAGGTAGAGATAAATACTGATAAAAAAGGAGAAAGAGTTATGGCACTTGAGATTGCAGTTATGTAATAAAGGTAAATTCTTTTGCAGATAATGTATTTGTCTGGTCTAACACTGATAATACAGAGCTGCAGATATGGTGTTGTTTTGAGGATAATTCTGAGATAATTTTTCTTATTTCTAAATGAAAACATATGTTGTGACCCCTCATTAGAACCATCTTGGCGAGACATTGGCATATGTTGTGACCCCTCATTAGAACCGTCTCGCCGAGATGGTTCTAATGAGGGGTCGCAACATATGTTTTTAGGCAAAAATATTGAAAATTTTCTCCAAGCTAGTTATCCCTCTTACTCCTTCTTATCAGGAGCACAGTAAAACTATGGTTCTGAACATATCTCAGTGACAGTTTGTATTATCATGGCAGTATTGATCAGGCTTAAGCTATTGCATTTTGGGTATATTTTGTGGTCTGCTGAAATTGTCGTCTGCATAAAAAATCAAGAATATTTTGACAATATTAGTCTAATTAACTCTTGTAGAAATGATGTCTAGGCAACAAACAGTTTGGGGGATCAGATCTGAATCCAATCTGTTTGCCCAGATACCCCTAAAGGGTATCCCGAATGGAATGGGTTAAGCTATATGGATACACATTCATGGTTTTCTCTGCCATTTTTACAAAGGGAAACAACTTATTTTGCTTCCTGTTTGATTCCCTGGATGATGAAAGCCCTTCCAAAATAGGAGTTACAGTATTCTTAAAAGAAAGAATTTGCTCTACAAGAGAGCTAATTCTTTCTTAAAGGTCTGGCCACATACTTTCGTTTCTCCTTCCACTGATTCAAGAAGGGCAGTTATCAGTTACTGGTGAAAGTAAGTGCACTTATTACTGGTTAACTGCCGGGAATAGTGTGGTTAGGTTAACTGACCATCCCGACATGACCGTAGCTGTTTATCGTGGACATTAAACAATAACACAATACAATACAATGCAATACAATACTACAAGGGAGCTAATTCTTTCCTTAAAGAGAAGCCAACCCGCATTTTGTGGCATCTGAACTGGGTCTGCACTGTTTTCATATATCCCAAAAATGGGTTTCCAGTCCAAAAAGTGTTAACTTTGGTTTAATTGTATGAAAAATTCTTTTTAGAACTGCATGTGGGTATAGTCCGGCCGCGATAAGTTGGCAATGTTATTGTTTTGTGTTTATTTTGATTTGGTGACTGACTGGCTATATAACAGAGTTCAGCTTATTCAATTCAGGGGAATGAAAGAATAAAATTTGAATAATTTTGTTACTGTCAAATTTGTTATCATTGATATTTCTTAAACCAAAGGCAGTTCCTGTCTTTAAGCTTTCAAAAAGTGTCATTTAGGTAATTTAGAACTGCCAGTTGAACGTAATGTTCCATCATGACCATAGATCAAGAAGTTACATGAACTGCACCGTAATGATAGTACAGGTACTGTTGACATTAAAAATGTAAACAAAACATTGCCACAAAAGCGCGACCGACCTATATGGAGCTGCATTAAGTTAGATTTTTATATGGTTTAATTTGCATGTGGGCTTGATTGGGAAATAATTTGATGTGACAGTCATTTAAACAGATCATATTATGTTTGGGTGATTTACTTATCACATGAACCAAAAGAATTAGTTAAGATGTATGTGCGAAAGAAAATTATTTTCATTTCATATGAAAATGTTAAATGGTATGTACCTGGTGTTTAATGATAGAAGGATTCCATTGAGAAAACTACTGATTCAAGGTTATAATTTAAGATTCATTGATAAGAAAGTATTTAACATTTCAAAAGCTTCATCGCAATAAAATCAATGTAAGCAGGTGAAAATTCATTCATACGTTTTTTCACAAAAGTTATTTTGGTGAATTACGAAAATGGGTATGCTGTACTTAAAAGTAATGAAACAGACTTAAAATCTATGTATTGTTTACTTAGACCTATCATTATAACGGAATTTGGAATTCCATTGATGTTATATTTAAGTCCCCGATTTACAGAATGACATTAAGGTACAAGGCTGTGATAATCACTAAACATTATGAGAAAGTTACAAATTAGAAGTCAGTTGTGCAATCTAGTCCTGATGAAATTGCTGTTCATTGAAATCACGAGGGCTTAATGAATTCACTTTCCGCTGTATTTATAGTGCTGATTTAAGATTTAGAAAATGAAAACCTTGAAAAAGCTAAATATTGGGATGATGTTTAAAGATTGTTTGATAATTAGCCATAAAAATGTATTATGACAGCATTCTTGTGTAAAATGACAACATTTCCCAAATATTTTAGTCTTTTATTTCTGATTTATGTACAGTTTTCATGATTTTTTCATGTCAAGTGTCATATTATATTGTTAAGTATGATAGTTAAATTGAATATATTAGAGGTAGGTAGAAGTATACCAGAGCTCTAGATAAGAGGGGTATTTGATGATAATTGACGGATATTATTTTTATTTCTCATTAAAACCATATATTGTGACCCCTCATCTGAACCGTCTCATTGAGACGGTTCAGATGAGGGGTCACAATGTATGTTTTTATCCAGAAATAACAAATAATATCTTTAATTATCATTAAGGTGAGGTGCGAGTAATTGACAAAACACATGATTTTATTCATACTTCGTTATATTGTACATTTTCAGTCCCTCTTTCAGAAAATGTAATAAAAAAGGGGGGTCGCCGATGTCGTTTTTAAGATATCTGAGCTCGAAAACGTCAAATTTTCCACTTTTTCGACCCGACGTTATAATGGCGTTCTATGGAAAATGCACTTTTTTGCTCGTACCTCTTGGATAAAAACCTTCATTCTGAGAAAACAAAACACATTTTTTTCTTCAAAAACTAACACAGTATGACCCAATGATAGAAGTTCACATTAAAGCAATAAAAATAGTAGGTCGACGACTTAACTTTCGAGTAAAAATGCATTAAATGCCCGGCCTGCCGTCTCTTTAGACTGAAATGTTGACGTTGCGCATGGTGACGTTAACGGTACTTAACTTTTCGCGCCACATATCAACTATCGTTTTTTGTAGTCTACCGGCAAAATTTGTCTGGAACTTTCATCACTCATGATTGTCATTGTCTGGAAAGTGCAGGATGAAGGCAGATGTAATACGCTTCTCTAAATCTCTGAATAATCCGTCTTAACTAAGTATTTTTAATTTAAAAAAAATCGAAAGCATTGCCATTATGCCCTACCATACAGTTGACGGGCACCCGAGACAGTTGACGGGCACCCGAGTTGGGGCGGGCTTCCACGTGTTATGACATTTGAACAATTCCCTTGTCCACTTGGCTTTTGTACAGTGTAAGCGAGTCAAGATTTCTAGTTCCTGACCCGACCCAAGAAAGGGCCTATAATATTCTGCACGGTAACCTAGCGGTCCAACGACTGGACTTCGTCGACTCTCTCTCTCTCTCTCTCTCTCTCTCTCTCTCTCTCTCTCTCTGTAAAAATGATAGGCAGCTTTGATTCACTTTAGCGTCCAGGAGATACTTTGATATACACTTGAAACAGAAATAAGAAATGAAAAACAGAAAAGTGAAAGAAAGGCAAGGAAAAAGAAATGCCACATTGTTTTTAGCTTATTGACAGAACAGATGTTGAATTATCGCATCAACGTCGATTAAAGATTTTGACAACATTGCGTCGACGTTGATAAGGCTGCCTGGCGGTGTTCAAATGCTAGGGACAGTCTATGATTGTTTGATATAACTGAAATTTGGCATAGCTTTTGCTGATTAGTATTGTTAGTGTGGGTGGTATGATAACGACTGTCTATGGCTGCTACCATGTTAACTGCCAAGTACATGGACGTGGTGGAAGTGTAGACAGTGATCTGACTATTCATTGTACGATTCTGGATTCAATTTCACGAGGCTTTGTTATTGCAACTCAACAGCTGCGAACTCCATCTAACAAACTAATGAGGAACTGTCAGAGAACAGCTTTCTCCCCACGGAAAACTAGATATATTTTTTCAGTTTCTTCTCTACGGCACTTTCTAACTCAAAAGCTGCGAACTCCGTCGCATAAACTGTTAAGAAACTGTCAAATATCCCACAAGTAGTCTTCCGCACGGAAAACTAACTATCTTTTTCAGTTTCTCCTCTACGGCACTTTCTACTTCCTTTAAATTTCGCCCAGCGCTCAGCCTCCTTGCATTTTGTGAGCAGACCATGAAGTGATCACAGACGCGGCTAACGTTGACGCCATCTTGTTTTTATCAAATGGAACGTTCGACGTCATTACGTAACGTAGTGACGGAAACTGCCGCACGGCGGCGCTGAATTACTCCCACCTCACCTTAAATACTCCCTCTTATCTAGAGCTCTGGTATACCTTAGGTTCCTTTATATTTGGACACTGTGTTCATTTACTTCCTAAATGTAAGGTGAATGGATGCACTGTCAGGGGAAGCAACTCTGCCATTTTAAGTTTTGCCTCCCTTCTCAGTAGGCACCCTTAAAAGAAGAAAAAATTTTGCCTCAAGGAAGGGGCATTTATTAGAAGAAACGAATACATAGGAAAATTTACGAAAAATCTACCCCAAAACTTATTTTGTCAGTTGATATGATAGAAGTTGGCTCTGTTACAGTGGCACATGATCAACATTCAGGCCCCCACATGACCTGTGACTGCTAGTGATAGACCCTATTACCCTAATCAGAAGGAGAATTTTATCATTGGAAGAATATTAAAATAATCAATTCAGTCTGCAGCTACAGTTTTCTTAACATTAATTAGTGATATACAGTATCCTTAACATCCTTACCTTATGCTTAGTGGCAAACAGTATTTTCAACATCCTTACAATACTGAGTGACAAATAGTATTTTCCTTAGCATTCTTACAATGCTGAGTGACAAAAGGTCCTATAATCCAAACAATGCTGATTGACAAATGATATTCCTTAGTATCCTTACAATGCTGAGTGACAAATGGTATTCCATAGCATTCTTACACTGCTGAGTGACAAATGGTATTCCTTTGCATCTTTACAATGCTGAGTGACAAATGGTATTCCTGAGCATCCTTACAATGCTGAGTGACAAATGGTATTCCTTACACTTCTTACATAGCTGAGTGACAAATGGTATTCCTTTGCATTCTTACAATGCTGAGTGACAAATGGTAATCCTTAGCATTCTTACAATGCTGAGTGACAAATTGTATTCCTTTGCATTCTTACAATGCTGAGTGACAACTGGCTTTACTTAGTATCCTCAGACACTGCAAAGTTACAGTTAGTATTCCTTAGCATGCTGATTTGACAAATGTTATTCCTTAGCATTGTTACAATGCTGAGTGACAAATGGTATTCCTTAGCATCCTCACAATGCTGAATGGCAAATGGTATTCCTTAATAGCACCCTGATACATTGCTGAGTGACAGTATTGTTAGCATCCTTACAATGTTGAGTGGCAAACAATATATTGTTAACATTTTACAATGCTGAGTGACAAACAGTACTGTTAACATTTTTACAATGCTGAGTGATAAACAAATATATTAACATTTTTACAATGCTGAGTGACAAACAGGAATGTTAACATTTTTACAATGCTGAGTGACAAACAGATATGTTATTATTTTAACTATGCTGAGTGATAAACAGTAATGTTAACACTTTTAGAATGCTGAGTGACAAACAGGAATGTTAACATTTTTACAATGCTGAGTGATAAACATTTTTACAATGCTGAGTGATAAACAGTAATGTTAACATTTTTACAATGCTGAGTGATAAACAGTAATGTTAACTTTTTACAATGCTGAGTGATAAACAGTAATGTTAACATGTTTACAATGCTGAGTGATAAACAATAATGTACACAGGGTGGATGATCATGTGGTTTCCACATGATAGGAAAACTGGAAATTCCACTACAACGATTGGTTCATGGTTAGTTTTTTCAGGACAACTTGTTTGTTGCCAAATGCAGTCTTATAGAGTAAAGCGCAGTGAATGCGTGCTCGTAAGTCCTTTAACTGGTGTTCTTCTTTTTACTGAGAGTTTACTTGTTTTCAGCTTTAAACCTCTCCCAGTTTTGGAGCAACAACATCATTCATGTGCCACAGCCTACTTTCGGTTTCGGATGTTGGGGGACATTTCAAATACAAAAAGTATAAAACTCACTATAAAATCGCAAATATCGTTGTCTACACATTCACTGCCCTGCATTTTTAAAAGAATGCATGCAGAGACAATGAAATTATTAAATTAAACATGAAGAATTTCTGGGGTTTCCTTGTTCAGAATGACGTAAGAAAATGACGCAAGAAAATCTGTGATCATCCACCCTGTACAGTGCTGACTGACAAACAGTATTAATACCTATACACTGTGTTGAAGGACAGACAGTTACAGTGTTACCATCCTTACAAAACTCTGTGTGTGTGTTATTGTTTTACGTCCACGGTAAACAGCTATGGTCATGTTATCCTAACCACACTATTCCTGGGCAGGCTTAGACCTCCTAAGCGGTTAACCAGTACTAAGTGCACTTACTTTCACCAGTAACGGACAACTGCCCTTCTTGAATCAGCGGAAGGAGAAATGAAAGTAAGTGGCCGGACCGGGTTTCGAACCCGGACCTCTGGCTTATAAGTCAGGCGCCCTACCGATTACACTATGCGGCCTATCCCTTACAAAGCTGAGTAACAAGTTGTATTCTAACATGATGTTAACGTTTTCCCCCATTCAAAAGCATAGGAAGCAGCATTTGTGAAAATTTGTGATTATTGACATTGCTAATGTCCAGATGTGCCAATTTCGTGCCCTGATGATGTCCAATGTAAACATAACTAAGCTTCTGTGGACGCCTGCCTCAAAAATGGTTCCTAGAAAACGTTGTAATATAATTGCATTTTCATTCTGTATAATGTTAGAATCAAATAATTTTTCCTTACCTGTGAATTATGGCAGATTAACGCATGTGTTGTCGGACAGCAACAAATATTAATTCACTTCGGCTTCATATGTTTTATCGGGCAGATACGAATATTAATTCACTTCAGCTTAAATTTGCCGATGTGAATTAAAATTTTGTGATCTACTCTCCAACAACGTGTTTATCAGCAATAATTCACAGGTGAGGAAATATTATTTCTTAATTCATAGGATCCTTAGTTTACTCACTGCCAGTCTTTTCAACATCTTTCTTACATTATGATGGGTGACAATATTCTAATACTGAGCGCTGTAGCTTGAACTGGGTGTCATTTATCTCAGGTTGGGTAAAAGTCCAACAAATTCGGAGGCAACGTCTCGACATACTGAAGTATTGTTTACTGGGTCCCCTAGCAATATACATTTCTTGTCTTGGAATTCTTTTTATCAACTGCCTGTCAGATTTTATCAGAATTTTTGTTGCCTTTGAGAAACCTAAGAACACTTAATGTATGTTTACAAACAATATTAATATGCATAAGGGCAGATAAATGGTGGTTAATGTATCATTTACAAACCACATCTAAAGCTTGCCATAGGTAGCTCAGGTATCAGAAGGAAGATAAAATATCTTCAACAATGTTAAATTCATGTTTAATGAAAATAAACTTTTTGATAAACATTTGATGACAGTTTGGGAGAAATAGATGATACCTACAGCTTAGAAAAATGTTGTGTGCCCCTCCCAACCTATTCTAAGGTCCATTCATCATATCCAAGTTTAGAGCTGGCTGCTACATTCTTTCTTGACTAAAAAGCAAAACACCATAAAATTGTTCCATAAAAAAAAAAAAAATAGATGAAAATACCTAGGAAAGGGCATAATTCACAAAACACGCCCACCCAAGTCACTGTTAATAAGAACACGGGTGCCATGGCCAGGGAAAACATCGGAAAAAACATATTTCCAGATCTGGGAAAAGTTAGAATTTTTGTATGAGTCTGAAGAATTAACTCTGTGACAGTTAAAATATTTAGGAAATCATATTGTCTGTTTTGTATATAACAGCTAGATTAAGCAGGTCACTGAAGGTAGGGATAGGTCTGGTCACCCTAGCCATTTTATAGGCAGTGGGCAAATAAGTGACTTGAATGGAGGAAATGATACACTTCCACCTACATGAGCCTCCTCATTGGTCAGTCAGGGAAATCACAGGTGAAAGTTGCCAATGGTCAAAAAGAACTCATAAACCTTTTCTACATTTTTACCATGTATTACTTCCATGTTAATAATGCAGAGTTAGTTTTATAAAGTGCCGTACCTTTCAGTTTTGTTTATAATTTAAGTAATATACAACCTTCTGAAAGGTCATGACGCTAATGACCCAGTGGGTTGACGCGTCGTTAAACTTTAAATCATCATCATCATCATCAAAAAGAACTCTTTTGTGTCATTATGGCCAATGTGTTTTGTGGCTGAGATAATATGGGCTGTGGTCAATATCTAAGTCTGAGGCAGATTAGAATGGGCTCTCATGCTGAATTTCACCCAAGGGCCACCATGGATGAGAAAACTTCACAATTTTCCAAAAACGTGGATAAATAAACAAAAATAGTACAAAATAAAAAAGTAATACATAAAATATACAATCTTTTGATGAGAAACATTTTTTCAAAGAGTTTGCATAAAATTTCGTCAATTTCTGGAAGTGATTAAGACTGACCTGATATAGATAGTAATTGTTGTTATTGTGGGTGCAAACTATTTAAGTGGGTTAATTTTACAGAAGAAAAGAAACATGAAAATTGCCCTGTTTGCTTGTAAGTTTTTCCTTATTTACTAGTGTCTAGTGTTACATAATAATCAAGTATGACTGGAATGTGACTAGTTTCTTGTCAGCATAATGAAACAACATTTTTGTCTGCCTACATTGTCTACTCTTGCTCTCATTTGAGCCGTGACACGACAAAACCAACAATGTGGTAGTACGCCCAGCGAAGACTCAGTTAAGCCTGCTCATCTGATCAGTTTTATCAGACTCTTTGTAAGTACTCAAAGGGTAGCTAAGGGTCTAAGCTACCTCCATGCGGACAGCGAAGGCTCTGATCAGACTGGGCGGATGCGCTGGGGGCACAACCACATTGTTGGTTTTCTCGTGTCGTGGCTCATTTATATTAGAAGTCATGACCTGAATTCAGACCACACCAATCTTATGTAAAGTACTCCAGCTACCTGAAATAAAAAGGTAAAGGTAAAGGCAAAGGTTTCCCATACCCTAGTATCCAAATGTGCTGTGGGGATCAGAGGCTCTCTGTTCCTGGGCACAGCAATTAAAAGGCAAAGCCCATCACTCTCCTTTTGCTTTGAAAAAGGTACCTATTTACTGCTAGGTTGACAAAGGGTTTTCTAGTTACCAGTTTACCCAAGCTGGGATCGGACCTGGCATTGTTTACCTTTTGCACCATACCGGGGTCACTTTAATCACTTTAACCACTCTACACAGGGTATAATCGATTCCGCCAATTTTCGCTTCCTGCAGAGACTGTCCGTCATATTTGGCTTCTGCCGAGACTGTGCGCGAACTCTTGCTTCCTGCAGAGACTACTGTCCTCGAAAAATGGCTTCCTGCCGAGACTGTCCGCGTAACTCTGCTTCCTGCCGAAGCAGAATCAGGTGGACAGTCTCGGCAGGAAGCCATTTATCATGTACAGAAGTCTCGGCAGGAAGCAAAAGATCGCGGACAGTCTCGGCGGAAGCCAAATATGATTACAGTCTCTGCAGGAAGCGAAAATTAGCGGAATCGATTATACCCTGTGCTCTACCATGGTGCCTGAGACTCCTACCTGAAATAAAGTGGCCAAAATAAGCGAAACTGGGCCCACCTCACTTTTTCCCAATATATACTTAGTAAAACAATTGAAGGATATTAAATTTTAATCATATTTGTGACTTTTAATAGAATATATACCAAATTAAATGTGCATGCATGTACTTGTACCGGGCATATGCAATTGATGGGCTGGATTAATTAACGTCACGCTACAGTGGTTACTGTAAGGTACCATTCCAAATGTACTGACCCCCTACTGCAAAAAATCACAAACAATTAAAACTGAGTTTAAACCTGCTGTTTCGCAAGTAATTCACATAGGCAGCTTGCCTGGTCATGGAAGCGCCTGTTACAATATTCTGATGCCAACTATTCTGCTGCTGATCAAAACTAAACTAAAGAATATCCAGGGCAGGGAGTAGGAGTAGTCTTGATTCTTCAGATTTGGAAATAATTCAAATGCTTTTATTGTGTAACTAACGTTTTGTCGGAATGATGGTCCCCTTATGGTAAACCATTCAACTCCTTAAAATCGGTATTAACAACAATATAGCGATAAATATGCATGTTTGTGAATTCGTGATGTAGGGGTTATTCCATTTGGAGCGGTACTGTACTGTAACCACTTTAGCGTGTCCTATTTTGGACAGGCTTTTAATTGTAGACACCCGATACTATTGAATGCATGCATATTGAAATTTGTAAAATTCTTGTTTTAAGTAAAAATAATCATAGAATTTTAATATCCTTCAATTGTTTTACTAAGTATACTTACCATATCAATCCTAATTAGGATTAATACAGTAAATATTAAAAGTATCATTTTTGCCAGAAAATAACCTTGTTTGAAATGTTTTGTCTTAAAATATACAACAAACATCATTTTCTGACTGTGCGTAGGCAGGCGAGACACCCCCTTCTGTGGAATTTCTATTAAGTTATTTCGAACCATATTGCGTGATGCTGATCATGATGACTATAATGAAGATGGTTATCATGAGGCATGAGAAGATTCCTGACAGACAAGGATATACTTAAGACATCTAATGGAAAGGGAATACTAATGCATAATTGGAGTTATACTATGTGGGTTACAGGTTCATTACATCTAGCGATGGTTTCCCAGTTATAACAATAAAGGGAGATTATATAGGTTGACCACGTATTGATTAGGTCATACCTAGGAATTTAGCAATTTTAGTGTGAGAAAGAAAACAAGGAAGATACGTGGCAGTAAGAATAGAAAATGATGACATGACTTTTGATCAGGTCTGTCAAAGATATGCAGAGAATGTCTCCTTTTTGGCCATCAGCCCAGTAGAAATCTTAAGGACTGGCTTTATGGGAAAACAGTCCAGAACAAAGGTTCAGTTGAGCTTTGTTAAAGACAAGGATTGTACATAAAGAATATTAGCTACATTTGGGGAACGTCATTACGAGAATTGAAACAGAACAGAACAGTGTCATTTTGTCTCTTGGTCACATACTGTCAGACAGTGTCAGCTGTTATTCTTCACAAGTCCAGTGCTTTTAATCACAAATACATTCATGGTCCATCAGTTAAATATAATAAAAATTGGAAAGATGGTTTAACATTTTCAGTCTGTTCATATAAAATATGAGGAATTAAGAGCTATTGTACTACCCCCAGAGTCGGCGTTGGCGTCGGTGTTGGTGTTGGCCTTTGGGGCAGCGGCCGCGTTACCCAGGCGAAATGATGACCATGGTGACCATGAACTACCATGGACTACCATGATATTTCATGGTCAAACAACCATGGTCAACCATGGTAGACCTTGTTTTGTAAAACGGCTGACATGGTTTTTGATGGTCTTATCAACACCATGGTCAACCATGGTCTATGGCCATGGTCAAAGACCATGGTTGACCAAGGTGTTGATGAGACCATCCAAAACCATGGGTGGCCATTTAACAAAACATGATCAACCATGGTTGTAGGACCACGAAAAACCATGGTAATCCATGGTATTCCATGGTTGTAATACAGTAAAATAGCATGGTAGTCCATGGTAGTGCATGGTCACCTGACAATCTTTAAAACACAGACAATGCTTGCAACATTGCAAGAATGAGATAAACAACACATATACCAGCTGAGTTTCTAAAGGCTTAAAAGTAATTATATTGTGGGTTACACGTTTTAGAATCACCATCACCAGCTGTATCCAGTCATCAAAACCATTAGCCCAATTAAGGTGGGTTCTCAGATGCTTTCAAAATTCTCTAGCTTAATTGTAAAATGCATTGCTTTTTTCCTGCCCTTTCCAATCTTATTATTTTGCAGCTTCTCTGCATAACTGGTACAGGCCAACTTCGATATCTCGAATTCCAAGGGAATGGAGAACCCACTTCGAGTTTTCCGAAGTTCGAGATAGGCAAATTGTGACGTCACCAAATTTTTTGTTCTATACATGTACAATATCTTAACTTTCGTAGAGTCAGTATTTCTACAAAAACGTGTGCAGCGCATACGTAGTAAAACTGTTTCAACTGAAAACAGGATTGAAATAAAGACAAGAAAAATCACTTCACTTAGTTTTATTTTACATTTTGAATTAAAACAGTTTGGCAAACAACAAATAAGTTTATATTCGTATGACAGCTTGTAAAGAAACAACAAAGTTCATAAAACATAGAAATCGTCATTGTAGCACATGTCACTGAAAACCCCATTTTGTCAGAGTTAAACCACGAAAAATCTTACAAAATGCAAAGGCAGTCGGCCGCATGCCGCATGCCATGACCGTATTAAACTGTGCACATGCACAGGCTGAACACTAATTATGAGACGATTTGGGACAGCTTAAAGAATGTTACTAATAGCCCGCATCAAAGAGCGCCGCTCAATACTGTTCAATCAATTAAATTTCAAAGGCGCCTAATTGACCGAACTCTCCATTCGAACGCACCTGACCTGTGACGTATACGCGGTTCAAGGTCAATTAACTTACACACGAAAACAGCTGATCAACAAAACAATGTCTGCATCGTTTCACGCAATCATTGGATAATTATTGGATAATTTGGGATAATTGATTGAACTGCTATCAATTAAAGACAATTGTTCGGTAAATGGTTCTTTTTCATTGTTATTGTTCGATGTTTGTACCAATTTGCTTAAAGACAAAAATATGCAGGTTTTTCATTACCGCAAAACGTTTACACAAAATGGCCGTCATTTTCTTTCCGTCGTTTCGGCGCTCTTTTTCTGAATACACATTTTGACTTCGACACAAACAGTGATAAAACACATGGAAAGTGTCGGAGGGGAATCAAAAATCACTTCGATACAGCAGTGTTTTCGTTATAAGCGAGTTCGACACAACGGAGGTCGAAATGCAATATTATATAGGGGGGAATGTTCGGGAATGGGAGATCACTTCGACACTAGCAGGGTTTTCGAGATAAGCAAGTTTGACACAACGAAGTTGGCCTGTATATCTGACGCTACAAAATAACTTTATGTCAAATTTCTCACTTGTTTTCAGTCATACTTCAACAGGAAAAGGAAAAAAAAGTAACAAGATTTTCTATTGGTGGGCTCTGGCATAACAAGATTTTCAATTGGTGGACATTTATCATCCTATGGAATAAACAGGATGTGATGTAACAGGAAGTGCTGTCATGTGATTACCAAGTAATCTGACCATGGTTAACCATGGTCACCACTGACCATGTATGACCATGGTTTACTGGAAATTTTATGACAAGTGACCATGATAATTCATGGTGAACCATGGTCAACCCTAGTAGTAATTTTGACTCTCTTTTTCTACCATGGTCAACCATGGTGAACCATGGTTAGTTGGAAATTTTATGACAGCTGACCATGGTCAACCATGGTCAACTGTAGTTGTAATTTTGACCCTCTTTTCTACCATGGACAACATGGTTGACCATGGTCAGCCATACCACAGATATTGAATTTTTATGGTATTTGACGCTTGACCATGAAGAAACATGGTAAACCTTCAAAAACCTTCAAAAACCATGATGACCATTGTAAACCATGGTCACTATTTCGCCTGGGTAGCAAAATGTTAAAGTTTTATGTTTAAGTTTTTTAGGTGATGGGCAAGGCACTGTCAGGCGAGCTATCCTGTCCCACTGACAGGTCTTGTTACTGTACTGTCAACTCCAGATATCTGGAACACTGATATCGCAAAGTACCTCATATTTGGACACATTATCTACTTTTATTTATACATGTAATACTCTTGAGACAAATAATGAATTGTAAATTAAGGTAAAGTCTGACTTGTTTATTGGGTCATTTATTAGAGAGGGGGACTATTTATAAGAAGAAATGTTTTTACTTGATGTAGTCATAAGATTTTTCTTCATTCAAATGGATCTAGTAGTACTGGTTGAAGGGGAAAATGGTATGCAGATATAATCCAGGCCCGTTGGGGTCATGCAGGGTTCCAGTCCAGCACAGGTCCATCTTCTTCTATAGTCTTTCAAATAGTTAACCCATTAATTCCTAGCATCCCATAAAACTGAAATAGACAAACAGCACTGACCCAGATCAGATGCTGCATTCTGCAGCATCTGATCAGAGTCTGCACTGTTTTCATCAACTTTCAAACAATTTCTATAAAAATTATAAAGATCCAACATCCAATTAGTTTAAACATATTTTATTGCTTCTAAATACAGCAATGGGGTCGGGCCACAAGTTCTCACAACATTAGTTATGGCCCTTCCCCTACAGTGCAAATTATAAAGCATGTAAATACATATACATGACAGCTCAGCACTAGATAGATATGATTAGAAAAGCCCACAATAAGTTAAAGAACAATAATATGTTCAAAGCATTCACCTGCATGCACATAACCAGCCAATGTAGAATTATTAGTAAGACAGGAGAGAGAGAAAAAAATGGGGACCAATTTATAAGGATAGAAGAGCCCTGAGGTGGCTGTAAATGAGTTAATCCTGAGATTATCTCACTGTTTCTTTACCAGCTTGCAAATAACTAAAATTGTGTTGAAAGGGCTGTAAAACCCCAAGTCTTTCATCTGGTTATTATTAATGTATTTTTACAGAGCCCCAGTCTGGTTTCCGGATTGCCTTCAACATGTTTGATACAGATGGGAACCAGATAGTTGACAAGAAAGAGTTCTTAGTGGTGAGTAGTTTTAATCTTTACATGTAATTGTTGCAATTTTGAATTATACAAGCAGAATTGCATATTTAGTGTTATTTTAAATTATGCAAGTAGAATTGCATATCTAGTGTTATTTTAAATTATGCAAGTAGAATTGCATATCTAGTGTTATTTTAAATTATGCAAGTAGAACCACATATTCTGTTGATTTCTCTTTTTGTTGGAAGATAATGGGTAAAGGGAATTAAGCCATATAACAACATTTAATAAAGGCTACTGGAGTTGTCCAAACTAGACTATTTGATAATTATGTTCACATGTATTCTATATCAAATATTTTATATGTGCATGCATATCTATTTCTCATTTAACTACATAATATTTCATATAACTGTTATATTTTTTCATTACTTTTCATTTGATAGACACTGCTTCCTACATATGCTTGCATTATATTTAGTTATTAATGTTAATTTCACCATTCATTTACACTTAACTTGGAATTAATTTTCCAGTAGTTTATCATTTACCGTAATGGTCCTAAATTTTTGGACAGCTAAAATGATTTTCTATTTGTCCCAGATGGAAAATTATATTTAAGTGTCCCAATACTAAAGCACATAACAGATATTTTAATGTCACTGAGTTTGGGCTGTATATATATTTGTGTCATTTCTTCTATGTCTGAAACATAACATGCAAAAGATACCTCAGAATGTACATCAACAGAAAAAGGGACATACCTCTTTATAGCAGAGAAAGGGAATGAGGTATACCAGTTTGTCAGTGCATTTTCAGTGACCTTTTTAGAATGTAAGAGATATAAGAGTGTCTGTCCATTTGTGTATGCTTATAACTGCAACATGTTAGTTGTGCAAGTACATGTCCAGTTGGAAGAGAACTACTCTGTTGTCTTCATGGTTTTGAAGTAAGTTTATTTCTCATATCCCTTATCATTTAACCTGCAAAATTAATAGGCTCTTTTACATAGTAGTAAGAAAGTAAGTATCTTCACTATACTTCAAACAATGATTCTCTGTAGGTGTCTCAATAGACTTCAAACAATGATTCTCTCTAGGTGTCCCAATATTCTTCAAACAATGATTCTATCTAGGTGTCCCAATATTCTTCAAACAATGATTCTATCTAGGTGTCCCAATATTCTTCAAACAATGATTCTCTCTAGGTGTCTCTGTATTCTTCAAACAATGATTCTATCTAGGTGTCCCAATATTCTTCAAACAATGATTCTATCTAGGTGTCCCAATATTCTTCAAACAATGATTCTCTCTAGGTGTCCCAATATTCTTCAAGCAATGCTTCTCTCTAGGTGTCTCTGTATTCTTCAGACAATGATTCTATCTAGGTGTCCCAATATTCTTCAAACAATGATTCTATCTAGGTGTCCCAAAATTCTTCAAACAATAATTCTCTCTAGGTGACCCAATATTCTTCAAGCAATGATTCTCTCTAGGTGTCTCTGTATTCTTCAAACAATGATTCTATCTAGGTGCCTCAATATTCTTCAATCAATGATTCTATCTAGGTGTTCCAATATTCTTCAAACAATGATTCTATCTAGGTGCCTCTGTATTCTTCAGACAATGATTCTCTCTAGGTGCCTCTGTATTCTTCAATCAATGATTCTATCTAGGTGTCTCAGTATTTTCCAATCAATGATTCTATCTAGGTGTCTCAATATTCTTCAATCAATGATTCTCTCTAGGTGTCTCAATATTCTTCAGTCAGTGATTCTCTCTAAGTGTCTCTGTATTCTTCAGACAATGATTCTATCTAGGTGTATCAATATTCTTCAAAGAATGATTCTCTCTAGGTGTCTCTGTATTCTTCAAACAATGGTTCTATCTAGGTGTATCAATATTCGTCAAAGAATGATTCTCTCTAGGTGTCTCTGTATTCTTCAGACAATGATTCTATCTAGGTGTATCAATATTTTTCAATCAATGATTCTTTCTAGGTGTCTCTGTATTCTTGAAACAATGACTTATATCAAGGTGTATCAGTATTCTTCAAACAATGATTCTATCTAGGTGTATCAATATTCTTCAATCAGTGATTCTCTCTAGGTGTCTCTGTATTCTTCAAACAATGATTCTATACAGGTGTCTCTGTACTCTTCAAACGTTGATTCTATGTAGGTGTCTCAATATTCTTCAATCAATGATTCTCTCTAGGTGTCTCAATATTCTTCAAACAATGATTCTATCTAGGTGTCCTAATGTACTTCAAACATAGATTCTATCTAGATGTCTCAATATTCTTCAAACATTGATTCTATCTAGATGTCTCAATATTCTTCAATCAATGATTCTCTCTAGGTGTCTCAATATTCTTCAAACAATGATTCTATCTAGGTGTCCCAATGTACTTCAAACATAGATTCTATCTAGATGTCTCAATATTCTTCAAACATTGATTCTATCTAGATGTCTCTGTATTTTTCAAACAATGATTCTATCTAGGTGTCTCTGTATTCTTCAGACAATGATTCTATCTAGGTGTATCAATATTCTTCAATCAGTGATTCTCTCTAGGTGTCTCTGTATTCTTCAAACAATGATTCTATCTAGGTGTCTCTGTACTCTTCAAACGTTGATTCTATGTAGGTGTCTCAATATTCTTCAATCAGTGATTCTCTCTAGGTGTCTCTGTATTTTTCAAACAATGATTCTATCTAGGTGTCTCTGTATTCTTCAGACAATGATTCTATGTAGGTGTCTCAATATTCTTCAATCAGTGATTCTCTCTAGGTGTCTCTGTATTCTTCAAACAATGATTCTATACAGGTGTCTCTGTACTCTTCAAACGTTGATTCTATGTAGGTGTCTCAATATTCTTCAATCAGTGATTCTCTCTAGGTGTCTCTGTATTTTTCAAACAATGATTCTATCTAGGTGTCTCTGTATTCTTCAGACAATGATTCTATCTAGGTGTATCAATATTCTTCAATCAGTGATTCTCTCTAGGTGTCTCTGTATTCTTCAAACAATGATTCTATCTAGGTGAATCAGTATTCTTCAAACAATGATTCTATCTAGATGTCTCAATATTCTTCAAACATTGATTCTGTTTAGATGTCACAATTTACTTCAAACATTGATTTTTATCTAGATGTCTCAATATACTTCTAACAATAATTCTATCTAGATGTCTCAATATTCTTCAAACATTGATTCTATTTAGATGTCTCAATATACTTCAAACAATGATTCTATCTAGAAGTCTTAATATACTTCAAACATTGCTTCTATTTAGATATCTCAGTATACTTCAAATATTGACTTTTATCTAGGTGTCTCAAAATACTTCAAACATTGATTCTATTTAGATGTCTAAATATACTATAAACATTGATTCTATCTAGGTGTCTCAATATATTTCAAACATTGATTCTATCTAGATGTCTCAATACACTTCAAACATTGATTCTATTTAGGTGTCTCAATATACTTCAAACATTGATTCTCTCTAGATGTCCAATATTCTTAAACAATGATTCTCTGTAGGTGTCTCAGTATACATGGACTTCAAACAATGATTCTATCTAGGTGTCTTAATACACTTCCAACCATGATTCTCTCTAGATGTCTCAGTATACTTCAAACATTGATTCTATCTAGGTGTCTCAATATACTTCAAACATTGATTCTATTTAGGTGTCTCAATATACTTCAGACATTGATTCTATCTAGATGTCTCAGTATACTTCAAACATTGATTCTATCTAGGTGTCTCAATATACTTCAGACATTGATTCTATCTAGATGTCTCAATATTCTTCAAACATTAATTCTATCTAGGTGTCTCAGTATACTTCAAACATTGATTCTATCTAGCTGTCTCAATATTCTTCAAACATTGATTCTCTCTAGGTGCCCCAATATTCTTAAACAATGATTCTCTCTTGGTGTCTCAATATACATGTACTTCAAACAATGATTCTATGTAGGTGTCTCAATACTGTAAAACATTTATATTTGGCGGTCACTTTATTTTGGGGATATTGGTGGAAAAGAAGAAAACCGCCAAATTTAAGTGCCGCCAATTTAAACTTGACGATCGTGAAAGAAGAAATTACGTTTGAGCATATTGGCCACAAGTGGCCCATATGACGTCAGCAGTACAGGTAATCACTTTTTTCCAGAAATCACAAATCTGCCAAAATTAAAAACCGCCAAAAGGTCCATTTATAAAAACCGCCAAATTTTTGCTGCCAACAAATATAAGTGTTTTACAGTATACTTCCAACCTTGATTCTCCCTAGATGTCTATATACTTCAAACATTGATTCTATCTAGGTGTCTCAATATTCTTCAAACATTGATTCTATCTAGGTGCCTCAATATACTTCAAACATTGATTCTATCAAGGTGTCTCAATATACTTCAAACATTGATTCTATCTAGGTGTCTCAATATACTTCAAACATTGATTCTATCAAGGTGTCTCAATATACTTCAAACATTGATTCTATCTAGGTGTCTCAATATACTTCAAACATTGATTCTATCTAGCTGTCTCAATATTTTTCAAACAATGATTCTCTCTAGGTGTCTCTGTATTCTTCAAACATTGATTCTATCTAGGTGTCTCAATATTCTTCAATCAATGATTCTCTCTAGGTGTCTCAATATTCTTCAAACAATGATTCTATCTAGGTGTCCCAATGTACTTCAAACATAGATTCTATCTAGATGTCTCAATATTCTTCAAACATTGATTCTATCTAGATGTCTCAATATTCTTCAATCAATGATTCTCTCTAGGTGTCTCAATATTCTTCAAACAATGATTCTATCTAGGTGTCCCAATGTACTTCAAACATAGATTCTATCTAGATGTCTCAATATTCTTCAAACATTGATTCTATCTAGATGTCTCAATATTCTTCAAACAATGATTCTATCTAGATGTCTCAATATTCTTCAAACATTGATTCTATTTAGATGTCTCAATATTCTTCAAACGTTGATTCTATATAGGTGTCTCAGTATACATGTACTTCAAACATTGATTCTGTCTAGATGTTTCAATCTACTTCAGACATTGATTCTATCTATATTGTCTCAATATTCTTCACACATTGATTCTATTTAGATGCCTCAATATACTTCAAACATTGATTATATCTAGGTGTATCAATATACTTCAAACAATGATTCTATTTAGATGCCTCAATATACTTCAGACATTGATTCTATCTAGATGTTTCAATATACTTCAGACATTGATTCTATTTAGATGTCTCAATATACTACAAATGTTGATTCTATCTAGGTGTCGTAATATACTCCTAACATTGATTCTATCTAGGTGTCTCAATATACTTCAAAGGATGATTTTCTTTAGGTGTCCCAATATACTTCAAACATTGATTCTATCTAGGTGTCTCAATATACTTCAAAGGATGATTTTCTTTAGGCATCTCAATATACTTCAAACATTGATTCAAACATTGTTTCTATCTAGGTGTCTCTGAAGACTTCTAAGAGAGATTCTATCTCGGTGTCTCTGTAGACTTTAAAGAGTGATTCTATCTAGGTGTCTCAATATACTTCAAACAGTGATTCTCTCTAGGCATCCCAATATACTTCAAACAATGATTCAAACATTGTTTCTATCTAGGTGTCTCTGTAGACTTCTAAGAGAGATTCTATCTCTGTGTCTCTGTAGACTTTAAAGAGTGATTCTATCTAGGTGTCTCTATATACTTCAAACAATGACTCTATATAGGTGTATCTGTATGCTTCAAACAATGACTGTCTCTAGGTGTCTCTGTTTACTTCAATGATTGTATCTAGGTGTCTCTATATACCCGTATATCAAACAGTGACTCTCTCTAGGTGTCTGTGTGTACTTCAAACATTGACTCAATCTAGGTGTCTCTGTGTTCTTCAAACAATGATTCTATCTAGGTATTACCCCAAGCCTCCCACTCTTTCGTAAAGATCAGTACTCCTGGGGAGATAAATAGGATTAATACGGTACATGTACTTCAAATGTATCCAAATGTATAGTATAAACAGTGAGTTTAACTAGTTTTTTCTGTAGAAGTCAGACAATGATTGTTGCTAGATGTCTCTGTATGCTTCAAACAGGGATTCTTACCAGGTTTCTCTCTGTTGTTAAAACAATGATTGTAACTAGTGTCCCTGTGATTCTACCCGCATATTTCAAACTCTTTATATATTTCAAACAGTGATTCTGACTAGGTGTCTCTGAATAGTTCAAACAGTGATTCTGACACTACTAGTGTCAGAATCACTGTCTGAACTATACAGAGACACTGAGGTGCCATTTAGTTGAAACAATGCTGTATGGTGTAAACAATGAGCTTGACTAGGTTTCTCTTAACAGTTCAGACAATGATTCTACCTCAGTGTTTCTGTATATCTCAGACAATGATTCTAAATAAGTGTCTGCAAAGTTCAAGCAATGATTCAGGGTTTTCCCGGACTCAAGGTTGAGAGTCTCAGACCCCCAAAATGGTGTCTGGGACTCCCAGAAAAAAATCTGTGCATCCACTGGGACTCTCAAAACAAAATCCAAGTCCCATCTGAAAGTGATGAATTCTTATAAAAATTATTATTATTCTTGGCAGAATGCAAAGTAATGATTTTCAAAACAAAGTATTTATGAAATTCTGATATTTGATTGGGGGACATTTTCTAACATTTTTCAGAGTACAGGACCCTTTACTTTTGGCATTGGACTCTTAAAACATTGGTATGTGGGTCCCAAAAACTCCTTAAATAGAAGGCCTAGGGAGAACCTTGAATGATTCTAGCTTCTCAAGCAGTGATTCTAGCTAAGTGCCTCAAAATTGTTTAAACAATGATTCTAGTTAGATGTCTGTATGATTCTTACAATGGTTGTGTCTGTGTATAGTTCAAACACTGATTCTAACAAGTTCAAGCTATGATTCTAATTAGGTGTCTTTGTATAGTTCAAACAACAATTCTTAATAGGTATATCTGCATATTGCAAACAATTATTCTCTTTAGGGATCAGTGAGTACTTCAAAGAAAGATACCTGTTTCTTGTGTCCCTAACCTACGTATGTGTACTTTGGCAATGATTCTAACTAGGTGTCTATGCATTCTTCAAACAGTGATTCTGCATAATGCAAACAGTTTTTCTAACTAGGTGTCTGTGAGTTCTTCATAGAATGATACCTGCTTTTTGTGTCTCTGTTTTTAGCATACTTCAGATTGTGATTCCAATAAGGTGTTTCTGCACACTCCATGCAGTGACACTAAGTAGTTGTTTCTACGCAGTTTAAGTAATGATTCTAACTGGGTGTTTCTGCACACTTAAAACAATGATTCTAACCAGTTGAACAGATTAAACAATGATCCTAATTGGGTGCTTCTTCACACTTCTAGCAGTGATTCTAACTAGTTGTTTCTGTACAGTTTAAGCAATGATTCTAGCTGTTTTTGCACATTGCAAACAATGAGTTTAACTAGTTTTTAGCTCGCCTGAACGAAAGTTCAGGAAGAGCTATTGTTGTCACCACGGCGTCGGCGTCCGCGTCCGCGTCAGCGTCAGCGTCCGCGTCAGCGTCGGCGTCCGGATTGGATGTTTTGGTTAAAGTTTTTTAAAGACCTATACCTCCCTAACCCATGGATGGATTCTTTTGATACTTGCACTGTAGTTAGATATTGGTCCAAAGTTTAACATGGTACCACCCCCACCCCATTCCTTGACCTTGATGTCAAGGTCATGGACTTAGAAAATTGGGAGTTTTTTTGGACTGGATGTTTTGGTTAAAGTTTTCTAAAGCCCAGTATCTCCTTAACCCATGGATGGATTCCTTTGATACTTGCACTGTAGTTAGATATTGGTCCGAAGTTTTCCAAGGTACCACCCCCACCCCCCTCAGTGACCTTGATGTCAAGGTCATGGACTTAGAAAATTGTCTTTTTATTAATTGGATGTTTTGGTTAAAGTTTTTTAATGACACATATCTCCTGAATCCATAGATGAATTCTTTTTATATTTGCACTGTAGTTAGATATTAGTCCAAAGTTTTACAGAGTACTACCCCAGCCCTGCTCGGTGACCTTGATGTCAAGGAAATTTGGTCTTTATTAAAGTTTTCTAATTGCGTACTGATTCATAATGCTTGGCAGAGATTAAGTTTACACTTGAAGTGATGTTAGACACTTTTTTGAGTTTTTACAAAACACTATATACTTACCCGTCTGGATGACCTTGATGTCAAGGTCATGGACTTTGAGTTTTGTCTTAAAGATTTTGATTAGTTTTATATTAATGAAGACATAATTTCACAGTGCCACAATGGACTCAGTTGATACTTATACTTGGACTGATGTTAGATAACGGTTAAAGGCTTTGATACATCCTAGCCTGGCCATCCTCCCCCCTACCCCTTAGTTCTTTGACCTCAAGCTCATGGACTTTGAAATTTCATGTGGATTTTTTTTTTTATTTTAAGACATTTCTGAGATAGCTTTTGTTTATAAATGTGTTGTCATTATGGACATGCTTGCCTGAAGTTTTATACATAGCAGTCCACACCACCATAGCGACTGTGTGATGGGCAAGCACCTATTCAGGCGAGCTATGCTGTCAGGCGACAGCTCTTGTTTTTCTGTACAGTTCAAACAGAGATTCTAACTAGGTGTTAACACGCACTTCAAACACTGATTCTTGCAAGATGTGTACTGGTGCTCTAATAAAATATAAGCATACATAAATGGACACAGTCAGGGTACATCAGAGGCTTTTTAGAGTTTCTCAGTTTTCAGCAATGTTCAGGGCCCTATTGAAGTTTATGTCCTCAGTATCCTTAAGTATCCTGACTTTAGTTATCTTAAATGTATGTCAGCAAGTATAGTTACTGGTTAGGGGTACTTCTGTTCTGTGACCATGATTTATAAGGATTATGACCACACAGTATAAGTTGTTTTGTCAATGATTTGCTGGTTGGTTCAGTAATGTTATATTTTGTATGAAATTAACTTACAAACATGTTTCACCACAGGGTATAATCGATTCCGCCAATTTTCGCTTCCTGCAGAGACTGTACATCATATCTGGCTTCTGCCGAGACTGTCCGCAAACTCTTGCTTCCTGCCGAGACTTCTGTACATGATAAATGGCTTCCTGCAGTGACTGTCCGCGTGATTCTGCTTCCTGCCGAGGCTCTCGGCAGGAAGCAGAGTCACGCGGACAGTGTCGGCAGGAAGCCATTCCTCGAGGACAGTAGTCTCTGCAGGAAGCTAAAGTTCACGGACAGTCTCGGCGGAAGCCAAATATGATGTACAGTCTCTGCAGGAAGCGAAAATTGGCGGAATCGATTATACCCTGTGTTCACTTATTTTAAAAACACATTCAATTAAGTACATAAAGGTAAGAGAATCAAGTGTGATGGTTCGGCTGACCCAACAAGCTTTGTTCTTGTAGCATGAATACTAAAGAATATAAACACTACAGATTTTTTTCTTTTGTCATTCATTTTTCTGAAAGCATTTTCTTTTGAATATTTGTTTACACTGAGTAAAATATAAGCTCTTAGGTTCTATAAATGGTGAGGTAAATGGTAAGTAATAAGACTACAAATATTAATTTATGCCAAAGAGGTTCCTGCAGAACACTAAATGTTTGTGATGCTGTGAAAAGTTTGGTTAGTTTGTAAGGCCATAATTAATTGTTCCTGTCTGTAATTGTTGTGTGTTTGTTGAAATTTTCCTCCTATATATACACTGCAACCACCTGGAAACTGAGAACCCTAACAGTGAGCCTTGACATTGGTTATTTCAACTTACTTGAAATTGAGAGCCCTAACATGGAAGCAAGTAACTGCAGCTTCCCTAAAATTTAAACCTTAACTGTACTTTTCTGAAAAGAAGACTTATTATACCCCCGCTTTGAAAAAGTGGGGGGTATACTGGTTTACATCTGTCCGTCCG
The DNA here is from genome assembly GCA_963989385.1 of Ctena decussata. Lineage (NCBI taxonomy): Eukaryota > Metazoa > Mollusca > Bivalvia > Lucinida > Lucinidae > Ctena > Ctena decussata. The sequence continues at coordinate 85,361,375 of OZ022506.1, forward strand.
TCCGTCCTTCCTTCCGTCCGTCTGTCCGTCCGTCCGTCCGTCCGTCCCCTTTTTTCGTCAAAGATTTCTCCACAACCGTGCAAGCTAGAGTAGTCATATTTGGTATACAGGTTGATGACGACATGATGTATTGTGGGATTGAGAACCAGGCTTCTCCTGCTTATTCTTCCCTGTATTTGTCCGATTTTCTTTCTTTCCATACTTTGAATAATAAAATTTTTCGTCAAAGATTTCTCCACAACCGTGCAAGCTAGAGTGGTCATATTTGGTATGCAGGTTGATGACAACATGTTGTATCGTGGGATTGAGAACCAGGCTTCTCCTGCTTATTCTTCCCTGTATTTCTCTGATTTTCTTTCTTTCCATACTTTGAATAATGAAATTTTTCGTCAAAGATTTCTCCACAGCCGTGCAAGCTAGAGTGGTCATATTTGGTATGCAGGTTGATGACGACATGTTGTATCGTGGGATTGAGAACCAGCCTTCTCCTGCTCATTCTTCCCTGTATTTGTCCGATTTTCTATCTTTCCATACTTTGAATAATGAAATTTTTCGTCAAAGATTTCTCCATAACCGTGCAAGGTAGAGTGGTCATATTTGGTATGCAGGTCGATGACAACATGTTGTATCGTGGTATTGAGAACCAGCCTTCTCCTGCTCATTCTTCCCTGTATTTATCCGATTTTCTTTCTTTCCATACTTTGAATAATGAAATTTTTCGTCAAAGATTTCTCCATAACCGTGCAAGCTAGAGTGGTCATATTTGGTATGCAGGTCGATGACGACATGTTGTATCATGGGATTGAGAACCAGGCTTCTCCTGCTTATTCTTCCCTGTATTTGTCCGATTTTCTTTCTTTCCATACTTTGAATAATGAAATTTTTTGTCAAAGATTTCTCCACAACCCTGCAAGCTAGAGTGGTCATATTTGGTATGCAGGTCAATGACGACATGTTGTATAGTGGGATTGAGAACCAGCCTTCTCCTGCTTATTCTTCCCTGTATTTGTCCGATTTTCTTTCTTTCCATACTTTCACAGCAACCATTCAAGTTTGAATGTTCATATTAATTTTGGTATACAGACTGATAAAGACTTATGTCTTGCATGTATTTATTATTTTTTCTTTCTGTCAATGTGAAATCATTTTATTCCATATTACATAGAAAGGGATTTATGTTGAATATTGATATTTTGTTTACATGGTGACAATGAGTTCTCTCTCTATGCATTTTGTAACGAAAATAACACCATTTGATTTAAGCAGTTAAGCGGGGGTATAGTCGGATTCTCCGACAGTTCTAGTTTTGAGCTGAATCTCCTCTGAAATGCTACCTTGCCCTATAATGAGAACCTCAGTGGTCACCTCATTAATGGTTGACCCAAAATTCTTCACACACATCCAAAATGAGCACCCAGACCATATTCCCTGGTAGGTAAGAACCTGATAACCTCTTATTTTTAACTGCAACCACTTTGAAATATAGACCTTTAACTGCGATCCCTTGTAATGGAGAACTCATTTGGAGACACTTTCATATGGAGACACTTCACAGAATCCTTTGAGGGAAGTGATGGTAACTGTAATTGAGGGGGAACTCATTTATACTGACAAGGAACTTTGTTTTTGCAGTGTTCCCTTGAACTAGTTCTTTTTTCCTTTTTGAAATGCTGTTAGACAAAGGAAGTACAATTTCAGTGCCAGCCTAGTTTGTGCCTTTGAGTACATCTACAACAAATCTACAAGTGCAGTCCATATTAATGGCAGCATGGGAGAATAGTTCAGAACAGCAGGTGGAGTGAGTCAAGGATGCCTTCCTTCACCCACCTTCTTCAACACTTCTTGAAACGATGTTATTGGGTGTTCTGGAAGAACACTGATAGTGGCAGCAGATTGGTCAGTCTGTGTTTGCTGATGACATGGATGCTCTTGGTAAAAAGGAGTAGGAACTATAGACAAAACCTGCTCAAGGTAGGAAATGGAGATAATTGCTGAGGAAACCAAATTAATGACAAACAGTGGCAGTGGCATAAAAGAACTGAGATAAAAGAACTGAGCTAGGAACTTGGACAGTTTCAAATACCTTAGAGCAGTTGCCTCAGACGATGGCTTCAGATTTGAGACTCTCTTAAGGCAGGCCTGTGGAAATAGAAAAAATTCTTACTTGTCCAGGGACAAGTAAAAAGTGAAACTTCACTTGTCCCCCCAAAAAAATTACTTGTCCAAGACCATAAATATGTTAAACGCATTATTTTAAGATTTATTCAGCCACAAACATAAAGCTCATTTATATCTAACAAATCTCATTTCTCATTTTAAATAGCCTCAAAGCCTTAAAATGTGAATAAAGGCATCTATTCTGTACTAAATGTCTGAAAAAACTGAAAAAAAAATCAAAACATCTTTCTCCTGGCCTCTAAACATATAAAACTTTTTCAAGGTAACTGTATAAATTGGAATGGCAAACAATGTGGACCCTGATCAGACTGCTCCTGCAGGAGCAGTCTGATCTGGGTCCACACTTTGCTAAGTATTTTTCTAAAACAAAAAGTCAGTTGCTGTAATTGAAACGAAAACCATATACTTTCTTCATAGTTGTCCCAGGGCAAGTACAATGAAATGTTTCACTTGTCCTGGGTGAAATGGGACAAGTAGGACAAGTCGGGCATGGTATTTCCACAGCCCTGCTTAAGGGTTGCACAAGCTAGCACAACCCTAGCGAATCTGAAAGAAATTTGCAGAGAAAAATTGATAGCCCTTGGATCAGCTGTGAAGGTGATGTGCTCCCAGGTCAAACCTGTCTTTCTGAATGTCCATGGAATGCAGTCCTAGTCAACAGAGTGAGAAAAAAGAATGAAGGCCTTCGAGATCAGGATGTGCAAGGTAACTGAGAATCTGGTGCAAGGATAATGTAACTACTGAGGATTGTAACTGAAAGATCCAGGCAGCCTCTGGAGAACATGGTGACTGTGGTCATGCTGGTTTGGCCATGTCTCAAGGTCTTTTCGCTTAGCAAAGACCATCCTGCCAAGCCTAGTGAAAAGAAAAAGAAGAGGCAGACAGAAGAAGAGATGGGAATCCAATATTAAAGACAATGACTACAATGATAGACTTGCCTGCCAAGTTAGAGCATCCCAACACAGGCCCAGGTGGAAAGTGATATTCGCAAAATAAAAAGATAGGTAATTATCAGAAATCTTTACAATCATATCCCATTCTCGCCGTCAAAACCAAAAGGGAAAGAATCATTATACATGTACATAAATTGAAAAAGTTCACGAAAGACATGCATGGTAAACCAAATGAACAGCGAGCTCTTTCCCAAATAGGTGGTCTTTCAGCTACCTCAGTTGAAAACAGCAATAACATCTAATTATACCCCCGGTATACGAAGTATATAGGGGGTATATAGTTTTTGGTCTTTCCGTAAATATGTTTGTGTGTGTGTGTGTATGTTAACATTGTTTCTGTCACAGATTTCTCAGGAACCACTAAAGCTAGGACTTTGAAATTTGGTACAAACGTTGGGTAGGACTAGTTGTACCGTGTAAGAGAGAATCAGCCTTCTCCTGCTTATCAGTCCCTTTGTTTATCCATTTTTTCTTTCTCTCCAATTAATTTTTTGTCACAGATTTCTCAGGAACCGCGATAGCTAGGACTTTGAAATATGGTACAAACGTTGGGTATGCCTAGTTGTACCGTGTAAGAGAAAATCAGCCTTCTCCTGCTTATCAGTCCCTTTGTTTGTCCATTTTTTCTTTCTCTCCAATTAAATTTCTGTCACAGATTTCTCAGGAACCACTTAAGCTAGGACTTTAAAATTTGATACAAACGTTGGGTAGGAATAGTTGTAAGAGAGAATCAGCCTTCTCCTGCTTATCAGTCCCTTTGTTTATCCATTTTTTCTTTCTCTCCAATTAATTTTTTGTCCATGATTTCTCAGGAACCGCTATATCTAGGACTTTGAAATGTGGTATAAACGTTTGGTATGACTAGTTGTACTGTGTAAGAGGGAATCAGCCTTCTCCTGCTTATCAGTCCCTCTGTTTGTCCATTTATTCTTTCTCTCCAATTAAATTTTTGTCACAGATTTCTCAGGAACCTCTACAGCCAGGACTTTCAAATTTGGTATAAACGTTGGGTAGGACTAGTTGTACTGTGTAAGACTGAATCAGTCTTCTCCTGCTTATCAGTCCCCCTGTTTGTCCATTTATTCTTTCTCTCCAATTAAATTTTTGTCACAGATACCTCAGGAACCTCTACAGCCAGGACTTTCAAATTTGGTATAAACGTTGGGTATGACTAGTTGTACTGTGTAAGAGAGAATCAGTCTTCTCCTGCTTATCAGTCCCTTTGTCCATTTTTTCTTTCTCTCCAATTAATTTTTGTCACAGACTTCTCAGGAACCACTAAAGCTAGGACTTCGAAATTTGGTACAAACGTTGGGTATGACTAGTTGTACCATGTAAGAGAGAATCAGCCTCTTCCTGCTTATCAGTCCATTTGTTTGTCCATTTTTCTTTCTCTCCAATTAAATTTTTGTCACAGATTTCTCAGGAACTACTACAGCTAGGACTTTGAAATTCGGTACAAATGTTGGGTGTGACTAGTTGTACTGTGTAAGAAAAAATCAGCCTCTTCCTCTTATCATTCCCTTTGTTTGTCCATTTTTTCTTTCTCTCCAATTAAATTATTGTCACAGATTTCTCAGGAACTGCTTCAGCTAGGATTTTGATATTTTGTACAAACATTGGGTATGACTAGTTGTATCATGTAAGAGAGAATCAGCCTCTTCCTGCTTATCATTCTCTTTGTTTGTCCATTTTTTCTTTCTCTCCAATAAAATTTCTGTCAAAGATTTCTTAGGAACCACTTTAGCTAGGATTTTGAAATTTGGTTCAAACGTTATGTATGACAAGTTGTACTGTGTAAGAGAGAATCAGCCTCCTGCTTTTCATTCCTTTTGTTTGTCCATTTTTTCTTTCTCTCCAGTTAACTTTTTGTCACAGTTTTCTATGTTCTCATGAGAGCCACAGTCTTCAAATTTTGTATACATCTTGAGAATGGCTATATATATTGGTGGGAAGAAAATCAAGATGCTAAGATTTCTTTTGGCCTTCTTTTTCTTTTTTCTTTTTCCCATCTCTCACTCCAATGCAATAAATGGGAAAATTTATGGAAAAAAATTCTCAGATTGCTATGTTATTAGGTTTACATCTAGCTTTAAACTGATTAGTTGACATCATTGGGATGCTGCTGCTGACTTTAGGTCAAGGTCGCAGACATAGAAGTTTATGTAAACTTACGTTGAAATTTTGTGTTAAATTTGTATATTTTTTTGATAACATAATTTGCATTTACATGTATTTTAATGGAACCTTTTGGTGTTTGTTTATTGGCCTTTCGCTGGATTTTCCATCTGTCTGTCTGTTAGTTAACATTTGCTTGTATTAAATGTGTTTTTATTTTGTGGTGGCGCTGGCCGGGGGTATACGTGAGCCCATGCTCACATGCTCTAGTTGTACCTAATATTCATTTTAGATTACAAAACAAAACAGAAAGCAAAGTGGGCAGCTATACAGGTGACCATATTGGTTTAAACAATATTTTATTAATCAATTCACATTGTATAATTTACAATCTCAAGTATCAGGATCTGACAGTAAGCTAAAAGCTTATAGTGGTCATCTCCTGAAAGTCATCATAAGTTTACAACATATACGAATGATTAACATGGTTACTATTATTGAATGCCAGTAAGATGATGAAACGGACATATTAAAGAGCTAAAAGGTGACCATATTGCTAGAAGACCACAGACAAGCAGAGCATAAGAACATGTAACATTGAGGAACTACAACAGAAGTACCACATAAGAACAGTCAATAATAGATTACTGAGGGGCCTAAACTGGATCCAAACCCTTTGCTTCTGTAGTGGTTTGATGTGTTTAGTTAGCGCCTGTCACCTGAAGTGCCCCCACAACCTTTCATCTGTTGGATAGACTAGCTACGGAATACACAGCAAAACACATTTGGCTTTGATTGTGCCCCTTTCTTGCATTGCTCATGCAGTGTGGTCATTAGCCTGTACACCTGAAGTTTCTGGATTTATCTTCGGGGAAATAGGATGTCTGCATTGCAGCAGTATGGTAGATTGGTAACTACTACCAAAGACCATATCTTCTTTTTCTTGAAGAAGTAGAATGGTACAGATAAACATGCTTGAGACCTTAGTTTGTCAGGTAACAACAGAAACAGGAAACCTAACAAAATGCTGTCAGAAGTCAAGGAGCTGAAAGAGCCAGAACTTTATTCTAAGCCAAGGTGGTTGCAGTGTGATTGTGTGTTTATAAACCATAGTTGTGGCTTCTAGTAGTTCAAGAGCATTGATAGTTGTTGCTGTTTGTTTCTCACTTTCAGCTGGAGTCATTCTTCACACTCCCCCCTCATGAGAGAAAGTTTGTTCCTCGAGAAAAAAAGCATTTACAGGCTCTACTTGATGTACGTCTCAGATTGCAATTAGTCATGAGAAAACAGAACTTCTTGCTGTAGATGGAGCATGGTCTTTGCTGGTCTTTTTGTGAAATATATTTCAGAGTAGGTCAGTCTTAACACCTGTCTGAGATAGCATAGCTTTGCTTCAATAGCCAGGAGATACTTGTGTTTTGAAAATATCATCTTCATCTTTCTTAGTTACAGAAATATGGCATAGTCTGGCTTTTCACAAGAAAAGAACTTTAAAGCGAAAGGACATATTAAAAAAATAAAATAAAAAAGGTAATAGTAACAATGTTTGCAGCAGGAATCATCTCCTTTCAGAGAGAGGCAAAAAGTTCTGTTGTATGAGTTCATCCAGATGTAGTTGATGTTTTGCATGGCAGTTGCTTCAGTATGGCTCCCAGCATGATATCCAGTTTGCTTCAGGATGGCTCCCAGCACGGTATCCCATTTGCTTCAGTATGCCTTCCAGCATGAAGACATGGTGCCCTTCTGGTGGCTGTTGTACAGCTCTTGCCATGATGCCTCTGTCACTTCAGTATGGCTTTCAGCATGATATCCCAGTTGCTTTACATTGCTCATAGCATGATACCCCAGTTGCTTCAGCATGGCCTCACACTCTGACATTGTGTGTGAGTTGCACCATCTTGTTTCCCCAGGTATTTAGTGTTGTGTGCTACAATATTGCCTTCAGTATGTTAACTGCCCTATTTACAAGTAGGAAACAATTATTACATTTGTTTTAATGATCTGTTTGATATAGTATTGTTTGCAAGATATTGCAGCGTTATACACTAAATATTATGACAATTTTTCACTGTTGTTTGGGCTTTCTTTTGATGTCTGCTGCTTCTTTTTATGGGAGAGTTCTGGATAAATTTATGGTTATTTCTGTAGTCTTAGTCGGCAAAAAATGCGCATTTTGGTGAAAAGATGTATAGTAACAACAGCACTTTTGTTGCAACCTAGTGCTGCTATGTGGTCTCGTGAAATGCCTTAAAGAAATCAGAACTTGTTGTTTCAGTATTTCTCATGCATGAGAATTGTGTTTGCTTTCTTGTTCTAGATAATTTATGCTTCCCTTTATGCTTCCCTTGAAGTTATTTCCTCTATGAATTTGTATCCGGAAATCGAGCCTTTGCTACTTTTCTGAATCTGCTTGACTGTGCTGGCTTTAGAACTGTTCCCAACATCATAGTTTACAGCATATTTGGTTATAAGACAGGAATTCTCCCTCAAAAAATCTTTAAAAGCCAGATCAATCTTATGAGATGGGTCTAGAATTTTGGAAAACAATCCCAAAAAGCTAGATCAGGCCTATAAGATGGATCTACATGTATATTTTTGGGATTGTTTTAGAAGGAAGAAAGAATTATATGAGCCATGACATGACAAAACTAACAATGTGGTTTTGCACCCAGCGTGGGCTCAGATCATCCTGGGCATCTGCCCAGTCTGATCAGAGTCTTCGCTGTCCGCATGGAGCTAGCTTAGACCCTTAGCTACCCTTTAAGCGCTTAGCGAAGAGTCTGATCAGACTGGTTTGATGCCAAGGCTGATCTGAGTCTGCAGTGGGCACACAACCACATTGTTGGTTTTGTCGTATCGCAGCTCACATGTTTTGGAGAAGGGAAAACCACATCTTACAACCAAATTGCATGTATTATGGTCCTATTGACAAGTCTGTCAGATATGTAGCCCAAATTATATTCAGTATTATGACTTAGAAACAAGTATTTGCCAGCTCTTGTTTACTGCAAAATAATCATTAGATTATGACACTTGATTTTCTCGTGGTGAAATCTTAGAAATCAGGCTTTGATATAAAGAGCAAACTCTGAAACTTGTTTAGACATCATGCAGACTTGAAGGGAACATAAAATGCTTTACAAATTCTAAAAATCCTACAACCATGATGAATACTTCTCCTTGTGTATGCCTATTATATGAACCTATATTAGACAGGTTTACAAAATGCCCTTTTATTTGTATACATGTACTTACATAGAATATTTTATGCCTCATACTCCTTCAGCCACACATACATTCCAGCTGTAGAACTCCAAAGATCCTGACTGAATGAGAAATCTAATGAAATCTAATAGATGAAAGACAATGTGTAGACCAGTAGACCCCAAGTGGTGCCTGATCGGCATCCAAGGAGGTTCAGGGGGGACAAATCCATATTTATATGGATTTGTACCCCCTGAGCCTCTTTGGATGCTCTGTCATGACAAATTGAAATGGCAACATTGCATACATGTAAATGCATGCAGTCTTTGTTAAAATGGTTATCTAGATCAGATAAGTGCATGCTAAGTTTGTCAAATATTATGTTGAAGTTGTCTATGTATCTATTAGATTATAAGACAGTTTTATCCCAAAACAGCCCCCAAAATATAGATTCATCTTTTAAGTTGGACCTTGATTTGATTTTTGGCATTGTTTTGGAAGGGAAAACCCTATGTTATAGCAATTACCCAAGACTCTGCTGGTTTGGGTTACACAATAATTCTAAATCATTCTAGAGAGGGGAAACTTGTCTTATAACCGAGTAGATATAGAAGTGTAGTCTGTTTTAGCTTAAAGAGGTTTGTGAACTCTGTATTATGTTGATCAGTGGCTGTTATAGTCATACTAGAATGGCTTGGCTGCTCATGCAAAAAGGAATTGCCAAAGGTATCTTGTGCGCTGTTATTTTGTTTGTGAAGCTGCCACATTCTGCAATGTTCACTTTACAGATATTGCTGAGGAATAGAGCTTAATTATGGGACTACACCAGGTGATATCTTAGTGCTTCAGTGCATCTGAAACTTAAAAAAAAAAAAAATAGTTATTATTATAGTGTCATTATGATGAGTATTTACCCTTAGCAAAGTTGCATAGTTGTAATCATGTTCCAAGTAGCAGTTGTCGAATGATGCATAGTTTAGCCATATTTTTGTTGCATCTGCTTAACCTTTACCCTGCTAGAGGCGACAAGGCGGGTAGGTCACTTTGAGAGCCTGTCAGGCACACCAGACATCAAGTACAATTTAACCCATCATTTGCAGTTGTCCTATGCAGGAGGAATCTGCTTTCTCTTAGAGCAAGGTCTTACCGACCTAACTGATTTGTTGACTTTAAAACTCGGAGAAAACGTCAAAAATATGATATTTTCAACATCAGCTTTTCAGGTGGCTACCCTACTTAGTTGATCACGATTTTCTGAAAACTAGACTTCATCCTTCCAAACTTTCTCTCTTGATAAACATTCAGCAATAACACCGGGCCTCAGGCAAGACATCACTTTTGTCGTACAACTCATATATAACTGGTGCTAATATCTTGTATTCTTTTTTTTTTTTAAGTGTCTATGTCGGTTCCCGGTGAATCATGTGACATCCAAATATGGCAGGTCACATGACCTTGGTAACTTCCGAAAATGGCAGCTTACACATCGGTGCTCACATTGAGTGAAAATTTCAAGCAAATTGATCAGAGTTTGTGGAAGTTATAGCTTCTGAGATACCCCTACTCCAAGTTTAGGTCCAGGTGAATAATTTTTCTAGCAGTGTAAGGGTTAAGCTGCAGAAGCTTCCTGGAGTTATTGTCATCCACAGTGTTGACTCACTATATTAGCTTCATTTCCCAGAGATTGTAAGAAGTTTTGCGATGTCACTGGATATGAGCTGTCATTTTTTAGACATTGCCTTTGCAACATCACTGTCTGACTTAATTGACTAGTTTTCACATCTTGTTATACAGTCACAGTTACATTAACTGAAATATTAAAGATTCAAATATAAATTTTCACTGTTTTAAAGAGAGCCCTGGTAATGTCTTTCAATGGAAGTTTAGGCAGAATGTCATAAAGTTGTATAATTTGCAACAGTTACTATAGAAATGCATGCGCAAAAAGTTCCAAATATTTGTATCTCGGTTAGAGCATTTTGGGTATTAGAGAACCTTTAAGCATAATTAAGTTTGCATAGTATGCTTTACTCAGCATTTTATCTTCATTCTTTGACAAAAGAGAAAATGTGTCTTTTTAGAGTTGCTAGCTTAAGTGGACAGACACTTTTAAAAATATTTTGTGGTGTTTCAAAATTTGACTCCTAGCGGCAACAAGTGAACCTACAGGATATTGAGAGGACAGTAGTGGAGGGTAAAAATAAACTTTTTAATATCTTTAAAAAGGTGTGTGGTAAGAACTAACAATTAAACTTATTGGCACATAAACTGTCGATAGTTCAGTAATACCCAAACCAGGGACGGACGCTCGGCGCCCTGTTACTGCGGCTATGGATACGTTCCGCTGAGGTGCAGGGATCACGTCGATACGAGAATTGAAATCTACTACTAATACCCAAACCTGCTCTATATGATGGTCTAAATGTAGACAGACTGAGGTTTCCAAAACTGATAATTTTTAAAAGTATGTATTTATTATCAAATGTTGTTCTAATGAAACTCTGCAATGTTTTTTTGTGTTTTTTTTTTATTAGAAAATCAGTATCTGGAATGTCTGAGACATAAGGATGATAGTCATTGATGACAGCTCTCAGACATTCCAGATACTGTTTTTTTTTCTTCTAAATATGGTTCATACCAGTATGTAGTCAGGACCACAAGACTATAGTCAAGTAGTCACTACTGTTATTAAAGTTCATTGATGTTTTGTCTCCTTGCCACTATAAAGAGGGCGGGCTGTGTATAAAATAGTATCTTGTTATTAAGATATTTTTTTATCTCTTTGAAGGAGAAACAAAAGCAGGTAGAATTGAATGCCTCTGTATGATATGTGATTAACAACACATTTTGTTGACAAAATATATGTGGATTTATGCCATAATGCATCACATTCAAATTAACTCTGAATGAAAGTAAAATTTAAAAAAAAAAAGAGAGGATGAATGTGTTTTTGATTTGGATTTATTTATTAGTACATGCTACTGTATGAAAATTTTATCTAACTGAGGTTTGATCACAGCTGCTTGTCTCCACAACTACCACATTACATCAACATACATTTGTGTTCAGATAAACCATTTTACTGCAAGTATATTAATAATTCGGCTAATTTTTACATTCCTCGTGATTGAGGAGGTTAACTTATGACAAGATTCATTTCCAGAAATTATGAATGGTTTGTCACCATAAGCTGTGCAGAATTATTAATGTCACTGGTGGAACTGCATCCTTTGATTTTGGAAAATTAAAGTGCATTTGCAGACTTTTAGACTTCCAAGATGTGGTGGTTGTGGAGATAAGCAACTGTGTTTATGTCTTAATCAAAATCAAGAAATATTAAAACATATTTTGTATGTTAGAATACTCAGACTAGTGTTTCCCCCAGCCGGAAAAAAGGGCAGGGTGCTGGCCAGAAAAAGGGCACTTTTAGCGCGTGGCATGCTCCCTAAAGGGCACTTTTCTGAAGCTATTATTTTCAGAGACAATTTAACTAAGGGCATTAACACTTTCTAACAGGAAAACACCTTCTTTTAAGCAGGGAGATACAAATATTTGCATGATAAAGAGCCTGTTTTACTCAGAAAGCTATATATTGTGAAAATATAACATTAATATGAATGAAATTACTTTCCACTAATGGAGGGCAGAAGGGTAAGGCCAAAAGGCAGAAGGGTAAGACCAAAAGGCAGAAGGGTGCAGCACCCTTCTAAACCTCTGTAGGGGAATCACTACAGACTCTAGCTCATATTGTAGAAACAGAACAAAATTACAGTTTTACAGAGTATGCTCAGTGTTGGCCAACAAGAAGCAACTCTTGAATGACAAAAATGGATACCAATTATTTCATTGGTTATAAGACAGAGACTTTTCCCTTCCAAAAGAGTCCAAATGGATGTAGATTTTTTGGATTGGTTTTAAAGAAAAAAAACTCATCTCACAGCTGAATTTTGCAAGACTGATGTGTTAATTTTGGAAGGATAAACTCCCATCTTATCACTGCATATACGTATATATGGTACCAGTGGAGTCCCTCACAGAAGTGGTCAAGATGTCAGAATATTTGTGGGTTGATATCTTATGTTTTCATATTGTTTATCATAACACTGCTTGACATTAGGCTGTGTACATGTCTATGAAGTTATATTCCTGTCTTTCCACCATTGTGAAGGAAAAGCTGTTTATCTGGTTACAAGTTGGCTTACATAGATCATGTAGATGGTTAAAAGTTAATGAAGTCTCCACTTGAAATCCCAGGAATTGAATTTTCTGTCTATGTACAATGCCTTTGGTGGAAAGATAGGATACAGCTCATTAAAGATTGAGTATTTATTCAGTTATAAAACAGGGTTTTCCCCTCTAATAAAGCCGAAATATCTAGGCATCTTATAAGATGGATCTAGATATTTGGGATTTCTTTAGAAAGTAAAAACCTGTCTAACATGTTGTAGAGTTACATGCTGATTTGGACAGTCTTTTGAAAATGGAAAAGACCTTTCCAGTACTGGAAATTAAAAAGTGCATGATGTTTGACTTTTTGAATGAAAACGCAAAATAACATGTTGAGAATTATTAACCCATTTTAGACAGGAAACAAGTTTTAGAGACATATATGCAAACAGTTCAGACCCAGTTCAGATGCTGCTGATCAGAGTCTGCCCTGTTTACTCACATGATTTTTATTCATAATACATTAAGAGTGAAAACATTCACCAGAAACCCCTATATAACTAGAAATATACTTATGGAAAGAATAAGAATGAAAAAGTCCACTTGTTGAAAAAGGGTTAATTGACAAAGAAACAATTCCATTCGTTTCTCTTTTCTAAAGATTGTTTGGGAAATTAAGGATGGACCTGAGTAACTTGAGCTAATACCACTTTGATGGGGTATGATTCAAATATATTACCATATTTCTTAGGTTATAAATCACTCCCACCACTACCCCCTCCTCCTTCCAAAATAATTGCAAAAATCGAAATGTAGATCCATCTTATAAGATGGCTGTATCCTTGAAGGGAAAACCCATTTCCATGCAGAATTTAATAAGACTGATTTAAGTATTTTGGTCATTCTAGAGATGAAAAAAAACAACGTTAAATAGCTGAATAAATACAGAAACTGTAAAAGTTGTATTGGCATGTCATATGTTTTACATGATTCATTTGTTTCTTGAATGAAAATATGTTCTTTTTTTTATTCACATTATAAATTACCATCTTTTTTATATATTCATGTTGTAGATTATTATACCCCCGGCATACGAAGTATGTAGAGGGGTATATAGCTTTTGTCTTTTTGTCCGTTCGTCCGTCTTTCCGTCTGTCCGTTAGTCCGTCCGTCCGTACGTAAGTTAACATTTGCGTTAAAGTTTTGCGTTAAGTTTTTTATTCTGTTTCTGTTACAAGAACTTGTTCATAGATGTTTATTATTTTATTAGAGGATGGATGCTGATTAATTTGCATCATCTAGATGCTGCTACTGCTGTCCTAAGGTCAAGGTCACAGACTTAGAAATTTGTACAATAGCTGCGTTAAAGTTTTGTGTTAAGTTTTTTTGGTATGCTTCTTTTATCATGACCTTGTTCAGTGATGCTTAATGTTTTAGCTGAGGATGGATACTAATTAGGTTTGCATCATCTACATGCTGCTGCTGTCCTAAGGTCAAGGTCACAGACTTTGAAGTTAGTACAATAGCATTAACATTTGCGTTAAAGTTTTGTGTTAAGTTTTTTTTCATTTCCTTCAATTCTCCAGACCTTGTTCAATGGCGCTTAGTATTTTAGCTGAGGATGGATACTAATTAGTTTGCATCATCTACATGCTGCTACTGCTGTCTTAAGGTCAAGGTCACAGACATTGAAATTTGTACAATAGCTGCGTTAAAGTTTTGCGTTAAGTTTCTGTTTTTGCTCTGTCTTTCTGAAAGCCTTTACTGGAACTTGTTCTTATGTGCTTAATGTTACTACAGGAGAGATACATATTAGTTTGCATCATCTGGATACTGCTGCTGACCTAAGGTCAAGGTCAGATACGTAGGAATTTGTGTACCATTGTGGTTTGTTAAGTTGTACTTTTTGCTTACCGTATATTTCAGTATACTTGATTGGAACTTTTTGCTTTGTTAGTAGGTTCACTGCTAGGTGGAAACTGATCACTTCAAGGTCACAGACATTAAAGTTTTATGTAAATTTGTGTTTAAATTTTATGTTAAATTTGTATATTCTTTTTTTTTATTGCAAATTTTTAATGGAACCCTTTGGTATTTGTCTATAGTCCTTTCACTGGGTATGTTATAGATCGTCCATCTGTCTGTCTGTCTGTTTGGTAACATATGCTTTAATATTAGGCGGTGGCACTGGCCGGGGGTATACGTGAGCCCCTGCTCACTTGCTCTAGTATTTATACCATATCTAGCATTTTCCTCTAATTTTGTGTAATGGCAAGCGTGCCACTTGATAGTCATTTTCAAGAGTAAATAGAGGATCTTACATGAGTGCTCTTGTGTTATTGAATTTATTAAACGAGTTGGGGAAAAAAGATAAGATGCGAGGCTCTGCGGAGCATCTTATCGTTTTCACCAACGAGTTTAATAAATTCAATAATACAGGAGCACGAATGCAAGATTCTATTTATCATATGACACTAAAATTGCATTTTATTAGCAAATTTTACACTAAAACGTCGCAATTTCGCCGTTAGAAAACGCAACGTTTTATGGACTTCAATACCTAACGTTACGGCGTAATTTGCATATTTAATCCACTAGTGGATTATTGTTTTTAATGCATGGCTTTATTACACTCTCAGATGAGACGTCATATGATAACTACATTTACTATATAATGAGCTGTTGCTTACAAAGAGGAAGCATATACATATAGCAAAGGCTCAGACACATAAACACACTCTGATCAGAGCTTTGATGTTGGTAGGCAATGTATGGACCAAATTAAAGCTTCGGACTCAAAGAGGACTACCCTAGTTGATTATATTGTCAATATTTAGAATTTTACCATACCATGGTCCATAGAGGAGTCATATTTTAGAGTTTAACACTTATAGTGGCCATGTCATTTGTGTTACCATCAAGATCAACACATACATGATGGGAAAGCCCAAGCTCAGGGAAGCTGTCATTTTCCATGACCTGGGTCTTGTTTGATTCTGCATGCACATTTGAGACTTTCAGCTAACATTAATTTCCTTGAACCTTTGATACGATAGATTTAAGAGGCCAAGGAAAATTAAATTAGTGGATACTAAAGACTTAAAAGGTTCAAGAAAATTAAGCTAGTGAAAATAATATGCATGCTTTTTTAAATGTTTTTGAAAGAGGGTTTGCAAAAGTAGATGCTTAATTTTGTAAACACAATAATGAGCCAGTGTGCATGACATGATGTAGACCCATAGTGAAGGGTCAAGTGTCTGTTTTCTTTGTTACAGAACAGTTTATTTTCCCTTTTAATTACCATACTTTTAAATTCTATATGTAGTTCTAGAACAGCTATGAAGCACAGTCAAGACAGTAGTATAAATTAACTGTTAATTTAACTGGCACATAACACCAGATAGTTAATATTATTTTCTAGTATTTTAGTACAGATTATTGCTTTCACAAGTAAAATTTGACCAAGAAACATAGTGATTTAACTACTGTATAACAGGTTGTTTCTGCAGGTATAAATTTCTGCAGTGTTCACCTAAAAAAATATACAGAAATATCCCACAAATTTTCTTTCTGCTGATTTCAAATACCCATTATTACCAAAATACACACAAATGAATAAATGAAATAAAGGAGATGAAGATATGTGTAAAAATCATATAACAGCTATCATTACTGATCACTAGAAGTCCAACTTCCTTACTCAGTAGCTGAGTTGTTATAAATAATGATCATAAGCTTTCGATTATTTTAATATGACACTGCCATGTCATTTCATTAGTCTGATCATGAAGATCTATGGCCAGACTCGGTGCCAGGAGGTGCAACCATGGACCCATTCTGCTGAGCTTCTTGGAGACTATCATTACAAGAACTGGAACAACAGCAACAACAATAAAAATATCTGTTTAGTTGGGTGATACCAAATGAAAATATTTTTCTTACATTTGAAGATAAGAATTTCTGTTTATCTTTTTATATGGTATACACCCCCATTTGAGTATTACATGCCGTGTTCCTGCAACATGTGATAAAGGTAAAGAATCTGAAGAAAGCAGAATAGATTGACGAGGACAAATCTAAGTTTCTGCAAAATGATTTTAATTTGGAATATTCTGCATTGTTATTTTCTGCACTTTTTATAAAACTGCAGAGATATGCAAAAAATAAACACCCGCAGATATAACCCACTATATGGTATTTCTTGAAAAGTAATTCCTTATGGAGGGAGCCAATACAAAAAGACAAGCAATTGGACAGAGACTAATAATTGTCATGATATTTTGTAGATGGATTTGATTCTTCTCTGGTCACACATTCCATATGCTAGGTCTACTCATGGTGTAGCTTACTACTTTTAAGTTTTAATATAATGGTTCCATAGGGTGCAAAGTGATACTATGTTACTTGGTCCAGTTTTACTTGATTTCAGTTTCACTGTTTAGCTCGCCTGAACGAAAGTTCAGGAAGAGCTATTGTTGTCACCACGGCGTCCGCGTCAGCGTCAGCGTCCACGTCCGCGTCGGCGTCCGGATTGGATGTTTTGGTTAAAGTTTTTTAAAGACCTATATCTCCCTAACCCATGGATGGATTCTTTTGATACTTGCACTGTAGTTAGATATTGGTCCAAAGTTTAACATGGTACCACCCCACCCCACTCCTTGACCTTGATGTCAAGGTCATGGACTTAGAAAATTGGGAGTTTTTTGGGACTGGATGTTTTGGTTAAAGTTTTCTAAAGCCCAGTATCTCCTTAACCCATGGATGGATTCCTTTGATACTTGCACTGTAGTTAGATATTGATCCGAAGTTTTCCAAGGTACCACCCCCACCCCCCTCAGTGACCTTGATGTCAAGGTCATGGACTTAGAAAATTGTCTTCTTATTGATTGGATGTTTTGGTTAAAGTTTTTTAATGACACATATCTCCTGAACCCATAGATGAATTCTTTTTATATTTGCACTGTAGTTAGATATTAGCCCAAAGTTTTACAGAGTACTACCCCAGCCCTGTTCGGTGACCTTGATGTCAAGGTCAGGGACTTAGGAAATTTGGTCTTTATTAAAGTTTTTTAATTGCGTACTGATTCATAATGCTTGGCAGAGATTTAGTTTACACTTGAACTGATGTTAGACACTTTTTTGAGTTTTTACAAAACACTATATACTTACCCTACTGGATGACCTTGATGTCAAGGTCATGGACTTTGAGTTTTGTCTTAAAGATTTTGATTAGTGTTATATTAATGAAGACATAATTTCACAGTGCCACAATGGACTCAGTTGATACTAATACTTGGACTGATATTAGATAACGGTTAAAGGCTTTGATACATCCTAGCCCTGCCCTCCTCCTCCCTACCCCTTAGTTCTTTGACCTCAAGCTCATGGACTTTGAAATTTCATGTGGATTTTTTTATTATTTTAAGACATTTCTGAGATAGCTTTTGTTTATAAATGTGTTGTCATTATGGACATGCTTGCCCGAAGTTTTATACATAGCAGTCCACACCACCATAGCGACTGTGTGATGGGCAAGCACCTATTCAGGCAGGCTATGCTGTCAGGCGACAGCTCTTGTTTTTTCTGTTTCTCTTTGTCTGATTATGTTTCTGTTTTATAGAGCTTGTTTTCAGGGGTTCCCTAGCAGTTGTGATATTTATTAGTTTTGGTGATGAGAAGTTTCATATGGAGACTTATGGAAATTGAATACAGTACACCTTTAAATGAGCCGGGACATGAGAAAACCAACAAAGTGGTTGTGCTGCCAGCGAAAACTCATGGCATCTGCCCAGTCTAATCAGAGTCTTTGCTGACCCTTAGCTACCCTTTAAGAGCTTAGCAAAGAATCTCATCAGACTCTTCGGATGCCCAGGCTGATCTGAGTTTGCGCTAGGCTCACAACCACTTTGTTGGTTTTCTCGTGTCACGGCTCAAATATTTTGAGCAGCATTATAATGAGTAAACTGTTAATAAAACTGAAATCAAGTTTCAGTCTGTTTTAAAAGCCATCAGAGTTAGCACAGTCTAAAAACTTCAGTTTTTGACTTGTTGCCACTAGTGAAGTACCACAGTGCACAGGTCTTGCTGGTTCAACATTGCATCACCCGACATGTTAGTTTAGTTGCTTTGAGCCCATTAGGCCAGCGTTTAATGTATGGTTCATAGGTAGCCTGCACAGTCATGTCAGCCTCGTAAATGCAATGGCATTGTATTTCATGTCTATGTTTTATCTTAAGCACACAATTTCCATCGCAGTACTTGTAGTAGTATCAGTGTCTTGTGAATTAAGTTAAAAACTTTTTTTTTTTACTCAACCCTACCTTTCTCCCAGTTTTACTTTTAGTTGCTACCACCCACCCTGCACTTGGCCTTCAGTATAGCACAAACTAAATAATAAAATGTCTTTGACCTTATTTTTATTTCACCTTCAGAACAGCCTTATTTTTATTTTTCCTTCAGACAGCCATTCTATCTAACCTGCTCATTAAAATGCTGTTTATGTGTTTGTTTTCTACTAATCCTTACAGTTGGAGGGTGTGTTCAGTAAACAGCGAGGGGTCAAAGGACATATGTCAGAGAAGGAGGCAGAACAAGTAGGTGACAATTAGTGCAACTTCATGTGTGCCAAACACTGGTGGGGAAAATGTTACTAGTCCTTAAAGCTCTTTTTTTTAAACAAAAAAAAAAAAAGACAATTTGAAGTCTGCGAAATTTCCAGAACATTTCTCCTAAGCTATATCATATATATAGGTGCTAGGGGCCATATGCAGCTGCTTTTTGTATGAAGAGACTATTAAAAAGATATAATCCTATCGTTGTACTTCAGTACATGTGTGTCTTTCTTTTCATTAGGGCAACTTCAGAGGTTTTTATTATCTCACCTGTGACTAGCAGAATTTAGAAATAGGTATTATTTTTCCTGCTTAAAGGTGTTGATGGCATAAAATGTGGGTCATTATTTCTGGTTTAGCTGTATTTGTAACAGTTGGTGACACAGAGCTTTCTGCAGAATTGCAGTTTTTAAATTCTGAAAAAAATCACAATGACCCCCACACCCCCACAGGATGAATCATATGGGATACAACTTGATATGATTTTGGAGAAAGTAAGAACAATCATTTGTCATCCCCAGATGTTTGGCTATCCTGGAGTTTCGCATCAGATTCAATGTATACATAGTTTTACTTGCCTTTGATTGATATATTTTTTTGGTTGGTTGATTTGATGCTTAACGGCCACCGTAAACAACTAAGGTCATGTCGGGACGGTCAGTTAACCTAACCACACTATTCCTGGGCAGGCTTAGACCTCCTAAGCGGTTAACCAGTACTAAGTGCACTTACTTTCGCCAGTAACTGACAACTGCCCTTCTTGAATCAGCGGAAGGAGAAACGAAAGTATGTGGCCAGACCAGGATTGGAACCCAGGACCTCTGGCTTACGAGTCAGGTGCCCTACCGATTGCGCTACCCGGCCCGGCGATTGATATATAGTCAGACATGTACTGAACACCAGTCACAATGTTGTGTCATATTTATGAGGCATTTTATTGCATATAATATTAGGAAATGGAAAATTAATTATTTTAGGTGTCCCAATACTTACCCACATTATAGGTAATTCATTTTTTTTTTTTTTTAAATGAAAACAAAAAAACTCAAATAGCATAATGGACAGTTGGCAGCTCGGCAAAATTTGATTTAATCATCATTTTGCAGTGTCTGCATTCTAGGAGCAATTTGTCCAGTTTGGTTGGTGTAGTTTTCTTTTCAGAATTTCATAAAAGCAGATTATTATATGGCGAGCTGCATAGGCACAGAAAAGACAGTGCATGTCCAAAAGTTGTTCTTTGGCCTTTGCAGTTTGCATATTTGTTATGATGTATGAATATACTGCCACGGTTGCCCTCCATTGGTATAAAGGGCAAAAAACTTTTTTGAATTCCTGTTTGCTTCCTTTGGCAGTTGATAATTTCACAAGGGGGGGTCTATTTTTGAAGGAAAGAATGGGTCTCTTTTTAAAGGAAAGAATTTGCTCCAAGAGTAGCAATTTTTTTTCCTTTAAGCATTGACCCCCAGGTGAGAAGAGAGGCAAAAATAAAAGTGGTAGAGTTTCATCCCCATTTCTGTCAAGAGGCAGGTCATATGAGCCGCGACTCGAAAAACCCAACAATGTGGTTGTGCGCATAGTGCAGACTCAGATCAGCCTGGACATCCACCCACGCAGATCAGATTTTTCACTAAGCACTGAAAGGGTAGCTGAGGGTCTTAACTACCTCCATGCGGACGGCGAAGACTCTGATCAGACTGGGCGAATGCCCAGGCTGAACTGAGTCTGCACTGGCCGCACAACCACATTGTTGGTTTTGTCATGTCGCGGCTCAGTTATGTTGTTGTTTTGTCATCATTAATTAAAAACTTGTGTTAGATCATGGGTTGGTGAACGACATTTCTCAAGTAATTTTTTGTTTATTTTCTAGTATTATAGCCTGTATGGACCAAGTGTTTCAGTAAGCTATCTGTATATACCAGATGAAAGATGCCAGTTATTTATCACAGCACAGGCTTAATCCCACATATTTCTGCACGTTGAATATATCACCATGTCTATGAAATGTACAAACAACTTAAAACAAATTAAGGATTATGCATGACTGTCTCACCTGCAGTTATCAGTAGCAAGGCAAAGGTATTACATTTCTGGTGTCAATATAGCAGAAGCATAAAGGTAGCGGCTAGCTCTCTGCAGTTTAGCTTTGTTTGTGACAGTGTCACTGGACTACCAATCAGTGGTTGCAAGATTGATCCCCCACTTTTCCGGTCATTCAGATGAGACTTAAACCAATGTCCCATTGCCATATGACATAGTTGTTGGTGGGATATGTTAACCCTTAAAGCGCCGAAAATTAAAATTGTTGAATTGGCAAACAGTGTAGATCCAGATGAGGTGGCTCATAATGAGCCACCTCATCTGAATCTACACTGTTTGCCCTCTAGTGTTCAAATTCTCAATATGATATTGCTTGGACGAGACATTTTTTGGAATTTAGCAGACATAAATTTTGTCGTCTGCTTTTTGGCGCATTAGGGGTTAAACCAAGTTTACTTACTCACTCACTTGTGACAGTGTGTGGACAGGCAATAGATTTCATTCCATGGAATTCTTGTTACCACAGGGTATAAACCAGTCCGCCAATTTTCGCTTCCTGCAGAGACTGTCCGTCATATTTGGCTTCTGCCGAGACTGTCCGCAATCTGTTGCTTCTCGCAGGGGTTACTGTCCCCGAAAAATGGCTTCCTGCCGAGACTGTCCGCGTGACTGCTTCCTGCCGAGAGCCTTGGCAGGTGGCAGAATCATGCGGGCAGTCTCTGCAGGAAGCCATTTATCATGTACAGAAGTCTCAGCAGGAAGCAAGAGATCACAGTCTCGGCAGAAGCCAAATATGATAGACAGTCTCTGCAGGAAGTGAAAATTGGCGGACTGGTTTATTTACCCTGTGGTTACTATCAGTGGAAGCATTTAAGCAAACTGTACCTGACTTTAAATCATCAGCAAACAACAGAAACAAATCATGAATTGCCCATAGCATGGGAGTAAATGAGTTCAGCTAGGAGTAAGACTTGCATACCATTAAATTGGTAACCAACATAGGACAAAGTCTTTGCTTGAATATAGTAAGCTAGTTTAGTAGCATGGTAAAAGGAACTCCCCGTCTCTCTCTCCCTCTCTCTCTTAGAATTTGCTAGCTTGTGAATAAGTACATGTCTCCAGCAGTAGTGTTGTCCCTTTCAGAAGAGTCTTTCAATTAAGTTCTTATTTTGGAAAGAATTTCAAAATATGCTGTCATTTTGTTTAACCATTTAGGCACCATCAATTAATAATAAATTCACTTACACATTCATTATCTTAAATAATTCATGCAGCACATAAAGTTTTTATAAGGTGATTAAAGTAAAATTAAAAAAAAAAATGGATTTCATAACAGTCTAATCAGGGTCATTGAATTTTTTTTTCTTCAAGCCTCTGTACATTGTTAACCCTTTTTAGACCGGATACTCGTTTTGGGGACATTATGCAAACAGTGCAGACCCAGTTCAGACGCCGCAAAACGCGGCGTCTGATCAGGGTCTACATTGTTTGTTTACAGGAATTTCTATGCAAAGTACAATAGAAGTGAAAATATTCACCAGAAACCCCTAAAACTAGTAATGGGATTATCTGAATGATAAGAATGGACAAGTCCACTGGTCAAAAAAGGGTTAATATGGACAGAGAAGACTCATCAGACAGGCAGATCTGAGTCTATTGTTTGCACTCACTAAATCAAGCATTTCTTTATGCCATAGGTCTTGTACTATATTGTAAACATTTGGAATGATTACGATCTGCCAGCCTCTACAGGAAGGCTGTGATTGCATGTGCTCAATTAAAAAACACATGGCACTGCTTCGTGCTTCCTTGGACACCTTTTTTTCTTCACAGCATACAGTACCGCTTCTTATATCAGGGTAACAGGCTTTGCATAAAGATTCCACATTTAAAATCATAAGATTGTGTAACATGCATGTACAGGTAATAATGGTGTTTGGGTACAGCATTATAGAGCCAGATAAGCATGCATGTCTAATTTCCGAGGGAAAATAATAACCAGGATCCTTGATTGTATTATACTTTATAGAGTACATGATGATATGTATATAACATTACTATATTACATTACAGAAAATGGTTTATAAGATTCAATTAGGTTAAAGTGTAAGCAACATATTCATTTTGATACTTTGCATCTATCATTTAATTTAGTCATCTTTTTCACATTTTTCATTTTATTGTAGTTATATATTCATACATTGGGATGTTGTTATTTTTCTTCACAATGTCACGTTTTTATCTTCTTCAGCTTACGAACATTAAGGTAATTGAAATAAGTTGTCATCCAGAGTATAAAAATAAAGTAACCACAAAAAATTCAAGCAGCAGTCAAACCTAATAGTTAGAATAATGAAATTACAATTTGTATCTGTATTCTTAAAAAGGCATATCTTAGGTACTGGAGGCAGTAAGCCTTCTGTCGCATGACAGATCTCATTTACATATTCATGTATTGTAGAGTGTTGATCCAATACAAGACACAACGCTACTGATCCATTTCTTTGGGAAGCGAGGTAATGATGTTCTCAAGTACGATGACTTCCATCGTTTCATGGCTAACCTGCAGAGTGAGGTGATAGAGCTAGAGTTCCTGGAGTTCTCTAAGGGGATGCAGACAATATCAGAGGAGGATTTTGCGAGGATTCTGCTCCGCTATACAAACCTAGACAAGATGGAAATAGGAGAGTGTCTGGCCAGGGTGAGGGACAGGATGCCAGAGGAGAAGGTACCACTGAATTTCTGTATAATTTATATCTACAGTCAACACCTGATATCTTGAACACTGATACCTCAAAGTATTTTCTTATATCAAAGAAATATTTCCTATTTATCATGTCCCCCCACCAAAGGTGAGGGGGACATATTGTTTTCAGTGCGGATCCCGGGCATCGGCCTCGGCCTCGGCGTCACACTTGTTTTATTTACATTTCCACTCCTGTATTCTCAAACTACTGATATATCAAAGTAAATTTTCTGGTACCAGAAAATTTACTTTGAGATATCAGTAGTTTGGGCTGAAGCTCCACTTTGAGATATCGAGAGTTGACTGTACTTGGAGAGTATATATCCTAATGTGCTAAGTATTGGGACACCTAAAACCATTAATTTTACATTTGTATCAAATGGAAAATTAATGGTTTTTAGGTGTCTCAATATTTAAGACTTTAGGGTAGAAGTATAATGAAAATATTGAAAATTACAAAAAGATAAAATAAGAAGTTTTGGTATGGTTTATGTACATATTCAGTCATTTCATTCAGTTGGTTATAAAAAGTTAAGATCAACCTCTAATGCAGTGAAAAATGCTGTATATCATTATCTTCTGTAGTCATTAGAGGCCACATTTTAGAGCAGTCAGAACCAAACTTGCTCAGTGTGTTTATGGCAACAAGTCATGGCATATTAAACAATAAACACTAGGGTTATTTGCCTTTTCTTGGTGAAAATGCTATAACACAAGGGAGGCTTCATTTTTGAGCAGTCGTAAGCAAACTCACACAGTATGTTAAATTTAACTTGGTCAAGTTGATAATCAGCCAAATCAAACCTGTTGCCCCTTGCTTTGTGAAAAATTGTATATACATATATTACCTTGCGGAGACTATTGTCTCTGCAAGACAACATATAGAATTTTTCACTAAGAAGGGGCAACAAGTCTAGTGTAGATGGTTTGAGGCTTTTTTCTTAGTACCAGATCATGACAGCACAGAAAAGCAAAGTGCTATTCCCCATGTTATTTACATATTTTTTTTTTGTTGTTGTTGTTTATGCATTTTTTGTTGTTATTATTTATGCAACAAACAATCACAATTTAAGCAGTTATTGTTTATTTCGTCTTGAAATAATTTAGATGGAGTGAAAAATAAGTAAGATTTGCATATCTCTTTGTGATTGACTTTCAGAAGAGCAAGCTTTAGTGACATTTTATCTATTTTTTAGTGAGACCTGGCATGCATATTGATATCAAGGTTACTTCTTAGTTGAAACGAGCATTTTCATCCTGTGTTATTGTAAAATTTTATTTTCTATTTTAGGGCATTTCTTTTGAAGAATTCAAGCAGTTCTGTCAGTTTATGAACAGTATAGATGATTTCACCATAGCTATGAACATGTACACCTACGCTCAACAACCAGTCTCCAGAGGTAATGAACAAGGATTAAAGTTTGTCTGTAATTCAGGGCCACAATGGCTCTACTGTTAGTACCGGTAGTTGGCAGCATTCTTACACTTAACAGATAGATCAGCAAGTCTTTACAAAATAAATGTCATTTTTCAGATGTTCATGGAAGTATGCCCACAATGGATGGACATCATGTTAACTTTGCACAGAACCCATTGCCTTCATACTTCCATGAAGGTCTGAAAAAAAATTATCTTTTATATTTTTGCTATGTTTTCACATCAATTTTGTTACTTATTCATGAAGTTTTGACTGATTTAACGCCAAGGAAAGGATGAAGAATAGTTATTAACCAACATTTTTGGTTATGACGTTCAACAGCCATCACTATGAAATGATGTATATTGAACATGTAACGCTGGCGAATCAACTACTTGAATTTCTGTGATGTCGCATTCGCATAACATCGTGTGAACAAGTGTTGTTCATGGATGTATGAACATCGTCAGCCCAGTCTAGGTTCATCTAAGGAAATTGTTGACAAGTGTGCTCTATATGAATAAATATAGCTATGAAGGTCTACACTTGCTAGTGACAGATAAGATAAACTCATAGTTATCCATGAATGATTGGTCCTAACATTTCTGTTCTCTAACCACTCTGATATGCCACTATGCTACCATGGTCAACTGAAGCAAAATCCTTGGTCGTGCTATTTGGTGATAATTTAATGATATGCATATTGAGATATAGTCTCTGCTTGTGTTTGTGAAAGTGTTGCTGTCACATGCTAAAATCATTGTAATGCAATAGTTAGGATGACGTCATGAGCTGTTCACCATCCTTAAATAAGTCCTTATGTCTGCAAGATATGTTGCTTTCACATAGTCACATTGTCAGTGTAAAATTTCATGCAATTTTCTGGTTTAGCTCTGTGACAATTCTCTGATATGGGAGACATGGCCCTCTGCAGAATTCTTGTTGATGTGTAGCATTTTTCAGTGTGTCAGCTCATACTTTTTAGAAGCCTTTGTCTACTTAGGTAACAGACTGAAACATTTTTGTCAACCAATTATTGATATGTGTGTATGTAATTATGTAGAAATAACAACCAACTATGTCTTTCATGCATTAGCATTCTGCGTGTCCTTTGAAGCTGTTTCGACACAAACCTACAGGATGGATTTCTAGAATCTTCCAAGGGAACTGGAAGATGCTAATGCATTAACAAATATGGTTGTTTACTATACAGTCAGCTCTTGATATCTCAAAGGTGAAGTTGATCCGAACTACTGATATCTTATAGTGAATTTTCTGTTCCCAGAAAATTTACTTTGAGATATCAGTTGTTTGAAGTAAAAGGAGTTGAAATGTAAACAAAAATAGGAAAGGTGTTCAAATCATATTCTTTGATATAAGAGGATATCTTGAGATATTGGTGTTTGAGATATCAAGAGATGCCTATATTTAATTGAATTTGCTTCTATTTACAGAGGAATTCCAGAGAGCAGTGAAGGTATCCACAGGTACCACTCTAGGTTCCCACATCGTAGATACTGTGTTCAACATATTTGACGTGGACGGTGACGGTCACTTGAGTTATAAGGAGTTTATCTCTATCATGAAGGACCGGATGCACAGAGGCTCGAGAGTAAGGCAGTCTGATGGAATTTGTTTTTTCTTATTTGTTTGGCTATACAACAGATTTTTTTCCCAGAACTACCCAAAAATCTAGATTTGTCTAATAAGACAAACCTAGATTTTTTAATTGTTTTGGAACGGTAAGCCCGTCTTGAGGCAAAATTACATTGAGATATTCCTGAGGGGGAAACCCCTATCCTATACCTAGATCTTTCTAGAAGTACATAAATAATACACATTTGTTGTTGGTTGGGCCAAAGCACAGACAGAAACTTTGTAATTTTCATGGTTTATGAATTGGTATATGGTGTAAAACAAAATTCTTGGTCTCAGTCATTTGAAAATTAAAGTCTTCTGTATGGCACTTCTTAGCAAAGCCTCCTCAATAAGGCATTGAACCCTAGCTGGACCAAGATATCCCGATTTTAATGTACATTTTAAGTGTACTACTCTGCATCCAAAGCAAGGGCTTTCAGCCTCGTAAAACCAATCGTCAGCCAATGAGAAGTGACTTTCATAATGACATCAGGTTTGCAACAGTATATCGCAGAGATACTACTTTTGCAAATTTTTAACATAATCCAGTTAGATGTCATATTACATTCGTTAGTCCATTTAAATATGTTTCACCTGTGTATTTTCAGTCTCGTGTGCTGCACAACCAGGGACATTGGGATTCTTTCAAAAGTTGTGTAAAGAATGAGATGAGGTCATATTGATCCAAGTTACCAGCTGAGTTCCTCAGATGAGACCGTGATCCTGACCAGCTATTTTCTTACAAAGTACCGTAATGTGCTTTCAGTATTGGAACACCTGAAATAATTCAATTTCCATTTGTCCCAAATGGAAAATTAATTATAGGGGGTGTCCCAAAATTTAGGCTTACTACAGTAGAACTCGAGCCGGATTTTATGAGAACTAGCTTTCAAGATGATTTTTATGAAATCTACAGCAAAATGAGTTTATTCAAGCCGTCATGTTAATGTGACTCATAGGAATTAGCACATATAGGAGATTCCTGTTAAAACAATTCAGAAATCATTAAAGGAAAAAAGGAGCCCTGGTAGCTAAATTGGTTAATTGCTGTCCTGCTAACAGGTCCAAGTTTGATTCTGGCTGGAGGAGGAAATCTTTTCAGCCATGAATGGAGTTCATTGCATACAGCCTTTCATGATCATTCACATACTGTCTTGAAATGACTAAAATACTGTTGAGAAATATCATGTAAGGCACTGGTATTGCAGCATCTCAAGCAGAAAAACAAATGTTTTGTTTCTTATCAAAGATAAATTGCAGGAAAGCTCTTTTATTGCACCATGTAAAACTTTTGTTATACATGTCAGTGAATGTTAGCATGTTTTATATTCCATATGCCTTTGGCTGAAAGGTGTGCTTTTACTGAAGTTAGAATTTCTCTCCAGATTTGTAGAAAAAGAAATCAGTGAGTTGGTTCTGTATAGAAATAGGAAAAAAATATAAGGAACTTGTATGTTCAAACATTTAATTTGAGCCCAGCAATCCAGTCCTACATGTCATTGATAAACTTTTCTCCCACCTTTGCATATATAAGATAGGACCTCAGCTCATATAAGAACCTTCTATCTTTCAGAAGCAACATCTTTCTTATATTAGCAACAAGACTTTTACAATTTCGGGCAAATATTTCAATTTTAAATGAACACATCTGGGACATTTTATAGCTGATCATAGATTTGTCATGTCACAAAATTTTAATGACATCACTAAAACAGGTTATAAAACGTCTCTAGCAAACTTGACACATGTGATGTGAGAGGCTAAATTGCATTTTATTTTTGCTCTCTGGAAGATAAAATAGTCATCAAATCATGTTTCCAGTCCAATTTAAAGATGCAAACTGAGTTTACACCTGTTTTGAGATCCAATAAAAATACTGGGCTGCTCAAAATATACTTAGATCACTGGTTAAAAAGTTACAAATTTTCTTGTTTTGAAGCTTAATCCAATGTGAGGTTTAAAGTCCGCTAAAAGTGGGAGAAAAATAATCAATTATGAGCCAGTCCATGTAGGATAGGTAAATCTCACCCTCGGGGTCAGAATTTCAACCAAAGACTCGGTAAGCCTTGCTCCTGATTGAAATTCCGACCACTCAGATGAGATTTTCCTATCCTGCATGGACACTCATGATGGATTGTTATAGTCTCCCTTGTAAACAGCAGAATGTGAGTCAAAGGTATTCCTTTTCTGGTGTCAGTGGTGGTACATAAATGAGCCGCGACACAAGAAAACAAACAAAGTGGTTGTGCACCAGCGCAGACACAGATCGGCCTTGGCATCCGCTCAGTCTGACCTGAGTCTTCGCTGTCCGCATGAAGGTAGCTTCGACTCTTGGCTACCCTTTAAGCACTTAGCGAACAGTCTGATCAGACTGCAGGGATGCCCAGGCTGATCTGAGTCTTTGCATGGCTCAATGCCACTTTGTTGGTTTTCTTGTGTTGAGCTCATTAATTTTCATCAAGTTCTCTGGTATAGCTCTGTTTGTTACAATGCACAGACAGGCAAGACAACACATTTAGTGGTATTCTTGTTTAAGAAAGGGAGGTATGTATGAATAGAATATTCACTTATGCTTGTGGTACTGTTAGTGTTCAGTACCATTTTCGGTCACCAAACATCGTGCTGTAGAGCATTTATTCCACTATATGACATCATTGTTTTTCCTATCCAAAATGACCCCATATGTGTAAATCAATTCTTTCATAGGATGGTTTTTCTTTTTGTATTAAAGACTATCCCAAAAATCTTGAGCTGTCTTATAAGAGTGGCCTCCCGTTTTTAGCTTGCCTGAATTAAGTTCAGAAAGAGCTATGCACTACGGACTCTGCGTTGACGGCGGCAGCATTAGCAAAATGTTAAAGTTTTATGTTAAAGGGTTTAAGAGCTCATAGTTTCTAAACCTTTGGTCTATTGAAATTATATTTGGTATAATAATAGGTGTTGGTCCATCATCCCCACCCCGGACATGACCTGTAGGTCAAGGTCACACTCAGAAATTTCATGTTAAAGATTTATGTTAAAGTTTTTAAGATCTCTCAGTTTGTAAACTTTGGGATCGGTTTGAATTATATATGGTATGATGATAGTCATTGGTCAGAAAATTTAATAGCATCCCCACCCCTGCACTTGACCTGTAGGTCAAGGTCACAGACTTAGAAATTTTATTTTAAAGTGTTACAATAAATTTTTTTAAGATCTCATAGTCTCTAAACCCTTTGATCAATTTGATTTATATTTGGTTTGATGATAAATATTGATTGGATTTTTTTCAGCCACATCACCGTGCGTGGACATGACTGATAGGTCAAGGTCCCAGACTTAGAAATTTTATATTAAAGTGTTACCTCAAAGTTTTTGAAATCTCATAGTTTCTAAATTCTTTGATGGATTTCAATTATATGTGATGTGATTGGATGATAGATATTGTTTGGAAATTTTATTCAGCACCATCCCCACCCCTGGACATGACTTAAAAGTCAAGGCCCAGACTTAGAAATTTTATGTTAAAGTTTTACCTCAAAGTTTTCGAAATCTCATAGTTTCTAAATTCTTCAGATGGATTTCAATTATATGTTGTATGATGAAAGATATACTAGCACTGCTTGTCAGCAAAATTTTGGGAAGCACATTTAATCTGGGATTTTAATAGTCGGCTTCATTTGACATGGAGAGATGATTTATGGTGTGTCAGTCAGTCATGATGCCTTGTCCTGGCATGTCTGTAAATCTGGGAAATGGCATGACAACATAAGGTTGCTGAGCTTTTTATCCAGCACTGTGAAGTCAGTTTGCAGGGTTTGGGCAGATTGTCTTGTTCCAGTTCTTGAGAGACATTCACATATTTTATTCTCTACTTACTGATCATGATCTCAAGGGCTGAGGTACACAAGACTTGTGACGTGGCTCTCAGGCACTTCGACGTCAGTCTAAAGTGCTGTTGGTCTTGGCAAAGAGAGTTCGCAGGCAGCTGATTGCTCTATGAAATACCCAAACTGTAGCAACTTGCACTTGCCTAATTCCTCATTTATCACTGTAAGTTATGGATATTGTTGTTTCATGGATATGTTTAGCTGTATATATTATAGAATAAGTCTTTCTTAACTATGTATAAATTATACCTTTTTACCATATGTGCTTTTGCATTGTTTTTGTTAGAAGAAATAAAAATCTGTAAGCGTTGAAATGGACTGGACTGTTTCTTCACTACACCTTCCCTCGTTTTGGCCCTAACTTACATTTGCAATGCCAGAAACGAAATAAGTTGAATTTGCAAACAACAAGCTGGCAGGGCTTTCTCTGGACAGTTGGTGGGGCTTAGGGCCCAAACAAAGAGGCCATAATCAGGGTTCCAGATGAAATAGAGTATTCAATGAAAAAATCAAGATCATATGAGCCACGATACGACAAAACCAACATAGAGGTTATGCACCCAGCGCAGGCTCAGATCAGCCTGGGCTTTGGCCCAGTCTGATCAGAGTCTTTGCTGTCGGCACGGAGGTAGCTTAGACCCTTAGCTACTATTTAAGCGCATGGCAAAGAGCCTGATTGGACTGGGTGGATGCCCAGGCTGATCTGAGTGCGCTGGTGCACAACCACTTTGTTGGTTTTCTCATATTGGGGCTCATATGATGCTTACCTTTAAACAAATGTAATGACATCTCACTGGAATTGCCTCGGGGAGGCGATTCCAATGAGATGTCACAATGTATATTTCAATATATTTCAGTCTAACCTTATGGAATAGCATATCAAATCACACCAGGTGCTCCTAATTACCTATGTTCCTCCTTATATAGACACAGAGCCCCAGGTGGCAGGCTTAAGCCTCAAAGCCCATCCCCTGGTTCCGGGGCTGCAGATGAGGGGGCTCCTAGCAAAGCTGCACTGTTTGCACTCCAGTCTTCGAATGCTCAGTATGAAAATACATCTTAGACTGGCACTCAGCAGTGCTCCAGATAAGATGGGGTAACCGATAACTAAGGGATAAATTTATATATTTCTCCATAAAAACATATTTTGTGACCCCTCATTAGAACCATCTCATGGAGACGGTTCTAAGGAGGGGTCACAACATATGTTTTCATTGAGAAATAATAATAATTATCTTTGAATTATCCTCAAAACGCCCTCTTATCTGGAGCTCTGCTAGCATAGAGGTTTAAGCAAATAGTGTATTGACCTTAGCTATTGGGAAAGAAAGTTATGAATAAACAGTGTAATTGCCCTCACTACTGTGACACAAGAGGTCATCTATACTGTGACACAGAGGTCCTAGTGAACACCATAATTGCCCTCACTATTGTCACAGAGAGGTCTTGAGTAAACAGTTTCTTACCTTACTAGGAGGACAGCAGCCTAAGTGAACACTGTACTTTCCCTAACTTTTGACAGGTCTAAATTAAGCTGGCTACCCGTAAATACCCTCACTATTGGGACAGAGAGGTCTGAGTAAACAGTGTAACTACCCTAACTATTGAGAGAGAGGTCTGAGTAAAATGTGTAATTATCCTCAGTACTGAGACAGAGAGGTCCGAGTAAACAGTATATTTACCCTTACTATTGGGAGAGAGGTCTGAGCAAACAGTGTCATTACCCTATGTATTGGGGGAGAGTGGTGTAAGTAAATGGTGTAATTATCTTTACTGTAGGGACAGAGAGGTCTGATTAAACAGTAAAATTACCCTTACTATTGGGAGAGATGGGTCTAAGTAAACAGCATTATTACCCTAACTATTGGGAGAGAGGTCTAAGTAAACAGTGAAATTACCCTAACTGGTGGGAGAGAGGTCTGAGTAAACAGTTTAGTTACCCTTACTGTTGGGAGAGATAGGTCTGAGTAAACTGCAACTTACTAACTGTTGGGAGGGAGGTCTGAGTAAACCGTGTAATAACCCTAACTTTTGGGACAGAGAGGTCTGAGTAAACAGTAAAATTACCCTAACTATTGGGAGAGAGATATCTGAATATACAGTGAAATTACCCTAATTTTGGGGTAGAGATGCTGAGTAAACAGTGTAATTATCCGAACTATTGGGGGAAGGAGGTTTGAGTTAGCAGCATAATTACTCTGTTAGGAGAGAGAGGTCTGAGTATACTGTTTTATTACCTTTGTCACAGAGAGATATAAGTTAAATGTAATTACCCTTTACTGTTGTGACAGAAAGGTTTGAGTAAACAGATTAACTAACCTTACTTTTGAAACACAGATGTCTGAGTATACTATGTAATAACTCTAGCAATAGGAACAGTGATACATGTACATGAGTAAACAGTGTAAATGTTCTGTTTTTAGGAGGAAAGAGTAAACTGTAATTACCCTTTCTATTGAGAGACTGAGACATCTGAGTGAACAGTGTGTTTACTGTAACAGCTACAGCTATGAGAGTTCAGAGTAACATGTGTGATTCCTCAAACCGTTAGGATAGAGAGGGCTGAGTAAAATACCAATGTGACAGAGAGGTCTGAATAGAAATTGTTATTCCATATTATGATAGAGAAGTCTGATTACACTAATTCCCAATACCATTCTGACACATAGGTCTGAGTTAACAGTAATTCCTCATACCATACAGTAAACTGAGTAAACTAATTCCCCATACTATTTCGAAAAAGAGGTCTCCGCAAAAAGTTATTCTTCATCCTATTTTGACAGATGTCTGCCCAAACAATAAGCAGTGTGATTCTTCTTCTCTTGCAGAGAGGTCTTAGTAAATTGTAATTCCCCTAAATTGT
Source organism: Ctena decussata (assembly GCA_963989385.1). Taxonomy (NCBI): domain Eukaryota; kingdom Metazoa; phylum Mollusca; class Bivalvia; order Lucinida; family Lucinidae; genus Ctena; species Ctena decussata. Next base: position 85,395,176 of record OZ022506.1, read on the forward strand.
AAATCCCCATCCTATTATGAAAGAGAGGTCTGAGTAAACAGTAATTTCTCATATTATTATGAAGGTGGTCTTACCAAACAATGAAATTCCTCTGTACTGACTGAGGTCTGAGTAAACTAATTCCCCATACCATTATGAGTGAGAGGTCATCACTGTAATTCAATTATTATGGCTGAGAGGTCTGAGTAAACTGTAATTCCCCATACTATTGTGACAGAAAGGTCAGATCAAGCTCTGTAATTCATAACTGAGAGGTCTGAGCAATCAATAATTATGCAAACCATTATGATAGAGGTCTGATCAAGCAGTGTACTTCCCGTTTCATGACAGAGGCCTGAGCAAACAGCAAGATCTAAATAAACAGTGTTATTCCTTTGTTATGACTGAGAGGCCTGATTAAACTAATCCCCTATACCATTATGACAGAGGGATCTGACCAAGCAGTGCAAAATTCCTCTATAATGACAGGTCTGACTAAGCAGTGTAATTTCTCTATAATGACAGAGAGGTCCGATCAAGAAGTGTAATTCCTCTAAATAAAGACAGATATTAACAAACAGTGTTACACCCCAAACTATTAAGACAATAAGCAGTCTGTTATTTCTCTATTATGACAGAGAGGTCTCGATAATCAATGATATTACCCTAACCGTGAGAGTCGTTGGAGTAAACAGCATAACTCGCCAAACAACGGACATCATTTCTTTTCTGGGAGTCTGTGACCCTTGACCATCACATACTTGGGTCATTTGAGTTTGAATACTGAGTATGCTCGCACTGTAAAAATGTTGAACAAGGACTGCGGTCTTACAACAGCAAGTAATCGTTTAAAAGTTTAATTCATGTACTTCTTTTTCGGAAAATACATCACTCAGCGCATGGCGACCGTGATGGCCACCGATGGTATAGTATGTGCGTGTTTTGCTGCCTCTGGTGACCTACTCACACAGGCACATGTTACAGTCTACATAAAAATTAAATTAGTATAAACAGATTACTTCTTGTATATCCAATCAAAACTAAGACTAACTAAATACTTTAAGTAGGTTACTTAGTAGATAAAGTGTAAGAAAAAAATGGCCGCCACTGGTTGCACGCCAGTAGAGATAAAAACACGTCACAGGCGGAGTCTGAAAGTAGAAGCCAATCATGCTCCATCGTCTAATCACTTTCGGCTATCCTGTTACTCTCCCGGGGAGTGGACAGTGATACGTAAACTGTGGGCTCATGGTTGGCACATGTTTTTTTATTAGTATTTATTTTAAATATTATTTTATTTATTTATTTCTATTTATTTATTTTTATTTATTCATTTCTTGTTATTATTATTATTCATGGTAAATAGTGTTACTGCCAAGACTGATAGGAATAAAATATAGTAAATACATTAATTTTTACTGTGCTTTTAATTTTAAAACCTTCACTATCTTCTTCCTTTAAGAGTCTGTTATATTAGTCGTTTCTGTACTGTCCGAGGTTAGTTGACATACTATTGAACAAACACTCAAATGGTATTATTATGGTCTAAAACACTTTCAATATTATAGGTGCTTTATGTTTACATATCACTATGGCACAATTATAGGTAGCTGGTCAGTGGTCACTGTAATCCACATATAATCTATACTTGTGTCATATAGTACACAGAAAAGAATACAAGTGTTTTAAATTCTGTAAAAACTATTTAATAATTTAACTTGTTTGTTCAAATAACATTGGAATCATGCTGTAATTTTCCGGGAACTGTTCAGTAGGTAAGATATCTTGAATAATCGTCATATATGTTGTTATGTCGTAGTTGCTTATTGCTTTACGTCCAAGGTAAACAGCTATGGTCATGTTGGAACGGTCAGTTACCCTGACCACACTATTCCTGGGCAGGCTTGGACCTCCTAAGCGGTTTACCAGTATCAAGTGCACATACTTTTACCAGTAACTGCACTTAGTACTAATAGTGATATATAACGTATCATAAATAGCAGAGATACAAAAAAGTAATGTAGTGTCAAAAGGCAGTAATCAGGAAGCAGTAAACATCATACAAGACCTATCAAAATATCAGTGAACAGTGAAATTACACTCCCACCACCATCACCACTTCCACACAAACACAGTTTAGGGCTTTCTTAAAACTGTTTCCGGTGCTTCGAATTCCAAAAGAGAAAATCTACATCTTTCCAAATACCAATAAAACTTCCGCGAAAAATGCCGGAGATTTTAGGGTGAATATTACAAGACTTTCGGCACTGCGACGGCATAACGTTTTCACCCTATTAAGGTAAGGCAAAGGCCTTCTGTGCTTGCAGCAGTGCTTATGGGATTTTTTTTTCCATTCCGACCACCCCCTTTAGACACATTCTCGTCTGAATTGCCCTCCTTTTGTCCCTCGACTGCTCGATGTAGTCTGACGTCTCTAAGGATCGTGACAATGTATGTCTGATGTTTATGTACTGTATATATATACTGCTCACAAAAGTAGAGGATATTATGACATAGAAACGTGTACAAAAATTAGTAATAATGGCTGGGTTAGTTTATTGTTGTATATTGATAGAACACTATTCAAGTAACAATATTCAACTAAAACAGAAACAGTCAATGCAAGTCATGTGACCTAGAGCACCACATAAAGGACTATGGGGTCTACACCTCAATTTCACATCGGCGAAAACAATTCTATTGGACCGAGAAATTCTATGAATTATAAAATTCTCCATAATTTTCCGAACTGAAAACACTCACTTTGGTAGGCTTTATTGCGTTATTTAAGGTGTAGGGCTGTTACAAATGTCACCATATGTGAGACAATTCACCACACAATGGTATCTTTAACGGCCTATCATTTTCTCCTGTGATAAAACCGCATGAAAAAAAGTATCAGTATCTTGCTAACTGAGGCATTAGGCGTCTGTCTTAATAAAATTTGCATAAAAATTATTAGTCATTGCTGCGCTGGATTCGTGTGAAATTTGGGTGTCGACCCCTTGCCTACTTCCAATTCACTCTAGGTCACGTTACAAGCTTATTCGTTTCAATATTCATATTGAGGGTCTTTATGAATATTTATTTTATGAATTATAACAGTTTAATATTCATTTACTTATTTTCCTTACTATGTCTTAATATCCCTTAATTATTTTGAGCAGTATATGTGTTTGAGGAATATTTGTGGTCTTTGATTCGGTAAAGTATCGTATATGTATGCACTATGTTTGTAGAGGGCCACTTGGTAGAATGGCTATTTCAGCTAAACGTGTCACCCTCTTAAAATATTGAGTAAATAGAATAATAATAATAATAAAAAAAAAATGTCCCACTTGTATTGTATAGGACAAGGGGCTACTGTGCTTGCAGCTAGTGCGGGGATACACATTCATAACAGTAGCTAAATTAACTAAATTTTTCTCTGTATATTATTGTTATAATTTTTATTTTCATCATTGTATTGCAGGCTGGTCGAGTACGATGGCTCTACATATCATTTTACTGGTAGCAATAACTCTGAAAACAGGTAAAACAACTCGCGTTAACTCATGCTGGTATAATAAGTATACAGTCAACTTTATGTTAATTAAAAAAATGATTATGACTCATACTTTCTTTATTTTCAACAGAAGAGAAGGGGAGAAAGGGAGAGCGCTAAAATTCTCTCGAAGTTGAGTGCGTTTATGGTCAAAATGTTTATATTAGACCTTGTTACCGGCAACTTTCAGCTCTGAAAAAACAGTCAGATCTAGAAGAGCCCGTAATAGACCTCGTAAGAGTTTCTGTCGTAAAGTAAATATCACGACTCTTACCACTGTTATTCCATTAAAACTTCTTTTGTAACTTCACAGTTCTTCTGCATTTTATTATCATCGATAGAGGAACTCAGGCTCAGGAGCTGAGCACCCTTGATTGCCGAAAAAATAAAACTCATATGCGACATTCACGGTTGCCCAGAGCCTTTTTATGCCCCTATCAAACAGAGCTGGAGCAGCTAGTATCGTTTATTTACAACTAATTCTGGAATAACCATGCAGCTGTATAATAATTTCAGCTATACCTAAAACGGCTCAAATGATATTTGCTGGAATGTTGTAGCCTTATGTTGGTGATATAGGACCATCATGGTATTCTTGCCTTTATTTTCTAGTGAGCAGCACCTGCTCAGGGTCTACGAACGAGCTGACAGCCGAGTATGATGTAATGAACACATTTTCCTCGGATAACTATCCATATCACTACCCAAAGTAAGTACAAAAATGAATGGACGTAGCATCTGTGGACTGTAAGACCCCATATAGACTGATCAGAGTTTTGCCGTTTCGCTATACAGACGCATGCATCAGGCTCTTTAGATCATTGTAGCGAGCCTGGATCGAATCATCGATTTGCGCAGGTGAGGTTACCCTCCTGTTACCATGTAGTATCTTCCAGCCGCGACACGCAATTTAATGGGATAGATGACTTGCGATTTTCATGTCCTTTATCGCAGTATTCCAGGCAAGAGAGATAGTGAAAGGCCGTGTGCATTGGAAGCCTTTTCAATTAGAATATAACCATATTCATACCAAATTTAGTGCGACAGACGCGCGTTAAGTACTGTATTTAACTTCTTCAGTCACGTTCGTTGAACCCCAAAAGTTTAAAAGAAAAGAGATGATATTAGGCAGGTCTCGGCAGGCAACGAGCATCCTTCTCCGAACCACACTTACTATCGCATTCCGCGGGACACATCAGCTGCAGACATCAGGTAAGAGACGCCTATAAGTATTAACTCGGGAGTGCAAACGTCCCCCATCGAGCCACCTCAGCCCCTGTGTCTCGAGAAAGGCGACAGACAAGGGCATCAGGAAAGAGATGTTCGATGCAGCAAGATTCCGCAATTAGGAAGGAATGCGCAATTAACATTGGAACCAGTAAGACTCCGCAATTAGAAAGGGGTCGAACCTGGAACCGGTAGGCCAGCAAGCCACCACTGGGCAAATGAGCTACCGGTGTTCCTCTGCAAAAAATTGTGTCAAACGCATATGCAAACACAAAGGCTCTGATCAGCCTGCACATCGGCATAGACTCGTCAGAGCCTTTGCTGCTCACACACATAAAGAATGAACCCTGAGGAATCTACAGACACAAACCAAAACCTGCAGCTAGAATGCACTTGGCCACAGACTGGTTTGAGTATTCCCTGTTCCCTGGCCCCTTTCTACATGGCGGGGCTCATGACCTGTTAGTCTTACTTTAGAGTGTATTTTTACAAAAGGACCTGACAACAGCATTTATGGATGGGCCCAACTTCTGGTTTCCTTTACCCTTGCTTTGGGTTGCACTGAGCTCTCAACTTTGATTGGTCATACAGTGTTGATCTTATGACGATGTCTGTAATTCGCAGTCAGTTTTTCTTTCATTGGAAGCTCTGGGTAGTCACTTTATAAAGATTTTATGAATAGTGCTGACTGCCACTGGTGCGCGGTTTCTATTAACTCCAGTGAGCGAAATTAGTTTGTTAATTAGATAAACAGCTAAAATAAACAATTAAGTTTTAACGACAAAAAGTCTATGGAAAGAGTATAACCCTTGCTATTTTTGAATCCTCAAAATAAATAAATAAATGAATAAATAAAACATTTTTAATATACATATTTCAGTTCACAGTACTGCAGCTGGAGGATCACAGCAGCCAATGGGAGCCAAAATATTCTAATTCATATTGAGAACTTCTACTTGGAAACGTCGTATGATTTTCTGTACATTTATGATGGAAATTCAAGTAAGCAATTTTTATGTTTCTAATTGAAGTTGGTGATTATAAACAATTGTGGATCTTTGTTAAAATCTTGGTGAAGGAATTACTATCCATCTGTTTCAGTGATATGTTGGTGAAAGAATGATAACATATATCCATCTGTCTTAGCAATATTATGACGAATGAAGCATATATTCAAGTCTATGTTTGATCATGAATTTTTAAGTGATTGTAGATTTACCACACTGTACTGTTTCTATCTGCTTATCTGCAACCAAATTTGGTTGCAGATAAAAGAGCTAGACCAGTACAATCTGTAACAGAGCTCTAGATAAGAGGGAGTATTTGGTGATATTTAGGGATAATTTTTGTTAATACTGTATAAAAAATATGTTGTGACCCCTCATCTGAACCGTCTCAACGAGACGGTTCAGATGAGGGGTCACAACATATGGTTTCAATGAGAAATAGAAATAATTATCCCTCAATTATCATCAAATACCCCTCTTATATAGAGCTCTGCTGTAAAGTCTATTGTTTTGAAGAAAGCTGTCAAGATTGTTTTGTTCTGCAATATGACTTATTTTTCATTAACAGTGAACATTATTAAGAATAAATCTTCTTCCAAATTTATTTTAGGCTCGAGTCCGTTGCTATGGTCACAGTCAGGTTCCTATAGTAACCTGTTCTTCATGTCAAGTTCTGAGAACCTGTATCTGCGTTTCACCTCGGACTACAGCGTATCTTATACCGGCTTCTACATCCAGTATATGTCAGTTGACAGGAATTTCTCAGGTACTCCTATGGATTTCACAGTCATATAGAACCAACCTATATAAGCCTAGCGGACTCTTCGATTCTTATCATTCAGATGCATGCAGAAATGCACATATGTCGCACTAAGTTTGCTAAAGATGAATTATATTAGCTGAGTCTTTCATGACTAGTTAAAGACAAATATTCTCTACTATACAGAACCCCCCCCCCCCCCCCCCCTCAGTCTTAATTGGTTTTATGACCATGCTATGTCATTACCCATGTGAGACAGGATATATTTCCTTTGATGGAATAGCAGTATCACTAGACTGTGGCATAATAGGATTATGACAGCCAATAAACAAGAATATTTGTCTTTAAAATACCATACTCTGATACCGATGTTGGATGTATTAGCGCAGTAACAGAGACTCTGCTTGCTCTGAATAATACAATTTAAGAATTGTTCAGTACGAAGTGAAAATGATTAAATTCCGCGCTCAGAGTTCTGTGTCCCAAAAAGCAGGGTTTCCATGTTTCTCCTTACTTGAATTTATCATATGACGTCGCATCTGAGAGTTGAGAGTGTAATAAAGCCATGCATTAAAAACGATAATCAACTAGTGGATTAAATATGCAAATTACGTCGCATTGTTATGCGTTGACGTCCATAAAAAAGTTGCGTTTTCTAATGGCGAAATCGTGACGTTTTAGTGTAAAATTTGCCACTGAAATACGATTTTAGTGTCATATGATAAATAGAATCTTGCATTCGTGCTAATGTATTAGTAGTAAGGACAGACACTCTGGCCACGGATTTTCCCATGTATTTTTACATAGACTTTTGGCCTGAAAAAAACTAAGTCCGCAGGGTCGCCTAGTGTAAAAATACATGGCCGTGTCCAGAGATGTCAATCCATGAGTTAACTTCCTCAGGCTAGTGAGCCTCGGGGCTCAAAACTGTATGCTCTACAAAGTTACTTGCCCCTGTTATTAGTCTAACTGAGGCATATAGCTCTGCAGTGCCTTGATACTGTATAGTAGCAGGTTTTTGATATCAGACTCTCGGCCTCATAGGACCTCACTGTACCAGAGACGTGACTTGACAGTATTCTTATATGCTCTACACAGTAGCATGCCTCTCAGAGGCATGGCCATGCAGTGCCCTTATACTGTACAGTAGCAGGTGTCTGTTAGCAGACTCTCGGTCTCATATGACCTCACCGTAACAGAGACGTGTCTCTACAGCATCCGCATATGGCCCTGTATAGCAACAGGCCTCTGTTGTATGACTCTTGTCCTAGCAGAGGCGTGACTCTACAGTGCCCGACAACTAGCCCTCGTTAACTTACTACTACATTTCGAAAGAAGAACAGACAACTTGTTTAACTCAACACAACTTTATTTGTCCCGCTAACTGATGACGATGAACAGAGGATTAGGACCGTCCCTCTGCCCTCGTTTACAATGAACATATTTACAACAACATGTACATGGGATATTTCTTTGACAAACAATGAGTATATCTTAAACATTTACAACTTTGAATTCTATGTCTGAAATAAGTCTTTGGGGGCAATATGCCTCTGAACACAGATGAATAAAGTCTGCCGTAATTCAGGCTAAACCACATTTCTATGTCTATGTCGTTCTGATACAGATCTTCTCCAGTTCCCATCAGGTGTTCGTGTATGGCTGTCTTTAAGTCTAGTCCTCTGCTGAGCTGATGAAGAATGTAAATGCAGTACATGCCACACACTTTACTCCACGGACTCTGCAACATCTCCGTATTTTCTATCCAAGATTCGGCATTCCTCCGAATGAAAGGGAGTATATACTCTTCTAATGGCGATTGTCCATAAGAATCGAAGTAAATGGCCTTGCCGTCTCTGAAATATAAGGCCACCCAATGTTCTCCTGGCTGGTCCGAGTCGTCTGTATTAATGATGTATGCTTTCACATCCAACGGCTTCTTCTCTGACAGGAGATCCTTCGAGACTACCTTGGCGTTCAAATGCATAAGTTGAGACGCCTTGGTCAGAAGGGCCGTCAATTCTAGCGTATTCATCTCTGTTGTAGGAGTCTATAATTCTCAGTGCCCAGTAGTTTTTCCAGTCTTCATTCATTGGCGAAGCGAATGTGTTTTTCTTCAAAAACAGCCAGTTTTTATAGGCTTCCACAGCTTCTTCTGGCGTGAGATGACTCATGCCTCTTGCATCTCCAGTGTCTTTCAAGCCAAACATTAGACACAGTTCGTGATTCCAGTCTTTGATAACATCGTAGATGTTGAGACATTCTAATGCCGGTTCGTGATAGTGTAAGTCTCTTATCCAATCATCTCCGGCTCCTAGACAGCGCATGTGATATTTCTGACTGGGATGATCTAATCTGCAACCTTCACACTCGTGCTGAGCATATTCTCTGACGGCTATTCTCAGGTTCTTTAGCATCGCAAATATCAAAGCAGTCATGTCCTTGCCAATAAATATTTTGGGTGGTGGCACATCAAATTCTTCCAGCAGTTCTCCATTTTCGTCACACTTAGATCTGATCTTTGGACGTAACACCTGTTCGATTTCGTCCTCCAAGGAGCCAATGTCATCAGAGTAGGATCCATGTAGTTGTTCGTAACATTCCACTCTAAATTTCAGCTCTTGTTCTACAAAGTATCCTTTATTCATGGTCTCAGTAGTCTGTGATGACTTCTCTCAAACCGTTGATTTCTATCAGGCTGTCAAATTCTGCATACACAATCACGTTGATCGTCTCTTCGAGTTTCGATGCAAACTGAAACTCCAGTCTCAAGTTGCCCGTTTTTATAGGATGCAAGTGGCTCTGATCAGCTCCTTGGTCAGGCGTGAGATCGTAACCCCAGAAACAGTAGCCGCCTTTGTAATCTTCGTAATCGATATTACAGGTCTGAAGTTGATTTTGACTTCCCAAAGCTTGATACAGAGACATGTAAGATCTGAGATATTGATTCATGTCAAATTTTGGCTCAAACGCTTTGCCGTAGACGCTGTGGCCATCGTAACTCACGTCAAGTTTGCTGAGATTGAAATGTTGAAAGAAAAATGGATTCGTTTCAAACGATCCGTTGAAAGCTTCGTTGTTCACCATACCAATGAATAAACGTTTTGGAAGTTGTCCCTGAAACAGATGATCTTCGACTTCTGATCTCATGTCCTTGCCGATAGTAAATGTCTTCACTTCAACACGTCTGATGGGATACTTGGCACTGTGATGTGCTATAAACTGATTGAGATCGTTAGCTATGGCTGGCAACAGTTGAATATTGCGAACAGACAATATGGCCGTATCTATCTTGACTTTACAAGGATAAGAATCAGCCATGAGACTGAATCTTGGAGAAGAACGATTCAAACGCAGTTTGATTTCCACCCCATTTGGCAAATATTTCTCTTGCATGGCCAAGTCTAGATGTAGTCGCCCCTGAAGTTCCACTGCCTTACTCAGTTTCACTGCTGATATTCGAGCTTTGATATTTCTGGAAGATAAATCTTCAAATTTTGCGGCATTATCTTCGTACCAAAATTCTGACGCTTTCAACTGATTTTCTTTCGCGTCAGATCCAAACGAAAACAAGTTTTCGATGTAAGCTCTGTACGGATAAGTATCCATGCTGTTTGATACCAGTTTATTATTGAGATACAGATCTATTCCACTGAACATACTGTGCAAAAAGTTGTTTATGGGTCCGACTTTGGCATCTGTTTCGACATTAGAGCCGTCTTCTTTCAGAATTCTAAATTTCAAGTATAGCCAAGTCTGTGACAGATCTGTGTAGTATTCCGTGTGGCCAGGTATGACAAATTCGATAGGAGCTTGGAAACTGTCCAGAGAAGCTATGGGATGATAGTCCACCCATTGAGAATCTTGCATCGTAGTCATGGTAGGTGGCATCGCTTTCAAGTCCAGCTCGGACTTACTGCATTCGCAAGAATCTATTTGCATCATTTTTTTTCTCAATCGAAGATATCTTTTTCGAATTTCAAATGAGAATATTTTCTGTTTGTTGGTCTTCGCTTCTTGATGTGCACAGTTTGACGTCTAGATGACAAATGAGACTTCTTTGGTTTATGTTGTCTTATATTCTTTTCTCTGGGTACAAGGTGATCCAAAGCCGACTGTCCAAAGTTTTTCAATGCTTCTTTTCCGCGAGTTTTCAATATCGCTTTGACATTATTTCCTTCCATCAGGTCACGGAGGGCACCAACGCCTTGTTCTTTAGCCACTTGTTTTGCACTTTGTAGTCCTGCTTTGGCAAGAGGCTTTAGAATAGGAATGACTGTTCGCATGGCCGTCTTGAAAATGGAACCTAAGCCATAGCCGTATTGTCTCGACACACCTCTGTAGACTGGAAAATCTACTCCAGATCCGTACTGATAAGTCACTCCACGTGATGGCGGATACATATTTATTTCTCTCTGAGTCTGAAATGTAACTTGACCAGCGTCTTTCCAGTTATGAAGGGGATATCTTCTCCCGTGTCGCCTTTTATACTTATGTGAACCTGGTCGATGAAAGATCTGGCGACTGGAACGTAGCGCAAGTTGACAAATTCTTGATGAGAGTGCTGCGAGCGTTTTGAAGTTTCAAATGGCAGAACTCTCAAAATAGGCGCAGTCACGTCTCCTACGTAAGTGTAACTGGCAACGTCCGAGTAGACGTAAAGTCGATTATGCGTGGTGTTCAAGTCCACATGATATCTGAAAGCATGTCTTTCGTTTCCAATAGCTTTTCCTATCATTCTTGGATTCACGCCTAATTTTTCAGCCAGTAGCTTTGGGAATATCAGTCTGACGACTTTTGGATTGTTGTAAAACAGTTTGACACGTTTACTGTTGTTTCCAAAGGTCATTTCTATCGAAGCATTAACACGTTTCAAAGCAATTCCGAAACGTGTATCGATGATGCCTTGTATTTCTTCCACCAAATGTTGTGGACTGCTGTAGTTGCCTTGTGGAATTTTCAGCACGTATTCTGCGCAGGTGTTGTCTTCCGTACAGTTCTCACTCATATTTTCTACTCCGAATTCTTGAGCTAAGACTTTATCGTAAAATCTCACAAAGAAAAAATTGTCGACATCCGAAATATTCATGACTTCAGATGGCGTGATCATTTCCACTAAAGCCACTTCCCACTTTTCCTTATCAATACTGATGGGATGATCTAGTCTGACAGTAAATGAACTCTGTGTGTTGTTTGGAAACGTACTCATCGAACTGTCACTCAGAAGAGTCAAGTAGAAATCCCTCATAGTTTGAGTTTTGAATCGCTGTCGTCCGTACTAAGGCGTTTTCTGAATTTCAATCCGGGAGATGGCAGAATGTAACCGACAGAGCTGCTCAGTAAAATCAGCCACAGTTCTTTATCGGGACTTCGAAGACTGATTTGAACTAAAGATGTGATGATGATGGCGTACACCACAATAACCTGAGCAAAAAATATCAGTCTGTTCTTTGGCAGCTTTTCTTCACAGCCTGGCTGAGTTTGACTCGCTTCTTGAAGCATCGTTCTTTTATATAAGATCAGACCGGAGAATCCAACTGTCAAACTTGGAAGGATATCCTGTCCAGTGAACTTTAACTTCTTCCACCCACTTTTTCCCGATCTTGCGACGTCTCCGATCCAATATAGAGTCTATATCGTAAATCTGATCCTTGTCTACACGTTGTAACTCTTGCATATAGAAAGTGCCTTTGACAGGTTCGCCAGCGAGATCTTCTATTTTATACGTCACTGGATACTGACTCTTGACGATGTGCGTCACTTTAAACAATTCTCTGGTCCAGTTCGGTAGATATCCTTTTTCGAAGGTACGTTTGGTCTTGTTAATACGCACAAAGTCACCAACGTTTAATTTGTGCTGAACTGATTTGGATCTCTTGCCGTACAGATTCTCCGAGACTTGCACTTCGTTCTTGATATTGACAGTTGCAGGTGCACGCTTGATGCTGCGATGATAAGCATGATTGTATCCATGCACCAATTTAGGAAGTACGTCAATGTATCTCTTAGTGCGATGGTGAGTAAAGTATTTCCACATACGACTTTTCAACGTTCTTTGAAATCTTTCGACAATACTAGCTTTGGTTTTTGGATTTTCTGTCGTGAAAAAATGAATGTTTTCTGATTTCAAGAACGCCTGAAACTGTCTATTTTTAAACTCTGTGCCTTTGTCTGTCTGTAAACTTTTTGGACGACGACCTTCCTTCAAGACGGACTTAAATGCTTTAATCAAGGTCTGACCCGTCTTGTCTTTGATTGGAACGACCCAGGCATATTTTGAAAATACGTCTATCAAACACAGCAAGTAGCGGTTGTTGTCGTTGACGTCTGCCATACTCGACACGTCTGCCAAATCGCCCTGCCATTGATAATCGATTCCTGCAGCCACCGTCTTACGACGCAAGAATTTTCTCTTGATGGGCTTGTGCAACGTATAAGTCTGTTGTTTACTCAGCCAATCTTTCACGTCCCTCAATTTGACTTTCTTTGAGATCTTTTTGGCCGCTTTGTATAAAGCTTGTATGCCGGTATAGCCTGCATGGCAGTTCGGATCGTAAAACAATTTTGCAAAAAGACTGTTCATTGTTCATCGTAGGATAACCACTTTCTTGGCGATTCAAACAATTCTTCTTTTATAGGTTTCTTAGTGCGTGGTGCAAACAATTCGTCCTGGATGTGTTTTCTCGTGGCAGACAGACTTCTAGACAAGTCTTGTTTGATATGTTTTCTGACTGAAGCAGAAACGGGACTTGCTCGTTTTCTTACAGTAGGCATGCGCCGTTGTTTCGTTTTAGGAGTCACATACTCCTCGTCCTCTTGATGAGGAGTGGGAGATGACGTTCGTTTGTGCATCCATTCCCATCGTCTCTTATTTCCCACGAAGTCTTGAGGCACATTCATTTCTCTCAGTGTTTCTGCAAATGGCTGCCAACCGGTAGGTTCTATTCCTTTTCTCTGTCTCAGCACGTCATTGACAAGATCGACAATATTAGATCCAGGAATAGGTTTTCCATACATTTTAACCGATCCGTCTTCGTCCCACGACAAGTTTGGATGATCTTGTAACCACGAGATCAATAGTTTGGCTTTCTTGCGCATGGTCGTAGGAACACTTTCCAAGATGCGTTGATCAATCTTCGATTCGGAATCGCTAGAAAGAACCGGTTTTGTCTCTTTCAATGCCTTCTGATAAGCCGTCTTAAATTTATACAACGTTTGTCCATACAACTGAGATTTTTCTGCTTCTGACAATTCGTCGTTGGCCATGACGGAAGATAAGTCTCTTTGCAAACTAGCCGTGGCAGATACTTTTGGATCTGGAGGCAGTCTAGGTTTTTGAATCTGTTCCTCTTTCCAACGTTTCATCTCTTCCCACAATTTAAAAGGCACGATGGCCATCTTACGTCCGGTCGCCATATTCAACCGAGAATCGAGCCTAAGACCGATCCAAGCAGAGGTTTTAAAAGTAATCCCAGTAAAGCTCCGCCTTTCTGATTGATGATTTTCTTTTTCTCTGTGATAGGCACTTGTTTCTTGGACAGCAAACGAATGTGAGTTTTCCTCGAGTTTAAATGCTGTTTCTGAGCTTTAGTCAGTCGAACATTGCCTTTTATAATATTCAAACAACATTCACCGATGCAGTCGATGACTTCTTTAGGTGCTTCATTTATCATTTTCTGGCGGTATCGACGTGGAACTTGACTGAGTCCTTCTAGCAAAGCCAGATATTTTCTAATCAATGGCGTTTGTCTTTTCTTGGGTGCCATCTCTGATGTCTGAACAGTAAATGACGACGTCCAAACAGACAGTCTGTAAATAAATACTTTTCTTTGGGTAACACTACAGATCTAGTCTACGTTTTGCCAACATCTGTTTCATGGCAGCTTCAAATCCATGTTGTCTGGCAGTACGAAGATATTCGTTTGCAGGAGAAGAGCTCCTTCCAGGAGAAGCCCTTAGAGGAGAAAATCTAGAAATTTCTAGAGAAGGTGTTTTTGCAGGAGTGAGTCTTTCGCCTATTTTTCTCAGACTCGAACTTGGAGTCGAAAATCGAGTAGAAAATGGACTTGGAGTTATTAGACTCGAGTTTGGAGTAGATGTAGAAAATGGACTCGGAGTTCTTGCAGTTGACGGCCCTGCAACGGGAGATGGAGGTTTTCTAGGTTTCTTGATTCTGACAGTCACATGCCTATCGTCCAGTTTTATTTTTCTCCTAGATTTGGTTTTTGGCGACTTTTTCTTTGAAGGCCTTTTCTTCGGAGATTTTTTCTTTGAAGCCTTTTTCTTCGGAGGTTTTCTCTTTGGTGCCTTCTTCTTCTTTGGCTTCTTCTTAGGCTTGGGCTCTTTAGCCTTGTTAAATTTTCTAAGTAATTTGTTTCCGTCCCAACGAATGAGACTTCTTATAATCACGCCGCCTAAAAATCCTCCACCACCTGGTTTCAGTATGATCTCACGTTTCGTTTCTGGATCAACGATGGCACTTGCTAATTTTCTCACATCTTCTTTATGTCTGTCCATAAATTTCTGAGTCTGCTTGGGCAATATCATCTTACGTTCTATAATTTTACGAGCAGCCAGAGAAAACCACTTGATCATCTCGACGAGCCCTGCATTCAAAAGAGTTTGTCTCCGTGTGGTATCACGCTCTCTACTCAAATTGTAGAGAGCGCGAATCAGGTTGGCAGAATCTTTACGCATCATGACGAATACTGATCGAGTTTGCTCGACTTCACTTCTATTTATACTATTGATTGGGGAAAATAGGCCACAGGTCCTTGCTGACCCGATTTCGTGAACCAGTGTTTGAAAATGTCTGTTCTGAACCTCAAATGATCGGGCGTGTCTGGTTTCAAATCGACCAGTAGATATCCGTGAGGTCTCGAAGTGGCATCGTCGAAAGCAAAACCCAGGTGAGGCGCCTGAAGTTGCTGTCCCAAGACTTTAATCTGCATCTTGTCCCTCGGACTTTGAAACAATATCAAGTAATGTGCATTCAAACTGATGGTGCGTGTCGCTTTGCTCTGTTGAAATAAATTTTGAGTGATGTACACGACACTGGAGTTTCTGTGATGGCCTTTTCTCGTGAACCAAAGTTTGATGACTTCTTCGTCTTTGTCACCTAACATATCGTCAAACACGATCAAATGTGTCAGACTTGCATCACTGACGATGTCCTCATCTTCGCGAGGAATGCCTTGAACAAATTTTATGCTTGACCCTTCTCTTTCTTGCAGTATGTTGTAGGCAGGTTGCCATTCTTTGTAACACCAGACAATGCGCTGGGGCACGATATCAAATAGATCTTCTTTGTATTCGATCAACTTTTTTACGAACTCAGTTTTGCCTGATCCGCTAGGCCCCGAGATAAAAATATTGGCAGGATGTTTGAAAAACAAATTGTGGATATCTTCTACCAGAGCCATATCTTGTCGATGAAACTGTAGAAATGAGACAGAACGACACAGAGCTATTCTATTTATAATAAATTACTGGTATCCATACGGCATGGTCGTGCCGTTCATTTGAATGACTCGCTTATTGTACACAAATCTGTAAGTCTTATGTTGAGTTTCACTGGACACAGTTCTATTCTTGTTCTTTTTGATCCTGTGCTTGTATTCCACGATGATACTGAACGTGTCTCTTTCTTTGTCTAACCATTGTTTCATCGTGTCAAAGTTCACAATCCTAGATGTGTTGTAATCTAACGTCAGTCCTTTGACTTTACAGGTAGATTTTCTCTTGCCACTGGCATGCTCGACATATTCGTATCCGTAGTTCTTTGGTCCCATGCCCACGAATTTAGTGATCTTGGCATCAGGTTTCTCGTCCGTCCATTCTCCAAGTCTGTTATTGACGATCGTGGGATTCCATTGGTCCGCTTTGTGAACGTATATGCAAGAATCTGTGTCGAAATATAGAACACGTTCTCCCAGAGGTTCAAGCACGCTGTATAATTTCAGCCTGGCCTGGGCGGTGACGAAGGCAGCCACAATGACGTTACTACATTGATGTGGCTCGACCAGACTGTCTAATTCCTCCCAGTTTACCAGTATGAACTCCTCGCCATACGGTTCCACATGTTTCACGAGTTTGTTTGGATCAGTGATGAGTTCAAAGTATTGACTGGGATTGGAAATATACTCTGTCTTGGTCAGATTGTCTCTTTGAGCCAATTTGCCCCATAAGCTATTCAAGACGATCTTGCTAAAAGATCGTTTTCCCTCGTTTCTCTCTACGTTTTCCAGTCTGATGCCTTCAGCTTCGTAATAGTCCTGTTTAAACTTTTCACAGTCTTCTTCTGTCTGACACCAGGACGGATACCCACTGGCCTCTTGTTTGATTTTCAAGAAGTTGTTGATGTAGCCTGCAAAGAAGCCATCTTCACCTTTTTCCCTATCGTACTGACAAGTTTCTGGAAAGTGCCAGATTTCGTACACTTCCACGAGGCGATAACCTCTGTCCAGAGCAGCAATTAGTTCGGTGCTGACCCAGGTTCCCACCAGTGCTCTTTGCTCATCGCTATGATGACATGCATCTTTATTCAGCGTGTCGGCACACGTTCGACAGAGTGGAAACAATAACTTATTGTTACACTTGTACGGCAGAACGGGGTGATAGAGTTGTGTTGGGGGCAGAACTTTACACTTGAGAACGCCAGTGTATTGTCTTATATTGGCCATGTCAATATTTTCTTGAGTGTAAATTTCGGGATGACCGACTGGAAACAGTCCGTACTTGCACACGTACGGATACAGGGAACAGATGTCGATGTACTTGATTTTTTCGTCTCCTTCTATTTCGTGAGATAATTTGATGGCGTTCGTCCGGCCACCAAAGAGAGCATCTCTTGGCTTCAGAGGGTCTCTGTGAGGCCACAGACTGTCGATCGCAGTCTTGAACTCCACGTTTTCTTTACACAGTTTGTCAAAATCGTGTTCCCACAGTTCCACTACCGTAAAGCCAGCATTTTTCAAGGTTCTGATCTTGGTCTCTGTCATCTCATACAGTCTCATGCATTCTCTGACGATTAAACGGATTGATGAAACCTCTGTCTGTATAGCAAGTGGGACAGCCGTGCCACAGACAACCTTGGAATTCGTACACGGTATTGGTTTGGGGATCAAAACCATCCACATACATGCCCTGAATTTGCTTTTCTCCGCCGTTGAGCGCATGGTGAATGAACTTAGATTCTGTCAGAGCAACGCTCTGAATCCATCGAACGGCCTTGATGGAATATTTTTTCTCGTTGGGATATCCTTGAGGTGGAATCAGTCCCACGGAGTTCACCGGCATGTAATCTTTTCTCCATACTTGGCTGCATGCCTGAGCAATGGTGATGGCATTCATCAGTGGATCCAAACCACTGTATGACTTAAAGATGTCTCGGAAGCGTCCACAGGATCTTCTCAGTATGTCTACATCACTCCTACAATATTCTTCTATTTCTTGCCTGAAGCTAAACACGGCTTGTGATGCAATTTTCTCGTCGTGCCAGGCCATAAACGTCTCTCGATCTTTCTCTGACATGCTGTCTGGACTGTAGTATTTGGCATCGAGATAGGGTCCCGTGTAATTCCAAAACTGGTCTGTATTTGCCATGTGTGGGAAATAGCCTTTCTTAAGTTCCGTCAGACCGAACGTGGCTGGAAATTTGGCCAGTTTCATATTGAGAAAATGTAACGAGTCGATGAATCTCACTCCTCTGGCATTCATGGTGATAATATTATTACCAGTCATGGCCAATTCCGGCTTGTCCGTTCCGTGCTCGATCACGTGACGTAGGATGAACTGTCCATCGTATCCACCAAAGTTATGAGCAATGGCCGTCACCCCACGGTTGACGGGATCAAACAACCAAGTACAGAAATCGTTAAGCGTACTGTCACCTTGAAATGTTCTTTCTCTTCCTCCCTCAAACTGACTGCAATTCGGGCAATGAGCTTCGATGGGCAAATCGATGCAAAAATCACAGGCTCTGTGAGCCACGCAGAAATTAGGTACGTGCTCTCCAGTATCTTGTTTGGCTTCGAAATCGAAGAAGATGAAACGAGTTTCGTTCTCCTCTGTCTCTTCTTTGGGTGTGTAAGGCTGAATAAAACACTTGTGTTCGGCCTCGACGATAGTCTTACAGCTCTTACACTTCTTCATGCCAGGACAAGCATGGTCACTCTTCTTTCTTTCCACGATCCTTTGATGACATTTCTCACAGTTCTTGACCAGAGAGCAAATGGATTTTTTCTGACCGTCCCGTACTCGCTTGTGATTCTGAAAGCATATCTGACTTTTAAACGTTCTTCTGCATTGTCCACAATATTGCTTTATATCTGGCTCACACGGTTCGGGTTCGAAGCATCCAACACATCCATGTGGACAACAATGGTCTCCTCTACAAGCATATCCAACATCACAAAATTCACAGTAATAGCCACAGCCTAAAAACCCTTTGATGTTTGTGATCGTATCGTAGTGATTTTGATTGTAATAAACATGAATCACTTTGGACTGGCGTGTCACTGGCAAACACTCAAACATCAATTCATCTTTAGCATGTTGAGAATAGACTTTGATGATATATTCTGGAGCCAGTACTGCCTGAATCTTCTTGTACTCGTCAATACTGCAAGACTTGGTTTTGGGCACTCGGGCTCTATCTAGCAAACGCGAGGCTTCACTAATTTGAAATGGTCTGTCTGATTTTCGTATATGTTTCCAAGTCTTTTTCCACGTGTCAGAATCGTCTCTGTCGGCATGACATTTCCCTACGACAATGGCTCTTGCCAAACACATGGAGTCCCGGGCATTCTTGATCTGAACTATAGACGTCTTCATTTTTCTCATATTTTGACTATCGAAATACAGGCCATGATGTAATGCTTTTCTGCCCGATCCTGAGGGTATTCTCGTATGAGTTACTTCCATAGACATTTGGCCATCGTCAATCCTGAATTCGTCATTAGACTGAATGACCTTTTCTATCTCTTGAAGTAGAGAACCACCTTTCAATGTAGCGACGTCCGAAAATGGCACGTGAACGCCCATTTTTAAGCCTGGATGATAGATGGAGAGTCTCATACGATCGTTACCTTGAGCTTGGCTTTTGTCTTTGATATCATCCACCATCCTATTAAACAAACGTGAGACAAACACCAGCGGTTGTTCGTGTTCGGGGAACTTCTTGACATTAATGTTGTAGACCGAAGCTTTAGTCTTGAATCGCCGAGAAGGTCTCTGTCTGACTTGCTGCAAGTCGTAATATTGCTGTAAATCATCCTCATCTTCGCTGTCTGATTCTATCACGTTGGTTCTGTGTCTCCTGTGTGGGGGCTGAATCTCATCATCATCATCCTCTTCATTGCCATTCTCTTTTATTCTCTTCCACTTGCTTGGCATGTTAACTGTTAGGTTGTCAAATCTTAAGTGACGCTGAGAGCTCTGGCTCTTGGTTATTTATAGGCTCAGCTGAAGTATCACCTGAAACGATAAAAATAATAGTCATGATCAATTACAGGTCAGGACACATGGTAGGTAAGCGTCTATATAAAGAGGCAGGCACGGCACTTCGAGGACAGTTCTTGAGCACCATTGGGCCAAGATGTTGTGCGACTTCAACTTAAACATTTTACCGGCTGAAATAAGAGACATGATTTATAAGTATTTGGTTCGCATGTCAGTGAAAGACTTAAAGAAAGATCTTCACAAAGGATGGTTCAACGTGAGTTATAGACGTGTAGAAAATGCAATGGCTACATTATCTCAAGATGAATATCGCAGAGAAATGACACGATTATTTGAAGACATTGATGCCTTGCCAGACCTGGATGAAGACGTAAGATTAGATTTCCATAAGCGTTTAGTAAATCCATCCTTTGAACACGAGTCACGCCGATCAAGCCGATGGGTATTTGGCATACACAATTGCAATGAGGACGATCTGACATACATTACCACGCATATAGGACATCATTATGCAAAAGGAAGTATAGACGAACACGGATTTTTATTTGGATATATTCTCTTGATGTCAGAGTGTGATGACATGGAAGTAGAGTACATGCTCGGACCATCTTCCGATGCGAGACCTATTCTTAGTCTACGGATAAAAGGCTATGATGAACACATGAATGAGATGGCTGGCCAACAAGTATGGTTTGGCAATCAACAGCTGAGAGATGACATTCGACAAAGAGAAGATGATAAGTTAGAGTTGCGGTACAGGACTAAATATTCTGACTTCATGATTTTATAATTGGCACTGGATCCAATTAGTAACCTTAGTGCAAAAAGTTCACCAGCTATAGGCTATAAAACAGAGCGTGCCGACTCCTTGATTTAGTTCAGCTCTGACACTTGAACAGTAAAGATGGATCCAAGAACAAATAACTTCAACAATGCCAAGAGCATCTACTATCACTGTACGGCACTGAAGAAACTCTTGAATGAAAAGGACAAAGAATTATTTCAGCCATTGGAGTCTTCACTGAAAGAACAGGACATCTTGAAGCCACCCTTTGGAAGTTGTTACCGCTGCTCCTCAACTCTACACTGGATATCTGAATGTCCGCAGGCAGAGGCCAAAGCAGAGGACAAGCAGGAAGAATCCAGAGGGACAAAGAGGAAATATCCATTTCGGGACACATCGGAGGTTCCAAGCAAACGAAGAAAGACGGACAGAGTCTGTTTCTTTTGTAAATCTAAGGATCATAGATCTAAAGACTGTGAACGAAAACTGAAACAGTGAACCCACAGTGATGATACTAACAATGTGAGTTATGAGAGACTTTTAGTGTTATAATTACTACCAGTGTTTGTGAAAGACTCCTTGTGTTAAATGAACAATGTGAGAGACTTTCAGTATTATTATTACTACTAATGTGAGTTATTAAAGACGCTTAGTGTTAAATAAATAATGCGAGTTATGAGAGACTTTCAGAATCATTACTACTAAGAGTTATGAGAGACATTTTTGTAGTTTAGAAGTTATGATAGTACTGTCATGTTTCTACATAGTTATTCAATAAATTATTTTAAATGAATAAAGTGTTGTTTTCAATCATAAGGTTTTCAATCGAAAGAGTTGAGTAGCCCTGAAAAGGGCTGTTTAGGTGTTCTAAGGCTTCACTTACTGTGAAGACTTTGACACAGGTTTTACGATTCCTACAACAGGATTAGTCTTGGAGAGGTTTACACCCCTTCTCCTCATAAAGACTTCAAACCCCATCTTATTCTGCTGCCTTTCAACTTCTTTCCAATCTTTCTTCTTAAACGCCTTGCACAGTCGGCTCAGGTCAAAGGGAATATACTTTGACAAACCCATATTTGAGAATGAAGTTGTTAAAGGCAGTTGAATAATATATATTGACTCATGGCGGACGTGAAAGACAGCATGCTTTCTTAACCAATCAAAACTATGCGAATTAGTTATGGGGTTTTATGCAACTATCAACACAGTATTTCTTTCTGAATAAGTTGTGGTGGCCCTGAAAAGGGCCGTTTTGTGAGGCAGTGCTCAAAAGTTCTCATGTGCAAGGACAACGGCTTGGCCTTCCACCGCAGGCAGGACATCTAACACTCCACTGATGGTAAGAGATTGTCCCCTGTTGCTGATAATAGAAGGGGGGAGCGTCAGCTTCCCTGTCCCAGTCCTCAGCCATGGGACTTTCTCTTTCCTGTCGTCGGTAGTTGGCTGGTGGCGGCTCGCGATCCTCTGGCTTCATCTCTGTCCATTCTTCTTTTACTGGAACTCTCTGTTCCTCCTCTCTTCTTCTTTCTATGGCCCGCCGCGTAATCTCAAAGATGTGCTTCAGCACCTCCACTGCCCTCTGCACAGATTCCAACTGCGCCTCCAATTGTCTTAAACAGGTTTCTTCGAAGTCAGCCATCGTAACAATGTGCCAATGGGTCAATGCGCAAGCTATTTATGTAGTCAGCGCGGACCTGATAGAAAGCAAGTAAGTAAGTAGGTCAATCCAACTGAGAAGTATATAAGGACATACTGGAGTGCTTTGCAGTCATGTCAATATGGAGAATGCGTTCACTTTGGACGATATTGTAAAAGATCTGAGAGGATCGGATATCTTAGCGACTGCAGTCAATTCTATCATGGACGACGGTCAACAACAACAAACGTATGTTCAGCCGACGACGTACTACCAACCAGTACAGACTAGGACGACGCAGCAAGGCATGGGCGCTCTAGCGAATATCATCAAAGAATTAAATGACATGAAGACCAGAATTCAAAGATTAGAAGAACAACAGCAGCAGCCCAGCATGCTAGAATTCAGCGTCAAGCCTATCAAAATACCCCTGACTATTGATGTGACCACTTCGGAAGAACACACAGAATCGAGATGTGGCGTAGGTTCACACTGCAAGGACATAGAGAATCCTAGAAAAAAGAAAACGAGATAGACAAAAAAAGCCGCTATAACAAACAAACAGTCCTTTTCAGGACTACCCAATTCTTTAAGAAAGAGTACCCTTACGAGTTGTTGCATTCTGCACACAAACCTCATGACTAACTGCATTAAAAATAATATACACATCTACATCTTATCTTTAATAACAATTCCAGCATAATTTCAAAACTTTACAAACCTTAAATACGCTATTTTCCCTTGAAAATACACTAAGCGCAGCTTCTATGGCGGCCAACGTCTTGTTTACTTCGGCTAGAAATAACTGACGTCATAAACGTACAAACATAACGTCACAACTGGCCAAAGACGTCGCGTGATCCCGCAAAGAATTCTTGTGGGATCCTACAGTTCCTACAGACTTGCTATAACATAACGTCACAACTGGCCAAAGACGTCGCGTGATCCCGCAAGTTTTCTTGTGTGCTCCTACAGATCCTACAAACTTCCTACAACGTCCCGCAAAGTTGCGTGTATGATCCCACGGCTATTTCTTGTGGGAAAATGGCGCTGAATCGTCCTAAGAACGGCTCTGAGAGCCTAGGAACATGACTTTTACGGCTTTAAAAGGGCCTAACAGGGGCTCACTAGCCTGAGGAAGTTAACTCATGGATTGACATCTCTGGACACGGCCATGTATTTTTACACTAGGCGACCCTGCGGACTTAGTTTTTTTCAGGCCAAAAGTCTATGTAAAAATACATGGGAAAATCCGTGGCCAGAGTGTCTGTCCTTACTACTTGTATTATTGAATTTATTAAACTCGTTGGGGAAAACGATAAGATGCTCGGCATAGCCTCGCATCTTATCGTTTTTCCCAAGTCGTTTAATAAATTCAATAATACATGAGCACTCATGTAAGATCCTCAATTTATCATTTCAGCTGTGAGCTATGTCTGTGACGATACTCTAACAGCCTCTACCAACATCCAACAGATCAGTGTTATTGACCAGTATGATACGTAAGTTGGCAATGCGCGCGTGGGCGCGTGACCATGTCGACGTTGTAACTAAGTTGCACACAGAGAGAGAGAGAGAGAGAGAGAGAGAGAGAGAGAGAGAGAGAGTGGGTGGGTGCGGTAGCACATCTCTGAGCGTCATCAGTGTTCTTGACCAGTGTGACATGAGATTGTGAGAGATACAGATTGAGTGAGAAAATGCGTGTATTCTTTTTGTTTGTTTTATACATAAGGCTATATAAACAGACACGATTATAAACGACGAACAATGATGCCCTTATTTTACGATAATGGCGCGCTTTATCAAACCATACGCTTGCTTATATCTAATATTTGTAAATTATCGGAAAATTTTAAATGTGCTAAAATTTGTAAAGTTAGTGCAAAAATTTATTCTATATTTACTCCAAAATATCAACAGTGCAAAAATGATATCACGCTGATATTGCACTAGTTCAAAAGTGATGTCACTTTTCCAAATATTATTTTGGCAATATTACAAGGGTCAAATTAAACTTTCAAACATATTTACAGCTATATACACATATGTAATAAGGGGACTATCGCAGCGATATTGGCGAATAAGGATATTACTTGTCCAGAGTGGGGATATCGAACTTCGAAGGACGTAATTTAGCTTGCGATCGTCCTTTGATTATCTAAACTACGGAAAATGAGCTCAACAACAATTCAGTGCGGGACAATGCAATAGTAATACGTTGTATTACAAACCCCATAAAGAGCAAAATAGTTGTTTAATAATCCGTATATCATTGTTTCAGAGCCCAAACAACCCTGTGTTCATACACAATTACTTCTTCCGTTGGTACCAAGATACAGTTTTCAGTGCCGATACAGGATTATTCTGCAGTACAAGTGTATGATGGTAGGTACTCAGGAATAGTTCTCATGATTTATTGGTAGCAGCAGTGTATTGTCAGTAGTCATAAATATTTCACAATATTTCAAAATTTCTATTGACTTGCATGTATTTCCAGATTTACTTTTTAATTTATGGTGGGTTTAAAAACTAAAGATAACGTTATGAAACTTACATGAAAATGACGGAAAATAAATTCTACATAGAAATATAATTTATTAAATTCGAAACAATATACTATTATAAAAATTTAGCAGCGTAGTCAAGTTTCTTGCACATTGAAAAATGCATGGAAATACTTTTGGCCACTGGCCGTATGATGGTATGATGTAGTTCTCAGTACTGAACCTACTGATACATGATTCCTCTGTAGTGCTAGTGTATGGCGGTAGGTGCTTAGGAATACTTCTCAGTTCCAATACACGACTCTACTGCAGTAGAACTGTGCGATGGCAGATTTTAAGATATAGTACCAGTTCTGATACGTGTGCATTGCTAGAATCAGTGAAGGTGAATCACGCGGATACTTAATTATCCTGCAAGTATGCACGGAATTACTTGCGGGAAACATCAGAATGATAAAATATAATCGCGGTCTCCCTTCTTTTTGCTCGCTCTTACAATAATACAATTCCATTTTTGTATCTGAGAATCTGGTTTTAAAGAATCTTTTCTTAGATGAAAAATCGTTAAATAAGTATTATTAGACACAATAAACGCTTTTTTCTAACGATATCACCCTGATGCTGACTCTTTTGTAAAGACGACATTAAAGACAGAGCTTTAGAGAGGATCGAACATTGCAGTAGCAGCAGTGTATTGTCAGTGGCCATAAATATCCACTCTTTTATAGATGATGGATGGATGACTTGTGATTTTACGTCCTTTTCAACAGTATTTCAGTTATATCAGGACGATGGGAGGATGATAATGAAAGGCTGTGTGCAATGGAACCCCGTTTACGGTAGGAAAGATTCTCGCCTCAAGCGGGATTCGAACCCGGTCCGCTAGATCAGTAGGCCAGCGCTTAACCCACTGAACTACCGGGGCTCCACACTCTTACAGACTGCAAATACAATGTCTAATGATATCATGATATCAGTCGTACTAGTAACGTCAAATGTTTCCTTCTGCCCCGAATCTCGTCACCATCACCGTAGTAGCAACGATATACATGCCTAAATTTGGCAAACCAAATTATCCTTAGGATATTTCCGGCATGTATCTCGTCATCATTGTTTCAACTGCGACAAGCAGGAGCGAGACATATGAGCCGCGACGCGAGAAAACCAACAATGTGGTTGTGCGCCCAGCGCAGACTCAGATCAGCCTGGGCATCCGCCCAGTCTGATCAGAGTCTTCGCTGTCCGCATAGAGGTACCTTAGACCCTTGGTTAACCTTTAAGCGCTTAGCAAAGAGTCTGGTAAGACTGTGTGGATATCCAGGCTGATTTTAGTGTGCGCTGGGCGCACAACCACATTCTTGGTTTTCTCGTGTCGCGGCTCATATGTTTCTCTTTTCCGGTGTCGGAGTATAGCTCTGCTCTGTGACAATACACAGACAGTCGGGACACCGCTTTCCGCGGTTTTGTTGTTAAAATTATCACTGATGTTGTTTCAGGTAGCGATAGTTCTGCTTCTACAATAGTAACCTACACCTATGATAATTACAACTGGTATCTATCCACTAGCAATAGTATCTATGTCGTCAAACCCAGTGGTGCAAACTTTCTCATGGTGTATCAAGAGGTCGACATAGCAGCAACAGGTTAGTCTCTCTTCTTGTTACAGAGTACGACCTATAGTCGCAGCTTCTTGGTGACTTCACTTTCTTGAACTTCTTGGCTGTCGTGTTTCGAAGGCCATGGGGGTGAGGTTGCTTGCTTGATGGGGGGGGGGGGGGGGGGGGGGGGGGGAGACCCATATGTTTTTTCCTACAGTGCCCCAGATAAAGTTTCTTATTTCTCATTGATAACACATATTGTGACCTCCTCATTAAAACCGTCTTGTCGAGATATTTCCAATGATGGGTCACAACATAGGTTTTTATGTTGAAATATGGAAGATTATACTTAAACCATCCCTCATATTCCTCCTTTTCTAGAGCTATACAAAAGGGTTCTGGTGTCGTCATCTTGCGGAGTGCGTCAATTAAAATGTGATCCGCGCTAGATATGCTTTGTCTGGCAAGACCTGGGGCCGTATTCATAAAGCCACTTAAGTCGTTGCTATGCTGTTGCTAAGGCTAAATATCTATAAAGGAGATTCCCTACAACTACGAAATTTGCTCTGGAGGAACAGTCTTTGTAAGACTGTTCCTCCAGAGCAAATTTCATTGTTGTAGGGAGTCTCCTTCATAGGAATCTGGCCTTAGCAACAGCATAGCAACCACTTAAGTCGTTTTATGAATACGGCCCCAGTCCATCATCTATTTTGCTATGGAGTGTTGGTGCTTAGCATTACGACTCTAGGAAAGTAAATTACACAAATCCGTATCTATCGAACTAAATTTTGTGTTACTAGTAATGGTTACCAAGACTTTCAGAGTGAGTCTCAGCATTGATATGTCGATGGAACTCAGAGAAACTGTCCCTGACAATTCGGAAGTTTTTTATCTATACATTGTATATTTTATTTATAAGATAACCATCGTTTGGGGGTAGTTTTAATTTAATGGCTCCAAACTGAAATCTGAACGAAAACTAGACACGTTTTTCAAAACCAGTTTAATAATGAGATTAACGATTCAAAACTGTAGAGAACACTCTAATGATGTAACGTTACACTGAAATTTTCTTCGACAGAAGTGTTTTAGCTCACCTGAGCCATAGGCTCAGGGTGAGCTATTGTGATCACCCAGTGTCCGTCGTGCGTCGTCCGTCGTGCGTCGTCAACAATTTGCTTTAAATGACATCTTCTCTGAAACCGCTAGGCCTAGGGCTTTGATATTTGGTATGAAGCATTGTCTAGTGGTCCTCTACCAAGTTTGTTCAAATGGTGGCCCCTCCCAGGATCCAAAATGGCCCTGGGGCAGGGGGTCTTGGGTTTGAAACTAAAAAATACTTAAAAATCTTCTTCTCCAGAACTGCTTGGCTCAGATGCTTAAAATTTGGTATGTAGCATTGCCTAGTGGTCCTCTACCAAGTTTGTTCAAATGGTGGCCCCAGGGTCCAAAATGGTCCTGGGGCAGGGGGTCTTGGGTTCGAAACTAAAAAATACTTTAAAATCTTCTTCTCCATAACTGCTCGGCTTAAATGCTTGAAATTTGGTATGTAACATTGCCTAGTGGTCCTCTACCAAGTTTGTTCAAATGGAGGCCCCAGGGTTTAAAATGGCCCTGGGTCAGGGCAGGGGGTCTTGGGTTCGAAACTAAAAAATACTTAAAAATCTTCTCCTCCAGAACTGCTTGGCTCAGATGCTTGAAATTTGTTATGTAGCATTGTCTAGTAACCTTCTACCAAATTTTTTCAAATGGTGGTCCCAGGGTCCAAAATGGCACTGGGGCAGGGGGTCTTGGGTTCGAAATTAAAAAATTACTTAAAAATCTTCTTCACCAGAACTCTTTGGCTCAGATGCTTGAAATTTGGTATGTAACATTGCCTAGTGGACCTCCACCAAGTTTGTTCAAATGTTGGCCCCAGGGTTCAAAATGGCCCTGAAGCAGGGGGTTTTGGGTTCGAAACTAAAAAATACTTAAAAATCTTCTTCTCTAGAACTGCTTGGCTCAGATGCTTGAAGTTTGGTTTGTAGCATTGCCTAGTGGTCCTCTACAAAGTTTGTTCAAATGGTGGCCCCAGGTTCCAAAATAGCCCTGGGGCTGGGGGTCTTGTGTTCGAAATTAAAAAATACTTAAAAATCTTCTTCACTAGAACTGCTTGCCTCAGATGCTTGAAATTTGGTATGTAACATTGCCTAGTGGTCCTCTATCAAGTTTATTCAAATGGTGGCCCCAGGGTCTAAAATGGCCCCGGGGCAGGGAGTCCCAGGTTTGAACCATAGAAATACATAGAAAATATTTAAAAATCTTCTCCTGCAGAACCACAAGGCTCAGATGCTTGAAACTTGGTATGTAGCATTGCCTAGTAGTCCTTTACCAAGTTTGTTCAAATGGTGGCCCCAGGGTCCATAATGGCCCCGCAACAGGGAGTCGTAGGGTTGAACCATATAAATATATAGAAAAATATTCAAAAATCTTTTTCTTCAGAACCACTTGGCTCAGATGTTAAAAAATTTTGTATGTAGCTTTGCCTAGTAGTCTTTTACCAAGTTTGTTCAAATGATGACCCCCGGATCTAAAATGGCCCCGCCCAGGGGGTCCTTGGTTTGAACCATAGAACTAGATAGAAAAATATTCAAAAATCTTCTTCTTCAGAACCACTTGGCTCAGATGCTGAAAATTGGTATGATGCATTACCGTGTTGTCCTTTATCAAGTTTGTTCAAATGATGGCCCCAGGGTCCAAAATGGCCCTGCGGCAGGCAGTCCTGAGTTTGAGCCATAGAAATACATAGGAAACTATTAAAAAATCTTCTTCTTCAGAACCACTTGGCTCAGATGCTTGAAATTTGGTATGATGCATTGCCTGGTGGACTCCTACAAAGTTTGTGTAAACGGTGGCCCTGGTATTCAAAATGGTCTTTGGGCGGGGAGTCTTGGGTTCGAAATTAAAAACTTTCTTCTCCAGAACCCCTTAGTGCAGATGCTTGAAATTTTGTATGATGCATGGCCTAATGGTTCCTTACCAAGTTTGTTCAAATGATGGTGTCAGGGTCAAAAATGGCCCCGCTCCAGGGCGTCCTGGGTTTGAACCATAGAAATACATAGAAAAATTTCAAAAATCTTCTTCTTTAGAACCACTTGGCTCAGAGGCTTGAATTTTAGTTTTTAGCATCGCCTAGTGGTCCTTTACCAAGGTTATTCAAATGATGGCCCCAGGGTCTAAAATGGCCCGGCCCCAAGGGGTCCAAAATTTGAACCATAGCAATACATAGAAAAACATTAAAAAATCTTCTTCTTCAGAACCATTTGGAAATGGTTGCAAACTACATATATCAGGTTTGTTCAAATTATGACCCTAGTTTGACCTTTAACCTTTTTGCTCAGGTGAGCGATTCAGGGCCTCTTGGCCCTCTTGTTTATTTTGTGTTTTTTTTGTCATCAAACGCACTGATATATATCCTAGTTTCACATTTTCCCCATCGAATTCGATTTAAAACAAAAAACTCTATGGGAACCCGTTGCAACTTAAGCTATATGCTTACTCGGTAGTTACAATTACTGTAAGCTTACTATGCAGAACTTCACCCCGGTCCATTGAAAGTGGAATGAAACACAATATGGACAATTTCTATCGTGATTTATTTTGTCCGACTGAAATTATGTCATGAACTTTTCAAAGATGGTAGCATCGTACTTGTGATCTTTATCTCGAGAAAGAAAACAATTTTGTCATTACATATATACTTCCATAGACTGTAGTATGGTACATGATGAAATGATCTATTTCATCTTCTTCTTCTTCTTCTTCTTCTTCGTCGTCGTCATGGTCACAAGTACGATACAACCGTCTATGGAAGTTTACAGACCTTCATCTGCCCTACCACCTCAGTTTCTGGAGCTGAGTTACTCTAATTTTCTTATTACTATGAAATTTTCTTACCTTATACCAGTGCCCAGTTCTTGCTCCTGCTCTGGCCCCGATGTTATAAAACTTGAGTACATTCTCAAACTCAAAATAAAGCACACTGATTGGCTGCTTCCGAGCACATGCTCGGAAGCAGCCAATCAGTGAGCTTATTTTTGAGATTATTCTCAGTTTTATAATCTCGAACCCTGATGTCTGTTTGTGTTCTGGTGTAGGTAGAAGCGGTCAGAGTATCAACCTCATAAGCCAAAATATTAAACCATAGATACATGAACAAATCCGAAATATTCAGATACACAGAACCTTAAACAGAAGTATGATCAGCTGTTCGCGAGTGGTTATGATAATACACAGCCGTGACTGTTTACATGATGGACTATAACTGGTCAGTGAAAATTCAAGTCCGGAAACTTAAAGCTATACTATATATCGGCTTTGGCCATTATTTCAGAAATAAGATTACAAACGGCAGCATTTCTAGTTTAACTGATGAACTCATGAATTTTATTGCAGTGCTCAGTTATTCTGTGAATGCACCTACTGCTGCTCTGTTGTTTGCTTGTTCCAGAATAGTTGAAGAACTTTATTATTCTATTCCAGAGCTCATTGTTGCTTTTGAAACACCTAATACTGCTCTCTTGTATGCTTGTTCTAGTGTAACTGAATAACTTTCTTTTAATTCCAGTGCCCAGAGCTGCTGAGACAACACCTACTGCTGCTCTGTTGTATGTTTCTTTTTAAGTGTAACTGAAGAACTCATTATTTCATTCCACTGCCCAGTGGTGCTGAGACAATACTTACTGCTGCTATAAAGAGTGCTTGTGCTAGTGCAACTGAAAAACTTCATAATTTAGTTCCAGTGCCCAGTACTGCTGTAACAAACCAGCTGCTGCTCTCTTGAGTGCCTTTTTAGTGTAACTGTATACTTTTATTTATTTTATTCTAAAGTCTATTGCTGTCATGACAACACCTACTGCTGCTCTGGTGTATGTTTTTTCTAGTGTAACTGAATCACTTTTTTTTACCTTATTCCAGTGCATAGTAATACCGAGACAGCGTGACCGCTGCTCTCTTGTATGGTTGTTCTAGTGTAACTGAGAAACAAGACCGTCTGCTGCTTTCCTGCTTGCTTGTTCTAATGCTACTGAATAACTTTCTCATTTTATTCCAGTGCCAGTGCTGCTGAGAGGACACGGATTGCATCTCTCAAGCATGTTTGTTCTAGTGTAACTGACGAACTTTCTCATTTTATTCCAGTGCCAGTGCTGCTGCGACGACACCGACTGCATCTCTCATGCATGTTTGTTCTAGTGTAACTGACGAACTTTCTTTTATTCCAGTGCCCAGTGCTGCTGCGACGACACCGACTGTATCTCTCATTCATGTTTGTTCTAGTGTAACTGACGAACTTTATTCTTTTATTCCAGTGCCCACTGCTGTTGAGACAACACCGACTGTATCTCTCATTCATGTTTGTTCTAGTGTAACTGACGAACTTTATTCTTTTATTCCGGTGTCCACTGCTGCTGAGACAAGACCGACTGCATCTCTCATGCATGTTTGTTCTCGTGTAACTGATGAACTTTATTCTTTTATTCCAGTGTCCAGTGCTGCTGAGACAGAACCGACTGCATCTCTCATGCATGTTTGTTCTAGTGTAACTGACGAACTTTATTCTTTTATTCCAGTGTCCAGTGCTGCTGAGACAAGACCGACTGCATCTCTCATGCATGTTTGTTCTAGTGTAACTGACGAACTTTCTTATTTTATTCCAGTGCCCACTGCTGCTGAGACGACACCGACTGTATCTCTCATTCATGTTTGTTCTAGTGTAACTGACGAACTTTATTCTTTTATTCCAGTGCCGACTGCTGTTGAGACAACACCGACTGTATCTCTCATTCATGTTTGTTCTAGTGTAACTGACGAACTTTATTCTTTTATTCCGGTGTCCACTGCTGCTGAGACAAGACCGACTGCATCTCTCATGCATGTTTGTTCTCGTGTAACTGACGAACTTTATTCTTTTATTCCAGTGTCCAGTGCTGCTGAGACAGAACCGACTGCATCTCTCATGCATGTTTGTTCTAGTGTAACTGACGAACTTTATTCTTTTATTCCAGTGTCCAGTGCTGCTGAGACAAGACCGACTGCATCTCTCATGCATGTTTGTTCTAGTGTAACTGACGAACTTTCTTATTTTATTCCAGTGCCCACTGCTGCTGAGACGACACCGACTGCATCTCTCATGCATGTTTGTTCTAGTGTAACTGACGAACTTTATTCTTTAATTCCAGTGTCCAGTGCTGCTGAGACGACACCGACTGCATCTCTCATTCATGTTTGTTCTAGTGTAACTGACGAACTTTCTTATTTTATTCCGGTGTCCACTGCTGCTGAGACGACACCGACTGCATCTCTCATGCATGTTTGTTCTAGTGTAACTGACGAACTTTCTTATTTTATTCCAGTGCCCACTGCTGCTGAAACAACACCGACTGTATCTCTCATTCATGTTTGTTCTAGTTTAACTGACGATTTTATTCTTTTATTCCAGTGCCCACTGCTGCTGAGACAAGACCGACTGCATCTCTCATTCATGTTTGTTCTAGTGTAACTGACGAACTTTATTATTTTATTCCAGTGCCAAGTGCTGCTGAGACAACACGGATTGCATCTTTCATGCAAGTTTGTTCTAGTGTAACTGACGAGCTTTGTCCTTTTATTCCAGTGCCCAGTGCTGCTGAGACAAGACCGACTGCATCTCTCATGCATGTTTGTTCTAGTGTAACTGACGAACTTCCTTTTATTCCGGTCCCCACTGCTGCTGAGACAAAATAAAGCACACTGAATGGCTGCTTCCGAGCACATGCTCGGAAGCAGCCAATCAGTGTGCTTTATTTTTAGTTTGAGATTATTCTCAAGTTTTATAACCTCGAATCCTGGTGTTACTGAAAAACTTTATTCGTTTATTCCAGTGCCCACTGCTGCTGCGACAACACCTACTCCTGCCCTGGTGTATGCTTGTTCTAGTGCTAATGTAGTCGCTACCTCGACTCCGGCACTCATAGAGTCTCCGGATTATCCCTCTCCGTATCCAAAGTAAGTTTTTACCATAACATATTATCAATTAATAGCGATAGCTACTATTTGGGCACAGAGCTTCCCATCGACGCAGCATCCACACAGGAGATATAGTCCTGCAAAAGGATTATCTGTTTGAGGCTCATTGGCTTAGAAACGCTTCATTTTCCAAGAGCAAATCAAATACATGCAACAGAATACCTTTAAAGATTTACTCCCTTTATAATAATAACAAAAATGATTTGATGAAATATTTCATGCAATACCTCCGATCTAACTATACATTTGAAATACAGTTTAGATAATAATAGTTGATAAAAGTGTTTCTAAACAAAAAATAAGATAAATTTTTATACAGTCGCGGACCGCAGATGAAGTCGCATTATTGGACAAAAATAATTTATTCATACGTCACAATCACGTGCATGAATAAGAAAATTACCTCTACATAATCACATGACACACGTGGTCAAAATCGATATTCTTACAGGCCGTGAGGAAATAGGTAATTTGCATTTTAATTTGAAGATTATTTTTCATTCCACATTTATCGAATAAACATGCATTTTCTCAAAACTTTTACGGCTAATTATGAGACTATTACATATTGTCTAACGAAATTTTGTTAAAATATTTGTTTCTGAAAACATGAAATAAACGAGGAAAACAATCTTTAAGAATGAAAATCCAACCTATAAACAAGGCAGCATATTTTTTTCTAATTAACTATTTTAGCACCCTACGACCGAGGAAGCAGTTCTTTACAGGACTGACACATTGGTTACAGTACAGAATTGCTCCAAACGTCATTATGCTGCAGCAAAACGTCATACAAAACTGAAAATGAATTTTACACAATCGCACATATGGAAACCTAGCATACATATTACGCTATCATTACGAGCCAGTGGGAATAATCATTCAAAGAGTCAGTAAGAATAGTCTGACACCCTCTGTTTTACTTCTGATCAAAGATTTCTTGTGGCCCTGGCAGGGTACTTATTCTGTAAATGAGCCGCGACACGATAAACCAACAAAGTGGCACGTGCGTCCAGCAAAGACTCAGGTCAGTCGCCCAGTCTGATCAGAGTGATGCCCAGTCTGATCAGCGTATTCGCTGTCTGCAAAAGGGTAGCTTAGACCCTTAGCTACCCTTTAAGCCCTTAGCAAAGAGTCTGATCCGACTGGGCAGATGCCCAGGCTGATCTGAGTCTGCACTGGGCGCACAACCACTTTGTTGGTTTTCTCGTGTCGCGGCTCAAATGTGGTCCTCTCGATATACCCCTATTTATATGAGAGCGTGCAGTTTTATTGTAATTCGTCTTCGAAAGTCTTCATTGTGACTTATGGCGAAAATTAGCCTCATAGGTCCTTGAAAACGGAGTTTTTGCTAATAGTCAGTCTTTGAATCGACTGCCAATTAAAATTATCAAATTTCAGCATGCCTTTTCTCTGGCTTCGTCACCAGATAGTGCCAGGGTCACTGATGAGGCTTATTAGCCAAAACTACGTAGTCTGGCCCAAGTTCATTCTTCTTTTAAAACATAGTCTCTGCTCTTTAAGGAACTCTTTAAGATTCTATTTTTGGTTTCACAATAACAACGGAACTTCTACTCATACTGTCATCCGTAAGCTCTCTTCCAATTAATGCCAGCAGATGTGGAGAAATGACTTTTGGAACAAATCGAAGATTGTAACGAGAACTGTTCGTGATAAGCTAGCTCTTTTAAGGCAAAATAGCTACAAACTGGTTATCTGTACATGTTACCATTGGCAATAAGTCATACTTAGGAGCATATCAAGTCTAATATGATTATAATAGAGGACTTTTACTGGAATAAAGTTGCTTCTTTCACTTATTGTTGTGGTCAAACATCCGAGAAACAAGAGATATGCTCGCATTTATACCGATGACAGTGACTGTGGATTTGTTTCCTCTTAATCACTTGACTTTAAGTTGAATCCGGCAATATGTCAGTAAATGCAAACTGCTTAGTCAGGACTATAGGGTCGAGTCGGGTAACTTTGGACAGCGGGTAAATTCGGGCATACCATTGCAAACAGTCAAAATCCAGATGGGTCTCATCAGGGTTTTCACTGTTTGCTCAGTTATTTTTGTTTCAAGGCAAAACGAAAATTTTGTTTTAATTCCAAACAACTGATATATAAAGGAAACAATGTCACTCTTCGAATTTACCCTCTGTCCGAATATAACAGACTTTACCCTAGCAGCCATTTTGTTTACTAGTCGCGATAGTGTTGTAAAACGGGTTCATAGGGAGCTGAAAAATCACCGTAAGTCAAACCATGAATTATACTAGAATTATCGAGGTGGTTTTAATAGAGGTTAATAGTCTGAGAGGACTAGGGGCCTCTAGAAAGTACCCTGTCAGTTCCGCAACAGAACTTTGGTCAGGAGATCTGGTCCCGAGGTTATAAAACTTTTTTCATGCTCAACTCAGCTGAGCATGAAATTTTCTCTGCTCATAAATTTTAAAATGCCAACAATTGTTGGCATTTTAATACTTATGAGTAGAAAAAATAGCCTTCTTGGCTTATCTGAGCCTGAAAAATGCTGAATTTCTTGGTATTTTTATATTAATGGACATTTTAAATTTCATGCTCAGCTGAGTTGAGCATGAAAAAAGTTTTATAACCTCAGGGCCTGGTCCCGAGGTTATAAAACTTTTTTCATGCTCAACTCAATTGAGTTGAGCATGAAATTTTATCTGCTAATAAATAGCAAATTACTGATAAGTACAGTTGTTCTCTTGCTCAATTTAGCTGAGTACAATATTTTCTCTGCTGATAAATATGAAAATGCCAACATTAGTTGGTATTTTCATATTTATCTTTTCTCTGCTGATAAATATGAAAATGCCAACATTAGTTGGTATTTTCATATTTATCAGCAGAGAAAATTTCATGCTCAGCTGAGTTGAGCTTGAAAAAAGTTTTTTAACCTCGGGACCTGGCTGCCTTGCTTTGCGTCACATCCTTTATTATTAACTTCATGTTTTCCCGCAGAAGCCGGTCATAAGGGTCGTGTTACAAAATTACATTTCTGCGCATGAACATGAGTCTGATATTTTCGTTTCAGGGTGCTTCCTTGCTTAAGATCATCCTTCAAAATTTATATGAGCCACGACACGAGAAAACCAACAATGTGGTTGTGCCCCCCCCAGCGCAGACTCAGATTAGCCTAGGCATCCGCCTAGTCTGACCAGACTCTTCGCTAAGCGCTTAAAGGGTAGCTAAGGGTCTAAGCTACCTCCATGCGGACGATAAGACTGGGCGGATGCCCAGGCTGATCTGAGTCTGAGCTGGCCGCACGACCACATTGTTGGTTTTCTCGTGTCGCGGCTCATATATGTTCTTAGAGTGTAGTTGAGAGTTACCACGTTTGTTTTCAGCAATGCGTACTGCGAGGGAACAATAACAGCTGCAGATACATCAAAGTCTGTGCAGATAACCTTTTTAGACTTCGACCTCATTTCCTGTTGTGACTTCCTGGAACTATTCGATGGTATGTCTTTGTGGGCACGTTCGGCGTAATAACTCCTCGGGCATCTCGAAGATATGTAAATAGGGTAGAGTCGGGTAACTTCGGACAGGAGGGTAAATTCGGACATAGCATTGCAAACAGTGAAAAATCCAGATGAGACGGCTCAGCGTTCTCATCAGGATTTTCACTGTTTGGCCAGTTATTTTTTGTTTTTGTTCCAAACAACTGACATATAAATGAAACACAAACAACTGACATATAAATGAAACAATGTCACTGTCCGAATTTACCTGCTGTCCGAAGTTTCCCGACTCTCCCCTGTACATGTACACATCTTCGAGTAGCCCGAGAGGTACCTGGTAATTGCTCGAGTTTACCCAAGTAATTATGCCGAACGCGCCCTTTGATCAACTAACACTGTAGAACCACTGTACTCTGAAAATTATTCGTTGGGGGCTGAGGGCAAGTCTGTGTTGACACATTGTTGACCTGTGCATAGTTTAAGGCAGTAATTAATCTTTATTTTACATTTTGACATTATTTTCCAAGTGGATCTTGTAAAACACCTATTCTTTATTGTCCTTGTTAAATGACAACGCTCAAATGGCAAAATTACCTGAATTGCGTCCCATTTTACTGTGCATGTTGTTACGTCGCGTGTAGAAAGGGTGTTTACACAATCGATTCCTCCATCTCAATGTCTGATTTGTTGTATTTTACGATTGCAAGCATTGGGTAATGCAACAAAGATAAAATGAACAAAGTATGGCATATTTTTGTTCAGCGACAGCGAATTTATTTGCAATTTTATTTCTGTACGCCGATTTTGGAATGTCGGAGGCACTGTCCCAATTGTTGAGTGCCGTAATATTGGATGTGTATCCAGTCGTCGGGGTACAGCTGGATGCAGTAGTTGGGTGCAAACTATATGTTTTTGCCAAATTGACTTAGAAAGGGTCCGTTTTTTGTGTGTTTAAAGTCCCTACTGCAGCTTATGTAGACGGGATATTCCCGTCGGTGTTTTGTTAGACATCTCGGAATGAGGTACCGAAGTGGAAACGGAACGCGGGTTAGCCAGCTGTTCTACAGCTTTTGTTACAAATGGCCTTGTGCAAGCTAAGGTATGATTTTGCATGTAATGGTCCCCAAAATAAACATAAATGGCTTCAGAACTCACAAAACTAAGAAATTACAAAGGACACAGTGAGTTTCAAAACATAGATAACATTCAGGTGTCCTGATGATTTTTGAATAATCTTATTAGCATACAAACAGTGAAAAATGGTCAAAAAGTGCTGTAATTTGAGGCCAACCATATTTTACTGCTTTTCAAATGTATTTTTCTGTTTTATGATGACTAAAATCCCTCATTAGAGGTGGCAGTGTGATACAATAATGTTTTACGGTTGCAGTGATGCATTTAACCTATATATTGTATGCATATCCTAGACTACCTCGCCATTTAAAACACATTATAGCCATGTAATTTCTACAGTTACTTGGTAATGCACTGAAAAACAACCTTTGAACTAACTGATATATTGTTATTCTTTGATATTTTTGTACTTATTTTACACGTTCATATCCCCTTTTTAGACTACGGGACAATAAACTTGGCTAAAGATGGAAATCTTTTCCTGCTACGAGCTTATAGTTACATACCCAAATTTCCGAAACAAAGGCTGTCCCGTACGTAAGGCAGACAGCAATCAGAGGCAGGCACTTGGCAGAGAAATTATAGCTTAATATTAAAGATGCACTGCCATACATGGTCAATAATTGGCAATGATTTAAAACTAGCTATGTGCTATGCGCTAGGAAATACTAAAGGCAGTTGAAACGTCCCATACGTAAGATTTATTTTGTCCCGTACGTACAGATCATTCACAAGCATTTCATGGCTTCAACGGCAAAGCTAAATGGTGGTTTATTTTTTGAACAAGCAGCATTTTATATGCTGGTTACATGCAAAAGGAGCTTTTTCCTAGTGGACAACTTTTAATATTAAAAAGGATCATTCTGAGGCAGAGTATCAAAATCAAGCTGAAATATTAATATTTCATTTAAAAAATTTAACATCAAGAAATTAGCATGACATTTAGATTCTGTGGATTATATAGGGTGGTAGAGAAAAAATAAAAGCTTCTACATCATTGTCGCTGGGATAAGAAAATACTATGGACAAAACATTTCTGTCCCATACGTAAGATTTTTGTTTCCAACTCAAAAAGTTACTTCATGTTTCTGTCAGGTCATCTATTCCAGTGGAAAGCATTATATTTTGCAGGTATCCGCTTATTATGGCTTCCCCGGCAATATTTGACTTTTGATCTGCCATAAAACATGCATGTATTGACATACGAAAGCCAGCAAAATTGTAAACTTAATAATGTACTTCTGAACCAAAATTCTGAAAAGAGTTAACCAATATATCATCACAAGCTATTTAATTTGCTCATGCAATACAAAATAGACTATAAATTAAATACAAGATATGTCTTCTATCTCTACTTTATGTTTTTCATTTCAAAATATTTATTTTCAAAATTTATGCTTTGTCCCGTACGTAAGATTTATTAAAGATGCAATTTTGAAAAATTAGGGTTTACTAACATGTTTTAACTTAAATTCACTTTCTTTTTAGTAGCACAGATTTTAATATGTTACTTGTTCGGCACTGTAAACATTCACGGTAACCTTTAGAGTTGGAAGCTAAAATATCTTACGTATGGGACACAGATTGTTTGGGCTCACGATAAATTGTTCAGACGATTGTTATGGACATCTTTGTATATTAACTTGCATTGTTATTGCATGTTATATATATCATTTCCAGTTGAGAATTACGTGGTTTTAGCTCAGTAAAGGAAACTTTCATGCTAAAATACATCCTGTCCCATACGTAAATTTATGACATACTGTATTGTTTACATGGAATTTTCAATGCAAGTACAAAAGCTTGTCTTCTAAACATCTAAGGATATCTGCTATGTGTTCAAGTTCAAAATAGCAAAGGCCCCCTTGAAATTATAAAGTCCTCAGAGGGATACTGTATTTCTAAATTAGAAACAATTTTGAACTTCCAGCCTATGAATTTTTACACCCCATATAGGCCACTGGCTTGAGACAAAAGCAGAAAGGACGATCATTCTGCCTGTTTTGTCTCACTATCTTGACAGTTGTATAAAATCATCATGTTTTGAAAATGAGAAAATTTTGAAACTGAGTTTTGAGAAGTTGTCTGTTTAAAATCTTACGTACGGGACACTCTTAATTTGAAGGTTAAGAACCACCATTCAAAAACGTATTCTGTTCATTGGGCTGTGTTTTGATTTTTATAATTTCAGGGGCAAGCCAAAGTGTCAACTTATGAAGTTTTAACTCAGCTTCCTGTGCTATTTTAAAGTTAACAGTAATATTTGATACCGTATATGTTTTGAGCATACAATTTAAAGGCATTTTAAAGGCTGGTGTCTGAGTGTGTGTCTGCTGAATGCGTAATAACACTTTCAAAACTGCCTTTGAAAACACAATGGTAACACCGATATGCTGAAATGTGACTTGCCTCCTCCATCCCCTTTGGCTGAATTACATAAAAGAAGGGGGTCATAACAAGGAAAGAAAGCTAGGATTCGATATACACTGTTGTGAGATGGTGCATTTTTATATTCGTTGCTGTACACTCTCAACTGATGTGGCTCTATTGATGATCCTTTTTACTCTTTAAATTATGGTGGACTTGTGTCTTATTTACTCTAAAGTGCAAGTCGCACAAAAATACCTGACTTATGGGTAAAAACAAGACAAATAATAACAAAGTACCCG
Source organism: Ctena decussata (assembly GCA_963989385.1). Taxonomy (NCBI): domain Eukaryota; kingdom Metazoa; phylum Mollusca; class Bivalvia; order Lucinida; family Lucinidae; genus Ctena; species Ctena decussata. The sequence continues at coordinate 85,436,011 of OZ022506.1, forward strand.
ACATATGGGTACAAAATACCCGACTTATGGGTACAGTGGTATTTTGCTGATACTCGACTAATGGGTACAGTGCCATCCCGACTATTGGGCCAGTGCCCCCAATAAATATTACTATAGATGTAGATTAGAAAAAGTTATTCCTCGATTTCCTCTCGTTAACTGGGCGGTGCCGTTAGAAGCTTGCCATTCCATGTCGAAATCGAGCAGTCCACATGAAAAATCGGTAAAGTTGCATGCTCATGAGTTGTTACACATAATTGGCAGATTAAAAATGCCCGGTAAACGCTATCGGTCATCGCAAATGATAAATAGTTTCCATAAGGCACACTACGTCGAAACGACGTCGGAGGAACGTCGATGCAACGTTATGACGCTTTGTTGGCGTGAATACAAGGTTGTTCCGATGTCATAACGTTGCATCGACGTCGTCACAACGTCGGGCCGGGTAGCGCAATCGGTAGGGCACCTGACTCGTAAGTCAGAGGTCCTGGGTTCGAATCCCGGTCTGGCCACATACTTACGTTTCTCCTTCCACTGATTCAAGAAGGGCAGTTGTCAGTTACTGGCAAAAGTATGTGCACTTAGTACTGGTTAACCGCTTAGGAGGTCTGAGCCTGCCCAGGAATAGTGTGGTTAGGTTAACTGACCGTCCCGACATGACCTTAGCAGTTTACCGTGGACGTTAAGCATCAAATCAACCAACCAACGTCGTCACAACGTTGTTTAGACGCTGTCTGTTCGCTGGGTTGAAAGAAAAAAAAAGAATATTGTTGTGCGATCTCCGACCATTCCGTGCCTTTTGTAAATGTGAGCTTTGTTCTGCGCGAGTGAGCATAAAAATCATTACCGCATTAATATACTCGTCGAAGGTAGGGTCAGAAATAAGCACCGCCCAGTCAACGAAAGGAAATCGTGGAATAAAAGGACATAATACTAATACTATGGATTTAGCCTTCCGTTCATGGTCCGTTCGTGCATTCCACCGTACATACGAGGGGCGCTTGGAAAGTTTTGCAAATGGCCTCATAACTTTGTTTAGGGGCAAGCTGGGTACAAATGCTAGGCTTGTGCTTAAAGCTCTACATTTGGTCTTTACAATGATACCAAACACTATACAAAGACACTTTTTCTTACTGACTTACCACGCATTTTATTAGGCCCCAGTCATTACGACTGAGCTAAATTCATTTGTAAAATATTTTCAGTGTTAGGCATTCAAGTCAAATATCTTCGTAAATAAAAAATATTTCTTTGTAAGCTGCTTGTTCATCGTTGCCTACATTATGCATACAAAAGCTGGGAGGGTGTTAGAGCTCTGTTATCGATTTATTCCATGCAAAGCAATGCGCAGTTCTTATGGCGTTATTTAAAAAATTGACGTCAACGTCATTTTTGAAAGATTATAGCGGTTTCATTTTTGCAATATTTACACTTGCCACTGACTTCCCATAGGTGAACCCTTTAGAGCAACTAGCTTCATACACCGATGAAGGACAATTGGTCATGTGACGCTGTCGTCAAGCGACGTCTTATGTAAACACACGTCTTGATTGGTTCTTGTAACGTTCGATTGACGCCACGTCAGGGCGACGGCTGTTTAACGTTATGGCCGAACACGTCGTTACTAACTTTTCTACGACCCATGCTTTGCCTATTCTACACCAAATTGCCACGAAAACGGCACAGAGAGGTTCACAAATAAAGTGTAAATATAAGAATAAAAAAATGATTTTTCAACGTTCATCGCGTGAAGAAGCCAGTGGTCGTCGCTAAAATCCTACAAGAAGCGCTTCGCGCTTCATGGAATTTTAGCTCCGCCCACTGGCTTCATCACACGATGAACGCTAAAAAATCAAATTTTAATTCTTAATTAATTTGAATTTATTGACAGAATTTAGTTGACCCATGGAAAGTCTCTTGCTGACAAGATTTGAACACTAACAGACTTGTTTTCATAACAAAATCGTTATATCTTTAGTAGAAAGGAAGAATTTGCTACTACATAAAACACGGATAATACATATTTATAGGTCAGTATGGAACGTAGATTCAGTATAATTTCCGCGTTTTTTACAGGACAACATTGCCTGGGCATTATTTTTAAGTAGCAAAAGATGGAAGAAAATCAAAGACTGTTCACATATGAATTATGGCCTACTAAAGTAAAATTCTGCGGTGCCTGTAGAGTACACCTGTATCAAGGACATTAAAAATGCGTCCTTTAAGAAAAATGATCCGCAGTCTTCTGAAGGAATATCATAGCTTTATGTGTTTTTGCTATCAGCAGTTCTGTCTTTATGGTGGTTACCAAGAAATAACTTGCAAAACTTTCTGAACGCCCCTCGTATTGATGATTTATTCTATGGTTCAAACCCCTAATTGCTGGGCCCTTATTGATATTGCATAGATGGACAGACCTTTTTGGACTGTTGCAAATTTGTTCCCAAAATACTGGATAAAGCGTGTTCATATTTGATGAACTAGAAGGGGCTGATGTATAGATCACTTGATTAAATGTGTATTGAGCGACAAAAGTAACCTGACACTTTTTTGTGTTCAGCTAATTCATTTTTCCATCTTACAACAGGTAATCAGCTGTTCATCAAGCATAAGGTTAAATCACGGATGTATTGTGGGATATTCAGCACCTGCGATTTTATGGGACTATGCCACATGCTATATTGTCATTGCATTTGTCACATACACTATCAGGTCACCATTAAGTGACAGTCTGAGTGTGGCTCGGAACGTTTTATCCGTAAAATATAAACTTTGGCGATTAATGGTAGTACTAACGTTACCTGCAATACACCTCAAGGCGTTTTCAATGAGCATTTTCCTCATCTAGTATAAACTGTGACGCTAAAATGACAAAAATGATATTTTGTCAAATATGACCGGGCAGTTTTTATCTTCATGAATATTCTTTTAAACTTTCCATCTTTCTAAAACCAACATGCATACAATCAAAAATACATTTTAAAGTTTTTACGTTTCTACAAAGTCTCGGTTTTGGAACCAGCGGGGTTAATCATTTTTTTTTTTCAAGAAACCATTTTCACAAAAAAAATCGGTCTTATCAAGATGCATTTAAGGGTAAATGCGGAAATAACTCTACAAAGGAAAATGCCTAAACCTATACACGAATTAATTGTCATGATCGCATCCCTGATGAATTGATTGTCTCTTTTGTCGCCCATAAGATGCTGTATTCACAGATGAATCACATTTATCATGCATCTGCTGCAAAATTCACCTGATAACAGGGGTATGATAACATGATGTGATATCATGTCACTTTAGAACTGCGCTTGCGCGAATGTTATCAGGCGATGCCTTCAGAAGCGATCTCAAAAGACGTATGGCTACATACTGACGTTGGTCATGATAACAACGTTCGATTGGCTAAATGACGTCAACGACTCACGTCATAATGCATTCGCGACGTCAGCAAATTCGGACAAAACTGCGTTTGCTTTCAGTTTGTTTGACTCTCTTTACGCCGTCAAATAATCTAATAATGCATGATAAATAGAAAACCATGATAGTGTCTATTGATATCAAGTTTATCAGGCTCGACCAGAAACACGTCGGACTGGCTCGGCAAGCCTCGCCATTCCTACGCTGTTTCTGGTCTCGCCTGATAAACTTGATATCAAAAGACACTAACATGGTATTCTCTATAACTAAGGGTTTGAGTTGTGGAGAGGCCTCCTAATTAGTCAGTGAGACATCACAGTAAAGCATAATACAACGACACCAGGATTAATGCGATCCGATGCCACAGCAATGTACATGCAGTTAGACCACGCTAGACAAGACATTCAATTTGGTGGTCCAACTAAGCTGCCTTGAATGCGACCTTGACCTTGTTCTTTGAACGCTGAACATACTGACGGCTTGATGTTGTTTTTTTTCTCTGACTAGTTTTTTTATACTTATTACTATCAATTATCTGTACGTGTTAATTTCTTCGTATCTTTTAAAATTAAGGATACTACAGAGTCTAGTCATGTGCTCCATTATTAAGTTATCTCTATCTTGACAATAGAAACCTTATTTCTAAGAGATTGGTCGTTTAAGAGTCAAATATCGTGCCTCAACAGCATTGTCAGGTTATAAGAGAGAGAGAGAGAGAGAGAGAGAGAGAGAGAGAGAGAGATAGATTGTTAACTGCCTGATACAAATTTTGTGTGCGCAGTGACTGCCGATACCGACTTTTTTAACTGTTGCACGCCCACCTACTCATACAAATGGACCATGGATTGATGACAATCGACAGATCCAAAGAAACTTACCGTACCTTTTTCAACTACGTTATCTTTTTTTCAGGCTACGACACAACCTATCCTTCCCTTGGTATTAATTGGTACCCAGGTATGAATGTCACCAGTACAGGAGCTGCATTACATGGGATATTTTACACGGACGGCAGTGGCGCACTTAGTGGATTTCAGATTGAATATGTACAAGTTGATAGAGGTAAGCACAGGGCACATCATGGGACAGAATACCTCTAGATGGACCGATTGAATTAGATGTTATATGAACCGAGCAAAGGCGGGTAAAATCTCGATTTTGGATGGAGATATTCCTCGGTCTCTCTGGTATTTTATACACATACCTCAGCTTATTAGGGTCGATCGGGCAACTTTAGACAGCGGGTAAATTCGGACCTACCATTGCAAACAGTGAAAATCCAGATGAGACGGCTCATAATGAGCCGTCTTATCAGGATTTTAACTGTTTTTGCACAGTTAATTTTGTTTTAATTCCAAACAACTGGCAAATAAAGGAAACAATGTCACTGTCCGAATTTACCCGCTGTCCGAATTTACCCTACTTTCGCCAGGGTAACATCTCAGGATCACGATTTCAAAAACTTCATAAAACTAGTCTAAACCCATCTTCCTGCCTCCTCCGTAACGAATTAACGACCATTCGAAGGCCGTAATTACGTTTTGGTTTATCGAAGTTATTGTTTGTTGTGTCCGCTTTTCTGCATTATTCGAAAATCGGTTTGTTTTGACTGTTCTGTTATGTTTGTCCAGTTAGGGGTCGAGTCTGGTAACTTCGGACAGCGGGTAAATTCGGACATACCATTGCAAACAATGAAAATTAAGATGAGATGGCTCATAATGAGCTGGCAACGCTAAATGTTATGCAATTTTTCTTTGTGTTTTGCAGGTCTACCTGACTGTGTCCCCGACGGTGTGTCCCATGAGACAGCTACGACATCAGAACAGTCTATATTTTCTCCCAATTATCCATCTTTCTATGACAAGTAAGTCTGTGCGCTTTCTTAACTCCCTTCTACTTTTCTACTTGGGCATGTTCAGTATAATTGCTTGAGTAAATCCTTGCAGGGGTGTAGCCAGAGGCAATAACATTATACGCACAACCAGGTTTTATTCTCCTTGACAGGGAGTCCAGGGGTTTAGTCCTTTTGTATATTTCATATTGCCATGTCAGTCGGCATTTGGTACTGAAATCTTGCCCAGTTTACAACATTTCAGAATGCAAATACTCAGGTGCGTGTTGAAATTTTGTCAAATAGACTAAATTTCAATACGCACCTGTGTATGGGTAGCTACGCCCTTGCCTTGCAATACCCAGTTAGAAAATACATAGTCGGTTTGCCAATTTCGGTTTTATATGTACAGTTTTTCTCAAATTTATTAAAATTTAAAGAGTAAATTTTTCCGCAAAGTGAAAATTAATACGTAGGAACTGACAGACCGTACAAAAAATTGCATAGTTTTGCTACAGATCAGTGTTTGTGGACAAAAATAATGATGGAACAAGAGTTTTATGAAAAGAGCATAGTTGTCAAATTCTATTGTGTCAAATCCTAAGTGCTGACGATTAAAACCGGAAATTTTATATGAGCTTGTCACCTGTAGATGCTGCTGGCTTTCAAACATATATCACTTTCTTTCTAAAAGGTGCACGAAATTGGGAGAAACAGCAGTTTGACAGAGGGGACTGTATGGATCATGTATGTTTCTGTATAACACAACCTCAAAAATATTTTATGCTAGTTAGCCTTCATGTGCTATAACAATTATTAGTTTGAAAAGTAATATCTTTTTCAGTAACATCGACGCATACTGGCTTATAACGAAATCCTCAGACAGCGATAGTATTGTTCTTGACTTCCGGGTCATGCATATAGAGCACTCGTCCGAGTGTATATATGACAACATCACTATATATGACGGTGAGACTTTTCCTTTTATAATTGCTCTTATTCCTGTATGATCTTGTTCATTATGATTGTCCGTATCACGGTGAAAAATGTTCGTGATTTCTTGTATGAGTTTGTCCATTGCTTTTTAATTATCCCTCTAATCATCAAACTTCTACTTCTTCACTGTGACTCAAACTTGTCATTTAGGAGGATAAATAGTCGGTTAAAACGGTCGGCAATTTCGTTTTACGGTGACGCACTAGCGGAGCCAAACAAGAATTCCGCGGAATGCGACGTCTCGCCTGCTGGCGATTTGTCACAAAACAGAGCTAAATCAGCAAAGATGTATGCATGAACCAAGTTTCTTGGCTCTAGCCCTTACAAGTTCTGAGAAACAGACCTAAACGGGCAGTAAACGCGTAAACTTCCCAAAAAAATTGCAAAGTCAGCCAACTGTAAAGTGTTAGTAAAGACTCAATATCGATGATGACTTTAAGTTCTTCTCTTCCATATGAAAAAAGAGCCAAGTTTCATGGCTCTAGCCCTTATAGTTTCTGAGTAACAGACATAAACGCGAAAACTTGACAAAGAATTGCAAAGTCAGTCAACCGTAAAATGTAGGTCAAGACTCGATGTTGATGATGATTTTGAGATTTACTCTTCCATATGTAAGCATGACCCAAGTTTCATGGCTGTAGCCCGTATAATTTCTGAGAAAATGACCTAAACGCAAAAACTCGACAAAAAATTGCGAAGTCAGTCAACCGTAAAATCTAGGTCAAGACTCAGCATTGATGATGGCTTTCAGCTGTACTCTTCCAGATGTATGCATGACCCAAGTTTCATGGCTCTAGCCCTTATAGTTTCTGAGAAAATGACCTAAACGCAAAAACTCGACAAAAAATTGCGAAGTCAGTCAACCGTAACATCTAGGTCAAGATTCAACAATGATGATAGCTTTCAGTTGTACTCTTCCAGATGTATGCATGACCCAAGTTTCATGGCTCTAGCCCTTATAGTTTTTTAGAAAATGACCTAAACGCAAAAACTCGACAAAAAAATGCGAAGTCAGTCAACCGTAAAATCTAGGTCAAGACTCAACATTGATGATAGCTTTCAGCTGTACTCTTTCAGATGTATGCATGACCCAAGTTTCATGGCTCTAGCCCTTATAAGTTCTGAGAAAATGACCTTAACGCAAAAAGTCGACAAAAGTTTACGCCGACGACGCCGCCGACGACGACACCGGAAAAGCAATACATATGTCTCGCCTCTGCTTCGCAGACGAGACAAAAACGCAATTTGCGACCATAAACCGACGATTTACCTCCTCAAATGACAATTTTCAAATCAGTTATCCCCATTCTAATGCACTTTTCACATTTTCACCTTTAAAAGTTTGCTATGTCCCACCCATAGCAAAAGCTTACAGCGACTTAAATTTATCCAGACGTCAGTCAATGAGAAGCGACTGAGTAGACGTCGGGTTACCGACAGTAAATCGCAGAATATCCAATCAGACGTCGCGTTATATTCGTAAGCGCATTAGAATTTGTATTAAAATGCGTCCAAAAGATAGAGAGGATATGAGCCGCAACACGACAAAACCAACAGTGTGGCTGTGCGCCCAGCGCAGACTTAGATCAGCCTGGGCATTCACCCAGTCTGATCAGACTCTTCGCTAAGCGCTTAAAGAGTAGCTAAGGGCCTAAGCTACCTCCATGCGGACAGCGAAGACTCTGATCAGACTGGGCGGATGCCCAGGCTGATCTGAGTCTGGGCAGGGCGCACAACCACATTGTTGGTTTTCTCACGTCGTGGCTCATATGGCAAATATTGTAGTCCCGGATCAGACTGCTCATTTTGGCACAGTTTGCTTGGACGTAATTCTGACGTATATCTTCTTGTCCAGGTGCTTGTACAACGTCACCAATAATACAGGTGCTGTGTGGAACCAATACTGCTACCATAGAACACAACTCTGGGCTGTATATTCTCATTTACTTTTCTACGGATCACACTGTGACTGATAAAGGATTTGAACTTGTCTATTACATGGGTAAGTTTCTGAATCTCTTTTCTACATATATACAGGAGGGAAACATTTAAAATTTGCTACTGACCTTTTCGGTTTCCGAAACTAGACACTGTAGGTTACTCTAAACAAATAAGGACAAGTAGTAAACCTGCTTGTCTCCGCCTTTACAAGCAAATAAATGACAGCCACATAGTACAAAGACACACAATGACATTCATGCATATACATGTACATACATCAATGAACAGGCAGCCGGTAGTTTATTTAGGACATGATAAAAACGAAAAAAACAAAAACAAAAAACAGACGGTACCATTCCACTTTGCCAAAATTGTTGCATTGAATGTATAATGCTTTCTTGAATATAACTCTAGAACAGTAATGTCTCAATCACACACCAGAAGATCCGCTCTTTCCCAGCAGGTGACTACGAGGTTATTCTGATTAATATACAAAAAGTCAAAGATTAACAGAAAGCAGAAAAACAATGACCATAGTAACAAACCACAACAGCAGCACCGCCCTGGAATGGCCAACAACATAATTGAGCCGCGACACGACAAAACCAACAATGTGGTTGTGCGCCCAGCGATGATTCGGATCAGCCTGGGCATCCGCTTAGTTTCACCAGACTCTTTGATAAGTGCTCAAAGGGTAGCTAAAGGTCTAAGCTACCTTCATGCGGACAGCGAAGACTCTGATCAGACTGGGCGGATGCTCACATCCACATTGTTGGTTTTGTCGTGTCGCGGCTCAATTATTATTGGAGGGGGAGGGGGAAGAGGGGATCGACACTACACGAATACAACTCAATTCAGTACAATGATTAAGGATTTCTTTGTATTAAATTCTTATTTTCTGTCATTTAATAGTTAGTGCATAGGCTTCATTTAATCTGGAACAACACAGCATGTGCTGTACGAGTAAGTGTTTTGTTCAATTAATTATTGTTCAAATAAACATTTTGTCCATATAATTTATTGTTCAAAGAAGTGTTTTGTTCATATAATTTATCGCTCAAATAAGAGTTTTGTTCATAATTAATTGCTTAAATAAAACCTGCTTTCTAATTTAATCTCAGCAGAGATATAAATGACTTAGAGATGTCTTATTCTGTGTGATGTTTAAAAATATCTTTCTTATGTGAAAAATCATCTCTATTTACGAGTTTTCGCGTTTTCGTTCTTCCGGCATAACAAAATCAGCTCCAAACTTTATGAAAGAAACAGATCGAAGCTGGATATTTAGGTGACAGCATCTAAGAAGATGGTCTTTGAGTATATTACCACTTACCACTGTGTTCCGTTTATAAATTCACTGAAAAAGAAATAATAAAAATGATAATAATTATGATTTGAAATATTTTACAGTCACTAAAAATACCCACTGTCCAAGAGAAACTTATACATAGTATAGTCTATGAAAACTTAAAAAATGAAGAGTTGATAAACATCATTAATAGTATATTAACTTTGCACTTTCAGAATCCTATTACAAATCCAATTTGAAAGGTGCATTTTATTCTAACAGAAAGTTTTGATATTTTCTGCAGGAACAAAGGGTGCTGAAGAAGCGGGTTTCTGGTGGGGATTCATTGGTATTATTGTAGCGGCTGTAGTCGTCATTGTCGTTATCAGCTGTATTGTCTATAGTAGATATAGGAGACAGAGAGTTACCCGGCAGCAGGTTACTCCGGGCACCACCGCTAGCAACAATGGACTTGTTAATCCTGCCCAGCCTCATAACGTAAAGTACAAGAAGCCTCTAACGACAAGTGAACTTCTCCGGGAGCTCCAGGGAAGATACGGCAGCAAGGAGCACGACAAGAAACCGAAGCCACAACGTAAACATGCAAACATGTACTCAGCCCAGCCGGGATCTTCCGGAATGACCAACATGGGTTATCAACAGTCAGAACACCCGCCGCCCTATCACCCACCATCATATAGTGGAGCCAGCGGTGACCCTGCTTACCCTCCACCACCCAATTTCTTTATGGCATCAGCAAATGAAGCTATGAACGCTCCAAATCCTGCAATGGCTCCCGGCTCAGAACTCCCGCCTTTCACACCGCAACCTATTGAAAAGGGAAGTAACTCTATTCCTGCCGCATCGACGTACATAACCCCTTCTGAAGCAAGGCAGGCAAGGGCATTAAAATAAGTTTCAACCAACAGTCATATCATTTTAGAGAAACTACTTTCAATTCTTCTCTGTTCAAACTGGGACGAGAAGCTTAACAGCGGAAAGAGGCTGACTACCGTTTTGTAATTTCATTTCATTTATTTCTTTCTCTCTTTCCCTTCTACGTTAAATTTTATTATTTATTCTAACAAAACATTATGGAGTCCGTTAAAAGATCTTTTACATCAAAAATCTAAAGCTAAAATATTGTTTGCGCACAAAGTGTTGTAGCACAAGGCAATCTCTTGATGCTCATTGACTTCTGTAGAAAAATCTGAGCCGCGACACGAGAAAACCAACAAAGTGGTTGTGCGCCCAGCGCAGACTCAGATCAGCCGGGGCATCCGCCCAGTCTGATCAGAGTCTTCGCTGTCTGCATGGAGGTAGCTTAGATCTTTAGCTACCCTTTAAGCGCTTAGCAAAGAGTCTAATCAGACTTGGGTGATGCCAAGGCTGATCTAAGTCTGCGATGGGCGCACAACCACTTTGTTGGTTTTCTCGTGTCGCGGCTCATCTAAGTATTGGAACAGATAGATTTGAGGAAACAGTACTGCTCCCAAAAAACGAACAATTCCATTTTTAGGTAAAGTACCATAATTATTTCAAGCATCCCAATTTTTTAGAATTTTTTACGGTTCTGCAAGAAATCATTTCTGAGTATCCGATCAATCACTTGATTCAACGTGTGGGCCTGCTGGGTAGCTATAAGAATGATTGTTGTTTTTTATAACTTACACGCTCCATCATGCGCATGTGTTTGTCAACCATCATACTACAGTGTATTATGCTGTTATAAACGTGCCGTCACGGGTTAAGATCCCACTTTTTGTTCCTATGTTTCCATTCGTTTGGTTTGTTAATAACTTCGATCACCACATGGTGTCACATGGGGTAGAACAATTAATCATAATAATAATAGTCCAAGTACGAAATATTTAAGATTGAAAACGTGAAGGAAAACAACCACCTAGTCACTTTTAAGCATTTTCATGGTTTTGTTTAATTTTGTATTTTTGCTTGTCTTTTCTATGCTATCCCTTTTCTTCTTTGTCTTTCTGTCTATCTCTAGTGCGAACTTTGTTCAATTCTTTGTTAGTGAACCTTGCCTGTCACAGTCATATACAAACCATAGTGGCCGCCAAGACTCTGAGCATGAACTTTTTGTCAGGTCTAAGTTAGATGATACCTAAGAATGTTTCAGATGGTCTTGGTGGCTACTATGGTATGTCATTGTCGTTACGACTAGGAATGAGTAAGAAATTAGACTATCACAGGTTTTATATATTCTTAGCCTTAGTTTTTATGTTAGGCCAACTTGGGGATTACGGTCGTTCCAGAAACTTCCTCAGTCTACAGCTGGCGTTACAGCGAAGCAATGAAATATATAAAACAATTAAATGTCAAGGGTCCCGTGTAAAACGATCGTCCGTTTTTGAAGATAATATGTTATTTAGCTATAATTGTTTTATGTCTTTAACTGCGGTAACTTCCTTGCTACTCATATTAATCTTATTGTTCATAAGTGGAAATGTTTCTCCCAACCCTGGTCCAGACTCTGTCAATGTCTCATTTAACTCTGAATTCTCATCCGAGCATAGCAGTACAGAAGAACTTATATCTAACCATTTAAGTATAATGCATTTAAATATACAAAGTCTTGTTCCGAAACTTGATCTACTCAAAGGTGAATCAGAGGCATACGACATTCTTATCTTTACTGAGAGCTGGCTTAAAGAAACTATTGCAAATGAGTCGATTCTAATTGAAAACTTTTTGCCACCTTTCAGGAAAGACAGGACTGGTCGTCCAGGCGGGGTGTCATGATATACGTACGTAACACGCTGGTAGCACTCAGAAGAACTGATTTGGAAATTAACGGATTGGAAGCTGTTTGGTTAGAAATTATTGTGAGATCGAAAACAGTACTTATAGGTGGATTCTATCGTCCGCCAAATAGCAATAACGATTATTTCAACCTCATTCTTGAAAGTATAGATAAGGCATACAGTACAAATATAGCTGATATAATAATTACAGGTGATTTTAATGTTAATATGCTTGTCGATGGAAACAACAAAATGACTGATGTAATTCAACAGTATGGCTTAAAACAACTCATTCAAGAACCTACTCATTTTACAGAACATTCATCATCGCTGATTGATTTATTTTTAGTTCGAACGCCGTCAAATATTATTATGAGCGGTGTCATAGATACTTTCATACCAGATCAAACACGTTACCATTGCCCAATTATTCTCCTTATGAAATTCATACGCCCGAAACTTAAGTCATTCAAACGTCACATTTGGAATTATAACTTAGCGGATTATGATCAGTATCGACAAATTCTAAATAGTATAGACTGGGAAAACGAACTTAATAGTGCAGATGTAAACTCAAAAGTCCATAATATAACATCATCAATAATAAATGCCGGAAAACAAGCAATACCAAACAAAGTAATAACAATCAGGCCTGGTGAATCCCCGTTGATAACTTCGCGTATAAAAAAACTTATTCGCAAAAGAAAACGCTTTTTTTCGCAAATTTAAGAAAACCAAAGAAATTGGGTTATTTGAAAAATATAAACATTTAAGAAATACTGTGGTGAAAGAAATAAGGGTATCAAAGGAAAATTATTTTGACAAACTTGAGCATTTAATAAACAACGAAAGTTCAAATTCAAAGATTTTTTGGAAAACCTCTAAACAGTTGTTAAATTTATCTAAGAATGCACAAAATATTCCCCCATTGGTTTATAATAACGAATATGCAGAAAGCGATGAACAAAAAGCTTCATTACTAAATAATTACTTTTCATCTCAGTCTTATGTAAATGACGAAAATAGAGTATTGCCCCCTCCTCAACCTCCTGACTACGACTTATTATCTTCTATACACATATCAGTTTTGGACGTTGAAGATGCACTTAAGAAATTAGATGTAAATAAAGCTAGTGGCCCTGATCTTCTTAGTCCAAGACTTCTTAAAGAAGGATTACCGATTTTGTCTAAACCACTTTCTGATCTTTTTAATTCCTTACTTGAACTTGGTTGCTTTCCATCCGATTGGAAGCAAGGGAATTTGACACCTGTTTATAAGAAAGATGATAGAACACAACCTTCTAATTATAGACCAGTTTCATTACTCAGTAATATTGGTAAATTAATGGAAAGATGTATACATAAACATGTTTATAATTATATTACTAGACATCAGCTTCTAACATCGTTTCAATCTGGCTTTACTCAAGGTGACTCGACAACGTTTCAGTTATTGCACACATATCACACATTCTGCGAAGCTGTCGATAGGGGCAAGGAAGTGAGAGTCGTTTTTTGCGATATAAGTAAGGCATTTGACAGAGTCTGGCATAAGGGTCTTCTATATAAATTGGCAAATGCTGGATTTTCAGGAATTCTCTTATCTTGGTTTACGAGTTATCTTTCAGATCGCAAACAACGCGTTGTTCTAAATGGGGTTTCATCTGATTGGACATCTGTTAGAGCGGGGGTACCTCAGGGATCAATCTTAGGACCTTTATTGTTCTTAATTTACATAAATGATATAGTTAAAAATATTGGCTGTTCGATAAGGCTTTTTGCAGACGACACAAGTTTATACATAATTGTTGATACTCCTGAAGATGCAGCTGTCCGCCTTAACCTTGACCTATCCTCTATTTCGACTTGGGCAAATACTTGGCTAGTAGATTTTAACCCTAATAAAACAACCTCAATGATTATCTCAAGAAAGCACGTACCTTTAGCACACCCACCTCTTTTCATGAATAATATTAAACTTGTTGATAAAGAAACACATAAACATTTAGGCCTTATTCTATCAAATGACTGTTCTTGGACCGCTCATATTAAGTCTTTAACACAAACTGCATGGTTTAGACTGCATTTACTTAGGAATCTAAAATTCAAATTAAAGAGACATGCTCTAGAAAAGTTATACTTTGCATTCATAAGACCTATACTAGAATATAGTTGTTCTGTATGGGATAATTGTTCGTTTGAAAATAAAAAGTTGCTCGATTCTGTGCATGTAGAAGCAGCTCGCATAATCACTGGGGGTACCAAACTTTGTAGTATAGATAAATTATTTGCCGATTTAGGATGGGACACACTCCAAGAACGAAGAAATAAACAAAAGCTTGTTACTATGTATAAAATGATTTATGGAATTGCTCCCAGTTACTTAACTGAACTTATACCACCTCTAGTGCAAGAAGGAAATCCCTATAGACTTAGAAATTCCAATAACATCCAATTACTACATGCAAACACAAATCTCTACTTTAATTCTTTTCTACCATCTACCATTAGAGCCTGGAACAATCTTCCAGTTGAAATACAGCAGGCAGACTCTCTACAATCCTTCAAGTTAAACTTAAATAGAAATTTAAAGTCCCCTCCAAAGTATTATTACGCTGGTACTCGTAAAGGCCAAATCTTACACGCAAGACTTAGAATGGATTGTAGTTCTTTAAACTCTCATCTTTACAGGAAAAATATCGTAGATACTCCTTCATGCACTTGTGGGGGGTTCGAAAGTTCTTATCACTTCTTTTTTCAGTGCCCGAAGTATACAAATATCAGAAATACCTACTTACAAGACGAAGTTCTTCATTATAATGTTCACGACCTTCTTTTCGGCGTAGAAAATGCTCCAGATATAGAAAATGAAACCTTGTTTATCAAAGTTCAGAATTATATTATAAATTCTAAAAGATTTAGCTAACTCCAAAAGGAACACATATAGTATACCATGTACGTATTCGGCTAGTTGTAACATTTGAAGTGCAGAAATATGGTAGAATCAGAGCAGAGTTCGCAGCAGTTCTTTTCTTCTTTACTTCTTACTTTGAACCATTGTACGCAAACTTTACTGTGTTGTACTGTTATTTTGTGTGACTACTCATCTTAGTTTGAATTAGATTCAATCCTGTTTTGTATATTATTTACAAATATGACTCTTTCGCCTAATGTATTATATATAGTATAAACAATGTAATGTTGCACATGATACTCTCTCTCTCTCTCTCTCTCTCTCTCTCTCTCTCTCTCTCTCTTTCTCTCTCTCTCTCTCTCTCTCTCTCTCTCTCTCTCTCTGTCTTCTTTTTTCTTGCTTTCCAATCATTCTGTTTAATATTCTACTCCAGTTATTTATTTTTCCTCTTTGTGTTAACAGTTCTTTATCGAGATGTACATGCACCACAAGTTACAGATAAATATTAGCACTCATTCACAAATGCCGTAGTTTGTTGATGATGTGGCAGGAAATGGCATTTATAAGCTCAAAGCTTACAGCCAGATCCTGGAATGTATAAAACTGTATATTGATGTACTTATGTTGTAACTGATAAATAAAATATTGTTTAAACCAACAATTAATCATGTGTTTGACTTTGTTAGTAATCTGTTTAGCACATGGGATAGTTTAATTACTCTTTCCATTCAAATATATCTTCATCAGCTTTGTTTATTGTAGTTTTAACCAGTCATAATCAACTACAGTTTTTTCACCTTTTCTAAGATAAGCCGGGACCGTGACAAAACTAGCAAATTGAGGGCTCCATGGAAGATTGGTTGTACCAAATGGGTTCCCCTCACCAAAGAATTTACTTAAATACTTTACTTACTGGTGCGCACCCAGCAAGACTCAGATCAGCCTGGGCATCCTCATCTGCACAGTCTGGCCAGAGTCTTTGCTGTGCGCTTAAAGGGCATCTTAGGTTGGTTGGTTGGTTGATTTGATGCTTAACGTCCACGGTAAACAACCAAGGTCATGTCGGGACGGTCAGTTAACCTAACCACACTATTCCTGGGCAGGCTTAGACCTCCTAAGCGGTTAACCAGCACTAAGTGCACATACTTTCGCCAGTAACTGACAACTGCCCTTCTTGAATCAGCGGAAGGAGAAACGAAAGTATGCGGCCAGACCGGGATTCGAACTCAGGACCTCTGACTTACGAGTCAGGTGCCTTACCGATTGCGCTACCCGGCCCGGCCGGGCATCTTAGGATCCATGCGGAAAGCAAAGACTCTAATCAGACTTGGCGGATGCCCAGGCTCATTTGATTGATCGCATGGCGCCACTCAGATGTGTTTGTTGCGGTTTGCTCTTATTGATCTGTTATGCCACCCGGAAAATAAATAATTGAGCTGCGACACGAGAAAACCAACGATGTGGTTGTGCGCCCAGTGCAGTGCAGACTCAGACCAGGCTGGGCATCCACCCAGTCTGACCAGAGTCTTCGCTAAGCGCTAAAGGTCTAAGCTACCTTCATGTGGACAGCGAAGACTCTGATCAGACTGGGCGGATGCCCAGGCTGATCTGAGTCTGCGCTGGGCGCACAACCACATTGTTGGTTTTCTCGTGCAGCGGCTCATTATTTATTTTTATTTGTCACTTTCTATCTTTCTTGCCGCTTTTACTGTGGACGAGACTATGGATTAGATTGGGTCATAATTACAAAGCAATCGTAACACTTCGGCCAATTCCGTATCCTGAATCGAAGATATCGGCGAGGATGTCCGATTGAATTACAAAGGCGAGTTCACACGGCAACATATGTTGCAAGACACATGTAATATATTTTGTTAGCGTGTTGACGCCCCAAAAATATATGTTGCAAGACCCATGTAACATATGTTAGTGTGTAAACACCCCAAACGTATGTTTTATTACACAAATCTGCAACATGCCTCTCATTAAAATGGTTGCATTACACGTGTCATGGACATTGTGTCGCCGTATAAACCCAGCTTAACACAGTAAATTGGTGCTCTAAAGCTAATGTACACGCACTTGCGCTGTGATAACCATTAATTTATAAATTACGTTTTGGTATTGGTTGAAAAAAATAAAACTTAAATGAACTGTACCGGTGTCATTTGTCTTATTATTTTGTCCTGTACGTAAAAGATTAATTTCATTTCAGTGCTCGCCACATTCATTCTTCTCTTGAGACCCACCAGAAAAAAATCCTGTACCTCAATGTCTTATGTGTAGCTTGCATTAAAGCAAAGAGTATGATTTACTTGCCAAGGGCGAACCAAGTTCTAACCAATTGACTAGTTGTTAACGCGCTTGTCTATTAAATTAAAAGGGAGTATAACTCTTGCCATTAATTGGTGCAGCCTAATCTTACCTATGTCAGAACGCCTGATACACCCAACACTAATTTCTCACAAAAGCATGTCTGTTACTGGCTATATAGGGGAGAGTCGGGTAACTTCGGACAGCGGGTAAATTCGGACAGTGACATTGTTTCCTTTATATGTCAGTTGTTTGAGTCTAAAACAAAAACAATTGGCCAAACAATGAAAAGCCTGAGGAGACTGCTCGTGATGAGCCGTCCCATCTGGATTTTCACTGTTTGCAATTGTATTTCCGAATTTACCCCCATGTCCGAACTTACCCGACTCTACCCTACTGTAAAACGCCAATATTTTAGCGTTTACCGATTTTGGTGACATTGGCATTTAAGGCAAAGAACCGGAACAATGAAAAGCCTGAGGAGACTGCTCATGATGAGCCGTCCCATCTGGATTTTCACTGTTTGCAATGGTATTTTCGAATTTGCCCCCATGTCCGAACTTACCGACTCTACCCTACTGTAAAACGCCAATATTTTAGCGTTTACCGATTTTGGTGACATTAACATTTAAGGCAAAGAACCGGCACTACACTATAAGTCTGCCAATATTTGGTTTTCAATACATTTACATACGCGCGCGCAGTATAACAGATGTTGGGATAAAAAGAAGTATCTGATGAGTATTTGAGCTATTTTCAACAACATTCCATTCAACTATACATTGTTGCATCCGATTAGAATCGCCGCACGATGAGGCGATTCTAATCGGATGTCACAGTGTATATTTTAATTATAAAAATAAGAAATTGTGGTACAAACTAAACTAAAATTTCCTTTTTTATTCTTGAGCCATGGTATGAACGTCAAAGTTAATCTTAGCCAATATGTCACTTCATTAAACCGCGAAATTTTGATACCGCAGATACTTAGAGTTTTACAGTAGGCGCATATCGTGAGATACAGCAAACTGCTATGTTTTGGTAGTGCTCACTGCCAACATTCTTTGGGTTGGGTGGGGTGGGGATTGGAAGTGGCGGGGGACGCTTCTTGTAAGAGAATTCGACATTTTCATACTCTTAAATGTTTTGCTACAGAGGCGCGGTAGTCGAGTGGTTAGAGTGGCTCGACTATTGAGCAGAAAGTCACCGGAAGGTCGTGAGTTCGCAGCTCACCGTCGCCATCCGACGACTGGAAAACTCTCTCTGTTAACCCAGCAGTAAATGGGTACCTTTTCCGAATTAGGGAAGGATAAGGCAGCGAAAGGAGAGAGATGGGCTCTGCCTTTCATCAGCTGTGCCCAAGATACAGTGGGTCTCTAACCCCCACTGCCCCTACGGCTATTAGGCTATGGGAAACCTTTACCTTTACCTTAGTGAAAACTCCTTCTGAATGTATACCCTAATACGACAAAAAAATTGTTAACGCTGGAACAGACTGCCATTGAAAATGCGAAAAAGAAAAATGAAATTAAATAAAAAAGAATAATAAAAAGAAAAAATCTGGCGAATTATGTTATTCTATAACTGATGAGACTGGCTTCTAATACTATCATTTCATACGCTATGACTTGATACAGACAGTTGCCTTTCTAGCCCTCACCCTACAACAGAACTTTACCCGTATGGATTTCGATTAACTGGACAGTTTTATCCACTTAAAAAGTATATGTTATATACCGCACAAATTATATAAATTGATAGAGGTACTGGTCGGAGCAAACAGTGCAGACCCATATCAGACTGCTCCTAGTCTGATCATGGTCGATACTGTTTGCTATCCAGATGCATCTTTTGACACAATACTGCATTGTAAAACCGATTTCTTCCTTTTTAGGGTTATGGCGTTCTAATTTCAAATGTTCAAATGTTTAGAATTTTAATGGTAGAACTATGCATTAACAGGTCCTCGTTTAATTTTTTGGAGTATACGTCAAAATATATTTTCAATGTTGAATACCCATAACTACACTGTTTATTTGACTACATAATGAGACGGCTCGGATTTCTTTGCTACCTGTTCAACCATGTGTGTGCCAATTAATAGATCAATATATTGAAAAAAAAATATAATAATGCATTTGAAACTAGTGTATGCTCGTGGATAGTCATGAAAAATAAAAGAAAAACAGGTAGGTTACTAGAATATGTGTCAACTTAAGCTATATATTGCTATTATTTAAAATTTTGTTTTTTTTTTCAATGTTAAATACGAAAACTTTATCAAATTGGTTGCGACAAATGCGCATTTCCGTATATCAGTAATCCCCAAAAGTTTGAGAGAGAAAAAGGTGATGTGCCGGTCTCGGCTATATTTCAAATGTTCCGAGGCTGAGGTTGATCAGAACTTTCCCACCAGTAACACAGAAGAGGCACAATCGGAGCACGCTCGACCAATTCCGTGAATCACGGAATTGGCCGAGCGATGTTCCGATTGAGAAGAGGTAGTGCTTTTGTGTCGGCTAGTCGCAAGCATATCAGTCCAGGCGGGTTTGCCAGTTCCAGGTCATTGCTTCTTTATGATGTAACAGCAGACCGTTAAATAGATTTCTACCTCAAAAAATACAAATGTATGTTTTCTTCTGGTTTTCGTTGTCAGGCCATTGCAGGGTCACGAATGAGGCATCATTGGCCGAAACTACGTTGTCTGATTCTCTTTCTTTCTTATGAATGCTTTAATTGGTCTGGAGGGAACTCATTGCTGTCTCCAAATTGTCGTGTGGAACCAGAAAATTTACTTTTAGACATCAGTAGTTTAAGATGAACCTCGACTTTGAGACGACGAGAATTAACTCCCCATAACTTACTATACTCGATATCAGTGTAAGGCATTCGACTTGTAAAGATGCATCGATAGTCTTTGACTGGGTGGCCGGTTTGATAACATGCCGCTTCAAACTTATATGGAGTTAATTGTACATGTATTTGTTGTGCTTCCAGTGCTGCTGGAATAAGCTGTAGTAAAATAATGTATTTTGTTTCACAGGGGCTGCTGTCCTGAGCTCGTCGAACTTTTCTATCTTCCATTAGTTACGTGTTTGACGTCTGATACTGACGTAATTGTCCTGTATTCAAATAAATATCTTTTGTACCTACGCCATACCTGTCTAGTTTTTTTTGTCTCTAGTGCTGCTGGAATCAACCTGTGTCCGGCCTTAACCCTTCAAGTTAAGCGCCAAAAAACAGACGTCAAAATTTACGCCTAAAAAATTAAAAAATGCCTTGTCCTAGATATTTTATATTGAAAATTCAAAGACCAGAAGGCAAACAGTGTAGATCCTGATGAGGCGGCTCATTATGAGCCGCCTCATCAGGATCTACACTGTTTGCAAATTCTGCTAATTTCGTCTTTGACGCTTAAA
Organism: Ctena decussata; assembly: GCA_963989385.1. Taxonomy (NCBI): domain Eukaryota; kingdom Metazoa; phylum Mollusca; class Bivalvia; order Lucinida; family Lucinidae; genus Ctena; species Ctena decussata. The sequence continues at coordinate 85,456,895 of OZ022506.1, forward strand.
GTGTTAAATGCTACTGAAACTTATGTTCCTTTAGTTGTCTGTTGTGTTTGCAGTGACGCATGAACTCGGGATCAAAGAATAGACCATTGTGTATGCAGTTATCATTGTGCAAGTACACTGGGCAAAATAAGTTAAACCGTATCTAATTTTTTTCCCTGTATTTGAACTGACGTAACATTTCTCATTGTTCAACATACTAAATTTTCTGTCCTGAAACAAAAATACCTTTACAGGTTTTGTCTTTCATAAACACCTGTCAGTTACCTGCCAAGGCCCAGTGAATTAAGAGATGGTATTGGTTCTTCTATAACTATGGTCCAATTTACAAGAACGCCGCTACTACGCCTGAACATTATTTGTCAATGGTCGACAGCACACACTTGAATATTTTAAATGAAACTTTCTTAAGTAGTTCTAAAGATGCTGCTCTAGATTCGAAGAATTTTTTTCATTTTTTTTTTAATTTTTATTGAATTCAGTTTATAACAGTATATAACTCTTCACACTTAAACATTAAGTTTGTGAGAAAAAAAAAAAAAACATGGGGCGTAACATATTTAGTCGGATTTAACAGTCCGTTATGCCTCTAAACCTGCTAGAACTTAATTAGACTGAAGCATAATTGAGCTGCAACATGACGAAAACAACAAACTGGCATGTGCGCCCAACGAAAACTCAGATTAGCCTGAGCATCCGACTAATCAGATTAGCGTCTTCGCTGTGCGCTTAAAGGCTAGCTAAGGGTCTAAGCTAATCATATAAGACAGCAAAGATCATCCTTCTTTTAGTGACACATTCCACTGGGAATACAACGTTGAATCAACATTGACTCTACCTTCATTCAACGTCAGACGCTGATTCAAGGTTGATTCAGTAGTGATTCACCGTTGTGTGCTTGCTGCGATTAGCTTAGATTAGTTGGCCTGTGTATATTAAGTGTACCGCGAATATATTGTTTTTAAAAAATATAGTGTGCACACAAAGTTGCTCTGAAAATATAAGTAAAAGCTGTGTAATTCTTGTTTGCGATAAACTTTATGACATATTTTGCCTGACATGCAGCATCAGGAAACTAAACTCAGCTCAAGAAAGACTTAGTGTCAAACAGCATTTGCCATTCAAGCACGACGCACACCATAACAACTAAAAGTATCATGAAAAATGCTCAAAAATTGTTGATTAATTGCCGACTCTGAATTATTGCCGAATACGACTGTGGACGGCGACACATTCATGGATTTCACCTTATACTGGTCCTTGAATACCGACAACGGATAAAATGCAGAAATCTACACCCAAATTTAGCAGGGTCCTCAGTCATCCTTCTTTAATTTTATTTATTTATTGAATGTCATATTTATCATTTACTGTTACTATTGTTATAATTACCATCATCGGTGTTGTTATAGGGGAGAGTCGAGTAACTTCGGACATGGGGGTAAATTCGGACATACCATTACAAACTGTGAAAATCCAGATGAGACGGCTCATAATGAGCCGTCTCATCAGGATTTTCACTGTTTGGCCAGTTAGTTTTGTTATAGTTCCAAAACAACTGTTATATAAAGGAAACAATGTCACTGTCCGAATCTAGCCGCTGTCCGAAGTTACCCGACTCTTCCTTAAACCAATGTTGCAGGCTGACCGGCAATGCTGAGAATGGCTTCATATTTATGTCTTCTGTGGATGACTTTATATTTCAACTTAATATGGACAGGTAAGGTTTGAATAGAATTACTTCTGATCATGCAGCTGTTTTAATAAATGTCGAGTTGGCGTCCTTTCTATTTCAGCCATATCAGGAATAGGAGAATGGTTAGGAAAGGTTTTGCGCAAGGAAGTACCGAACTGGTTCAAACAGAATTCTGCCTCCAGCGGAACTTGAACCCATGACCCGCTGTCTGGCGCACTAGCCGCTTGGCCACGCGGTCACTTCAATATACATATATCAGTTTGTCACCTGAATCCAAAATTAAATAGACCCCTCAAAAAATTAATTAAGTCGGGTCAAGGCAAAATCAACCGAGTGGCATGTGCGCCCAGCGTAGACTCAGATCAGCCTGTGCATCCGCTTAATAGCTTAGACCCAGAGCTACCATTCAAGCGAATAGCAGACTCTGATTAGACTGGACGGATGCCCTGGCTGATCTGAGTCTTCGCTAGACGCACATGCCGGTTTGTTGGTTCATGTCGCAGCTCAATTATACCCAGGCAAGGCCACTATCACGAAGCGCAACTCATAACATATGCCTCAGTAGATTCTGAAAGTACAAGAAGAGAAAACGCAAACGACATATTGGAACAATGTATCTTAGATAATAATAATAACAATAATAATAACATTGTCTTTATTCACAGCGGAATATATAGCCGGTATCATAACCAGTTTTCCCTGAGGCCCTCTACTATGACAACGTACAACTACAATTACCATACTGTGCTTAAATATTGGGGCACCCAAAAGCTATCGATTTTCCATTTTAGGACAATTGCATTTTTTTGTCGGTGTCCCAATACTAAAGCACTTTAGGATAATTCCTATAGCGATATAAAATACATACAATTATTAATAATAGACATACCAAGCACCAAGGAAATATACACCTATTTTCTGCTTTTAAACCGCTAAACACAACAGAAAGCTGGTTCTGTAGGTTATCTACGGAAGACTATTAGGGCCAGTCATACTTTTATATTTTGTGTTTCGTATCTCGAAATTTCGACTTAGTATCTCGAAATTTCGACTTACTAACTCGAAATTTTGACTTATTAACCCGAAATTTCGACTTATTATCATCGAAATTTCGAGATAATGTCGAAATTCGTGATACTAAGTCGAAATTTGGAGATATTAAGTCGAACTTTCGAGATATCTAACTAAAAATCAAAAGTATGCCTGGCCCTAATTCTATTCCGTAGTTGTCACCATGCTTGAAGCACAACCATTTCCATAAAACGACTGGCCTTATACAATGTACCAATATGTTATGAAAATACCAGTACTGACTGAGGTCAATTTTGGCAATCTGTAGTATATATCAAATTATATCCAGTGATACGAGAATTGAAATCTACAACTGGTTCCATGGTGAACATGATCCGACAAACTACTGCACTGCACCGATGTGTGAAAAAGTAATCCAAAACGTCAGGTGGCGACGTTTCTTGACGTCAGTTGCATTTCCATAAATTGGGGGATAACTGAACTCAAAATTATCATTTGGGGAGGTAAATCGTCGGTTTTATGGTCACAACTTTCGTTTTACGGCGCCGCCAGCGGACGCTCCTGACAGGAACCTATATCTTGTATATATAACAACTGTCTTCGGCTGGCAATGAAGACAGTTTCCCGCCTATCTTGTCCACATAACTGAGCAATTAGACAAGATATAATAACGTTTGATTAGTGTCCAGCTATAGCAATGACTGTTTAACCAGAGGGGCTTGAGTCAGGCGGATTTGGGTAAAAGAAAGCAGATTGAATATACAGTCTGTATTATTTTACCCTAATACCCATTATTCAGGCCCCTATAGTTCAGCGTTACGAAAAACAAAGCGCCGTTAAAAATTCTGCACTGTGATAGTTTTTGCGTATATTGAGTAAAGCTGTTAGTCCAGTGCTTCAGAAAAGGATGGGTACTCTGAGTATAATTTTGAGATATTTTTCTTATATCTCAATGAACACATACATTGTGGTCCCTCAATGGAAACGTTTCGATAATGAGCGGTTACTGTCAGAGAGTAGCCCCCCCCCCCCCCCCCCCCCCGCCCTAGTAGACCCCCAATAAAACTGACTTTACTTTTTTTCAACTTTACTGTTTTCATAGCAAACCCCCCCCCAGAAACTTGACTTGTGTGTTTCCCCCTATAATGGAATTTCCCCCCGGAAAAATAGCACTCAACCCTCAGATACCCCCACCCCCTCCCCTCTAACATATGGACATAGAACAAATTTAAAGCGAAACGTGACGCAGTTATAAGTACGCTAATTTCGAAAGATATATTTTGAAAATATGATCGCAGGTGAAAACTTCAAGGAAAAATCAAACAAAACTGAACAAACAAAGAAAAAAGATAAATAAATAAAACGAACAGCCAAACTTTTCCAAAATCACCGAATTAGTGACGTCAACTGTGTTTTATTTCTTCATTTATTTATTTATTTAATTTTATTTCTTCATTATTATTATTTTTTTTTTTTGAAGTCAAAAGATCGAATAAATATATCTACAAGCTGGCCGCGGCCAGCATGTCGAGCCCGTTGGCGCTTTGACAGTATTGAAAATGCTAAGCATAAGATAGCAACAGCTTTAGCAGTTGCAACCTGAAGTCTCTGCTTGGATTATATGGTTACACCCTGTCTTCATAGTTACTTATCACATATTCACACATAAGAATCTGTCATGTGGTAACAGATATTAGCACTCAAAAATGTTAAAACAGTGACATAGTATTGAAGAGGTAAGTTGCATGCACTGATGGAGTTTTTAACATCTTGGGTAATTGAAAAGTAAAAAAGTACTTTTTTGTAAAAGTAGGTCATAGTGACCTACTTTGTTGGGGGTGACCTGGAGTGGTACGGTACATGCACTGATGAAGTTTCAATGATATGAGGCCTATGAAAAGAGAGATATGGGCTGACCTCGAAAACTAAATATGTGGTTCTTTTTCGTGAAAGTAGGTCACAGTGTCCAAGTTTCGTTGTTGGTGGACTGGAGTGGAAAGATGCATGCACTGATGAAGTTTCAGTGTTCTTAAGCCTATGAAAAGAAAGATATGGGGCTGACCTCGAAAACTAAATATGTGGCACTTTTTCGTAAAAGTATGTCACAGTGACCTTGTTTTGTTGGAGGTGACTTGGAGTAGTAAGATGCATGCACTGATGAAGTTTCAATGGTCCGGGACGAACAAAAAGGAAGATATGGGGCTGACACCGAAAACTAAATATGTGGTACTTTTTCGTGAAAGTGGGTCACAGTGACCTAGTTTTGTTAGGGGGTGACCTGGACTGGTAAGAGACATGCACTGATGGAGTTTCAATGTTCTGGGACCCATGGAAAGGGAAATATGGCGCTGCAGACGAAAACCAAAAAGGTGGCACTTTTTCATTAAAGTAGGTCACAGTGACCTAGTTTTGTTGGGTGACCTGGAGTGGTAAGGTGCATGCACTGATGAATTGTTAATGATCTGGGGCCTATGAAAAGGGAGACATGAGGCTGACCTCGAAAACTAAATATGTGGTACTTTTTCGTGAAAGTAGGTGACAGTGACCTAAATTTGTTGTACCTGGAGATGTAAGGTGCATGCACTGATGAAGATTCAAAGGTGTGTGGCCTATGAAAAGGAAGATAATGGGCTGCAGTCGAAAACTAAATATGTGGTACTTTATCGTGAAAGTAGGTCACAGTGACCTAGCTTTGTTGGTGGTGACCTGAAGTGGTAAGGTGCATGCACTGATAAAGTTTTAATGTTCTGGGCCTATGAGAAGGGAACTATGGGATTTCAGACGAAAACTAAATACGTGGTATTTTTTGTCGTGAAAGTAGGCCACAGTGACCTAGTTTTGTTGGAGCCGATTAGAATTTTTAATGGGCATATTGTGATGAAGTTTTAAGGCCCTAGTATCTATCAAACTCAAGATATTGCAAACAGACGGACGGACAGACAGACAGACGCACGCACGAACCAACACCAAACGGGCGACTATGTCTCGCTGGCCGCAAGCGGGCTCGACAAAAACTGAATAAATCAAGTTTACACATACTAGTACATCTAAAACGTGTGTTAAACTCATCCTCTTATGTTCTCCTATAGCCATTTTTTCGGTCGACGCGGATGAAATTGTGCTCGTGTGTTCGTGCATGGCTATATATGTGTATGCCTACACTGTAAAAAAATACTGTAGATTTTACGGTAGAATAACTGGAAACCAGCTGCCAGTCCTTTCCCCGTTATTTTTACGGGCTTTTGCCTGTAAGACATTGTTGGAAATCACGAAATGGGAGTTTTATGTTAACTTGGCGCACTCTAAAATAACTTTGTATTGTTGAGGGGCTATCTAACCAAAACGACATCTGCTCTTTTCTGTCCCACTCTGCTTGATGATTCCTGCAATTTTTACGGGCGCCCGTAAAAATAACGGTAAAATGACTGGCAGCTGGTTGCCAGTTATTTTACCGTAAAATCTACCGTTAATTTTCGCAGTGTATGTGTGTTTTGGAGGAAGAAAATTACCTACACTGTAAAAAAAATCCGTAGATTTTACGGTAAAATAACTGGCAACCAGCTGCCAGTCATTTTACCGTTATTTTTACGGGCGCCCGTAAAAATGCAGGAATCATCAAGCAGAGTGTGACAGAATAGAGCAGGTGTCGATTTGGTCTGATAGCCCTTCGACAATACAAAGTTATTTTCGAGTGCGGTCAGTTAAAATAAAACTTCCATTTCGTGATTTTCAATAATGTCTTACAGGCAAAAGCCCGTAAAAATAACGGGAAAAGGACTGGCAGCTGGTTTCCAGTTATTCTACCGTAAAATCTACAGTTATTTTTTACAGTGTATGTCAAAACGGGGAGTCCCACTATATAGCCATTTCTCGAGGTGGCGGGGGGATGTCAGTGTGGGTGGGGGTGGCTCTATGAGGGGAGGGCATGTCACTATAGCCAATTTTCCGGGGTGTGGGAGAGGAGGGAGAAAACCAGTCTCTGACAGTTACAGCTTACGTTTCTATGGCGAAACAAAGAAACTTATCCTTAAATAATCCCTGTTTCCCCTTCTTATCTGGAGCACTGTACAATACTGCTATATTCTGACAGTGAATGGAGACTGTTCGGGTGCCATCAGTACCTTGTCGGCAGCATTCAGCTCATCTGGAAATATTACAACACCGAATTATCCTAGCGGATATCCTAGGTAAGTGCTTATACACGCACTGTAAATATTCCGTAGATTTTACGGTGAAATAACTGGCAACCAGCTGCCAGTCCTTTTCCCGTTATTTTTACAGGCGTCCGTAAAACTTGGCGGAATCATCAAGCAGAGTAGGATAGATTAAGACAAATATTGTTTTGGTCATATAGCCCTTCAAAACTATGAAGGTATTTTCGAGTGCAGTCAGCTAACATAACTTTACCATATCGAGACCTTAAAAATAACGGGAAATGGACTGTTAGCTGGTTTCCAGGTATTCTACCGTAAAATCAACGGAAATTTTTTAGAGTGCGTGAACACTCTAGTTTAGGTAACAGACTTAGACTGACTGCATTATAAAGAACAAAAGAACTAAGACGCAAAACAAAAATATAATTATACATCATAAATACAGTAAATATACCAACAGAAATGTTTTTGGCTGCGGGAGTTTTCATGTCTAGTATGCCAGAAAGAACCAGACTGAAAGAAAGTCGAATGGCAGAAAATTCGGAAGCTGGTAGATAATATACGCCGGTAGATCATATATGCGCTACTTATAGCAATGGGCTGAACAAAAGGCTGAAGTTCTGTTTTATAGAATATGGTTGGTGAGAAAAATGATCAACGATGGTGTTGATACCTCAACAAGGAAATCTCAGGCTCATTTCCAGGTTATTTAAGTTTCATGCTCGGCAAGCTTCGCATAAGACTAAATAATCTGAAAACTAGCCTCAGATTTCATTATCTCGGCATCAACCCCATCATAGATTCTGTTATTCCTTAGGGAGCACTTAATTTCTTTTTCTCACACAACAGCTGACCTGATTTCAAAATAATTGGACTGAAATGTTTCTTGTGTAATTTTCTAAAAACGTTCAGTTCGTAAGATTTCGTGAAAAATATACATGGCCATCAGAAGGCGAGATTAGTTTCAGGATGAGACTGGCTTAGCTTAAAAGACTTTATCTCAAAAACTGTGCAGTGGATTTTAATCTGACTCAATCATTATAATTTTTGCATCAAGCTCTATTAAAGTTTTGCAAAGAACCAAGGTGGAGGCCGTTACTGAATTGTAGTAAACCATTGAAGATACGCCATGTTCAGTAGTGTGTACTGCTCCGATGAGTTACAACTTTATGAACCTGTTGAATAAATAGAGGATCTTACATGAGTGCTCATGTAGTATTGAATTTATTAAACGAGTTGGGGAAAAAGATAAGATGCGAGGCTTTGCCGAGCATCTTATCGGTTTTCCCCAACGAGTTTAATAAATTCAATAATACAGGAGCACGAATGCAAGATTCTATTTATCATATGACACTAAAATCGCATTTTATCTGCAGAATTTGCACTGAAACGTCACGATTTCGCCATTAGAAAACGCGACGTCTTTATGGATGTCAACGTATAACGTTACGACGTAATTTGCATATTTAATCCACTAGTGGATTATCGCATTTAATGCATGGCTTTATTACACTCTCAGATCCGACGTCATATGATAAACTTAAATATTTATACTTATTCGATGCCTGCACATGTAGATATTTATACTTCATATAGATACAATGAAGTTGAGAATGCATTCCATTTACTTATTGTAGTAATGCTGACTGCCGGTGGCGAATCCAGGCCGCGCTGCCGGGTGAAAGAGTGTTACTATACTTTGAAGAGTTTCAGACCGAGCCGATGTATGACAGCCTCAAAATATACGATGGCGACTCAGGTTAGTGAATTATAACAAGGAAAGCAACGTAAGTCGCGATCACACGATTTTAATTGCAAGTATTTTCTATTTTTAAAGAAAATCTCAAACCAAATCAGAAAATAAGCTGTACCTCAGGTCTTAAAAGTCCCATTTTTATATCAGAAAGAGCACTTACCTCGCAGTAACGTCGTCCACTGTCTGTACCAAATGCTATCATTTTATGAAATGAATGATGCTATTTACCAGGGCACTTCTGAAAACTGACCTCATGTATGGTCAGTTTTCCGAAGTGTCCTGGTTAGTAGCTTCATTTCATAAACAAGAGACAGTTGCGTCAGACAAATGACATTACTACGAGGTAACTGCTTATAACAACGAAATAGGCCTCATAAGACCTGAGATATAGTTGATTTTCTTACCTGGTCTGAGATTATATTTCTTTTGAAATTGTTATTAGCACGAGATCGTGACCTACGTAGTCCAATCAATCGGAACACCGCTCGGTCAATTCCGTGAATCACGGTAGTCCACCACGTATAGGTGACCAATGGTGTTTTTGGTTGTTCACATTAAAATTTACAGTCGTTCGACCGGTCTCAACGCCTTTCTAATCGATCGCGTGGTTCACTATAAATCCTCAGATACTTTTTTATGTCTCTATACCAGAAAATGTCTTAAAGCGTCTTCTCTAAGGCACGTTGTTTTTCGCGCAGAAATTATTTAAGAGTCCTAGAGAATGTTACGATAACCTAACGTGGTCTTTTAGCATATTCCGGCGGACTTTTTTCAGTTTCGGCGCACCAGTATACTATTTGTCACACCCTGGGTGTAACACCTCGGGCTCCGAAAAAGTAAACTGTTTGGTTAGAAAGATAGAGTTGTGCAAAGAGCAGATGTGATGTTTGATATCATCATGTGTTCGAAACCACATATTTTATAGACAGCTCTATACCGAAAAATTAACTCAGTCATTCACTGGTTCGAAAACGTCATGCTTGACGTTGTTGCCATGAATTCAGTGATCAAGGGTACCATCATTCCAAATAATATTGTTTTTTATGTAGAGGGCCGCAAGGTATACTAGCAGAGCCAGCTAATTGTATCACCCTCTTTAAACATGGATTAATTATATTGAAATAAATAATACCACCTAAATGATCCATTACTTTAAATTCACCACCAATACACTGATGGACATGACGAAAATGCCACTGGGTAAATGACTAAATAGGCTACAAAGCAAACAATTTCATTTGCCTTTGGTATTTATCAGCAGAGATTCCTTAAAGAATAAGGAATCGGCATATTTTATATATTTACCACAGGTATTGTGCTCACCGTTTTTCACAACCGGTCTGGAAACACGTTGTCTTGCTAAATATGCCTTGTTTACCAGCTTCAAACCCAGTTTTCAGTACCTTTAATTCAGAAAAGAACCCATTTCTATCTGTAGCTTTGACCAGCAAGTGTTGACAAGAATGTCGATAAATCTTTGTTTACCGCCTGAGATAAATTCGAAATACTTCTGAACAGGCGAATGCATCAGAATAGGTCAAATAAATATACATGTATAAGCGTTAAAATACACACAACGAAGAGAAAAAGCCTTTCCTTATTCGACCAGTTGGGAAAAAGAAAAAAAAAAAAAAAAAGGAAAAACGAGTGTATCAAGAGCAAGGCAGACCAGTTTCAATCATCTATTATTACCTTGTTATCATCCATGTGCTCAATTATTACTAAGTGCCGAAGACAACTAAATTTTAAAAAATCAGTTGTCTCATTCTAAGTACAGAAAATAATACAATCGATCAATTTTACATCCTACCCAAATATCGAAATGGGAAAAGACATTAAACCTGTGACAGTACTAACTGTTTTTTTTTTTTTTTTTTTTTTTTTTGTTGTGTAACGGTTCTTTAAGACACTATTTCAGTCTGTATCGAGCCGTCTCCCAGAGAGAGGCAGAAAGAATAGAGATATGATAGGCGAGAGAAAAATGTCCAAAACAAGCCCCACCAGCACGTACTGCAAACACAGTATGCCCTTGCCCTAATATTATCCAAAAAAGTAGGACGTCCCGGCAGTGAAAGTTACCCAGCACCCTCGCCCGACCACAACTACTCCACGACAGCATTAACTGTACAACAACACATGTAGAAAGCTAAACAAATCGCTTCCCTACTCTCCCCATCTCACTTTACCCCTTCCTCCCCGCCCCCACGCCCCCCCCCCTCCCTCGCCCATATTAGTGACCACTAGGCTAACCTAAAATTTACAAATTGTCGACGGCTAAGAAGAAAGCAGACAAAACGACGAGTCAAAAACAGATGCATGACTTTGGGGCGTTGGGTAAAAATTTACTGGTATTAATGCGCCAACTTTCACCTTCCCGTTCTGCTGTGGTTATTAATAATTCATCTGAAATTTATCCAAAAAAAATTAACCGTTAAAAAAAAATAAAGAAAATATGTTAAAAATAATGATAAAATAAATAAATATATAAGTAAGTAAATAGAAAACTGTGGAGAACACCACACGAGAGCACGGGCACGATCAGGGCCCGTATTCATAAAACGACTTAAGTGGTTGCTATGCTGTTGCTAAGGCTAAATTTCTTTGAAGAAGATTCCCTACAACTGTGAAATTTGCTCTGGAGGAACAGTCTTACAAAGACTGTTCCTCCAGACCAAATTTCATAGTTGTAGGGAATCTCCTTTATAGATATTTAGCCTTAGCAACCGCATAGCAACGACTTAAGTGGCTTTATGAATACGACCCCTGAATAATTACTGGAGTAAACCCAAGCAATACACTGGTATTCCTTGGGCTAAAAAGATTATGATTAACACAGTGTAGTACATCAGACTACCGACCACAAATCATAGCGCCGTAGAATTCAAATCTCATATTACATTAGAAATCAGAACCTAATTTTTCATCGTTTGGACCCCTTTGAGTATATACTTGTCTTTCCATCGACTGCGTATTTGAAATTTACAAAATCGCAGTTTGTTTCGCCCGGCTTTCGATGCCAGACCATTACAGGGTTACCGATGATGCTGATCCACATTTTTCTTATAAATGTTTCCATTGCTTTTGAAGGCATTTTTATAAAATTTATTGTAATGAATTCAAAATTCAGATCGCAGTGTAGCAGAATATGAAACTTACTTCAGAATGTTTTAAAAGGAGATGGCTTTCATGAAAGCGTTTCGCTTACCGTCAGATCCTGCACCATATAGTATATAGTACTGTTTTGTAACTATGTAGTTTGTAGTAAATAAAATATTGTTTAAACCAATGTTTTAAAATACAGTAATCAGATTACATTGTAATATGAAAAGATCATTCATCACACAATAGCATGATGCAAAAGTCACATCAAAGTGAATAAGACAATCAAAAACGCCCTTGCACTCACCGGCAAAAGTTACATGAAAGTGTAGCAGCATATAGAACAGCCATCACACTGTAGCAGAAAACAAGTCACATCAAAATTTAGCAGGATACAGAACATCAATCACACAGAAGCAAGATACAAAAGTTACATCAAATTGTAGAAGGATACAGAACATCAATCACACTGTAGCAGGATACAAAAGTTACCTCAAATTGTAGCAAGATACAGAACATCAGTCATACAGTAGCAGAATATAAAAGTTACATCAAATTGTAGCAAGATACAGGACACCAATCACGCAGTAGCAGAATATAAAAGTTACATCAAATTGTAGCAGGATACAGAACACCAATCACGCAGTAGCAGAATATAAAAGTTACATCAAATTGTAGCAGGATACAGAACACCAATCACGCAGTAGCAGAATATAAAAGTTACATCAAATTGTAGCAGGATACAGAACACCAATCACGCAGTAGCAGGATACAAAAGTTACATACAATTGTAGCATGATACAGAACACCAATCACGCAGTAGCAGGATACAAAGTTACATAAAATTGTAGCAGGATACAGAACACCAATCACGCAGTAGCAGGATAAAAAAGTTACATAAAATTGTAGCAGGATACAGAACATCAATCACATGGTAGCAGGAGACAAATGTCACATCAAAGTTATAGCAGGATACAGAATATCAATCACACAGTAGCAGCAGAAGAAGCAGGATACAGAATTTCCATTACACTATAGAAGAGTACGTTGGTCACTTCAAAGTGGAGTAGGATACAGAACTCACAATACACTTTAGCAGGATACAGTCCTCACATCACGCTGTAGCAGGATACTAAAGGCACATCAAAGTGTAGCCGGATACAGAACTCACATCAGAGTGCCGTAGGATACGGAACATCTATCAATTTATAGTATGTTTAAATTACAGCAGGGTATAGTTGAAGACAGAACTCCCATCACACTGAGGCAGAATACAAAAGAGGCTTCAAAGTATAATAGGAAACGAAACATCCGTCACCATGTAGCAGGATACAAAAGTTACATTAAAATATATTAGAAAACACCCACCACACTGATGCAGGATATAAAGGCTACATCCAAGTCTAGAATGATATAGAATGCCAATTACTACACCGTGCATCAACCTGTAGTAAGATACAGACCGCCTATCATACTGTAGCAGCATACAAAACAAACTCCAATCAAAATATGAGCCCGTCCAGATAGAAATCGACCTTATGACATAAAAAATAGATTTTTAGGTTTTCTGTTATCTGAATGCGCATGCCATTATAGAACAAAAAGGTCAAAACCGTATGAAGTTATCTCGATTATAAAGGATGTTATGGCAGTTTTAAACATACTGGTACCTAATGAAATTAGCCAGAATTAATAACGTTACGTGACGTCACATTACACTATTATGGATAACGCCATTATCAATGTTTTTACCTGAAAAGCATATCATTATTATTAACGTTAACACAGCAAACGCATGTAATCAGTGTGAGTAAAATTTCCCGTAACAAAGCTCTAGACTTTGGTCCCACCCTGGGACCAGCCTCTTGGGAAAGGTAGAAAAGATGGAAAGGCTTTGATCTAGGTAAATGTCATCACAAGTATGATCCCTTTGCCTCGAACGGTTATCAAAAAATATTTACATTCTTGGTGTATTTACTGAAAAGCCCTATAGTAAACCATTGGAACGTAATGTAGTTTATATTCCAATAATTACATTGAGACACGCGACGTCAATGACGTAAAGATAAACAATGGCTCTCTACAATGTGATTGGACGTCAGCAACGTCATGACGTCATGCATGCCGTTCTGCTGTTTGCAGAAAAAACTGCGTGTAAATGTTTTACTGCTTTAATTTTAGCGCTTATATAAGATTTTTCATGAAAGATTTGATTGAAACGAATGTAAATATAAGCAATGAACTTAATTTTTCTGATGTTTATCGAAATGTAAACTACATTGGGTCACTAGCAAAGTTAACATGAACCCCTTCGGGGTTCATTCACTTTGCTCGTGACCCAATGTAGTTTACACTTCGATAAACCTCAGAAAAATGAAATTCATTCCTTAAATAATAATTGAGCCGCGACGCGACAAAACCAACAATAAGGTTGTGCGCCCAGCGCAGACTTAGATCAGCCTGGGCATCCGCCTAGTTTGTCAGACTTTTTGTTAAAGTGCTGAAAAGGTAGCTAAGGGTCCAAGCTACCTCAATGCGGACAGCGATGCTCTGATCAGACTGGGCGGATGCCCAGGCTGATCTGCGTCTGCGCTGGGGCACAACCACATTGTTGGGTTTGTCGTGTCGGGCTCAATTATATTTTCCGAAGCAGCTATAACAAGACGTGAACTCAATATTCGGACTGACCAACATGCTTAAGTACTGCCGTTCGCACGTACTGGCGATCCGGAAACTTCTTACCTCCGGTGCTCCTTTGGCTTCGACTGCATTAAGCAAAAAATAAACAAAACATACCTTCAGATATTTTGAAATACTGCAGCTGTTTCTAAAGATGAGTAAGCAGTTGAGTTTAAGTTTGTCATTTCCTTTTAATAAAGAAAAGAATTTGTTTCTATGCAAGAGTCCTTCAGAAGCATTTTACCTTTAAGAGTTGATCGCATTTTTGAAGAGCTACGTCCGAGGAAGCATAAAAGAAAGTCACAAAAGTTGTTTCCCTTTGTAAAAATGGTGGGAAAACAAACACATGTAATATATGCCACGCCACAAGAAATATCACTGCTGCTTTGGAGCATCTGTTCATCATACAGTTTACCAGGCCCAAAGCCTAGTGGACTCAAAGACACTAATGCAAAGGCACGAGAAAACCAGCAAAGTGGTTGTGCTCCCAGTGCAGACTCAGATCAGCCTGAGCATCCACCATGTCTGATCAGACCCTTCGCTAAGCGCTTAAAGGGTAGCTAAGGTCTAAGCTACCTCTGTGCGGACAGCGAAGACTCTGATCAGACTGGGCGCACAGCCACTTTGTTAGTTTTGTCAAGTCGCGGCTCATTTGCATACAAATAATTGCATGCATGTTCTATTAAGGTCTCTATATTCCTATCAGTCGTAAAATTGCCTAAACAAAAATCGTTTTGAAAAGCAGTTCAACCTTCATGACTGGTGACAAAATGTGGGTTGATGAGAATATACTGTGCCAGATAACTAGAAGTGTCAAGTTGGTTACTTATTCCCTATTCCCTATTCCCGATTCTAATAACCCATATAGATATCGGTACTTTTACGTTGCGACATTAAATACTCTTGGAATATTAATCTTTTCTCTAGTCTGTAGTTGTCTGTCTGAGTACATCTCTACTCAGTCAGGTTGTTTGTCCGTCTGTCTGTTCGCATGTATTTGCTTTCACATATGAAAAGGGTATATCTGTTCACTTCAAATTCTATCAAGCATCGCCCCAAAAACTTCATGGAGATTATACTTTTGTTTTGTTGTGCCTGTCCATGCGTTCCTTCATTATTTTGTCCGTCCTTGCGTCTGCCTGTCCTGGAGGTATCCTGTCCTTTTAGTCTTTTGTCTTTACAGTGATAGCAAAGCAGGTGTGTAAGTTGACTAAGGCATTTGGAGGAACATATTGGTGCAATTACTATAATACTATAACAGGCTGTCGTTGTTGTACATCGATGCGATCTTTTATCTGTCCGTATGTGTATGTCTGTCTGTCCGTCTGATTTTGTTTGCATATACATGCAAGTATATAAACTCAGCAGCAAAACGTATAGGATGTATCGTTGTTACCCTTTTGGAAGGGTTTTCGTGGTCCTGAGAAGCAAACAGGAAGTAATGGAAGTTGTCTCCCTTTGAAAAAATGGTGGCGAAAAACATGGAACAGTAACCGTGCACTTTATGGAAATACTGCTGTGTCCGTCTTGGTATGTATCTGTGTAACCGTCCGTCCGTCCGGTTTTGTTTGTATTTATGCAGATCCAATTAGCAGTAGCTAGTAGATACAATTTTTTGTATGCACAAAGACACATATGAGCCGCGACACGAGAAAACCAACAATGTGGTTGTGCGCTCAGCGCAGACTCAGATCAGCCTGGGCATCCGCCCAGTCTGATCAGAGTCTTCGCTGTGCGCATGAAGGTAACTTAGACCCTTAGCTACCCTTTGAGCACTTAACGAAAGGTCTGGTCAAACTTGGCGGAAACCTAGACTGATCTGAGTCTGCGCAGTGCGCATGACCATATCGTTGGTTTTGTCGTGTCGCGGCTCAATATGGAGGATATAATATGAACATTTGAAGTAATTTCTCTGAGCCAATTTTGAAAAAAAAAAAAAAGTTTCCCTCCATATGAAATGAAGTGAAATAATGTTGACATTTCACCCTAACTTTATAAGTGAGAGGGATTTTTAAATGATACCATCTTTTGCATGCAAAAAGACAACTATATTGAGCATATGATATGAACATTTTAAGGAAAATCACTAAGCCAATTTTAAAAAAAAAAAAGGATGAAATTTTATTCCGTATTAATTTAAGTCAAACAATGTTGACGATTTCACCCTAACTTTATAAGTGAGAGGGAGTTTTGAATGATACAATCTCTGGCATGCAAAAAGACACATATATAAAGCATATGATATGATCATTTTAAAAAATTTCACTGAGCCAATTTTGAAAAAAAAAATTAAAAGTTTTCTTTCATTTGAAAGGAAGTGAAAGAATGTTGATGATTTCACCCTAAATTTAAAAGTGAGAGGGAGTTTTGAATGATACATTCTTTTGCATGCATGAAAACACAATTATGGAGCATATAATATGAACATTTTAAGGAATTTCACTGAGCCAATTTTGAGAAAAAAAAATATGAAATTTTCTTCCATATTAATTTAAGTCAAACAATGCTGACGATTTCACCGTAACTTTATATATGAGAGGGAGTTTTGAATAATACAATCTTTTGCATGCATAAAGACATATATATGGAGCATACGATATGAACATTTTAAGGAATTTCACTGAGCCAATTTTGAGAAAAAACATAAGAAATTTTCTTCCATATTAATTTACGTCAAACAATGCTGACGATGTCACCGTAACTTTATAAGTGAGAGGGAGTTTTGAATGATACAATCTTTTGCATGCATAAAGACACATATATGGAGCATATGATATGAACATTTTAAGGAATTTCACCGAGCCAAATTTTTAAAAAAAAAATTAATTGTTTTCTTCCATATGAAATGAAATCAACGAATGTTGACAACTTCACCCTAAAATTATAAGTGAGAGGTAGTTTTGAATGATACAATCGTTTGCATGCATAAAGACATATATATGGAGCATACGATATGAACATTTTAAGGATTCACTGAGCCAATTTTGAAAAAAAAAATGAAATTTTCTTCCATATTAATTTACGTCAAACAATGTTGACGATTTCACCGTAACCTTATAAGTGAGAGGGAGTTTTGAATGATACAATCTTTTGCATGCATAAAGACACATATATGGAGCATATGATATGAACATTTTAAGTGATTCCACTGAGCTAATTTTGAGAAAAAAATATTAAACTTTTTCTTCTTTATGAAATGAAGTGAAAGAATGTTCATGATTTCATCCTAAATTTTTAAGTGAGAGGGAGTTTTGAATGATACAATATTTTGCATGCGTAAAGACGCATATACGGAGCATATTATATGAACACTTTAAGGAATTTCACTGAGCCAATTTTGAGAAAAAAAAATGAAATTTTCTTCCATATTAATTTAGGTCAAACAATGTCGAAGATTTCACCGTAACTTTATAAGTGAGAAGAGTTTTGAATGATACAATCTTTTGCAAGTATAAACATATATATATGGAGCATATGATATGAACATTTTAAGGAATTTCACTGAGCCAATTTTGAAAAAAAAATTAAATGTTTTCTTCCATATGAAATGAAATCAACGAATGTTGACGATTTCACCCTAAAATTTTAAGTGAGAGGTAGTTTTGAATGATACAATCTTTTGCATGCATAAAGACATTTATATGGAGCATACGATATGAACATTTTAAGGAATTTCACTGAGCCAATTTTGAGAAAACAAAATATGTACTTTTCATCCATACTAATTTAAGTCAAACAATATTGACGATTTCACTGTAACCTTATAAGTGAGAGGGAGTTTTGAATGATACAGTCTTTTGCAAGCATAAAGACGTATATATGGAGCATATGATATGAATTTTTTAAGGAATTTCACTGAGCCAATTTTGAGAAAAAAAATATGAAATTTTCTTCAATATTAATTTACGTCAAACAATGTTGACGATTTCACCGTAATTTTATATATGAGAGGGAGTTTTGAATGATACAATCTTTTGCATGCACAAAGACACATATATGGAGCATACGATAGGAACATATTAAGGAATTTCACTGAGCCTATTTTTAGAAAAAAAATATGACATTTTCATTTATTTTAATTTAAGTCAAACAATGTTGACGATGTCACCGTAACTTTATAAGTGAGAGGTAGTTTGAATGATACAATTTTTTGCATGCATAAAGACACATATATTGAGCATACGATATGAATTTTTTAAGGAATTTCACCGAGCCAATTTTGAGAAAAAAAATATGAAATTTTCTTCAATATTAAATTACGTCAAACAATGTTGACGATGTCACCTTAACTTTATATATGAGAGGGAGTTTTGAATGATACAATCTTTTGCATGCATTAAGACGTATATATGGAGCATACGATATGAACATATTAAGGAATTTCACTGAGCCAATTTTGAGAAAAAAAATATGAAATTTTCTTCCATATCAATTTACGTCAAACAATGTTGACGATGTCACCGTAACTTTATAAGTGAGAGGGAGTTTTGAATGATACAATCTTTTGCATGCATAAAGACACATATATGGAGCATATAATATGAACATTTTAAGGAATTTCACTGAGCCAATTTTGAAACAAAATATTAAGAATTTTCTTCCATAGGAAATGAAGTGAACGAATGTTGACGATTTCATCCTAAATTTATGAGTGAGAGGGAGTTTTGAATGATACAATCTTTCGCATGTATAAAGACACATATAAGGAGCATATGATATGAACATTTTGAGGAATTTCACTGAGCCAATTTTGAAAAAAAAAAATGTTATTTTCATCCATACTAATGTAAGTCAAACAATGTTGACGATTTCACCGTAACTTTATAAGTGAGAAGGAGTTTTGAATGATACAATCTTTTGCAAGCATGAAGACATTTATATGGAGCATACGATATGAACATTTTAAGGAATTTCACTGAGCCAATTTTGAGAAAAAAATAATATGTAATTTTCATCCATACTTATTTAAGTCAAACAATGTTGACGATTTCACCGCAACTTTATAAGTGAGAGGGAGTTTTGAATGATACAATCTTTTGCAAGCATAAAGACATATATATGGAGCATATAATATGAACATTTTAAGGAATTTCACTGAGCCAATTTTGAAAAAAAAAATTTAAATATTTTCTTCCATATGAAATGAAATCAACGAATGTTGACAACTTCACCCTAAAATTATAAGTGAGAGGTAGTTTTGAATGATACAATCGTTTGCATGCATAAAGACATATATATGGAGCATACGATATGAACATTTTAAGGATTCACTGAGCCAATTTTGAAAAAAAAAAATGAAATTTTCTTCCATATTAATTTACGTCAAACAATGTTGACGATTTCACCGTAACCTTATAAGTGAGAGGGAGTTTTGAATGATACAATCTTTTGCATGCATAAAGACACATATATGGAGCATATGATATGAACATTTTAAGTGATTCCACTAAGCTAATTTTGAGAAAAAAATATTAAACTTTTTCTTCTTTATGAAATGAAGTGAAAGAATGTTCATGATTTCATCCTAAATTTTTAAGTGAGAGGGAGTTTTGAATGATACAATATTTTGCATGCGTAAAGACGCATATACGGAGCATATTATATGAACACTTTAAGGAATTTCACTGAGCCAATTTTGAGAAAAAAAAATGAAATTTTCTTCCATATTAATTTAGGTCAAACAATGTCGAAGATTTCACCGTAACTTTATAAGTGAGAAGAGTTTTGAATGATACAATCTTTTGCAAGTATAAACATATATATATGGAGCATATGATATGAACATTTTAAGGAATTTCACTGAGCCAATTTTGAAAAAAAAATTAAAAGATGTTCTTCCGTATGAAGTGAAATTAACGAATGTTGACGTTTTTATTCTAAATTTAAAAGTGAGAGGGAGTTTTGAATGATATAATCTTTCGCATGTATAAAGACACATATAAGGAGCATATGATATGAACATTTTGAGGAATTTCACTGACCCAATTTTGAGAAAACAAAATATGTACTTTTCATCCATACTAATTTAAGTCAAACAATATTGACGATTTCACTGTAACTTTATAAGTGAGAGGGAGTTTTGAATGATACAGTCTTTTGCAAGCATAAAGACGTATATATGGAGCATATGATATGAATTTTTTAAGGAATTTCACTGAGCCAATTTTGAGAAAAAAAATATGAAATTTTCTTCAATATTAATTTACGTCAAACAATGTTGACGATTTCACCGTAATTTTATATATGAGAGGGAGTTTTGAATGATACAATCTTTTGCATGCACAAAGACACATATATGGAGCATACGATAGGAACATATTAAGGAATTTCACTGAGCCTATTTTTAGAAAAAAAATATGAAATTTTCTTTTATTTTAATTTAAGTCAAACAATGTTGACGATGTCACCGTAACTTTATAAGTGAGAGGTAGTTTTGAATGATACAATTTTTTGCATGCATAAAGACACATATATTGAGCATACGATATGAATTTTTTAAGGAATTTCACCGAGCCAATTTTGAGAAAAAAAAATATGAAATTTTCTTCAATATTAAATTACGTCAAACAATGTTGACGATGTCACCGTAACTTTATATATGAGAGGGAGTTTTGAATGATACAATCTTTTGCATGCATTAAGACGTATATATGGAGCATACGATATGAACATTTTAAGGAATTTCACTGAGCCAATTTTGAGAAAAAAAATATGAAATTTTCTTCCATATCAATTTACGTCAAACAATGTTGACGATGTCACCGTAACTTTATAAGTGAGAGGGAGTTTTGAATGATACAATCTTTTGCATGCATAAAGACACATATATGGAGCATATAATATGAACATTTTAAGGAATTTCACTGAGCCAATTTTGAAACAAAATATTAAGAATTTTCTTCCATAGAAAATGAAGTGAACGAATGTTGACGATTTCATCCTAAATTTATGAGTGAGAGGGAGTTTTGAATGATACAATCTTTCGCATGTATAAAGACACATATAAGGAGCATATGATATGAACATTTTGAGGAATTTCACTGAGCCAATTTTGAAAAAAAAAATATGTTATTTTCATCCATACTAATGTAAGTCAAACAATGTTGACGATTTCACCGTAACTTTATAAGTGAGAAGGAGTTTTGAATGATACAATCTTTTGCAAGCATGAAGACATTTATATGGAGCATACGATATGAACATTTTAAGGAATTTCACTGAGCCAATTTTGAGAAAAAAATAATATGTAATTTTCATCCATACTAATTTAAGTCAAACAATGTTGACGATTTCACCGCAACTTTATAAGTGAGAGGGAGTTTTGAATGATACAATCTTTTGCAAGCATAAAGACATATATATGGAGCATATAATATGAACATTTTAAGGAATTTCACTGAGCCAATTTTGAAAAAAAAAATTTAAATATTTTCTTCCATATGAAATGAAATCAACGAATGTTGACGATTTCACCCTAAAATTATAAGTGAGAGGTAGTTTTGAATGATACAATCTTTTGCCAGCATAAAGACATATATATGGAGCATATGATATGAATTTTCTAAGGAATTTCACTGAGCCAATTTTGAGAAATAAATTAAAATTTTCTTCAATATTAATTTACGTCAAACAATGTTAACGATTTCACCGTAACTTTATATATGAGAGGAAGTTTTGAATGATACAGTCTTTTGCATGCATTAAGACGTATATATGGAGCATACGATATGAACATTTTAAGGATTTTCACTGAGCCAATTTTGAGAAAAAAAATATGAAATTTTCTTCCATATTAATTTACGTCAAACAATGTTGACGATGTCACCGTTACTTTATATATGAGACGGAGTTTTGAATGATACAATCTTTTGCATGCATTAAGACATATATATGGAGCATATGATATGTACATATTAAGGAATTTCACTGAGCCAATTTTTAGAAAAAAAATATGAACTTTTCTTTTATTTTAATTTAAGTCAAACAATGTTGACGATGTCACCGTAACTTTATAAGTGAGAGGTAGTTTTGAATGATACAATTTTTTGCATGCATAAAGACATATATATAGAGCATACGATATGAATTTTTTAAGGAATTTCACTGAGCCAATTTTGAGAAAAATAAATATGAAATTTTCTTCAATATTAATTTACGTCAAACAATGTTGACGATGTCACCGTAACTTTATATATGAGAGGGAGTTTTGAATGATACAATCTTTTGCATGCATTAAGACGTATATATGGAGCATACGATATGAACATTTTAAGGAATTTCACTGAGCCAATTTTGAGAAAAAAATATGAAATTTTCTTCCATATCAATTTACGTCAAACAATGTTGACGATGTCACCGTAACTTTATAAGTTAGAGGGAGTTTTGAATGATACAATCTTTTGCATGCATAAAGACACATATATGGAGCATATAATATGAACATTTTAAGGAATTTCACTGAGCCAATTTTGAAAAAAATTATTAAAAATTTTCTTCCATAAGAAATGAAGTGAACGAATGTTGACGATTTCATCCTAAATTTATGAGTGAGAGGGAGTTTTGAATGATACAATCTTTCGCATGTATAAAGACACATATAAAGAGCATATGATATGAACATTTTGAGGAATTTCACTGAGCGAATTTTGAGAAAAAAAATATGTAATTTTCATCCATACTAATTTAAATCAAACAATGTTGACGATTTCACCGTAAATTTATAAGTGAGAAGGAGTTTTGAATGATACAATCTTTTGCAAGGATAAAGACATTTATATGGAGCATACGATATGTACATTTTAAGGAATTTCACTGAGCCAATTTTGAGAAAAAAAAATATGAAATTTTCATCCATACTAATTTAATTCAAACAATGTTGACGATTTCACCGTAACTTTATAAGTGAGAGGGAGTTTTGAATGATACAATCTTTTGCAAGCATAAAGACATATATATGGAGCATATAATATGAACATTTTAAGGAATTTAACTGAGCCAATTTTGAAAAAAAAATTTTAAATGTTTTCTTCCATATGAAATGAAATCAACGAATGTTGACGATTTCACCCTAAAATTATAAGTGAGAGGTAGTTTTGAATGATACAAGCTTTTGCATGCATAAAGACATTTATATGGAGTATACGATGTGAACATTTTAATGAATTTCACTGAGCCAATTTTGAGAAAAAAAAATATGAAATTTTTTTATCCATACTAATTTAAGTCAAACAATGTTGACGATTTCACCGTAAGTTTATAAGTGAGAAGGAGTTTTGAATAATACAATCTTTTGCCAGCATAAAGACATATATATGGAGCATATGATATGAATTTTTTAAGGAATTTCACTGAGCCAATTCTGAGAAAAAAAATAAGAAATTTTCTTCAATATTAATTTAAGTCAAACAATGTTGACGATTTCACCGTAACTTTATATATGAGAAGGAGTTTTGAATGATACAATCTTTTGCATGCATTAAGACGTATATATGGAGCATACGATATGAACATTTTAAGGAATTTCACTGAGCCAATTTTGAGAAAAGAAATATGAAATTTTCTTCCATATTAATTTACGTCAAACAATGTTGACGATGTCACCGTAACTTTATATATGAGACGGAGTTTTGAATGATACAATCTTTTGCATGCATTAAGACATATATATGGAGCATACGATATGAACATATTAAGGAATTTCACTGAGCCAATTTTGAGAAAAAAAATATGAACTTTTCTTTTATTTTAATTTAAGTCAAACAATGTTGACGATGTCACCGTAACTTTATAAGTGAGAGGTAATTTTGAATGATACAATCTTTTGCAAGCATAAAGACATTTATATGGAGCATACGATATGAACATTTTAAGGAATTTCACTGAGCCAATTTTGAGAAGAAAAAAAATATGAAATTTTCATCCATACTTATTTAATTCAAACAATGTTGACGATTTCAACGTAACTTTATAAGTGAGAGGGAGTTTTGAATGATACAATCTTTTGCCAGCATAAAGACATATATATTGAGCATATAATATGAACATTTTAAGGAATTTCACTGAGCCAATTTTGAAAAAAAAAATTTAAATGTTTTCTTCCATATGAAATGAAATCAACGAATGTTGACGATTTCACCCTAAAATAATAAGTGAGAGGTAGTTTTGAATGATACAAGCTTTTGCATGCATAAAGACATTTATATGGAGTATACGATGTGAACATTTTAAGGAATTTCACTGAGCCAATTTTGAGAAAAATAATATGTAATTTTCATCCATACTAATTTAAGTCAAACGATGTTGACGATTTCACCGTAACTTTATAAGTGAGAAGGAGTATTGAATAATACAATCTTTTGCCAGCATAAATACATATATATGGAGCATATGATATGAATTTTCTAAGGAATTTTACTGAGCCAATTTTGAGAAAAAAAATATGAAATTTTCTTCAATATTAATTTACGTCAAACAATGTTGACGATTTCACCGTAACTTTATATATGAGAGGGAGTTTTGAATGATACAATCTTTTGCATGCATTAAGACGTATATATGGAGCATACGATATGAACATATTAAGGAATTTCACTGAGCCAATTTTGAGAAAAAAAATACGAACTTTTCTTTTATTTTAATTTAAATCAAACAATGTTGACGATGTCACCGTAACTTTATAAGTGAGAGGTAATTTTGAATGATACAATCTTTTGCAAGCATAAAGACATTTATATGGAGCATACGATATGAACATTTTAAGGAATTCACTGAGCCAATTTTGAGAAGAAAAAAAATATGAAATTTTCATCCATACTAATTTAATTCAAACAATGTTGACGATTTCAACGTAACTTTATAAGTGAGAGGGAGTTTTGAATGATACAATCTTTTGCCAGCATAAAGACATATATATGGAGCATATAATATGAACATTTTAAGGAATTTCACTGAGCCAATTTTGAAAAAAAAAATTTAAATGTTTTCTTCCATATGAAATGAAATCAACGAATGTTGACGATTTCACCCTAAAATTATAAGTGAGAGGTAGTTTTGAATGATACAAGCTTTTGCATGCATAAAGACATTTATATGGAGTATACGATGTAAACATTTTAAGGAATTTCACTGAGCCAATTTTGAGAAAAAAAAATGTAATTTTCATCCATACTAATTTAAGTCAAACAATGTTGACGATTTCACCGTAACTTTATAAGTGAGAAGGAGTTTTGAATAATACAATCTTTTGCCAGCATAAAGACATATATATGGAGCATATGATATGAATGTTCTAAGGAATTTCACTGAGCCAATTTTGAGAAAAAAAATATGAAATTTTCTTCAATATTAATTTACGTCAAACAATGTTGACGATTTCACCGTAACTTTATATATGAGAGAGAGTTTTGAATGATACAATCTTTTGCATGCATTAAGACGTATATATGGAGCATACGATATGAACATTTTAAGGAATTTCACTGAGCCAATTTTGAGAAAAGAAATATGAAATTTTCTTCCATATTAATTTACGTCAAACAATGTTGACGATGTCACCGTAACTTTATATATGAGACGGAGTTTTGAATGATACAATCTTTTGCATGCATTAAGACATATATATGGAGCATACGATATGAACATATTAAGGAATTTCACTGAGCCAATTTTGAGAAAAAAAAAATATGAAATTTTCTTCAATATTAATTTACGTCAAACAATGTTGACGATTTCACCGTAACTTTATATATGAGAGAGAGTTTTGAATGATACAATCTTTTGCATGCATTAAGACGTATATATGGAGCATACGATATGAACATTTTAAGGAATTTCACTGAGCCAATTTTGAGAAAAGAAATATGAAATTTTCTTCCATATTAATTTACGTCAAACAATGTTGACGATGTCACCGTAACTTTATATATGAGACGGAGTTTTGAATGATACAATCTTTTGCATGCATTAAGACATATATATGGAGCATACGATATGAACATATTAAGGAATTTCACTGAGCCAATTTTGAGAAAAAAAAAATATGAACTTTTCTTTTATTTTAATTTAAGTCAAACAATGTTGACGATGTCACCGTAACTTTATAAGTGAGAGGTAATTTTGAATGATACAATCTTTTGCAAGCATAAAGACATTTATATGGAGCATACGATATGAACATTTTAAGGAATTTCACTGAGCCAATTTTGAGAAAAAAAATATGAAATTTTCATCCATACTAATTTAAGTCAAACAATGTTGACGATTTCACCGTAACTTTATACGTGAGAGGGAGTTTTGAATGATACAATCTTTTGCAAGCATAAAGACATATATATGGAGCATATGATATGAACATTTTAAGGAATTTCACTGAGCCAATTTTGAAAAAAAAATTAAATGTTTTCTTCCATATGAAATGAAATCAACGAATGTTGACGATTTCACCCTAAAATTTTAAGTGAGAGGTTGTTTTGAATGATACAATCTTTTGCATGCATAAAGACATTTATATGGAGCATACGATATGAACATTTTAAGGAATTTCACTGAGCCAATTTTGAGAAAAAAAAAATATGTAATTTTCATCCATACTAATTTAAGTCAAACAATGTTGACGATTTCACCGTAACTTTATAAGTGAGAAGGAGTTTTGAATAATACAATCTGCGGATGCGGTACGAACGTTTACGAATAACACCGGACAGATGCGGATGGGCCGTCCGTAGATGCGATACGGATCAGTACGAATAAAACCGGACATATACGAACGGGCCATCCGTAGCATCAACAACATCTTTCCGCATCTAGAAGTAACAGAAGGTAATGGAAGGTAAGTAGTACGTAAACATTCGTATCATCTCATCATATCGATTTAAAGGGAAAATATCTTACCGCCAACATCTGCATGCTGGTAAATCAGCATGAACCAGGGGAGTCATATTATAAGCTATATTTCTCCTTCAAATTTAATGGCATTCATAAATACCTTCCTTTACAAGTTGAAGTAATGTCTTTGGTGACGTCGTTTTCAAATTCAACATGGTTTCACCGTTGGGAGAGTGCAAATTGTTGATTAAATTTTGGTGACCTTGACCTTTATTTCAAGGTCACAGTAAGACTTATAATGTCAATTTTAAGTCAAGTTTTGACCATTGTCTACACATTAGCTCCTGAATTAGTACGAAATTATGCCAAAAAAGTGGCCTAAATTAAACACTATCAGTAGTTAGAGCATTATTATGATTAAATGGCCATGACACCATGATTAAATGGCCATGACGTCATCTTCAAGGTCAGGTCAAGGCTAGACTAAACGGAGTTTAATCATAGATTTCACACAATCAGTCAGCAGAAATGTACCAAATCTGAGTGTTTTCATTTGAAAATCATTGTTTAATATGCACAGAATGACCTTGACCTTGGTCTGAAGGTCTGTGTTAGCCAAACATAATGAAACAGAATTGGGTTAAACTTAAAGGTTATAGAAAAGTCTGTTGTGAAATAATGAACTTCTGAATGTATTGGTGACCTTCAGATCAAGGTCAAGGTCATCATATTAAGGGCATATTAAGCATTGATTTACAAATAGAAACATATAAATTTGTTAAATTTCTGCTTACTGGCTGTGTGAGATCTTTGATTAAATTCTGTCTAGTCTAACCTTGACCTTGAAGATGATGTCATTGTCATTTGATCACAACCAGTGCTCTAACTACTCATAATGGTTAATTTAGGCCACTTTGGTCATAATTTCATACCAGTTCAGGAGCTAATGTGTAGACAATGGTCAAAACTTGACTTAAATTGACATTATAAGTCTTACTCTGACT
Source organism: Ctena decussata (assembly GCA_963989385.1). NCBI lineage: Eukaryota > Metazoa > Mollusca > Bivalvia > Lucinida > Lucinidae > Ctena > Ctena decussata. The sequence continues at coordinate 85,485,134 of OZ022506.1, forward strand.
TGAAACAAAGGTCAAGGTCACCAAAATTTAATCAATAGTTTGCACTCTCCTAACGGTGAAACCAAGTTAGTTTGGTAAGAAGTCATCTATTTGTTCTAGAAATATGGTAGAATATATTGAATTCAAAGTACCAAAATTAATGAAAATTGAGAGTGTCTCTAAAAGAAATTCTGCAGACATAAGATTTTACTTTGAAAGGTAGAATTTGAGAAAGGATATCACCAAAGACATTACTTCAACTAATAAAGGAAGGTATTTATGAATGTCATTAAATTTGAAGGATTAATATAGCTTATAGTATGACTTCCCTGGTTCATGCTGATTTTGCCGATCGACTTTAATAACCCCATTATTCCAAAAGTCGTGCTTACGGAGCTTAACCACTATTGATTCAGTGTAGCAGACACTATAGGCTAATCATCAGCTGAAAATAAAACATTTTGCTCTGGGGCAGAAAAAGGGTCTTATAGGCACCCCCTTTGAACAAGCCCCAGTCACACACACACATTACGGATAGGGCGGATAGTTGCGGATAAAATCCTCAGTTTATCCGCAGAATTTGTGAGCGTGGCCTATTTTTATTTAATGAATTTACGGATATAGTTACCAATAGATGCGTATGGATACGGATAGGTACGAACTACTAACTTTCCGTTACCTTCTATAACCTTTAGATGCGGATAAATACCTTCAGATGCGGACTGTTGCGCATGCCTAGCGGATAGAAGAATAGAAAAGATTAACTGCGACGTCCACATCTGTGTCTACTCCTTGTATGTTCCAGTCACACACACACATACGGATTGTGCGGATACTACGGATGGCCCGTCCGTATCTATCCGTTTTATCCGTAATGGATCCGTATCAGATCCGCAGAGTCCGTAACTGTCCGTATCATATCCGCAGAGTCCGCAGGATCCGCGTCGAAATTTTGAAAAGTTTCAAAGTTCGGGCGCGGATAAGTAAACCGTAATTGTGCGTTACTAAACGCATATATCCGCATATATCCGTATCTAATCCGTATCGCATTCGTATCTATTCCGTATCCTATCCGTTATTGAACCTATCATTCCGCAGTCCCACTCCAAGTTGAGGATCGATACGGTTTCAAGCGGATCGTTACCTTTAGTTACGGAAGTTACGGGTGTCGTTCGGCGTACTGTAACGGACTGTTTTCTACAGTAACGTTTCAATACAAAACGGTTGCGTTCCTATACTGACAGATACCTACAGGATGGTTTTGAGAGGCGGCTATACAGCAACAACACCAGTAGTGGGGCGAAGAGACAGAGACTGTATCTCAAGGACTACTACAACAAAGAGGCCGGGTCGATGCAATGGCACTGACGTATGGTGCAGTTATGGTGCGATGTTATGTTTCTTATTTGTAACAATGGGGTCATCTTTTCATTAACTTGCCAATGGCAAAAGTAGGGCCATCATTTCATAAATTTATTTGACTTTTATCAAATCGAATTAGTAGTCCAATATAGGACAAAGTTTAATGGTGAAATGAAGCAATAAATATCTACTGGTCAGGCTTGAGTAGCCGAAACTTTCGAAGATGGCCCATGTTTCTTCCTTCGAATGTTTTCTGTGCTCTTGAATGAACTCTTTTAGATTTCTATTTTACTTCAGTGCCACTGGTGTCGTGCCGTGCGGCGACCGTAAAACGTCTCCCCGTACGTCATCTATAATGCAGATTATATATATTTTTTCCTTTGAGGTCAAGAAAATATTCTGAGAAATCAAACTTTTTTATTGGTTTAGATTTATAGTCCAGATTATTGCTTTTTTTCTCTTAGATAATTTATGGTACTAATCAGTCTTTGAGTTTACTGCCTTATCAAAATTAAGAAATTACATTATGCTTTCTCTGGTTTTCGTAACCAAATCAAATAGGGTCACTGATGCAGTTTGAGTAGCCGAATTCTCGAAGTATGGTCCATGTACCTTCCTTCGAATGTGTGCAGTGTTCTTGAAGGATTAGAATAGTATCTACTTTATCAACTGCCGACTGAATATCTATGTCAACCAAGCAGTAAATGGATACTTTTTGCAAATCAGGGAAGTACAAGGCAGCGAAAGGAGAGAGATGGGCTTCGCCTTTCATTTCCTATGCGCAAGATACATTGACCCTAACCACCTACCCCCATCCTCCTCCTCCCCCATGCCACCGCCCCTACGGTCATAAGGCTATAGGAAACCTTTACCTTTACCCAATTTATAGGTTGGATTATTGGATACAAATTTATATACAAATTTAAATAAAAATCTAATCCTTCATGAGCACAGAACACTAAACACATTCGAGAGAAGGAGCATGGACCATACTTCGAACCGGTTTAAACCCCACAGTAGTTATTACTGACCGTCCCAAGGCGGTACTTTCGTTACGGTTGCATTTGTTTAATTTTCGATGCGGTTTAGTTTATTGTGTTTTCATTTTAACCCTTCTATGATAAAAATAGAAAATAGGTAAAAATATTTCTTAAACGTTTTCGTATAATTTGCTTAGTCTGTTGTAACCCTTCTGTTGGTCTAAATTATTTAGTTCAGTAAAGATAGCTGAGTTGCCACTTATTTGGGAAATAGCTGCTGACTCGGCTTATCACTTGTAATTTATAGTTTGCTGGGATGTCTTTGTCAATCTTTCCCTTTGATGTTGGGGATAGGGTTTGGGATCTGATTCAGTCAGTTCCTGAAGTGTAGTTACTCTTTAAATTCGAGGTTACGATTACTAGAGCCTCATCAATTACCCTGACATGACCCATAACTTCCGTAACTAAAGGTAAAGATCCGTATGAAACCGTATCAGTCTTCAACTTGGGACTGCGGAATGATGGGTTTAGTTACGGATAAGATACGGAATAGATACGGATGAGGCACGGATTAGATACGGATAGATGCAGATAAATGCGTTCAGTTACGGACTTTTACGGTTTACTCATCCGCGCCCGAATTTTGAACCTTTTCAAAATTTCGACGCGGATCCTGCGGAACCTGCGGATATGGTACGGACAGTAACGGACTCTGCGGATGCGATACGGATCAATTACGGATTAAATGGATAGATACGAATAGATACGGACGGACCATCCGTAGCATCCGCAGAATCCGTATATGTGTGTGTGACTGGGGCATCAGCGAATGTTTTTACAAATTCTCTTATCGTAAACTCAATATACATGTCTTAAGAATGAAAAAGATTGTATCATTCAAGTTTCTCTCTAACCGCTCTCCTCCTGGTCAAATGTTCACTTTTACCTGAACTTTTTTATGAAGAAGATAAACTTTTCAGACAGTTGCTCAAAATAGGGTCAGTGGACTTTTCCAAATTATTTTGGTATGATGTACGCCATATATATGTCTATAAACATGCAAAATATTATATCATTCAAACTCCCTCTCATCGATATATTTATAGTCAAATCTGCAACATTTCTGGCTTTAGTTAATATACAAGAAAATCTTTTCAAATATTTTCTCAAAATTTGCTCAGTGGAATTTGTTAAAATGTTTCTATAATTTTCTAACTATACATGTTTTAAGCGAACAAAAATATTGTATAATTCTCTAGATCCTTTTACTAGTCTAGCTAAAGTCAAAGATTCAGTACCATTTGGTTTTTACTAATATATACGATAAAAAAGCTCTGAAAAGTAAGATCCGATCCTTTGGAAGCAAGGAATACATCATCAAAACAGAAAATAGCGGACTCGGTTTAATTGACTCTATTCATGACCAGTAATGAAATGTGCTACACCAGCCACGCCCTGTAGCACCGGCTTCAGCGGAACACTATTTTCAAAATAACTAAAATGAACTCAATGATCCCAAAGAACCAGAAAAATATAATGTGCCCTATGATGATGTACGGGGAGACGTTTTACGGCCGCACACTTTGCAAACATTTTCTCAAAATAGGTTAAGTGTTTTTTTTCCAGTTTTTTTTTCTTATTATAACCGCAATTATTATGTCTATAAACACGCAGAAGATTGTATCATTCAAACCTCCCTCTCATCGATATATTTGTAGTAAACTTTCAACATGTTTGACTTTTAAAAATTTAATAATATATTTATACAAGAAAAACTTTTCAAAGATTTACTCAAAATTTGCTCAGTGGAATTTGTTAAAATGTTCAAATAATATTCTCACTATACAGGTTTCTAAGCGTGCAAAATATCGTTGAATTCGATACATTTCCTTCCATTAGTATAGAAAAACTCAAATCTTCATGATTATTTTACTTTCACTAACACAGAAGATAAAGTTAGCATAACTTTCTTCAAAAGTGGCTCAGTGGATTTTTTTCCATTTTTTTGTGATCATATACCTTATATACATGTCTATAAAGAAGCAAAAGATTGTATCATTTAAAACTCTCAACGATATCTTTATAGTCGATTTTTCAACATTTTGACTTAAATAAATATACAAGAAACACTTTTCTTTTTCTTTTTTAAATTTATACAGTAAAATTTGTTCAAATTTTCAATAATAATCTCGCTAAACCTGTATTTAAGCGTGCAAAAATTATATCTTTCGATGCTTCCTCTCACTACTATAGTTAATGTCAAATCTTCAACATAATTTGACTTTTATTAATATACAAGAAAATACAGTATCATTCAAAATTCTCACTCACCGCTATTCACAAAATTTGACCTTTAATGGATGAGTAAATGATTGCCAAAACTGTATCATAATTGGCTCAGTTTTTTTTTTCAAATATTCTCAGCATTAATTCAATATACATTTCTCCATTGATACCAAATATTGTATAATTCAAGACTCTCTCTAAACGCTATACTTATAGTGAAATCTTCACTATTATTTGACTTTTTGAATATAGTAGATAAACATTTCAAATATATTCTCAAAATAGGCCCAGTGGAGTTTTCCGAATTTTTCGTATTATGTACGAAATATACACGACTATAAGCACGCAAAACATTTTATTAGTCAAAACTCTCTCTAACCGATATATTTATAGTCAAGTCTCCGACATTTTTTACTTTCATTAATATACAAGAAAAACTTTTCAAATATTTTCTCAAAATTTGTCAGTGGAATTTGTTGAAATATTCAAATAATGTTTTCACTATATAGGTTTCTAAGCGTGAAAAAGATTGTTTAATTCAATATTTCCTCTCCCTAGTATACCTTAATTGAAATCTTCAACTTATTTGACTTTTACTGATAAAGAAGATAAAGTTTGAAAAAAAAATCTTCAAAATTGCCTCAGTGGATTTTTCCAATGTTCTATGTATAACGTACGCACTATACATGTTACATACTTCATTTCATAATGAAGAAAAGTTTCATATTTTTTTTTCAAAATTGGCTCAGTGATTTTGGCTTATATATTCATATAATATGCTCCATATATGTGACTTTATGCATGCAAAAGATTGTATCATTCAAAACTCCCTCTCACTTATAAATTTAGGATGAAATCATCAACATTCTTTCACTTCACTTCATATGAAAAAGAAAATTTTAATATTTTTTTTCAAAATTGGCTCAGTGAAATTCCTTAAAATGTTCATATAATATGCTCATTATATGTGTCTTTATGCACGCAAAAGATTGTATCATTCAAAACTCCCTCTCACTTATAAATTTAGGATTAATTCGTCAGTATTCGTTCATTTCATTTCCGATGGAAGAAAATTTTTAATATTTTTTTTTCAAAATTGGCTCAGTGAAATTCCTTAAAATGTTCATATAATATACTCAATATATGTGTCTTTATGCATGCAAAAGATTGTATCATTCAAAACTCCCTCTCACTTATAAGGTTACGGTGAAATCGTCAACATTGTTTGACGTAAATTAATATGGAAGAAAATTTCCTATTTTTTTTCTCAAAATTGGCTCAGTGAAATTCCTTAAAATGTTCATATCATATGCTCCATATATATGTCTTTATACTTGCAAAAGATTGTAGCATTCAAAACTACCTCTCTCTTATAAAGTTACGGTGACATCGTCAACATTGTTTGACGTAAATTAATATGGAAGAAAATTTCATATTTTTTTCTCCAAATTGGCTCAGTGAAATTCCTTAATATGTTCATATCGTATGCTCCATATATATGTCTTTGTGCATGCAAAAGATTGTATCATTCAAAACTCCCTCTCATATATAAAGTTACGGTGAAATCGTCAACATTGTTTGACGTATATTAATATTGAAGAAAATTTAATTTTTTTGTTTCAAAATTGGCTCAGTGAAATTCCTTAAAATCTTCATATCATATGCTATGTATATGCGTCTTTACGCATGCAAAATATTGTATCATTCAAAACTCCCTCTCACTTATAATTTTAGGGTGAAATCATGAACATTCTTTCACTTCATTTCATAAAGAAGAAAAGTTTAATATTTTTTTCTCAAAATTTGCTCAGAGAAATCCCTTAAAAAATTCAAATCATATGCTCCATATATATGTCTTTATGCATGCAAAAGATTGTATCATTCAAAACTCCTTCTCACTTATAAAGTTACGGTGAAATCGTCAACATTGTTTGACTTAAATTAGTATGGATGATAATTTCATATTTTTTTCTCAAAATTGGCTCAGTGAAATTCCTAAAAATGTTCATATCGTATGCTCCATATATACGTCTTAATGCATGCAAAAGATTGTATCATTCAAAACTCCCTCTCATATATAAAGTTACGGTGAAATCGTCAACATTGTTTGACGTAAATTAATATTGAAGAAAATTTCATATTTTTTTTCTCAAAATTGGCTCGGTGAAATTCCTTAGAAAATTCATATCATATGCTCCATATATATGTCTTTATGCTGGCAAAAGATTGTATTATTCAAAACTCCTTCTCACTTATTAAGTTACGGTGAAATCGTCAACATTGTTTGACTTAAATTAGTATGGATGAAAATTACATATTTTTTTTTCTCAAAATTGGCTCAGTGAAATTCCTTAAAATGTTCATATTGTATGCTCCATATAAATGTCTTTATGCATGCAAAAGCTTGTATCATTCAAAACTACCTCTCACTTATAATTTTAGGGTGAAATCGTCAACATTCGTTGATTTCATTTCATATGGAAGAAAACATTTAAATATTTTTTTTTCAAAATTGGCTCAGTGAAATTCCTTAAAATGTTCCTTTTATATGCTCCATATAAATGTCTTTATGCTTGCAAAAGATTGTATCATTCAAAACTCCCTCTCACTTATAAAGTTACGGTGAAATCGTCAACATTGTTTGACTTAAATTAGTATGGATTAAAATTACATATTTTTTTTCTCAAAATTGGCTCAGTGAAATTCCTTAAAATGTTCATATCGTATGCTCCATATAAATGTCTTTATGCTTGCAAAAGATTGTATCATTCAAAACTCCTTCTCACTTATAAAGTTACGGTGAAATCGTCAACATTGTTTGACTTAAATTAGTATGGATAAAAATTACATATTTTTTTTCTCAAAATTGGCTCAGTGAAATTCCTCAAAATGTTCATATCATATGCTCCTTATATGTGTCTTTATACATGCGAAAGATTGTATCATTCAAAACTCCCTCTCACTCATAAATTTAGGATGAAATCGTCAACATTCGTTCATTTCATTTCCTATGGAAGAAAACTTTTAATATTTTTTTTCAAAATTGGCTCAGTGAAATTCCTTATAATGTCAATATTAGTTGCTCCATATATGTGTCTTTATGCATGCAAAAGATTGTATCATTCAAAACTCCCTCTCACTTATAAAGTTACGGTGACATCGTCAACATTGTTTGACGTAAATTGATATGAAAGAAAATTTCATATTTTTTTTCCTCAAAATTGGCTCAGTCAAATTCCTTAAAATGTTCATATCGTATGCTCCATATATACGTCTTAATGCATGCAAAAGATTGTATCATTCAAAACTCCCTCTCATATATAAAGTTACGGTGACATCGTCAACATTGTTTGACGTAAATTAATATGGAAGAAAATTTCATATTTTTTTTTCTCAAAATTGGCTGAGTGAAATTCCTTAAAATGTTCATATCGTATGCTCCATATATACGTCTTAATGCATGCAAAAGATTGTATCATTCAAAACTCCCTCTCATATATAAAGTTACGGTGAAATCGTCAACATTGTTTGACGTAAATTAATATTGAAGAAAATTTCATATTTTTTTTCTCAAAATTGGCTCAGTGAAATTCCTTAAAAAATACATATCATATGCTCAATATATGTGTCTTTATGCATGCAAAAAATTGTATCATTCAAAACTACCTCTCACTTATAAATTTAGGATGAAATCGTCAACATTCGTTCATTTCATTTCCTATGGAAGAAAACTTTTAATATTTTTTTTTCAAAATTGGCTGAGTGAAATTCCTTAAAATGTTCATATTATATGCTCCATATATATGTCTTTATGCATGCAAAAGATTGTATCATTCAAAACTCCCTCTCACTTATAAATTTACGGTGACATCGTCAACATTGTTTGACGTAAATTAATATGGAAGAAAATTTCATATTTTATTTCTCAAAATTGGCTTGGTGAAATTCCTTAAAATGTTCATATCGTATGCTCCATATATACGTCTTAATGCATGCAAAAGATTGTATCATTCAAGACTCCCTCTCATATATAAAGTTACGGTGACATCGTCAACATTGTTTGACGTAAATTAATATGGAAGAAAATTTCATATTTTTTTTCTCAAAATTGGCTCAGTGAAATTCCTTAAAATGTTCATATCGTATGCTCCATATATACGTCTTAATGCATGCAAAAGATTGTATCATTCAAAACTCCCTCTCATATATAAAGTTACGGTGAAATCGTCAACATTGTTTGATGTAAATTAATATTGAAGAAAATTTCATATTTTTTTCTCTCAAAATTGGCTCAGTGAAATTCCTTAGAAAATTCATATCATATGCTCCATATATATGTCTTTATGCTGGCAAAAGATTGTATTATTCAAAACAACTTCTCACTTATAAAGTTACAGTGAAATCGTCAACATTGTTTGACTTAAAATAGTATGGATGAAAATTACATATTTTTTTTTTCTCAAAATTGGCTCAGTGAAATTCCTCTCACTTATAAATTTACGGTGACATCGTCAACATTGTTTGACGTAAATTAATATGGAAGAAAATTTCATATTTTATTTCTCAAAATTGGCTCAGTGAAATTCCTTAAAATGTTCATATTGTATGCTCCATATAAATGTCTTTATGCATGCAAAAGCTTGTATCATTCAAAACTATCTCTCACTTATAATTTTAGGGTGAAATCGTCAACATTCGTTGATTTCATTTCATATGGAAGAAAACATTTAATTTTTTTTTTCAAAATTGGCTCGGTGAAATTCCTTAAAATGTTCATATTATATGCTCTATATATATGTCTTTATGCTTGCAAAAGATTGCATCAAAACTTCAAAACTCCCTCTCACTTATAAAGTTGAGGTGAAATCGTCAACATTGTTTGACTTAAATTAGTATGGATGAAAATTACATATTTTTTTTCTCAAAATTGGCTAAGTGAAATTCCTTAAAATGTTCATATCGTATGCTCCATATAAATGTCTTTATGCTTGCAAAAGATTGTATCATTCAAAACTACTTCTCACTTATAAAGTTACGGTGAAATCGTCAACATTATTTGACTTAAATTAGTATTGATGAAAATTACATATTTTTTTTTCTCAAAATTGGCTCAGTGAAATTCCTCAAAATGTTCATATCATATGCTCCTTTTATGTGTCTTTATACATGCGAAAGATTGTATCATTCAAAACTCCCTCTCACTCAAAAATTTAGGATGAAATCGTCAGCATTCGTTCATTTCATTTCCTATGGAAGAAAACTTTTAATATTTTTTTTCAAAATTGGCTCAGTGAAATTGCTTAAAATTTTCATATTATATGCTCCATATATACGTCTTTATGCTTGCAAAAGATTGTATCATTCAAAACTCCCTCTCACTTATAAAGTTGAGGTGAAATCGTTAACATTGTTTGACTTAAATTAGTATGGATGAAAATTACATATTTTTTTTCTCAAAATTGGCTCAGTGAAATTCCTCAAAATGTTCATATCATATGCTCCTTATATGTGTCTTTATACATGCGAAAGATTATATCATTCAAAACTCCCTCTCACTTTAAAATTTAGAATGAAAACGTCAACATTCGTTAATTTCATTTCATACGGAAGAAAATCTTTTAATTTTTTTTTTCAAAATTGGCTCAGTGAAATTCCTTAAAATGTTCATATCATATGCTCCATATATATGTGTTTATACTTGCAAAAGATTGTATCATTCAAAACTCTTCTCACTTATAAAGTTACGGTGAAATCTTCGACATTGTTTGACCTAAATTAATATGGAAGAAAAATTCATTTTTTTTCTCAAAATTGGCTCAGTGAAATTCCTTAAAATGTTCATATCATATGCTCCGTATATGCGTCTTTACGCATGCAAAATATTGTATCATTCAAAACTCCCTCTCACTTAAAAATTTAGGATGAAATCATGAACATTCTTTCACTTCATTTCATAAAGAAGAAAAAGTTTAATATTTTTTTCTCAAAATTGGCTCAGTGAAATCCCTTAAAATGTTCATATCATATGCTCCATATATGTGTCTTTATGCAAGCAAAAGATTGTATCATTCAAAACTCCCTCTCACTTATAAGGTTACGGTGAAATCGTCAACATTGTTTGACGTAAATTAATATGGAAGAAAATTTCATTTTTTTTTTCAAAATTGTCTCAGTGAAATTCCATAAAATGTTCATATCGTATGCTCCATATATATGTCTTTATGCATGCAAAAGATTGTATCATTCAAAACTCCCTCTCATATATAAAGTTACGGTGAAATCGTCAACATTGTTTGACGTAAATTAATATTGAAGAAAATTTCTTATTTTTTTTTCTCAAAATTGGCTCAGTGAAATTCCTTAAAATGTTCATATTATATGCTCCATAATTGTGTTTTCATGCATGCAAAAGAATGTATCATTCAAAACTCCCTCTCACTTTTAAATTTAGGGTGAAATCATCAACATTCTTTCACTTCATTTCAAATGAAAGAAAACTTTTATTTTTTTTTTCAAAATTGGCTCAGTGAAATTTTTTAAAATGATCATATCATATGCTTTATATATGTGTCTTTTTGCATGCCAGAGATTGTATCATTCAAAACTCCCTCTCACTTATAAAGTTAGGGTGAAATCGTCAACATTGTTTGACTTAAATTAATACGGAATAAAATTTCATCCTTTTTTTTTTAAAATTGGTTCAGTGATTTTCCTTAAAATGTTCATATCATATGCTCCATATATGTGTCTTTATGCATGCAAAAGATGGTATCATTTAAAAATCCCTCTCACTTATAAAGTTAGGGTGAAATCGTCAACATTATTTCACTTCATTTCATATGGAAGGAAACTTTTTTTTTTTTTTTTTCCAAAATTGGCTCAGTGAAATTACTTCAAATGTTCATATTATATCCTCCATATTGAGCCGCGACACGACAAAACCAACAATGTGGTCATGCGCACTGCGCAGACTCAGATCAGTCTAGGTTTCCGCCAAGTTTGACCAGACCTTTCGTTAAGTGCTCAAAGGGTAGCTAAGGGTCTAAGTTACCTTCATGCGGACAACGAAGACTCTGATCAGACTGGGCGGATGCCCAGGCTGATCTGAGTCTGCGCTGAGCGCACAACCACATTGTTGGTTTTCTCGTGTCGCGGCTCATATGTGTCTTTGTGCATATAAAAAATTGTATCTACTAGCTACTGCTAATTGGATCTGCATAAATACAAACAAAACCGGACGGACGGACGGTTACACAGATACATACCAAGACGGACACAGCAGTATTTCCATAAAGTGCACGGGTACTGTTCCATGTTTTTCGCCACCATTTTTTCAAAGGGAGACAACTTCCATTACTTCCTGTTTGCTTCTCAGGACCACGAAAACCCTTCCAAAAGGGTAACAACGATACATCTTATACGTTTTGCTGCTGATTTTATATACTTGCATGTATATGCAAACAAAATCAGACGGACAGACAGACATACACATACGGACAGATAAAAGATCGCATCGATGTACAACAACGACAGCCTGCTATAGTATTATAGTAATTGCACCAATATGTTCCTCCAAATGCCTTAGCCAACTTACAAACCTGCTTTGCTATCACTGTAAAGACAAAAGATTAAAAGGACAGGATACCTCCAGGACAGGCAGACGCAAGGACGGACAAAATAATGAAGGAACGCATGGACAGGCACAACAAAACAAAAGTATAATCTCCATGAAGTTTTTGGGGCGATGCTTGATAGAATTTGAAGTGAACAGATATACCCTTTTCATATGCGAAAGCAAATACATGCGAACAGACAGACGGACAAACAACCTGACTGAGTAGAGATGTACTCAGACAGACAACTACAGACTAGAGAAAAGATTAATATTCCAAGAGTATTTAATGTCGCAACGTAAAATACCGATATCTATATGGGTTATTAGAATCGGGAATAGGGAATAGGGAATAAGTAACCAACTTGACGCTTCTCAGATAACTGGCAAAAAAAAAGTAGAGAGAATATCAATTTGAAAACTGTCTAACTGCTCAGCAAAACACAATTTCTTGTTCTAGTTTCCCGCCCAGCAATGCAATATTAACAAAGGTAAGACAATAAATGGGGTTCCAGGCTTGTACGTTGTGTTTTTACCTTTTTGTTCAAGCTAAAACACTCAACTTAAAAGACTCATAATTTTTTCAACCTTTTTTATGTGAAACTCAGATACGTTTTATTACGAGTTCCTCCCCTCACGCTTTTCCACATACACACCTATTCCAGCTTTTGGTTAAAATGGATTTCTTGATCATATAGGCGTCTCATTAGAAAGGGGATGTGATCTTCTATTTTCTTTGTCCGTAACAAAAGTAAAATCGTCACTATGGTATCAGGTACGGACTTTGAGTTACCAAACCGCGGAAAAGCAAACAAATCACAATTATAAACGACAGTAAAACATCGTTTTTTTTTTTTTTTATTGTTTTTTTTTGTTTTTTTTTAATTTGTTAGTTTATTTTACAAATATAATCCACCATCCACCAACGATATATACAGCGAAAAAAATAAAAAAAATAAAACTATATAAGCTAAGGAAAAAAACAACAACACAAACAACCAGACGGACTTTTGGCTTAAACTCGCAATTTTCATCTCATTGGACAGGGAATTGTTAGTAGATCAAAATGGTTTAGAATCTCCGAAAACTGTGTTAAGATTGGAAAGCGCAGGTTTTGTCTTCCACCATTTAGAGACATTAATGTTCAGACGACACTTCTTTATACCGCCCTTTGCCGTTTGCCACCCGGCATTCGTCAGCGCTGACAGGCAGGAGAGTATTGACTGATTGATTGTTTTAGGGTTAACGGCCCTTTGAGACAGTTTTTCAGTCTGTATCGGGCAGTCTCCCAGAGAGAGGGAGTAAGAAGAGAAATGATAGACCAGAGAAAAATGTCCAAACAACGCTCACCCGTACCTACTGCAGGCACAGTAGGCCCTTGCCCTGCAATGTTCCACCCCGGCACTGGAGGAGAGGACAAAATAGAATTGCAAATTTATCTTCGACCTTCCAGTCTGTGGTATAGAAAACAAACAATGCATGAAAACTTGTAATTGCTTTTACACAAGATTTTGTCTACATTTTGTTTGCTGTCTTGCAGTTTAAACTGAAAAAATTGTAAACAATGTCAGTGAATGCATGAAAATGCTGACGTTGTTTGTATACATGTACCTACACAAAGCTATAGGCTTGGTTTTTTTTCGGTTCGGGATTTTACTTTTGATATTAATAATATAGTTATTATTATTATTGTTGTTGTTGTCCGAGATTGAAAATTATTTTCGCTAGATCAAAGCTGAAAATTTATGAACATGAACTAAAACGGGACCAGAACTGCCGCCAGGTTCAAACCTTTTTACGCATCTGCGAATAGAATATTTTTTCAATTTATTAAATTCGGTAATAAACGCAAACTGCAATTTAGGTGATGCATAAGGCCCCAAAGAATTATATTTCTGGATCCCTGGCAACAAATATGCGGCTACGGTGGTTTCCCACACTATTAACATTCATTTTAAAGTTGAAACATATGCCGTGTGAAACAGCGGGAAAATCGTCTGACGTAACGTCAAACTTTGACGTCACTTATCTCAGTTTCACGTCGCATGTCATAAGGTCGATTTCTATCTGGACGGGCTCATATAGCAGGATAGAGAAAGTCCACCACACTGTACCAGGATACAAAGGTTATCAAAATGAAGTAGAATAAGAATATTTCTTTTATACTTTTAAAATTAATGAATTATAGAGATTTCTCTGTGAAATCGAAACTGATAATCTCACTTGTGAAATTATCACTGTCGATTTCACTGTTTCAAAAATAGGATTTTTGTGAAATAGTCTAATTAATTTGTAGATTAATTGATTAAACCTTATCCAGTGTGACATAAATTACGTCACGCATGTTTGCACGTCATTGTCCGACATAGTGACGTTAATGACGTCACTTAAAAAGCGTCAAAGTAAAATTGTTAGTGCACGCGATATCACAGGGTATAGGTAGATCATACACTTATACTGCCTTGCGGTACAAGCCGGCTTTTATAGCGACGTGGTAGAGTGTCCGCCTTTAGATCGAAAGGTCCTAGTTCGATCCTTGGCCGGGTCGTGGAGTTTTTTAAGAGTCCGTGACAATTGGCGCCCAACGTAAAATGCAGCCCGACCTCTGTGCAGTAATACCTCGAGCCTATTTCTATATGCAGCTCTTTGGCCTGGAACTTCGGGGACGAAGTCCAATTTGGTGGGGGAGAATGTCACAGGGTGTACACTGCAAAAATAAGCGGTAGCTTTTACGGTAAAATAACTGGCAACCAGCTGCCAGTCCTTTTACCGTTATTTTTACGGGCGCCCGTAAAAATTGCAGGAATCATCAAGCAGAGTGGGACAGAAAAGAGCAGATGTCGTTTTGGTTAGATAGCCCTTCAACAATACAAAGTTATTTTCGAGTGCGCCAAGTTAACATAAAACTTCCATTTCGTGATTTCCAACAATGTCTCACAGGCAAAAGCCCGTAGAAATAACGGGAAAATGACTGGCAGCTGGTTTCCAGTTATTCTACCATAAAATCTACAGATTTTTTTTACAGTGTAGGTATATCATACACTTATACTGCCTTGCGGTACAATCCAGCTTTAATAGCGACGTGGTAGAGTGTCTACCTTTAGATCGAAAGGTCCCTGGTTCGATCCTCGGCCGGGTCATGGAGTTTTTTTAAGGATCCGTGACACGACGTCAGGCCGCTTTAGTCTCCTGTAGGCAATCTGTCGTAGCAAGTTTCTTGAGATCTGATTATCAAAATGAAATTCTAAGCTATCTTCAAGTTGCAAACTATGTTTACAACCAATATCATACCCAGTAAACACGATAGAAGCATCAAATTTGACGCAAAACGGCTAGAAAAAAAGTTGTGTCTCTGTCGTGATGGCTGATGCATTGGAATAAATTGAATTATTGCAATTTTAAAGAATAAAAGAAACAGAAAATTTGACTATTTCAGTGTAAGATCGATTTTGCTTTCACTCATGAACACCTAAAGTGGCATTTTCACTCGTGGGTTCGCTACTCATGAAATACTGCTTTTGGTGTTAATTCTTTGAAATAAATATCGATCTTACACTGAAAAAGTCAAATATCCTCTATGCAACACACAGTAGCCGGCTACAAAAGTCTTATCACAATGTAGTAGGATACAGAACATCCATTCACACTGTAAAAGAAACTAAGGTCACATCAAAAGGCTATACGATACAGGGGTCGTATTTATAAAGCCACTTTATAAGTCGTTGCTATGCTGTTGCTAAAGCTAAATTTCTATGAAGGAGATTCCCTACACCTATGAAATTTGCTATGGAGGAACAGTCTTTTTCAGACTGTTCTTCCAGGGCAAATTTCATAGTAGTAGGAAATCTCTTTTTATAGAAATTCAGCCTTAGCAACAGCATAGCAACCACTTTAGGCGTTTTATCAATACGACCCCAGAACGTCCATTACACTATAGCAGCATGCAAAACTACCATGCAAAGTTTAGTAAGCTAAATACCATCCATCAAACTTTTGCAGGATATAAAAGTCACATCGAAGCGTAACAGGATACAGAACATCTATCACACTATTGCATGATACGAAAGTAACTTCAAACTGTGATAGAAAACAGAACACCAATTACATTGAAGCATGATGAAAAGACTGAATAAAGAGTGATACGATACAGAACACCCATCACACTGTAGCCGG
This sequence comes from Ctena decussata, assembly GCA_963989385.1. Lineage (NCBI taxonomy): Eukaryota > Metazoa > Mollusca > Bivalvia > Lucinida > Lucinidae > Ctena > Ctena decussata. The sequence continues at coordinate 85,501,526 of OZ022506.1, forward strand.
AAACAAAAGTCACATCAAATAATAATAGATTACAGAACATGCATCACACTGCAGCAGAACATACCCCCCCCCCCCCCCCCCCAAAAAAAAAAAAAAGAAAAAAAATCGAAGTATAGCAGGATACAAAACATCTATCAAACTTTCGCAGCCTATACAGTGCCGCCAGAAAGTTAAAGGATACAGAGCATCTATCATACAGAGGTAGGTTACAAATGTTTTATGAAAGTAAAGTATAAAACACCATCACGATATAAAATTCAACAACAAAGTGTGGTTGGATACGGAACATTCATCTGACTATAGCAGAAATACAGAAGTTACATCAAAATGAAGAAGATAAATAGAACCTCTCTTACGCTGTAGCAGGATTCAAAAGCCACTTAAGGTGGTGATTTGTGGTAAATACAAAATTCTGCATAAAACCATAAAAAAGTAACGTATCTCCCTGAAAGTTAGCAGACTTCTTATTTTTGTTGTTCTTTACAGTTTAGAACACAAAATAGACGTACATGCTGCTTAAAAAAGTGTTTTTATAAAGAAAGATCAAAGAGTAATTTTCTGCGAATAAATCTGAAAAATTATATCGTTATTGAGAATTTACGTAGTGCTGAAGGTGCATTATTGCATAATGAAGAGCGTCCTAGCAATTATTTATTCCAACTCTTTCTCAAATTTTAATGTAGACCAGATGAAAACGGTAGCTTTTTCTCAAATGTTCAACCATGTACAAAGTAAATGTACACTGGACGCATTTATTAAATATAGGGTAGGCAAGCATACCTATGTTAACACCTACAATATAAATAATACATTACAGACATGATCAGTGGTGTGTAGATGAAATTGTTCAACCTTGTTAAAATAGTCTCACCTGTATCACCTGTGTGTTTTGACAAAAAAAAATTGGACACAGACTGCATCTTTTTTCATCTGCTCAGCCTGATAATGTGTGAAAGAGTTTGAAAAAATAATTGCTAGGACGCTCTCCATTATGCAACAAGGTACTCTAAGCACTAAGTATATTTTCAATAATGATATTATTTTTTCAGATTTATTCGCAGAAAAAAAACCTTTGATCTTCTCTTATAAAAACACTTTTTAACCTCAACAAATGCTGCATTTTGGGATTCTAAATTATGAGAAACAACATAAAGAAGGCATCTGCTAAGTTTTGGAAAGATCAGTGTTATTTTCAGTATTTTATGCAGATTTTTGTCTTTGTCCCAAATCAGTGATTATCACCACCTTAATTGCGTAGCAGGCCACGTACCATCCATTACACTGTATCAGGAAACAAAGTCACCTCCAAATTTAGCAAGATACAGAACTTCCATTACACTGTAGCAGGATACAAAAGTCACAATAAAATGTACTTGGATACAGGAGATATTTCACACTACAGCAGGAAATAAGGTGTAGAAGGATACGGATTATCCGTCACATTGTAGTAGTATAAAGAGTTCAAAGTCACATCAAAGTGTAGTAAAATGAGGAACTCACATCACACTGTAGCAGGTTACAAAACTCCCATCAATGTTTAGAAGTATATTAGAATTCTATCGATATAGCAGAATAGAGAATTTCTGCTCATGTGGTCACCTATATAAAGGGACCACTTGTCTTAAGCAGCCACATTTTCTAGCTCCCTTAACCCTAAATACAGTGCAAATGAACCTGTATTATGGGATCACTTGTCCTAAACAGCCAGTATTGTCCTTCCCTTGGGTGCCCCATAAGACAGATTTGACTGTACAAACGAACCTGTATTATGGGATCACTTGTCCTAAACAGCCAGTTTTTGTCCTTCCCTTGAGTGACCCCATAAGACAGATTTGACTGTACAGTAGAATAAGAACTTACATCGCAGTGAAGTAGCTTACATAATTTGCATCGCTGTGTAGCAGAGTGCAGAATTCACATCACAATATAGTTGGATAATGCACTAACTTGAATGTATTGTAGAATACGGCACTCACACCACAGTTGATTAAAATACAGAACTTACACGACAGTATAGCAGAATGCAGGACCCAAATAAAAGTATAGTAGAGTAAGATTATACATCACAGTGTTGTAGAATGCATAACTATTAACTTTTATCATAGTATACATGCACATGTTAGTCTATGTGGTAGTCTCACAGTATCCGAACGCACTGTACCCTCTCTTCCGGTTTTCATAGCGTTGAATCGAGAGTACGAAATTCGCTTATAACCAGTAGCCGGAAATAATTATGTTTTGAGTTTTTATCCGGAATCTACTGCGTCATTTATAGTTATTCAGCTTCGAAAATGTAAAGAGGTAAGTTTAATATAATTTTCTCTTCGGTCTTTTACTTTATTGCTCTGTACAATGAAAAACTCCTTGCCGTCGCAGATTTTTTTTCCGAACAGCTTAATTTAACACGAGATTGTGTCGTGCAAAACTTAGCTATCATTCTTTTATCAAAACTAACAAACTGTAGATTGATAACGCCTTCCGTTTATTCTAAAGATTTTTTATAAAACATGTAAGAAAATGCTCAAAATGGTTTGAGAATCATGCCAAGGGCGATTTGAATACTGTACCAATTACTACCCACCCATACACGACATTGTACAGGGTAATAAAGTAAAAGACCGAAGAGCAAATTATATTAAACTTACCTCTTTACATTTTCGAAGCTGAATAGCTATAAATGACGCAGCAGATTCCGGATAAAATCTCAAAACATAATGATTTCCGACTACTGGTTATAAGCGAATGTTTGTACTCTCGATTCAACGCTATGAAAACCGGAAGAGATTGTACATGTAGTTCGGATACTGTGAGTCTGTAACACTCACATCACTGTATAATAGTAACTTACGGAAAAATGTTGCAGAATACAGAGCTCACATTCCGGTGTGACAGAAATCTGGATCTCAGATTACAGTGTAGTAGGGAGAGTCGGGTAACTTCGGACAGAGGGTAAATTCGGACAGTGACATTGTTTCCTTTATATGTCAGTTGTTTCAAACAAAAATAACTGGCTAAACAGTGAAAGTCCTGATGAGACGGCTCATTATGAGCCGTCTCATCTGGATTTTCACTATTTACAATGGTTTGTCCGAATTTACCCCCCATGTCCGAAGTTACCGGACTCTACCCTAGAACATTTAGCTTATATCACACTGTACTGTTTGCGATGTCAAAATTTTGCGGTTTAATGACATTTTATGGCATTAAGTGCCTATTAATTTTGGCATGCATGCAATACCATGGTTATAGGTAATAAAGAAAATTTGATGTAAAGTAAAACGTTTTCTTACTTTTCGGTTAAACTATACATTGTGGCATCTATTAGAGTCGCCTCACGGAGGCGATCCTAATGGGATCCCCACATGGTCCAGTTTAATGGAACTGTATAAAAATATCTGAACTGCTCATCAGGTACTCCGTTTTTCTGAACCTCTCTGTTACGTTGTGTGTATGTAAATGTAAGGTGACGGTTATAGCGGTAGGGGCAGTGGGGTTTAGAGGCCCACTGTATCTTGGGCACAGCATATGAAAGGCGGGGCCCATCCATCTCCTTTCACTGCCTTATCCTTCCCTGGTTCGAAGCAGGTGATCATTTACTGCTGGATTGACAGAGTTTTCAAGTCGTCAGTTGGCGAAACCTGAACGCAATCTCTCGACCTTCCGGCGACTTTCTGCACCATAACCGAGCGTCTCTGACCACTCGACCACGGCGCCTCTCTTATGTAAATGTGCTGAAAACAAATATTGGTGTACTTATATTTTAGCTAAGTAACTTTCAATTTCAGGGCATCCTACTAATTTTGATAATAGTTGAGTTGGGGGGGGGGGGGGGGGGGGGGGGGCAAGGGCCTACTGTGCTTGCAGCACGGGGGCGGGGGGGGGGGGGCTGGACATTTTTCTCCGGCCTATTTCATCCCCTTTCTTTCCTTTCTCCCTCTCTCTGAGAGACGGCTCAATATAGATTGAAATACTGTCTGAAAGAGACTTTAAACCCAAAACAACTATCCAGCCCATCTTTGCCTTAACCTCCAATGCCGCCAAAATTTAGTAACCTCCAAAAACTAGGTGGTTTATAGTATCCCAGTGTAGCAGAATACAGACATTAGCAGTCATTATTTGGCCTGCGACACGACAAAACCAACAATGTGTTTGTGCGCCCTGGGCAGACTCAGGTCAGCCTGGGCATCTGCCCAGTTTGATCGGACTCTTCGTTAAGAGCTCAAAGGGTAGCTAAGGATCTAAGCTACCTCCATGCGGACAGCGAAGACTCCGATCAGACTGGGCGGATGCCCAGGCTGATCTGAGTCTGCGCTGTGCACACAGCCACTTTGTTGGTTTTGTCGTGTCGCGGCTCAAAATTTTATCTGCGGATCTAATCAGGAAGTGAGTTCAAATTATCTCTTGCAGATGCGGCCAATATGTTGTTGGATGGCTCGGGCCAATATACAGGATCTTGGATGGTTTCGAGTACTGGGGAGATGTATCTCCGCTTCAATTCAGACTACAGTGTAGAAATGACAGGCTTCGTTATAAAATATGTATCAGCACCAAGCGACGTGATGGGTATAGTAAACAGACAGTTCTAGTCATAGACCTTATATTTCTGAATGTTCAAAAGTTGTAAATAAAAACCCCTGAAGAAATATGCGGTCAATTAATAATACTTAGGATTTTTTCATTTGATCATTTCTGTCGCATGTGGTATCTTTGTTGTCTGCTCGTGAAAATGCTTTGATCTTTCCTTACATACACCAGAAATACCAGGAGTCTTAGCATTGTTATGTGTCACGCATTCTTTTGACGAATGTGAGTGACATTGAGCTATCAGCATGCCCAGCAGGCACATTACGTTGAAATGACGTCGTATCAACGTCGATGCGACGTAATAACGGCGCATCGACGTCAATTCAACGCCATTTTGACGTCATATGCCTGCTGGGTGGGCACGTTCGGCACAAATTCTTGGTTATAAACTTGGGCAATAGACAGGCCTCCTTCGGGCTGCTCGAGAATGTGTATTGTCATATATATAATCAAAGGCAAAAGAAAGTATACAGGAAACACAGTCTCGATTTTTCTACGGATGTCTGCATATTGGCATAATACCCTGGCATTGTAGATAATACAATCATTTTCGCATAATATGCTAAAACATTTAGTACAATCGGGCAAAGGATAAGGAATTAACATGGTTTTAAACACACCAGGAGTCTGAGTCAACATTGTTGCTGGAGTAGCTCCCCTTTAAGCATTCTCTATGGACAATAGAGGTTGATTTTATGTATCTTTATGCATTACATTAAAAATGGCTGAACGGTTTGTAAGAACATGTCGCATTCTCATATAAAAACGGGATAAAGTATCAAATTTTCGTACCGAGAAAACATGTTTTATGCATCTTCTTCTAACATGCATTGAATGGACATTGAGTTGTTATGGGAAATTTATTTGCAATTTTCTTTCAAATAAATAAGTCTATGAAGTTCTTTTCAAGTGTACACAAAGACAAGTAGCCAAACAATTTTTTTTCTGAAAATTTCAAGTGAAAACATCTAACACCAGGTAAGGTAGAGAAAGATTTGGTTCCCTATAATTTTAATTCAAAGGGAGATAATTTGAGACATGTAGCATTTCTAACTATGGATGAAGACGATTGGTGGGAGTTGCATATTAAATGACGATTTGGTTTGACTTACAGACATTATCCTAGATATTTGTGAAGCGTCAAATGCCATTTGCAATGTGCAAAGTAAGTTTTGATTAGAACTACTGATTTTGAATTAAGGGCCATAACTTCATTATAAATGACTGCAAAACAATTTGTGTTTGTGTTTTACAGAGCTAGACGTTTGCCAAAATGACATTATTATTAATATGACCATGCAGCATTTACATGAGGCCCAGTATTCAAAGTAAAAAATTGCCTCTATATGAGCCGCGACACGAGAAAACCAACAATGTGGTTGTGCGCCCAGCGCAGACTCAGATCAGCCTGGGCATCCGCCCAGTCTGATCAGAGTCTTCGCTGTCCGCATGAAGGTAACTTAGACCCTTAGCTACCCTTTGAGCACTGACTTAACGAAGGGTCTGATCAAACTTGGCGGAAACCTAGATTGATCTGAGTCTGCGCAATGCGCACGACCACATTCATTGGTTTTGTCGTGTCGCGGCTCATATATTCGAGTAACCCGAGGAATACCTATGTATTGCTCGGGTTTACTCGAGTGATTATACCAAACAGTTAAAGTTCTATTTTCATTTCAGTTACCAGTGGTGTGTGTCCTGATCCTATTGAAGCCAATACTTCAGGACAGATAAGTATGATGTAAGTAAGACTTTATTTATACTGGGGAAAGTGAAGTACTGTCTAGAGCCTTCATCTTGTGCTTATCCGAGCCTTCTCGTTTCACTGTTTTACGTTGTGTGAACTGAAAGCCGCCAATAAAACAGAGAAGACTCGGATTAATGTTGTCCGTACGGGTTCCTCAGGGTCAATACATATTGTGTGAGCAGTGCAAAGGCTCCGACCAGACTGTACGAATTCGCAAACTGATCAGAGTCTTTGCTCGTCTTATGTGCATTAACATTTTTTTTAGTATTGGAATCATTTCCCATTAAACTTGCGTTTATTATTATTATTTTTGAAAAGATATTGATTTCAACCTTCGTTGGCCAGCTTTCAGAAAGTTGGGTTATACTGGATTTGATATGACCATATTTCCTTAACATGCTGAAAAGTTTTAGATACCATTCAAGCTACAATCTTCAAATATTGGTGTTCAAAATTATGAAAAATGAGTAGCTGTAATGTGGAACATTGCGTTTATTTTTATTTTAAATATATACGTATGTAAGTTCTTCTTTCTTCTTAGAGATTCTAACTTCCTGTGTACATACCAAATAACTGTTCCAAGTGGAAATCTTATTCAGTTTTCACTGCTTATGGGTAACCACGGGGGCGTACAAGTTTACAATGGTAAGTGACAAAAATAGTTCATGTTTATCGCTTCATCGAAGCAGGGAAATGACGTCGGCACGACGCCGTATTGACGTCGATGCGACGTATTGATGTCGATACGTCGCATCAGCATCAGTTTGTCGTCATTTTGGCGTCATTTGCCCGCTGGGCTGGGGCTGCCTTCCTAACAATATCTCATGTAAATTCTGATTATTTTTAAAGTAATACATGTAGTGTTATTCACATTGATACAGTTTAAGGCCAACTTTACCTTTATCACAGTATCCGAACTCTCTGTACCAGCTCTTCCGGTTTTCATAGCGTCGCATAGAGAGTGCAAACATTCGCTTATAACCAGTAGTCGGAAATCATTATGTTTTGAGATTTTATCCGGCATGTGCTGCGTCATTTAACGTTATTCGGCTTCGAAAATGTAAAGAGGTAAGTTTAATATAATTTGATCTTCGGTCTTTTACTTTATTGCCCTGTACAATGTCTTTTATGGGTAGATAGTAAACGGTACAGTATTCAAATCGCCCTTGGCATGATTCTAAAACCATTTTGAGCCCTTTCTTACATGTTTTATAAAAATCTTTGAAATAAACGCAAGGCGTTATCAATCTACAATTTGTTAGTTTTGATAATAGGATGATAGATAGGTTTTGCACGACACAAACTCGTGTTAAATTACGCTCTTCGGAATAAAATTTCTGTGACTGCCATGAGGTTTTCATTGTACAGGGTAATAAAGTAAAAGACCGAAGAGCAAATTATATTAAACTTACCTCTTTACATTTTCGAAGCTGAATAACTATAAATGACGCAGCAGATTCTGGATAAAATCTCAAAACATAATGATTTCCGACTACTGGTTATAAACGAACTTTGTACTCTCGATTCAACGCTATGAAACTTGTGACCGGAAGAGATGGTACAGTGAGTTCGGATACTGTAATTTACTAGATACTTGTATGGCCTGCCGGAGCCGCGGTAGATCGGTAGGCTAGCGGTGGATCTAGCGGTTTCGGGTTTGAATTGGCTGGAGGCGGAATTCTTTCCAACCGTAAATGGAATCATCTCATTCTATTGCAAACCTTTCATTATCACTTTTCCACCGTCCTGATGTGACTAAAATACTAGTAGGAACAATTTTAAATCCTATGTCATCATGCCATCTATTGTACGGCTTGCCAATAAGATGACATGTCAGTAACTTGCAAGGGCGTAGCTACCTATACGGCAAATACGCAAGTGCGTATTGAAATTTTGTCAAAATTGACAAAATTTCAAAACGCACCTGCATATTTGCATGCTGAATATTTATAAATTAGACAAGATTTCAATACCAATTACCAAAGTGGCTGAAATACTAGCTTTCCCTTCAAGAAGTAGAGAATAAAACATGGTTGTGCGTATTATGAAATTGCCCCTAGTTACGCCCCTGACTTGAATTGATATCTTTCGGAGAAACCAGTGCTTTCATTTAAATGACCTACAGTACCTCGGATGTTGCTGTTCGGCAACGGACTGATTATGTAGATTTGTTTCGGTATTAAATAACATTCGTTAGATATGATATATTTATCATATGACGACGCACCTGGGAGTGTTATAAAGCCATGCATTAAAAACGATGATCAACTAGTGAATTACGTCGTAGCGTTGACGTCTATTACAAAAAAATGTCGCGTTTTCTAATGGCGAAATCGTGGCGTTTTAGTGCAGAAATTGCTAATAAAATGCGTTTAAGTGTCTTATGATAAATAGAATTTTGCATTCGTGCTCCTGTATTATTGAATTTATTTAACTCGTTTGGAAAGACCGATAAGATGCTTGGCATAGCCTGGCATCTTATCTTTTTCCCCAACTGGTTTAATAAATTCAATAATACATGAGCACTTATGTCTATATAAACGACACTTTGTCCTATAATGTCTCATGTATACTAGGTTACCAGGAATCCAGTGGCATTCAAAATAAATGAAAATGTGGTCCAAGTCGCTGCATCAGATATCTCCTGCTGATGCCTTTGCCATTCGTCTTTTTTCGGGCCATGGAATTGAGATGGTTTGGTGGAGAGGACAGGGCTGCTAGAAGGTGCGTGGGCGCCTTCGCTCGCGAGCTCATATGTAGAGGTTTCTTAGATCTCTATCGCATTAGATAAGTGAAGTAAGCGAGAGACGTCCGGTGCTATTTTAGACCTCCTTTCACCCATTTTACTCGAGCGACACTGAAGAAATTAGACACAGAAATGCGCATCTGTTCATTTATACAGACCAAAGCAAAAAACATTTTTCAATACCCGGTACTATATTTCTATCCTGTAGGGTCCTCTGCGGTCAGTAGCGCGCTCATAGTGGAATATGCGACGGGCTTCTCTGATGTCAGTGTCTACCAGTCTACGGGGACAGTTATATTAGTTGTCAAACCACCCGGCGGCAAATTCGTTATGTATTATGAAGATGTATTATCTTCAGCCTCAGGTATGTATTCTATACAATCATGTATTTACTTTTTAGATTAAAATGTAATATGAAGCATAAATATTACTTCTAACTGCGGTGTCTGATTGGGTATTGTCCAATAGTTGCGGCAATATCTGTTGTGATACATGTTCGGAAACCCGACGTCATTGCAAAACGTTGCCTGTCATTGGCCGAGGTCTAGTTTAACATTTTAACTTAATGCTCTGTGAAAGATGCAACTGTTAATACATGCATTTGAATTGGGATAGCTATATTGCAAATTGTCATTTGGGCAAGTAACTGTCGGTTTTATGACGTGTCGCATTTAAACGGACGCTTTGCTTCCCCACGTGCCATTTTGAGTACAGTTATCTCATAAACCTTGCATCATTTTCGAGAAAGCTTTAATTTGCTGCCCAAACACTCATTCAAACTCCTATAATGTAAACATCATACTTGCATAAGCACGAAGGCAGCGAAAGCAGAGAGATGGGATTCGCATCACATATACTGTACCCATGATCGGTGGGCCTCTACCACCCATTGTCCATACGTACTCTTAGCTGAGCCTAAATTTCAATTAACCTGGAGGACTTTTCTATCCTTTTAAATTGGAAAAATCCATTCATCATTGTAGGGATGTCGGGTTTATTTATTTTGGAAGTTTTCTTTATATATCAATTGTTGTAATTATCACGTAAACATTGTAGACCCTGATCAGACGCCGCCATGTGCGGCGTCTGATCTGGGTCTGCAAAGTTTGTTTATGTCTAGAAATTAATGGGTTCATTTATCAGCTGATGTTTGTTTATTACTGTCACATTTTCTTTAATATCCATGATGACCTGAGTGAAACCCTACACATATTTGTATAACGTATATTGACTATTTACCACTTTTTCAGACTTCACTAATCAGTAGCCCATTGTTGATTTCATTCCCGAATTCATTCAAGAGCGTAACAATATATCAATACATTTATAAGTTACATTTAGTATTTTAAATCGAAAAAGAAAATAATCTCTTAATTACAAAACGAACCGATCGAATAATAAGACTGCGATATTGGAGAAAAAATGTCGATTATGAATAGTATCTAGGACTGTTTTGGTTCACTATGCATATTCTTTACTAAACATATTTTCTGCTTTTATAGTTTGAAGAAAAACATTTTTTTTTCAATACAAAAGCATATTTTAAAAACTTAATACTTATGGCCATATAGTCCAGAGTCCATGTGGAGACTTCTTACATAAAATATTTTTCATCATTCGTGTATCATCTCCCAACAAACAAAGCTTAATATCCATGTCAAAGTTCGCAGTCAGCAATAATATAAAGGAAATAATCGTTTATGTTATCAGCTTACTCTGTCAAGGATAAAAAGCTGTTACCTCATTGTTGTGAATCTTGGATATTCCAAGTTTATTAGTTTGTTTGAGTCTCATCATGATGTACAACATCACATACATATATACATATTACAAAATTAAAATACACCAAGCCATTCAATATGGAATTATAAGAGACCTATCACAGCAGTACTTATTTACAAGCATCGTTATTATACAGTCTATCACACGCCCAACTCAGCAGGGAAGCAATTCGACCGAAGAAACTCGTGGTACGCCACCACACACACAAAAGGAACCAGAAGACCGATCCCGTGAGCCATTGACTTCTGAATTAAAATAAATTCGGTCTGTTAATGTGGCACCTCTACCAGTTTTGCTTAATTCATCCTCTTGACGCTATACTATACTGAAAGGATTTAAAAACTTCCACCCATTAATTTTGAATATCTCAAAAATGAATGCAGCTACGTCCACCAAAATTTTACAGCATACATATTCTCTTATACCTGATTATATCAATATACCGAATCTGAAATCGTTCAACCGAATCGGCCTGGAATAAGCACGTGCTCCTCGTGTTCTTAGTACCGTTTACACAAGGATGAGTAGCTTCATGTATACAGTTTTCTGAAGAAACATTTCTCTTACAATATCAAATTGAATTTTAAAAGTTTAAACTCGGTAAGTGGCTTTATGTAACCTACCGCGCCTAAATACCGCAAACAGGCGCAGAGTTTTGGGCAGATAAATGCTGAAATTTCAAAAAGTGACGTCGCGGTACAATTTTATGCATTAATAATGGCAATTTACAATCTCAGACGACGTGCACTGTTTACAGGAAGCTTAAAAGACCGTCAGAAAATCACCTAATCGAGATTAAAAACCAGAGGTCATGACATTAACTTACGTCGACGCCGTCTCCGTACTAGGCTTTGCTAGACAGCATCATCCGCAGTGATACTTGCAAATCAACGTGGATGACGTCACAATATTAAGACAGCATGTAATGGTCGAAAAGAGTGTTGCATAAGATAACGCCGGCATAAACTTATGAATTTCAGTGACGTAACGCTCTTTTACTGACGTCATTTAAGTAAATGATACAAATAAACTGCGTAATCTTTAATATTTGATAAGTTTCAAGCATTTTATCGTTAAATATTCAACACTGTCAAGAGTGAACAGATCAGCAGCCGGCAATAAAAAGTGGAAGTTTTTAAATCCTTTCAGTATATAAATCAAACTGAGCCTAAAAGGTTAATAGAAAGGCCCAGGGTATGCCGCAATCACAAACCATGTGACTTTTAACAGTGTGGGATTGGTGACAAGTAAAGGCTCTGATCAGACTGCACTTGAGTGCGGTCTGATCAGAGCCTTAACTTGTCACATCAGCTATTGCTGGATTTCCCCGAACCAAGAACTCGTTAGACATTGTCTCATATGCTTTTTGCCCAAACCATATACATGTAACCAACAGTAAAGCCTCTATAGACCCGGTTCAAACGCATATCACATTGCACAACTGCCACATTATTGGAAGTCACGTGATGAGGTTCAACGGTTACTGTATGTACACCATATAACAAACAGTGACGCCTCTGTAGACCCGGTGTAAACAATAAGAGTTATCTGAATATCACATAGCAAACTGCCACATTGTTGGAAGCCACATGATGAGGTTCAACTGTTACGGTACGTATAAATACAGTAGGTTTCAACATATCTTATATCGTACCTATCTTACTACCTTACCAACAACAAAAAAGAAATGGCATGCGGAAACAATTCAATTTTGCTGTTCCTTCCGGTATTTAAAAATCCAAACTAAAAGAGAAAGTCACACATTTCCTTTTCTGTACTGTGAGATATCTGTGAAAAGGAAGTAATAGTCCGGGGGCATATGTCGTATAAAAGGGGTCCCGTGAACATGAATGTTAATTTCATGCCCTTATCATAGTCACTTAGGACAGTCTTTTAGAAGTTGAAAAATGGTTGTTGCCATTTTTTCTTTCATCATTTTACCTAGAAAATGGCCAAAGTAGTGGGTGGGGTAACATTGGCACAATACAACACCCAGTTGTGACAAATGAGTTGTAGAAAGTGTTTTACGTCATAAATGTGTCTTTTTGAATACTCTACGACATAACACGCAAAATGTAGTCTGTAAATATTGGTCAACTGTCATGATATATTTGTAACGTATATAACTGTAAACAAAAATTCGAATGAACTATGAGAATTATACCAAATCGGTGGAATGAAGTTAATACATGTGATCCTTAATGAGCATATGATATCACTTGTCTTTGAATCGAGCTCCTTTTATCTTTGAAATAAGTTCTTATATACTTTGAATCAGTTAGGTTGCAGTTAGCAGTGGCAATATCAATTGAAGACAGAATGTAACATATTTCATAAGAATTCCCAAAACACTAGAAAGAAGAGCTAACGGCTGTTGAAGTTTGTATTATGTCTTAAGATGAAAAATGTACTAGTAAGTATGAAAAACGCCATTCTTATGTTCACTCTACTATAATAACATTGGTGTTTCATTTAAAATGCATTGTAACACTAACACTACGTTACATAACTGTCCGAGGGATAATAATCCAGGATCATGTGCAATACAAATGGGGCCCTGTAGGCATATCTGTTAATTTTATGCCTTCATCATAGTTATCAAGGGCAGGCTCTTTGAAGCTCAAAAATCGTTGTTGCCACATTTTTGTGTTTTACCTAGAAACTGGTCAACGTAGAGGGTGGGGTTAACATTAGCCTTTACAGCAGCCGGCTGTTACATATGAAGTGAAGAGAGCAAATAAATTTATAAACACGACTTTTTTTAAATAGCTTGATATATAAAAAACTGAGCTATTGTAAAAAGATGACTTATCCATCACGCAAAACCTGTAACGTATATCACTATAACTAAAAATAATTAATAAAATAAACAACCATGATCTGAATGAATCGCTTGAATGAAGTAAGGATGTGTTGTTTTTAATAAAGACACCCTGTCTCATCTGATTGAATCATATCCATCTTTGAAAGAACTGCTTGTATATTTTGAATTAGTTAGGTAGCAGTTAGCAGTGGCATTGACAGATTAAGAAAAAATGCAACTTTTTTCTTAAGAACCTCCCTTAAATTGACAAAAATTGCTAACTGTAGATGGTGTAGCCCTTCAGTGTTATATTTTATGTCTTAAGTTAGCAGATGTTAATCAAACCGTGAAGAAACACCAAGTTATATGTCTTTGAACTATAATTATATGGGGTTATCCTGTACTTGAAAGGCAATGTAACAGTAACATTACGTTACATGTTGTAATCTGTCAGGGATTGTTTATTATTATTATTGAGAAAGCGTTTTCGAAGGCTTCATTCTCAGATGTTAGAGAACATTTAACTTACCACTACTAAGATGGCAAAGTTCGCTATTGGATTCACACAAGAACTCATCAGGACACATATAGATCTTTACATCTGAAGCGTGTAGAGCTTTCTTAACATTTAATCTGACTTGTAGCAACATCACAAACCCCATCTTTTAAAACTACATGCGACCAGGAAATTATGTATATATATATATATAAGTTGATATTAGACATAAGTGATTTATGTCTTGGTTTAGAACTGTCACAGAGGTGATACCTATTTCCCTACCTGTGCTGTCGACCGAACCAATCAGACAACTTACACGCAAAAGAGCCTGTCAGCTTCGGCAACTGACTGAAGTATCGACTCAGCTGACTGTTAATGATACACTTATTGATATGATATCGATTTTATTCTCATTCAGCAGCCCTTTGCACAGTACTACCTCAAAAGGAAGATTGTGTTAATCCCACTATTATAACTTACAAGCTGAATTGTAAACAACGTTACCCGTTTGTATTGCTCCCATTGATTACACTGCTACATGTTATTATCACTGTGACAATTTGACAATGAAAACTTATATATTTCATGAAACAAAGAGTGTCTTATTATCGGTCTGTGTCCGACATGTATCGCTCAGTGTAACATTACAATGATTTATTTGGTCAGCTAATACTTACACCCCTGTCTGTGTTCGGATACATTTTCACACACAGGTAAATATAACAAAAGTCTAATTTAACTTTGATCATTCAACTTTTATTATGTATATTTCTTCAGTTGTTCTATTGATATTACCGGCGTCATAATACTGTTTATTATATGACCAAGATGTTACACGCAATTTCATTGGCTGTTTTGACGTCACGTGCCGGTCAATATTTTGTGATATTCACCGGCCTGTCAGTGAATATTACTTTCACGCTGACGTCATTGTATTGTCGTGACGTAACGTCTGATTTACGTTAATGTTAATGGCGTAACGTCGCGAGATAATACCATGTAGTACCATCCTAAATATCCAAAGAAACAGAATTTAGAATAATCATATAATAAAACAATTGTTGACCTTTATTTCGGTGAATATGCAGTTTTATTGACCTGCAAACATGACATATTGACCTCCGCTTCGCGTCGGTCAATATGATGTTTGCAGGTCGATAAAACTGCATATTCACCTCAACAAAGGTCAATAATTGTATAATATTAAATATCTGGACAAGGATCATTCAGAATAGCAGTAACACTTAATAAATACTAACTTAAAGTTTATTTCCGTGATTATTGCTAAGCTGCAATATGGTAATATGATCAAAGTCAATGAAATCATTTGAAAATCAGGAATTCAGGTTATTTACATGATATCTACAGTATGCATCACTTGTACCATTTCCTTATTGCTATCCAGAACTGATATACTACTGTTTGAGCATATAAGATATGAGAACTATATAAACTACTCAGTAACTGGTTGTTTTCGTTACCCATTCCGTTTTCCTTCTTTTTGTTTTGTTATCGTGCTGCAAAGTAAAATTATAGTTCGATAAATTATTATGAAAAAACTGGGATTCGCCAAGATAGAACAGCAATATCCTACATCAAAATACTTTGTCAGCTTTACTTGCCATTTCGATATGTGGCTTAAAACTCTGTTGAACTCTGTCCCTTAGAAAATAAATCAACTGTTAAATCAAAAGTAAGCATAGGTTCCATACTAAATCAATTCTTTTAAGAGACTGTTGTATAACCATATTAGTACGAAAAAAGGGAGAAAATAGCATGGAAGTAAAGATAATCTTTAAAAAAGTATATGTATACATGTATTTTTATTGCTGTGATAGCCCGTAGAACAACTTTCTTTCATTCTTTTCCTTCTACTTAAAATAATTGTGTGTAACATTGTACTCTTAAGGTCCCAACTAGTACATTACCGTTGTGAACTATAACCGTAGGCAAGATATACCTATGAAATAACTACCCTGCAACGTTTTATTCCGGGGTTAGTTTCGTTTCTTGACATTAGCTGAACAATAATTTTCCCCTTGGTCACGTAAAATACGTGAGTCTTACGAACATAAGTATTCTGTGTCAGCAAATGTTCGCGTTAGCTTTGTTGGTAATAGTGTGGCTTCACTCTTCAAGGGTCAGGTTATATTTTCTGTTTTAGATTCTTACAACTTGTATGTTAAATGAACCAGATATTTTCAATAATATTTTGAATTTCTGATAACTGGTAATGTTTGACTTACCATGACCAGGAAAATCCCCAATCAGGTATCAACTTCCTCCAACTGACTATGTCACTTTATTTGGCACTTTTATACAAATCAAATGCTTGATTATGATTGCAGATTTTGTTTTCTTTAAAGTAATAAGTCTGTTTTAGCAGTTTTTGCTTTATATACAAAGATGTCACGTATGTTACTGCATCAAGAATCGTAAATTTTAGTAGCTGGGCAATAGCATAAAAAACTTTAGGTTTATGCTATAACAAATAAGCAAACAGCAAAATGTCGTGTGCCTGTTCTGAATCTGTCAAGTCTTATTTATTACGGTTTGAAATATTCTTAGATTTGTCACGTATAAAACACACCTCATGAAATCCTTAAACCACTTGGTAATATGGATGGTAGCACCAAATGAACAGTATACCATAAGAACTACCAGGATATTATTTTCATAAATGTTCTGTGAGAGATAATAACGTAATACTGGAAGTTGTATTATAGATTAAAGTTATTTACGTTACTACTTGTGGTAGTTAATGATGAAAAAACAAACTTAGCTGTATTTTCTAATACTTACAGATAATTCTATAGAAAAAAAAAAAACTAGAATAAAAATAAAACGTAAGGAGCTACCTAGACCATTACATGATTTTAACACAAATACATACATGTAACGTATATTATCGATCGTTATCGCCAAAGAGTCATTAGAAAAAATGGCAACATGTGTTTTTCCATTGTGTACCCACCACTGATGAAGTTGATATATGTTGCCAAGAATTAACACGAATGTTCACGGGAACGACATATGCCCCCGGACTATAATAACGTAACAGACATCACCGAGCATTAACCCTTAAAGCGCCAAAAAAATAAAATAGTTAAATTTGCAAACAGTGTAGATCCAGATGAGGTGGCTCGTAATGAGCCACCTCATCTGAATCTACACAGTTTGCCCTCTAGTGTTCGAATTCTCAATATAATATCGCTTGGATGAAATATTTTTTGAAATTCTGCAGACGTAAATTTTGTCGTCTGCTTTTTGGCGCATCAAGCATTAATCTCTTTCAGCCCCTCCTACACCAGCCCCGGCACCAACGACGCCACCTACAGAATACTCTTGTTCCGGCGGTCAGCTGACAGCCACAGATACATATGGACTCATACTGTCACCTAATTACCCCAATTTTTATCCAAAGTAAGTTATATCTTCGGTAAAGTGAAAGCTATACGCAAATTAACTCTGGTGAAAACCTCCGACTTTTTTTTCGAGGTGCAGCCTCGTATAATTTCGATATTTTTCCACATTTCACAAGATTCCATTGGTCAAATAACGCGTATGTCAAAATCAAAGGTCAATGAATATTTAATCTTCGTTTTTTCTCGTCGTACTGCTCTGTGAATACAAGCATTCTGTCTTATATTAATTCAAAATGTTTCTCTTGTTTGTAATTTTAGAAAAGAATGTTATCGAAAACAGACGCAGATATTCAAAACTTTTTTTTTTCGTCATTTGTTCCATATTTTACAAGATTCCATCAGTCAAATAACGCGTATGTCAAAATTTAGCCAATAATATCAAAGGTCAATGAAAATTTAATCGTCGTTTTTTTTTTCGTCGTACTGCACTGTGAATACTAGCAGTCTGTCTTATATTAATTCAAAACATTTCTCTTGTTTGTAATTTTACAATAGAATGTTATCGAAAACAGACACAGATATTCAAAACTTTCTCTTTTTTCGTCGTAGATCTACTTTCGATTTCTACTTTCGGTTTAATACACACAAACAGTGCAACATGTTGATAACTATTTTGAAATCAGGTCAATTTCAAGATGGACCTCGGTCCATTTTGGAATTCCAAAGTGGACAACTCAATTTTGAGATAGGCAGTTGTCGCTACCCAGTGTCAAAATTACGGTTGTGAGCGCCTACCGACAAAGCTTACTTATTTATGAAAGTTATTGTCAAATCTTCAAACGGAAACATATAACAAAACACACTTCCATTTAATCTGCGCCGATTATCTTTTTTTTAAGAGTTTTCTTGTTTGTATTAAAATATGTTCCCCTTAAAACGTAAGTCAAACTGTATTAAAAAATTGTTTGTGAAATATTTTACCACATGTTTTAACTGCAACGGCGATGAGAGAAGCTATGATACTGATCTCCGTAATCACAAACACTAAAGTCTCCACAATCTCCAACACTAAATTGTCACGTTTTGGAGTAAACAATACCGGCTAGCCATTTTCAGATTTCCAATGTTTGGGAATTTTTATGTAATTTTGAATTGCTAGACTTGACAACGTTTGTCTGGGGCAACCCTCGTGCATTTCAAAAGAAAGTTATTAATTACGATATCCACACTGAGTAACCGTTCGTTTAATAAAATAGACCCAATCAATACAAAGGTATTAGGCGCTTCTTTCTTTATTAATTGGATGAGTCCGTTATCCCGTTGCATTCTGGGTATTTTTGTCGTCTGCTGAAATTGTCATCTGCATCAAACATTAAGAATATTTTGACAATATTGGTCTAACTAACTCCTGCAGAAATGATGTCCAGGCAGCAAACAGTTTGGATCTCAAATCAGGCCCCTAAAGGAGTATCCTGAATGTAATGGGTAAATTATATTAGTGGTGTTGATTTGTTTCATATTAGTTGTTTTGTAGAAATTGCTGTAAAATTCGTGCAAACCGTGTATAACTTGACCAGACGCTGCGTTCTGTGGCATCGGATCTGTGTCTCAATGCTGTCATGGGACGCCGAGCATTAATGGGTTACTGAAAGATTATTAATTTGTATATGAGTTTTATGCTCCCTTCTAAAATATTTCATTGAGAGTAAATAGTTAATCAAGGTGGGCGAAAACTGGAGCTCCCGGGGATTCCGTAAGCAAAACGTGGCTTTTGCGCATGTGCAGTAGACGAGGCTCCGACCCACAGCGGCGAAAAACTTTATGTTTAAGTCAGCAAGGAATTGAACCACAAAAAAATCCGTTCACTATTTTCTGTACTATTTCAGTAATTTAGACTGTTCGTTGACAATCAACACCGCTGACGACGCTGCCTCAATTAGAGTTGACATCATCGACGTTGATATTCTCTGCTGTGGGGATTATGTTGAAATATTTGACGGTGAGTTCATTTAATCTTATCATTTACTCTATGAACATTTCAAGATTATATAACGCGAAAATTGTAATTCTTAATATGATTTACCGTAAACACAATTTTTGGAGGGAAATTTTTAGACCTTAAATCGATGGTTGTCCTTCAACAAAGGAATGATTTTGAACTTGGGCCCTAATGCCTGCGCGAATATCTTCTTGTTCAAAAAAACGATCCTGAAAAGCTCCTTGTTTATATTTTCAGGCCCAGATGTCTCTTACTCATCATTGGGTAGGTTCTGGGCGGTGGGTGGCAACATCACCAGTACAGGCTCGTCTCTTCATTTAGTGTTCCGTTCAGACAGCAGTGGTAGTCTGCGAGGTTTCGAGTTTCAATACATACAGGCAACAAGAGGTAAAGCCATTTTAGTGTTGGTCTATTTTGCGGTGTAAACACTTTGTCGAAATTTTAGGTGCGTCTACAACTTTTTCCGCAGAACTTTGCGATTTTCTAAAATGATGGTGGTCACAGGGGCAAGCTAAATAATTTTGCTCCCACATTTCTATAAGTAAATCAGAAGTTTTTTTTTTTCAACGTCAAATGTTAATCTTATTTTGGTTTCCGTAGACCTACGGTATACGAGCTTTGCTACCAATACATTAATTACATCAATGATATGTTTAATTCTATACATGGTTCGATTAGCGTCATTCCGCTTTGCTCTAATTCTTACAGTGAAGTGCTTCCAAAATGACAAAATGGAAGTGCTGTTGCATCTAACATGTAAAAAGTATCAAAAGTATTTCCGCAAAAACTATATTTTTCCATAGACTGTAGTGAATTTACATGTTTACAAGAAAAATAAATTTTGCCTTCTCCCAGGCCAAGTATAAGATAAGTACCATGGTTGAAAATTAAAAGAACAATTCAATTAAACTTGTTTACATGGCTTAATTCTGCCTGATACAGGTTGTGAAACATAGCATAAATTTTGAAATCAACAAGTTTTCAATGGCGACGTCGCAAAAAGATGGACCAAAAATTCAAAAGTGACAGCAGTTAAAGTCATGCTGTTAAACATATGTTTAAAAAGTTCTGTATCGTGACATCTTTTGGGTGCAAGAAATACACTAAAGAAACGAAAGTATCAAACTCGGTTTAATTGAGTCTATTTGTGACCAGTAATGAAATATACAACACTGGCCCTTAATGAAATATACAACACTGGCCATGCCCCCTAGCACAGGCTTAAGCGGAACTCTATTTTCAACATCCTTCTAATCTCAAATTACCAGAAACCTGGGGCCAGTTTCATGAACATATCTTAGATTTGTGCTTAAGTTACAACTTAAGTTATAACTTAAGTAAAAAAGTAAGAATGACTTAAGTTCGTACTTAAGCCGTTTCACAAATTCATCTAAGCAAAAACTTAATCTCTTGTCTATTTTTATGAGTCTATTTTTAGATGTGTTAAAAGTCTGCAATATACTTTTATGTACCAAACAACATAATGACGTATCTGAGGCGGTGGTGTGGTGGATAGCGTTTTGCGCTGTAGCACAGATAGTTACGGGTTCGAATCTCCACTTTTCCCTTTCATGTTTAGTCATTTGTTTTATTCTAGTTTTTTTAATTTATTTACGGTACTTTAAAATATGGTACTGCTTTTAATTTGTTCCCAATTTTTTATGCATTCTAAAGTTAAAGGGAGTATAAAAGTTTCCTGACACGCGCATGTTGTTATCGAAAACTATGTTTCAAGCTTCTCCAACCTTTTGGGTATGGCCGTGGTCGAAAGATGATGCTGGGTAACTTTCAGTGCTGGGGCGTCCTACTGATATGGATAATAGTGGGGCAAGGGCCAACTGTGTTTGCATTAGGTGCGGGCGGGCATTGTTTGGATATTTTTCTCTCTCTTATCTCTTTTCCTTCTCCCTCTCTCTCTGAGAGACGGTTCGATATAGACTTAAATACTGTCTCTTAGAGCGTTAAACCAAAAACGACCAACCAACTAAATCTCCAATCGTGTATGCCTCGTTCAGTTGCGGCAAACACAATAAGTGCGGAAGTGATAGAGTTGTCTGGTCGAAAACTTGATCAATAGAAAAGAAAAGTTTAGAACTGCTGAGATCTTTAGCCGTTATCAACAGAGTGTACAATGGTCATTGCCAAAAAGTAGGGCCCCTCTTTCAGTTCATCAGATAAGAAGGGGAAGCACGGATAATTTAGGGATAATTTTTAATATTTCTCCATTAAAAAACATACGTTTTGACCCCTCATTAGAACCGTGTTACCGAGACGGTTCTAATAAGAGTCACATCATATGTTTTCCTTCATAAATAAGGAAAATAATCTCAGAATCATCCCTGTTACCCCTTCTTATCTGGAGCACTGCTCTTGCTTCCTAAATAAAAGTCGACTATCTAGTGAATATACCTACATCGGATTGGCACTTCCTCACTTCACCTAGCTCTTGTATTCCACCGAAACATGGCTACAGGAGAATTTTGTGGGATTTTGGCATTTCCCTCTCTCATCAAAGCTGAATTCCTCGGTCTAAAATATGCACCTTTATGCAGGTACGCACGTACAAATGCATTTACGCACGAATGATAATGCAGACCATCCATAAACTGGCACATAAGTATGACAAAGATGCCACGAAACTTTCGACATTTGGACGTCCTAAGCTATATAGAGCAAGGACCTGCTACGGTTAGGCGTCACTCTACATGGAACCTTCGTGCAGGTTTAGTTATAATTTCTTCGCATCGATAGAAAGAGGGACAAGCATACAGAAGAGACACACACAAATTTGAACTTGCCTTACTTTTGACTGGAAATATGAATATAAAACATGAACTTTTCGGTTGAAATTCTCCCTTTCGCCATAGCTAGTATTTAAGCATTTTCAAACGCACACACACATATACATGAAAATTAGCACATACATACATTGCGTGCGGGCGTGCACTAAACATGCACATACACGCAAATGCACGCTTGTCGGAATTCAAACTTTACACACACGCACACACACACACGAGCGCATGCGCACACCGACACACACGCACATTGCATAACTGACAGGCGCAGTAAGACGGAGATAATATTTCGATAGCTGTTTTCCCATGAGCAAAAATAAAACATAAGGACACACAATTTCTTTCAGCTCTCCATTTTTCCCTCTAATGTTTGATTCTGCTTTTATTTAACTATGCAACTTAAGAGTCAAGTGTTTCCCGATTGTCTCCAGGTGTAATGAATATAGAAAAGGGGACTATATAATGGAATACGATCACATGATAAAGTCATTTCCATTCCCTGACGCTTTTACGCTACCAGCATATCGAAACCACACCCCTTCCAGAAAGAGAGACCTAGAGAGAGAGAGAGAGAGAGAGAGAGATGAAGATGATGATGATGATGATGTATTTTAATTTATCATTTCATAAAAAGAGACACACATCAGTGTGTATTTACGAATGCGTTCGTATAAGGCTTTCATAAAATCTGCCGTGTCGTGAGAAAACGTCCTGAATGTACAGGCCTGGGCTGCCATGTACATACCGTTTTACCTGGTAAGCACTCAATGCCGCAGGGAATGGGTCCTGTCCGAGCCCTGTCTTCACCACCAGTGTGTATTTACGAATGCGTTCGTATAAGGCTTTCGTAAACTTATCGGCCGTGTCGTGAGAAAACTCCCTGAATATACAGGCCTGGGCTGCCATGTACATACCGTTTTACCTGGTAAGCACTCAATGCCGCAGGGAATGGGTCCTGTCCGAGCCATGTCTTCATATATGACTCATGTAAACAGTTTTAGTAGCTTTGGTTCAGCTGTGGCAGAGCTGTATTTACCCAAAAATGGCCACAATCACAGAACATAGGGATTTCGGAGCACGAACAGTAGAAGACTGAAGGAGTACGAAATCAAACCCTATCATGTTCAGTGTCTACTAAATAAACAAAGAGGAATCGGAACAGAAACCACATATTGCAAAATTGCTTGTGTTCCGAACCGCTTATAGGTTTAAATACAAAATAAAATACAAGTTAGAATTCGAGGCGCATTATGAATAAACAAAACAGTCTTCATTTATAAACGCATTTTGTGGTATATCCTGAATTATGACAGCCTATCATCTGCATATCTACCTTAGCATTATAAGTTAGAACTTAAGTCACCTCGCTGGTTGGCTTAAGTTTATAGCAAAATCTAAGCAAAGAGTTTCAACTAAGATTTTTTGTGAAACCACATAAGTATACACTTTGACTTAAGTTATAACTTAAGTCAAAAGTTCTTGCTTAGGTCGTTTGTGAAACTGGCCCCTGCACTATAGTGATGTAAGGGGAAGACTGAAATGAAAAAAAAAAAAAAAAAAAAAAAAAAAAACATATAATATATGCATCATTCATGTAGTTTTCTATCAGATCAAAAATAAATGTAATCTGTTCAACAAAAGTGCCAAAATGTAATTTCTAGCAAACGAAAATACTTTGAAGTCTATGGGATATCCAGTTTGTGGAATTAAATTTGACCCTTGACTGTACTTGTTACGGCGTACCTCTTTCTGGGTGCGTATTTCTGTTATAACACATGCAAAATTAGAGTAAGAGACACTCTGAGAAGCCGAAGAAGAAGGTAGGCATGCGAAGAACAAATTGTACAAGTGCAGTTTTTGATAATAAATAAACAGACCCTGGAAGTTCAAGATTTCTAGGGATAGTTACTGATATGTGCCACGCTGTTCTCTTAGTATCAGCGGAAAGAATTATAACGATTTGTATTGGCGACTCTTGCAGCTTATTATACACTTTTAGCTGAGCATTTAGAAGAATGTTTGCAATAACAAGCTGGTGGCAGTAGAAGTGGTCAGAGTTCCAAAATCCTATGTACGAACTCGTAAACTATAGAAACATTGACATATCCGAAATATTAAGATAGACAGGCATTGACCTCCAAAAGGAAGAGTGATCAGGGGCTCATGAGAAGTAAGCATCATCTGCCTACACTGTAAAAAAATCCGTAGATTTTACGGTAAAATAACTGGCAACCAGCTGCCAGTCCTTTTACCGTTATTTTTACGGGCGCCCGTAAAAATTGCAGGAATTATCAAGCAGAGTGGGACAGAATAGAGCAGATGTCGCATTGGTCCGTTAGCCCTTCAACAATATAAAGTTATTTTCGAGTGCAGCCAGTTAACATAAAACTTCCATTTCGTGATTTCCAAAAATGTCTTACAGGCAAACGCCCGTAAAAATAACGGTAAAAGGACTGGCAGCTGGTTTCCAGTCATTCTACCGTAAAATCTACAGGTTTTTTTTACAGTGTATCATAAAACACCCAACATGTTTATGCATCTGATATACCACAGGGTATATACGATTCCGCTAATTTTCGCTTCCTGCAGAGACTGTACATCACATTTGGCTTCCGCCGAGACTGTCCGCGATCTCTTGCTTCCTGCCGAGACTTCTGTACATGATAAATGGCTTCCTGCAGAGACTGTCCGCGTGATTCTGCTTCCTGCCGAGGCTCTCGGCAGGAAGCAGAGTCACGCGGACAGTCTCGGCAGGAAGCCATTTTTCGAAAACAGTAGTCTCTGCAGGAAGCAAGAGTTCGTGGACAGTCTCGGCGGAAGCCAAATATGACGGACAGTCTCTGCAGGAAGCGAAAATTAGCGGAATTGATTATACCCTGTGTATACGAGCAGTGAAAATGAAAGCCCGGTACCTGAAAACCTTCCTCATCTTTCCCCAAAAGTTTAGCATAGCAAGGGCGTAGCTACCTATACGGCAAATACGCAGGTGCGTATTGAAATTTTGTCAAAATTGACAAAATTTCAAAACGCACCTGCATATTTGCATGCTGAATTTTTATAAATTAGACAAGATTTCAATACCAATTACCAAAGTGGCTGAAATACTAGTTTTCCCTTCAAGAAGTAGAGAATAAAACATGGTTGTGCGTATTATGGAATTGCCCCTAGTTACGCCCCTGGATAGTGTCAGAGTAAGCATAACGAGATTATTAGAGATCATAACAACAGAACTCTGACTTTCTATGGGGGTTAAGGTAATTTATCATCAATGTTGAAATGAGTTTGAGTAACACCACAAAGTGAGTACAGATTTAAGTGTGCTAAAATGCACACTTTGGAAAGAAAAAACAAATATTTATAATGCACTAGGAGAGGCTTGCCAGTTACATCAATATTTATAAAGCTTTATACCGCTAAAAGTTTTGGTGGAAACGAAGCTACCTTTTTATACATAATAAAACTAAACAATATTTTCTCTCTGCGTCTTTTTTTTTTTGACTGTAAACTTTGCTCGCTTTGTGCAGTGCAAACTCTTAATTATGTAGCGTTTGCCGGGTCGTCCACCAAGTCAAGCAACCGGTCACCCATCCAGGTACTAACCGCAATCGCCGTTGCTTAACTTCGTGGAAGAGCCATTCACTCTACCTGCTTCGCCATAAAAGCCAGCGTCTATGGCAAATAGGCGTGTTTATATACCTAAAACAGTTACTTTTCTTCCCTTTCTTCTCTTGACTTCGTCCCTAAGTCACAAACTGCTCACATAGCAGACCCGAGGGCGGAGCCTATGCAACGCAATCAGGGACACCTTTCCCTGCACACCTGGGTCTGGAGATGGTGGTCATGTCATCTCCCATCCCACCACTGTCACCAACTGTAGCATTAACTGGGTCGTCCACCAAGTCAAGCAACCAGTCACCCATCCAGGTATTAACCGCTATCTCCGTTGCTTAACTTCGTGAAAGAGCCATACACTCTCCCCGCATCGCCATAAAAGCCGGCTTCTATAGCAAGGCTGTAGAAGTGTTTATATACCTAAACCAGTTACAATTAGTTTAGATTAATTTGGTTTTTCTTAAATGGTTAAGAATTAGTGTTGATGAAAGAATACATTAACCTTCATATAAGAATTTAATTACTCTGATTTCGAATAACCTTGTTACATATACGTGCTGTGAAATTATAATTATTTCATGTTATGGCCGTGGCCTGAAACTGAATTGTATTTTGCAGTCATACCATCCTGTTCCCCACCTTCTTCAATTCTTAATGCTGGTACCACAGAGAATTTGATCAATTCTCCTAACTACCCGGATGCGTACCACGAGTAAGTAGCTATTTTTCATATTAACCTATCTATGACAAGTGGATTCTGCAACCTGGATTTATGGATATGTCCATTCCCACTTTTAGTTGTGCCAGCTTAATTGAAGGGGTCAGTGCGAGAAGGGACCTATCTCTACATCTGGCCAAAAATGAGTTAACTACTCTCTAATGTAGAAAAAAAATGTTTAAAATGTTTTATACCTTTCATTATGTACAGCTTCTGCCACATTGTGTACAAATTTTTAAAGTCAGGGAGAAGAACTCGATAAGCATTTAACTTTCATTCCAATCCCTAAGCTTGTAATGTTTGCATTTGCATATATGTTAATTGTAACTGAAAACCAATAAATATGTTTCAACACAAACATGTTTCCTCGCCTAATTAGCTCCCCTGCGAACATACAATCGGCCAAGAATTGATTTTTAAAGTGGTTACATAAATTAGAAAGGGCCTATCTCCGTTTTGGGCATATTATGCAACAATAGATATAAATCCACAGAATTTGTTTCTTCACAATATTTGATCACATCATTGATTTAAAATTACAAGATGTAATTTTATATTTAGACCTTTTGGTGACAAAGTTCATTTTGAACTAAATCTAACCATTTCAAATGTTGAAAAATGATCTCAAGATCTCATGTTGGAGTTAGGACCTTTGTTTCATAAACAACTTATTAATATTTTTGCGATAATCTGGCTTAACATGGGACCGTTTCATATTTTGACAAATACATTAGCTAGGAATAAGTTATCCCCACAATGTTACACACTTTTTGATAACTGATGTGGCCATACCAATTTTTAAAAGGCGATTTTCAGTTTTATGGAATATGGAGTAAGGCCCTTTATTGCATGCACAGAATCGTAAAATTCCTATTTCACAGTAAAACTAGTGGAATACTCACAACATCGCTTGAAATAAATGTTTCTCGATATACGTTGACTATCTGTGCAAGGAAAATCAATTATTTCGAGTTACAAGACATATGATGTTTTTGCGTTTTTCTCGTAATTATGAAAAATGGAGATAGGTACCTTGTTGCACTGACCCTTTCAATTTTATTTTTAATAATACAGCTATCAATGTTTTCGCCGAAAGAGGTGTTTATGTGTGTGGGGCGGTGGGCGTTGGGGGGGGGGGGGGGGGGGGGGGGGGGGGCAGACTACCCAGAGTAATTAAAGTTTCAAAAATGTCTGTTTATTATCCTGTCTGGGAGTCGAAAAGTTGTCTAATGCGAGCAAAAGCAACGCGCGTGAGCTTCGCTCACGCGTGCGCGCTGTTTCACGCCTATAGATAACATGCATCATTTAAAAAAGCTACTTCCACAAAGATCATATCTTATACCTTTTAGCTTGAAACTTTTGTACAAATATGGCTGCCCTGTTAGGCTGTTTATATTCAGCTGGGGATAATTCTCAAAAATGGAGACATTCTCTGCATAGGGGGGGGGGGGGGGGGGGGGGGGGGGGTTGGGGGGGCTTTGCCATATACTCTCATGTATTTTGGCCATTTTTTGCACGATGTATTAAAATTCTGTCCCCCGATCGGGAGACAGGCAATGGCCTCAATATAACGCTTCAGATTCAAGTTATTTTTCTGCTTGAAAATTTATCGAACAAGAAGCAATGCTTAAGAATAAAAGCACCAAGAAACTAAACACGTCTTTCAAGTTTGAAATCTACAAACTAGACCTGGGGCCGTATTCATAAAGTCACTTAAGTCGTTGCTATGCTGTTGCTAAGGCTAAATATCTATAAAGGAGATTCCCTACAACTATGAAATTTGCTCTGGAGGAACAGTCTTTGTAAGACTGTTCCTCCAGAGCAAATTTCATAGTTGTAAGGAATCTCCTTCAAAGAAATTTAGCCTTAGCAACAGCATAGCAACCACTTAAGTCGTTTTATGAATACGGCCCCAGGGTATGTCACGCATTTCTGTAGTAATCGCAACGGTGCACGTTTTAAAAGCAACGTATAAATATTAGATTTTGTTGGACTGGTGTCTCCCAATCTGATTTTAATATGCGCTTTTTTAAAGTAAACTGCGCCGGGCAGTCTATAAATATGTCATTTATCACATTGTCCCCCGATGAGGAGAATGTCCTCCATATCGGAGACATTTTACTTGTACCTTATTTTAGTACTAGTTTTCTTTTGATTCCAATACCATCAATTCTGTTCAGCACTTGCTGACTTTTCTCCATTGTATTTTCAGCAGCTGAACGTAGCTGATTGAATTTTCAGCAAATGTATTGAGTATTGGCTGACTCCTATCTATTTCAATTTCAAATGTACTATTCTGATCTGACTGGTTTCAGCTTCAGAATGCAAAAATGCTTCTATACGAGGGTTATCCAGTAAGTCCTGCAAAATATTGAGTCTCAGGCAAATGATAATTAATAGAGCATGAAACGGTCCACGTTCCTCCGTTGTATCTTCCCGTCTTTCTAGTCAACAATACCTTGGGGCATTATGATTTGGCAAACGCCTTTGCTAGGCAACGGAAGAATACGTAAGATGTGGCGAAGGGTCTGGTCGTCTGCTACAGACCCCACAGCTTAGTTCAAAACACTTGTTCATATCTGAATTTTGCTGGGAGACACGAGAAATAATACTGAAAGTAAGTATACAGTGCCAAAGTTAAGATATTATTATTGTTCCAACTAAAACCACCGTGATTTTCGAGGAACTACAATATCATATACAATGAATGTTTCAGAAATATGTGTTAAGACCAGATAAAGTATTTCCTTAACTGACATGTATTTGTTTTCAAAAAATACTCGCGAGATGCTGAAATGTAGATGTTAAAGAAAACATAAATGACGATCCTCGTTAATAAACATTTGCAGCTTTCGAAAACCAGAAGCAAGCATCCCAAACAAGAAATTTGTTAACATTCTGTAATATTATTTTGTTGCCTAGCGACCGCATCTGTTGGTAATGTAAAATGAACTGTCACTTGTTTGCGTTCTCAAATGTAAGCAAGTCAGTTAAGATCACGAATTCTTATAACCTATTCTATTCTTTTCTATCCCATGACCTTACTAGGTCGTTGGGGCACCACAGGTGACTTCGAAACAATCCCTTTCCACCTTAGCCTTTTTACAGCTGCCCTAGTTGAGCTGGAAAAGTCCATTCCTATCCACTCTTTAATATTGTCTTCTCACCTCTTCTCCTGTCTATCTCTTCTTATTTTTCCTTTCACTGTGCCCTGTAGAATCGTCTTTGGTAAACCAGAAGACCTTGAGACGTGGCCAGACCACCTTAGTTTCCATTTCTTAACCAGCATCAGGAGGTCATCATGCTCTCCAATGGCTGCTTGGATCTTTCTGTGAACCTCCTCATTGGTTATATGGTCCT
Organism: Ctena decussata; assembly: GCA_963989385.1. NCBI lineage: Eukaryota > Metazoa > Mollusca > Bivalvia > Lucinida > Lucinidae > Ctena > Ctena decussata. The sequence goes on from OZ022506.1 coordinate 85,531,539, forward strand.
TGTACGAAATGTTCAGTATCCTTCGGTAGCATCTCATCTCAAAGGCCTGCGTTCTTTTCTCTAACTCTGCTGTCAATGTCCACAATTCACAGGCATACAGAAATATGGAAATGACAAGGGAGCGCATGTTTCACCTTTGATCCAGAAGACATGTTGTTATTTCTCCAAATTGGTAGGAGCTGAAGTGGCTTGTGTAATCCTTGAGAGAACCTCCTGTTTTGAGCCATCATCTGAGACAATTGCTCCAAGGTATTTGAAGCTTGTTACGGCACCCAGTTTCTGCCCTTTTACCTAAATCTCCCTCTTGATGCCATCTGCGCTGTTCGTCATCAGTTTGGTCTTCTCAGCACTGATCTCCATCTTATACCTTGTGCAGGTTTGGTCGAGACTTTCAACTAGAGCTTCTAGTTCCTGCTGTTCTTCAGCTAGAGCGTCTATGTCATCGGCAAACATCAGATTGGTAATGTTTCTGCCGCCTATACTAACCTTTCCGTCATGTTCTTCCAGAGCATCAGACATGATACGTTCGAGAAAAGTGTTGAAGAGGGTGGGTGATAGAAGACATCCTTATCTTACCCCAACTGTTGTTCTGAACCATTCTCCTGTGCTGCCATTTATCAGGACTGCACTTGTAGCCTTGTCGGAAGGTTCTCAATGGTGCGAACTAGATTTGCACTGATATTGTTCTTCCGCATGGTGGCCCATAAGGCTGCATGCCGTACCCTGTCAAAGGCTTTTTTGAAATCAATGAAGACATGGTACTGATTCTGCTGATGTTGGAGATACTTTTCACACAGGATTCTAAGGTTGAAGATCTGTTCTGTGGTGCTCCTTCCTGCTCGGAACCCAGCCTGTTCCTCAGCGATTATCTCTTCGGCTTGTGGTTTAAGCCTATTCAAGATTACTTTCAGCATGACTTTGCTTGAATGACTGATGAGGCTGATGGTTCTGTAGTTCTGGCAGAGCTGCAGGTTGCCCTTTTTAGGGAGTGTAATAATCAGCGACTGAGTCCTTGGGGTAGACCATTCTCCTGTTCTCCCGATCCTGTTACAGATATATATTAAAACATCAATCATGGTCTCCCCGCCAGCTTGAACAAGTTCTGCTGGAATATTATCAACTCCTGCAGACTTCCTCTTCTTTAGTGCTGCTACTGCAATCTAAACTTCCTCACGAAGGATCGGTTGTTGATCTTCTTCTGGGGACTGATTGCAGTCGAGAACCGTATTGTCACCGTCAGTCTCATGGTTGTATAGTTCTGAGCAACATTCTGTCCATCTGCTGAGAATCTCTTGTTCCTCTGTAAGGCATTTCCCAGAATTGTCCTGGATAGTTGTGGATCTACCCTGTTTCTCTGAAGTTAGATCCATCACCAGCTGGTATGCTTTCTTGCTGTTGTTTTTGTTCAGGCAAGTTTCGATCTCCTCACACTGGCTAGCTATCCAGTCCTCCTTAGCTTTCTTCACTGCCTTCTGAATCCACTTGTTTGCTTCCCTGTATTCTTTTGCTCCTCCCGCTTCATACCGCTCTTTCTTCAAATTTCTCCTCTCATCACAGAGGTCGAGAACACCTCGGATGACCCAGGGCTTTTTCCTACGGCGTTCCTTCCCAAGTATCAGTCACTACTGTATTGTAGGTGGTTATCATGGTATCTATGTCCATGTCATCATCCCTCAGACCAGTGAGTGGTGCGAATTTCCCATCTATTGTTGCTTGAAAAGTGCTACCACTTCTGGGTCCCTTAACTTCTCAAGATCAAACTTTAGTCTTGGCTGGGTTGACTTTCCAGCCTTCTTCAGACGAACTCGGAAGGTCATCATCACCAAGTCATGGTCACTTCCTATGTCTGCTCCAGGAAAACTCCTCGTCCTATGGATGTTGACTCCTGATCGAAAGCGCTTCCTCACCAAGTAATTCAATTCCGTCAGGTCAGGCAAAACCTGGATAATTGTGGATCTACCCTCTTATAACCTGAAAGAGTTATAAACAGATATACGGGATTTTCATTCCCCTCGCCTTTTGTAAAAGATGTCGTGTTTGTGCAAGTTTACCGCCGGTATCGCCTATACCTTTGAATTCAAGACCCTCCGGTTTCTGAGATAGGTATGCTATATACATGATTTTAAGCACATATGTGTATACTGTGCGTGATCTGCTTATTGTATCATTTGGTTCAGTTCAGTGCAGTTCAATTCTCTTATCGACGCTACCCAAGTGGCTCAACGGTACGTAATCATAGTTGCACACACTTGGCGCCGTGTGTCCGTCCAAGTATCATTTGGTAACACTAGCTCGAATAATAAAGGAGTTAAGACGGCGTTTGCAAGACTTCTTGGATGACCCTTGTAACTACTGGTTCGTTTTAAGAGCCTAAGAGTTTCAGAAACATGCTAAAGGTAAGAGTTTACAACTGCAATAAAAGTAAAGATGTCTTGATTTTATATTTTAAATGATTAAAAATCTCTCTATCTATCTCTCCCTCTCTCTCTCTCTCTGAATAATCGAATCTTACTCTCAGCTCTCTGAACAAAATGCTTCTGATAAACTTAGCCCTCAAGTATGAGAGTGGGTAAGTGTAGTGACCCTTTGTTTGACCCTTATGTCGTTACATTTATGTAACCTAAGTGTAATAAAGGATTTGAGAATTATTTGTTTCTTTCGTTTTCAGCAGTTCCATTAAGAACCGGATGATTTCTGGTTATTTCAGTTTCGGCAATTCGGCTTTATACTGGTTGACATCAATTATTTCAAAAAGTTCATGTAAAAATTTCTAAAAATTGGGACAACTATATATGATAATAACTGCAACAGTGATGAAACGGGAACAGTTTGGTTTTCTCATGCAGTAATGCACCTAAAAGATACAAATAGGATGGCAAATAGTCCAGACACTGATCAGACTGCTCTTCTGGAGCAGTCTGATCTAATTCTGCACTGTTTGCTCTGCTCTTTCTCTATATTTAGAATTTTATGGTAAAAACTGTGTTCGAGGTTATAAAACTTGAGTATAATCTCAAACTCAAATAAAGCACACTGATTGGCTTCTTCCGATCGTGTGCTCGGAAGCAGCTAATCAGTGTGCTTTATTTTGAGTTTGAGAATGTACTCAAATTTTATAATCTCGGGGCCTGGGTGATATATTTTTGCTTCAGTTCTGTTGATTCCTTTAACAATACTGTAAATAAAATTTCTTTTACTCTCATTTCAGCAATACCGTTGAGTACTGGTTGATCGTCAAACCCTCGGAGAGTGATAATATTGTTCTGGAAATGCGCGATATAGAAATAGAGCACTCTTCTAACTGTGGCTTTGACAACATAACCATTTACGACGGTAAATTATACTGTTAAGCCGTAAAGTCTCTGAATATAAGGGCTGAACTGTTTTCTCCTTGACTTTAAAGGTACCTGTGATATAGAAAATATTCCACAGAAAATGTAAATAGGCAAGAACATTAATGGCGAATATAATGTCTTTTTCCTAATCATTTACCTACTAATTTGTCTAATTCGGTTACTGTGCTGTCAGTATGATAAGATTTGGTCAAAATGTTCTTTTCTTTTTTTTCTAAGATTAATCGAATTTGGTATTTTTGCGCTGAATAAATTTTGTATATTTGACACCTTTTTTTTTTTTTTTTTTAGATATTTGCAAATACATTTTTAACCAAATCTTATCTTAGTGAGAGGTGTCATCAACGACTAGTGGGCGACTGGAATATATATTTAGAGGCGAAACAAACATAAAGCCCTACTCTCACTGTCGCATTTTGAGGGCTAGGTTGTACTGTTTCCCGCCCCTACGTATGGCAATTTAAAGGCATTTAGGTGTTACTACGTTTCTTGTAAGTTTTCAGTACGCTTAAGTACGTTTTACTACGATTTACTTCGTATTATCCGGATATCAAACGACTTAGTGCCACGCTTTCAGAAGGAATGAGAATAGTTTACTTTATCTACTACGATTTCATACGTTATACTAGAGCCTGCAATGTACTGTCAGTCAAAGTGACGTTTTGGTAGGTATTGCAAAACATACCAAAGCATAATGAAACGCAGAATAGTACGTTGCAATGCGTACTGAGATGTAGGAAAGCGTATTATAATGCGTAGTACACAGACGACCTTCACGTATAGCTACGTATTTAGGACGTTTTATCTACTTTCTAGTACGTTTAGACAACATTTCAATGCGTTTCTACTACGCATACAGTACATATTTCGAAATGCTACGTTTAAGTTGAAACAACTGCCACTTATGTAGCTGTATATAGCCGTATGTAATACGCGTGACTACGTTTTACTACGTGTAACAAAATACCATGTTTGAGTAAAAACATTCCAAATTAAACATAACTAGGCCACGTATTAACTGTATCTATATCCGTTTTCACGTTTTACAACGTATACTGTCGTTTTGCCACGTGTTAAAAACGTAGTAAAACCTAGCACTCAGTACGTGACAGTGAGACTGTGGCTTTAACAGTTATATTATTTCCAAATGCTCTATTTAAAACGCAGAATTTCGCATAGATCTATGCAAAGACAGTAGTATGGAATGAAGGAAACAGACCTTCCTTCTCGTACAAGCCCTGATTATTTGCTTCGCTGAATTTTGTTGAGAGGGCTAGTTGCAGTCAGTTATTGGCCGTCGGCATACACGAACAATACCCGGATATTCCTCGGGCTATACGGAGATAAGTGTCACTGTCGACAAAATTACTTTGGTAAACACGAGCAATACCCGGATATTCCTCGGGCTATACGGAGATAAGTGTCACCGTCGACAAAATTACTTTGGCAAACACGAGCAATACCGAGCTATTCCTCGAGCTATTCGAAAATATGTGTTAACATAATCAACATTTCTTCGCCCATCGGGGCCCGCAAAATAGATGTACTGCCTGGTGCCTCTGCTGCAAAGCTGCTAGTACCTGTAGCAGGATCTGAGTGTCATTTATCTCAGGTCGAGTAAAAGTCCTACATTAGAGGCAATGTCTCGACATGACTGAAGTATTGCTGACTAGGACGTTAAACCACAACTCAACAATAACAACAACAAATGGAATAGCCCGAGGAATAAATAGTAACTGATCGGGTGTACCCAAGTAATAATTCTGAACATACCCATTAGAATGTATGTACAAATGAGCCACGACATGAGAAAACTAACAAAGTGGTTGTGCGCCCAGCGCAGACTCAGATCAGCTTGGACAGTCGCCTAGTCTGAACAGACTCTTCGCCAAGCGTTTAAAGAGTAGCTAAGGGTCTAAGCTACCTCCGTGTGGACAGTGAAGACTCGGATCGGACTGGGCGGATGCCCAGGCTGATCTGAGTCTGCGCTGGGTGCACTACCACTTTGTTGGTTTGCTCGTGTCACGGCTCAAATCATGGATGGAGGGCTGTCACCAATTTTGTGAGAATTTGTAGCCCGACCCATTGCTGATATTTGAGCAATAGAATGTGTTTAAACTATGTACAAAACTAGACTTTATTCTGCTTTCCCGAGGCAATCTTTTAACCTTTTTGCAATGTATCTTTTTTTAAATACATTACTGTGCTGATTTTTTTAAAATATTTCCGTCCTTCAAATAGGTGCCTGTACAGACTCACCAGTTTTAGCCGTGATTTGTGGCACCGATGATGAGACGATAGAGGACGCCTCAGGACTCTACATCCTGGTAGAATTCCGAACTGATGGAACAGTGACGTACAAGGGCTTTGAAATGGCAGTTTATATCGGTAATTATCCCCTCACACCACGAAGTGGTGAGGGGATATAGGTTTTGTCCCGTACGTAAGTACGTACGTACGTATGTACGTACGTACGTACGTACGTATGTTCACCTTTTGTCAGCGCTCTAGCACCTTCATTTCTCAACGGATTTTAAAATAACTTCACACAAGTGTAGGGCATGACAATATCTCGAGCAAGTTCGACTTTCAGGGTGCTGCGCCCAAGGTCAAGGTCACTGTGGCTATTTTTAGAAAAACTTTGTCAGCGCTCTAGCGCCTTCATTTCTCAACGGATTTTAAAATAACTTCACACAAGTGTAGGGCATGACAATATCTCGAGCAAGTTCGACTTTCAGGGTGCTGCGCCGAAGGTCAAGGTCGTTGTGGCTATTTTTAGAAAAACTTTGTCAGCGCTCTAGCGCCTTCATTTCTCAATGGATTTTAAAATAACTTCACACAAGTCTAGGGCATGACAATATCTCGAGCAAGTTCGACTTTCAGGGTGCTGCGCCCAAGGTCAAGGTCACTGTGGCTATTTTTAGAAAAACTTTGTCAGCGCTCTAGTGCCAATATTTCTCAATGGATTTTGAAATAACTTCACACAAATGTAGGGCATGACAATATCTCGATGAAGTTCGACTTTCAGGGTGCTGCGCCCAAGGTCAAGGTCACTGTGGCTATTTTTAGAAAAACTTTGTCAGCGCTCTATCGCCTACATTTCTGAACGGATTTTGAAATAACTTCACTCAAATGTAGGGCATGACAATATCTCAAGCAAGTTCGACTTTCAGGGTGCTGCGCCCAAGGTCAAGGTCACTGTAGCTATTTTTAGTAAAACTTTGTCAGCCCTCTAGGGCCTACATTTCTCAACGGATTTTAAAATTACTTCACACAAGTGTAGGGCATGACAATATCTCAAGCAACTTCGACTTTCAAGATGCTGCGCCCAAGGTCAAGGTCACTGTGGCTATTTTAAGAAAAACTTTGTCAGCCCTCTAGCGCCTACATTTCTCAATGGATTTTGAAATTACTTCACACAAGTGTAGGGCATGACAATATCTCGAGCAAGTTCGACTTTCAGGGTGCTGGGCCCAAGGTCAAGGTCACTGTGGCTATTTTAAGAAAAACTTTGTCAGGGCTCTAGTGCCTATATTTCTCAACGGATTTTGAAATAACTTCACACAAATGTAGGGCATGACAATATCTCGAGCAAGTTCGACTTTCAAGGTGCTGTGCCCAAGGTCAAGGTCACTGTGGCTATTTTTAGAAAAACTTTGTCATCGCTCTAGGGCCTACATTTCTCAGCGGATTTTGACATAACTTCACACAAATGTAGGGTATGACAATATCTCGAGCAAGAAGTCTTGTGTGAGGGGATTTGTATCGCCTGCGATGCCTTGTTTTAATGTGAATGGGTATATACTTTCATTGAAGGTAACTCTGCCAGTCTTAGATTTTTCCTTCCTTCTCAATAAGAGTCAACTCTTAATGGTAAGAATTTCTTTTACGAGTCAACTCTTAAAGGAAAGAGTTTTTTCCTTTAGGAGCAAATTCTAAAGGAGCTAATTCTTTCTTTTACAAGTAGACCCCTTAATGAAAGGGCTACGTCCCAGGGAAGCAAACAGAAAGTCACAAAGTTGTTTGTAAATGTGGTAGAAAAACATGAAGGTTAACCCCTACACCTTACCAACTGTAGAATTCGCTACATAAATGCTTAATGAGGTTGTTGGGATTAGGCAATTACTAGCCAGACGATCAACCACTCTCTGCGTATATTAGAAGCGTAAGATAAGGGCTGTTGGTAACACTTTTAAAATAAGCAAATGGCAATCTTATGGACGTTAGCAAGGTCCAAGCTCTGTGTATGTTTGTATCTATGTGAGTACGAAATCAGTTTTAAGTCGCCTTTGTTGAGGTGAATATGCAGGTTTTTTTTTACCTGCAAACACAGCATATTGACCTCCGCTCCGCGTCGGCCAATATGTAGTTTGCAGTCAATAAAACTGCATATTCACCTCAACAAAGGTCAATAATTGTAAATTTAAGAAACAAATTTCATTTTTCCGATGTTCATGGAAATATGAGCAAAATGGGTCATGTGCAAAGTAAGTGACGCCCGAAGGGCGTTCACGTTAACTTTTTACATGACCCTTTGTAATGAATACGCCCATGAACTTAGGAAAAAGTGAAATTTATCTCTTATGAATATATACTGAAAGGATTTAAAAACTTCCACTTTTTATTGCTGGCTGCTGATCTGTTCACTCATGACAATGTTGAATATTTAACGACAAAATGTTTGAAGCTTATCAAATTTAAAGATTACGCAGTTTATTCGTATCATTTACTTAAATGACGTCAGTAAAAGAGCGTTACGTCACTGAAATGCATAAGGCGATTCCGGCGTTATCTTATGCAACCCTCTTTTTGACCATTTCTTACTGTCTTAATATTGTGACGTCATCCACGTTGATTTGCAAATATCATTGCGGATGATACTGTCGCGCAAAGTCTATTACAGACACGGCGTCGACGTTAGTTAACGTCATGACCTCTGGTTTTTAAACGCGGTTAGGTGTTTTTCTGACGGTCTTTTGAGCTTCTTGTAAACAGTGCACATCGTCTGAGATTTTAAATTGCCATAATTAACACATAAAATTGTCACGCGACGTCACTTTTTGAAAATCCAGCATTTATCTGGCCCAAAACTCTCCGCCTGTTTGCGATATTTCGGCGGGGTAGGCTAAATAAAGCCACAGACCGAGTTAAAACTTTTAAAATTCAATTTGATATTGTGAGAGAAATGTTTCATCAGAAAATTGTATACATGAAGCTATTCCTCCATATGTAAACGGTACTAAGAACACGAGGAGCACGTGCTTTTTCCCCGACCGATTCGGTTGAACGATTTCAGATTCGATATATTGGTATAATCAGGTATTGCCCTCGCGAAGTGACCTGGCAGGGCGGAGCTAGCGTTTTGGATCAGTGCATTGTGAAACAGGTAAATCCTATTTTCGCCAACAGTCGGAAAAATATCCGTACGACTTCGTTAATCCTCGCCTTTTTTGTTGTAAGTATTAATAGTATTTTAAGCAAATCGTGTACAAAGCGTCGTGGTGTAGTGTATCTGTAGTCGGATTGCAAAGACACTCGGTGGTACGATCTAGGGTTCCAATCTAGAATGAGAATTAACTTTTTTTTCTCTCATTTTTTTTTTTTATTTTCAAAGTTAACTTAATTTTCATTACATATTTATTTGTTTTTATTATTTCATTTTAGGAGAAAAGACATTTCCAGTAATTTCTTTCGCTCGAGATAATTCAAAGGATAAGAGTTCGACATGTCTGCGTTGGTAGACACCCTGAAACTGAAAAGTGAATACCAAATCAGAAAATATTTATTCACTCATCGTTTGCTCGTGCATGCATATCACTTTTCTCGAGCATAAAATACCATAACCTACTAAATGCCCTCGTACATATTTCTGGGCATAATCAGACAAACAAAACCTCTGAAGATTTTCCTTTTTTATTATGAGCATAAAGTATATGAAGTTATCAAAACAACCCAAAATTTCTGTCAGGCAAAATAATCATTTGTTACCTGAAAACTTGAAAAAAAAGAATAAAAAAAACTCTATAATTTTAGGTATATTCGAACCTTGGACCCTTTTAAGATACAAAAAAGGTTAGCACATCTAGCAGAGGTCCAATACACCAACGAGTCTTTACTCATTTGTGAGATATAGCTAACAGTTATAACTCATGCATGATACGCGATGATTAACGAATACTTACGAATATCTTTCCGACTGGTTACGAAAATGATGCTTTACCTATTTCATAATGCATTGAACCAAATCGATAGCTCCGCCCTGCCAGGTCACTTCACGTGGGCAATATATGTGAATATATATGTTACAAAATTTTGGTGGACGTAGCTGCATTCACTTTTGAGATATTCAAAATTAATGGGTGGAAGTTTTTAAATCCTTTTAGTATATTTAATTTCAAAATTTTTATTTTTAAAAGCATTTATAAAATATAGGTCGTAAAGCTGTCACTAACCAACAGGTAAGCCGCCTACGATAAACAGCCGCCACCATGACGTGACCGACGTGTTACAAGGACCAATGTTATGTGACGTTGCGTACCAACGACGTCGCATGACAGACTGTTGTTCATGGATGTATAAACACTGTTTCTCCGAAATATGTTCATATAAGGAAAATCAAAGGAAATGTAGTTATTATCATATGACGTCGCTGTTATTCAGTAGATAACGTGGCCAGGTGTCATAAAAAGCGTATGACCACACGTGTAATAACACTTCGGTGCGTACAAGTAACGTCATTGACAACGTCCATGTCAACAATACGTTTTCTTACTGAATTAATGGTCAGTTTCAAGCCGTTAAAGTCCACATTGTAATGGGTCATATAATAAACAGAATCTTCACTCGTGATCATTTCACGAAGGCTTGTTTCATAAATGTCATATGAAATGACCACTCATGTAAGGTCCTCCGTATCAAAATAATAAAATTGCAAAGACACAGTTAGGCCCCTACATGTACAATTACATGTATGCACTCGTGAAATTGCTGATATTTTCAACACATTCGATGAAATATATGCATTCGGTATTCACCCAAAAAGTGAATATCAACTGTATACGTTTTACATAATTATGGTAAAAAGTCATATTTTACTGAGTTATAAATATTTCTCTTCTCAGGTGACGAGAAAGAGCCCGACGGACCAAGTCCATTACTATTCATCATACCTATTGTGATTGTTGGTGTCATTATAATCATCATCATCGGCTGCGTGGCCTACCATTGCACTAAACGACAGAAGCGAGCCAAGGTCGTATCACCCGTTGTCACTTCACTGACACCAGTCTCCAAGCCACCACCATTAGAACGCAAAACCACACGTCAATTACTACATGAGCTGCAGTCAAGATATGGCAGCCGAGAGCTGGACAAACAACCCAAACCAAAACGAAAAACAAGGAACAGAATGGCAGAGTACACCTATCACCCGGAACCTGGACCTTCTGGTGTCAGCACCGTTGGCTACTCCCACCCATTCCCCAATTACGGTACCCCACCACCTCCATATTCAAAAGGAACATCCGATCCTGTATACCCTCCAAATTTCTTTGAAACATCAGCAAATGATGCTCAGTTAGCCCCTAGCCCAGTTAAGGCCCCGATATCTCAGCTCCCGCCCACTTCAGCCCCACCAGTGTCCCTGTTTAATACCAACACGCCAACGGCTATACCTCCTCCTTTCTCTTATATGAAGCCGTCTGAAGCCAGAAAAGCTGGGTTGTACGGTTAATTTTGGACCCAAGACCCAATGCCAGAATAAGCCATCTGTTTACATGCTTTTCTATGACAACAGTTGGATTTTGAGGTTTTGTTTGGAAAACATTGGTCTTTGCCTTATCTTGATTATCAATAGATATCAACAGGTAACATTTAAAAACTAGCTTCCAACGAGAAGACAGATCCTCTTACCACAAACAAGATTGACATAAGTAAACTGATTGCATGCTCTCAAAACTTTTATGTACTTAAAACTTTTGACATTTTTTGGACTTCTTTTGCTCCAGTGTTTGAGCGTTTTTCTTGCTGTTGGTTGCTCATCTTGTGTCATCTCCGTATTTAATCCTGATTCATACGTTTGCTAATTAGGTCCATTGTTGGGTTAGAAGGCCTTAATACAGACTGAAAAACATGTCTATTTACGAGCCACAGCTGGATCCAGGGTGAGGGTAATGCACTTGTACACTCGAAGTAAGCACTCCATCCCACTCCCCCATCAGTGCTTTATGACTAAACGTGTCTTCTATTGTGGTTAACTATTATTATTGCATAAATATCGGTGTCAAACGCTAGTAACAGGCATGTTTTAATGATCATAAAACCATGTATTTACAAGGCGTCACATGCTATAATGACCGCATTTGCGGCTTTTTCTATGCAAGATTCAGGGCAATACTCCATCAATACAGCTGCAAGCGGCAAAGGACCTCTATGCTTAAGGCGTGAACTTCCCCATGATTAAAAAGTTATACGGATCACTTACTTCTGCTTTGCAATTATGACTATGACATGTAACTTGCATGACAAATGATTTTTTAAATGTTTGTGTCTATGTAAAATACGTTAACATACGTTGACGTTGACGTCATTTTCGAGATAAATGGTAAATTATCCTCAAACAGATCGTTGAAATAATGATTGATTGTATACTTTTCTACTTTTCACCCTTTTTTTGACTTACATTACTTACATAACAGACAACACTGGATAGTTTTGACTATATGTATGTGACCTTGACCTTAATTCAAGGTCATGGTACACAATATTATCCTTGAAGATCACAGTGCTACTGTTGACCATTCTTCTTCTTTGGTTTACTGAGTATCGTCCCCCCCCCCCCCGTGACCCAGCTTCCCGCTCATATATATTGCGTACTTGCATCGCATTAGTCTGCTGCTTGAAGGAAATGCTGGGTCACGGGGAGGGGGGGGGGGGGGAAGTACTTGCATTTTAGTTATAGTGAAGCGTTCCCTTTTGGCCGTTTTAACCGGAAGTAGAACTACGGTTTTGCATGTTTAAATGCCAATCAGGCGTAACAAGAAGAAAACCATTGCTTTGTATTGTGATATGAGTGTATTTAGCATGCATTTATGAGAAAAATTTATGGAATGAATGACTAATTTCAATATTTTATTACCTCAAAAAATGAGGTATGCGAAAACCTTGAATTTAGGGTAGGTAGGGTCAGACTGGATTATCTCCCCATGTCTTTGGGTCTGAATCACAAATTATCTGATTTCATACGGTTTACATATTTGTGGAAGCTCTGCTAAGAAAAATTTGCACACTTTATACTTTTGACATTTCGGACCTGTCGCGCCGGCCTAATGGGGAAAATCCTCGCCTTAATCATAGAAGTCCTTTGCGGTTGTAGATATCAATAAAGGACTTGGGCAAAAGTTATACAAATTTGAATATTGTAAAATGCAGACGGCATCCAGTGAAAACTTTGATGAAAATGATTATGACTTTTGAACTGCTGCTACCGGTTGGACAAAAATTCATGATAGCTGGCCATGGCCTGAAATGAGGATTTTTATAGAAATGTAAACAAGGGCACGAACCTATGTCATCCGACATAGTCCGGGGGCATATGTCGTAAAAAAGGGGTCTCGTGAACATGAATGTTAATTTCATGCCCTTATCATAGTCACTTAGGACAATCTTTTAGAAGTTGAAAAATGGTTGTTGCCATTTTTTCTTTCATCATTTTACCTAGAAAATGGCCAAAGTAGTGGGTGGGGTAACATTGGCCCAATACAACACCCTGTTGTAACAAATGAGTTGAAGAAAGTGTTTTATGTCATAAATATGTCTTTTTGAAATTCTACGACATAAAACGCAAAAAGTAGTCTTTAAATATTGGTCAACTGTCATGATATATTTGTAACGTATACAACTGTAACCAAAATTCGAATGAACTATGAGAATTATACCAAATCGGTGGAATGAAGTTAATACATGTGGTCCTTAATGAGCATATGATATCACTTGTCTTTGAATCGTGCTCCTCTTATCTTTGAAATAATTTCTCATATACTTTGAATAAGTTAGGTTGCAGTTACCAGTGGCAATGTCAATTGAAGACAGAATGTAACATATTTTATAAGAATTCCCAAAACACTAGTAAGAAGAGCTAACGGCTGTTGAATTTTGTATTATGTCTTAAGATGAAAAGTGTACTAGTAAGTATGAAAAACGCCGTTCTTATGTTCACTCTACTATAATAACGTTGGTGTTTCATTTAAAAGGCATCGTAACAGTAACATTACGTTACATAACTGTCCGAGGGATAATAATCCAGGGTCATGGGCAATACAAATGGGGCCCTGTAGGCATATCTGTTAATTTTATGCCTTTATCATAGTTATCAAGGGTAGGCTCTTAAAGCCCAAAAATCGTTGTTACCACATTATATTTCTGTGTTTTACCTAGAAACTGGTCAACGTAGAGGGTGGGGTAACATTAGCCTTTACAGCAGCCGGCTTTTACATATGAAGTGTAGAGAGCAAATAAATTTATAAACATGACTTTTTTTTAAATATCTTGATATATAAAAAAACAAATTGAACTATTTTACATAGATGACTTTTCCATCACGCAAGACCTGTAACGTATATAACTATAACTAAAAATAAATAATAAAATAAACAACCATGATCTGAATGAATCGCTTGAATGGAGTAAGGATGTGTTGTTTTTAATAAAGACACCCTGTCTCATCTGATTGAATCATACCCATCTTTGAAAGAAATGCTTGTCTATTTTGAAATAGTTAGGTAGCAGTTAGCAGTAGCATTGACATATTAAGAGAAAAAATGCAAGTTTTTTCTGAAGAATATCCCTTAAATTAACAAAAATTGTTAACTGTAGATGGTGTAGCCCTTCATGGTTATATTTTATTTCTTAAGTTAGCAGATGTTCATCAAACCGTGAAGAAACATCAAGTTATATGTCTTTGAACTATAATTATATGGGGTTGTCCTGTACTTGAAAGGCAATGTAACAGTAACATTACGTTACATGTTTGTAATCTATCAGGAATTTATTATTATTATTATTATTATTGAGAAAGCGTTTTCGAAAGCTTCATTCTCAGATAACAGAGAACATTTAACTTACCACTACTAAGATGGCAAAGTTCGCTATTTAATTCACACAAGAACTCATCAGGACACATATAGATCTTTACATCTGAAGCATGTAGAGCTCTCTTAACATTTAATCTGACTTGTAGCAACATCACAAAACCCATCATTTAAAAATACATGCGACCAGGAAATTATGTATGTATTAGTTGATATTAGACATAAGTGATTTATGTCTTTGTTTAGAACTGTCACAGAGGTGATACCTATTTCCCTACCTGTGCTGTCGACCGAACCAATCAGACAACTTACACGCAAAAGAGCCTATCAGGTAAGGCAACTGACAGAAGTATCGACTCAGGTGACTGTTAATAATACCCTTATTGCTATGATGTCGATTTTATTCTCATTCATCAGCCCTTTGCACAGTACTACCTCAAAAGGAAGATTGTGTTAATCCCACTATTATAACTTACATGCTGAATTGTAAACAACGTTACCCGTTTGTATTGCTCCCATCCGTTACACTGCTACATATTATTATCACTGTGTCAATGTGACAATGAAAAACTATGTTTTTTTATGAAACACAGAGTGTCTTATTATCGGTCTGTGCCCGACATGTATCGCTCAGTGTAACATTACAAAGATTTATTTGGTCAGGTTATACTGTGCATCCCTGTCTGTGTTCGGATACATTATCACACACAGGTAAATATAACAAAAAAAGTCTAATTTAACTTTGATCATTCAACTTTTATTATGTATATTTCTTCAGTTGTTGTATTGATATTACCGGCGTCATAGTACTGTATATTAAATATCTGGACAAGGATCATTCAGAAAAGCAGTAACATTTAATAAATACTAAGTTTATTTCCGTGATTATTGCTAAGCTGCAATATGGTAATATGATCAAAGTCAATGAAATCATTTGAAAATCAGGAATTAAGGTTAATTACATGATATCTACAGTATGCATCACTTGTACCATTTCCTTATTGCTATTCAGAACTAATATACTACTGTTTGGTTATATAAGATATGAGAACTATATAAACTACTCAGTAAATGGTTGTTTTCGTTACTCGTTTCGTTTTCCTTCTCTTTGTTTTGTTATCGTGCTACAAAGTAAATTATGGTTCGATAAATTATTAGGAAAAACTGGGATTCGCCAAGATATAACAGAACAGCAATATCCTACATCAAAATACTTTGTCATCTTTACTTGCCATTTCGATATGTGGCTTAAAACTCTGTTGAACTCTGTCTCTTAAAAAATAAATTAACTGTTAAATCAAAAGTAAGCATAGGTTCCATGCTGAATCAATTCTTTTAAGAGACTGTTGTATATAACCATACTAGTACGAAAAAGGGCAGAAAATAGCATGGAAGTAAAGATAATCTTTAAACAAGTATATGTATACATGCATTTTTTATTGCTGTGATAGCCCGTGAAACAACTTTCTTTTATTCTTTTCCTTCTACTTATAATAATTGTGTGTAACATTGTACTCTTAAGGTCACAACTACTACATTACCGTTGTGAACTATAATCGTAGACCAGATATACCTATGTAACTAACCTGCAACGTTTTAACCCGGGGTTAGTTTCGTTTCTCGACTTAAGCTGAACAATAATGTATCCCTTGGTCACGTAAAATATGTGAAAGTCTTACGAACCTAAGTATTCTCTGTCAGCAAATGTTCGCGTTAGCTTTGTTAGGTAACAGTGTGGCTTCACTCTTCAAGGGTCAGGTTATATTTTCTGTTTTATATTCTTACAACTTGTATGTTAAATGTACCAGATATTTTCAATAATATTTTGAATTTCTGATTACTGGTAATGTTTGACTTACCATGATCAGGAAATCGCCGATCAGGTTTCAACTTCCTCAAACTGACTATATCACTTTATTTGGCACTTTTTATACAAATCAAATGCTTGTTTATAATAGGAGATTTTTTTTCATTAAAGTAATAAGTCTGTTTTAGCAGTTTTAGCTTTATATACAAAGATGTCACGTATGTTACTGCATCAAGAATCGTAAATTTGAGTCGCTGGGCAATAGCATCAAAAAAAAACTTTTGGTTTATGCTATAACAAATAAGCAAACAGCAAAATGTGGTGTGCCTGTTCTGAATATGTCAAGTCATATTTATTACAGTTTGAAATATTCTTAGTTTCGTCACGTATAAAACTCACCTCATGAAGTCCTTAAACCACCTGGTAATAAGGCTGGTAGCACCAAATAAACAGTATCCCGTAAGAACTACCAGGATATTATTTTCATAAATGTTCTGTGAGAGATAATGACGTAATACTGGAAGTTGTATTATAATGGACTATGTTATAAATTAAAGTTATTTACATTACTACTTGTGGTAGTTAATGATGAAAAAACAAACTTAGCTGTATTTTCTAATACTTACAGATGATTCTATAGAAAAAAAAACAAGAATGAAAAATAAAACATAAGGAGCTACCTAGACATTACTTGATTTTAACACAAATACATATATGTAACGTATATTATCGATCGTTACGGCCAAAGAGTCCTTAGAAAAAAATGGCAACATGTGTTTTTCCATTGTGTACCCACCACTGATGAAGTTGATATATGTTGCCAAAAATTAACACGAATGTTCACGGGAACGACATATGCCCCCGGACTAACACGTCACTAATTGATCAAAGAATGCCTATTCAGACAATTATCTATTCGGAATAGACCAACAAATCTCTCTACGTTGATAACTTTCCAGAAAAGACCGCATGCACCAAGTGCATTCCACAAAGGGCAATATTTCAACATGAAAGTGATGCCATAAAATGTTGTAGAATTGCAAACACTTTGACTAAATACATCACAATATAAGTTGAAGCATGTTCGGTCGAAGTATTTGCAAAATTAACTAAGTGTCACACAGTTGGTAGCTGACTTCCATGTAGTAAGATTGTCCTTTCATTGCCGTATTTGTTGCACCTAGTGGCTTTTTGGAGATGATGAAATTTACAAGATTTACGAAAGAATTCCCAACATTGGACCATTTGAAATGGTGTAACTTTGAAAATAAGTCACTTGCTGATGACATAGGTTGTTAGGGGTGGTATAGTGCGTGCATAAATCAGCTAGGTAACGGCGATGAGGCCGAAAAAGTGCCAATACCTTTTCCCTATTTTGTATCATTATGGTTGAATTTATGCAATAATAACAATCAAACATGGTTTTTCATTGCAGTAACAGTTGCCAAGTCCCCCAGGGGCTGTTGAAAACCTTGGTCTTGGGCCTCGGTTTTCGACAGCTCCCACGTGACCTGGCAAATATAAATGCATGAAAAACCATGTTTGATCCCTATATTGTCATTGTTTGTTGGCTTTCTACTGGTCTCTGACTTTTTAGCTCACCTGAGCCTTTAGGCTCATAGGTGAGCTTATAGTATAGCAAGGCATCCGTCGTCCGTCCGTCCGTCGTCAACATTTTCAAACATCTTCTCCTCTGAAACCACTGGGCCGATTGAAACCATATTTCATGTGGAGCCTACCTAGGTCGGGGGAACGAAAGTTTGTCCCGGGTATCAGGGTCACATGACCAAGATGGCCGCCACGCCCATATATGGTAAAAACCTTTCAAAAATCTTCTTCTCCAGAACCAAAAGGCCTATGACCTTGAAACTTGGTATGTAGCATCGGGCATGCCGGCCCATCATAGTTTGATCAAATCATGACCTTGCGTTGACCTTGACCTAATTTACGGCATGGTCAACTTTGGTACGTTAGGCTTTTATATGGGAAAACGCTTAAACAGTGGATTTCTCAGAAACTATTTAAGTTTTAGAACAATATTTGGTATACATGGTGGACTAAATGACCAGATGAAGATATATGTCACTAAAGGTCAAGGTCATTCCGTCGGACCATCCGTCGTCAAGATTTTCAAACATCTTCTCCTCTGAAACCACTGGGCCGATTGAAGCCAAATTTCATATGGAGTCTCAGTGGGATGGGAGAACGAAAGTTTATACCCGGGGTCTGGGTCACATGACCAAGATGGCCGCCATGGCCATATATGGTAAAAACCCTTCAAAAATCTTCTTCTCCAGAACCAAAAGGCCTATGACCTTGAAACTTGGTATGTAGCTTTGGGCATGACAGCCCATCGTAGTTTGTACAAATCATGACCTTGCATTGACCTTGACCTAATTTACGGCATGGTCAACTTTGGTACGTTAGGCTTTTATATTGGAAAACGCTTAAACAGTGGATTTCTCAGAAACTATTTAAGTCTTAGGTACAATACTTGGTATACATGGTCGACTAAATGACCAGATGAAGATATATGTCACTAAAGGTCAAGGCCATTCCGTCGGACCATCCGTCGTCAAGATTTTCAAACATCTTCTCCTCTGAAACCACTGGGCCGATTGAAGCCAAATTTCATATGGAGTCTCAGTGGGATGGGGGAACGAAAGTTTATACCCGGGGTCTGGGTCACATGACCAAGATGGCTGCCACGCCCATATATGGTAAAAACCCTTCAAAAATCTTCCTCTCCAGAACCAAAAGGCCTATGACCTTGAAACTTGGTATGTAGCATCGGGCATGCCAGCCCATCAAAGTTTATACCAATCATGACCTTGCGTTGACCTTGACCTAATTTACGGCATGGTCAACTTTGGTATGTTAGGCTTTAATATTGGAAAACGCTTAAACAGTGGATTTCTCAGAAACTATTTAAGTCTAAGGTACAATACTTGATATACATGGTCGACTAAATGACCAGATGAAGATATTATGTCACTAAAGGTCAAGGTCATTCCGTTGGACCATCTGTCGTCAAGATTTTCAAACATCTTCTCCTCTGAAACCACTGGGCCGATTGAAGCCAAATTTCATATGGAGTCTCAGTGGGATAGGGAAACGAAAGTTTATACCCGGGGTCTGGGTCACATGACCAAGATGGCCGCCATGCCCATATATGGTAAAAACCCTTCAAAATTCTTCTTCTCCAGAACTAAAAGGCCTATGACCTTGAAACTTGGTATGTAGCATTGGGCATGCAGGCCCATCATAGTTTATGCAAATCATGACCTTGCGTTGACTTTGACCTAATTTACGGCATGGTCAACTTTGGTACGTTAGGCTTTTATATGGGAAAATGCTTAAACAGTGGATTTCTCAGAAAATATTTAAGTCTAAGGTACAATACTTGGTATACATGGTCGACTAAATGACTAGATGAAGATATTATGTCACTACAGGTCAAGGTCATTCTGTCGGACCATCCGTCGTCAAGATTTTCGAACATCTTCTCCTCTGAAACCATTGGGCCGATTGAAGCCAAATTTCATATGGAGTCTCAGTGGGACAGGGGAACGAAATTTTATACCCAAGGTCTGGATCACATGACCAAGATGGCCGCCATGCCCATATATGGTAAAAAGCCTTCAAAAATCTTCTTCTGCGGAACCAAAAGATCTATGACCTTGAAACTTGGTATGTAGCATTGGGCATGCGGTCCCAACATAGTATGTACAAATGACGACCTTGCGTTGACTTTGATCTAATTTACGGCATGGTCAACTTTAGTACGTTAGGCTTTTGTATGGGAAAACGCTTAAACAGTGGATTTCTCAGAAACTATTTAAGTCAAAGGTACAATACGTGGTATACATGGTCAACTAAATGACCAGATGAAGATATATGTCACTAAAGGTCAAGGTCATTCCGTCGGACCATCCGTCGTCACAATTTTCAAACATCTTCTCCTCTGAAACCACTGGGCCGACTGAAGCCAAATTTCATATGGAGTCTCAGTGGGATGGAGGAACGAAAGTTTGTACCCGGGGTCTGGGTCACATGACCAGGATGGCCGCCATGTCCATATATGGTAAAAAACTTTCAAAATTCTTCTTCTCCAGAACTAAAAGGCCTATGACCTTGAAACTTGGTATGTAGCTTTGGGCATGCGGGCCCATCATAGTTTATACAAATGATGACCTTGCATTGACCTTGACCTAATTTACAATATGGTCAACTTTGGTATGTTAGGCTTTTATATGGGAAAACACTTATATAGTTGATTTCTCAGAAACTATTTAAGTCTAAGGTAAAATATGTGGTATACATGGTCAACTAAATGACCAGAGGAAGATATTATGTCACTGAAGGTCAAAGTCATTTTGTCGGTCTGTCCGTCATCAAGATTTTCAAACATCTTCTCCTTTGAAACCACTGGGGAGATTGAAGCCAAATTTCATATGGTGTCTCAGTGGGATAGGGGAACTAAAGTTTATACCGGGGGGGGGGGGGGGGGGGGGGGGGGGGGGGGGCTGGGCAGTGGGATAGGGGAACTAAAGTTTATACCGGGGGGGGGCTGGGCTACATGACCAAGATGGCCACCATGCCCATATATGGTAAAAACCCTTCAAAAATCTTCTTCTCTAGAACCAAAAGGCCTATGACCTTGAAACTTGGTATGTAGCATCAGGCATGCTGGCCCATCATAGTTTATACAAATTATGACTATGCGTTGACCTTGAATTAATTTACAATTTGGTCAACTTTGGTATGTTAGGCTTTTATATGGGAAAAAGTTTATACAGTGGATTTCTCAGAAACTATTTAGGTCTAAGGTACAATACATGGTATATATGGTCAACTAAATGACCAGATGAAGATATTATGTCACTGAAGGTCAAGGTCATTTTGTCGGTCTGTCCGTCATCAAGATTTTCAAAACATCTACTCCTCTGAAACCACTGGTCTAATTGAAGCAAAATTTAATATGGAGTCTAAGTGTGATCAGGGAATAAAAGTTTGTTGTCAGGGTCTTGACCAAGATGGCCGCCATGCCTGTATATGGTAAAAACCCTTCAAAATCTTCTTCACCAGAACCAAAAGGTGTATGACCTTGAAACTTGGTATGTAGCTTTGGGCACTCAAGCCCATCATAGTTTGTACAAATGATCATGCATTGACCTTGACCTAATTTATGACACTGTCAACTTTGGTACATTATGTAGTCTTTTATATGGGAAAATGCTTAAATTAGGATTTTTCAGAAACTATTTAAGTCTAAGGTGCAAAATTTGGTATATATGGTTGACTAAATGACCAGATGAAGATATTTTGTCGTTAAAGGTCAAGGTCATTCTTTGACTTTTGTACAAGGTCATTGAGATTCTGTCACCCGTCAACATTTTTATACGCCCGTTTTGAAAAAACGGACGTATTATGTCGTGGCGCTGTCCGTCCGTCCGTCCGTAAACATTCTTGTGCGCGCCATAACTCAGTAACCATTTGGGATATCTTCATGAAATTTTATAGGCATATGTATTAGGTTGGGGGAACGTGTCGCGTACAAGAATGGTTGCTCCCCCTTTCTTAGTTTCGAAGTTATGCCCCTTTGATCATTTTTTTTCCCTGCAAGTCTTGTGCGCGCCATAACTAGATAACCGTTTGGGATATCTTTATAAAACTTCATAGCAATGTGTATGAATTCCTAACGATGTGTCGCGTACAAAAATGGCTGCTCTCCCTTTCTTTGTTTTAGAGTTACGCCCATTTCATTAGTACTTTGAGCCTATTTTTGTGTTTACTTATCTTGTGCATGCCATAACTTGGTAACCGTTTGGAATATCATGATGAAACTTTATAGCAGTGTGCATGATCACAAGGCAATGTGTCATATATAAGAATGGTTGCTCCCTCTTTCGTAATTTTGGAGTAACCTCCATTTGATTAGTATTTTCAGGTGTTTCTCATTCACTCCATATCTCCTGAACCTTTTGAAATATTAGAATGAAGCTTTGTAGGAATGTGTATAATAATGGGGCAATGTATCCTGAACAAGAACCACAACTCTGGCTTACTTACTGAATTATCTGCCCTTGCATAAATTTCCTGTTTACTCTAACTCCTCAACCATTCGAAATAAATGGTATGTATACGAGGGGTGTTCGAAAAGTTTTGCAAATGGCCTCATGACTTTGTATAGGAGCATGCTGGGTATAACTGCTATGCATGTACTGAAAGCAATGCATTTTGTATTTACAATGATACCAAACACTATACAAAGACACTTTTCCTTATTGAGTTACAGCGCATTTTAATAGGCCCCAGTCATACCACTGGGCTAATTTTATATGTAAAATCTTTTCAGTGTTAGGCATTCAAGTCAAATATCCTTGTAAATACCAAATTAATCTTTGTCATTTGCTTGTCCATCGTTGCCTATAATATCCATACAAAAGTTAGAAGGGCGGCAACTGTTATCGATTTATTCCTTGCAAAGCAATGCGCAGTTCTTATGACGTTATTGAATTTTACGTTAACGTCATTTTTGAAAGCTTGCAGAGGCTTCATTTTTGGCATTAATTTGATTTGTTGACAGGGTTTCGTTGACCCATGTAAATGCTCTTGCCGACAATATTTTGTATGCTAACACACTTGTTTTCATTACAAAATCATCAAATTTTAGAAGAAATGAAGTAATTGCTACAGCATAAAGTACGGATAATCCATATTCCACTGCCATGTACGGAAGCCATATTAAAACTGATTTCCGCGATATTTACAGAACAACATTGTCTGGGCATTGTCTTTAACTAGCAAAGATAAAAAGATATCAAAGACTGCTGATATATGAATTACGGCCTACTAAAGTAAAATTTTGCAGTGCCTTTAGGGTATACCTCTTTCAAAGAAGTTAAAAATGCGTCCTTTTTTAAAAAATGCATCTTGTTTTCAGACTTCTCTTCGCATAATATAGCTTAATGTATTTTTGCAATCATAAGTTCTGTCTGTATGGTGGTTACCGAGAAATTACGTCATTTGCAAAACTTTCCGAACGCCCCTCGTATTATAAAAATCATTTCGAGGGAATATAGTACAACCAAAAAAGGCCTATCTAGTATGTTTAGGTTATTTCCCTTGTACCACTTTGTCTGTCTATCCTTTTGTAGGCAATCTTGTTCATTCTGTTTCTGCTTTATGACAGACATTTAAACGGGCGTATCATGCGCCGCTTGCGAAGCCCTTGTCAAACATCTTCTCAGAGGCCACTAGGGTCAATTGAAGCCATATTTCATATGGAGCTTCACCGGCTTAAAGGAACCATAGTTTGTTCAGATGGTCTTGGTCACTTGACCAAGATGGCCACCATGCCCATATATGGTAAAAACTCTTCAAACGTCTTTTTCTCGAGAACCGAAAGGCCTATAACCTTGAAACTTGGTACCGGTATGTAGCATTGGGCACTCAGGCCCATCATAGTTTATACAAATGATTACTGTATTTTATATGGAGCTTTAATACTGGGTCAAAGGAATCAAAGTTTGTTCAGATGGTCATGGTCGTATGAACATGGTGGCCGCCACACCCATTTATGATAAAAACCCTTCAGAAATCTTTGTCCAGAAACAAAGGCCCAGTGACCTTGTAGCTTGGTATATAGAATTGGGACTCGACATTAATCCCCAAGGGAGGGGGCCCCTGCCCTGGTGCTATATACATGTATAAAAGCATGAAAATATATACCAGGACCAAGTGTCAGGTGAGCTACAGGACCATTGGTCCTCTGGTTGTACAATGTTAAGCCTAGCTCCGATGTTATCTGCTGGGAAAAAATTCCTGCCTCATGGAATTTTTGTTTTGCTTGGAGGGTCATATCTTATCTTTTCCTTTCCCATAGGGTGACAAACCATTATGTGGGTTCCTAATTATTGTCTTAACTCTATTGTGTGTGTGTGTGTGTGTGTGTGTGTGTGTGTGTGTGTGGCCATTTTTACATGTACATGGACAGTGATTACTATATCGACGAGAACTTGGTATGCCTGACCATATGTTTAGTGATGAACAATCAGCTTTTATTTGAAATGTGTCTGTTGCACAAGCCAGCATTGCAGTAGGCTTTGTTAAACCAAAGACTTTTTTATACCTTGGTTTTTAATATCATAAGCTGTCACAATAAAAGTCTGTGATAATTTTTACATGGTCTGATGTGGATAGAACTTTTACTTATCTATTTATAATGCATATTTGTATACAATTACTTGTGCCATATTTTTACAATAAATATAACATGTAAAAAATTAGTTTGCCTTGTATTTCAGTTTCCAGATTCACTTGAAACTGCCAAAATCAATTATTACAGACATAAAATAATTATGAGAAATTAAAACATTTCTGAAGCCCCCCATTCATTATGCTAGATCATTATAGGACCTACAAATGCTGCCCCTGGAAATGAACATAATTAATACAAGAACGAAAATTGGAGTCTCAATCTCAGACCCAGCAGGCACATGATGCTTGCTTGTTGTAAAGAGAACCTGCCATTATAATACACCCGTCATGTCTATTAGTGTAGCTGAATAGAGCCAAAAAATGACTGAATAACTAGATAAGATATAAGATTTAGTGTTTCCCCCAGCCTGAAAAAGGGGCAGGGTGCTGGCCAGAAAAAGGGCACTTTTAGCATGTGACATGCCCCCTTAAGGGCACTCTTCTGAAGCTATTATTTTCAAAGACAATTTAGCTAAGGGTATTAACACTTTCTAACAGGATAAACACCTCCTTTTGACAGAGAGATACATATATATTTGCATGATAAAAGCCTGTTTTACACAGAAAGCTGAAAAATGTAACATTAATATGAGTGAAATTACCTTGCACATATGGAGGACAGAAGGGTAAGGCCAAAAGGCAGAAGGGTAAGACCAAAAGGCAGAAGGGTGCAGCACCCTTCTAAACCTCTGTAGGGGAATCACTAAGATTAATAGATACAGGTGAAACACAAAGATAACCTAATCTGGTGTGCAAGAAAACTTTACTCACACATTTAGATGTTCTGGAATGGCATTTCAATTGAAAAAGACAACGTAAGACGACGTATAGAAATCACGTAACTTTAATCAGTTCATGAGAATGCAGACCAAGTTTACTACATATATAATGAAAAATATAATGTGTGAGTGCTACAGATAAGGAGTTTGACGGATCATTAAGGGCTAATTTTCAATATTTCACAATAAATAAAAAATGTTGTGACCACTCGTTAAAACCGTCTCACCGAGACAGTTCTAATGTGGAGTCACAACCTATGTTCGTTTAGAAATAAAGAGAATTATCTCCGAATTATCAATAAAATCTCCACCTTATCTGCAGCTCAACATTACATATATACAAAAGTTCAAACAATTTACAGAAACAGTGAAACAGGTATGCCTCCATGTTTCCTGCCATTGAAACAAAGCAAAACAACTTTTGCGACGGCTTGCTTCCCAGGACTATAAGGGCCTTCCAAAATGATGTCTACTCTTAAGAGAAAGTATTAACTTAGGGAGCACAAATTCTATGTGAGAGAATTGACCCCACTGAAGTAGACAGCAAAAATAAAATTGGTAGAGTTGCTTCCCCTGGAAGAGTACTATTAACTTTACACAAAAGCTAGTAAAAGGGCCTCATGCATATCCAATCATATTGACACGACTTATATATATATTGATAAATCATGACACCACAATAATGTATGCTTAGAGCAAACAAAAGGAAAATTAAATGAAGGCTTCTCAGGGACAATTTAGACTGTAATATCTATACAGACATTCACAAAAGAATACAGCGAATCATAAGCAGTAACATCTAATCTTGAAAAAAGGCAATTACATGTAGAAGGAAACCTGGGTCAGGATAATCCCCTACATGAGAACATCGTTATTTCCAGACTTACCTATCATATTGAACTAGAGGAGGATGCCATCAGTGGTAATGCTGATAGGTACATGGTGCATATTAATGTCACAGGGTGTAGGTAATTAGGTATATAAACAATTGTACTGCCTTGCGGTACAAGCCGGCTTTTATAGCGACGTGGTAGAGTGCGAGACTTTAGATCGAAAGGTCCCGGGTTCGATTCTCGGCCCGGGCGTGGAGATTTTTTAAGAGTCCGTGACAAATGGCGCCCACGTTCCGGATTCGATTCTCGGCCCGGGCGTGGAGATTTTTTAAGAGTCCGTGACAAATGGCGCCCAACGTGGGCGCCATTTGTCACGGACTCTTAAAAAATCTCCACGCCCGGGCCGAGAATCGAACCCGGGACCTTTCGATCTAAAGTCTCGCACTCTACCACGTCGCTATAAAAGCCGGCTTGTACCGCAAGGCAGTACAAGTGTTTATATACCTAATTACCTACACCCTGTGACATTTGGAGCGCGGAAGAAGCCCCGGCTCACCAGGCTTGCGGTGCGCAGGAATAACGAACCGTTTAGTCCTGTCTTGGTGCTCGGTGTCAGACAAACCTGCGTCACAGGAACTGATAGTAGTTTCTCTGGAAAGGTCAGTCTCCTCATCTACAGCAGACTTATGTTTCGAAAGCCAATCTGAAACTGTATTCGATTGGTCTTCTTCTTATTGACCAGGGCATTCAGAATGGTCTGCTTCACCTTCTAAACGAGGAAGACCCATGAATGGAAGGAGCAGGTTACGGTGAAGTAACCTGGTCTTCTTTGATCGTGTGTTCTCTCGCTGCACTTTGTAGACAGGGATGTCCTCATTGGGTTGTTCGATCACTATATAAGGATCGTGCTCCCACCGATCTGCTAGTTTGTGCTTGCCTCTAATGCCAACATTCCTGACAAGTACCAGATCACCAGGTTCTAGAATGGAATTTCTAGCGTTAATGTCATATCTGCGTTTGTTCTGGGCAGCAGCCTTTCTTGACTGATCTTGTGCTTTTTTGTAAGCAAACTGGAGGCGCTCTTTAAGTTTCCTAACAAATTCTGTCTGTGTTGTTGAAGACATTGAATCTGTTGACAATCCAAGAAAAGCATCAATCGCTAATCTTGGGTGACGCCCGAACATGAGATAATGCGGCGAATATCCAGTACTGTCATGGAATGTGGCATTATAAGCGTGTACTAGAGTTGGAACATGTGCCTTCCAATCACTTTTCTGGTAGTCCTCCAGAGTGCCTAGCATCTGGAGGAGGGTTTGATTAAACCGCTCAACCTGGCCATTCCCCATGGGATGGTAGGGCGTTGTTCTAGACTTATCCACTCTGGCAATCCGACAAAGCTCCTGTATTAGCTTGGATTCGAAATTTTGACCCTGGTCACTATGTATGCGTGCCGGAAAGCCATAGTGGACGATAAAGTTGTCAAACAACACCCTAGCCGTGGTTTTGGCTGTTTGATTCCGCGTGGGAATGGCCTGGGCGTACCGGGAAAAGTGATCGGTAATGACAAGGATGTCCTCGAAGCCACCTTTTGATCTTTCTAGTGAAAGGTAGTCAAGGCAAACGACTTCCATTGGTGAACTAGAGGTAATGGGAACCATCTCTGCGCTTTTTCTTGCCCCAGTCTTCCGTCTGATGCATCTGCCACACATTCTGACTTTATCCTTGATAAAAGTGTCCATGCCCGGCCAAAAGAACCTCTGTTTGATCAGAGACATGGTTCTGTCTCTGCCCTGATGACCAAGGTCATCATGAAGGGCACAGAACACCTCATCATGGAAGAGTGGCGGAAGAACGAGTTGATTGAAGTCCTGATCATTTATTGTGACCCTGCGGTGGAGAACGCCATTGGACAAAAATAATCTGTTCCATTCCTTCAGGAATCGTGTATCAACCGCTGGCTCCAGAGACCGCTTAGCGGGTGCTCCAGATCCTTCCTGTATTAGGGGGATGATACACCTCAAGCCTGGATCGTCCAACTGCGCTTTCCTCCAGTCTTTATAAGTAAGGCCATGTGCCTGAAGTAAATGATCAGGAACCTCGTCTGCATCAGATGGAATCTGGGGTGGCGAACCAGAAACAACTAAGCTCTCCATTAAAGGGCAATTTTCCACCAGCATTGACATTGAATGGGACAGCGCCTTCAAGGTTTCAGGAAAGATAACATTTTGTGAATGCTCTTCCTGACGGCGCGATAATCCGTCTGCGTCCGCATTCTTTTTACCACACCTGTATCTAATGACAAAGTTGTAGTCGCAGAGAGAAGCCACCCAGCGCTGGCCTGTAGCATCAAGTTTGGCTGTGGTGAGAACATATGTCAGAGGATTATTATCGGTAATAACCTCAAACGTACTACCATAAAGGTAGTCATGAAACTTCTCACTCACAGCCCACTTTAAAGCCAAGAACTCGAGCTTATGAGCGGGGTAATTTCTCTCTGACGGCTTCAGACTTCGACTGGCATATGCAATGACTCTATCTTTACCAGCTTGGTGTTGATAGAGCACGGCGCCCAAGCCATCATAAGAAGCGTCGGTATGGACTATGAATGGTAAACTATAGTCCGCATATGCTAACACTGGTGGGTTTGTTAGTTTGTCAATAATGGTGTCAAAGCTTAGTTGTTGCTCTGCTTCCCATTTGAAGGGTATCCCTTTCTGCGTTGATTTTTTCCTGGCCTTGGGATTTGTTGCATGACCGATAAGTAGGTCATTCAAAGGTCTCACAATTGCAGCAAACCCCTTAATAAACCGGCGGTAGTATCCGGTAAAGCCTAGGAAACGCCGAACATCCTTTGTGTTCGTTGGAATAGGCCATGATTTAACAGCCTCAATCTTGCTTGGGTCTGTATGGATGCCCTCTTCAGAGACGACATGACCAAGGTATGTTACTTGTCTACGAAATAACACACATTTCGATGGCTTGAGTTTCAGGTTGTGCTGCTGCAGGCGCTCAAACACTGCCTGCAGCCGCTCCAAATGCTCTTCAAAAGTTGAGGAGAAGATGATTATGTCATCAAGGTAGATGAGACAATCCCGCAGATTGAGCTCACCCATACACCTCTCCATCAACCTTTGAAAAGTCGCTGGAGCGTTGCAAAGTCCAAAAGGCATACGGTTACACTCGTAAAAGCCGAGTGAACCGACCTGAAACGCTGTCTTGGCCTTGTCAGCCTCCTTCAGCTCCACCTGCCAGTAGCCACTTTTTAAGTCTAAAGTGCTAAAATATTTTGCACCAGCTAGCAGGTGAAGTGTGTCGTCTATTCTGGGGATGGCATAAGCGTCTTTAACTGTACGCTGATTCAGTTTCCTGTAATCGATACAGAAACGAATCGTGCCATCCTTTTTACGAACGATCACAACATTCGAGCTGAAGGGGCTTTTCGAGTCTCTGATGGCTCCAATCTCGAGCATTTCCTTTAGATGCTCTCTGACTTCCTGTATCAACGCAGGAGGGATACGTCTGTAAGGCTCCTTAAATGGCTGCTGGTTGTCAAGATGGATCTCATGTTCAACGAGATTTGTGCAGCCCAGATCGGTGGGGCTTTTTGAAAACACGTCCTGCCACTTAGCGAGAAAATGTTGCACTCTTTTCTTCTGCTCTGCTGTTAAGACAGAGTCATCCAGTTGTATACCTGTGCTGTCATTTGGCTGGTTTTCAGTAACTGTCTGTTGACTAATATGTACAGTTTCTGTTCTAGCATTATCTGGCTTAATGAGTGAAGGCGATCTTAAGACTTTCACTTCACTTAGGTGGCATAAGTCTGACTTAGGTGGATAAAGTCACAACTTTAGCAGACATGTTAAATATCCTTACGGGTACTCTTGCTGTTGTACCTCGATTGTTTAAGGATACTATTCTGGGGCAAACAGCAACTTTTGTCATGTTCCCATTCTCAAGGGGTTCTGTGATTGCCGAGTCTACATTCTCGCTTTTCCGTACAAAACCCGTAATCGTCTTGACTTCCATAGGCTGGAGCGTAAGCTTTGTTGTTGACCTTACTCTACCAACCTGGCTATTACTTATTGAGGTGAATGCCGATTGCCATGCCTCAGGCACTTCTTTAGAATCAGACGAGTGATCTTTAAATTGTCTGATTACATTTGTACCTACTATCAGTGGCACTGTTTTGTTGTACTCTGTAGTTGCTACAACTAACAGAGGTACAAATACTGGACCTTGATCGGCACATGGAAGTTCTACTGAAACTTCAATATAGCCAAGGTACGGTAGTGTAAGGCCATCTGCGCACTTTATTTCTAGATCTATTTCGTCCAGCATATGGATTTGTGGCTTGGGATGGAATTGATCTAAATATGCCTCACTAATAGTACTTATCATTGACCCTGTGTCAATAAGAGCCTTTGTTCTAATCCCTTCTACTAAAATTTCACTTTCGTTTTCTTTTCCTATTAATCTGTTTAAAATATTGTTGTTAGGGCCATCCACTGTGTGGTTGTTACCTCTTGTTTGCCCTGCAACAGAGGCTTTTATTGGTTTAAAGGCTTATTGCTGTTAACTTCTTTCTTTTCTGTTTCTTTAGGGTCTGGTTTAGGTTGTGCTGACTGCTGATTCTGTGCTTGGTTCTTGCCAGTCTGGTCTGTATTTTTTGTCCATCTGTTAAACTTTCTGTATGTCACAGCTTTTTCTATTCTTTCCAATCTCTTTGTTAAATCTTGCATCATTCTCATGGTTGGATCAAGTTGTATCGGTTGGTGTTGAATGCTTTTGATGGTAGTCTCTTGCTCCTTTTCAGCTGATTTTGTCTTGCTCTCCTTAACTGGTTCTTTATCTGTGACTGATTTGGTTGTACACATCTCGTACTCTTCTGCCCTCACTTTTCGTCTTAACAGCTCAAACTCTTTAATCTGCTCAAAGTAAACTCTAGTAGCATTCTTTAGCTCCACGCTGTATAGGGCTCTCCAAAACTTTGTTCGTAGCATTTCGTTCTTTTGTGATTCAGTTATGTGTCCTTTTTCAATAGCTTTCTGAACAATTTCTTCAAGCCTAAGACCCCACATAGTTACACTTTCGTCACTTCTTTGTGATGCTGTTTAAAACTCATGGAGAACACTTTCTCCACTAGCTACATTTCCAAAAACATTTTCGAGTTTTGTTAATAACTCTGGGGCTTTTGCTGAAGGTTTGATAGCTATAAGAGCCTTTCTAGCTGGTCCCTTTAGCGAGTTCCTTATGGCCTGTGCCACGAGGAAGTCAGGGTACGTTTTCATTAGACACTGAATCTCAAGTTTCCAGGTCTCGAAAGAACTTTCATTCTTTGGTATTGGCTCTGTGCCAGAAAACTGGCTAATATAGGGTTTTATGAAGTGTGTTATATCTGATTTCTTCACACCTTCGTCAACAGATGGTTGGGATGTCGAACCAGTTTGGATCTTAGATCTTATCTCGTCTTCCTTCTTGTTCAAATCTTCTTCTAACTTCTTCAGATATTCTTCTTTTCTCCTGAGCTCTTCTTCTTTATTGATTGGTTCAGCACTTGGTTGCTGCTGCTGTTGTGGCTGTTCATCCTGATGTTGTAGTAGAAGTTGTTGTTGCTCTAATTGCTTAGTCAACAAGTATATCTTCTCATCTTTCCTTCTTATTTCTTCTTCTTTCAAATGTATATCATCAGTCAGACATGGCTGTTTGTGTCTTTCATCTTTAACTGTTTGCTCAACTGTTGCAGTTGTTGTATAGTAAGGACTTGGTGTAAGCATCTCTTCTTTCTTTCTGACCTCTTCTTCAAGCTTAATGTGTTGGCTATACAGAATTTGCATTCTTTGCTCTCTTTCTCTGTCCTCCTGGATTTTCTGTTTCAAATTTCTTTCAAGCCTCTGTTCTTCTGCTTTCATGTCAGCTATCTTTTGCCTCTTCTTCATTTCTTCTATCAACTTTCTCTCTCTGAACTGAATAAGTTTAAATTTCTCATTCAGTTCATGTTCCGCTACTTCTCTTAGCTTTCTTTGTTCGTCCATCTTTTTATCCTCTAGGAGTAACAACTTTAGTCTTTCTTCCAAACTTCTTTCTTGATTTTCAATATCGCCAATGTCCAATTCATTTCCGAAAGGACTTTCTATCTCGCTCTTGAATAGCTGTCTTTCAACTCTTTCTTTCTGTGTATGTTGTGGAATTCCACCATACATTGCTTCTGTGGCTTCTCTTTCTTTTAAAGACTCCCGTCTGACCGCTATTGAAGCTTCTCTATCTAGAGGATGTAAACGATATGAGTCTATATAGTCCAGGCTTTGTCTTTCTTCTGTGTCCTTTGTATGGTCTGTTTCCTGTGATAGTTCAGGTGTGGGGTCAAAATCCTTTTATCCACGCCCGGGCCGAGAATCGAACCCGGGACCTTTCGATCTAAAGTCTCGCACTCTACCACGTCGCTATAAAAGCAGGCTTGTACAGCAAGGCAGTACAAGTGTTTATATACCTAATTACCTACACCCTGTGACATTCTCCCCCACCAAATTGGACTTCGTCCCCGAAGTTTCAGGCTAAAGAGCTGCATATAAGAATAGGCTCGAGGAATTACTGCACAGGGGTCAGGCTGGATTTTACGTTGGGCGCCATTTGTCACGGACTCTTAAAAAATCTCCACGCCCGGGCCGAGAATCGAACCCGGGACCTTTCGATCTAAAGTCTCGCACTCTACCACGTCGCTATAAAAGCCGGCTTGTACCGCAAGGCAGTACAAGTGTTTATATACCTAATTACCTACACCCTGTGACATTCTCCCCCACCAAATTGGACTTCGTCCCCGAAGTTTCAGGCTAAAGAGCTGCATATAAGAATAGGCTCGAGGAATTACTGCACAGGGGTCAGGCTGGATTTTACGTTGGGCGCCATTTGTCACGGACTCTTAAAAAATCTCCACGCCCGGGCCGAGAATCGAACCCGGGACCTTTCGATCTAAAGTCTCGCACTCTACCACGTCGCTATAAAAGCCGGCTTGTACCGCAAGGCAGTACAAGTGTTTATATACCTAATTACCTACACCCTGTGACATTAACAGCAGTAAATCAGCAAATATAAGTGCACAAGGCAAGCAAAGCTTCTACGGATCTAATGATAAATCTATTTATAAAGAGAAATCAACCATGTACTCCTTTAGAAAGACTCCCAGTATTAATATGTTACTATGGATTGTTGCCTTGGGTCGAAGATAATGGAATCAGCCAGGGTACTTAGTTGAATGTGAACTTAAATGTATTTCAAATCTCAGGATGAGACACTTGAAACAATCGAAGCCATTTGTATCCAAGTAAGTCAAAATGAGCCATATGATACACTGGTGACAGTCTAACTGTATATTACCACTCTCACTTTTACAGGCCAGGGAAAACACATAAAATCATGGGCTGATACAGAATTTGAAATACTGAAAATTTTGTGTGTACTAACCAGAACTCCAGTGCTCACAGCCATGAGGAAGCAACCAAATCGGATGACAGTACTAAAACAACTGATAGTAATGACTCAATTTTTAGTCCTCTACATTCTGATAATGATTCAGATGATGACAGTGAAATCACTGAGACAATTTCTTGGAATCCAGGAGGTATATGTACTGTAGAACCTGATCCTGAGCAGACAAATGTCAGATTAGAGACAAAAAACAATAGGAAAAACACCCTCATCCCCAGTCTCTCCCACCCCAGCTCCCAAGGACTGGGTGGGGGTAAGAGAGGTTTGGAAAGGTAGTGTAAAGGGATAGAGACTGAAGGAGATATATTAGAAATAAAGAATTTCAAGTCAGTGACCCTGATCTTAGCAGTACAGCTGTCAACTGGTCACCTTTTCCCTATCAACATATGAAAAAACCTAGCCATGGGAAAATATTTCATTCAGACAGTTTGAAATATCTTGAAACAAACATCATTGTAAACGTTAACAAAGGTATGTACGTATAGACAGATAGTAAGATGGATAAACAAAGATGAAAACTATAATATCCCTTATCATATTTCATATGCCAGGGGTTAAACTATCATATCTAAAATTAATATTGCACATAAAAACAAACCACAACTGACTCTAGGTACTGCAAGCATAAGTCAAGAAATCAGTAAATGTACTTGGGTAGTAGATTACCATAAAAATTCTACATAATGGGACAGATAGGACTGCGCAAACAGTGCAGACTGAGATCATACTGCTCAAGGATACATCAATATCTATAGGATGCATTATTGCACTGAAACTCAATATGTTCCATTTTAAGGATAGTTACAGTAATACACAGTTCCGAGAATAGCCGCTAAGCTCTGCCTACTTAGTAACTGTTACTACGTCTCACAAGCTTTGCACAAAGATGGCGGAAAAACAAATGACAAATGCAAGTGTTGGCGATCTATAGCTAAGAATCAGCCTCCTCATGACCTACACATGGAAGTTGGCGCTTCATGCATTTCCGATGCTTTCTGTTCTTGCAAGCAGGGTATGTTTATTGAAAGTGGCGTAAGTTTGTTTTCTTTAAACAGGTATAGTACATCCCTCCATTAACTGTAAGGTAAAATCACGGACTTATGTACAATATTGACCATGTGCGATTTGTTTGTCAGACTATGTCACATGCTAAGTTGTCGTTGCATTGGCCAGGTGTACGCTATCACGTGATTTTGAGTGACATTCTGGGTGTGGCTCGGAACTGTGTATTATTTTAGGTGTCAAAATTTTAGAAGGTCGATGGTATCTAGCACCAATATTGCACATAACACCACGGACAAATTTTCTCTGTACTGCTAATTTAACAGTCACAAAATGAGTAAATGTATTTTGACATATATAAATAACAAGACCTGTCCGCGTACAGGATAGCTTGTTTGACAGCGCCTTGCCCATCACATAAGAACTTTAACGTAAAACTTTAAAATTTCGCTAAAGCAGACGCCGGGGTTAGTGCAACAGCTCTTCCTGAAACTTCGTTCAGGCGAGCTAAAAAGGCTTTACATTTTAAATACTGATTAGCTGTTCATTTTAATCTTTATAACTATCATTGTGATGATTGACATAAAATTGGAATGCACAGCTAATGTTGGTTTAAACAATATTTTATTCAACAAAATTTTAAACAAGGTACAGAGACAACAGATCAGGATTTGATTGAAAGCCCAAGCTAATGTTCTTTTACAAGCCATTCTTGTCTTCTGTCAACTTTAATGTGTTTAAAAAATTATATCTTTCTGTTATAAAACCATCACTGAGAAGGGAAGCAAAATAAGTTGCCCCCATCCCTCCCCACCCCCTCTTCCCTGGTAATTTATCAATTCACCTGAATGGAAGTGACATCATAAGTAGACTGTGTACTTCTCGAACATGAAAGTTTGATGTTGTGATGATGTGTGTGTCCTACCCCATGAGACTCAAGACAGACTAATAAACAACACACGCTGCTTTGTGTCAGTGTTAAACCTGTTTTAAGAACAAATATCACAATGGTTGCCTAGTGTTGATCTCGTTTCTACTTACAGGCAACCATATTTGGTTGTAATAAATTCACTCTATTAGAACACTATATGCACGCATCGGTTTAAATCACTATTCAGTGCACAGGGCATGACTGCATACAAAATTATATTTTGTGCAGAGGACACCAATGCTTACAGAAATATTACACATTCTCTTTACTCATTTCACTACATCTATGCCAGCTTTCCCAATTTATCTTCGGGTCATACCCTAACCCCTCTTACATGTCACCTTTCTTGGATGTGTCTGGCATCCATTCAAAATAGGCCCAATACTCTCTTATCAGTAATATTGGCTTTTTACATATGCATGCAGTGCTCCAGATAAGAAAAGCAACAGGGATAATTAAGGGATAATTTTCATATAATTCCATAAAAAATATGTTGTAACCCATCATTAGAACTGTCTCATTGAGACGGTTCTAATGATAGGTCACAACATATGTTTATATTGAGAAATAAGAAAAATTATCTTTGAATTATCCTCAAAACTTCACTTTATCTGGAGCTCTGTATGTGTTTGCTATATATCAGCCAATAGGATTAAATGTCTGTGTGGTAATTTTCCTGTTTATTTCAGTCAGAATAATCTTATACTGCATCAACTTTTCTGGTGGTAAATGTCCATACCAATCCTCTTCTGATGGGGTCTTCTCTGAAACATGATTACACAGCTCCATATAAGAAGAGGTAACAGGTATAAATAAAGACTTTTTTCCATATTTTTCCATAAAAGTATGTGTTGAGACCCCTCATTAGAACTGTCTTGGCAGGGGGTCACAGCAAATGCTTTCATTGAGAAATAAGAAAATAGTTAGTCTCAGTACCACACTTTATCTATAGTTCTGATGGAAAACAAAGTACTTTACTGGTCATATTTTAAAGGTAGGTTCCTGTACTAGCGATATCAGTTATGTTCACAAAATAATATTTTCTTTTTCTGCGTAGTATTGAATACTCTTATTTTTCAGAATCCGTTGCTACCGAGAAAACTGTTGGATGTTGTTGAAAATTGTCGTTTATCCTCTGGTTTATTTTCTTTCATAGGAATTCCGGTTCTAAAAATAACTTTGTTAAATGTCTATAAGTGTGCAGTTTCTGGCGTCATTCTTCAAAGTTCAATTTTCTCTTGCCGTGAGCTCTCCTAGAGATCCCAGCATGGCGGATAAGTTACAACTATCCCAAAATGCAACGCAGCATGACGTCAGCTGTGTTATCTAATTTTGGAACGAGCTAAAAATAGCGCTAACTGGTCTGCGGAACAGAGTTAGGAAATCCCTTACAAAACAACTTTTCTAATATTTTTGGCTTTACACTTTGTAGTGAAACTTATTCATTCCCTTGTAATAAGTGTTTTCCGACAACTTGGAAAAAAATCATCAAAATTATGATCATTTCCACACTACAGGAACCTACCTTTAAAGTGAATGAGTATACTTTCAGAGGAAGCACCTCTACTATTTACATTTTTGCCTCCCTTCTCAA
The DNA here is from genome assembly GCA_963989385.1 of Ctena decussata. Taxonomy (NCBI): domain Eukaryota; kingdom Metazoa; phylum Mollusca; class Bivalvia; order Lucinida; family Lucinidae; genus Ctena; species Ctena decussata. Next base: position 85,568,669 of record OZ022506.1, read on the forward strand.
TAGAGGTAAACTCTTTAAAAGAAAGAATTTACTCCTTTCAGAGTCCTCACTGTTTGCCACTCCATCTACAACTTTCCAACACATTACTGCATTGTAAAACCAAATTGTTCTTTTTAAAGACAATTACAGTAGTTATTTTAGGTGTCCCAATTTTGTAGAATGTCTGTGGTACTATCATTTTGATATGCAGTTAATGGCTTTATTTTTCAAAATATGTTTTCTCTACAACAGCAAATTCAGTATAATGGCTTTATTTTTCAAAATATGTTTTCTCTACAACAGCATATTCAGTTTAATGGCTTTATTTTTCAAAATATGTTTTCTCTACAACAGCAAATTCAGATTGCGTGTTACTGGTACTGTATTACATGAGCTATAAACAGTGTTTTTCCATCTCTAAAATGACCCCAAATAGCTGAATGAGCCTAATGAAATTCAGTTATGAAATGAGTTTTTCCCTTTTAAAACAATCCCTAAATCTAGATCCATCTTATAAGATGGATCTAGATTTTGGGATTGTTTTGCCAGGGAAAAGCCTCAACCTTACTTAAACCAAAAGAATATGGTACAACATACCTTTATCAGAATCTGGAGCTGATATGCTTTTAGGACGACCTCGTCTCCTTTTCGGGCCATCAAGATCCAGTGTGCTGGGCTTCATGATGCTATTACAATCTGGTTTATGACTAGTTGTATCTGGTTTGTGGCTACCTGTCTCTGATTTCTGCCTACTGGTCTCAGGTCTGTGCCTGCTGGTCTCTGATGTGTGGCTACTGGTCTCGGATTTGTGACTACTTTGGCTAGCAAGAATGAGACTTGACCTTGAAGGTGTTAGAATGCTGGACCTTTTAACTTCTTTTGATGTACTGACAGTCTGAAATTATCATTATTGTTGAAACTTGAATACATGAAAGGGTCAGCCTAGGGTTCTCAGACAGGGAGAAGGTTTGCGACATTTTCTGAATTTCAAGAAGTTTTATCCCAAATTTTGGATTTTCTATATGTTTTATACATTTTGACTGCTCCCTCAGCTCAAAATAGGGAAAAGTTAGTCAGGTTAGGAAGACTATTTCTCCCGTTTCTCCCTGTAGGCTGGTCCCTGGGATGTATAATTTTCTGTATTTATTCAGCTATAAAACATCTTTTTCCTCTCAAGAATGACCCCAAATACAGTCAAACCTGTCTTAAGGGGTCACCCCATGGGACCCACAAAAATTGGCTGCTTAAGACAGGTGACCCCTTAATACAGGTTCATTTGCACTGTATTTTGGTCTAAGGGACCCCCAAAAAGTGGCTGCTAAAGACAGGTGACCCCTTAATACAGTGACCCCTTAAGACAGGTTCGACTGTATATACATGTAACCCTGTCTTAGGAAACTTTCTATGAGATGGGTCTTCAATGGCAAAACAATCACATAAATCTAGATCCATCTTTAACGATGGATCTAGATGTGTGTGATTGTTTTAAAAGGAATAAAACTGTCTTACAACCAAAGAAATACAGTACACATAAATATCAGGTATAGGTCTAACCTCCACCCAAATTATCTCCACTTAGAAGTTAAAATATATGCATATTATAGAATATACATCAAACCTAAATGAGCTCAAAGCTATCAAGAACTTTAGTACATCAATTTTCAGCTTCCCTGAGTCAAAGCTCTGGGACCCTATTCATAAAGCCACTTAAGTGGTTGCTATGCTGTTGCTAAGGCCAAATATCTATAAAGGAGATTCCCTTCAACTATGAAATTTGCTCTGGAGGAACAGTCTTGTAAGACTGTTCCTCCAGAGCAAATTTCATAGTTGTAGGGAATCTCCTTCAAAGAAATTTAGCCTTAGCAACAGCATAGCAACCACTTAAGTCGTTTTATGAATACGGCTCTGAGGGGGATCATATAGTAAAGGCAGTGGTTCAGTGTTTATCATCTGTAAACACTTTCAAGCTACATTTACTCTCATACTACAATATCCGTTATAACAAAATTGCATGTGAAACATCTAAAGGATGAGGGACCATTACAAACTTTTTTTTATGCCAACTGCACCAATTCTTTTGTAACTTAAGCAAATTAAAGACATTAATGACTTAGTGAAAGGTAAAACTATATAATTAGCTCTTTCTACTTCAGCACTGCAGATTTAACCTTTATTTTTTATTTGAGTGCAGAGCTCTAGATAAGAGGGCGTATTTGGTGATAATTAGGGATAATTTTTGTTAATTCTGCATAAAAACATATGTTGTGACCCCTCATCTGAACCGTCTCGACGAGACGGTTCAGATGAGAGGTCACAACATATGGTTTCGATGAGAAATAAGAAAAATTATCCTTAATTATCATCAAATACTCCCTCTTATCTAGAGCTCTGTTGAGTGGCCGACTTGTCCATCCTTATCATTTGGATGAGTCTTTTTCTAGTGCTAGTGGTTTCTGTTGGTTGTTTTCATTTGCATAAAAATTCCTTCAACAAACAGTGTTGACCCTAGTCAGATGCCGCATTGTTTGGCAACTGAACTGGGTCGGCACTGTTTGCATATGTCCCCAAAATGAGTTTCCAGTCTAAAAAGGGTTAATGAATAAAACCATAGGAACTATGTGTCCCTCAAAATATTTCAGGGTTCCCACAAAGCTGAGAAAACAAAATTCCCTGACTTTCCCAGACCAAATTCCATTATTCTCTGACCAAAATGTTGTTTCATCTATGAGCATGATTAATAATTGTTGGGCTCTGATTTGAAAGTTAGAAGTTGTGCTACGTATATATTGAGAAACAAAATATTTTATTGCAAAAATCCAAGATTTAGCCAAACTCAAGAAACTGCCATAGTCTATTTATTTTCATTCTTTCTATTATTTGTAAAAAATTATTACTCAGACCTCAACCTGTCATTACAAAATTCCCTGCTTTTTCCCTGACCTTTGCTCCAATTTCTCTGACCAATTACAAAATTCCCTGACTTTTCCCTAACTGTAGAATACCTGAATATGCTTATATATAGCATAGAGAGAAAATTATAAGCATGACTGAAACTTCTTTGTTCTCACTATTGATATACAACAAGCTAGTACTAACCTGATTATCTGAAGTCAACATTTTACCTCAAAACTTAATGAGAAATATCCTTAAAGATATTTCATTCTTAACTAGAAAGTTAAAATGGAGACACAGACCAACAAACAGGTATGAAAATCTTGAGTGCTGCAATTTCATTTTAGTTCATATATAGTGAAATTTTTGACATAACAGAAATATTACATGTTTCCGTTTAGTTCCTCGCTTGAATCTGCTCTGGACCTCTACAGGATGAAAGAATTTGGGTTGTTCTCGTCTAATTCTCTCTGTACGTCTCCTTGTCAGGCTAATCTCTTCTTCTTCTCCTACTGCTACACAAAGATACCGTATTAATCCTATTAAACACCCCAGGCACATTGCACTTTATGAAAAGGGAGCATTATTAAAAGCTTAAAGACTGGCTGATAAGCCACTGCAAAAATGCTTCTAAAAAGCATTAAAGAAAATGGATATACTTTCAGATGATGTAACTCAACTTTTTTTCCATTTTTGTCTTGCTTCTTAATAAGGGTCAACTTTTAAAGGTAAAAATTTGCTCCTCCAGGAGCAAATTCTTTCCTAAATGAGTCATCACGAGTGGAACCCATTTTGAAGTGCTAGTTCATCTAAAGAAGCAATCAGGGATCTGTGCAAATTAATATGTTGTTTTTGGAAAAGAGGCAGGGGGTATTTATTAGGATTAATTTGAGATAAGGATTTACTGAACTGTACCAAGGATTTTTAAATCCTTATAACAAGTATACAATATTTTTTGTATATAACTACATGTATATCACTGCTGAGCATTCTCTTTACTTTGGGAATGATAAAATTCCAAAGAAATCCACTCAAATTTCACATCATTTCCATGGAAGCTAATGAAAACTGAACCCAAATCCTAACAATGTCTGATTTTTACCACTGGCAGCTTAATGTGAAATTCCATGGAAAGAGAATGATGGTTTTAAATCACCTCTTTGCATCATAAACTACAGACAACAGTCAGAAAAAGTAAGAATAGAATTTTTTCACGATCTTATGCATGCAATGCAGCACTAGCTCCATCAAGGTGCTGATAACCCCCACATGATAAGCCTTTGATGCTAATGAAAAGTTTTTTCTTCATCAATCATTTACTATAAGTCTCATCCGTACAATTTTAAATTCTGCAAACCATGGAGGTTCTACACGAAATGTTGTTCCAATTTGCCCATTGGCTTCTGAGGAGGTTATATAGAAAGTTAATCATTTAAGCCCACAGCAGGGTCAGATAACCCCAGGGGATGAAATTCTGGTTGAAAAAGAAAACTTAGAACTGTTATTTTCAGTCAAGCCTGTGAAGTTTCACCAATATATTCAATAACAGTAAATTATCATATGACATTGCGTCTGAGATTGTAATAAAGCCATGCATTAAAAACGATAATCCACTAGTGGATTAAATATGCAAATTACGTCGTATCGTATATGCGTTGACGTCCATAAAATGTCGCGTTACCAATAGCAAATCCGTGATGTTTTAATGCAAAATTTGCTAATAAAATGCGATTTTAGTGTCATATGATAATCAGAATCTTGCATTCGTGCTCCTGTATTATTGAATTTATTAAACTCGTTGGTGAAAACGATAAGATGCTCGGCAGAGCCTCGCATCTTATCTTTTTCCCCAACTTGTTTAATAAATTCAATAATACATGAGCACTCAGGTAAGATCCTCTATGAAATAGTCAAGATCTCTTTTTGGATATCTTAATGTTCTTAATCATTGGAACACCTACAAAAATATTAATTTTCCATTTGGAACAAATAGAAAATTAATGACTTCAGGTGTCCAAATACTTAAGCATACTCAGGGATTTTGGCCAGTTTCATGATTTTACAGTGTGATCAGGGTCTACACTATTTGCCATTCCATCTGCATCTTTCAGATACATTATTGTTTGCACTGTAAAATGAAGCTGTTTCATTTTAATGACAATGACAGTAATTATTTTAGGTGTCCCAATTTTTAGAATTTTTATGGTTACATATGTCAGACCCTTACCTTGTTCTGGCTTGGCTTTAGATGGCCGTACATGACTCTTACACTTGGGACAAGTCTTACATGCTACTGGTATCTGTAAAGAATCAATACCATTTTATTATTATAATTCATTATTATCTGAGTGTCACAAAACAAGCTGCCATTATTTTCATACCTGTAAACTTTTTGACAATCTCATAGGAAAGAAAGCGTGAAAATGACAATTTTCAAAAGATTTTTAAGCAAAGCTGTTTATGCTCCCTAACTTATGACAATTTCCATGGGTAAAAAGTTTGGAAATTTTAAAATTCCAACAAAATATAGGGAAAAAACCTTAAAATAGAGAGACTTAGACATTTTTATGGCTATTGGCAAGACGGTTGTGCGAATAAGAATCCTTATCTGCATAACAGCGAATTGATATTCTATAGGCAATGCAGGGATGATTCTGAAGATTATATTTATTTTTTCTATCATACTTTCACAGACAAACAAAAAAGTGTTTATTTGTTGCGGAAATAACAAATGTGGCTTTTAAGTAAATAAAATGGTTATTAAATGGATTAATACCCTGTCATTTATTTTTTGAATGTGAGGTTAAGACAATTATTCACATTTATTGCACAAATGGTTACAAATAAGAAATTAAACAAACGTATGTCAGCAGGTAGAAACAACGAGATCCATAGTTGACAGGTTTATTATACACAAAAAGGGTGTCCTAGAATAGACATAAAAACACACTACAGACACTATTTACAGACAGACTTCACATGAATGAAATACATGTATGTTTACAACTATGCTGCTATAAATAGATACGAATATTGGAATTCACATGTCCCATTTCTGCATAATCTCCAACCATGAACATTCATCCAGAAATGGGTCCGTAAATATTACGTTTTCAAGACTATAAGACTATCAATGCAGACTAATTATGCTAGTTACTTTTATAGAAAGGTAGGTATAACTGCAAATAATTAAAATGACTGAAATAAACTACTGACACACTGCGCCAAAATACATGACGGAAATCTATGTCAAGATTTAACAGCTGATTCTGCAGAAACTATCGCAATACACAAATGACATCTAAACAATGCTTTACTACAAAGAACAGGAGACATACCTGACTTGTGTATCAATAAAGATGAAGTGAATATGGAAATATAAACTTCTAAGTTCTTGGCTGGAGTTTTGACAACTTCCCAGCAAGACAAAGGAATGGCGAAATGCGCATGTACTTTCCGTTAGAGCGCGTGCATTGGATTTTGTGATATGACATGCAGTTATTAATTGGTTAGTATTGTGGGAAACTACTCTGACTCAATACAACACTCACACAGTTAAAAGAAGGATTCTGATTGGATTACAATGACATGCGCTATTTATGAATCCTATATCAGGAATAGCTAAAGATATACTATCAAGAGGATTTCTAGAATACCCTCTCAATAGCAACGAATTGTTTACAATGTTTGCAGCTGACTGTACATATCACAGATATTCTAGTTTACATAATTAAAAGGCTGCAAAGTGAATCAAACTCCTGATATCTAATTCTGAACTATTTATTGAAAATGACCTGTGTGATACGTATAAACATTATACAAGAGGCCCAAATGGGCCTGATATCGCTCACCTGGCTTTTGAATCTGAATGGTCCCCATTCTGACTAAATTGGTCCAATTCCAGAGATTTTCTCAATTTCACATTTTGCTACTTTTAGTAACAGAGGCCAACTTGTCTGGTCTTTATATATTTACTTTTGAAACATCTCAAGGCAAGAATCATTTTGCCACAAATTTCATCAAAATCCATTCAGGGGTTACTGTTCATGTTTTGTGCTATTTTTAGTAACGGCAGATGGCGGCCATCTTAGAATGCCAAAATGCAAAAAATTGAAAAGCTTTCATGCAAGGTCCATTTTGACACAAAATTGGTCCAGTTCCATTGTAATGTTCTAATTTTCAAATTTTGCTATTTTAAGTAACAGAGGCCAACTTGACGGGTCAATATTTGTTAATTTGTGAAACATATCAAAGCAAGAATCATTTTGCCACAAATTTCGTCTCAATCGCTTCAGCGGTTAATGAGATGTTGTCATTTTCATGTTTTGTGCTATTTTTAGTAACGGCAGATGGCGGCCATCTTGGAATGCCAAAATGCAGAAAATCGAAAAAGCTTATTGAAATGATCATTCTGACAGAAAATTGTCCAATTCCACTGAGATTTTCTTATTTTCACATTTTTCTATTTTTAGTAACAAAGGCCATTATGACTTGTCTATATTTAGTTACTTTTGAAACATCTCAATGCAAAAATCATTTTGACACAAATTTCGTGAAAATCTATTCAGCGGTTACTGAGATATGGTCAATTTCATGTTTTGTGCTAGTTTTAGTAACGGCAGGTGGTGGCCATCTTGGAATGCCAAATTGCAATTAATCGAAATGGCTTCATGTAAGGAACATTCTGACACAAAATTGGTCCAATTCCATTCAAGGGTTCTTGAGTAATTGTCATTTTATGTTTGTGCTATTTTTAGTAACGGCAGATGTCGGCGGTCTTGGAAGCCAAATTGCAATTAATCGAAACGGCTTCATGCAAGGAACAGTCTGACACAAAATTGGTTGAATTCCATTCTAGGGTTCTTGAGTAATTGTCATTTTTATGATTGTGCTATTTTTAGTAACGGAAGATGTCGGCCATCTTGGAAAGCCAAATTGTAATTAATCGAAATGGCTTCATGCAAGGAACATTCTGACACAAAATTGGTCGAATTCCATTCAAGGGTTCTTGAGTAATTGTCATTTTTATGTTTGTACTATTTTTAGTAACGGCCCCAATGGTGGCCATCTTGGATAGTCAACTGGCACAAAATTGAAATAATTCCTTTTAAGGACCATTGCTGACCAAATCTGACCACAATCGATTGCGTTTTCTTGAGATACTGACATTTGAGCAAAATCGGTCTTGTAAACGTTAAGTAGGTCACTGTGACCTAATTCCGCTATAGATTTCTTTCATTTTTACAATTTTTAATCCCAAGGTCCCATTAATGTTCCACGCAAACTTTCGGCCAAATATACCAAATGGTTCTGGAGAAGAAGTTGATTTTGTTGTTTTTGCTATTTTTAGTAACGGCGGCCATCTTGGATTCTTGACCTGACCCAATTTTACAATTTTGAAACCCTGCAGTCTGGTCATGCTCCATGTGAAATTTGAAACCCATGGGTGCAGTGGTTTTAGAGAAGAAGTTGCTTGAAGTCGTTTGAATATGTCGTTTTTTGACATTGGCATTTGAGCAAAATTACACTCGTAAACAGAAAGTAGGTCACTGTGACAAAACTCCGCTACAGATTTTTTTCATTTTTACAATTTTGAATACCGAGGTTTCATTGATGTTCCATGCCAAAATTCAGACAAATATACCCAGTGGTTCTGGAGAAGAAGTTTATTTTGTTGTTTTTGCTATTTTTAGTAACGGCGGCCATCTTGGATTTTCAACCTGACCCAATTTTACAATTCTGAAACCCTGGAGTCAGGTCATGCTCCATGTGAAATTTGAGATTCATGGGACCAGTAGTTTTACAGAAGAAGATGTTTGAATATTTGTTTTAAGGTGTTGACGGACACATTCCGTGACGAAGCACGACGCACGCCGGACGCATTGGTATGACAATAGCTCACTATGGCCCTTCGGGCCAGGTGAGCTAAAAACTGTTTAACTTTAAGGCTGTTGTTTAAAACAGTATTATAAACAAGTAAATCTATGCTTGTAAGATGGTCCCTAGCAAATGTCTTCCTGCAACTGGGAATTTTTCAACTTGTAATTGGGAAAAAAAGATACTTTTTATGTTTTAAATTGGGACTGGTGCCTTATATGGGCACCACTTAGAGTAAAAAATCACAGATTTTTTTATGGATAACTGATTGGAAAAATGGAAGTTGCTTGCATCTAATTAATTGGGAAATTTGATTTATGATTATATATGAAAAGGCAATCAGCCAAGGGTATGTAAGGAACAAAGCGGACTTAGTACCCTTGGCTTGTGAAGATGCAGAATCTATAGTTATGACTCCTTAGATACACTTAAGATTGGCTTGAATCATTTCAAAGTTTTGACATAGTGTGAAGTGGGTAAGACTGTAAAACCATGTATGTAGGCCTACATTAAATGGATTGATTTTCAGAGTAAACATAATCGTATAGAGATGATTTGGCACATAAAGGTTTGGGTTCAAATCCCTGATGGGCTAGACTTACATTAGTTTGTCGTTGTTTATTTGTTTATTAGTTTGAATTCGCAGGATCTGCATTCAAAGACTATGGGAAAAATATATAGAATTTATGATAAATAAAATAGATAGTTAGATTATACAGGACTGAAAAATTCTTGAAATCATCACTCTTTCTTTCTTTTCTTTCTTTCTTCCATTTACGCCTTAACCCCCGAAGGGGACACAGACCGTGTACTTTCGCACACTCCGGTGTTGCAGGATGAAAGCCTACGTATAGCCATGTAGCTATGGTAGGGATCTTTGACCTGCACAGGGGATGACTCTCCCTGCATAGGGGGCCTCCAGTTAACGTCCTGATCCGAAGGACGGCACACTTGTTAGCATCATCCCTGCAAATGATGCTAGAAAAATGCGTTCGGACATAGGAAGATTTCACCTCGGGTGAGGATCGAACCCACAACCTCTGGCTTCAGAGTCAAGTGCACTAACCACTGATTTCAGTAATTTGCATAGGAACAGTCAAACATTTCACTTGTTCTAGTTCTATTAATTATGTGCAGGGCTCCTCTGGAGCATCTTCGCACAGTTACTATTTACAGGCATGTGACAAGGGGTGTGAAGTCCTGTACAGATAAAACTGGTTAAAAACATCCGTGTTTACGGGTGCCCACGCAGGATCAGATTCTTGAAGGATTCCAGGGACTGGGCACTGACTGTCTCAATAGGCAGGCTGTTCCATAACCTTATCCCTGATGGGAAGAAAGCATACTTGTAGGCATCTACACTGCAGTATGGCACGAGATATCTGTAGTCATGTTCTCTTGTTTGGGATGCACCAACAGGCTTTGTCCTTTAGCATGAGCCACTTGTCATGGCAAGCGTAAGAGTGGAATTTTCCAGACAGACAGACAGCACTGGGTGGTTGCTTAGTCCCGGTAGGCGGTGATTTTTTCTGAAAATCGTCAATGATTTTTTCTGACAATGGTCCCGGATTTTTTCCAAATTAATAATGATTTTTTCTCCGTGACGTCATAATAGAAAACTGATGTGACAAAATGGTGAATTTTGTCAATTTAACCTTTAGTTTTACAAATCATAAGCGTATTTCTGGTAGATCTTAAGCAGATTAGATACAATACAAAGTTTTACGTTGTCAACAGATAAATTAAACCCGGAAATTTTCATTTAGGGTACATCTTGATGAAATTTCTGCTATGTCTATGTCTTCGAAGTTTACCACAGGGAAACCCTATTTTTAATCAATGGGAAGCATATTATATTACCTTTTGACACTTTACAATAATATGAATGGGTCTGTCAGCTGATTTTAATTTTTCGTAGTCCCGGATTTTTTCCTACAAGTCCCGGATTTGCTCCTACAACAGATTTTAAGCGCCTGATTTTTTCTGACAATGCAAACTACAAAATGAGTAGTCAGTATGATACTTTATTGCCCACAGATTGAATAGCAAGATTTAAGCATGTCCCAAACTATTATTATGGTGCATAAATGGAAGACGAAATACTTGTTGGCCATTAAAGGACAGCCTTTTCCTTATATTCAGACCATTCTATTGCTCCATATATAAAAATGTACGATGGAATATCATGTTGTAAAGCCCTGAGTACCCTTAGTAACAAGGTTGGCAAAAAGGCGGGAAATACTCGTATTTCCCAGGACGGCGGGAAATACTGGTAATTCCCAGGAATTACTGGGAAATTGGTCTCTCTCTCCACCTACAAAGTTTTGAATATGTTTTATTACAGCCATAAAACTATATATGCAAAGCAAAAATAATTAAACATCCCTTTATTTAAACATCAAACAAGGGTACAGATAAAATGTTGTCTAGATCTGCATATGCATTGCAATCAAATTATTTTCTTATACAAATTGTCTCGTTTCTCCTTCCGCTGATACAAGAAGGGCAGTTGTCAGTTACTGGCGAAAGTATGTGCACTTAGTACTGGTTAACCGCTTAGAGGGTCTAAGCCTGCCCAGGAATAGTGTGGTTAGGTTAACTGACCGTCCCGACATGACCTTAGTTGTTTACCGTGGACGTTAAGCATCAAATCAACCAACCAACCAAATACAAATTGTCTGAAGATGAGTCTGCATGTTGTCTCTGTCTATCAATAAGTTGTTATAACACACAGAGATTCAAAGTACCTATAGTAATTGTCACCTGTCAGTTGAATCAAGACAGTTAAATTTTTTTTTACACCTTCAGTGGTATTTGGTCATTACTTACTGCATAGTTAAGCATAGTTAATCAATAAGATAGATATTCTCTTGAAGCCATTGGGAAAAAACAAAGACTTTACAGGACTTCATAAGGTAGCCTTTGGACTACAATGTCCACATATCATTGTTTAATTAATCAGGTGACAATCTCAAGGATACTTGCAAGAAACTGGAGTATGGTACACAATCTTTTTTATGTGAAGTAGTTGTGACTGAAATTACAGTGTTGAAACACCACTGTTAAGTGACTAAAGAAGGGATTTTATAGTCTGTTAATTATTTTTATAAATAAGAATTAAAAGGCAATTTTCTTTGAAATTATAGCCTTTGACACAACCAAAAGTCATCTGCTTTGTCCTCTAGTATGGACCAGTCCTGGAATCTACAACCTTATTTGCATGATATGTATATAAGTGATAACAAATATATGCTATCAACTTAAATTTAAGGAAATGTGATAGAATATTTTAAGAAAAACAACTATGAAATTTCATATTTCCGAGTATTTCCCACTTTGGCCAAATTTGGAGTATTTCCCAGGACGGTAATTACCACTGGGAATTCCTGCCATCAGTAGTTCCCGGCCAACCTTGCTTAGTAACATTATAACAATATTCAGTGGCCTTCCCAATGCAGGCTGCGAGACTGCTGTACTAACTCTACGACATGGCCACATGGTTGTCCAATGCCAGGATAGCTCAGTTGGCTGAGCAGTCCTGATTTTTTCCTATCTTTTTACTCAGTAGTACCGAGAAGGTTGAAGATTCGAGTTCTGCCGCGGCCAGGGTGTTTTTCTTGCTTAGGCGGCGTAGACGATTTACATGTTTTCTTCAAAACTGTGCGTGCCTGCGAGTGTGTGTGTGTGTGTGTGTGTGTGTGTGTGTGTGTGTGAGAGAGAGATTCCAAAGCATTAATCTTTCCATTTGCACTATCACTGGTGTACAACAACTACCTGTTCCTCACTTTAGCGTAGTTTATGTTGGACTTGATAATTCTGAAAGCAGTGCACATGTCCAGCTGGTGCTGGAGCCCTGGTACTCAGTAGGTTAAACGCTGGCTTGCTGATCTAGCAGTCCCGGGTTCGATCCCCGCTTGAGGTGAGAATCTTTTCAAACGTAAAAGGGGTTCTGTTGCACACAGCCTTTCATAATCACCCTCCTATCGTCCTGATATGACTGAATGTAAATAGCAGACTTAGTTTAACTGCGGCTGTTCACGGCCAGTCATGAAATGTGCAACTCCGGTCATGCCCCTAGCAGCGGCTACTGCATTATTAAAATGAGTCGAAATGAAATAAGTGATTCCAAAGGACCAAAACGTATACAATCTACACTATGACTGAATACCTAGGCACGATTAAGGGCTGTCACATGGTACCTAACACCAATTTTAGTGAAGTTTCAATAAAATGTGCAAACCCAGCTATGCCCCTAGCAGCAGCTGGGCAACTCTATTTTCAGAATGACTCGAAATGAAATCATTGATTCGAAGGGACTAGAAATTATATAATCTGCACTATAATGGAGTACAGGGAGACTTAACGGCTGCCGCACAGCACCTCCAGCATCCAGTGAAGTTAAATAAGATTTGAAATGTTAGAGTTTTTGGAAGCAAGAAATGGTCCGAAAGAATGAGTCTGCATTTGAAAACAGGACTCAAGTAAACAAAGACTTCTGATGTTACGTCTTTTTCGTATTTCTTGCTTCTAAAGGGTCCATATTTTTTATTTCATCATCATGATAAGGCATACATGACAGAAATGCTTTTGATGCTCATTCGGTGAAGTAAAATTAGTTCCCACACTGAAAAAAATCTAATTGCTGTTACCATACTGCTAGTTTTAGACTCTGAAATGCATTTTAAGTGGTAGGAAAAAATCCGGGACACTAAAGCCGTTGTAGGAAAAAATCATTGACATTTGCAATAATTTTTGTCCTTGGTTTGCCGAGGCTATTTCACAAAGAAAAATATGACAAACAACTAAATACGCCTATAGAATGCTCAAGCAAACAGCCTGGTTGTGAAAGATCCCAAGAAAGTATTGAAAATAAGTTTGGTTACTTACCTTATTGCTCCGTCAGCTTATGAGACATTAATTGTCAGAAAAAATTGTTGACGATTGTCAGAAAAAATCACCGCCTACTGGGACTAAGCAACCACCCAGCGGGCAGATAGATTAGGCCTCCCATATGATATTATAGGCCTTATCTATCTACTGATATATAAAGCTGGCGAAATTAGATGCCAGGCGAAATTGCTATACACGGAAGATAAACATTCGCCAAATCTGGGCAATTTGAATACGACATAAGATAAATAAGTGAATAAACATGTAAATTTACTTCTTTTGTACACTTAGGACATTTCTTGATTACTCTTCTGTCGAGTCTTCGCCTCATAAATCTTGCATTTCCTCTCTGTCGGCCTCGCATTGTTGTGGCTTTTTTTTTTCTTTCGTGGATCTATTTGCCCAGCTGTCGTGTTTCCGACTTGTTGTGAAAATCCAGCCTTTAGAGGCCAACGAGCCGGGCATTGACATACAAGAGAGCAAATAATTAACAACCAATAAATACATAATTTTCTCAATGTATGTAACTAAACGTTATTTAAAGAAAAGAACAAAACTAAAACTTAAACCAGTATTGTGCGCATTCATTCATTATTTATTTATTTTTTTTTTGGGGGGGGGGGGGGGGGGGGTGCGGGAGGTCATCCGATTTTGGACGATTCTTTGAGTTACCTACATGTACGTTTTTGTTTAAGAAATAGATTCTTGCTTACAGTGATTTTTGTCCAATATATCAATTGTTTGAGGTCAGTCGTGAAGTAGATCTACTGTATTCCTAATCAACAGATCTTTAATATACCGGTAGTCAAATTTGTTTCTAATACTGTTAATATTGAGATATGCACAAAGAAATCTTTTAGGATGTTGCTTTCTAATTGTGCGTAATTGGTCAAAGATGTCCATATCAGTTGGCTGCATTGAGACGTTACTACCGTTTGCTGTAGTTTCAAGATCCTCATCATACTCAAAAAATGAATCTGAAAAGTGAAAATCAGTACAATCTCTACAGGTCCATGGCTCATCATCACTACAAAGAGTCATATACTCAGCCAGAGTGATATTTTCACATTTTATGTGAAACCAGAAGTAACAAGCCTCACACATAACTGCCCTATGGTTCTTTGCAACAGGTTTGCTGCATTTCCCACATGGATGCTTCACTGGTCCAGGATTTAATGAAATGTCCCCACATACAAACAGAAGAAGGTGTATATGAGTCCTTGTATGAAGTTCAATAGGCATAGATAAAGGTATTGATCTGGTATGCTTAATACAATAAAAAAATCTGCGTCCATTTATCAATATGATGATCTTCTAGAAAACTGAAATTTTGGGGTCTGATCAGGTCCATTTCACTGATCTGGAATGGTCAGATTCAATTGCCAAAATAAGAAGTCCCAATAAATAAACCTAGGTGGAGCAGTTATAGGAGTTTTAAAAATTTTGATGTTGAGAATTTTAATATTGAGCTAGGAAATAATCTATCAGGGTTGGATTTGTCAGAGTGTAATAATGTAAATGAAATGCACCAGATTTTCACTAACACCCTCTTAACCGTTACAAATAAGCATGCCCATTAAAAAAGAAAAAAAGTTTTTACCTAAACCTGCCCCTTACATAAATAAAACTTTGAAACAGGCTGTCTACAAAAAGAGAATGCTTTTTAACAAATTTCATAAACATGGTACCTCTAACAATTGGGAAAAATTTAGGTTGCAGAGAAATTTAGTAACAAAACTGAAAAGAAAATCAGTTAATCATTATTTTATTGAAAGATGTGTAGGAGGTAGCAAAACAAAAGACTTCTGGCCTACAGTTAAACCCTTTTTGACTAACAAAGGAGTGCATGTGCATAAAGATACAATTTTATTTGACAATGAAAAATTGGTAAATTATCAACAAGAGGTGTGTAGCATTTTTAACAACTTTTTTGTTAATGTCGCCAAAAATATAGAAGAAAACTCAGTCCCAGTTAATAGTAATCACCCTAGTGCTCTTAAGGTTCAGGAAAACCTTTCAACCCAAACAGTACTTCATTTCAAACATACTGATGAAAATTTTATAGGTAAGCAAATAGATAAATTAAGTTCAACAGGGTATGATGGTATCTCAGCAAAAATCCTTAAACTGGCTAAACCAACAGTTATAAGCCCCATTACAAATCTTATAAATGAAACAATAACTCTCTCTGAATTTCCCGATGAATGTAAGAAAGCTATGGTCACCCCACTTCATAAAAAAACAGTGCATTAGATAAAGAAAAGTACAGACCTGTGAAAATTTTACCTGTACTTTCAAAATTGTATGAAAGATCAGTAAATGTTCAGTTAATGGAATATTTCAGTCAACATTTTGATATTTATCTTTCTGCCTTTCGGCCGGGATATGGTTGCCGAAGCACACTTTTGAGGATAATTGAAGATTGGAAGCAGGCATTTTGGTATGTTTTGCCATCCCTACTCAAACGTCACTTTGACTAGATAGTTATCCCGGACACTACATAGTAGTCCCTAGTAATACGTATGGATTCCTAGTAGGTAAGTAAACTGTTCTCACCCCTTCTGAAAGCGTGGCACTAAGCCGTTTGATAACCGGGTAAATCGTAGTTAAATGTATTGGAAACGTGCTTGAAACGTAGTAAAACCTAAATACCTACAAAACAGGGTACATTTTTCGCCAAACGTAAGGCGGGTAATGTAGTACAACCTAGGCCTCAAAATGTGACAGTGAGACTGGGGCCTTACATTTTGGTGTATTTACCGGATAGACCTATAGTATACCATTAGTATTAAAGTAATGTAGTTTACATTCCAATAATTAAAGGGAAATCACCCTATAAAAACTGCCATTGAAATTTTGTTGAAACTTCACACAGTGGTAGAATATTATATGCTAAGTGAAAAAATGAAATAAAAAATGGGGTCACCGTACTACTTTTTGAGATAACGCAGCGCCATCTATGTGCCTGTCTAAAACATGACTATGTCTATTATGAACACTTTATCCGAGAAAATAGATGACCGATCGTTTCGAAATAAAGATTAATTAACTCCTCTTTCTTGTCTCTTTGTTTGCCTATCCAAATTGTCATCGTCGTATGTCTCATTATATAGGTTATTTGCAGTTTTAAGTTTCCCGCCATCTTCCATTATTGGAAAAAACGTGGAATTTCTTCAATATAAAAAGTTCCACAATTGAAATTTTTATATACTTTTGATATGGTAAAGGAATGATCCACCTCGTGCAAATAAGCAAATAAAAAATATAGGTCATCGACCAAATATTCGAGTTATGGAAGGAAAACCACTTTTATTTCGTGCGGTTTTCATATAAGCGCGTTGACGTCAAGGTTCTATGCGTTGACGTCACTTTCTACTTGGCGCCATCAACGGCCATATGGGTAGCGCTCTTACCTTTCGATGCTTTTTATAGCAATGCAATATAATTCCCCATTCAATTTCAGCAATGCTCTTATGTCTTGAACATATAGTCTATATGAAATTGTCGCCTTCAAAATGTTCTCGTATGCAGACAACACATTAATGAGAGAAATTCAAAGGACTGAAACTAGGCAGCATGTTCATTGTTATTTCTCATAGAATTTCGAACTTTTTTCTTGGTCCAGATTATATCACATTTATATCTGATGAACAAGTTTATGTGCGAGCATTCAACTTGTTGGACCCGGTCACTGCCCGGCATGTATTTTCACGGCAAAGCTTTGTCCGTGGTGCATGATTTCAATTTATCATTTAATGGTGAGACCAATTTCGGAGGATATGCATTTTGATAATTTTTCTCTGTTCGCATCGACAATCTATGAATCCTGTGGAAAGTCTAAGGCGATTAGTGACAAATAAGAGTGTTGCCGCCTAGCCGTTGTAAAATTTGTATCTTACGAGAACAATATAGCTGATCGTCTTATGTCACTTGCGTTAAATCTTAGAAGCAACTATTCAAAAAGAAAAGAAAAAGACAAAACATAATTACCGTAACGACATGAGCTAACAATAAAAGCTAAGATCAGCCTGCGCATTTGCTCGGTCTGATATCCGCTTCGACTGTTTGCATGGGTATTTCATGACTCAAGCAAACGGTACCAAGTCCTTATTCATATTCATGCTTGCATTAAGTAATTACGAGATTCAAAACGCGCTTGCAGTTTTCACATCCTCTCCTTACCTGACATTTAATTCCTAAAAATTTACACACTACCCGCAAAAAAAATTGGCGCTGTCTTTTCCGTATAAAATTCTTCAGCCCCATTTTTGTCGATTTTTTTCTTTTGTCCAGATTTATATATTTACCATTTTTCTATCGCAAAACACTTATACGTTTGTTTCAACAAAGAGCCCATGTTGTCTTCGAAAGTGAGTGACGTAAACGCTTTAGCGTTACGGCAAACTACGTCATGATAACCATAGCAGGAAACAATGACGCTGCGTCAAAATGTATGCGCACGAACATTGAGGCGATTTCCCTTTAAATTGAGCCATGCGACCTCACACGTCAAAATAAACCATGGTTCCCTACAATCTGATTGGATGTCGACGATATAGTGAAGTCGTTGACGCTGTTACCGAAAAACTGTGTGTGAATGTATTACTGCTACAATTGTCCCAGCAAGCATGGCTAAATGGGTCCCATATGGGAAGAACCTTGGCATAATGCCCAAATAGGACCGATGTGGGTCCCATATAGGAACCACAAAGGGCCATTATTGGTAAACCAATATAATTTTGTCCTGATGACAGAAAAATGTGTATATTTGTTTCTCCTCTATACTTTAAAGGCAGGAGTGGACTATAAAAGGCAAAATTAGATACCTATTCTCAGTTTTTTTTATCTATGCAAAAATACTGGTTGGGCAGCACTGACCGACGAGACATTCACAGACTGAATGACATTGGACGGACACACGGCGCCAGGTGTGTGCAACTATGGTTACGTACCGTTGAGCCACTTGGGTAACGTCGATACGAGAATTGAACAGAACAGAACAGAACATATTCTCAGTTTTCCAATAGCCACCAAAGGGTAAACATCTACAGTAGCTCCTGTAGATTTATCTCTAATTTGATTGGCTGTTGATTTGCTGGGGTATTTACCTGTGAAAGTATTGGCAGCTCTTATTGGCTAAAACAGGACAGTGGTCTAATTTGCACAGTAGCTAAGCCACGCCCTCTATTCCTCATACAGGTAGCTAATCCTCTACCGGGGGGTTCAGAAATCCTGCCTTTAAATTAAAAAAATACATCCAATCATTATCATATTGGTCCCGTATGGGTTACCCCATATTTTGCCCACATTATACCTGAAAATATGTTAAAAAAAATTAATTACAATCAAATATACTCATTAAATGACAAAACTGAAAATAAATTCAATCAGGTTCAATACTTCTTTCACCATTTGTATCTTTTTGTTGGTCATATACGTCTTATCTCTTGGTTTTAAACTTTATTTCATTTGCATAATAATGTACAAAGACGAAGATATTAAATGCATATATAAGTGCATTATACAAATATGATTCAGAAGAAAGTCCGGTGACTTTTATAAATCTGTATCCTAGTTTGCAATAACCAATAAAAGCAAACAGCATGTGATTTGAAGCATACTTTTGCAGCCGACTGTCGGTGTCTCACCGGTCTCATAACGCCGAATCAGCATTGAATCAACGTTATTGCATAAAAAGCAGTGCCGAGAGGTATTAACAGCCGTGCATCAACAGGCGAAAAGCCGTGTTTCAACAATGGTTTTCTCGCGCTGTTGAAACACGATGACAGAACTTTCGTTATGCTTGTGCCGGGCCACTAAAAACCGCCATGCACTCTTGCCTCTCCCGTTTCGGTTAATTTACAATAATTGGTCGCGTGCTACCTAAGTTTTCTTATGACGTCATCATGTACTCTTATTACGTCATAAAGTACCGACACGGATTTCAAAGCCATGTTGTATTCATTCTTACGATGCCAAATGGAGAGTAAATAAGTGTTAAAGAAAACATGCATCCTGAGCTTTCAGTAATCAAGAACTGCAGGATGGTATACGAATGGATCAGGCTTGTTCTGCATGGAAATTATTGCTCAAGGTATCTGCTTTTTGTTGATTAATTTACCATCTATTTTGCATCAACTACATCGACCATCTTGGATACTTTTCCGAAATGAGGTTGAATAGGATGGTGGCAGCCATTTTGAATAGAATGAATGCTCTCGGGCCCGGAAGACGAATATTAGTAAACAGATGCACCAGCGCGTTGGTTGTTAAACGGTGACAAAATAGAGTGCCAAGTTTTTTCTCAAATTTTAACGAATAATTCGTTGATTTATGCAATAACAGCGATCAAACATTTGT
The DNA here is from genome assembly GCA_963989385.1 of Ctena decussata. Taxonomy (NCBI): domain Eukaryota; kingdom Metazoa; phylum Mollusca; class Bivalvia; order Lucinida; family Lucinidae; genus Ctena; species Ctena decussata. The sequence goes on from OZ022506.1 coordinate 85,588,667, forward strand.
TTTCAATGCATTAACATTTGCCAGGTCCCTCGGGAGATGTTGAAAACCTCGGCCTTCGGCCTCGGTTTCCAACATCTCCCTCGGAACCTGGCAAACGTTAATGCATGAAAAACCATGTTTGATCCCTATATTATTGCATAAAAAGCAGTGCCGAGAGGTATTAACAGCCGTGCATCAACAGGCGAAAAGCCGTGTTTCAACAATGGGTTTCTCGCGCTGTTGAAACACGATGACAGAACTTTCGTTATGCTTGTGCCGGGCCACTTAAAACCGCCATGCACTCTTGCCTCTCCCTTTTCGGTTAATTTACAATAATTGGTCGCGTGCTACCTATGTTTTCTTATGACGTCATCACGCTTTGTACTCTTATTACGTCATAAAGTGCCGACACGGATTTCAAAGCCATGTTGTCTTCATTCTTACGACGCCAAATTGAGAGTAAATAAGTGTTAAAGAAAACATGCATCCTAAGTTTTCAGTATTCAAGAACTGCAGGATGGTATATGAATGGATCAGGCTTGTTCTGCATGGAAATTATTGCTCAAGGTAGATCTAGGCCTATCTGCTTTTTGTTGATTAATTTACCATCTATTTTGCATCAACTACAACGACCATCTTGGATACTTTTCCGAAATGAGGTTGAATAGGATGATGGCAGCCATTTTGAATAGAATGAATGCTCTCGGGCCCGGAAGACGAATATTAGTAAGCAGATGCACCATTGGCACCGTTGGCTGTTAAACGGTGACAAAATAGAGTGCCAAGTTTTTTTCTCAAATTTTAACGAATAATTCATTGAATTATGTAATAACAGCGATCAAACATTTGTTTTCAATGCATTAACATTTGCCAGGTCCCTCGGGAGATGTTGAAAATCTCGGCCTTCGGCCTCGGTTTCCAACATCTCCCTCGGGACCTGGCAAACGTTAATGCATGAAAAACCATGTTTGATCCCTATATTATTGCATGAAAAGCAGTGCCGAGAGGTATTAACAGCCGTGCATCAACAGGCGAAAAGCCGTGTTTCAACAATGGGTTTCTCGCGCTGTTGAAACACGGTGACAGAACTTTCGTTATGCTTGTGCCGGGCCACTAAAAACCGCCATGCACTCTTGCCTCTCCCTTTTCGATTAATTTACAATAATTGGTCGCGTGCTACCTAAGTTTTCTTATGACGTCATCATGTACTCTTATTACGTCATAAAGTACCGACACGGATTTCAAAGCCTTGTTGTTTTCATTCTTACGATGCCAAATGGAGAGTAAATAAGTGTTAAAGAAAACATGCATCCTAAGCTTTCAGTAATCAAGAACTGCAGGATGGTATACGAATGGACCAGGCTTGTTCTGCATGGAAATTATTGCTCAAGGTAGATCTATCTGCTTTTTGTTGATTAATTTACCATCTATTTTGCATCAACTACATCGACCATCTTGGATACTTTTCCGAAATGAGTTTGAATAGGATGATGGCAGCCATTTTGAATAGAATGAATGCTCTCGGGCCCGGAAGACGAATATTAGTAAACAGATGCACCTGCGCGTTGGTTGTTAAACGGTGACAAAATAGAGTGCCAAGTTTTTTCTCAAATTTTAAAGAATAATTCGTTGATTTATGCAATAACAGCGATCAAACATTTGTTTTCAATGCATTAACATTTGCCAGGTCCCTCGGGAGATGTTGAAAACCTCGGCCTTCGGCCTCGGTTTCCAACATCTCCCTCGGGACCTGGCAAAAGTTAATGCATGAAAAACCATGTTTGATCCCTATATTGATCCAACGTCGTGACGTTGCATCAACGCTGATTCAATGCCCAATCAGCACTGTACACCTGCTGGAAAGCAACCATAAGCATGTTCTTCAAAGTATGCGAGACAACAAGAGTAGACTGCCAATATCTAAGTAAATCTTCTGTAAGTGTAGCGAATAAATTTATAAAACACATAAATGTAAATTCGAAAACCCACACTCATTATGTTTTAGAAAAATATAAGCAAAAATATCACCTACATGAAAAACAAACAATTTGCTTCCACTTCGAGCCCTGATCTCCACGGGGAGGAGAAAAGTCGTTTTCAATACAATAAACAGTTATATAAACGTATAGTCGTCAAGAATTCAGTCAGCCTAACATAAGTAAAGGGAAAACACCAACACCATGAAAAAAAACACAAAAAAACGTGAAACATTACAATCACGCATTCCGTTTTACCATAACATCGATAGATGAAGAAGTAAATTAGATCATATCACGTAAATAGTCTTGAGAAAGAGTTAATAAATAAATAAGTAAATAAATAAAACAAGGCATGTAAGCGCAATTCTCAAGTAAATACGGTCTCAACAGAGTTAATACGCGTGGTTGCCTCCATTCACATATTGTAAATGTTATACCTAATCACGTGACTACAAATGAGGCGAAGTCTTTGCACGAGTTTCTCGACATTGAACATTATTATGAGTGAAGTGGACTGATACGTGAGAAATAGTAAAAGAGGAATTTTCAATCTGTGTCGTTCTGGAATATACATAAAACAATGTTGGAATATTATACATTAGTCATCAGGTACGCTAGATGTTTGATATAACTGATATTCACTGATTATAATGATAATGATAATAATAATAATAATACTAAAAGCGCTTCTACAGCCCATGGAGACCCAGACCATCCCAATCGCCATGCGCAGTCTAGGTAGAATTCCACAAGTAAGCGTAAGAATGTGCAACAATAACAAAGTTCCTGACAGACTGCGCTGCCTCAAGGGTTGGTCAGGGGGCAATGCACGGGTCGCGCATCCACCATGTAATACAATAATATGTCTGTCCTTTATGGTTCAGCAAGCAGAATAATTGATATAATTATAAAGAAAATCAGTTTATCTGAAAGCGCTTACTTTTTAATAGAAAGGCTTGTACAGCTAAAATATTTGCTTATTTTCATCAACAGATAATTCTCCGTTACCGAACAACAGTGCGCACAAGGTAGGTGTACAAATTGGTGCAATTTTCTGAAAGAGCTCAATTCTTAAATTGGTAAAGGGGTTACAAGAGAACAAGTAATGATGAGTGTCTTCAACAGAACCACAAATGCACAATGGGCTATCTACTATATTCTTACTAAATAAATGATGGTTTAATGAACTACAGTTTGTCCTTAGCCTTGCGTGATATATTTGACCCAATCTTTTCCCGATATGAAAATATTTTGGAGGAACATTTACATTTGAATTAAGCTTTCGCTTAAAAGCGAAGATACTAGTTGAATCACGTGTTTCGAGTGGAAGCTCATTCCATTCACGAATTACGGATGGGATAAAGGATTTATAGTAGAGTTGAGAATTTGTACGAATGGTGTACTTTTGTCGTATTACGTAACCGATAAGTTGAAGTATCGCCAACAGTAAGGGGTACTAGAGAAGACAAATATTCAGGAGAAAGACCATTTTGCATTTTAAAGAACAACTGAAGTTTATGCTTTTTTTCTTCGAGATGCCAAAGTTTCCCAGCCAGTTTCAGAAAGAAGTGAATTTATAGAGACAAGTTTAGTGATATCTGTAACAATACGTGCTGCTTCGTTTTGATTTTTTTTCAAGTTCGATAGCTTCATATAAAGTACAATTATCCCATACAATATCTGCGTATTCCAGAAGGGGTCGAATAAAAGTAAGATATATAGTCTGAAGTGATCGTCTATCAAGTATGAACTTTAATTTCCGCATAACATTTATTCGTTTCCATGCTTTGGATTTTATATATTGATTCCGACTTAGCTGGATTGAATGTAACAAGCCATTTAGTGGCCCACTCGTGCACCATTTCCATGTCTGAGTTTAATTGAAATGCAGCTTCAACTGGGTCATCAACTATGATGTAGAGACTTGTGTCGTCTGCAAAAAGTCTAATGGATGAATTTATATTTTCAACAATATCATTTATGTAAACCAGAAATAATAGGGGGCCAAGTATTGAACCTTAAGGAACACCAGCTTTCAAAGAAGTCCAATTAGAGGTTACACCGGGCAATACTACTCTTTGCTTTGTAGAATCTAAATACATGTAATCTGTAAACCTGGAAAGGAGAGAACCACATACACCAACAGAATTTAATTTAAACAAAAGACCTCTATGCCATACTCTATCGAATGCTTTACTAATATCGCAAAAAATTGCCCTAACTTCCTTTCCCTCATCGAGAGCTTTGCAAAACGTATTATATATATCTGTAAGCTGGTTAACCGTGGAATCTCCAGGTATAAAACCCGACTGTAAACTAGTTATTATATGATGGTCTCGAAAATAATTAAAGATGTGTTTATGCACAATTTTTTCCAATACTTTACCCAAAGTGTTGAGAAGAGAAATAGGCTTATAGTTTGAAGGATCAGAAGGATCGTCTTTTTTATAAATCGGAGTAACATTTGCCTGTTTCCATAAATATGGGACTTTACCCTTAGCCAAAGAGTAGTTAAAAAGATCTGTTAAAGGAAATGATAATGGTTGCGCAAGTTCTTTAAGTAATTTATTATTTATCGAATCAGGACCCGCGGCTTTTCCTGTCTGTAGAGAATTTAGAGTTGATTCTGTCAGAGAGTGGTTTTTCCCCCTTTCCCCCTGGAAAAATGGCTATAGGAAGAACGACTTTATAGTGGATTGTCCGGACCTCATAGAGCCATCTTTCCCCCATAGTCCTTTTTCCCCCCACAAGAAAATGAGCTATTAGAGAATTTGGGACCGATATTGGTATTTTGCGGAACGGAACGAAATGGACCTGTATGGAACGGAGATATTTTACGGAATTAACTGCATTAGAAATGTATCAATTCTTCAAGGGAGGTAATCAAATCGATTTATTCCGAAAAAATAATATGCAAATTTACCGACCATATTTTTATAATGATCAATAATTACTTATCTAAGAAAGGAGGTATTTGTAATTTCTTCCCATCGCATATATCCATACACGTACAGACGCATGCAAGCTTACAGGAAGCTGAAGGAGTTCTTTGTCAAGTCGTGTTTGGTTAAGCGGAAGTGTATTAGATCAGACTTGTGTCCCAATGGGAGAGCCCAAGACTCCTGTATGAACACTAGTCCAAGCACTAAACTGCGCGGATGAACGCATGTACAAACACAAAATTACACAAATTTATGCACACAACCACGTACACTCATAACCGTTTTTGGCTGGCTCGGAAAAGCAAAATGCCTATCTGTTTTCCCCAAAACGAAAATAGGACAGACTGATGGACTCATGCATGCGGTTCTAGCATCTGCTATCCGGTGGAATTTTTCGGACAGATACTCGCATTTCTGTTTCATTTATGAACCTGACTATTATGACTGGAGAGGGAGCAAATTCCACCATGTAGCGTGTTTTCCTGCAATCGTATTACTAGGGGAAAATCCACTATAGAGGGGAAAAACGGCTATGCAAAAACAAGTATAATAGTAGATTCCCCCCCCCCCCCCCCCGGGAAAATTGGCTATATAGTCATTATTCCGGGGGGAAATTCTACTATATAGCCATTTTTCCGGTGGGAAATTCTACTATGGAAAAATCATAGTCATTTTTCCAGGGGGAAAAACTACTAGTACTAGGGGGGGAAAGCTACTCTCTGACAGATTCCACTTCATCAACTGTTATAGACAGAGATTCAAATTTAAATGGAGGCAAAACTGGATTCGGAAGAGATGCATTACTTTCATCTAAAACCGTTTGCTGAGTAAAGAATTCATTAAGTACACCGGCCTTATCACTTTCTTTAGAATATACGACACCATCTCTTTTAAGAGGAGGAATTTCGGATGTTTGTTCAGGTTTTATGAAATTTTTAAGCGTTTTCCACCAGTCTTTTTGGCCAGTGCTGTTTGTATTAAGCTTTTCAGTCAAATGGTCTAATTCTGTTTTCTTAGAGTTACGAATTTCATTTGTGACTTTATTTCTTACATGCTTATAATTTTCGAAGTCAGTCGTGTTTTTAGATTTCTTATATTTATCATAGAGACGTTTCTTTTTCCTTATCAATCTTTTTATGTTATTTGTAAGCCATGGTGGATCAGATATTCTTACTTTTATTATTTTGTTAGGAATATGCTTATCTGCGAGATCAGTAATGTATTTAGTTACATTAGATGCATATATGTTAATATCGTCATTTTTGATAAAATTCCAATCAGTCTTATCTCTTATAAATGCACCATCGAAATTCAAAACCTACTGGAAATAATATTTTCTTGCAATAAGTTTACCCATATAGAATGGACTGACCATCTCAAATAACTTCCCATAAGTCGCTCAGTGAGCGATGATGGGATACTTCACTTGTACATTTCTGCGCATCAGGCATCTCATGCACCTCGTAGAAGCTGTTGAAAAAAATCAGTAACACAAAAATATATATCAAAAAAGTAAGAAATCTATCTATAAAAGTGGGCTGAACATGGGTCAAATCTGGTATGGGTCCCATATGATTCCCATCTGTGACCCATATGGGTTTACCCATGTCGGTCCCACATGGAACCGTCTTGCAAATCCAATCTCAGTCCCATATGGGTTTCTCATATAAGACCCATATAGAATCACATATGGGGCCCTTGTGGGTCCCATATTTTTTGCCAGCTGGGTTAGCGCTTAGATACCATTAATCATCAAGGTTTTGATTGAAACGAATGGAAATATAAGCAATGAATTTAATTTTCCTGATGTTTATCGAAAAGTAGATTATACTAGGCCCCTAGCAAAGTTTACATGAACCCCTTAGGGGTTTATTCTGTTTGCACGCGACCCAATATAATTTTCACTTCGATAAACCTTAAAAATATGAAATTCGTTCCTCAATTAACTGTAAATAGCCACTTAGTATAGGCCTACTAATACTTGTATTTACCCGTAAGATAGGGTTTTCTCTTCCAAAAATAAAATATAAACATACCTATAAATCCATTGCGACAGATGCGCGTTTCAAATTGTCTAGGTCCCGTCGCGAACAGCGATACTTTTCTGGTTGATGCCGACGGGGATCTGCCGACGGAGACATACTAACGGGCCGACGGAGATATTCCGACGGGTATGCCTGTGCTGCTGATGTTCCACGTGCAGGAGTACTTCGCACGTGGCTGTCACCTATAAATATATATTGAACTTTTGAAAATTGAGTATTGTAAAAAATAAGAAAGAATAGATTGCTAAATAGGTTAATGTTGTGTTTCATTTTAAATAATTACTTCAAAATCTTGTAGTAGAGAAATAAGAAGGATTAAAACGGATCTCCGCTACAATTTGGTGCCGGAACCCGGGAAACAATAAATTCCAAGTAAGTTCAAATTTGTTTTCTTTCTTGGCTACATGAAAGATGACTACAAATTCTACAAATGTTACCTATCTGAAAGGTATACGGACAAGGTATAGAAATTACCTTGAAAAAGAAATTGAAAATGGCACCGGCATGTTAAGAGTCGATCCTCAGGAGATCGACATTGATATTGCCATGATTGAAAAGTGTATAGAGAAAATTGAATGCTACAGTGAAAAGGTGGAAATTCATATGGAAAAATTATGTAGTGTTCTGGAAGAAAATGAATCTCAGTTTCTTGATTCTGTTCTGTGTCAGGACAGTCAAATCTGTGCCGACGCTATGGAATGTCGCATAGATCTGAAACAACTAAAAGCAAAACTAATTGAATCACAGGAAACTGCAAATGGTGTTAGTAAAAGTAAAAAGTATGCAAAGACCAGGAACTGAAACAATCAAAATCCAAATCACTTGAAATTGAAGTAAAATTGAAGAGAAATCAGATACTGAAAAGCTTACCGATATGCAAAATATTATATTAAGTCAAATGAAGCAACAACAGGAATTTATAGAGCAACGGCAGTATAAAATGAAAGAACAAGAAAAGAAAAAGGAAAAGGAAAAAGCTAGCTCTGTGAAATTACCGAAAATAGTTATAGTTTCATACAGTGGTGATAGGCTCAGATGGAATGAGTTCTGGGATTCCTTTGAGTGTACTGTTCACAAAAACACCGATTTGTCAAATATAGAGAAATTCAGTTATCTGCGAAGTAAGTTGTCTGGAGAAGCTGCACGTGCTGTGTCTAGTTTAGCTTTGTCAAATGAGAATTATGATATTGCTATAACTGTATTAAGAGAAAGATTTGGCAATAACCAGGAGGTCATTGACCTGCATTACAATGAGATGATCAATCTGCAATCTGCCAGTAATACCACACAGAGTTTAAGACTCTTGTTGGATAAAGTACAAAGACATCTGCGCAGTCTTGAGGTGTTGAAACAAAACATCAATCAAGATGTGTTTGTCTCAATGGTGAAGGCAAAATTGCCACAGGAAGTGCTACTTCAGCTTGAGATAATGAACGGAGCAAACAATAAATGGAGCACAATGAAATTAATAGAGAAATTGCGTGATTATATTGTGGCACGTGAAAAGAGTGAAATAAAGACAAACCCGACGGAGTCAAACCCGACGGAGTCAAATGCTAGAACACTCGGTCTTAAAAACAAACCGACATATAACCATGATCGAAATCGTGGTAACAAAAAACCTGATTTTCAGGTAAAGGGTAAAAAATTTGAATCGCCTCAGGTTGCTTCAGCAGAAGCGCTTGTGACAAATGCAAAGCAGATTGCAGTGAAAAATTATTTCGATAAGTGTCGCTTTTGTGAGAAAAAACTGGGGCGACGAATGTCAACATAATTAACATAATTATCTGTTTCTATATGTATTATTTGTTTGTATCATGCTTGTATTTCTTGTCATGTCTGTAAATATTTGTCATGTTTTTGCTCTCCAGTCCTGGAGGAAATAAAGATATCAATCAATCAATCTGTTAAAACAAAAGAGAGTTATTGTTAATGCTGAAATCGATCAACTGTGCACTAACAATGTCTACCGTAAAGATCCTAAGTTTACGGGCAGATAAGTCTGTACAAACAGCGGAAACCGAGATCAGACTGTTCCGTAGGAACCAGAATGATCAAGGTCTTCACAGTTTCCATTCCATCTGCGCATTTTTTGTAGGCATTACTCTATGGTAGAACCGGAATAACAGGGAAATAAATAATAGGGCAAGGAGCGACTGTGTTTGCAGCAGGTGCAGAATTTGGGCAGTGTGTTTTGGGGATATTTTTGAACTTAAACATTGTTTTTCTAGGAAACGAAACGGTGATTTTTTTTTTTTTTTTTTTTGATTCTGTATCATACAATGTAAGTTTTACTAAAATAATATGCATAAGCATGCCTTATCGATTGAATATATATTTTTCATGACGTCTTTCATGAAATTAAATTTCATTGCATTTTTTTTTAAATAAAAATATATTTATTATCAAGATAACTGCAATTTTTTACCAGTTTGTTTCAAATATCCTATATTATAGATTATATGATTTGCAGAAATGAAAGTGCATTCATAAGCTAGAGACATGAATTTAAATGGAAAATGTGTAAACATGTATGTAGAAGTACAAAATTTTATTTTTTAGGAAAACAAGTCGGTGAAAGTTTCTTTTTTTCTTATCCAAATGTTTCATTGTCCTTTGGGTTATTCAGCTGGTATAATGAAATGAATGCTCCGCCAATATTTTTATTCAGTATCTTCTACCTTAACTAAATGTTTCGAAGCACTAGAGAAGCTAAGGGGAGGTTTATGGATCCAGAAAAACGTGATAAGGTGGTGATAGTCACTGATTTGGGGCAAAGACAAAAATCTGCATAAAACACTCAAAATACCATTGATCTTTCCAAAACTTAGCATATGCCTTCTTTATGTTGTTTCTGACAATTCAGACTCCCAAAATGCAGCATTTGCTAATGTTAAAAAGTGTTTTTATAAAGAAAGATCAAAGGGTAATTTTGTGCGCAATAATCTGAAAAAAATAATATTGGTATTGAAAATATACTTAGTGCTGAGAGTTCCTTGTTGCATAATGGAGAGCGAGCTAGCAATTATTTTTTCAAACTCTTTCACACATTATCAGGCTGAGCAGATGAAAAAAGATGCGGTCTGTGTCTGAATTTTTTTGTCAAAACACACAGGTGAAACAGGTGAGATTATTTTAACAAGGTTGAACAATTTCATCTACACACCAGTGATCATGTAAGTAATGTATTATTTATACTGTAGGTGTTACATAGGTATGCTTGCCTACCCTATATTTAATAAATGCATCCAGTGTACATTACCTTGTACATGGTTGAACATTTGAGAAAAAGCTACCGTTTTCATCTGGTCTACATTACAAGTTGAGAGATAGACTGATTTCAGTCGAAGATGTTAGAAGTTCTCTTAACCCTATATTCATATTTTACAAATTTTACTTCTCTCTAAAATATACTCCAGGCTCCAAAAGAAGATGTTGAGTCAGGTATAAAAGTATCAGAGAGGGGCAAGAAAAAAATAAATAAAAAGAAAAAAATCTAACATCTTCGGCTGACAAAAGTCTAGTTGAGAGAGAGTTGGAATAAATAATTGCTAGGTCGCTCTTCATTATGCAATAACGCACCTTCAGTACTACCTAAATTTTCAATAACGATGTTAATTTTTTTGATTATTGCGCAGAAAACTACCCTTTGATCTTTCCTTATAAAACACTTTTTTAAGCAGCATGTACGTTTATTTTGTATTCTAAACTGTAAAGAACAACAAAAATAAGAAGTCTGCTAACTTTCAGGGAGATACCTTACTTTTTTATGGTTTTATGCAGATTTTTACACTTACCATAAATTACCACCTTAAAGTCCCCCAGTACTTTATAACTGACCGTTCCAAAGCGATACTTCTGTTGTGGGTCCTTACTGTTACTTGTTGTCGTTGCCCATATCGGTGCATTCGTTCACCGATTTTGTGAATGGTGTTTTTGCTGTGGTAGCTGAATTACCACCTGTCTGAAAAAGAGCTGAAGAGCTGTTCGTTCGGTTTGCGCGCGTGCCGTCAATTTATGTATTAAGTTTGAGGGCAGGATATGGGATTTAATTGAATTAGTTCCTGATCATTGAGTATCTTTTTACTTCTCTAGAAATAAGGGGAATTCAATCCATTAATGTTAAATGCAAAACACGGCACTTTTTCAGAATTTGCCGGTTTGCTCCTGTGAGTTATTCTGCTACCTTCAAACGACCGTTATAATATAATAGTAAAATCTTTAATTACACTCGCATCAAATAGATGATACGTATACACCTGTGTATAATACAAAATATGTGTCATCAGTGACAGCAAAACAATTGTTCTTTTCAAATGGTTAAATTAAGATGTGTGCTTTAACATCCACTTTCCCTGGACAAGCGATATATGACAAGAAGGGCAGTTGTCAGTTACTGGCGAATGTATGTGCACTTAGTACTGGTTAACCGCTTAGGAGGTCTAAGCCTGCCCAGGAATAGCGTGGTAAGGTTAACTGACCGTCCCGACATGACCTTAGTTGTTTACCGTGAACGTTAAGCATCAAATCAACCAACCAACCAACAAGCGATATATGAGCGATCAACAGATCATATTTTAGTGAAAGAGGACATTGAACGTCGAAAAGCAGATTGTTAGCAGCACGTGAATTGCCTTATCAATGTATGGTTTTGTGTCTGTCAGAACATGCAACCTAGTAGCTGGTGACACCGATATTTATGCAATAATGTTAGTTGATTATCTATTAGTCAAGTGAACCATAAAGAATGATCAGGGATCGACATCGTCGTGTAGCACACCCTGTCATAAGCATCAAGTGGAATAGGAAAAGAAATTAAAAAATTATTGGATAGCACACATAGCAACTTATATAAAACAAACGAAAAGGCAAGAGGACAACGGGCCTGAAATAAAATTGATTCCCTGTTACTTGTATAGCCAGGTTTGTTTGCAAATACCCTGATTTTTCTCCTGTTTTCAAAATCAGTATTATTTATTTATTTATTTATTTAGTCTTTTTTTCATATACTTTTTTACTTATTTATTTATTTATTTATTTATTTATTTTCATTTTTTAGTGTTCAATTATTTCTTTTTATTTTGTGTGTTTGTTTTTTTGTTTTGTTTGTTTTGTTTTGTTTCATGCTACAGTCATTCCGGCAGACACCCAATAGTGATACCATGTCCACCTATGCCTGCTGGGATTTTTGCCTTGTCTGCCGTTTTCATGCGTTATTTTATAAGGAGCCGAAATAGGTAACTAGGCAAGCGTTATATGTTGCTATATAGATGTGACAGAGTGTATCTTTGTTGCTTATCATACTTGCTTTCGGACCCATAAATTTCGTCATTTTACAAAGAGGAACAAATTTTACGACTTCCTCTTTGCTTTCGTAGAGGAAGAAACCCTTACAAAAATGGATCTACTCTTAAAGGAAGGACTTTGCTTCTACAGGAGGAAACTCTTTCGTTTAAGGGTTGACCCCTTTTGACAAAGGAGACAAAAATGAATTGGAGATTCCCTGAAACTGGAACCATTCATCATAGATATTTAAACATCATCGTTTCTTTCCTGACTATATTGTTACAATAATATTTGAGCCACAAAATGACAAAACCACCAAAGTGGCATGTGCTCCCAGCGAGGACTCAGATCAGCCTGGGCATCTTCCCAAATCTGAACAGAGTCTCTGCTGTGCGCTTAAAGGGTAGCCAAGGGTCTAAGGTGGCTCCATGCGGACAGCGAAATGTCTGATCAGACTGGGCAGATTCCCAGGCTGATCTGAGTCTTTGCTAGGTGCACATGCCACTTTGTTGATTTTGTCGTGTTGCAGCTCATCTATTCCAGGAGATTTTTTTTGTAGCAAACAGTTCAGGTTGTGATCGCATAGCAGTCTGATGGTGGTTTACTGCATTAATTTTGGGTATAAGATGGGCTGGACGAAGGGGTACGGGTTCCCCTTTCTAGAATCATTCGTTGATCAATAATTTTTTCTGCTTTCCTTTCAAAGCAACCCTAAAATCTAGATGCATCAGTAGGCCGATCAAAATTGTATGGATTTTGAAGGGAAACGCCAAGTCTTACAACCAAACAAAATACGATAATACTCAGTTTTCAATAGAAACGTAAAGCATCAGTGGATCTGCTCGTTAAGTTGAACTCAAAATGCTGGATAGGATAAGGCAAAGGCTTATAATTACATGTACCCAGTAAAAATACAATAAGTGAAAACATTCACCAGAAACCTCTAAAACTAGAAATGGAGTCATCCAAATGATAAGGATGGACAAGTCCACTGGTCAAAAAAGAGTTAAGGTACATTTTCAGGGAAGCAACTTTGCAATTTTCATTTTGCCTCCTTTGTCAATAAGGACCAGGTCTTAAAGGAAAGACACTCAGCTCCTGCAAGAGCAAATTCTTTTCTTTAGGAGTAGACCCGATACTGGAAGGCTTTGTTGCACAAGAAAGCAAACAGGAAGTCACGAAAGTTGTTCTCAATTTGTAAAAAGGCAAAAAAAATGAAGAAGGTATCCCTATACACCTTGGGCTGTCCCTCCTCGCCCCACCACCATACCCCGTCCCCATCCAACCCTAAAGGCCGGGTAGCGCAATCGGTAGGGCACCTGAGGTCCTGGGTTCGAATCCCGGTCTGGCCACATACTTTCGTTTCTCTTTCCGCTGATTCAAGAAGGGCAGTTGTCAGTTACTGGCGAAAGTATGTGCACTTAGTACTGGTTAACCGCTTAGGAGGTCTAAGCCTGCCCAGGAATAGTGTGGTTAGGTTAACTGACCGTCCCGACATGACCTTAGTTGTTTACCGTGGACGTTAAGCATCAAATCAACCAACCAACGCAAGCCCCTTAAGAATAGTTTGATGCAATGTCTTTGGTTTAGCATATGTATTAGTATTGTTTGACTGACAGTCAAATCGAACATGAGGTAAATATCGTTGTGTAATACAAAATAGATTAAGCTTGTAGTTGTTATGTCCTGAACACTTTGTTGATCGTTAGACGTTTGTGAAATTGAATCAGTTGTTAACTACAACAGTTTCCAAGGCTACCGACACGGTGGCCATGGAAACCTGCTGTAGTGATCAACGGCCTCTATTTCAGGGATGTCCTGCATGAGAATCCTGGGTCAAGTTAATTAGACAACGTTTGTACTTCATCCAATTAGACGTAGGCTGCAAGCCTACGAAAATGTTCCTCTATTTTTATTCTGAAACTTTTTCATCAATGCACATATTCAGTAATTATAGTATGCTAAAAGTGCAATGTTTCAAAACTATTCATTGAGGGCTATAGAAAAAGCAATGTGCGCAGGGAAGACTTGGCGGCTCTACGTCCTTCTCAACAGTATGAAGTCGTATTAGGATGATGGGAGGGTGATAAGGAAAGGCTCTATGCAACGATCTATGCGTCATTTAGATTCGAACAGAATCTTGCATCCAGCGGGACTCCAGCTGATGACCCCATGAGCCGGTGTAACGAAGTAAAGTGACCCCATAGAATAACGATCCCCCGGTCATAATTCTTCAGAAAAAGCGACCCCTTTTCTATAAAATACTGACTCCCTTTAAAAAATAATGACCCCCCTGATGATATCTATAAAATAGTGACTCCCCGGTCAGTTTTCTTTACAGAATAGTGACCCCCCACCTCGGTGATAATATTATGACTCCCCATGAAGCAATGGAGTCTTCATATATGCTTATGGCATACAGAATGTTGTGTCCGTTCTGTTACAACTCTCTTGTTTGATGATTGATTTTAAAATAACTTGGCATGTCAAGACGATGTGTCGCGCGCAAGTCCTAGGTACCTAACTCGAAAGTCAAGATCACAGAGATCATTCAAAGATAATGGTGCCCTGCTATATGACTCTGGCAAACAGAATGTCGTGTCTGACCTGTAACTTTGTCATTTGTGGGTAGACTTTCAAATAAATTGAAACAAATGTTAGCCACATAAAGCCAATATATTCCATGATAGAAACTAACAAACAAACTAACACACCTCTCCAACCCACCCACCTCCACACACACACACACACACACACACATACACACACACACACACACACACATCTTTCCCGCGCAATGTTAAATCGCTCCTCACGAAAAATTGTGGCCGCCTAGAATAACGACCCCCATCACTTTATTTTCTTGAATTTTACTCCGGCCATTAGTTTCTAAAGAAAAGTACCTGGAATAGAATGATACTTATTTACATACTAATCGAAATTGCATGTGTGGTGAAGATTTCATCAAATTTTCTCGAGTGGCACGAAAGCAAATTTTCTTCAAGAGATTTGTAAGCACTACTACTGCTACGATAGCAGCAGCAGCTGCAGTAGCAGCAACAACGTCAACAAGTGTTGCCAATAATAAAACTTGCAGTAGTTAACAAACAGTTAGTGGTCGATTAGGTTGGGATCAATATTTTATAGTCATCATTGAGGGGGTTAACGGGAGTCAGAATCGTTTAGAACGGAGTGATTTTTTTTTCTATAGAATAATGACCGAAAGTCATTATTCTATGGGTTCTCCATAGAATAACGACCCCTGGTCATTATTCTTTAAAGAATACTGACCCCCTACCCTTTCAAAATATTATGACTCTGCGGTCATAACATAATAATATATAACAACCCCACCCCAACCTAACCCAAACACACACACACACACACACACACACACACACACACACATCCTAGCCAATATCATCAGCAACTATTACCAATTATAAAACTTGCAGAAGTTAATAAATTAGGAAGTGGTAAATATTTTATAGTCATTATCAAGGGGGGTTAACGGGAATCAGTATCATCTAAGACGGTGTCAATTTTTTTTGTAGAATAATTACAAATGACCGGGGGTCGTTATTCTATGGGATGCCCAGAGAATAACGACCCCCGGTCATTATTTTTTAAAGAATATTGACCCCTATCCCTTCATAATATTATGACTCCACGGTCATAACATAATAATATTATAACACCCCGCCCCCTACCCCTCAACTCAAACACACACACACACATACATCCCTCCCAACAACATGAACAAGTATTACAAATAATAAAACTTGCAGTAGTTAATAATCAGTTAGTGGTCGATTAGGTAGGGATTAATATTTCATAGCTATCATCGAGGGGGTTAACGGGAGTCAGCATCTTTAAGAAACCGAGTCACTTTTTCTATATAATAATGACCGGGGGTCATTATTCTATGGGTTTCCCATAGAATAATGACCATCTAGTGAGAACCAGTTGACCCCTGGCCTTGAAATTTGATATGTAGCATCAGGTACTCAAGTACTACCAACATTGTTCAAGTGATGACCTTGAGATGGCCTTGTCTTTTTTACGACAAGGTCGAATTAGCATTTTTGGTGCTTTTATGTGGGTAAATGCTTGGACATAAGGGATCACGGAAATTAATCTTTTGCACTGTAACCAAAATATCAATGAACCTGAAACCTTGTATATAGCATTGAACACTGGCGTTCGATCAGATTTATTCGAATGATAAGATTGGTTTGACCTTGACCTTTTTTACAACAAAGTCAAATTTTCTTTACGTTAAAAACTGATATAATATATTTTTGAAGATTTTGGAAAGCCAATCAATTTAATGAGTATTTGAAGAATTTTAAAACCAGAGGTCAAGGCCATTCTTTGATTTTTTTTCAACAACTTCAGACAGCTCTGTTAAACGAAACGACTGAGCTGATTGAAGCAAAATGTCACATGGAACCTTCATGAGTCAGGGAAACAACAATTTGCTTGAACGGTTCTGGTCACATGACCGAGATATCCGTTATGCCCATGTGTTATAAACCTTTAAAATTCTATGATATTGAAAATATGATATCCAGCATTTTGGAATTCTTATAGTATCAGCTTTGTTCAAGCGATGACACTAGTTTGATCTTTGACCTTTTTTACTCTGGTGAGCGATTCAGGACCTCACTGCCCTTATGTTTTTCCTTTCATAGAAATTGCTGTAAATTTTATGCAAAAAATGAAGAAAATGATCAGACACGCATTTTTGCTGCGCCTGATCTTAGTCTGCACGTTTGCGTCTGTCCCTTTTTAGGGACGCCTTGGTTAAATGGGTAAATGTAATCGTATGAGCCATACATGTAGGTGCGTACAGTATACTCGGAATGACTTTATTTTTCTTTTTTTTTTTCTTTATATGTTTATAACTTTTGTACGGGATGGTTGTGGGGAAGGCGGAGGGAAGGGGGGAGTTTTGAGACGAGGTGACGTTCTTTTCAATTTCGCGAATTGTCATTTAACTTCGCGTAGAGGGGTAATAATATAACCGGCGGAAGTGGTGGGGGTGGGGTTAATTTTTTAAAGAATAATGACCGGGGGTCGTTATTCTATGTGGGTCACAATTCTTCGCGAGGGGTCGATTTATTACGTGTGTGGGGGGTCATAATATTATGACCGGGGAGTCATAAAATTATGACCGGGGAGTCACTATTCTTTAAAGAATAATGACGGGGGATCGTTATTCTATGGGGGTCACTTTACTTCGTTACACCTGCCTTACTACTCGGCAACGCAGTAAAGGAGGAATAAAACGTAGCATAGAAACGTAAACCAGTGTACCCCATCCCCGTTTCCAAAGCAGAGTCTCCACTGAAATACACTCAACGTTATATCGTTTTTATTCGATTATAAGAGGGGTGTTTATCGTTCCAAAATTACTGCAAATCTGTAAATAAATCTTATGAAATTTAGCCATAAATGTTTTTCCCTTCCAAACTAATCCCAAAAATCTAGATCCGTTTTGGAAAACGGATCTAGATTTTTGGGATTAGTTTGGAAGGGGGAACCCGTCGTCATAATATAACCGAAAAAATACAATGCTATTGTAAAAAAAGCGGTCTGTGAATCGCCAGTATGTTTTTTTTTTTTTTTTTTTTTTTCTTTTTTTTTTTTTTTTTTTTTTTTTTTTCTTTTTTTTTTTTGCTGTTGTTTTGTCCAGTTTTCATAACAATGTTGCTCCGGGGGCAGAATGGGTTCACCTACTGGCTTTTAAGAAAAACAACAATTTAATCATAATTTTGCCCGTTTTCAATAACATAAGGATAATCAGTGTGACATGCAGTTAATGGCTAACAACAACACATAAGTACATGATTGCTAGATTTACCTGATGCACTGTTTCACAACTGTTTTTGCGTTTGTATGTTATTAACTGAACAAAAAAGAAACGTTACATACCTTGAAAATTAACTTTTGATTTTCTATCCCTGTAACTTCAAATGAACTGGCGTGAATAAAATAGGATTGGTTATTAATGTAATCATAATAGTGACTTCTTTGTTTAAGTTGTTAGTCTTGGATAAATTTTGAAATTTGAATGAAGTATTCCTTGAAAAAATGATTTGAATGTTGATGTAACGTTTCTTTTTTGTTCAGTATAGTTATCAGAAGTAATTTTTTCTTGTCTTTATAGATGCAACTTGTCACCTATAAACGAAACTAGTGTAACTGACATTTTGATCAAAACTCACTTTTCTTCATGTGATTAAACAACTTCCTATTGTCCATATATCCCAAATATGAACGTTGAATTATTAGAAAATAAAGTAATTTTGGAAAATTTGGAAAGTATGGTAACTCAAACTGTCATACTTTCTATAAGCGAAACTCTTGTAACTGCAGAGACCCCTGATTTGTGAATGCTGTAACTTAAATGTTTTGCTATTTTAGAGATTATGACAGTTATTCTTAATAAAACTAGCAAATGCTGTTTATCAACTTCAGAAAACAACTGTAGCTAAATGAGGAAAATAGCTCATGATGTCAGTTACATTAGTTTCGCATATGAGTCATTCTACAAAAATGGAGGAATTTGGGCTTTTTTTTTGTTTTGCAAAAAATAACACAACTAATTTTGATTTGTTTTATTTTAATCTCAACTCTGAATATTTAACAACAATAAACCATTAATTTAGACAAGAGAATTGGCATAATAATACATGTTGGCTTATTTTGATTGCTGCCCTGGTTTGAAATGTCATACCTGTTACCACAACAAGAAACCTTATTTCCTAAATGAAATAATTATCGTAGTTATTTTCTTCTTTCATATCACAAAGTTCCTGTTTAGACCTTAAAGTTTACAAACTTGTTGAGAGGAAAAATTATTTGTTACTAATAACATAATCAATTACTTATTATTTTACTGAAACTAAACGTTTTAAGACAATGCCATCAAATCCATTTTGAGTAATTGTAGAATGAGTATCTTCATTTTCTGCAAAAGGTAGCTGTATGCATCGACTTTCAAACTGGTAAATAAATGCAACAGCAGAACATTGGATTAATTTATATATTGAGCAAAAGTTGACTGGTAACAGGAATGACATTTGGTAACAGGAATGACAACAGTAATTTTCATCAGTAACATAAATGACAATATGAATAATATTCAGTAACAAGAATGACAGCTAAACTGAAAGATGTTAAAATACCAAAAGTAACTTGTAATCTAACAGTGAAGTGGAAATCGGGTGAATATGTTTTGGATAAAATGAGCTCTTAAATGCTCAAAGTGACTGTTCAGTTCACCTTTAAGGTAATGATAATCACAGATTTGAGGCAAAGACAAAAACTTGCATAAAATGCTAAAAATTCAACAGATTTTCCCAAACATTTGCAGATGCCTTCTTCATGTAAAATGTGATTCAACCTGATAAAAGTGTACTATGAATATGTCATTTCTGTTACTTATTCTGTCGATATGTGTCATCCCTGTTACCGCGGCCAACAACAGGCTATTATATGCCGCTTAAAATTTTCTGTAAAAGACACGGCATATTCAAATTAGTCTAGTTGAAAGAGCTATAAATGTCAAACACAACCATCTTTCATATTTTACATATTTAATTAAATTCAAAGTGTCATTCCTGTTACTTTTGGTGGGTAACAGAGATTACAGTAACAGGGATGACAGTAACAGGAATGACAAAAAGTATGGAAACTCACACTTATTTTGCTTTCTGGAGGCAAAAACTTAAAAATGTTTACACAATAATATCATACTTTTTCAGTGTTTGTATTTTTTTTTTTTTTTTTTTTTTACTCACTACTTAATTTAGATAATTGTTTCATATTTACCTCTAAGCAAACTTTGCATAAAATAATTGAATGGTTTTATAAAATTGGCGCTCTTTACCTGACAAGGTCTTTTCATGGGTAGTAACTCTGTCTAAACTACAACTGCAACTGCGGTAACAGAGTATGACACGAACTGCAGGACACACCAAAACAAATTTGACACGGCTTCAAATCAAAACCAATGGGTATACGACGCTTCTGTTATTCGTAGGTTTCAGTCACAGACTTTCATCATGTCTCTATTTGTTTTGTTGATATTATTACTTTTTGTCAAACTGAAGTTCAACTTTCACTATTTTGCAGTGGGACAAGCAAATATAAGGGGGGTAACTCTTAATTTATTTAGAAAGACATATGAACAACTGCCTTAACTAGCCCAGCCACTATCGTAAATGTTAGATATTTGGTCACTTTAATTAAAACATACTACCAAAGGCAAGATACTTAAAATGGAAAAAGGTATACAAGTATTTAGGTGAGGGACAGGAATTCCTCATCTTTTGTAGAATGACTCATATATAAGACATTAGAAACATGTCCTGTCTCTAAAGGCTGGGGTCAGAAGCAAAACAGAAACTAGACGATGAAGCAGCAGCAGAAAAAATGCAATTCATATCAAACCCCAAGGGACTGCATTGATATTAAATGCTGGAAAGGGGGTAAAATGATCTACTTTCGATAACCTAAACTTGAATTACAACGGTAAAAATACAATGTTAAGGGTGGGGCCAAATCACGCTGACCGTATTAATACATGCATAAATAACGCGTATTTATGGTAAAGGTCATGCCGATGACAAACAGCGGTGTGATGTACACAATCCAATATCTATGATACAATACCTTTTGACCATTCATGAATAGCCTGTTCTGGAAACCTCTTATAGTGTTACAGGTAACGAGAAGAGTAAAAAATTTCAGAACCGTTGAGATTTTAATCTCTTTGAGGCTAACTTTGAAGGACTCATCTACAGCTTTGAGACAATGGATGAGCCACTGGTCTACCTCTCTCAGCCAGAACCGAAGCAGCACTCGAAACAATGGAAACATGCCACAACGTCCCGCCTTATCTTCAACAGAAGGCAATGGCTATGCCTTCAGCTTGCAAGGTGATCGTATCAGTCATTCGGGATTCATAAAGTGTTTGCATGTTAACTACCTGTTTAGGGAAAGGTATATAGTGGGGGATGCTGGGTCAGCTACTGAAACAGCTGAGACAGAAAATCAAGATCCATCGCCGAGGAAAGTTATCAAAGGCGTGTTGTCGCATCATGACAGTACACACATCTACGATGGCTATGCCTGCGCTGCATTTCTGTTGATCACTTCCACCTTTTTTAAGAACTGGCTGGGAAGCAGTTTGCTAGTGATAATGACGTCATTTTGGTTGTACAGGAATTTTTTGACATGCAAGAACCTTTGTATGCAACTGGAATTCAGTCACTGAGCATCGCTGGCCTAAGAGGTGATTTAGCTAAAGGCCCCATTGCTCTATCAGTATACAAAATTTTAACGTGAGGTATCGTTGCAAGCTTCTCGCCATAGTTTCGTCATTGTAAATGACCGCGATTAGTCAACTTTAAACAAATAAAACATCAATGAGTTTCAAATAAAAAAAGTTCGAAAATTGAATTGGTTCATTTTAGTTGCAACTAAAATGACTCTTCTTTCGAATTCATAACCAATTAATAAAAAGGTAAAAATACAATGTACAGGCATGGATCCCCATTCACTGTCCCAGTTTTGTCATTCGCAAATTTCATTTCAAATGTGTATGAAAACAAGATAAACGCCATGAGGCTTGCAGTTAATATAATATATCATTTCATAACCGAATGAGAAAAATGATTAAATGTTGCTAGTAAATAGTAATAAATGTAAATTTTACCAAAATCGACATTTCTGCTACATTTATCGGAAAATAAAAAAAATACTCATTACTTGTCTAGATTCACTTAAAGATGATACCGTCTATCTTCAGTTATTAAAAACTTATGAGAAATCTATGCTTTGCAACAATTTTTATCAAGAAAGTATGGGAAAATATACTTACGTTAGCTTCGCATAAAACGAAAAATACAGATTTCTCAAACTTCAGCGCGAAACTATTGTCACTTACATTTTTCTTTATCATCAAGAACAAATACAATATTTGAGCCGCAACACGACAAAACCAACAAAGTGGTTGTGCGCCCAGCGCAGACTCAGATCAGCCTGGCCATCCGCCCAATCTGATCAGAGTCTTCGCTGTCCGCATGGAGGTAGCTTAGACCCTTAGCTACCCTTTGAGCACTTAACGAAGAGTTTGATCAAACTGGGGGGGGGGGGGGGGGGGGGGGAGGTGGGGGGGTTGCCCTGTCTGATATGAGTCTTCGCTGGGCGCATAACCACATTGTTGGTTTTCTCATGTCGCGGCTCATTTCATAAAGTATGAATATAATATACAAATTTATTATAAACATTTTTAAATTTCACCATATCTTATTGCCGTACAACAAAAATAAACAGTTTTTTGTCTCTTCTGTAAAACTTTTAAATATAGAGGATCTTACACGAGAGGTCATTTCATATGAAATCTATGAAACGAGCCTTCGGCGAGTTTCATAAATGACCACGAGTGTAAGATTCTGCTTATCATATGACCTTTTAAAATAGGATTTTAACGCCTTCGAGCTGAACATTATTTCAATGAGAAAACGCATTGTTGACATGGACGTTGTCAATGACGTTACGTGTACGCGCCAAAGTGTTATTACACGTGTGGCCATACGATTTTTTGACACAACGTTATCCACTGAATAACAGAGACGTCATATGATAAATGCAGTTACAATAGTTTGGCTTATAGCAGACGAACTGTTTTCCCTCTGTCATATGGATTTATATTGGAAAATCACATGTGTTTCTGAAACCGTATCTCTGAAGGAACCGATTTATTCCGTTTTGTTTCCAGATCCTAAAGCACTGTCGTCGGCCATATCAACCATAGCTTCAATGCTTTCAGCAAGCGAATTCAATTTTATATATTTCAAAGCCTCTATCAACCATTGTTTTGACGCCAGCTTGCCTTTCTGTTTCTTCCACAGAATAAGAACTTGATAACACTGTTCTCGAACAGAATCATGGTATTTGTGCTCTGTTTCTTCTATATCAACATCGGAAACATTGAGTTTCCGCGCCAAGCGTTTCCAGTCGGTTCCTATTCTACCACTGACGTTTTGCAGCAAATGTAGTGTGATGCCTGGAAAAGAAACAGAGCTCATCCATCGATATACACAGAAGTTGTTGCTTTTGATGGCAGACATCTGTATAAAGCCTAAAATAATACTCCCATAGCTTTCTTGAAAATGGCAGTTAACGTTATCTTTTACTGTTGCTATCAAATACCAGCTTTTATATGCTGACGAAAACAGATATCGGTTTGTCAAAAGCCTGTTTATAAACAGTACATATCGTTTACCTCAATTCTCTTCGTTGATATATATCAGACGGCCACTCGTAAAGACGGCAACTCTTCCAGAGGCCTGAGTAAATAATTGTTCTGGTTTGCCGCTTAAAGATGGTGTCTTGGGTGGTCTGTGACATAAAACCAAGTCTTATCTTTTCAATTCTGAGTATGATGACATATATGCTACATGATAGACGCGTATTAAACTGGTTTAAGCCCCCCTCCCCCTCGCCCCCAGTAATTTGATACTGACCGTTCAAAGGCGGCGCTCGCGTTGTGTTGTTTGTTGTGTCCACGTATCTGTAGCCTTCTAGTAATGTGGTCACCTATATAGCTGCATAAATGAGTTAGATTATGTAGAACGTTTCTAGTCATAAGCATTATGCCGAAGACAACTTATAATAATGAAGAAAGGACTGTGTAACATATTTGTTTAAGTGAATATTTTTCTTTTCGAATCTGTTAAAACAATAGTTCAAAACATCTTATGTGGATTTAGGTCTCAGACCTATATATGCTGTGTACTGAAATCCTGTACATGTGGAGTTACCATGTGTTCAGATGCATACGATGGCAACGGTGTTATACCACTTTCATATTCTCCCGATTTAAAACTGAGTTATATTACTTTGACATTAGTAGGGTAAAAATGGGGGGGGGGGGGGGCAAATTCCCTCCCGGAGGGAATTTATCCCTCTGACGTCATATCCCGTCGGCCATGTTGGATAACGTCACATCCTGTCCGCCATCTTGGAACACGTCATTTCCTGTCGGCCATTTTGGATGATACCATTTCCTGTCGGCCATGTTGGTCCGCCATCTTGAATGACGTGGTAGAACACATGACGAGTCTGAAATGCGTTATCTGATACGGCCTGTTGTTCAAAAACCTGTGGTCTATTGATTTTGAGGAGGGGGAGGTTGAGGAATGCGACACCCGGTACCACTTCGATCTGGCCTCGCCATGTTTGTGTCCTTATACAGTGTTTTTTCGATATTGTAAATTGCCTCATCTTCTTTAAACACACTTTCAAATCGTTTATTCTCTCAGTCCATTGTACAAAAATGGTAATATGAGGTCAAATCCCCTCATCCTCTTTAAACAGACATAGCAAATAACGCACTACTTTATCAGTTAATTTTCATATCTTCCTGTTTCACGATTAACATTCCCCTTAATACTATCAGTTTCTAATCAAACACACTCGTATTTTAGAGTGTGGTGTTTCTAGTGAGTATGGATCAGTCTGCTCCTTGCTTTAGACTAGAGTACCTGGGCAAAAGCTGAGGGCCTAGACTGTCCTTACTTCAGACAGAAATAACTCAACAAACAGTGAAGCCCTCAATCATACTGCACCTTATTTAAGACTTCAATACCATAGCAAATCAACATAGACCCAGGTCAGACTGACCTTACTTTAAACAGGAATATCAGAGGAAACGGTGAAGCCCCATCTTGGTAGTAGAGAGAGTACGCATATTACCTTCACGTATATCCCTGCATATGTAAGCAAATTACCTTCAGGCAAATTTTCTGCCGATGAATGAGTGTACAAAGCCCCTGCTTAATGATCGAATGTGCAAATTCCCTGCCAATGAAAAGATTCATCTCTCCCTGGGGAGATGATGAGTTAATTGAGGGAATAAGGAGTCATTGGGAGGGGATTAGGAAGGACGAGGGATCAACACGGATGCAAATGAGGAGGCAATCAGGAGAACTATAAAAAGTAAAAAGATGGGCATTTCTTCCTCCCAGATTTTTTGTGCATTATATCAAGTGCTTACCACCGCTGCTCTCGCTCTTCTCCATTTATAGATAATGAGGGTCAGTTGCATCGATGAGTACTCAGGTATTGAAAGAAATAAAAACATTATTCCATCCTTTATTTGTTTAATATTTCCAAAATAAGCAAGTGGACATATGACAAAAATCTATTTAACACAAGTCTGTCAATTTTTTTTTTTTCTTCTTCTTATTTTTACATTTCTTGTATGACTGTCCATGGTACCATAGTACTCCTCGGTTTCTTCATTTTATGTATTTTAGCTAAGTCTTCCAGTGTAAAACCAGCGAATCCACGTTTTAGACCTTTGCGTAACAATTCGTCTTTTGCCCGCAAAGCCACCTGTTCTGAGGGACTGACCAGGTTAACATTTAATTTACTGCTACCATCGCTTTCTCCACCCACTTGGTCATTGCTTTCTATTTGTTGTTCTTCTTCTTTGGTTTGCAAGTTGTCATCTTCTTCTTCGGGCTCGGGTAATTCCGGCGGGTCGTACTCTTTTAAGATTCTGTCGAACCAAAACTTGCGTTTATTGACGGCAGATTTCCATGCTTCCTCGCTGTCGTAGTTGTCAAGCAGTTTCAAATCGGAAACTGATGCTTTCACAGATAAGAAAAGAAAATACTTTCCTTTCTCATGGCATGGAACCACAACATTTTATTGACGAAAACGTTTGCCAACGCTTTTCTGTAGGTTGATAACATGTTATGGTACGCGAGGTTCCTAGCATCGTCCTCAATCTAGCCCTTCACTCGCCATATATTTGGTGACTCGTTCATAAAATTCTGGCTGACACTCTTCGAACGCCTCCTCTATCAACACGAGCCACGGATCGTCTTCCTCCTCCTCCTCCTCTTCCTCCTCCTCTGTTTCTTCCTCAGCCTCCTGCACCTCAACATCGTCATCGCTGTTGTCTGTTTTAGCAGTGCCTTGTATATTTGGTTTTTCGCAATCACTTTTATCGCTGGCATAGTCTTCATTGTTGACTTCTAAATTGTCTTTATCATCTATCATTTCATTATCTTTAAGGTCGGTGTGAACAGTTTAACGTGCCGACGCATGTTGTCTCTCCTTCGGAATTCTTTGGAACAGATTTGACAAGTGAACATTCTGACTTCCCTTCTTTTCCAAAGTAAAAAACAGTTCCTTTTTTATATTTGTCTTAGAATGCTCCCGACGTAACCACTTAAGCGGTTTTCTCGTGAATGAGAGAGGAGGGGGATAAGAGCTTTATATATTGCATAAAAAGTCTAGATAAAAGAGGTTCAAACCAGACGAAAGTGGTACCAATTGCCGCATTCCTCAACCTCTCCCTCCTCAAAATCAATAGACCGCAGGTGTTTGAACAACAGGCAGTATCAGATAACGCATTCCAGACTCGTCACGTGTTCTACCACGTCATTCAAGATGGCGGACCAACATGGCCGACAGGAAATGGTATCATCCAAAATGGCCGACAGGAAATAAGGTGTTCCAAGATGGCGGACAGGATGTGACGTTATCCAACATGGCCGACCGGATATGACGTCAGAGGGATAAAGTCCCTCCGTTAGGGAAATTGCCCCACTCCCCCCCCCCCCATTTTTACCCTACTGACATTGTTACTGAAACGTATTGGGTTTATTTTTGATTTTCAAATACGATTTCTGTTCATTATTTTGCCCTCTTCGCCATAAGGTTACCGACCTGATGTCTCCAAGGGTTCACCTGGGATAACAACCCTTCCTTGCTCTGGACTTAAGGCACGCACCACGTTGTGTACCGTAGAGAGGGCCGAATCACTGACAGAACCAGAAACAGTACCGGAGTGTCTTAAAGAGAGGTGAACTTCTGTTACAGAATGTCTGTTTAAAGTACCGGGCCTGCCATCAGATTCAGTGTTGTGTCCTGAGAGCTCACGTTGGCCAGTGGTTTGCCTTCTCATTTCGTTCTGGCTGTTTAACCTACTTGACCTGCTTTTAAATGGAGAAAGCTCACACTCCCCGACAAAGAATCTAGGTGCTTTTGTTGGCTGCTGATGGGTTAAAGTCGAAGTTGCCAACTGTTTCACGTAAGTTTCTTCTTTGCCAGAACTGGAGCTGCTCGTGGAGTAAGTTTCTCTTGCATACTGAGACTGAACCTTCTGTTCGCAAGGCGATGGAGTTCTTACCTATTAATAAAAGCTTTGATTATTGTACTTTGGCAGATGGTGTTTAAACTGATGAATATCATAAATGAAATGTAACTTAAAGTTTAAACCAGAAAGAATTTTTGTAATTATTCTTGATTCTGACGCACCTTTTCGATAAAGGATCATACGAGGCTATACAAAATCACAGTGTTTTATTCTATATAAAATCCTGTTCCTGTATAGAAGAGAGGTGTCGGTAAAAAATATGAACTACCACTGGTTGTGACTAATTGTGTAATGTTTCACGTTGTAAAATATATCTCCCTGCCGTGATACATTACTCTAGACATTGTGAAACTTGCTCATAAACTCGTATAAAATTTTGATAATATACGACTATTTCCTAAAATGACATAACAAGTGCAAATTAGAGCAAGTGAGCAGGGGCTCACGTATATGCCCGACCAGCGCCACCAATATACTAAGTCCTGATTGCTGAGCCCTCGCCCAATTCAGGGTCCTGACCATTTGTCTTAGATTCAGTTTCGAAGGTAATATTATGGAGATACCATGCATCAAATACGAAACAAATTTGATACATTGTTACACAGATAAGAGCTTTAAGGAGATACCATGCATCAAATACGAAACAAATTTGATACATTGTTACACAGATAAGAGCTTTAAGGAAAATCTTTCAATTTAAAATAAGTCCGAATTTAT
Organism: Ctena decussata; assembly: GCA_963989385.1. Taxonomy (NCBI): domain Eukaryota; kingdom Metazoa; phylum Mollusca; class Bivalvia; order Lucinida; family Lucinidae; genus Ctena; species Ctena decussata. Next base: position 85,616,802 of record OZ022506.1, read on the forward strand.
TGACCCATTGCCCCACCCAGAAGAGACTCCCAATGTTACGGAGGTACATGCATAATGAACCAAATATGAACAGGATCTGACATGAGATACGAAAATACAAAAAGGTTTAACACAAAACTTTGACGTAAACTAAGGCCAATATACTGACCCCTGGCCCGAACCAGGGGTCAGACCACAATGTTTAAGTAATCCATAACCAAGGTAATGCTATGGAGATATCATGAATCAAATATGGAAAGAATATGAAATGCCACTACAGAGCTATGAACTATCAAAAAGGTTTCACACAGAACTTGGACATAGACTAAGTACTAATTATTGACCCATAGCCCAAACCAGGCCAGGGGCCAGACCCAGGGGCTGAGCGAATTTACATCAAAGGTTCTGCTTTAGAGATATCATGAACCAAATATGAAAAATATCTGACATGTGGTTACAAAGATCTGAGTAACTGAAAAAGGTTTAACGCAAAACTTTGACGTAAAAGTTGACTAACGGACGAACGAACGGACGGAATGACAAAACTGTATACCCTGACATACTTCGTATTCGTATGTCGGGGATATAAAAATCTGTTTATGGCTGTCCTACTCATATAACGAATATATTGTCCCAATGACCACGGTACTAGTTCACGTGCAGCGCAGTGCAATAAAAATGTGGCATTTTCTCCTTTGCCTCAAATATTATAATATATTATATACTTTCACGTCGGAACGAGCATTAGCATTTTGCGTTCGTTGAAATCTGCGTCTGTTCTGGAATCATCATATCTTTATGCTCTACTTGCATACAGATCTGCCAATTGCCATTATTAACTGAAAACACATTGACTTGAGTGAAAAGTCATAAAATTCAGTTTAAACTCGAAACTTACCAGTGTATTCATAACTGGGGCTCTGAACATACACTCATAGATATGAATTCCGTTAGGACATTTCGATGTTCTTTCAGTCTTGGAGTCAGGGCTTTCACAATAGGTGGCTTTCTTGTATTCACTGGCTAAATTAAAAAAATAACAAATTCATAATCTTTTCCTTCTTTGCTTCGTCACAATGGTATAGTAATCATACCTTCGGAAAGTTTTGCGCGAGTGAATAAAGCGAACGACAAGTCCGTATACTCCATTTGAACGCACACTGATTATTTCGAAATATAGAACTTTGAGGAATATGGTCCGAACGCATAATAATATTACTGTTTAAATGATACTAAAGTCAAATCATAGTTGATCTTAAATTTTAGCATACATTCACTTTCATAGGCCAAGACTTTGAAACCCAACTCAAAGAAAGTTATCCAGCCTAATTGTTCTGTCCAAAAATTGTCGATGTAATAAAATAGTTTCAGATTACATTCTAGCTGTTTCTATCTGACTGTTGAGATTTTTGCGAATTTTATATGTAATAATCAACAAAATTCCTTCCCAAAGCAGGTAGAAACAATCATTAGCTTAGATAGGAAAAGGAAATTTCAACCTTTTCATGTCGGCATGAGCATCATTGCTTATTTGGAGTAATATAGTCAACCCACTATTACACTGTAAAAGCTCCATTTGAAGTAAGTTTGTCCACTATGGCATTATAGCTAAAACTTGTCACATGGATCTATAATGGCTTGTTTGTTGGGATTATTTGCTAAGTTTCATATCACTAGGCTACATGAAATTTCGTGGAAAGGATTTTATTTAAGTGCGAAATAACTGTGCCAAATTGCTTAATTCTTAAAACAATATAGTTCTTTTAGACGCAATTTTCCATCGTTGCGTGTACGGCGCAATACATTATAATAATACTGTTTTAACTTTTGGACATGACAATATATACAATGCAAAAAAAAAAAAAAAAATTCGCCACTCTTATCAATATTGATAAATGAAAATGCCGTCGTTGTAAAGAGGGTCCATTGTACTACGAGATAACCTATGAAAACCAGCAAATATTGCCTTTCATGTACAGCCGCACGAATTACCTTCCTGTATATTAAGCCCCGGTTACGCAGTGGGTTAGCCGTTGCCCTGATGATCTAGTGGTCCCGGGTTCGAATCCGGCAGAAGGCATATTCTTTTCAGCTTTAAATGGCGTTCCATTGAACACAGCCTTTCATTATCAGTATCAAATCGTCTAGGCATGATTGAAATACTGTTAGAAGGACGTAAAGTTACAGGTCATCAATCTACTACTGGCCGCTTGTGCTCTACTGTGCCTCCTCTCGGTTGCAGCCACCTTATACTTAATAATAACAAAATATATATATAAATTTACCTTGAAGTAAATAGCCACCTATAACGGTTCCAAGGCTAACCACGATGTTTCCAAACTGATCAGCTGTACACAATTTAAACAAACCTTCGGGGATATCTTCGTCGTCATGAAAATACACCACTGTTAGAAAATCTCCACAATGTATTCCTTCACTTTGTAATGTGGAACACGTATCAAGACATCTTTGGCCATGTAAGCATTTCGAATTAGTGCTTCTATATCCCAGCTTGTTCGCGCAGAAATCTAGAAGATCCCCAACTGTGCTTTTAGATGGATCATCAATTATCAGTGACATTTTTTTTCTCTTTGAAACAATTAAGACCGGTATGTATATCCTTTTCTCATAGATCTGTAGCTGCAGAACAGTACTCTTCTTTATAGAATATTTCTTCAGTAATTCATTGTCTTTCATGAGTTCGCCATTGCATTTGAGAGCGATATGAAGTTCATCAATTCCGTAATGCGAGGCGACTAGTTGTTTCACACAAAGGACATCTTCAAGGGCGTACAAATCAGCAATTTTGTCGGGTTCTGATTTGTCTGGATGCTGAACAACAATAGACATTTTTTTATTTATATCCACCTTTAAAGAGCAGTGTCTCTCGATCATATTTGTGTCTCCTATTTTGTCCACTTCTTCAACTGGTTCTTTACATTCAGTGAAGAGTTCTATTGATTTTGCATCGACCCCTGCGTATTTTGCCGCTTCATTCCGGACTAAGGCAGTAGGCTTGTCGGGATCAACGAAAATGATTGTTTTACTTTCATCTCGCCTTTTGTCTCTGCGTTTCGGATAGCAGAGCAGACACGCAACGGCGTCTTTTGAGGTTACGTGAATCCAGTAACCCTTATCTTTGTATGGCTTTGGCAACATTCCAAAACATTTGTCATCTCTGAGGCATTCTTTCCTGGTTGTAATTTGAACTACTGAGTCATCTTTGAGTCCAAATAATGGTTCTATTTTTAGCACCGTTCTGATTTTTTTCTTAACCGCTTTTACACAATCCGACGTATTTAAGTTGATGCTCACACGCATTTCTAGATCCGCTTTCATCTTATAACGAAAAGAAACCTTCACTTGTTTGCTTTCAAATGCTTGTAGGTCATCGAAATTGTTAATTTCTAAGTCTTGGAGTACTTTGGCACTAGAAGGTAAACATGAATTTTCTTTATAAAGCTCTGAGCCTTGCGACCAAAGATCTCGCTTTATGATTTCCTGCAACCGACTTATCTTCATGCTTTGATCTGCTTGGATGCACATTTGCGTGTGTTTATCTTTTTCGAAGCAAAAGCACTGCAAAAATAGAATAAGTTGACTGGAATTTGCAGTCTGTGGCATTATCATTACACAAGACTTTGGTAAGTGCAAACGAACGTTCGTTTCATTCACATCAAAACTTTTCGATACTTCGGCGACGATGTCGTTATGTCGTAAAACAGATTTGAACTCAAGATTTCGAGGTTCTGCTATACGACCTGGTGTTCGTATATCATACACTATCACCTCCTTTTGTGACGAATTTCTGTTACCGCTGCTCAAGGCCGGGAGAGAAACTTGTCTTCCAAATCTTGGAACACTAGAAGAAGCACCATTGCTAAGTGATTCTATTACTTCGTCGGAAGAAGAACTTCTAGTTTCTCCTGAAAACAAATGCACTTGGGTAGATGAGCTTTATTAGCAAACTGCAAAAATGTACTGCTTCTGTAATATCTACCCAATATTATATGATAAATATCTTTCAGACAAACTACTACTGCTGAAAGCGAGAACTATATATACTTAACAAATGGAAACTTGGCGGTATATAAGTCGGTATATTGCTGTTGAATATGTGTATTATGTGCACTTATTTTCCGCTAGACTGAACTTGTTAAATTCCAATGTATGCTATAGTTACATGTTTTTGCATGTTTTGCACATGTGCAGTTGTGCATTAGTAACTATGCTGGCAGATTGCTACATAGACAGTCTACACTGATAGCAAAAGTAAATTCCTGCATGAAGTTTCATTTCTGCATTACTATCATTATGTTATACTTCCTTGAAAATTAGATGAATACTGAAATTGTGATTATGTGCACAGACGCTAACACTGCCATTTGACCGATCGGTTATTGTATTCACGCTAAAAGTTACTGAGTAGCCAGTCGCCTTCAGAGATCGCTTCTGAAGGTATAATATTCACGCAAGCGCAGTTCTAAACTGACGTGATATCACATTTTCTTGCACACGAGATAAGGATATGCGAGTGTGTTTGTCACCTGTACCGATAATTCCTATTTCACCAATGCTAACTCACCCAGGACCGGATATAAATTGCGTACATCCAATACAATGGTTGTATAGGAGCTTACGTATTTACGTCTAAGTCACATTTTTTTGGACGATGACATTATGAAACTTGGGAAATGACGTCACCGTATGCTATTCCGGACACAAACAGAAAGGCATACACTTGTGTCATAACCCATTAGTCAATTTTTACCTGAATCATCCACCAACTCTGTACCGTACGGTCCAGAAAAGCTTCGTGACTTCGCCATCTAAAGTAAAGAGAAAGCTGATGAATAGAGCAAACAAAGGCTTAATAAATAGTGCAAATATATTTTGAATTTACATATATGACTTTTCCTGTCAACGTTGTACTCCATACTACCTGAAGCTCCATGCGCCACAGCATTTGCAGGTACATACCTTATATTTTTTGGTCAGGTCAGGCAAAACCTGCTACTGGTACCATGTAAACCAGTACTACCTGTTGCATGTGGGCAGATGGGGCTCATCAACCTGGGAAGGTGTCCTGTCTAAGAGTTACTAGTCTCTAATTAAAACTAGAAGGGGTAGATGGAGCTCGTAGCCTTGTCAGGCAGTCCACCCATGAGTTCCTTGCTAGGTCTCTAAACAAAACCTTTAAGAACCTGTGAACATAGCACCATTGGACGGAAGACTTCCAAGAAGAAGTCAACGGCCAGAGTGGAACTCAAATCTAAATCAAGTGTTAGCAGCTAGACCCGAGCGAGCCCTGCTCAGCTTGGTGAAACAGCTAGATTGAGGGGGTCACTGATAGGTAGGGATATGACCCGATCACTTTGACTCTTTGAATCTGGTTGTTCATATTATAGGCAGTGGACAAGTCAACGACTTGATGGGAAAAAATAAGACGCACCCACCTCAATGAGTCCCCCAACCCTATGGGTCAACAAGGGGTGGTGTTAACACATCACTGGGCGGAAGTCTACCTAGAAGAAGTCAACGGCCAAGGCGGAAAAACTCTTTGAGTCAACGGCAATGTGTTCGTGACCAAGGCGCGCCATACAATAATCGTCGGCTTTGGTCAACATACATAGCCTGGAGAGGGATGGGCTCCGTCAGGCTGAACTCTGCCCTAGAAACACAATGGTAGACAACCTAAATAATAGCTTCAATACCGGATCGGTCGCAGCCCGGGTTAACAATGACCGCGCCTACTTTTGGACACCGGGACGTAGGTGACAAGTATGCAACTGGTGTAACACAGATTAAGAAGTTCAGAGGTAGGGAGAACATCTCAACTGGAACCTGGAATGTGAGGACTCTCAGGCCAGCTGGGAAGCTTGAAGAGCTGACACATGCAATGGACAGGTATCACTGGAACATACTGGGACTCTGTGAGATGCGCTGGAAAAACTTTGGTGAGATGTCAACAGATGACAGACACACGGTTTATTTCAGTGGAGAAGAGGGCAAACATGAGTATGGGGTTGGATTTCTTGTGCATAAGGACCTGGTGAGTACTGTCTTGGGATGCCGATCAGTCTCCAGCAGACTCATTTCAATTCGCCTGAGAGCAGCTCCTTTCAACATCACCATCATACAGGTTTATGCACCAACATCCAGGCATGACGACAATGAGGTAAAACACTTCTACCAGCAACTCCAGGAAATCATAGACCAAACACCCAAGAAGAACATTCTGGTTGTACAAGGGGATTGGAACGCTAAAGTTAGAAAGGATGCACAGGCAGACTGGAGACAAATGAGAGAGGTCTCAGACTTCTAGAGTTTGCAACCTGTACCAGCCTAGTACTAACAAACACCCTTGGCCCGCACAAACCATCAAGATGATGGACATGACACAGTCCAGATGGGAAACACCACAATCAGATTGATTACATCTTGGTGAGGAAGCGCTTCAGATCAGGAGTCAACATCCATAGGACAAGGAGTTTTCCTGGAGCAGACATAGGAAGTTACGTTGACCTGGATATGATGACCTTCCGAGTTCGTCTGATGAAGACTAGAAAGCCAACCCAGCCAAGACTAAATTTTAATCTTGAGAAGCTAAAATTAATTAAGGTATAAAATGGAGATCAGTGCTGAGAAGACCAAACTGATGACGAACAGCGCAGATGGCATCCAGAGGGAGATCAAGGTAAAAGGGCAGAAGCTGGGTACCGTAACAATACCTTGGAGCAGTTGTCACAGATGATGGCTCAAAACAGGAGGTTCTCTCAAGGATTGCACAAGCCACTTCAGCTCTTACCAAGCTGAAACCAATTTGGAGAGATAACAACATATCTCTTGGATCAAAGGTGAAACTTATGCGCTCCCTTGTAATTTCCATATTTCTGTATGCCTGTGAATCGTGGAACTTGACAACAGAGTTAGAGAAAAGAACGCAGGCCTTAAAGATGAGATGCTACCGAAGGTTACTGAACATTTCGTACAAGGACCATATAACCAATGAGGAGGAAGATCGCAGGAAGATCCAAGCAGCCATTGGAGAATACGATGAACATCTGACGCTGGTCAAGAAACGGAAACTAAGGTGGTTTGGCTACGTCTCAAGGTCTTCTGGTTTAGCAAAGACGATTCTACAGGGCACAGTGAAAGGAAAATGAATAAGAGGTAAACAGAAGAAGAGGTGGGAAGACAATATTAAAGAGTGGACAGGGATGGATTTTGCCAGCTTAACTAGGGTAGCTGAAAACAGAACAAGGTAGAAGGGGATTGTTTCAAAGTCATCTATGGTGCCCCAACGACCTAATAAGGTTATGGGATAGAATATAATAGAATAGAATAGAATAGATACAGACTGTTTATACTGAGAATAAATACAGGCTGGACCAAATATCAATTTTAAGCGTAGACAGGTCTACTGAACACTGCCAGTGGGTTAAATAGTCATTTTAGTGAGTTGGACTGAAAAATGTCAGGATTATGGCAGGCCATCACAAATGTGCGTGATGGAAAACCGTAAGTCCAAAAGCCGATAAATTACATCAACGTCAAGGCACGGTCATGATTTGTTCAGATGATGATGGGCCAGATTCCCAAATGCTACATACCAAGCCACAAGGTCATTCGGTCTTTGGTTATGGAGTAGAAGCTTTTTGAAGGACTTTAACAATATATGGGCATGGCGACCATCTTGGTCATGTGACAAAAACCATTTAAACTAACTTTGGTTCTTTGACCCGCTGAAGCTCCATATGAAATATGGTTTCAATCGGCAAAATTGATTCAGAGGAGAAGATGACGGAAAACAGAATCTCGCTGACCTTAAACAAAGGTCAAAGAATGACCTTGACCTTTAGTAACATAATACCTTCATTTGCTCATTCAGTTAACCATTTGTATCAAATATTATAACTTAGACCTAAATACTTTCTGAGACATCCACTGTTTAAACATTTTCCCATATAAAAGCATAATCAACCAAAATTGACCCTGCCATGAATTAGGTCAAGGTCAACGCAAGGTCTTGATTTGTACAAATTATGATGGGCCCGAATTTCCAATGCTACATATCAAGCCACAAGGTCATTTGGGTCTTTGGTTCTGCAGAAGAAAATCTTGGAATTATTTTGAAATGTTTTAACATATATGGGCGTGGCGGCAATCTTGGTCATGTGACCGAAGCTCTCTGAACAAACATTTGTTCCTTCAACCACACTAAAGCTCCATATGATGGCCTCAATCGGCCCAGAGGCTTCAGAGGGGAAATGTTTGAAAATGTTGACAGGCGACAGAATCTCAGTGACCTTGAACAAAGGTCAGAGAATGACCTTGACCTCTAGCGAAAGAGAACCTTCATCTGGTCATTTAGTTAGCCATATATACCAAATATTATACCTTAAACGTATATGGTTTATGAGAAATTCCCTGTTTAAGCATTTCCCCATAACGTACCAAAGTTGGTCATGTCGTAAATTAGGTCAAGGTCGACCAACGGTCAAGATTTGAACAAACTATGATGGGCTAGAGTCTCAAATGCTTCATACCAAGTTTCAAGGTCATTGGCCTTTCGGTTCTTAAGAAGAAAACGTTTGAAGTGTTTTTACCATATATGGGCGTGGTGGCCATCTTGGTCATGTGACCTTACTTATATATAAGATAAGGTGGCTGTGGCCTTTCCTGTGCATTTATATTTTAATGTAGATGAATATATATTCCTCGCCAAAAGCTTAGCATGTTTGATGACGAACTAAGCAGCAGATGTAACTGATTCACAAATCTTCAGATACTAGTATGTCAAAAAGTTTGTCATCATTGGTCTTATCTCATGACAAAAAGTTAACAGTATATGCTGAGGCACTGGAATTTTGGAACGCAGGAGTTGTTTGAATACCCAGTGCCAAAAGTTAAAGACCCCTGTATTTCAATGACAATTTTGGACCTTTTTCAAAATTGTGTCCAAAACATTACCAAATTTAGGTTCATCTTCACCAAACTAGCATAGTCTGTAGTCAAAATTTTAAATTGTACTGTGCTACACTATTCGTGGTCATGCCATTTTAAATTCGGACATAAGAGGCAAACTTGTCAAAACTTGTTTCCTAAATGACCGATAGTGCAATTTTCCTACAGATTCCTATCATTTTTGTCCTACAGAAAATTGGTAGTCTTTGATACTGGGACTGAAAACTTTTTATGAAACACATTAGTTACATGTCTCTTGTCTGACGTAACACGATGTTTTTATACCCAACTTTTTGTGTGCAGAAAATTAGAATTTTAAAAATAGTGTTTTACTAGGAAATGCATTACAATTACACACGCCAATTTTTTTAAACTGATATGTGTGTACCAAAATGTCAACAGGCATATGCCTATATACACTGTCTTTCAAATTTAAAGAGTAACTGACTGAATCAGATCCCAAACCCTATCCCCAACATCAAATGGAAAGATTGACAAAGACATCCCAACAAACAATTAATTACAAGTGATAAGCCGAGTCAGCAGCTCTTTCCCAAATAGGTGGCAACTCAGCTATCTAATTTAGACCAACAGAAGGGTTAAAATGAAAACACAATAAGTTAAACAGCACCGAACATAGAACAAATGCAACCGCAACGAAAGTTCCGCCTTGGGACGGTCAGTAATAACTACTGGAGGAGGTGGGGGCGGGGGGGGGGGGGGGGGGCTTCAATGTCAATGAATTATATCGTTGTTCAATATTTTGCAATTATTCTGCAGAATGTGTAACAGAACCACCGGGAAACTGAAATATGCTAAACTTTTGTCGAGATGTATATATAAATACTAATGAAGATATCCAGAAAGTGTCACAATCACAAACGAGTTGCTAGGTTCACACGAGCACATTTTATTCGTCACACAAACTTTACCAAAAGAAAAGTTTTCCAACTGTTTTGCGTTCACACGGAGCAAATTATTTGTCACAGAAATATGGAATCTTTGTCAAATAAACTTTGGCAATGAAATATTTGCAACAGTGTTCACACGAACACTCCTCGTCAATTTTACCAGGACAAATAAACTTTGCCCGTGTGAACAGGCCAACCGTGCCACATTTTCTTTGCTTAACAACTTTGTGCTTTTAACACTGATTTGATTGTGAGCAAATTTTTCTGTGGTTATCTCCATAGCTAGTTTCTTTGTTTCATATTCTATAGCAAAGTTTCTGTTCACACGGGTAAATTTTGTTTGTAAAATAAACTTTACAGTATTCTATAAAATTTTTGAGAATTGAAATTTGGCACACAGTTGCTAGCCATACATGTTCAGCAGTATCTTAAATGAGTAAAATACAATAGAAGAACCTCATTTTCAACTTTGATATACAAACATGACAGTATGATACTTTTTCTTGCATATGTGGGAAGTAAATATGGGCTAGGGTACACCCCAGTAAAATTATGTCCCTTGATTTCGACTATGTTTTGTTTTACTACCTTTCCCGGAAATAGATTTTCTCATGTGAAGTAGTTGATCGATCTGTCAACTACCAGTGCTTAGTTTTCTCTTTGCAAAAAATTTTTCAATAATACTATACCATAAAAATTTGGCAATGAAAATGTGGCGTATATTTTCATTCACATGAGCACACGTTTCTATGCAAAACGCACTTTGTCACAGAGGCTTTGCCTGTGTGAAAAAAAACCTAAGTAATAGTTCCGGCTGAGTGCGAGGGATGCATGGATTGTAAAGACCTCAGCACGTGGGAATGTGAACAGCGAGCGGCGGTTGCCGCGAGGTGTTTACAGTTCCACGTGCCGAGGTATTTCTAATCCATGCACCTCTCGCACTCAGCCGGTAACTGACTTTCACCTCGACACAAAAAGTGATGGATGCAGGTTAGTGTTACGTATTTGTGACTTATTGATAGTGATAATAATAATAATGTGTGCAGTTGCATATTTTAATTTGCTTTGACAAACATGACATAAAGGGTGCTCCTGACAAGCTTGTCGAATATTGCATGTTTTTGAACAACTGTATCATCGAATATGCAGACTGCGCATACCAAGCTCAGCAGGCACACATGCACAGTCTGCAATTCGCTTTTATAAATATAATATGGCCGGAAATTATTGTGAATTGCATGTTTTCATAATATCTGTATCCTAGTTGTTTAGGAATGTAACAAATAATTTCTTGCTTACTAGTATTTCCAAAGATTTATGTCTCTTTATTGAACCTAGGGGTCTAAAATCGCAATCAGAAGTAAAAACCAGCTGGAAGCTAACACATTCTGGGTTATTAATCAATATCACTTTGATCAATGGTGTTGTTTTATAAAATATGTAAGTCATAATGTTGGTAACTGAGATTTTTTGGCCAAAGAAAATTGAATTTGGCGCATCACACATTTTGGGCCCTCCCATATTCAAGACATGGTGAAATGACTATTCAACAAGAACATTATTTCTTATATCATATTACATATAGAGTATCCAAATGTACAGATATCCTTGTCTGTCATTATTACTTTTCACTCAGTGACTACATCTGGAAGTCCACCCTGCCGAAAATTTAACATTCTCTTAGAATTTTGAGAAAATCTGAAAATTTCGCTGTTGCTTAAAGCCCAATATTTTCTTATCCTATAAAAGGTTATATCACATATAGTTACTCGTTGAACAGCAGTGTTGTTTCTGTATGTGAAAAAGTAATTTTGGATATATTTCTGTCTTTCTTTAGCATTTTCTTGCAGACATTTTATTTCTCTTTTCATCTTATTTTGTGACTTTGCTCCATTTTATGCTTAATTAATTAAAACGGAGATAATTAACGTCATATAGATGATTGGCACTTATCAAAGCCATCAAATAGTAGTACTGTGATGAACATACCAAAAACATATCAAATCAGTTTCATTCATTTCATACGGAACGAGAGAAATACTGGCTAAATCTGGAAAAATTCGCAAGCTATACGAGGGGTGTTAAAAATACTTGGACTTTTACTGAAGCGGTAAAATAAATGCAGTTATCTTATTTTACTTATTTTGCAGAAAATAACAATCTTATAGAGCTCTTCGTTATGTGAAATTCTGAAGAAATTCCAATGAAGAATAAGTATTTTCTTCTATTTTATATTAGGTAGCTACAGCTACAGCGGAGCATCACATTAATGATGTTTGACATTTGTCCCGTTATGCAAGTATAATATACTGAGAAAAATAAATTTAGCAAGTTTTCCAAAGGGTTGTGAAATTTTCTTTAGGGATAGTATTCCTAGGTTGTTGATCGCTATAGTTAGTTTAAGTTAGGAGACTGCGATTTCATCAAACTTGGACGAAAAAAAGTGACTTAACTCACGTTTGACGTCATTTTAAATGAATTCACTCTTTGCGCAGGCTGACAAACAGTTGAACAAAGAAAATTGTCAAAATGCTTTTGAAAGCTTTTAATTGGGTCCTTGAACAAGAAAACCGTAAACGGGTTTGCAAATAAACGCATAAGAAGCCGGCAATGGGACACGTTAGTTTGACGTTTACTTGCCGAAAAATTCAACCGCCATTTTAAACATTATCAATTGACGTTTCGACTCGAATCTTCTTGCGCTTTATTACTATCAACTTGGGGAACAGTTTCATGCAAAAAGATTACCCCGGGTAATTCATTAGATTCAATGCAACGACCAGAACCTTTCAATATTTTAATGGAGGCGTCAAGTTTACATTATGACGGAAATTGACAAAATCTGTGCATATGCAATGACCCTTATGCGCACTTAGAGAAAAGAAACTTTAAGTTCAATATTGCTGATGTGAAAAGGGTTTTTAAAAACTGACGTCAGAATGACGTAACTGGCCAACCTGGTGTGGTTAAATCTGCGGGCATAGCGCCAATTTACAGCAACAAATTGCTTGAAAGTGTTCTGGTCATTTAGAGGCAACGCCATTGCAGTTTAGTTCAAGATTTTGGAACAATTCGTTAACGGTGACTTTTGCTCAGTCACAATTGCTTTGTGAATGCCAGTTTTGCCGGCGTCATAAGCACAATTAAGTTTATCATGGTATCAATCTTTTAGCACACAACACTGTGTCTTTGTTCACAAATGTCCACATCCCCGCAAATTGGCCCTGGTTTAAGATTTGAGAAGGAAAAAGCGCCTGAAAAAGACGAGTTTCATAAAAGATTCATGACATTTTTTGAGTTTAACCCTTGGGTACAAATGCGACGCGATGCTGCTCTGTAAATAAACTTTCGACCTTAATTTTTCGGTTTCTGATACCCAAAATGAAACCTTACACAACGGAAACAATACAATTTCAAACTTTTTAAATCAGTCTGAATTACACGCCGATTTGTAAAAACTTGCTAAATTTATTTTCCTCAGTATACTTATTGACGGCAACAATTCCTTGGCAGCGAAATGCGGAAAGTACAACGAAATAGCATACTAAATGTTAAGCACTTTACTCTACTGCAAGCACCAGATATAGCCAAAGATAAAATAATCAGGCAATATTTTTACCGTGCTCCGCAGTACCGCCAGAAGGTAAAAAAACTGGCCGAAAGTAATGTATTTTAAAGGCAAAATATGTTTTACCAATCCTCTATCATTCAAAGCTCCTCTGGAGCATTGAATTACAGGCGCTACTCGCCTGCAAGCGAGTCTTCGCTGATATGAAATAGGCGCAACATATATTGCAACCAACCTACATTATGATTCCAATAAATAAACCAGAGGCCCATTGGTCCTGTAGCTCACCTGAGTCCATTCATCCTCAGCCCTCTAGGGTAAGTAACTCGAAGGCAAATTGTACAATATGGTCTAATGTTGAATGTGTCTGAGATATTATGCATGTCGACGGCATTTCCATATCACAGACAGAGTCTCCAAGTAATGGAAAAATGCACTTTTCAGCTTTTCCCATTCAAAAGCCTTACAGACAAAATTTGACCTTGCCGTAAAATAGATCAAGATCAATCCAAGGTCATCATTTATATAAATTTTGTAGTACTACGATCCCAGATGCTACTTACCAAGTCTCAAAGCAATAGGCCCTGTGCATATAGGGAAGAATATAGATTTTTTAAAGTTTATATCATATATGGGCATGATAGTTTCAGAGGAGAAGTCCTTTGAAAATGTTGCCAAAAAACGAATTCGTGACCTTTAGCCAAGGTCACTGAACAACCTTGACCTCTAGAATTCTTAGGGGTTGAATATGACTGCATTTCCATATCACAGAGCACAATAGCAACAGCAAAAATACACTTTTTCAGCTTTACCCATTCAAAAGCCTGGGGGGGGGGCAAATTTGACTTTGCCATAAAATCATATCTCAAACTTGATATGTAGCATCTTGGACTCTAGTACTACAACAGTTATATAAATGATGACCTTGGGTTGACCTTGACCTATTTTATATAACTGTTGTAGTACTAGAGTCCAAGATGCTACATATCAAGTTTTGAGGTATTCAGCCGTGGTTCTGAAAAAAAAAATTCAGATTTATACCATATATGGACATGGCAGCCATCTTGGTCATGTGACCTTGGCTAAATATATAAACTTTTGTTCCCCCATCCTGTTAAGGCTCCATATGAAATTTGGCTTTAGTCTGCCTAGTGTTTTCTGAGGAGAAGATGTTTGAAAATGTTGACGACAGACGACGACGTACAATGAAAACAATGACCTTGACCTCTAGTATCCATAGGGTTTATCATGACTGCCTTTTCATATTACAGAGCACAATAGCAACAGAAAAATGCCCTTTTTCAGCTTTTCCCATTCAAAAGCCTAAGGGACCAAATTTGACCTTGCCATAAAATAGGTCAAGGTCAACCCAAGGTCATCATTTATATAGACTTTGTAGTACTAGAGTCCAAGATGCTACATACCAAGTTTCGAGGCAATCAGCCCAGTGGTTCTGGAGAAGAAGATTTTTAAGGTTTTATCATATATGGGCATGGCAGCAATCTTGGTCATGTGACCTGGACTAAATATATAAACTTTCGTTCCCCTTTCCCGTAGAGGCTCCATATGAAATTTGACTTTGATTGGCCAAGCGATTTTGGAGAAGAAGACCTTTGAAAATGGTGGACGACGACGGACGGACGGACGCCAGAAAATGCCTATACTATATACTCACCTATGAGCCTTCGGCTCAGGTGAGCCAAAAAAAAAAAAAAAGAAAGAAAGAAAACTGAGACAAGAAAATTGTAGCACAGCTGCATGGATAGCTCCTTTTTTAGTACCTTTATGCAACCCTTTCCTATAGCACAGAAATCCTGGAAAACTTTTTATAAGTAGTAAAACAAAATCTAAAAAAATAGGACAGCTCAAAATAAAATTACGACGCTCAAAGGATGCAGACGGGATTAAATATTTTCCCTTTCATTGTAACAGTGACTCAGTCGTCCCTACCTATACTCGGAGTATATAGCTTGCGTCGTCTGATATGAGTATTCCTTATTCACATTCATATATGATCAATAAAATCTGGAGAATCTAAAAACTAAAAGTAAAGATTCTTGATTAATTTACTGAAATGCGCAGGCTGATTCGAGTATTCAATATATTCACATGGCTTAAGACACCCATTCAGGCGACGCCAATCACTACCCAGTGGACACACGAGGTCGAAATGACTTCGTTTCGATGTCAGTTCGCCGTCATGATGTCCCAGAGATGCACATACGGCTTCGTTTCGAGGCTGTGTGCCTCTCGTCGGTAGATAGAGAAGATGAAGAAATGTGGAAAAAAGAAAATAAAAAGCAATTTTGACATCGGTATCATTTATGTGTTACGATATTGATTAATTGATTGATTAATTGAATGACTGACTGATTGATTGAGTTTACCATTTTCGGTCGACATCTGTACAACACAGTCGTATCCGTATCACGAGATATTAAATAAATGATAATGAAATGAGAATAAACAAGAAAAAACTTTTAAAAAAAGATAATCGGCGCAGATTTAATGGAAGTGTGTTTTGTTATATGACTCTAGTTGAAGAGTTGACAATAGCTTTCATGAATAAGTAAGCTATGTCGGTAGGCACCCACAACCGTAATTCTGACACTGGGTAGCGACAACGAACTATCTCAAAATTGAGCTGTCTAATTTGGAATTCCAAAATGAACCGCGGTCAATCTTGAAATTGACCTGATTTCAAAATAGTTATCAACATGTTGGACTGTTTTTTGTTGTTGCTTTCCTCTGTGTGTGTGTGTGTGTGTGTGTGTGTGTGTGTGTGTGTGTGTGTGTTAAACCGAAAGTAGAAGCAGATTTTCGACGAAAAAAAGAAAGTTTTGAATATCTGCGTATGTTTTCGATAACATTTGAAACAGTTTGAATTAATATATGACATAGTGCTAGTATTCACAGTGCAGTACGACGAGAAAAAAACGAAGATTAAATATTCATTGATCTTTGATATTAATGGCTAAATTTTGACATACGCGTTATCTGACCAATGGAATCTTGTGAAATGTGGCACAATATCGAAATTATACGTTGTGCCTCGAAAAAGTAGGCCTAGGTGAGAGACAGAATAGGGGACAGGTGTTTTGAAGAGAGAGAGAGAGAATGGTAGGAAAGAGAGAGTGGTATCATTGGCAACCGTAAACCCCTGCACAGTATCGGCAGCCAATGGTGCCACTGGCAACCGTTGGCACCACTGGCAAAAGTTCCAATGTCACCAGTGGCAGTTTTATTGGTAGAGCCAATGGTAGGGGAGACCGGGGATAGTTGATGCACTTTTTAGACTTTTTGATATATCTCCTGACCGGACTGCACAATATTGGTCATCTTTGTATATACTAAAAGCTGTGTCTTTTCTGCATTTAAAATCAAATAGTAATCCTTGAATTTTGGTATATTTTCACTCCGTTTAAGTAGATTTCTTTAGGAGGTCGAATGCATCAACTTGCCCCAGTAGTGGGGCATGTTGATGCAACGCTTGGGGCAAGTTGATACAGATTTTTTCTTGCCTTTGCAAGTCCGTTTAACGAATACTACAGTAAATTGACCATTTTTATGGATAAATGGGGGGGGGGGGGGGGTTCCTTGCTTTCTAGTTAGATGCATTTATCAAAATTATTTTAGCCATTGAAGTTACATGTATCTCCAGTAAAAGATCTCTAGAAGGGATATTTGTATATGAATTATTGTACGATAAAACGATCAAAACATTCTATACTTTTATTACTGAAACTTTAGAACATTTTAAACGGGAAAAGAACATTTCATTGTCATAGATGCTATATTGAAAAAGGCGGGGCCCAGCAATTCGTTCAAGTTACAAATGCGCACAGCGAAGACTCAGACCCGCCTGTGCATCATCACCTTCGGGTCAGAGTCTTCACTGGCCACACAAAAAAGGTATGGGTCCTTAGCTATCCATAGACCGCACAGCAAAGACTCTGATCAGACTGCGCGGATGTATCGAGTCTTCGCTGGGCGCACATATAAATTGTAGGAATTGCTGTGACATGGCTCGAATGCCATTGTATATAATTGTTTGAATATAATAAAATACATCGTATTCTAAAGTAATACAAAGCCGAAATGCTTAAAATAGTGTACTCAGTTCTACATCAGTTAGAGATCAAGTCCATCCAAATATTGTGAACTGCTCATGCAGTAGGATTCCATGGTGTATCAACATGCCCCATGCTCATTGCATCAACTTGCCCCAACCATACCCCACGTGACATTCAGCAAGGTAGACAACTAACACACAATGTTTTCCTTCAGATGAGCGTATGATTTTTAAGATGAAAGATTTCTCTACCTGTGTGCATAAAACAATTATGAACGACCAGAATCAAATGCATGCTAAACGAATAATTACAAAATATCATAAATTTACTTAGATGTGTCAAAAATGAACTTTTCCTCACGAAATTCTCATTTGTTGTCGAAATTCCGCAAAACTTCGGGAAAAGATGGCGGCTGTCAATAACTACTTTAATTCGTCATTTCTGACGTCCATAATGGCGTCATTGTCTTTTTATTCCCACTGCATCAACTTGCCCCGTGCTTCAACTATCCCCGGTCTCCCCTACCATTGGTAGAGCCGATGGCGCCTATGGCACCATTGCAGAGCCAATAATTTTCTGTGCTTAGGGACGAGTCATTTATTGTCAGGTGGGGGGGTCGGGTACATTTAGGGGGGGTCGGAATTTTTTTTGGTGATGTACTGGGGGGGTCGGAAATAAAAAAGCCATGGAGCAGGGGGGGTCATATATTTTATTCGGCATATTGGGGGGGTCAGATTTCTTCCATCAGTCTTCTTTTTTTAAAAAATGCCTCAGCTTCTGGGGGGCTTCGCCCCCCAGACCCCCTTACTTATATTCTTGTTAACTTAAACTCAAGCTGAGAGACATTTATAGAACTGACACACAAAACTTGACCACTTCATATAAAAAAAAAGATATTTTTCATGAATTTGCTAGTAAGACAGTATGCAATTGTCTATAAAATCATGTAGACCAGAAGATTTTGTTCTGGATTATTTAATGCCTGCATTTGTGATATCAGCTTTCCAGCTGCCTTGTCATCAGCAAAGCTATTGTGGCTTCTGGGGGCTGGGCCCCCAGACCCCCCTCCATTACTATTATTAACAGTTTTATTGGACATTCAACAACAGATAGTGTATGGCCATATGCAGGAGGAAAAAGTGAGAAATATCAAAATATGCTGACAAAACTTAAAGACCATTAATGTGCATGATTTATCAACCTGTCAAAGAAAGAAAATGTTCTTTGTGTTTCATACAGGTTGGATTAAGGTCAGTCTGACTTAAAAAAAGGTAATGCAGTATGTGGGTGAAGGGTAGCTGGGGAGTTGGGATGGTGGGGGGGTCATAAACTTTTTTGTCACCTATCTGGGGGGGGGGTCGGAAAAAAAATTCTGGTGAGACTGGGGGGGTCGGAAAAATTTTGGGGACTCGTATGAAAATGTACCCGACCCCCCCCCCCCCCCCCCCCCCCCCCCACCTGATAATAAATGACTCGTCCCTTAGAACTTTTTAGTTTTTCTAATTTTCTTTCATTATTTAATGTTGTGGGGAAAAATTCTCATGTGTCAACTCGAGTGTTTATGATGGGTTCAATAAATCGTCATATTGAGCGACGCAGAACCCCGAATGCAACCGGTATTGGTTTTGACGTCACACATAAAAGATGCAACGTCACACTGGTGCTGCAACCAATCGATTACTAGATTATTTATATAACTGAGGGAAAACCGATAGGCCTAGTGGAAGTCATAAGCTGTTTTGCAGAAAGAGTCCGTTTCTCTGTAAGCCCATGTCGTTTCTAGAAAGTTGTAAAGCTTGCTAGCTACATCATGTGTGCACCTGCCTGCTGCCGACCTAGAAATATGTGACAGTGTCTGGCATTTTGAGCCTTATGGAGCGAAAATCGGAAATTTTGTTTTTAACATTTTCATATTTATAAGTGCTTCCAGAATAGATTTTGAGAAGCACGTAGAAATAGCGCCAGGGTTTACCGCATAAGCAGATGAAATTCAAACCCACCCGATTTTTTGTTTTCGTTACAATGATTGGATATACTTTACATCTAGCTGGATAAACCTTTATAACTCTGGTTCGCGACATCTCTTTTTCAAAGATCTATAATGCAACATTCTTAAAAGAGTGTAGATGAAGAAAATTAAACACGCCGATAGAAATGTTGAAACACTCTTTTCAGGAGACGCTTTGAAATTTAGTAGTCAGTGCGCGGAAATACAATTAACTTTACGTGCAAATTTTCACGTTTCGTGACGTCAACGTCGCACCTCCACAAGGCTCAAAATCTCAGACACTGTCACAAATAATGCGTGTCACCAATAAACATATGCCGAGAAGTCGCAATTCTGACGGCCATCATAGGATTTTTTTGAACGCATTCGCATGTTGTCAGGGAAGTGGCGGCGGGAGTTCAGGAATTTATTTTCGTCCAATAAAATGCCAGCGTCTCATTTCTCCCAAGAAAAAAAACGCCGACCGGAAATTCAGTGACAGAAAAAATTCGAAGCCTTAATGGTACGGGACAGAATAGAATAGAACAGAAATACGCCTGATATCGTAAAGCAACCAACCCTCAAACAACTCGTTGGTTGGTTGCTATTATAGGTGAGTGTGATCTATATTTCATGGTGCATTGATTTTAGGCAATAACTCTAACACTATGTTATGGATTTGCATCACACTTGGAATAATGCATTTGGTTGACACTAACGGTGACCACATTCTAATTGTAGGTCAGTGTGACCCATATTTCATGGTCCGGTGATTTAAGCCAATATCTCTTGTACTATTTTATTGACTTGGTGTTATGGTATATTAGATATAGTGATTGACCTTATATACTACTGCTAGCTAACTGTGACCTGTATTTCACAGTTCATTGAATTTTCATATCTCTGGCAATATTTAGATAATTTATTCTGACACAGCAGTTGATCTCATTTCACTTGGTCATTTTTGTTCATATCAAACTTGCGCTTGTTAAATTCAAGTTCCCATAGGTCTCGCTTTATAGTCTTGTGCCAATTCTTGTCGTTCTTCTGTTGTTTTTTTGTTTGTTGTTGTTTTTTTCATTTTGTCTGAGAGAGAGAATTTCATTTTGCACAAAGTCAGCATACAATTCAGGATCAATCCAGCCTTGTTTGTAAAGACTTCAGTCCCATATTAACACATTTAAGGCACTAGTCTATCCTTATATGAGTCCACTTGAGCCGCGACACGAGAAAACCAACAATGTGGTTGTGCGCCCAGCGCAGACTCAGATCAGCCTGGGCATCCGCCCAGTCTGATCAGAGTCTTCGCTGTCCGCATGGAGGTAGCTTAGACCCTAAGCTACCCTTTGAGCACTTAACGAAGAGTCTGTTCAAACTCGGCGGATGTTCAGGCTGATCTGAGTCTGCGCTGGGCGCACAACCACATTGTTGGTTTTCTCGTGTCGCGGCTCAGTCTTGTCAATTCAGTGGTGTCTGGTTTACTTTATGGAGAAATACCAATTTGCCATATGCAAATAGTGCAGACTCTGATCAGACGTCGCGTTTTGCGACGTCTAATCTGGGTATGCACTGCTGGCCTATGTCCTATTTATGGAATGCTCGGCATGAATGGGTTTTTCATAGTGGTGTCGCTGCACAGAGTTGTATGATACCGGTACCCTTGTTTAGAAGTTTCTTGGTTAATGTTTTATTACCAGGATTCAAATCAGCGACATGACTAGAAACCTTGGCAAAACGACCCTACTTGCATCATAGAAGATATCAAAACCTTTTCGGCCACAATGCCCCGATAAGTTAAGTCTCTTCCTGTAGCATTATGTATCAGTTACTATTTAGCCACAGAGTCGAACTCCCCTAAGTGCAACCCCCAACTAATGCAATAAACATCTGTTGGCATGAGGATATTTTTCCCATAAGAGCGCGTCTAAATACCGAAATCGTAAAATTGCACTAAACAAAGCTGCACGTGTTAGTTTCATTTATTTTGTTTTTGCAAAAGGTTATTAAACACTATTTCGATTACAGGTGTTCTGAGTATTTGCCCTTGTTCCTATTAACATTACAGTCAAACCTGTCTTAACACCCCTTGGGACCCACAAAAATTGGCTGCTTAAGACAGGTGACCCCTTAATACAGGTTCATTTGCACTGTATTTTGGTTTAAGGGACCCCCAAAAAGTGGCTGCTAAAGACAGGTGGCCCCTTAATACAGTGACCCCTTAAGACAGGTTTGACCGTACTTAACTGTGCTTTAAGCTAAGTTTCAAAAATTTTAAATTTTCGTTTATTCCAGGCCAAATGCGGACATGATATGAAATAACATGTAAACAAACATATACTGACTCAAAAAAGTTCCTATACATGAAACCTTGTTTGTTTACATCTTTACTGTAGAAATAAACGCTCAGATTTTCATTTCTGCAAGAAAGAGTGATCATTTGTCTGTGCAACAGTCCAATTCAGGGAAATTCAATTCAATTCTTTATTACACTTAGTTTGCATAAAAATGCAACAACATAAGGCTCAAACATATACTATGCAATTCAAAACAACTCTATGGCGCACACTTGCTCACACAAAAATTCATACTCACATACTTGAGGGCAACATCGTAAATTTAACATAAGCAATTGGTTAAAAGAGCTGAGAGTAAGACTCGATTATTCAGAGAGAGAGAGGGAGAGAGAAAGAGATTTTGAATTATTCGTCATATGAAATCAAGACATCTTTACTTTACTTGTAGTCTTTACATGTTTATATTAAACTCTAAGACGCTTAGACGCTTTCATTGCTGTCATTCACAAAATGCAGTGGGCCGAAACGCCTTAACTGGTTTGGGCTGGTTCAGTCCGTGCATTTCATGAATAACAAGGAAAATGCGTGTTTTGTAAAATTTGAAGTTTTGTGAATGGAATGTATTCCAGTTGTGAGGATAGAGTAAATTTCTAATAGAACTTCCAATTTACATCAGTTTGGATATTTAACAGTATTTCATGGTAAGTTTAGTTACATTCGTTTCCCTAACTACAATGTACCATTTCTGTCCTAAATCTTCGGACATCTGCGACACTTTCAAGTGGACTTTTCCAGCTTCCGACTTGGCCAAGTCCACCTGGGGCCAGTTTCATGAACATATCTTAGATTTGTGCTTAAGTTACAACTTAAGTTATAACTTAAGTAAAAAAGTAAGAATGACTTAAGTTTGTACTTAAGCCGTTTCACTAATTCATCTGAGCAAAAACTTAATCTGTTTTGACTTAAGTCTTGTCTATTTTTAGGAGTCTATTTTTAGCTGTGTTAAAAGTCTGCAATATACTTGTATGTACCAAACAACATAATGACGTACCTGAGGCGGTGGTGTGGTGGATAGCGTTTTGTGCTCTAGCACAGACAGTTACGGGTTCGAATCTCCACTTTTCCCTTTCATTTTTTGTCTGTTTGTTTTATTTTATTATTTTTTTTTAAATTTATTTACAGTTCTTTTATTTAATATGATACTGCTTTGAATGTGTTCCCTAATTTTTATGCATTCTAAAGTTAAAGGGAGTATAAAAGTTTCCTGACCCACATGTCGTTATCGAAAACTATGATTCAAGCTTCTCCAATTTCTTGGGAATGGTCGTGGTCGGAAGATGATGCTGGGTAACTTTCAGTGCTGGGGCGTCCTACTGTTATGGATAATAGTGGAGCAAGGGCCAACTATGTTTGCAGTAGATGGGGCGAGCATTGTTTGGACATTTTTCTCTCTCCTATCTCTTTCCTTCTCCCTCTCTCTGAGAGAAAGTTCGATATATACTTAAATACATGTACTGTCTCTAAGAGCCGTTAAACCAAAAACGATCAACCAACTAAATCTCCAATCGTTTATGCCTCGTTCAGTTGCGGCAGACACAGTAAGTGCGGAAGTGATAGAGTTGTCTGCTCGAAAACTTGATCAATGGGAAAGAAATGTTTAGATTTGCTGAGATCTTCAGCCGTTATCAGCAGTGTGTACAGTGGTCAGTGCCAAAAAGTAGGGTCCCTCTTTCAGTTCATCAGATGAGAAGGGGAAGCACGGATAATTTAGGGATAATTTTTAATATTTCTCCATAACAAACATACGTTTTGACACCTCATTAGAACCGTGTTACCGAGACGGTTCAAATAAGGGTCACAGCATATGTTTTCCTTCATAAATAATGACAATTATCTCAGAATCACCCCTATTACCCCTTCTTATCTGGAGCACTGCTCTTGCTTCCTAAATAAAAGTCGACTATTTAGTGAATATACCTACATCGGATAGGCACTTCCTCACTTCACCTATCTCTTGTATTCCACCGTAACTTGGCTACAGGAGAATTTTGTGGGACTTTGGCATTTCCCACTCTCATCATAGCTGAATTCCTCGATCTAAAATATGCACCTTTATATAGGCACGCACGTACAAAAACATTTACACACGAATGATCATGCAGACCATCCACAAACTCGCACATAAGTATGACAAAGATACTACGAAACTTTCGACATTTGGACGTCCCAAGCTAGAGCAAAGGACCTGCTTCTTTTGCAGTAGGTGCAGTATTTGAGTAAAATCTGTCTTAACGGGGTCATTAAGGTAAAAACAGTCAACTAGTCGCACGTTAGGCGTCACTCTACAAAGAACCTGCGTGCAGGTTTAGTTTATAATTTCTTCGTATCGATAGAAAGAGGGACAAGCATACAAAAGAGACACACACAAATTTGAACTAGCCTTACTTTTGACTGGAAATATGAATATAAAACATGAACTTTTCGGTGGAAATTCTCCCTTTCGCTATAGCTAGTATTTATGCATTTTCAAACGCACACACACGTATACATGAAAATTAGCACATAAATACATTGCGTGCGGGGGTGCACTAAACATGCACAAACAAGAAAATGCACGCTTGTCGGAATACAAAGTTACACGCGCGCACACACACACGAGCGCATGCGCGCACCGACACACACACATTGCATGAAAGACAGGCACAGAAAGGCGGAGATAATGTTTCGATAGCTGTTTTTCCGATGAGCCAAAATAAAACATACGGACACACAATTTCTTTCAGCTCTCCATTTTTTTTCTCTCTAATGTTTGATTCTGCTTTTATTTAACTATGTAACTTGAGAGTAAAATGTTTCTCGAGTGTCTCCAGGTGTAATGAATATATAAAAGGGGACTATATGATGGAGTACGATCACATGATAAAGTCATTTTTATTCGCTGACGCTTTTACGCTACCAACATCCCCAAAAACACACCCCTTCCAGAGAGAGAGAGAGAGAGAGAGAGAGAGAGATGATGCTGCTGATGATGATGATGTATTTTAATTGATTATTTTATAAAAAAAAATACACACATCAGTGTGTATATACAAATGCATTCGTATAAGGCTTTCATAAACTAATCAGCCGTGTCGTGAGAAAACGTCCTGAATGTGCAGGCCTGGGCTGCAATGTACATACCGTTTAAACTGGTAAGCACTCAGTGCCGCAGGGAATGGGTCCTGTCCGAGCCCTGTCTTCACCACTTTAAGAAGTACTCGTCTATATGACTCATGTAAACAGTTTAAGTAGCTTTGGTTCTGCTGTGGCAGAGCTGTGAATTTACCCAGAAATGTCCACAATCGCAGAACATAGGGTTTTCGGAGCACGAACAGTAGAAGACTAAAGGGGGACGACTTAAGTTTATAGCAAAATCTAAGCAAAGACTTTCAACTAAGATTTTTTGTGAAACCACATAAGTATACACTTTTGACTTAAGTTATAACTTAAGTCAAAAGTTCTTGCTTAGATCGTTTGTGAAACTGGCCCCTGGTCTGTAAAGTATGTATTCACAAACAACACGGCTGACCCCGATCGGACTGCTTTTCAGCACTCCCATCTAAGTCCACACGGTTCACCCAACCATGTCCAAAACTTTAGGACAGAAACGGCCCAGTTTTAATAGTAAAATATGCAAGAAAAGGATTGATAAATTGCAGATGCACATACATACTCTTTCATTCACGCCAGACTACATATAAAAACTGGTCAAAAAAAGTTAAGCCCCACATGAAATTTTGGGTAGGTTTAATTCTGGTAGAGAAAAATGAGTCCGGACAAGGAAATTCCAAAACGTTTTTATTTGTTATCGTGGATAGAATACCTGTCTACCACTAGACAACAAATTCTCATGTGTTTTGATAAACTTCATGCTTTAGCATTCGCTTAAATCAGCCCGAAATTTGCAAGATTTAGCATCGTGTAATTTACAGCAAAGCATGCAAAGAAGCACAATTTTCACTCGCTCACTCAAGTGTACATGAAGCGACATCATCGGTGAAGTTCGTAAATTTTAAAAAATCGAACTGTTCTGTCATTCCATCAGTGAAAATTGTGTTTCAAAAATGGTTGTTTTAAGACAAAGACTGACTCCACAGGAACGTTTAAGGGCGGTAGGAATGATTCAGGCCGGTTTAACGCATCGGCAAGTTGCTATTGCTCTCAATCGTGACCATAGAATCATTGACCGTCTTTGGGATCGGTATATTCAGGCGGGAACGACCACAGGCAGGCCGCGTTCTGGGAGACCCCGTGTGACGTCTGCTAGAGATGATCAGTACATCGCCAATTGTGCACTACGTCAACGTACACTGAATTCTAGACGTTTACGTGAACAGTTCAGAGCTGGAACAAACATTAATGTGTCAGATCAGACAATACGTAATCGTTTGCACGCGAGGAATTTGACTGCACGTCGTCCTGTGGTACGTCAGCCCTTGACTAGGCAACACAGAATCGCTCGGCGTCAATGGGCATTGGTTCATCGTCGGTGGACTCGGGCCGAATGGCGAATGGTTATGTTTAGTGACGAGTCCAGGTACAACGTCGATCACCATGATTGCAGAGTACGGGTTTGGAGACGTCCCGGTGAGCGATATGCTCCACCATGTGTCGCCTCACACGACGGGTGGGGTGGTGGTTCAGTAATGGTCTGGGCCGGTATTTGGAGTACAGGGAGAACTGATCTGGTTGTTGTGAATGGCAACATGAACTGGCAACGGTATTTGAACGATATTATTGTTGCAGTTGTAGTGCCAAATCTCCAAAGAATCGGTAATGGCGCAGTCTTTCAAGACGATAATGCCCGTCCCCACCGCGCTAGAGCTGTCCAAGATTACTTCAGGCAACATGGTATCCAGAGGATGGACTGGCCGGCGAGGTCACCGGATATGAATCCCATAGAACATCTGTGGGATTTGTTAGAACGTCGTATCCGTGGTCGTCCACAGGTGCCACAGACTGTTGCTGACCTGCGCCAAGCGTTAATTGACGAATGGCGCAATATACCCCAGGTTGACATTACAAATCTCGTAAACAGCATGCGAAGACGTTGTACCGAGCTTCTCCATGAACATGGCGGACATACGCATTATTAAAATTCGTTAGAACTGTGCCTTTGCTCCTCGGAAAGAGATGATGGAACTTGTGGACTTTTTGAAATGAGGGTACCCATGTTTACGGTATCGTCACGTGATAAGTTTTCTGACAGTGAGATGAAATTTATTGGAGAAAGTGTGGAAATGAATGAAATTTATTGTTATGAAATTAAAATTTTATAAAATTCCTGGTTTTCAAATTACATGGGTTTTGGTAAGTGGGGCTTAACTTTTTTTTGACCAGTATGAAATTTTATACTACTGATACCGCGTGAGAGGGTACATTACCACACGCACAAAAAGGAACACCCTGTCCAGCCCGCGCACTCGCGAAACCTGATCAGGGTCTTCCTTTTCTTGCATTTATTGTTCACAAATCCCAAGGAGTCAAACTAGCAGAAGAAACAAAATAGCAGAGAATGAAAACTCTAAAACACCTGAGCGGCCGCACAGGCGTATTGGAGCGGCTATTGCGCACACTTAACTCAGTCACCTCCCACGCGACATCTCTAGTGTATGAAAAGTAATACCATGTCCGTCTGTTCACGGATTACAACCATTCTTACAAAAAGGGGCTTTTGTTATCAAAGAAAAAAAGTGTAACATATGTAACAAATAAAATTTAGTACAGCTTAGCTACGTGGTGACGAGACCCGTCCAAAGGCATGCGACAAATGCGCCTGCTCCGACCATCATGTACACGAACACTGATTGGTCGGGACATGCGCATTTCCGAGCAACAGCTAGTGTGATACATGCCCTATTTAGAAGTGACCGGTAGCAAAAAGGCACGGTTCGTCACGACGCGGCTTCCTGTTAATGCATAGACAAATATAACTCAAATAGTAACTACGGAATAAACTCAAGTGTCTGGTTCATTTGTATGATATGTAGGCACTGTTTTCATTATTATTTCAATGAAGGTACAAAGATTTCGAATTGTCGTGCGGTTTGAACTATTCATGAGAATATTTAATTTATATGTATTTGGGCGCCTTGTATAAAATGGTTTTATGTATAATTTTCTTTGGTCATTAAAGTAATTGCATTCCATTTAATAATGGAACTCGTCTCCAATATTACTTTTACAAATATTACAATATCGTTCATTCACTGGTTTTCCAGTCCATCTGCCGGTTTCAATTGGAAACTTATGATTTCTTGTGCGAAAAGAATTTAGTATTCGGGATTGACGATTAGTTAGATAGGTAAAATATTTATTTAATTCAAAAGTATCTTTAAAAATTCTGTAATTTGTTCCACTTGAGGCCTTTTCAACTAAAGATTTCCAATTTTGTAAAAATTGGTCTTTCAGCTTCAGTTTAAACTAGAATTGTTTTTCTACGAAAAAACGGATGTCTCCCCCCTTTCTGATGTCAAAAGGATCAGTCATTAAATACAATTTCAAACGGAAACTTTAAATACAATTTCTAATGCAAATACTGGTCATTTTTCATGCAAACAATGAGCTCGTATCCAGTAAAGATATTTTGTGATAGACTAATAGACAGACGCCAAGGGAAAAACAATATGTTTCCCTACCCTGAAGCAGGGATTCATAATAAGTAAAAAGTATAAATGCAAAAGTTATAGTTGTTATGCTCTGCATGTCATGTAATGTTGACTGATAGTCATATTTAGTTTTTGTCAAAAAATATAAATGCAAGAGTTACAGTTGTTGGTTGGTTGATTTGATGCTTAACGTCCACGGTAAACAACTAAGGTCATGTCGGGACGGTCAGTTAACCTAACCACACTATTCCTGGGCAGGCTTAGACCTCCTAAGCGGTTAACCAGTACTAAGTGCACATACCTTCGCCAGTAACTGACAACTGCCCTTCTTGAATCAGCGGAAGGAGAAACGAAAGTATGTGGCCAGACCGGGATTCGAACCCAGGACCCCTGACTTACGAGTCAGGTGCCCTACCGATTGCGCTACCCGGCCCGGCTAAGAGTTACAGTGCTCTGCACGTCGTCTATTTATATGTTGACTGATATTTGTATGAAGTTTCATGAATATAGCTTAAACGGTTTTCAAGTTATAGAGCTTAGACGATTGAGACACGATTTTGTGAATGACAAAGTTCCAAGGGAAATAACTCAAATAGTATAAATGCTGTGCTCTGCAGGTTATCTAGTGTTGACTGACATTTGTATGAAGTTTCGTGAATATAGCTTGTCCGGTTTTCAAGTAATAAAGCGATTGAGACACGATTTTGTGACTGACGACTGACAAAGGTCCAAGGTAAATAACTCAAGAAGGATAAATGCAAGAGTTATGGTTCTTGCACTATGCAATTTTTCTAATGATGATTGATATTTGTATGAAGTTTCGTGAATATAGCTTGAATGGTTTTCAAGTTATAGAGCAGACACGACTGAGACACAATTTTGTGACTGACAAAGTTCTAAGGGAAATAACTCAAATAGTATAAATGCTAAAGTTATGGTCCTTGCATTGTGCACGTCGCCTGATGTTGATTGATATTTGTATGAACTTTCATGAATATAGCTTGAATGGTTTTAAAGTTATAGACGGACTCGACTGAGACGCAATTTTGTGATGGACAAAGTTCCAAGGGAAATAACTCAAAAAGGATAAACGCCAGAGTGCATTCTGCACGTCGTCTGATGCTGATGGATATTTGTATGAACTTTCATGAATATAGCTTGAATGGTTTTAAAGCTATAGACGGACTCGACTGAGACGCAATTTTGTGATGGACAAAGTTCCAAGGGAAATAACTCAAAAAGTATAAATACCAGAGTTACCATTTGTGCACTCTGCACATCGCCTTATGTTGATTGATATTTGTATGAAGTTTCGTGAATAAAGCTTGAGCAGTTTTCAAGTTATAGAGCGGACACAATTGAAACACAATTTTGTGATTGACTAAGTTCCAAGGGAAATAACTCAAAAAGTATAAATGCCAGAGTTACCATTCTTGCACCCTGCACGTCGTTTCATGTTGATTGATATTTATATGAAGTTTCGCGAATATAGCTTGAGCGGTTTTCAAGTTATAGAACGGACACGATTTGTGACAATTTTGTGATGGACTAAGTTCCAAGGGAAATAACTCAAAAAGTATAAATGCCAGAGTTACCATTCTTGCACTCTGCACGTCGTCTCATGTTGATTGATATTTATATGAAGTTTCGCGAATATAGCTTGAGCGGTTTTCAAGTTATAGAACGGACACGATTTGTGACAGACAGACGGGCGGACGGACGGACAGACGGACAGACGGACAGACGCCCGGGGAAAAACAATATGTCTCCCGACCATTTTGCATTAAGTTCATTTTGTAAATGCCAAGTATTTCCATAACCGTTTGTATCTAGCAATCGCCTAATATTTTCTAACCATTTGGACTTACATTTCCCTTGCCACTTCACGTCCAAGAATTAGAACAATCACATTAGGTCATTCTTTTCACAGAAACTGTGTTTAATGTCACTTTCAATAGAAACTCCATAGAAAATTGAAATAGGGAAAACTTTCAGGTGCGTGACTTTACTTCAATATTCGTCATAATGCCAAACGGAGTTAATGATTATAAAGCGATTTTGAAGGAATTACACTGAAAACTAGAAAGACACAGACTAAATAGCAGTTCGAAAATCTCTATATTTTTAATTCCAAGGGAGATAATCTGAGAATTTCACTAATTCAAGCATCATCTGTAGTGTCTCTGTACAGGATGCAATACATTTTAGGTGTTTTTCAAGGTCAACGCAATTTGACCTATAAGTTGCATAGTCAGTTTTACATGTGCGCATGCGCATTGATAGCTGACATTCCAAATCACTCCACAAGGGTATTGCAGGATAACTCTTTAACGGAAAGGTCTGATTTAAAGATTTTTGCCCTCTTTATGGCTGAATGTCCATTTCATGCTTCAAAAGTCTTGTTTATGTACAATATCTATCAGGTGACTCTACAAGTTAGCTAGAAGTTGGTATCGAAACTTTTTTGAGTCAGTATATAAATGGATTATGAAACAGAATATTTTAAAACATTAGATGGAATAGAGCGGAATGGAATGTACTAGCTCTTTCCTTAATTTCATTGATCTAGAGCAGCCCTCCTGCATGAAAACAAGAGGGCCATGAGGCCCTGAATCGCTCACCTGAACAATTGGCAAGTTGGCTTTTACTTATCATGTCTGAAATTGTCAAATGACCATGACCACTTGTACTCATAAATCTTTATGTACTCATTAAGACTCCCATATATACCATTTTTAGGCCAAAATCTTCAAAACTTTCCATGAAATCTTATGTTCTAGCATTTTCCCATATTTGACCATGCCGCAAAAAAGGTCAAGGTAAACCCAAGGTCACCATTTGAACAGTCTTGGTGGTACTCTAGTACTCCATGCTATTTACCAAGTTTCAAGGCCATAGGTGTATTGGTTCTGGAGAAGAAAAATATTAAAAATTTATACCATAAGTGGTAATGGCGGCCATGTTGGTCATGTGACCTGGACCATTTGAACAAATTTTCATTCAATCAACCCCTGGAGGCTCTATATGAAATGTGTTCACAATTGGCCCTTTGGCTTTTGAAGAAAAGGTGGATAATGTCAAAATATGAGTGATCTGGATCAAAGGTAAAAAAATGACCTTGACCTCTTATACTCATAATTCTTCAAGAACTCATTAAGACAACTGTATATACCAATTTTTTAGGCCAACATCTTCAAAACTTTCCATGAAATCTTATGTTCTACCTCCCATATTTGACCTTGCTGTAAAAGGTCAAGGTCAACACAAGGTCATAATTTGAACAATCTTGATAGTACTCAAGTGCCCAATGCAACATACAAAGTCTCGAGGCCATCGGTCAACTGGTTCTGGAGGAGAAGATTTTTAAAGGTATTTACCATATATGGGCATGGCGGCCATGTTGTTCATGTGTCCAGGACCGTTAGAAAATTTTTTCATTCCCTCAACCCCTCGAGGCTCTATATGAAATTTGGTTTCAATTGGCCCAGTTGTTTTAGAGCAGATTGTTTGAAATTGTCAAAATTTGAGATTTCTGGGTCAAAGGTCAAAGAATGACCTTGACCTCTTGTACTCACAAATCTTCATGTACTCATTAAGATGATTGTATATACCAATTTTTATGCCAAAATCTTCAAAACTTACCATGAAATCTCATGTTCTAGCATTTTCCGATATTTGACCTTGCCGTAAAAAAGGTCAAGGTCAACCCAGGGTCATAATTTGAACAATCTTGATAGTACTTGAGTACCCAATGCTACATACCGAGTTTCAAGGCTATCGGTCAACTGGTTCTCGAGAAGAAGATTTTTAAAGGATTTTACCATATATGGGCGTGGTGGCCATGTTGGTCATGTGACCTGGACCGTATGAACAAATTTTCATTCCCTCAACCCCTGGAGGATCTATATGAAATTTGGTTACAAATGGCCTAGTTGTTTTTGAGGAGATTGTTTGATATTGTCAAAATATGAGAGTTCTGGGTCAAAGGTCAAAGAATGACCTTGACCTCTTTTACTCATAAATCTTCATGTAGTCATTAAGATGACTGTATGTACCAATTTTCAGCCCAAAATCTTCAACAGTTTCCAAGATATCTTATGTTGCAGCATTTTGCCATATAAAAGCATAAGGAAGCAAATTTGACCTTGCCGTAAAAAAGGTCAAGGTCAACCCAAGGTCATAATTTGAACAATCTTGGTAGTACTCGTGTACCCGATGCTACATACCAAGTTTCAAGGCCATCGACCTATTGGTTCTGGAGAAGAAGATTTTTTCAGGTTTTTACCATATATGGGCATGGCGGCCATGTTGGTCATGTGACCAGGACCGTTTGAACAACTTTTCGTTCCTAAGATCCCAGGACGCTCTATATGAAATTTGGTTACAATCGACTTAGGGGTTTCAGAGGAGAAGTCGTTTGAAAGTGTGGACGGACGACGGACGGACGGACGACGGACGACGGACAACGGAGCCTTACCATCCTATAAGCTCCCCCGGAGCCGCTGGCTCAGGTGAGCTAAAAAATGCTCTCCCTGAGACCCAAACCTCTCTCGAGAGAGAATCATCCCATGTACTGGTAGCAACTTGTTACAAATGAACATAATGTAGGTCATACCAGTTTACTCCACTCCAGTTTCTAAAGTGTTGCCATGAAGCAAAATGATACAACTTATGTAGATAGTACATGTAACTTGAATTTAAAAAGTCAGAAAAGTTATTTAAAATATTTAAATTTCAGTTCCTATTATCGTAAAACACAGCACGGTAATGTCGATCAAAACATGGCGGATTAGGCGGCAGATGACAGGTCGGCCTAGTCTTTTATACCAAATGTGTTTATTTATCTATTTTTTTTTTTTACTTCAAAGTTGAATGTACTCACAGCTGCTTAAATGTTTTCTTCTGCACATAAAAATATGCTGTAACAAAAATCCAGCAAAAACACAGCCTGTCCAGGTAGGATTAGAGGAAAAGGGTTGAAAAAGACTTCCTGGTAAAAATACTTTCAACTTTCAATATTATAATTAGGTTATTTTAAGGTTTACACACCAAGGCCAAATAACGTAAGCATACTTACGAATGCCATAATAGTAGTTCACCTGTGCGAAATCAACATGAAAAACATGACGGTTTTGAGGGATATTTGTGGGATATCTTTTTCTTATTTCTTAACAAAAGTATATGTTGTGACCCTTCGGTCAAGCCGTGTCAATGGGATGGTTCTTATGATGGGTCACAAAGGTATAAGCAAACCATAATCACCTGTTTATTTTAGTTTCTAAGTAACCAAAAGGGATAGAGTCTTCAAACTTGCTCCATAGATACGTCTGGGAAAGATCTGCTGAATGCATTGATGCACATAGGGCAATGGCTTTTATTTCACGGATGACTCAACATAGAAAATAATCACCTGTTGCGTTTAGCTTAGTTTCTAAGTAACCAAAACAGATAAATTAAAATCTAAAAGTCTTCCTTCAAGGGCAGTGAACACATTTGAAAGAAGGAACATGGACCATATTTCGAAGTTTTGGCTGTTCAAGCCTCAGCAGTTACTCTGAAATGATCTGGTGACATCAGCCAGGAAAAACACTGTAATTTCTTAATTTCAATAAGGCAGCCGATTAGTATCTAAAAGGGGTCCAGATGAATAAAAAACGATGGTATAAAATATGAGTCTAATCCAATCAAAATTTTTTGAATTCTCAGAATATATTCTCTGATCTCAAAGGACAAACATAAAATATAATCTGCACTATAGATGATGAACGGGGAGACGTTTTACGGCCGCCACACGGCACAACACCAGTTGCAGTGAAATCAAATTAAAATCTAAAAGAGTTCCTTTAAGAGCAGGGAACACATTCGGAAGAAGGAACATGGGCCAAACTTCGAAGTTTCGGCTATTCAAGCTACTTCATCAGTGAAGTAAAAAGATAGACAATGATCAGGAATTAATACAATCAAATCCAACATCCCGCTCTGAGAGACCGCAATATTCACAGAACGCATTTTTCACACGTGTGTGATGAATACGGTCATATTCTTCACATATTGCGAGTGTGACAAATGCGTTCGGATTTTGTAGCGATTTTTAATAGAAACGCATTTTTCACACATACGGCATGAGAATGAATGATTTGTATTCCCTTTCCAACTACAACTATGATTTTGAACCCCAAATATTCTGAGCCTTCTTCTCTTCGGGAGTTTACATGGTAAAATTGTGGGAAAATATCTAAACTTGGGTTTCGATTTTTTTAGGTATTACTTTAAGCTGGTGTAAATAATCTGATTAAATTTGAGGCCGTTTTCGTAAATATATGACTGAACTATGCCTTATTGTCGACTTTGGCATTTTCCAACTTTCTCTGCATGCTTCATATTTGTACCAAGTTTCCTAAAACAACCTTTTAAAGTTATGAAGCGGAAACATTTTGTGATGGATAAACAGGCAGACTACTATGGGAAAACGACATGTCTTCCCTCTCATTGCTACCCAGATAAAGATTTCCTATACAATATGTTCTGAAAAATAGATCCTTTGGAAGCAAGGAACACACCAAAGAATAGATTCGATTTAATTGTGTATGTTCATGACTAGAAATAAAATGTGCGACACCAGCCACGCTCCCTAGCACCGGTTTAAGCGGAACTTTATTTTCAAAATTACTCAAATGAACTAGGTACAGAAACTATAATCTGCACTATGATCATGTACGGGGAGACGTTTTACGGCCGCCACACGGCACAAACACCAGCTGCAGTGAAGATAAATATGTTCTGAAAAGTTAGATCCTATGGGAGCAAGGAATACACCAAAGAATAGAAAACAGCAGACTCGGTTTGATTGAGTCTTCACCAGCAACGCCCCTAGCACCGGCTTAAGCGGAAAATGAACTAAATGATCCCAAAGGACCAGAAAATATAATCTGCACTATGATGATGTACGGGGAGACGTTTACGGCCGCCGCACGGCACAAACACCAGCTGCAGTGAAGATAAATATGAACATGCAACTGAATACACCAAAACCTTTAATTCTGATGCGGCATAAAGGACTGTTAAGAAGCTTCCTCTCATTTATTTTATTGGAAATGCCTACATGTAATATTGCACAGTAATACCGCACGGTTCCCTCCCGCTGGATTATAGCATGGACCGCTCAACAGTTAGTACTAGCACCTATATATGCACTACAGCCTACGTCGTCAGCATACATGTGAATTAAAACAAACAAGATAAAGGGATTCCACAGTCTTGTGGTCGTAGGGACAGTATTTGTTGGAGCCTACAGCATCTTTGGCACATGTTATGAAAGAGGAGACCAATTCCTCACCTTTCGAAGCCTTTAACCTTCCCTGATTCGGAACAAGTACCCATTTACTGCTGGGATGACAGAGTCAATGTTTCAGTCGTGACCCGGCTGGCGACTCTCAACCTGCGACCTTCTTCGCGGAAGAGCAGGACAAATTTCTAGTTTTCTTTTTGTTTACTCTGTCGTTTTTCCGTCCAGTATAATTTTCATAATTTCAGAGTTATAAAAATGTCAAGCAGTGAAAACTGCGTTTTTGTGATATTTTGTCATATTTTTGTGGTGTTGCATGCATTCGGAAAATTACGTTTTCATGGTACATATCAGGTATGTGAAAAATGCGTTCAAATTCTGTGAAAATGCGACCGGATTTGTCGCACGTGTGAAAAATGCGACCGGATTTTTCACACATGTGAAAAATGCGTTCTGTGAATATTGCGGTCTCACACCGCTCTCAAAACAGTGAATGACCTGGTGACATTAACCAAAGACTTCAAACTTGCTACACTTGAGCATCTGGGGCCGTATTCATGAAACGACTTAAGTGGTTGCTATGCTGTTGCTAAGGCTAAATTTCTTTGATTGAGATTCCCTACAACTATGAAATTGGCTATGGAGGAACAGTCTTTTTAGACTGTTCCTCCATAGCAAATTTCATAGTTGTAGGGAATCTCCTTCAAAGAAATTTAGCCTTAGCAACAACATAGCAAACACTTAAGTCGTTTTATGAATACGGCCCCGGGGGAAGATCTACTGAAGGCAGTGTACATGGGTAAAAAGTTTGGGCTGACTCTGTGAGTGGCCTTGTACTAACTGTAGGTCAGTGTGGCCTATATTTCATGGTCAATTGATTTCAGCTAATATCTCTGACACTATTTTATGAATTTGCATCATACTTGGGTTAATGCATTGGGCTAACATTGTGAGTGACCACATACTTATTGAAGGTCAATGTGACCTATGTTTCATGGTCCAGTGATTTAAGCCAATATCTCTGACACTTTTTTATGAATTTGCATTATACTTGGGTTCATGCATTGAGGCGACCCTGTATGTGGCATCATGCTAATTGTAGGTCTGTGTGACCTATATTTCTTGGTCCAGGGATTTTAGCCAGTATCTCTGGCATCTTATGGATTTGCATCTGACTTGGTTTGATGCAGCTGGCCAACACTGTGTGTGATCTCATGCTAATTGTACGCTAGTGTGACCTATATTGTACAGTCCAGTGATTTTGTGTCATATTTCTTATACTGTTAAGTTGATTTGCATTATTCTTGGGTTAACAGGTATGGCTGACACTGTGAGTGACCACAGACTAATTGTATGTCAGTGTTACCTATATTAAGCCAATATCTCTGACACTTTTTTATGGATTTTCAATATACTATAATTATTGTATTGGGCTGACACTGTGAATGATCTCATACTAATTGTAGGTTAGTTTGACCTGTATTTCATGGTCCAGTGACCTAAACCAATAACTTAAACACAATTTCATTGACTTGTATTATAATTGGTGCAATTCTCATTTCAGTGATACTGTCATATCTATGGCAATATCTTAGAGGTTAGAACAATTCTTAGACTAAATGTTTATTCTGACACTGCAGCTGATCTCATTTCACTTGGCAGGTGTTGTCCATATAAAACTTGCGCTTGTTAAAGTAAAGCTCCTGGAAGACGTGCTTTTTCGTCTTCTGACAACTCTTGTTATTGTTGGCTGAGATCGTGTTGCCATATAGATATTATGTAAGTTTGAATACAACTGCTCAAAATTGTAATTTCTATTATTTTATAGTATTTTTCATAAAATAGGGGGCATGGCTCTGGTATTACTATTTCGATTTATCCCAGTTTTGAAATTGGCCGTATTGATAGTGCGCAACTTTAATTCCGATTACTTAACAAATAAAGCTTGTGTTACGTCGTCAAGATAATGGTAGGCATTTTTAGCTAGTAAGGGCGATAACTCTAGGTTAACTGTCCGGTATGGCCCATTTCTAAACTTGGCCGAGAGTTTATAATCACAAACATATTAAGTAAGTCTAATAATGATAAATAAAAAGTATAGCTTCTTCTTCTATGCCAAAAAAAAACGGACGCTAGACATACGGAGTAACGGACGGATGCCACGCGTATGATGCTTATTCACAATAGCTTTGTGCTTAGGTAGGCTTCAGCTTGTAAAACACATTTGAGCCACGGCACGAGAAAAACAACCGAGTTGTTGTGCGCCCAGCGCAGACTCAAGTCAGCCTGGGCATCCGCCCAGTCTGATCAGAGTGTTCGCTATCCGCATGGAACTAGCTTAGACCCTAAGCTACCCTTTAAGCGCTTAGCGAAGATTATGATCAGACTGGGTGGATTCCCGGGCTGATCTGAGTCTGCGCTGGTCGCACAACCACTTTGTTGGTTTTCTCGTGTCGCGGTTCATCTTATGTTTAGAATCGAAATCACAGCAAATATCAGTTAAGTAAATTTTTTACAAGTGTGCAGAAGTATATTCTGTATATTTGCACAATTTCAGTAAAGTACGGATAACATAATACCCAATAATAAAACGATTGCTAGGTTTGCTTGATGCACTGTGTCACATCTGTTTTCAGTACTATTTTCAAACTTTCCTCGAGTCTCATCGGTAGTTGTTGTAGCACGGTCATTTAAAGAGGTACCAGCAATAGTTGGTGTTTTATTCTCATCTGAGGTACTAGCCCCACTTGTTGCATTATGGCCAGCTGAAGTACCATCGAGGACTGTTGATTCTGGACTAGATAAAGTGACACCGCTACCAGCTGAAGTGCCATCGGGGACTGTTGATTCTGGACCAGATAACGTGACACCGCTACCAGCTGAAGTGCCATCGAGGGCTGTTGATTCTAGACCAGATAAAGTGACACCGCTACCAGCTGAAGTGCCATCGAGGACTGTTGATTCTTGACCAGATAAAGTGACACCGCTACCAGCTGAAGTGCCATCGAGGACTGTTGATTCTAGACCAGATAACGTGACACCGCTACCAGCTGAAGTGCCATCGAGGACTGTTGATTCTAGACCAGACAAAGTGGCACCGCTACCTGCTGAAGTGCCATCGAGGGCTGTTGATTCTGGACCTGATAAAGCGAAAGCGCTAGTTGCTGTGATTGGAACATCACTGGTCGTGGGATCAGGTGAAACGGTGCTATTGGCTGAAATGATAAATGTAATATGCTTTTTGGTTTAAATATATTTTATTTCCAATATCAATACACTCATGTTTATAGCAATAAGATATGAACACAAAAGGATCAGAACGAAAGTATAAGCTTACTTAGTTCTTCTCCTTAAATATGCTTTTTATGAATATTCAGTTTATGCAATTTAAATCCATTAACTTGTTACAATGCACAAGGTATTCTAATAACTACAGCAGCCCTTCAGGGGCTTAAACCTGACTTTTAAGGTAAATACCCTAATCCGATTTAGTAATGGGACACCTAAAAACCATTAATTTTCCATTTGTCCCAAATGGAAAATTAATGGATTTTAGGTGTCCCATATTTAAGCACATTAGGGTAGATACTCTTTCAGTGGAAGCTGTCAGAGAGTAGCTTTTCCCCCCTAGTAGTTTTTCCCCCCGGAAAAATGACTATGATTTTTCCATAGTAGAATTTCCCACCGAAAAATGGCTATATAGTAGACTTTCCCCCCGGAAATATGACTATATAGCCAATTTTCCCCAGGGAAAATCTACTATACGTGTTTTTGCATAGCCGTTTTTCCCCTCTATAGTGGATTTCCCCCCTGCTAATGTGACTACAGGAAAAAACGCCACATAGTGGAATTTGCCCCTTCTCCAATCATAATAGTGAGGTTCATAACTGAAACGGAAATAGGAGTATCTGTCCGTGAAATATCGATGGAAAACAGATGCTAGAACCCCATGCATGTGTCCAGCAGTCTGTTTTATTTTTGTTTTGGGAATACAGGTAGGCATTTTGATTTTCCATGTTAGCCAAAAAAGGCTTTGAGTGTATGCGTTTGTGTGCGTAAATATGTGTAACTTTGGGTTTGTATATAAGCGTTCATCTGTTCGTGCGCGCAACGGAGGGCCAGGACTAGTGTTCGCCTTTCAAGCAGGAGTCGTGGGCTCGACTCCCATCGGGACACACGTCCGATTATCATTTTCAATGTTATAAACTCCCTACTAAATCAAACATGACTGGACAAAGCACTCGTTCGTACATCTTCCTGTAAGCTTGCATGCCTATGAGTGAGTATTTATATCTGCGATGGGAAGAAATCACACCCTTCTCGTTCCTTAAATTAGTAATTATTGATTAGTTGCTAAATTTGCATATTGATTTTTTTTGTAATTAATCACGTTTATTACCTCCCTTGAAGAACTGATACATTTCTTATGCGATTAATTCCGTAAAATGTCTCTGTTTCATTTCGTTCCGTTTCGTTCCGTTCCGTAAAATACCAAAATCCATACCAAATTCACTTATAGCCAATTTCCAGGTGGGGGAAAAATGACTATGGGGGAAAAGTGGCTCTATGAGGTCCGGACAATCCACTATATAGCCGTCCTTCCTATAGCTATTTTTCCGGGGGGAAAGGGGGAAAAACCACTCTCTGACAGAAGCA
Organism: Ctena decussata; assembly: GCA_963989385.1. Lineage (NCBI taxonomy): Eukaryota > Metazoa > Mollusca > Bivalvia > Lucinida > Lucinidae > Ctena > Ctena decussata. The sequence continues at coordinate 85,657,169 of OZ022506.1, forward strand.
ACACTGCCATCTCATTTTTTTGCAAGGATTCTCAGTGCGGTCAAATATTTAGGGTAAAAACTCTCCACTCTTCCTAGTGCAACTGCTATCACCCCACTTTATAAGGAACCCCGCTTTATTAGGACTGAACTCGCAGCCCCGGTATTGTCTCTGCACTGCTGCCATCATTTCGGATTATTTTGGCTTGTTGCAGGTTCTCACTGCATCAGTCATCTTACTGCCCCAATCGGAATACCGCTCGGCCAATTCCATGAATGCAAGAAAATTGACCGAGCGTGCTCCGATTGCTTACTGCCCCTGCCGGTCGGCTTGCTCGGGCTGCGAAACTTGAGCCGGTTGCTCAGTAGGGGCCGCATAAAGGGCAATTAGTAATATGAAGAAAATGTTCAAATTGTTCGTTTTTGTTACAGTGATATAGAACATAAAGAGAATCACACTGCCGAAAACCGCACAAGAATTTCCTATCTGTTCAGATGATTGTTATGTCGATCAGTTATCGTTCTTAGTTTTGAAATGATTATAGCAACAATGCAATATCCTGTGATGTCGCTGATGACTGTTTTTTTTAAATCTAACGCAAAAGTAAGTATTACCTATTTTGAAGTTTGAAGTTTGAAACAGTTCTGATTATTTAAGTTTTTCACAAGCTGGTTAATACATTGGAAATTTAATTGTTATTTGTTTTTGTTTTTTTTTGTAAGTTTCAAAAGAAATCACACACACACACACACACACACACACACACACACACAATTTAAAACATTTTCTGGTTCAATTACTTTGCACGCGACCCAATGTAGTTTATACTTCGATAAACACCAGAAAATTGAAATTCATTCCTAAAATAACACTACAACACTTCATGTCCACCTCAACAAAAGTAACAATCGTATACTGTAAAAAAAATCCGTAGTTTTGACGGTAGAATACCTTGAAACCAGCCGCCAGTCTATTCCCCGTTATTTTTACGGGCTTTAGTCTGTAGAACATTTCTGGAAATCACAATATGGTTGGTTTACCTTAACTGACCGCACTCGGAAATGCCTTTATAGTGTTCAATGGCTGTATGACCAAAACAATACCTATCACATTCTACCCTACACTGCGTGACAACTCCTGCAAATGTTTACGGGCGCCCGTGAAAATAACAGGAAATGAACTGGCAGCTGGTTGCCAGTTATTCTACGGAAAATCTACGGAAATGTTTTACAGTGTATAGTGTAAAAGAAGACATTATACTTACCTCCACAAATTATGTGATGGCAGGGTTCTAAGTGAAACGAAGTTACAAAACACCAAGGTAAGGGCGACCAGAAATAGTTCCTGCAATAATTTTTAGCTTCTAACAATACATCAATCGGCAACGGCTGAACATCAGGAAACACGTGTTCAAATCTAATCCAGTCTAGACAAGCCTGTCCTTTGTTAGTGACAGAAATATTTCCCCCGTAGTTAGTTAGATCAACACCAGGCGGACAAGCATAGCTGAATTCGAATGTAAAATTATGCCATTCTGTAAAAGACACAGACTGTGTTCAATTCTGCCCGTTTTGTTCGATGATCGGGTTAGAGGATACCTGTACTCAAAATTGTCATTTGGTGAGGTAAATCGTTGGCTTCATGGTCGGAAGTTCGTTTTACGGTGACGCATCAGTGGAGCCGTAAAACGCAATTTGCGATCACAAAACCTACCATTTCACTCCTCAAAAGACAATTTTCAATGCAGCTATCCCTTTTCTATTTTTTTTTTCACGTGCTCACCTTTCAAAGAGACGTTCCTTAACATTTGTCATTAGAATTAAGGTTTAGACACATTATGAAAATTTAGGGAGATCGGTAAATATCGTATCTTTGATATCGCGATACAAACTTCGATTAAGCATCCGCTCATCAGTATTAAATGAAGTTGGAACCAGCAGGATACGACCCTTGTCGAAGTTTACAGCATACCGATCCATAATGGGTCTTAGGGACCGACCATTTGATATTCTTGGGGGGGGGGGGGGGGTCTCTGTCTTTGGATATGCACGAAAAATATAAAATGGCTCATAAGGGATCTAACACAATGATCTGGCCTCAAAACTAGGCGAAAAAAATTATCTGGCTCCACCCAAAATTTCAAAAAAAAAAAAAATAATAAAAAAAGATAGTCTGCATATAATTCCATTTGAATTGAGTTTTTATAATGTCGCTGGCTTCTGGGGAGGGGGCTGCGCCCCAAGCCCCCTATATATTTATAGTAATGTTTTAAAATTATCTACAATTGTTTTACACCAGTAGGCCCCCATGTGCGTACATTTACAAAAACATCCTATACAACATTCACATACATGTATTATTGATCTGCCGCATTACTAAGTAAATGTTTCCACTAAAACTGAATTGAAAAAGAGTCACTAGCTTATGGGAGACAATGCATAAACACAAAATAAACAAAATAAGCACTCTGAAAGGCAAAATAAACACTCTAAAAGGCAAAATTCCTAAAAAAAAAAGCCCTGATTTTTATCATCATCCCTAGTTTTTCTCTATTGTTTCTGGTCTTAAAATTGCCATTAAAATTGGGAAATTGCTGTGGCTTCTGGGGGCGTTGTCAGACCCCTCTTTGTTAACTTCTTAGAATAGAACTTTTAGCCATTTATTAACTTGCATTCATGTATAATGTGACTCTATCAGTAAGTATTTATCAAACTTTCTAAAGTGCAAATAAAGCATGTGTGGGCATATGATTGGCCTAGAAAAAAACCCTCAAAATTCCTAATGTTAGCCCTAAAACTTTACGAAAATAGCCTTAATTTTTGGCCAAAATATCCCTAATTTAAGACCTAATTTTTGGCCAAGCTCATACAGGGATGTTTGTATCTGTACCTTAGATGAAGAGAGTAACATGCTCCCGGCCCTGGTTTGCAAAAGCAAGCTTTGCCATGCCCTTAGCCTGGTTATAGACAGCATCATGTTCTTTTTGTGAAAGAAAGGTGTAAAAATTACTGATGTGGGAAAATAGAATGATGTTAAGGTCAAATAAACAAGGATCTGATAGTTCAGCCTATAAAATTAAAAAAAACTTGTTCGAGTAAGTTTGCAAAAGAAACAACAGAAATTAGCTACCTCAAGGTGAAAAAAAAAAAGAAATTGTTTCCAGAGGCCAGTGAAATAAAAAAAATCCTGTCCCCATCAAGAATACCAGCCCCCCCCCCCCCCCCCCACACACACACACACAGAGAATATCAAATGGTCGGTCCCTTATACGGGGTCTTCCAAGAAGTCCTGCAAACGCCGACATTACTGTTTTATTATTTTTGAGCTAGGGTTATCAAATTACACCATAAATAGCTCTTGTATAATATACAAAGATGTGTTGAAATTATACATGTGACACACTTTTCTCAAAAACTGGGGGGCTTTGAATGCAAAGGTGCAAGAGATACCGGCGGTGGAACTGCACAAACCCGACGCCTTTTACAAGAGGTGAGGGGGAGAAAATCCCCACATATACACTGAACGCCAAAAGAAACGCCTACAAAGTTTGCAAAAGTAGATTATGAAAGAAGAATGTCTGAAACACTCAGTATCTCTTACATTGTAACTGGGAGAGCCATCACTTTTGGTATGGGGTAAAATTTGAAGTTACAAAAGACAGGCAATGTTTAAGAGGTCACATTTTCAAATGCAGAATCTTTGTAAATCGGGATTTACCTGTAGTTGTATATCCCTGGATCTGAAGAAAATATACCATATTTACTTTGTTTTTTTCAATTAGTCGTCACGGATGGTCCACCAGGGCTAACAGCCACGAGAGCGTCATATCCACCCTGGGGTCATATTTACTTTTGTTCTTGGGTTGTCTTTTATTCTTGAAAAAAAAACAACACAACCTAAATCAGGTATCCAGACAGTGCAAAAGGCACTTCTCTTGAACATAGGGTTTCCTATTAAACGTTCTAACTCTGTTTTGTTTAAACAGAAAAGGAAAATCTTTATATCAGTGTTCATACTGTAATTAAACACAGCACAGTGAATTATTCATAAAAAAAACTGCAGCGTTGTAGCGATATCGGTTTAAAATTTACTTTTTGTTTAATGCAAAGGGAGGTAATTTGAAAATTGACCTATTTCAAAACGTTGTCGTTTAGTACATGTAAATAGGCAAACCATTCAAAGAAATTTAACGTTTTTCTAACAGTTGCATATCAGAGAACATTTTTGAACACAATATGCTTTATTGAAAATGGAAAGATAACTCTTGCAATGGAATTCAATGCTTTTCAAAAAAAGGCAGATAACTGTTTTACTCAAAAATCATAGTCTGCGCAATGATCGATTTAAAATTGCCGAGTAACAGTGCCGTAAAAAAGAACATTAACTTGCGTGCGTTTCTTTTGGCGTTCGGTATATGTTAAAAATTCTTTCGAATTACAAGAGTTTGTGTTCTAAAATGAGTCAGTTATATATTTAAAAACTCAAATAAGAGACAGTTATCGTTTCACATTATCAAACAAATGTGGTTGCTAGGCAACAAAAGAATATTACAGAGTTTTAGCAAATTTCTAGTATGAATGTTTGCTTCTGTTTTTTAAGGTTGCAAACGATATTAAGGCTCGCAGCTTACATTTTTTTTAAATTTCTATATTAAAGCATCTCGCGACTACTTTTTTGATTTTGATAACAAATAAATGTCATTTTAGGTACTGCTTCATCTACTGTTAACATCTCTTCAGTTCAATTCAGTTCAACTCCCCAAGTGGCTCAGCGGTACGTAACCATAGTTGCACACACTTGGCGCCGTGTGTCCTACCAAGTTTTTAGCTCACCTGAGCCAGCGGCTCCGGGGGAGCTTATAGGATGGTAAGGCTCCGTCGTCCGTCGTCCGTCGTCCGTCCGTCCGTCCGTCGTCCGTCGTCCGTCCACACTTTCAAACGACTTCTCCTCTGAAACCGCTAGGCCGATTGTAACCAAATTCCATACAGAGCCTCCTGGGACCTTAGGAACGAAAAGATGTTCAAACGGTCCTGGTCACATGACCAACATGGCCGCCATGCCCATATATGGTAAAAACCTGAAAAAATCTTCTTCTCCAGAACCAATAGGCCGATGGCCTTGAAACTTGGTATGTAGCATCTGGTACACGAGTACTACCAAGATTGTTCAAATTATGACCTTGGGGTGACCTTGACCTTTTTTACGGTAAGGTCAAATTTGCTTCCTTATGCTTTTATATGGCAAATGCTGCAACATAAGATATCTTGGAAACTGTTGAAGATTTTGGCCTAAAAATTGGTACATACAGTCATCTTAATGAGTACATGAAGATTTATGAGTACAAGAGGTCAAGGTCATTCTTTGACCTTTGACCCAGAACTCTCATATTTTGACAATTTCAAACTTCTCCTCTGAAACCGCAGGGCCGATTGCAACCAAATTTCATATAGAGCCTCCTGGGACCTTAGGAACGAAAAATTGTTCAAACGGTCCTGGTCACATGACCAACATGGCCGCCACGCCCATACATGGTAAAAACCTGAAAAAAATCTTCTTCTCCAGAACCAATAGGCCGATGGCCTTGAAACTTGGAATGTAGCTTTGGGTACTCGAGTACTATCAAGATTGTTCTAATTATGACCTTGGGTTGACCTTGATCTTTTTTACGGCAATGTCAAATATGGGAAAATGCTAGAACATAAGATTTCATGGAAAATTTTGAAGATATATGCCTAAAAATTGGTATATACAGTTATCTTAATGAGTACATGAAGATTTGTGAGTACAAGAGGTCAAGGTCATTCTTTGACCTTTGACCAAGAACTCTCATATTTTAACCATTTTTCAAACAATCACCTCAAAAACAACTGGGCCAATTGTAACCAAATTTCATATAGAGCCTCCAGGGGGTTGAGGGAATGAAAATATGTTCAAACGGTCCATGTCACATGACCAACATGGCCGCCAGGCCCATACATGGTAAAAACCTTTAAAAATCTTCTTCTCCAGAACGAATTGACCGATGGCCATGAAGCTTGGTATGTAGCATTGGGAACTCCAGTACTATCAAGATTGTTCAAAATAATGACCTTGGGTTGACCTTGACTATTTTACGGCAAGGTCAAATGTGGAAAAGTGCTAGAACATAAGATTTCATGGAAAGTTTTGAAGATTTATGCCTAAAAATTGGCATCTTCAGTCATCTTAATGAGTACATGAAGATTCATGAGTACAAGAGGTCAAGGTCATTCTTTGACTTTTGACCCAGGACTCTGTCATTTTGACAATATCAAACCATCTCCTCAAAAGCCCCTAGGCGAATTTTGAAACCAAATTTCATATAGAGCCTCCAGGGGGTTAAGGGAATGAAATTTTTTTCAAAAGTCCAGGTCACATGACCAACATGTGCTCCATGCCCATATATGGTTAAAACCTTTAAAAATCTTTTTCACCAGAACCAATTGACCAATGGCCTTAGAGTAACTTACCCTAGAGTACTGAGGCTGAATGGACCCAGGTGAGCTACAGGACCAATGGTCCTCTTGTTTAACATATCTTCTCGAGATACTCATTTATATATAATATTAGCGTTGCCCAAAATGAATGTCATTTTAGGTACTACTTCACCTACTGTTAACATATCTTCTCGAGATACTCGTTTTATATGATATTAGCGTTGCCCAAAAACATGGTGATCTTCCTTGGAACAATAATAATATCTTGACTGACGGCAATATTTTACCTTCGGTACCGTATAAATACTACGGCATTATTTAACGTATCTCCCTGCAAAATTTAGATATTTACAAGCGTTCTGAACTAAGCTAAGGGATCCTAAACAGACGACTAGAAGGCACCGCCGCACTCCTAATGTAAGTATTCTTCCGTTGCCTAGCAAAGGCATTTACAAGTTCAATTGTCGGTTAGAAAGAAAAAATTATGTAATAAAAATTGTGGGCTGGTTGATTCACTTTTGAATATCATTTGGTTAAAACTTATCCGTTTGCAAGACTTATTGGATGACCCTCGTACAGTCCGTTTGTTCCCAAATGCAAATGGCGCTCACAATAATTTATCAAAATTGCTTTGGTGTGAGCTACCAGCTTTTCGAATTGCTCGTTCTTTATGTTTATCCTGTACATAACCAAATAATTTTTTTTCAGAAATGAGTGGCTTTGCATAAACTTTAACATAGAGGGCCAAAGTGGTGTCGTTTTCAAGTCTAAATTAATGGCTTAGCTGTAGGAATTCTTATCACATGTATCTAGATTTTTGGGATTGTTTTAGAATTAAGAATATCCCAAATAATACGGTAACGTCGACCTCCGACAGCAACAAATGTTAAACTCCTAAAACGACTGGTCACTTTTCATTGCTCTAAGGATAAGTTTAGTTTCTTATATATGTTTTATTTCAAGTACCTGTTGTAAACTCTGGTAATGGTCCAGTGTTATCTGTTCTTGCAGGCCAGGTTAATGGTCCTGTGCCAGCTGTTGTTTTAGACCAACTTGGATTTTCAGTGAAACCATTTGTTTCCGAACCACTCATAGTGTCAGTGACAGTTGTTCTTATAGGAACAGTTGTAGACTCAGCGATAGCTTCTGTTATAAGAACAGTTGTAGACTCAGCGATAGTTGTTGTTATAGGAACAGTTTCAGTGTCACCGCTACCAGCTGAAGTGCTATCGAGGACTGTTGATTCTGGACCAGACAAAGTGACTCCGCTACCAGCTGAAGTGCCATCGAGGACTGTTGATTCTAGACCAGACAAAGTGACACCGCTACCAGCTGAAGTGCCATCGAGGACTGTTGATTCTGGACCAGATAAAGTGAAAGCGCTAGTTGCTGTACTTGGAACATCGCTTGTCGTGGGATCAGTTGAAACGGTGCTATTACCTGAAATGATAATTGTAATATGCTTTTATGAATAGTCATGTATGTAATTTAAAACCATTAGCTTGTTACAATGCACAAGGTATTCTAGCAACTACACCAGCCCTTCAGGGGCTTAAACCTGGCTTTGAAGGTAAATGCCTTTATCTGCTTAAGTAATGGGACACCTAAAACATTAATTTTCCATTTGTCCCAAATGGAAAATTAATGGATTTTAGTTGTCCCCATATTTAAGCACATTAGGGTAGGTACGCTTTCAGTGGAAGCAACACTGCCATTTTATTTTTTTGCAAGGATTCTCAATGCGATCAAATCTTTAGGGTAAAAACTCTCCACTCTTCCTAGTGCAATCGTCCCGCTTTATTAGGAACTCCCAGCCCCGGTATTGTCTCTGCACTGCTGCCATCACTTCGGATTATTTTGGCTTGTTGCAGGTTCTTACTGCGTTAGACATCTTACTGCCCCTGCCGGTCGGCTTGCTCGGGCTGCGAAACTTGAGCTGGTTGCTCAGTAGGGGCCGCATAAAGGGCAATTAGTAATACGAAGAAAATGTTCAAATCGTTTGTTTTTGTTACAGTGATATAGAACATAAAGAGAATTACACTGCCGAAAACCGCACAAGAATTTCCTATCTGTTCAGAGGTTATGTCGATGAGTTAATGTCCTTAGTTTTGAAATGATTATAACCACAATGCAATATCCTGTGATGTCAATGATGATTGAATTTTTTTAATCTATTTGAAAAGTAAGTATCACCTATTTTGAAGTTGAAACAGTTCTGATTATTTAAGTTTTTCACAAGCTGGTTGAAACATGGGAAATATAGTTGTTGTTTTTTTGTTTGTTTGTTTTTGTAAGTTTTAAAAAAATCAAACACACACACACACAATTTAAAACATTTTCTTTAATTCATGGTTCACTTACTTTCACGCGACCCAATGTAGTTTATACTTCGATAAACACCAGAAATTTGGAATTCATCCCTTTGTAGTTTACACTTCTGTAAACTCTAGAGAAATGAAATTCAATCCTTATATAGCACTACAACACTTCATGTCCACGTCAACAAAGTAAAAATTGTACACTGTAAAACACTCCGTAGTTTTTACGGTAGAATACCCGGAAACCAGCTGCCAGTCTATTCTCCGTTATTTTTACGGGCGTTTGTCTGTAGAACATTTGTGGAATTTACGATATGGTAGGTTTACCTTAACTGACCGCTCTCGGAAATACCTTTATAGTGTTGAAGGGCTTCATGACCACAACAATACCTATCACATTCTACATTACACTGAGTGACAAGTCCTGCAAATGTTTACGGGCGCCCTTAAAATAACAGGAAATGAAATGGCAGCTGGCTGCCAGTTATTCTACCGTAAAATCTACGGAAATATTTTACAGTGTAAAGTGTAAAAGAAGACATTATACTTACTTCTGCAAATTATGTGATGGCAGGGTTCTAAGTGAAACGAAGTTACAAAACACCAAGGTAAGGGCGACCAGAAAAAGTTCCTGCAATAATTTTTAGCTTCTAACAATACGTCAGTCGGCAACGGCTGAACATCAGGAAACACGTGTTCAAATCCAATCCAGTCTAGACAAGCCTGTCCTTTGTTAGTGACAGAAATATTTCCCCCGTAGTTAGTTAGATCAACACCAGGCGGACAATCATAGCTGAATGTAAAATTATGCCATTCTGTAAAAGACACAGACTGTGTTCAATTCTGTCCGTTTTTGTTCGATGATCGGGTTAGAGGATACCTGTACTCAAAATTGTCATTTGGTGAGGTAAATCGTCGGCTTATGGTCGGAAATTCGTTTTACGGCGACGCATGAGCGTCACGGTCGCTGTGAAACGCAATTTGCGACCATAAAACCTACCATTTTAGGCCCTAAATGACCATTTCAATGCAGCTATCCCGATTCTAATGCATTTTATTCACGTTTTCACCTTTCAAACAGATGTTCCTTAACATTTGTCAATAGAATTAAGGTTAAGACACATTATGAAAATTTAGGGAGATCGGTAAATATCATATCTTTGATTTCGCGATACAAACTTCGTTTAAGCATCCGCTCATCAGTATTAAGCAAAGTTGGAACCGGCAGCCCAGCGGGCACATGACGTCGAAAAGACGTCGGACTGACGTCGATGCGACGTCATTACGTCGCATCTACGTCAGTATGACGTCATTTTATCGTCACATGCCTGCTGAAAAGATACGATCCTTGTCGAAGTTTACAGTATACCGATCCATAATGGGTCTTATACGGGGGTCATCAAAGAAGTCTTGCAAACGCCGACATAACTTTTAATATATTTTTGAGCTAGGGTTATCAAATTACACCATAAAGATCTCATGTATAATATACACATATGTGTTAAAAATTATACATGTGATACACTTTTCTCAGAAACTGGAGAGTTTTGAATGCAAAGGTGCAAGAGACCCCGGCGGTGGAACTGCACAAACCCGACGCCTTTCACAAAAGGTGAGGGGAAGAAAATCACCACATATATGTTTAAAATTCTTTCAAATTACAAGAATTCGTGTTCTTGAATGAGTCAGTTATATTTAAGAACTCATATAACAGACAGTTATCGTTTTACATTATCAAACTGTGGTTGCTACGCAACAAAAGAATGTTACAGGGGCTTAGCAAATTTCTAATATGAATGTTTGCCTCTGTTTTTTAAGGCTGCAAACGATATTAAACAAGGCTCGCAGCTTACATTTTTTTTAATTTGTATATCTAAGCATCTCGCGACTACTTTTTGATTTTAATAACAAATAAATGTCATTTTAGGAACTACTTTATCTACTGTGAACACATCTTCTCGAGATGCTCATATTATATGATATTGGCGTAGCCCAAAACATGATGATCTTCGTTGGTCAACAATAATAATATCTTGACTGACGGCAATATCTTAACTTTGATACCGTATAAATACTTCGGTATTATTTTACGTATCTCCCAGCAAAATTTAGATATTTACAAACGTTCTGAACTGAGCTAAACAGACGACTAGAGGGCACCGCCGCACTTCTAATGTAAGTTTTCTTCCGTTGCCTAGCAAAGGCATTTGCAAGAGCATGACGATTTTTTTTTCTTAAATTGTTGGCTAGAAAGAAAGAATGATGCAATAAAAATGTGGATTGTTTGTTTCACTTTTGATTATCATTTGGCTGAAACTTAGTCGCGTTTACAAGACTTATTGGATGACCCTCGTAGAGTCCGTTTGTTCTCAAATGCAAATGGCGCTCACAATAATTTCTCAAAATTTCCTTGGTATGAGGTACCAGATTTTCGTATTGCTCATTCTTTCTTATTATCCTGTACATAACCAAATATTTTTTCTTCAGAAATGAGTGGCTTTGCATAAATTTTAAAATAGAGGACCTAAAACGTGTCGTTTTCAACTCTAAATTAATAGCTTGGCTGTAGGAATTCTTATAAGACGTACCTGGAATTGGTTTAGAAGAAAACTAGAAATGTGTCCACAGGACACGGATGCCCCCCTCCCCCCTCTCGCCTGGTGCTTTGAGAAAGATGATGGTGCCTTGGTTAAGCTACTGGCGTTTTAGGATATCTAGGTTCATAGAGGCAGACTTGTATGGAATAAACGGCAAATCAGGGGACATGAGATATAGGTCAAAATGACTTACATTTTTTGCATTCAAACCTCGGACATGAATATGACATAAAGAGGATTTCATTATGGCCTCTTCACATAGCTTAAGTGCACACTGTGAATTTGACCTTTACGCTAGTGACATAAATTTGGTCCTTGTGCGCAACAAACTGTCTTGCCAAACAGTTTTGAAATCCCACCATGCCGGACAAAGTTATGGGCCAAATAGGAACAGGTTTTCACTGTAGCCTTTGCACAAACTTTAAGCACAAACTGTGGCGTTGACCTTTGACCTAGCAACATGGTTTTTGCACATGACACATTATCTTGCCATGATTATTATTTAATATATGTCAAATAATTCTGCAATCCCACCTAGCAGGACAAACTTACAGGCCAGACATAAAAATGTTTTCTCTACAGCCTATACACAAAGTTCATGTGTGCTGTGTGACCTTGACCTTGCTACGGTTTGTCATGATGATCATATATGCTATATACTTTTTATTCCTCCATGCAGGATAAAGTTATGGACTGGGCGTATACGTGTTTTACTACAGCCTTTGCACAAAGTTTAAGTGCTGACTGGGACCTTGACTTTTGAGCTTTGACATGGTTCTTGCACATGACACATTGACCTGTCATGATAATAATTTATGTCAAATAGTTTTGAAATCCCATCATGTAGCACAAAGTAATGGGCCGGACATGAACACGTTTCACTGCAGCCTACGCACAAAATTTATGTGCACAGTGTGACCTTGACCTTCAAGCTAGCAATATAGTAATGGGTGGTGTGATGCTAAAGTGAACCAACCCACAATTTTCAGCAAACCTGTGTTACCTCCCTTATGAACTCTCCATATGTTTGAGGTTTTAAATGGTCTACTCAAGGTCTCATGTAGTGCATCTGGTGGGAAATACAAATTATATGAACTAACCCACACCTTATAGGCCTATATTTGTATGTTCCTGCCATAATGTTCTAACCAAGTATAGTGAGAGTAGTACCAAGGGTGATTGATGCTAAAGTGAACTATAATTTATCTGGATCCAAGATGGCTGAAGTTAAAGAAGCACTTCGACTTCAAATGGAGAAAATATCAGAATGCTTGCCAAAGAAGATATTTGTAGACAGTAGTGAAGAAGAAGACAATGATGACACTGACAGGGACCCAAATTATGAACCAGGGGGTTAGTATAATTGCCTAATAAGAGCTTGTTTTTATTTTTTAGGAAATGCTACACGTGCTGTTTTGCAGACAAGTCTGAAGCACTTTTATGTCTTAGAAGGGCCTTTTTTGTGGAATTTTTAGATGATACATGATATAAAAAGTACACGTTCTTATTTCTAGCAATGAGCAATGCGTTTTATCTCTGGCAATGCATACTGTATTTTGTAAAATATGTAAGTATTGGGTTAGTTCACTTTAGCTCCTTTACTTGTTGGTTAGTTCAGATTAGCATAGTCATACTTTTCATGATGCAAACACTACATACATGTACACAGCAATTTCTGTTCTAAAAATCTGAATGATTTGGTAGTGTAGCTTTTTATCTTGGCAAGAAAATGAAATTGTAGTGCCATGAATTTCCATTAAGATTATTTAGAAACCATGACAACAAATAGTATCGCTGGAACAGCCAAAGTTGTTATATAGCTTGCAATAAGTATGTGAAAACACTTCACAAAACATAGGCATTGCGTCCATTACGCACATTACGCATGTGCATAAGGAAAAATATGCAACTAGTGTTAAATACAAGGAAAATAACCTAATATCAAAATATGTTTACTCCATATCATAAGGGGCTACTCTTACAAGAAAGAACTGTTCTTGCACACGACACATTGTAATTTCCTGATAATCATTTATGCCAAATACTTTCAGGATCCTACCATGCAGGACAGAGTTATGGACCGGACACGAACATATTTCATTATAGCCTATGCACAAAGTTTAAATGCAGACTGTGACCTTGACCTTTGAGCTAGCGACATGGTTCTTGTACGCGACACGCCGTCTTGTCATAATGACCATGCGTGACAGAATTTTTCAAATCCCACGATGCAGGCCAAAGTTATGGGTCGGACACGATTCTGGTAACACACACACGCACACACACACGTACACACACGGACAGGGTAAACACTATATGCCTTTCCGCCATTTCATGGCGGGGGCATAAACACTCCGTCTTAAATCCCAAGTAATACGCTTGTGTCGACCTCCGGCCGCAACAAATGTTTAACTCCTCAGCCAATTGATCACTTTTCATTGTTCCAAGAATAAGTTTAGTTGCTTATATATGTTTTATTTCAAGTACCTGTTGTAAATTCTGTTGATGGTCCAGTGTCATCTGTTCTTGCAGGCCAAGCTGATGGTCCTGTGCCAGCTGTTGTTTTAGGCCAACTTGGATTTTCAGTGAAACCATTTGTTTCCGAACCACTCATAGTGTCAGTGACAGTTATTCTTACAGGAACGGTAGTTGTTGTTATAGGAACAGTTTCAGTGTCAGCGACAGTTGCTGTTATATGAACAGTTGTAGAGTCAGTGATAGCTTCCGTCATAGGAACATTTTTAGTCTCAGCGGTAATTGTTGTTATAAGAACAGTTGTTGTGTCAGCGACAGTCGTTGTTATAGGAACATCTGTAGTGTCAGCGATAGCTTCTGTTATAGGAACAGTTGTAGACTCAGCGGTAATTGTTGTTATAGGAACAGTTGTAGTGTCATCGACGGGTGCTGTTATAGAAACATCTGTAGTGTCAGCGATAGCTCTTGCAACATGAACAGTAGAAGTGTTAGCAACAACTTTTGTAGAAACAGCAGAAATGTCAATACTAACTGAAGTGGTAAATGTAATAATGTATTATGCTTTAAAATATATTCTATTTCTATCAATTATTTCTATTAATAAGTTACAATATGCAAAGGGCTTTCGAAATATTAACCTAACGGGCTTGATATTGTTAATTTCCCTTTTTTCGGTGACATGGTGTTTACATACTTAGGGGTAAAAGAAATTATATACTGTTTGAATGTCCAAATTTTTTTCCTATTTTTGATTGCTCAGGTCTGAAATTTTGCACACTATATATAGATTTGTTTTTAATCAGTTTTTTTTTTCTTATGTATTTTAAATAAACCTCAACGCGTGCGTTTCATTTATAACAAAGAATTATATAATTTGAGAATGAATTATAGGGTTTTCATTGTATGAATTTCAGGTAGTATCTCACTTATAATTGGAGGGGAGCATGTCATAAACTGTATGGCATGCTCGATATAAATGACTTCATAGATCTGTTACCATGGCAACTATGGAATTTCCAACTGTTGTTCTTAATGCCATGACGTCTCGATGTTGCCACTTTGACACCAATATGAACATGAATATTTGTATGCCGTCCTCCGCCAACTTTTCAATAACATTACAAAAAAAATTCTGCCAATAAAAACAGATTTTCTCAGACACATAATTATTCTCAAAAGTAATTAGGAAAATAATCAGGAGCTGACACAATTTAATCCCATCTCCCACCAAAGACACCATGTTGGAAAAAGACAACACAAAGTTAGTCACCACCAAAGACATCACCAGCGGCAGCCATGTACACAACCATTTCCCGTTTCATGTCATTTAATTCCGTGTTTTATGTCATGACAATGCTCTCGGTGGCAGACAAAAATTATGCCATTTGGATTTAACATGCTGGCCGCCCAAAGGCTTGTGGCTGGCTATATAAAATAAAGAGTTACGAATGATTTGCGATGAGGTGTGTGCTTTCTTTATTATAAACTTTTGAGGCTAAAGTTCTAAACAATGCTATCAGTATCATAAACTACGAAAAGCTTTTACTACAAATGAGCCGCGACACGACAAAAACAAAGTGGCATGTGCGCCAATCGATGACTCAGATCAGCCTGGGCATTCAACTAGTCTTATAAGAGTCTTCGCTGTCCACAGTGAGCTAGCTAAGACCCATAGCTGCCCAGGCTGATCTGAGTCTTCGCTGGGAGCACATGCCAATTTGTTGATTTTGTCGTGACGCGGCTCATTAAATTATCTACGACACTTTGAAGTCGTTTCCCAATTGAATGTCGGATCGAAAACACTTTTGCCATAAGGTATCGGAACCTCAGCTTTAAGTAGACTCGGAGATAAGTTAAAGAAGATTATTGGTGAGAATAATAGTATCTATGATCGGGTTGACGCCAAGACAAGGAAATCTCAGGCTCGTTTTCAGATTACATGTATTTAAGTTTTTTTTGCGAGGCAAATCGTAAAGCTTATTTGCAGATTATTTAGTCTTATGCCTAGCATTACACTTAGATAATCTGCAAACGAGCCTGAGATTTCCTTTAGGGTCTCAGCCCCATCATCGATTATTTATCTCACTCATATAATTTATAAAGCAGAATACTCATTGAATTTTTATTTTCTTGTCGAGGCCATTCCTATAAAATTCAAGGTAATTTTCTATTAGCAGTTTTATCTTGATAATTACACCTTGTGCATGCAGTTTTCATGCCAGGCAGCTATAATTAAAAATCTAGAGACATCTCATGCACACCATTGGCTGTCAATTTCATGTTCTGCATGTAGTTTACATGACAGGAAGCAATTGGATTTGTTTGTACTACACAGCAATGATTGAGATGTTAGATTTCTAAAGTTAGGCTGAGACAGCAAGCTCTGTGCTAGAAGTCCGAGATAGAATAAAAAATCTCAGACAGCACTAGAAGGGATGTACTAGTCCAGTGGGTGAGAATGAATCTTCCGATCAGTTTAGAATGGTAATTGGATACAAATGAATATTATTCGATAGACTTCGTACAAATAGTGAAAGACTAATAAATAAGCCGAATTAACCACAACAAAAGCAATGCCTTGGAACTGTGAGTTATAAAATACTTGGGAGTGGGAGTGGCGCTAAAACCGGTTTTACACGCGCTTTACCCTCGCCCTCGATTCTGATGTGTTTCATACACTCTGATAATCATTCATATAAATAAAATGATCAGACAGGAGGTTGAAGACGGACCTGTCTCAACCCAACCCACTGTGCACACAAAGATTTAATCAATATTGAATCAACCTTGATTCAACGTCATGAATCTAGGTTATCTGTCCAATCACTACTGCCGCGGTCAAAGGAAGACAATTCATAAGTTGTATTAAGGTTGTCGTGTTATCGTACCTGATATCGAATTTTGTCAAAAAATTCTCGGGATGGACATTTTGATCAAGTTATGTCTACAAACCTCAGTTGATTCCCATTTATCTTCACTAATGAGAATCAACAAGCTTCATATTATTGAGTACCGCGTACACCCTGTTGATGAAGTGAGGATAATAAATGCTTACCATATATAGTCGGTAACCACGTAGACCCTGCTGATGAAGTGGGGATAATAAATACTTACCTGGTATAGTTGGTAACCACGAAGACCCTCTTGATGAAGTGAGGATAATAAATGCATGCCTGATACAGTTGGTAACCACAGTAGACATTGTTGATGAAGTTGGGATGATAAAACTTATTTGATACAGTTGATTACTGCGTACACCCTGTTGATGAAGTGGAGATAATAAATGCTTACCTTATACAGTCGGTAACCACGTAGACACTGTTGATGAAGTGGGGATAATAAATGCTAACCTGGTATAGCTGGTAACCACAAAGACCCTCTTGATGAAGTGAGGATAATAAATGCATACATGATACACTTGGTAACCGCTTTGCTAGCTGGTAGGTTGTTTTAGGTTAAACGGCACTTTTAGCGGCACTTTTAGCCTTTAACGAGCCGTCTCTTAGAGAGAGAGAGAGAAAAAGAAAAGAAATATGATAGGCGAAAGAAAACTCGTCCAAACAATCCCCATCCGCACCTCCTGCAGGCATAGTAGCCCTTGTCCTACTCTTATCCAAATAAGTAGGACGCCCTGGCACTGAAAGTTACCCTACACGATCGCCCGACCCGACCTTCCCCGGTAAACACTTGGACTCTTTTGATAAAGTGGGGATAATAAATGCATAAATGCTTACCTGATACAGTTGGTAATTCACAAATAGTCCCTGTTTATGATGTTGAGATGATAAATCTCAATTGCCTGATACATTGGTAGCCACGAAGACCCTGTTGATGAAATGAGAAAGATAAATGCTTACTTGACTAAGATGGAACCACATAGAGCCGTTTGAAGAAGTGGGGATGTAAACGCTTGCCTTATACAGTTGCTAACCATGTAGACCCTGATGGTGACATGGAGATGATAAATGCTTATCTGATATAGGTGGTAATCACATAAGCCCTGATGATAAAATGGAGATAATAGATGCTTATCTGATACAGTTGGTAATCACATAGACGCGGGTGATAAAATGCAGGTGATAAATGTTTATCTGATACAGTTGGTAATCACGTACACTATGGTGATAAAATGCAGATGATAAATGCTGATCTGATAGAGGTGGTAACCACATAGACCCTGATGATGAAATGGAGATGATAAATGCTTATATGGTACAGTTGGTAATCACGTAGACCCTGATGATAAAATGGAGATGATTAATATCTGATATGGGTAGTATTCACGTAGACTCTAATGACAAATGCTTATCTGATACTGGTGATAACCACGTAGATCCTGATAATGAATTGGAGATGATAAATGCTTATCTGATACAGGTGGTAATCACATAGGCTCTGAGGATGAAATGGAGATGATAAATGCCTAGCTGATACAGGTGGTAGCCACGAAGGCACTGATGGTAAAATAGAGATGATAAATGCATACCTGATACAGGTAGTAATCACGTAGACTCTGATGATGAAATGGAGATAATAAATGCTCACCTGATACAGGTGGTAATCACGTACACTCTGATTATAAAATGGAGATGATAAATGCTCACCTGATACAGGTGGTAACCGCGTAGACTGATGATGTAAGGGAGATGATAAATGCTTATCTAATACAAGTGGTTACCACGTAGACTCTGATGATGAAATGGAATGGATGATATTCAATTCTCACCTGATATAGTTGGTAACCACGTAGAATCTGACGCTGAAATGGAGATGATAAATGCATACCTGATACAGTGAGTAACCATGTAGACTCTGATGATGTCAGGAAGGTGAAAATGCTTATCTGATACAGATGGTAACCAAGTAGGCTCTAATGATGAAATGGTTATGATAAATGCTCACCTGATGCAGTGGGTAACCGCGAATACTCTGATGATGAAATTGAGATGATAAATGCTCACCTGATACAGGCGGTAACCGCGTAGGCTCTGATGATAAAATTGAGATGGTAAATGCTTAGCTGATATAGGTGGTAACCGCGTAGACCTGGTGAGGAAATCGAGATGATAAATGTTAAGCTGATACAGTTGGTGACCATGTAGATCCTGATGATGAAATCGAGATGATAAAGGCATACCGGATACAGGTGGTAACCGCGTAGACCCTGATGATTAAATGGAGATGATAAATGCTCGTCAGATACAGTTGGTAACCACGTAGACTTTGATGAGGAAATCGAGATGATAAATGTTTAACTGATACAGTTCGTGACCAGGTAGACCCTGATGATGAAATCGAGATGATAAAGGCATGCCTGATACAGGTTGTAACCGCGTAGACCCTGATGATTAAATGGAGATGATAAATGCTCGACTGATACAGTTGGTGACCACGTAGACCCTGATGATGAAATCGAGATGATAATTGTTTTTAACTGATACAGTTGGTGACCACGTAGACCCTGATGATGAAATCGAGAATATAAATGCATACATGATACAGGTGGTAACCACGTGGACCCTGGTGTTGTAATAGGCTGGCTCTCTCCTGGAAATCCATCGAACCAAAGACCTACATGATAATGATATTGATTAACGCTTCTTAACTCATTTATGCCTACTGGCTTAGCTCCTTATCTCTAAGGCTTTTAATACAGTTGGATTCAAACACATATCTAAAATTATCTTCTTATATATCATAGAATATCGTTTAGACTCATTTCCTACTCTTCTTTTCATGTCAGCCTCTGTTACCTGAAACTACTAGTATCTCAAGGTACATTTTCTTGAACCAGAAATTTTACTTTGAGATATCATTAGTCTGAGATGAACTCCGACTCTGAGGTATCGAAAGTTGACTGTATTACAGATGTTATATTCTACGTTTTATACCCCGCCACACGTTAGTGGTGGGGTGTTATGTTTTCCCGCTGGCTGTCCGTGTGTATGCCCGTCCGTCCGTCGTACGTACGTCTGTCTGTCTGTCGTTCCGTCCGTGAGCACTTAGTTTCCGTTCGATAACTTGAGTATTTATTAACGGATTTTCTTCAAACTTGGCATATGAAATGGCCTTGAGAATATCTCGGTTGGGATTGTTAATGGGCAAATTTCCATATCTTATGACAGAGTTATTGCCCTTGTCAGTGTCCCAAAAGTGGTTTTTGGTCTGTTATTCCTTTACACTTTGGAATATCATGATGAAATTTCACAGAAATGATTGAAATAATATATTTTTTCTGTTGTTAGCAGAATTTTGTCCACCAGGGTTATCTGCCCCTGCCCTGGGGCTATATACATCCATAAAATCATGAAAATTTCTGTATAAAATCAGGGTTGAAAGTGATTTTCCTGAAACTTGCTACAGCTTATCAAAACAATATAAGCTTTCTGTAATGATCAAAATTTTGTCCCCAGGGGCTATCTGCCCCTGGCACAGGGCTATATACATGTATAAAATCCGGGAAAAATTCCATGCAAAATCAGATTTTTGGTATATCTTTATGAAATTTCACAGAATTGATACAAGTAACATTAGCTTTCTTTTACTACCAGAATTTAGTCCAGCAGGGTTATCTGCCCCTGCCACGGGCATATATACATGTATGAAAACATGAGCTGGAGCTATATACAAGTATGAAATCATGAAGAAAAAAACTATTAAAGGTTTGCAGTGGCGGGGTATTACGCAGTCGTTTATTATGCTTTTATTTTCTGTATATAATACAGTGTAAGTGATGATCAAAAGCCACAGTTCTGCGGCGTCTGACCTTTATCAAGGCTGTTTATAAAGGTGCTACGAATTATGTTTTAGGCTTTATTGGGTTTAGCAGTAAAAATTACAGAGGCCAGTTGCGGTATTAGGCCCGGCTCCTCACCTCAGTCCCGTCCTCACTTATTTTATTTCGGTTTATTTATCATAACTTTCTCTGTATTTTTTAGATAATATGACCCATACTTAAGGCTGGTCGATCCAAAAAATATATGAGTTACAACGTGTTAAAAATTGAAAAAAAAGGAATAGAAGATGCTTCATCCGCCTCAAAGAACCGGCTGAACATCAACCCATACTCTCTCTTACACCCACACACACACACACACACACACACACACACACACACACACACACACATTATATCACTAGATTGCATGCGTAATGGGCCTGGTAAAAACGCAATTCTATTTCCATTCAGATTTGATAAAAAAAAAAGGAAAGGAAACACAAGAACAAGCTCCGGGAAATGGAAAATGATTTCGCGAAATATAAGAATGCTATTTGACTCTGACATATATGAATGAAAGACATATTTCAACAAAATTTGATAAACTAATGGAGTCATCACACTACTCCCGACCAAATCGAAATACTGGTTTGAGCACTTTCGGAAGTTTTATGATAACATAACTTGTTGTTTTTACTTCAAAGCAGATGCTGTGCACAAACTTCAACGTGCTTTTCATACATAAAATTATCAAACAATCCACCGCCAAAATATTCAATTTAAAAATATTTTACAGCTCAAAAAGTAGCAGTAGGGTAGGACTACAAGTTCTCACAAGATTAGTCACCTCCCCCATGCCAAACTATAAACGGTTACAAACCTTTCGTTAATCCAAAGAGAACAAAGATGGCCCACTTAAAAGCGATTTTTTCTGACATTTCGGCTTCGTCTTTAATTATACTGTCTCTCCAAAGATTTGATGCTAACAGAATACCTAGGAACTTAAGCAGGTGACGCCCTGCAAAACTACTTTCGAGCGTAAGGTTTCATTTTTTTATGTTTGCTTAGGGGTTGTACGTTGTAGCTGTCGCCTTTATGTTTTATAACTTCATAACTGAGCTGCGACACGACAAAACCAACAAAGTGTCATGTGCGCCCAGCGAAGACTCAGATCAGCCTGGGCATCCGCCCAGTCCGATCAGAGTCTTTGATGTGCGCTTAAAGGGTAGTTAAGGGTCTAAGATACTTCCATGCCGAGAGTGAAGACTATGATCAGACTAGGCGGATGCCCCTGAGTCATGCTGGGCCAACATGCCACTTTGTTGGTTTTGTCATGTCACGGCTCAATTATTATTTTAATCAGAAATGATCCGCAAGTATGTGCTTAACGTATTTTTTAAAGTCTCAAACCAGTCTGTGACTCCGTGCAGTCTATCTTCAGCCTTCATTTTGCACCTGTAGATTTTCTAGGGTCCATACATGATGTGTGCGAACACTAAAGACTCTGATAAGATTGCGCGGATGCGCAGCCTGATCTGAGCCTTTGCTGGACGCATTTGCGTTAAGAACCATATTGACTCAATTATTATGACTACGTATAAACTACAGCTAAGAAAACTGGCAAGCTAGGAAAACACGCATGACGGCTTAAACATTCGCGTGCAGCCTGAAATTGGTGCTTGCTGAAAAACGCACCAGTTTTTGAGACATGCATGAGCTAAAGAATCGACAGTAATGATTTTGACATGACTGCGCATGTATATATTTATCTTAGCGTTTGCAGGCTGATTAGTATCTTCTCCTTGCCTTTAATACAGAACCCTTTGACATGATATCCTGACATTAGCGGATAAAGACCCGAGGCATCATTCTATGGACTAAAGCAAATTAATTATGATGTTACAAAATGTAATCTTGATACCACCTGATTCCAAATAAGATATACTCTTCGCCAAAAGTGGTAGTAGTCCTGAATATGGACTTCAAAAAGTCGCTTAAAATCGATTTGGCTGCACCCCTAGAGGGACAAAGGTTTCTTAGTCTCATTTGAAAGCTTAGAATGTGCAGATTTCGATTCTGTATGTCTTCCGCTTGTACATGTGTCCGTTTGCATTTTAGACAACCGGGAACAGACCCACCCTCTTACCAGCAGCATAAGTCTTTGATTCTGGAACTTCAAACGTTTTATGAAACATGTCAGTAACATGGTCTCTTATCTGACATAGCGCGAATTTTTACGTGCGAGATTTTTATGGTACGCCAAAAATTAAAATTTACAAATAGTGTTCAACTAGAAAAATGCATTACAATTACACATGCCAAAATTGTTAAAACTGATACATATGCGTGGACCAAATGTCAACAGGCACATGCCTATGCATCCTGTTTTTCCAAGTCAATGAATACTATCGCTGTTTAATATTTTGCAATTATTCTGCAGGATGTGTAACAGAACCACCGCAAAATTGAAATATGCTAAACTTTTGTAGAGGAGTATATATGAGCCGCGACGCGACAAAACCAACAATGTGGTTCTGCGCCACGTGCAGACTCAGATCAGCCTGGCCATCCGCCAAGTTTTTACCAGACTATTCGTTTAATGCTCAAAGGGTAGCTAAGAGTCTAAGCTACCACCATGCGAGCAGCGAAGACTCTGATCAGACTGGGCGAATGCCCAGGCTGATCTGAGTCTGCGCTGGGCGCACAACCACATTGTTGGTTTTGTCGTGTCGCGGCTCATATGGATATGCTTATAAGAGAAGCAACTACGCCATTTTTCAGGCTTGTCTCCGTTTTTAGTTGGGATTTACTTTTAAAGGAAATAAATTGGATCCCAGGAGCAAAGTGTTTCTTTCACGAGTGTATATCCATTTTTAGAAAGGCTTCAGTCAATGTCTTCAGAGTTGGATTGCTTACAGCGCAAGACTGTTAGCGCCATCTTTCTGCTAACTTCTGAAAATGTAATATCAAAAATGTAATCAATATTTATGTACTGTACATATAAATATACAACGTATACAATCGTAACATGACATGGCAATAAACAGTGTATGAAAGAAGTAAATAATTTATTGATAAAAAATCTGTCTCCCAAGCCATACATACTTTTCAGACTTTAAAATGTCAGCAATTTCGTGAAAAGAGTATAACGACCTTTACTGTAGAACTATTCAGAAGTTAAGAGTCATTCTCTGTAAGCATCAAAGTGCTTTCCATATAGGCTGGAAATGGCATCTCTCAGATTTTGATGAAACTCGGCGTACATCAAGAAGACCTGCACATAGGACCATCAAATCAGGTTTTATTTTTTTCATACTCTGCCCCGTTACAATGGCAACAGCAATAAAGTGAATTTGACTAAAATTGCTTAACCTGTCCACCGAATTTTTTATTTTAAGGCCTTTGTTGCACTTTTACATGCGATTTGATCAGGCAGATATAATTAAACCAGCAATAAATTTTAAATATTTGCTATTGTTTTAATACGGCTGATTGTTGACATTGCTGAAATGAATTTTTCATTTTGACGGTAGGTCACATGGAAATTAGGTGTCATTTTAAGTTTTTAATGTTTTCGAAAAATGACAAAATTATCAAATTTTGAAGTCAAATTTTTTAATATTTTTAAAATCAGTCTTCTAACTAAATAATATCGAAAATTGGAAGAAGTGTGTTTAATGTTCAAAAAATAAATTGCATCAAAGTTGCCTACAGTCACTGGTTTGCAGAAGAAATAAAAATTACAAATCTCAAAGAAAATACATTCTTTTTACTCATATAGTTGTCTGAAAGGAACAGCATCAACAATTTAACAATAACCACATGGTTTTCAACAAATTTTGAAAGTCAAACAACCGTGCTTTAAACTTTATTTATCAAGGTCTTAATACCACTGGTTGCTAAGGACAAATATATATACCTATTTTGCAACAGATCTTAAAAGTCAAACAACTGTGCTTTAAACCTTATTTATAAAGGTCAAAATATCTTGTCGGGCTTAAACAGGATCCTTTAGGAATCCAGTAAGAAAATATTTAAAATCTGCAAACATATGGTTGCTAAGGGCTTACTTACTGCTAGGACAATTCAATACATATATCCTTCGATAGGTTTTAGAGGTCAAACAACTGTGCTTCAGATATTTCAAAGTCTGTGCTCAATAAAGATATTCAACATCGAATTCCGTCAAAAAGGACCTCTGACAGTATCAATGCATATTCGCCCATTTTTCGACAAATTACTGCACCTTCCTCGGGCAGCAAAAGTTGAAGTATTTGGCATTAATATGTAGCCTTGTGTACTATAAAGACATTTTAACAGTGATTTTGAAAAATTATCATGCCTCTAGGCTAACATAGGCCAATTTTATCAAGAGGGGTATGTGATTTTTTCAGTCTCTGAAAATAAGTCCATTTATTTGGTTTTCTAAGATATCGAAATCTTAATTGATAACTATGCTAAAACTGACGTACACACTACTGTTACTGATATTATGCAATATTTTTTCAGTACTAAGGACTTTAGCCTATTTTTAGATATAAAGGGTGTAAGTACCCCACCCACTTTTACAGTTTTTCAGCTGTAGACTATCTTTTCCCCCCGTGCCTCAGCAAGCCACTCACATATAATGTGTATTATGATAGTACACACATACATGCAAAGTGGCTAGCTGAGGCACGGGGGGAAAAGTATCTTTAAAAAACTTTTCCTGTTTCCATTACGTTTAATTACAAAATTTGGCTTTTTCCGCCAAAAATTGAAGTCTATGTGCAAAATAATCAGAAATTAAATTCATAGTCAGTTAGGGGAAGTTGAGAGCAACAAATTTCAAGAGAAATTCTTGGGTATATCAAAAATTTAATTTTGACTATTTTTATAGGCAAATTAACATTACAACCGTCAGAGGTCCTTTCACATCTGAAAGAAAGTGGCTGCTGAGGGGTAAATAAAGCCGGAAATCTACTGTAGTGTAAAAGTTTGTGCAAAAAAAACATATTTTGCATTTCTGAAAACGGTAGTCAAATTTAGACTTACTTTAGTTTGGTTTATCAAAGATACCCATTCCAATTTTTTGCATATGAGCCGCGACACGAGAAAACCAACAATGTGGTTGTGCGGCCAGCGCAGACTCAGATCAGGCTGGGCATCCGCCCAGTTTGTTCAGACTCATTGTTAAATGCTCAAAGGGTAGCTAAGGGTCTAAGCTACCTCCATGCGGACAGCGAAGACTCTGATCAGACTGGGCGGATGCCCAGGCTGATCTGAGTCTGCGCTGGACGCACAACCACATTGTTGGTGATCTCGTGTCGCGGCTCATGGATCAATGATAGTAGAGCCACAATATATATATAAAAAAAATAAGAAAATTGATGACTGCATTATTATATGCTCCATAAGTTTGTTATTCTTATATCTTATTTGCTTTTCATGTTGAAGTGCTGTCGACCGAGGCTAGATATGTGCATTGTCGACGCAACCATAACTTTGTTATATCAGAATAGTTTTACTAATTTTCCTTCATTTGTTCCCTGAGACGTTTGAGTAGAGTCTCTCGTTTCTTTGCCGTTGTTTTTACCCCAAGCGACTTAAGTTTTGCCTTTATTTCTTCTGTAGTAAGGGACTCAAGAGAAGTCGGTTGTGTCATTGTATTTGTCTCGTTTTGTGGATATTTCGCATTTGCCTCTGCGATTTCAGATAAAATTCTCCTACACTTAAGCTGCCTATTTTCAGAAATTTGATTTTCCCAATAATTTTCATTCAGTTTGTCATACTTTCTTTTCGGCCGTTCCCTATTAGCATAAAAATTGAGTTCCATTCTTTTTCTGACTGCGAGCGAGTCCAGAACGCCGTCGATTTTATTTGACTTTCTGAAATGGATGGTTTTGACTATGTCATTGTTTTTTTCTACACTTTGACAGGAAAATTTGATCAAACTGCCGTAAGTATGGACAAAAAATGGTACGTGGTACAGAAGGGTGTGAATACATGGCGTAACGTTCGAAGTTCCGTAACCTTTTCGTTTCTTACCAATGTTTATGAAATCATTAACCCATTTTTTGTGTTTTTCAAATACAGTGTTTGATTCAAATATTTCATTTTCAGACGTTACCAAAGACCTGTAAATTTGTTCAAAATCTCTCCATAACTTAGCGACGGATTCACGCGTTTCGTCATTTATTACCCAAAACAGTTTGTCAGGCAAATTTTTCAAAAGTAGTTTTAATTCGGTACCCGTTAATGACGACCAGTCAAGCTCCCCATTACCCTTTTGTTTCCAAACAGAAAAATTCACGCCGCATTCCCTTATTTTAGTACAGAGCTTTTCGAGATGATTTGCCTCTTTCTTGTGCACCTTTGCCAAACAGTCCTGCTCTAATGCATCATCTATCACATTTCTCAATAATATATTACTTATTCTTAACAATAAATAAAAAAGACCCAAACCAGCATGCACATGACGCATATGCGCACGCTGTTTGAGAGAAAAGCAGAGCTTCCCGTCTGAAGAAGCGTGGCTACCAGCCTGTACAGAACATGGGTAATCAAACCCAATAAAATTTAATTCTTATTAGATATTAAAAATTTAATTCTAATTCGTCGTTCTGAGAGTTTAGTTCATATTTTGGTAGCTACCCTTCAGAAAATCAAAAAATATCATCTAATTTATGAGACAAACAATTACTCTGTTTATCTGATCGGTTTTATGGCCGGGCAATTGTATATTGTCAGATAAGCTGGGCAATAAATAAAACGTCGCGTGGCCATATTTACCGCAGCAATAAAACTAGTAAGTTGTTAACACCTATCAAGTTTGATTTCTTTATCAAGAGGGGCAATTTGATAATACAACAAATAGATTAAGAACTTAACCTGAAAAAAGTATTTAAGGGTTTATTTCCTTAAATATCTCAAACAACTCTTTAGGAATCGCCTCGGCGAGGAGATTCTGAGTATCAACGTATCAATGCACCCTTTAAATGTCATTTTTCTAATAAATAGAACTAATGATAAAATATATTAATTAAAATAAGCAAAAACCTTAAGAGCTGACCCAAAACAGTACCTGAAAAGTTTCATGCCCCCCCCCTCTCCCCCACGGCATCCCCTCCCATAACCACCACATTCCCAATAAAAAATACTTTGAAGAATTAATAACTACATGGAAACATAATACCCCGCCACCAACGTGTTGCGGGTATAAGAACTAGTTTCTACTGTAAGCAACCATTGAGTACCCACTTTGCCCCCCCCCCCCCCCTCCCCCTCCCTTAACCTCACCCCACCCCGAGGTACCTCAAATATCAAAAATTTATATATAATACCTCCTTCGGATTTCTTCTTCTGTCAATCAGTCTCTCGACCTCATAAGTCTCTGGCAAAACCGTCCGGCTCTGCAGTCTCAACCGTCTGGTACAAATCTTCTCTCCCTCGTGGATTTCTTTGTAATTAACGTTTTCTCTACGTCTTAGACTAGCCATGGCTGCACTGTTCATCAGGCGACCAAATGGTTGCACAATTCAATCGTGTCAATTAATGCAGCTGTTTGAGTAATAAACTTTTCACACTTTTCAGTTAATCTTCAATTAATCTTAACAAAAGGATTACTTCAGATGCGAAAGATCACAGACCACAACGACCTTTTTTTTTTTAATGACGCCTAATTAGGAAGACACACCGAATCTTAAATGTTTAGACAACAATTATAGAAAAATGTAAGAAGTCTTTCGAAAGACGCGGGCCGCAATTCAAAAAGTTAATTGCACATCAAGGAGCAAATTAAACCTGCTAATTGATAATATTTTCTTTTTAGTAATTTAATAATGGAATCCAAAATATAGTTTAGATAGATTGATGGGCGTATAGTGTTAAAATATTTTACCATATTTTAATAAAATTTGTTCAAACATTAATTTAAAAAAAAAAATACTAAAACCATTCCACAGGCTTTATTATTATTATTATTATTATTTATATTTATATAATTGTTATTAGTATTACCTGTGTATGCGAATATTTAGCAGTTTTAACAGTGGAATAGAATAGTGCTAGGTATGAATTGATTCCGTCATCAACCGCTTGCTGCAAACCGGTCTTACGCGGTAAAATGCAGTTTTAGGTGCTTCGTCCACTAAGCTTTTTTGAAAAATGACCTAACTTTTTTTAAAAACAGAAATATGAATTATATACCTTTAGAAAGATAAATCTTTCTAGTTTTAGGAAGTATCAGCAATTTTGTATTTAATGGAAAAAATAATGTTGTTTTAATCGGTTATTTAATCAAAGGGGGGTCGTTTTTTATGATTTTTATATTGTGGTTAATAGAAAGAAGGGTATGGACATTACATATAAAAATGACCTAACTTTTTTTCATCCAAAAAATATGAAAGTTATATGTTTGTAAAAAAGAGTTAATGTAGATTTAGGAATCATCAACAATAATTTGTTTATCTAAGGTTTTAATAGTTTTATTGGCTCAGAAAATAACATGTCCTATGTCAGCCCATTATAAAATGAACGTGTCACTTATCGACTTATCGATACGGTGGCCAGGTGAATTTACACACCATTTCTGCCCATGCATATGGATCAATGATAGTAGAGCCACAATATATATATAAAAAAAATAAGAAAATTGATGACTGCATTATTTTTTTCATAGGTCGTTTCAAAATACAATGTATCTCATTTTTTGGCATTTTTGTGTTTTGGAGTTTTTGTGATTACAGCACTTTAGCACCTCAAAGCTAAATCTGTCTTTATAACTATGTGTCTATGTTTATATACTGTATACATGTAGTTATTTTCGTGCTCGAGGTTTATGTTTTGGTCCAGTAGAAAGATGTTTGGTGAAATCCGAGTCTGTTATTTTCAATTCTTGATGTATTCCTTAGTGTAAACAATATTTTATTCAACATACTGAATAAATATGAACAATACAATCTCACAAGAACAATAACTCTATACAGTAGCTTGAAAGGGATTCAGAAGAAAGTCTACGACTTATGTAATCTGTATCCCACTGTTACTGTATACAATTTTCTAAATAACAAGTGATTTGAAGTATACTATATCCAAAGTTGATGTAATCCTTGATTCTAAAGGATCTAACTGCTCAGACCTTATTTATGAAAAACAAAAGAGAGAAAAGTGACAAGAAAAGAATGACAAATTAGTATGAGGGGGGCTGAATATATCCTAGGTTCATACAACGTAAGACAAGAAATATATTAGGAGAAAAGAAGAGAATAAAACAGAAAAGGAATAAGATATGAATAGAAAGTAACAGTATCAGATCATTTGCGTAGCCATCTCAACTACACAATTGCATAAAGCCTCCATAGTGACAGACACACATTTTATTTATCGGTATATTAAACTGTATTTTATTCAAATTTTTATCATAGATGTTCAATGCTTTTTGACTCACACGTATACATTGTAAAGATAGATTTGTGGAGTTTTCACACAACTCAAAGAACATGGCTAAACCAAAATTGTGATGATAACAAAACTCTTGAAAATGGCCAAACAAAAATTTGTAATAACAAAACTCCTGAAAACTCCTGAAAGTTGTCATTCCGAAATTTGTGATGAAAACTCCTGAACGAGAAATCCAAAATTTCTGATGACAAAACTCCCGAGTGTTCCCAAACCAAACTCCTCCTGAAAGTGACCTAACCGAAATTCGTGCTAACCAAACTCCTGAAAACTGCCCGAAATTTCGGATTTGACCATGTCCAAGAGTTTTGTGATAACTCCATCGTTTCTTTTACTTCAGAGCAAAAGATGTGCATAATTCCATAGATTATTTGTCGAATAGCATTTTATTACTTTGCAGCTTGATTTTTTAATTTTCAGTTGGGCATACCATGCCCTTAGGGTGTCGTCAGTAGATAAATGAGCCGCGACACAACAAAACCAACAATGTGGTTGTGCGCCCAGCGCAGACTCAGATCAGCCTGGGCATCCAACAAGTCTGATCCGAGTCTCCGCTGTCCGCATGGGTGTAGCTTAGACCCTCAGCTACCCTTTAAGCGCAAAGCGAAGACTCTGATCAGACTGGGCGGATGCCCAGGCTGATCTGAGTCTGCGCTGGGCGCACAACCACATTGTTGGTTTTCTCGTGTCGCGGCTCAAATATCATTGTGTGTGTTAGTTGTGTGAGAGAGATAGTTTAAACTTTATTTATTTGTACAAATAATACAGATACATACAAATACAGTTCATGGAAATAAACTATTCATACAAAAGGGATTCAGAAGAAAGTCGTATTGACTTTTTTAAATCTGTCTCCCAGAATATTTACACTGCAAATTTCAGACCCATGATTAACTGAGATTACTTCTAACATTGGTCGGATAATTGCCTAGGAATACATTAAAATTTAGAAGAAAAGAAAAAGAAAAAAAACATAAACAAAAAATTAGTATGAACAGAAAGAAAGAGAGAAGCTAAGCACAAAAACCTAAAGGGTAAAGAGAAACATAGTAGATATCTATAGTAGCCTCCACGGGGAAAGGAGGAAAATTCCATTATTATCTTATGATATTCATATAAAAAACACGAGGTATAGCTATGCTTTCGGAAGCAACAACAAATACATTTATTAGATAAAAGGCAGTAAAACAATACGTTAAGATGAATGCTTAGTTTAGAATTCAGATAGATTTACTGATGAAATCGCTTAGATTTGTGTATAAAGGTTTGAACAGCTTTAAAAATCATAATGTTGTCGTTTACAGAAACGGCTGTACTTCCATACAACAATGAGTTGAGTGTAGGTAAACAAATCCTTGATACAGCAGCAAGCATGTCATTTCGAATATTTTGGTATAGGTTACACTCAAGCAAAAAATGACGGGAGTCTTCTACTTCACCACATGCACAAAGTGGATCTAGAATGATATGCTTAGAGAATAAATGCTGGTTGAGGGAACTACAATTTGTTCGTATCCGTGTGTGATAAATCTGGCAAGTGCGATTTCCGGATGAATAATACGAGGGGGGTGAAATAATGTTACTCATAAGTTTAAGATTGTATTTGAAGGCAGCTATACTAGTTACATTTTGAATTTCTTCAGGAAGGTCATTCCAATCCCTAATAACTGAAGGTAAAAAAGAAGAGAAATAAAGCTGAGTATTAGTATTGACAGTTTGAATATCACCAGCATTGCGTAAGTTATAGCTAACAGATGATCCAACGGTTCTAGGTACGAGTGAAGACAAGTAAACAGGACATAAGTTATTTTGCATTTTATAAAACATTACAAGCTTATGATTTTTCCTTCTAGAAGAAAGGGTTTCCCAACCTGTTTCAGTTAGTAGAGAATTAATAGAAACAAGTCTTGTCGCACCCGTAACAATGCGTGCAGCTTCATATTGAATTTGTTCAAGTTGATATGATTCATACTGTGTGCAGTTATTCCACACAATATCAGCATACTCCAACAATGGCCTTATAAAAAGAAAAGTATATTATTTGCAAAGATGTACGATCCAGTACAAATTTTAGCCGCCTCATGGTGTTAATACGTTGCCACGCTTTAGCTTTAATATAGTCAATATGTTCATGCCAGGAACAGTTGTTAGAAAGGTACAGACCTAGGTGTTTATGAGAAGACACTTCATTAACTTGTTGGTAATTCATAAATAAAGGCGGGTGATAAGGTTTATTGACTTTTCTAGAAAAGATAAGTGACTCTGACTTAGAAGGATTAAACGAAACTAGCCAATCAGCTGCCCATCTATGGATTTTTAAGAGATCAGAGTTTAGAGTCATAGCTGCATCTGTTGGATCATCTACGATAATATACAGACTAGTATCATCGGCAAAAAGCCTGATAGATGAGTTTATATTCTCAACAATGTCATTGATGTAGATAAGAAAGAGAAGAGGACCAAGAATAGAACCTTGAGGAACTCCAGCATTTATAAAAGACCAGTTAGAGGACGCTCCCGGTAGGACAACACGTTGCCTTCTATCTTTAAGATAATTTGCAAACCAAGAGAGGAGAGAACCAGAAATGCCTATGCGTCTAAGCTTGTAAAGTAAACCTCTGTGCCAGACTCTATCAAACGCTTTACTTATGTCGCAAAAAACAGCACGCACTTCTTTACCTTCATCAAGAGCTTTACAAAAAGTATTGTATATATCCACAAGTTGGTTAACAGTGGAGTCCCCTGGAACAAAGCCCGATTGCAATGCAGTTATAATACTATTGTCTTTACAGAAGTTAAAAACATGCTTATGTACAATCTTTTCCATGACTTTACCTATAGTATTTAAAAGAGAAATGGGGCGATAATTTGAGATAACTGAAGGGTCATCCTTTTTGTGAATAGGCGATACATTTGCTTCTTTCCAAGTGGAGGGGACTTTGCCTGACTGAAGGGAGAAATTAAACAAATCACATAATGGTGCGGAGAGCGGAATTGCTAGTTCTTTTAAAAGCCTATTGCTGATAGAGTCTGGCCCAGCTGCTTTGCCAATAGCTAAAGACTGAAGGGTTGATTGTACTTCATCCGGGGTAATGGCAATAGAACTCAGGGAATGTAATTCAGCAAATGGAGTTGCAGGAAGAGAAGCATGTGTGTCATCAAGGACTGTTTGCTCTGTAAAGTAGTCGTTAAACGCAGTTGCCTTTTCCACATCTTCTTCAATAACAAATCCGTCAGCTATAAGAGGTGGTATAGAGAAAGATTGCTCATTGTTAATGAAATGTTTTAACGTTTTCCAGTAGTCTTTAGGACGCAGGTCACTATTCTGCAGTTTATTGGCTAATTTTTCATTAATAAGTTTTTTAGATTGTCTTATTTCGTTTGTAACTTTATTTCTAAGTGTTTTGTAATTGGTATGGTCAGTGGCATTATTTGTTCGTTTATACTTATCATATAATCTTTTTCTTTTCCGCATCATTCTCTTTATTTTACTGTTTAGCCATTGAGGGTCAGACTTTCTTACCTTAACAATTTTATTTGGAATGTGCTTCTTGGAGGTGTTAATGATATAATCTGTAACATTTTTTGTGTAAGTGTCAATATCTGAGAGAGATAGAGACAGAGAAAGACAGATGGATGGGGCTTTATATGGATGATGACTTGCCAGTTTACGTCCTTTTCGACAGTATATTGGTCAAATTAGGACGATGGGAGGGTGATAGTGAAAAGCTGTGTACATTGGAACTCCATTTACGGTAGGGAAGATTCTCGCCTCAAGCGGGACTCGAACCCGGGTCTGCTAGATCAGTAGGCCAGCGCTTAACCCACTGAGCTAACGGGGTTCCTCAATGGGGCTGAAATTTGATTATTTGATATACGTGATGATTAAAGAGGATAAATGATTCATTTTTGAGATGTCACAAAGTATTTTAGCGAATAAACTTTTATATTCTAAAATTCTCAAGTTCGAATTTACAATATCACAGTCTGCAACCACCAGCTGCTGTCTTCAAAATAACTAGAAATGGTACCAGTCTGCCAGGGCATGCAAGCTATGATTCATTCCCTGGAGTCTGCTGAGGAAAATTTGAGAGAAAAAAAACTGTTACCTGTGCTTCTAGCCATCAGGCATTATTTTTTCCTTTTCGTAATATAAAAAAAATGAATTTATGATATCATATAATAAAAAAGCTTTTGCAGATTGACTCCAAGCAGTGTAATAAAAATACGAGGTGTACCCCTGTGCTGAGATGGATGAAAGGATGGCGGTAACGGACAGATTACTAGATATTCTTTGGAGAGGAAAGGGCCGCTTTCTGTCGATGAAAAGTAAAGTAATAACATGCTTTTCATTTGGTAGAAAAAATAATCTGGCATTGAAAGGGAGAAAGAGGTGGAAATAGAGAAAGAGGTGGTGGGGAGGGTAGTGGGGGGATTTATCTCGCCTTCGTAATTTGAGGACAATTTTAATCTTGGACCGCTTCTATGAGAGGTTTCCATTTGTGTCTGACTATCGAAGATGTATTGGCTTCTTATCAAGGATGGAGGAGCGACCCCTCCTCGCGTAAACCCCCTCCAGCCTGCCCCCCCCCCACCTAACCCCCACCCCCCTCTCCGCACATACACTCATTATACAACCTTCTTAATATACTGACTGAAACATGAGC
Organism: Ctena decussata; assembly: GCA_963989385.1. Lineage (NCBI taxonomy): Eukaryota > Metazoa > Mollusca > Bivalvia > Lucinida > Lucinidae > Ctena > Ctena decussata. The sequence continues at coordinate 85,691,816 of OZ022506.1, forward strand.
TGTCGGGAAATTCTAAATTTCTCATGTGCTTCCACATCCCAATCTCCACTGACCTGTGTGTTAGTGCGACGTTACTCACGCTTTCATATCAAAGGCTATGCGTCCCTGCCGGGCCGTGTAGCGCAATCGGTAGGGCACCTGACTCATAAGTCAGAGGTCCTGGGTTCGAAGCCCGGTCTGGCCACATACTTTCGTTCTTCTTCCGCTGATTCAAGAAGGGCAGTTGTCAGTTACTGGTGAAAGTATGTGCACTTAGTACTGGTTAACCGCTTAGGAGGTCTAAGCCTGCCCAGGAATAGTGTGGTTAGGTTAACTGACCGTCCCGACATGACCATAGCTGTTCACCGTGGACGTAAAGCATCAAATCACTTCCCTTCAAATCCCTACACTTGCATTCCATTCTCTTTATCGGACAGGCAATTTGAAGCTGAATAGGTATGTTTTAATCCATTGCATTCTTCGTATTTTGTCGTCTGCTGAAATTGTCGTCTGCATCAAAATCAAGAATATTTTTACAATATTGGTCTAACTAACTCTTGTAATGCATATATCACTTTGCATGCTTTGTGGTGTGTTGGTACACCTCTATATCCTTCCCCCATGTTTACAGGGAGGTAACTTTTCTGGTAGTAATGAACTATTACTGTAACTGCACATTTACAAACATACAAGATAAGACATGAGAAACAACACAATATCGTACACTGGCGCGACCACTCTTTCTTTCTTTCCTCCTTATTTAGCCAGTAAAAGGATAAAGAGTTACAACAAATATGTATGATCAATCTTAGAAAAAAATATAGTGACTAAATACTATTTGCTTATGATAGAAAGATCAAGATGATCACCGTAAGTTGAACTGAAGTATATATACAAGACTGCCACTTATGACACTAGTACCGTATGTAATCTTCTAGGTATTTTGGTGGTTTAGATGTACGTTTAGGCCTAGATTCTTCATGAATCATGGTAGTTTCTGATACATGATCACTGACGGGGGAGATCGGGCTTTGCACAGGATCAGGGGTCGCCTCCTAAGGTATTCCAATCAAAATCTCAGGTTCTGACCTAGAATCTTGGGGAGTCATAGGCTGAGGCTGAGTTAATGCTTTTGGAGTTTCAGGGATATCAACAGGATCATCATCATCATCATCATCATGGCCTCTTAAATACTGATGGGAAGGGGAGCTGACAAAGTCAGATGGAACTTTGTAACATTCTTTGAGTTTGACTTTGTACGAGTTTGCGCGAAGCTGGCTGCCGGTGATTTTTTTTACAAAACACCATTCACCGTCAACTGCCACTATTAAGTATCGACTACGTGCTCGTGATTTATCCTTATCTGAGTAGAGGTATACCAAATCACCTACGTTAAGAGAGGGTGCAGGTATAAACTTGCCGCTCTTATGTTTTGAAAGAGAACTTGATAAATGGTTTTGGGTGCGACATTTGAACTGTTCAAGAATGACATCCCTGTCTGATACTGGAATTTGCTCGTGGGTAAACTGACTTCTTTGCGTCCATAACTCACGCGAAGATACACCTGAAAATCGAATCCGCGCATTCAATCGGGCAATGGCAATGGAAAGGTCTAACTGAGTGACCGCACCGCCACCAGGTTCTTGACGCAGAAGCTCTTCTTCCAGCTCTTGGATAGCTTTTTCGGCGACAGGGTTTTTATTGATATTTTTAATGCGACCTATATCAATACCAATGCGCAGTTTCTGCAAAAGACTGTCATCTTTCAAAGCAACGAATCCCGGAGCCGGATCGACTCTCACTACAGCAATAGGACCATCTAATGGATGAAGCTCCATGACAAGTCTAGCCAGAGCATTGTGCAGTGTTTCGTGTTTTTCGTTGTCAATTAAACACGCAGAAGTGTAAGCTGTTACTGTTTCACGAACAATCAAAATAAGTTGACGGTTACGCTTCAATATGTCAGCTGCGAAAGACATTCCTACGGCTTCCGGAGGGCCTTCAGATAATTGCTCGATTAATTTGTCAGGAAACTTCTGTAAAGAAGAACACGTATGACATGATTCATACATGCGATCTACCGCTTGAGTCAGATCAAGTGCGTAGAAATGACGTTTCATGACAAGTAGCAGTTGGTTCTTGGACGGGTGGTCAAGCCGGATATGTAAGGCGGTAAGCAAACCATCCAACACTGATCGTGGGACGATAATGAGCTCTGAGGAGAGTTGCAAAGGATCGTTTCGTGGAACTACTAATAATCCATCCTTTGCTATAGATGCAACTGCAAGGTACCTTTTCACGTCCTTAACGTTAGTGACCTTCTTGGATGGTCGTGTGCCCTGCTTTAGGTGAGCATGTGTACGTCGAAGATCAGGGCAATTGGACTGAATATCGAACCAAGTAGAGCGCGTTGTAAATGGTAAGGACTTTGTATTGTCTAGAATGTCTTTTACATTTACAGAACGTACAACGGAGTCTTCTGTTTGAACGATGAACGAGCAAATCTGACAGGTTGGTTCATTGCATTCGGGTGCATTCCTACTTGAAAAATCAGAGGGAATGTTTGCTGAGCCTTTCAGGTGTCTTAAATTTACCTGATACCGACTGACGGTAGATAAGAAGGAGGTAACACGAGGGCTAGCGGAAAATTGTCCCCCACAAAGTTTTTCTATAGCCTGTACACACGGCTTACTATCAGTAAGTACACAAGCAGTGTGTTTGGACTGAATTATATATGGGCTGAAATGCTTAACGGCAGCAGATATAGACAAAGCTTCTACTTCACATGGCAACCAGGTAACCTGGTGTTTGCGTAACTTAGCGCTAAAGAAACCTGCAAGTAACAATTTGTTGTTACGAGAAACATACAGGGTCGCACCAATACCATGTTTAGACACTGATCCATCAGTAACAATCCAGTTGGTCTGAGGGTTGGGGTAAAGTGATGGACTTATGTGATGATAAAGCTTCTTGTGCATTACTAAAATGTTTGAATAACTCGTCAGTCCACGGAACACGATCTTGAGACTAAAGGCCAGCTATGGCTTGGTCGAGAGGCGAAATTAACTGTGAGCATTTCGATAAAACACGACCTAGTATTTTATACGCACCTATGAACGAACGCAATCCACGCACCGTCTCGGGTGGTGGGGACTTAGCTAATACTGCTACGCGATGGGGACTAGCAGATAAACTTCCTTGGGACCATATCCATCCCAATATAGTTGTAGAGCGTGGACAGATAACCGTTTTTGTTGGGGATAGGCGTAAATTGCATTTCTGTAAAGCCTGAAGAACTTTTTTCCAGGTTGAAAGCAGTTCTTCTGGGGTATTCCCCCCACAATATAAATCAACGGCTAGCTTAGCCACAGAACCTTCTTGAACAAAATCCCCCATTACACGACACATTAGCTCTTCTAGGGCAGTTTCAGATCCAGGCATACCCATTGCACACCTGGAATAAACCCGCACACAGCGAAACGGAGTTGCGACTCCACAATACTTCATTGAGTCTTTAGAGAGGGGTATTTGATAAAATGCGCTGGTGAGGTCAGTTTTTATTATATACTTCCATTGTGCAATAGTGCGTAACGCAGAGTATACGTCAGGCATAAGGGATGGTTGGGGTTTACTGTAACGTCCGACATCACTAAACGCGGTAACTAACCGAAAGCCTCCGTTAGGCTTTTTAACTAGGAAGGAAGGATTTAGGTACTCAGCAGTAATGCTGACATCCTCAGGACGACCAAAGACGCCTTGTTCTTCCAGTTCATCAAACTTGTCTTGTAGTTCGACCAGTTTGTCACGAGAATACTGGGGAACCCTGCCCTTACGCTGTGGGGGTAAAACGGGACCCATGTTAACGGTGGCTTCAAATTTCCCAACTGCTCCATTGTAACCAGTAAAACGAGGGTTAAATATTTCGTCATATTCATCTAAGAGACGTTTAAAATCCGACCGATTACTTTCTGGAAGTATTTTATCCGGGTTTACAGATACAGTTGCAGAGTAGGGACCAGTCTTGGTAGGTTGACTAGCTACTGGAGGACATGATACCATATCAGAGGGGTTACAATTAGGTACGGTTGTATAACGAACCTGACAAAGGTGATCATGTTTGTTAACGAGTTGATGTTCATCAGAATCATTATAGATGCGAATTTTATCGCTCACAGCTTCAGTAATCTGAGGGGGAGGCCAAACTTTTGATCTTGGCTCAATGGTAAGGCAGCTGTCTGGTGCAATGTTAGTGGGTAAACTTAATTCAATAAAAGTTCCAGGCCAAACAACAGTTGACGAAGCTCCTGATCTTAAAATATAAGCCTGAGTGCGGCGTACACGGTTTTGTGGAGAATCAGGTGCAGAAGGACCATAATACACGTCATCTGAACCACCAATAGTAATCTGATGCTTAGCAGGTCTGATAGAAATATCATTTTGTGTCATAAATGGTATTCCTGCGAGCACATCAACATCTAGGTCATTGACAACAAGAGCTTCTAATTTGAGTTTGTGATTGTTTCTAGATAGAACTACATGTGTTTCACCTAGGATATTTAGAGGTGTCACACCGTCAGCTTGCAAAGCACTCTGACTACTTTTTTTAATAATAGCACCTATGCGACTGGCCCCAGAAGCTTTCATCATACTTATCTCAGCACCACTATCTAGGGTTACTTGCAAGGGATGATGATTGTGAAATACTTTTAAATATGGGGATTGTTTTGTTGTTACACGTCTAGAAGTGTTTATATTAGAGCACAAGTTAACAGAGTCATCCACGTGAAAGTCATTGTCGTCATCCTCACTGCAAACTAGATCGTCTAGTAAGTCTGAAGATTCACAAGTTTGACGAACCTTATTCATATACTGTTTGTCTGAGTCTGGTAAGAATTTACACTGACTTAAGTAATGATCATGTCTGCGTCCCGCCTCCTTACACAACAGACAGGAAGGACGTGTTGACTTAGAGTCCTGAAACGTACTTTTCTGTAGACGAGTTGATTTCTTAAAAGCAGTACGTAGGACTTTTGATTCTGCTGAAGTATGAATTTCATCTAACAAGCTGTCTAATGCTTGTGATATTTCAGGTTTAAGCGACGCTAACGTTTGTGATCGAAGTTCAGTTCCATATCGTTGTTTGACCAAATTTGGTAAATCACTATGTATTAATCTAAGCCAAGTTAATACAACAAAGTTCTCAAGAGAAGGACTCACCATGATGACGAATAGAACCTCCTGCTTTCAGCAGATTAACCTCAACAAAACTATTGAGTCTTTGAAACAGGTCTTCTGGTCTTTCACCTGGTTCAAGGTGTATCGAGTTGAAATCCAAAAAATGGGCTCCAGTTGATTGAAATCCATAATGCAGGCGGATGGCCTGCCATATGCCAGCAACTGATATGGAATTTTTTACGATAGTATTACGGGAGATAACAGGGCAATAATTTGCGATTTGTCCCAACATTAATTCTAAATGGCTGACTTTCTGAGCAGCAGTACGTCGGGTGGCCTCAGGAATGTTGTCTCCGTCGTCGGTGATGCCTCGCAGAGGAACGGCTGCTGTCTTTTTTAACCATGTAAAGCCGTCAACAAGGAATGGAGCAAAGTTGGAATCCAGTGATAATGTGTATAATAGATTCTGTCTCCAAGCTTCAAAGGAGGTAATTGTTTCAGTTTTTGTTAAGGACCACTGTTTTGGAGCATGAACAGTTGCCATGTTTTATTGTGTCAACCACACCGACAATGTTCCAATCAAGAATAGCAGTTTCAAGTAAAAAAAACTGTGTCACGTGACCTGAAAGTCAATGCTGTACCAGATTACACTTTACGAGGCTAGTAGAATCTTTGTATCGATTCCTGGATAGAGTTCTGAACCGCTGCCACCACGCCAATAAGCAGGAACAGCAATTAATGACAACTTGATTGGTGAAAAGTATTTATTGCCGGAGAACAATCTTAGCAAATCCGCCAAAACAGAGAGAGAGAATCACAGGCATTCGGTACATTGGAAGTTAGAGGGGTCAGGACATAAACATCGACAGATAGATATATTAAGACAAGGTTACTAACTCTGTATGGGCCTTTCTAGGGGTTACTGGGCTTAACAAGCTCATTTGGATCACTCAATCATTTTTATGGATCCCTTTTTTGCCTTATGTCTCTTGGACATACTGCTCTTATGTACGAAACAAGCCTTTTCTTTTGGCTTCAAACGGTTCTAGAGTAATTCACCAGACGACCCCAATTTCACGTTTGCCAGCACGATGTTGGCCATGGAAAGGATTCTTTGTTTCACTACTGCACGCGCTCATCCAGGTTCTCTGCCATTAATCTGATATGTGTACGACGAAAACCAACTGAAACAATTTTCATTTACCAGCTAGACAACCACTAGTTTCTTCCTGGATGTCGCTAAAGGATTTGTTTATTTTTCGTTTTCAGTGAGATGCAAATGTCCGCCATGACACCGTTCATCGAAAACAACCGAACATATCCGAATAACAATCGATTTTGTATCCCTTTTTTGATTGGATAATGGAATACAGGACTGGTCCTCGGTTTTCTGGCATTTCTGCGATAGCGGAAAAACCAGCGAAATCTCGCGCCATCTGTCAAAAGCAAAAATAGAGCTCGATGACATACAATGAACTAAATCTGATGTGAGCTCTTTCAATGATGCAGCCATCATACTGGCCCAAAAAACGCGGATACTTGACCTTGAGAATGAAATAAAACAGTTAAAGAATGCATTTGAGTCTATTAAGTCTCATGTCTCCCAGCAGTCAGAACAACCACCCAACCCACCTGAACCCCAACCTGCAACCCCAAATGTTACCTCAACCCCACAGATAGACAACTTTACACTACTGCAGATTAGAAATGAGCAGTTTGAGGGCAGACTGAGAATGTTGGACCACCAGATGGTCCAGAATATGTGCCTTAGCACAGCAGTTAACACTCAGTTGGCACTCCAGGTGAATATGAGCCAGCGGAAGGTTAGGGAAGATAATTCACATGGGCAAAATCCTACAGGCGTTGGTAACCCAATGAACATTTCTCCTATGCAAGCCCCTTATAACCCAAATACATTCCCAATGGGCAGTAGTAACCCCATGAACACTCCGCCAGTGCATACGCCTTATCAAAATGTACCCCCTACTGTGCAGGGCTTTCCTCCATATATGGGCACCCCCATGGCAACACCCCCTACCTACTCCCATACAGTACAGCAGTCAATGCTGGTCCCAGTACATTTAGTACAGCCCCAGAGGATAATACCTCATAATCAACAAAATATCCCCATGGGTGGGATTCCCGTTCAGGCTGGCTATGGGTATAATGTAGGACAACCTATTCACATGTATAATAGGGGACAACCTATGGGGCCTGGCCAGGGGCAAAATTTGGGACAACCTATGGGGCACAGTCAAGTACATTATATGGGACAACCTAGGGAACCTAGTTATGTACATCAAATGGGACAACCTATGAGACCTGGCCTTGTGCATAATGTGGGGCGTTTGAGGGACTCGAACCATATGCCTAATAATACCCAATCCATGGGATCTAACGGGTTAGAGGGGGCTGGTCCTACTATCCTGTCGGGGGCTCCTCATTCTCCTGGAGCTGCCAACCCCCCTCAGCATGAGCAGATCCATAAAAACAATTCTAGTAACGTTTCTCAGAACGATACCACCCGGCCCGATAATTCGCACCAAAAGGAGTTAAATCCTTCTAATTGTGAGATTATTGTCATTCCAACATCCCCCATCATATTTTCACCTAAGGTAACAAATGACAGTTCTGAAAAGACTCCCTCTCCCTGCAATAGTCTTACTGGGGAATGCTCAGATAAGAACGGCCAAGGGTCCAATGATACTCAACACCCACAGAACGGTGACGAGTTGGTCATAGAACACGGGGACCAGACAGATAGTCAGACTGAACCAGTCAACTATGTCAAGGGAGATCATCCCCATTTTCGGATACCAAGCCTCTCCAAAGTACCACAGGCGTTCGGTACATTGCAAGTTAGAGGGGGTCAGGACCTAAAGATATTATAAAGACAAGGTTACTATCTCTGCATGGGCCTTTCTAGGGGTTACTGGGTTTAACAAGCTAATTTGGATCACTCAATCATTTTTATGAATCCCTTTTTTGCCTTATGTCTCTTGGACATACTGCTCTTATGTACGAAACATGCCTTTTCTTTTGGCTTCAAACTGTTCTCGAGTAATTCACCAGACGACCCCACTTTCACGTTTGCCAGCACGATGTTGGCCAAGAAAAGAATGCTTTGTTTCACTACTGCACGCGCTCATCCAGGCGCTCTGCCATTAATCTGATATGTGTATGACGAAAAACAACTGAAACCATTTTCATTTACCAGCTAGTACAACTACTAGTTTCTTCCTGGGTGTCGCTACAAGATTTGTTTATTTTTCGTTTTCTGTCAGATGCAAATGTCCGCCATGACACCGTTCATCGAAAACAACCGAACATATCCGAATAAAAATCGCTTGTGTATCCCTTTCTTGATTGGATAATGGAAAACAGTACTGGTTCTCGGTTTTCTGGCATTTATGCGATAGCGGAAAACCAGCGAAATCTCGCGCCATCTGTCAAGAGCAAAAATAAAGCTCGATGACAAACGAAGACTTGCGGTTGATTTTGCTGTTTCTGATCACAACTTTTTATTGTTGGGCGAGGCTGGGAATTGGGAAAAAATGTCTATTTCAGTTTGTTTTTGTTCTCAATTTCACCGCGGAAAAAAATCTTGTTTACATTGGTTACGGCAATTTTACTGGACAGCATTCTTGGCCAATAGCAATGCCGCTCTCAATGTGTCACGTGAGAGCTCATTCGGATATCCATTAAACGGTGTCATGGCGGACACTTGCATCTGACAGAAAACGAAAAATGAACAAATCTTGTAGCGACACCCAGGAAGAAACTAGTAGTTGTACTAGCTGGTAAATGAAAATGGTTTCAGTTGTTTTGCGTCATACACATATCAGATTAATGGCAGAGCGCCTGGATGAGCGCGTGCAGTAGTGAAACAAAGCATTCTTTTCTTGGCCAACATCGTGCTGGCAAACGTGAAAGTGGGGTCGTCTGGTGAATTACTCGAGAACAGTTTGAAGCCAAAAGAAAAGGCATGTTTCGTACATAAGAGCAGTATGTCCAAGAGACATAAGGCAAAAAAGGGATTCATAAAAATGATTGAGTGATCCAAATTAGCTTGTTAAACCCAGTAACCCCTAGAAAGGCCCATGCAGAGTTAGTAACCTTGTCTTTATAATATCTTTAGGTCCTGACCCCCTGTAACTTGGAATGTACCGAACGCCTGTGCAAAGTACCTCCCGATTGTCCAAGTCTAATGGAAGAAGCACAGAATCTAACAAAAAGACAATAGGTATAATTAGCTGTAACATCGAAGGTGTCAAGTCAAACACTTCATTTTTACAAACCTTACAGAACTCCAACAATATCATCTGTATACAAGAACATTTTCTTTGGTCTTTTGAAAAGGATCAGTTACAAACAATTCTTCCAAATATGACATCTCACATAAGATGTCATGACTACCTAGAACCTCTATCCGGAATTAAACTTCCACGAGGACGGGAAGGAGTTGCTATCTTATGGCCTGAAATCTGGTCTAGTAAAGTCAAACGTTTAGAGGAAGGGAACGAAAGAATAATTGCCGTCACCGTTGCTGCTTCTAGACCTATTTGTCTTATCAACGCTTATCTACCTACGCAGGACACTGGCTCCCAAGTAGAATACGCTGAATGTCTAGATATTATTCACTCGATATTCGCGAAGTTTCAAGGGACGTACGATGTTATCCTGTGTGGAGATCTAAATGGAACTCTATTAGATAGTAGAACAAATAAACATGACAAATTGTTGAAAGAACTGACCATTGAACTCCAACTGACTACAGGTATATCCTGTGGAACTAAACCAACATTTTATCATCATGCCGGTACCTCTACCTCTCAAATTGATTATATATTAGTTCAAGACAAGTCACTCATTTCAAACTATACTATTCTGGATCAGTCTCCAATATGTTCTTCGGCCCATGCTAGTAAGTAAGTAAGTAAGTAAGTAAAGTCTTTATTTTACGAGGGTGACAACATTTAGCAATACAACTAATCTTCCATGAGGCCCTCAGAGTTAAATACAAGTGTATGTACACAAAACATAAACAAAACAAAACAAATTAAGCAAAATAAAAAAAGCTCCAGTGAGGGCTGTGCTTACAGTAGCTATTCTAAATACCTGCCACTCAGTAAATCAAAGACAGAAAAAGATTGTGAAATTGAACTGGGATAGGGCAGACAGGCAATTATATAGACATTCCCTGGCTACAGAGTTGGCCCCTCTGAACAATAAAGACTCATTAGATACTCAAGTGGCCAGTGTAACAAATACTCTAATACGTGCCTCAAACTCCGCAGTGCCTAAGAAAACCATAAATCTGAAAGGTCCAAGATGGAAAGCATCTCCAAAGGTTAAACGTTCACTAAAGTCATGTAAACAATTGTACTCCAAATGGAAAGCAGCTAGAAAAATTCCAAACCATGAATATCATACACAATTAAAATCTGAAAAGAAAATTTTGAGAAAGCAACAAAGATTTGAACACGCCATGGACAGGAAACAATTACATGAGAAATTAATGTCAAATCCTTCTTCGAAGCAATTTTACCAACTCATCAAAAGGAATAAAAGTACTATTTCTTCAACGAAATGCATCAAGGTTGGGGACCGTGAGTGTTATTCGCCTGACGAACAGTGTGAAGCGTTTGCGAACTACTACGAAGATCTATCTGTCCCAAATGAGAGTGAATATGACGACACCTATCTAAATTTGTGCTCAGTTAGACAGAATATGACCAAGCAGTACCTGAAAGAGGAAAATTTGAATGAAATAATGTTTACGGTCTCTGAGGTTGAAACTTCTATACAGAAACTGAATAGTGGCAAATCGCCCGATGAATATGGCCTGTGCGCTGAACATTTCAAATATGGCAAAGATATTATATCAGAGCATGTCACTCCATTGTTTAACCAAATGTTGGAACAGAAATCAGTACCAGCATCATTCAAGACTGGAATTCTAACTCCTGTTTTAAAGAAAGATAAAGACTCTTGTCTCGTAAACAGTTACAGAGGTATAACAGTTACTGCAGTGTTAGGAAAATTATTTGAATATTGTCTCCTTGAAAACCTGAACTTTTCAAATCAAACTGAACTCCAATTCGGATTCACCAAAGGATTGTCGCCTATAATGTCAAGTCTCATCTTAACTGAAGCAAAAGCGGAGGCAAAACGTACAAAGTCAACTCTGTTCTACGCCACACTTGATGTACAATCTGCGTTTGATGTAGTACAGCATCAAATCCTTCTGGACAAGCTGCTTGATAGAAATGTCAGCCCAACCTTCTGGTTAATCATCAGGGAATTGTACAATGGTTTAACCACTAAAGTGAAATGGTTAGGTACACTCAGTGAAAGTTTCGCCCTGAGACAGGGAGTTAGGCAAGGCGGGGTGTTGTCCACCCATTTGTACAAGATCTTTGTTGAGGATCAGATACTTGAGCTGGAGGAAAAGGCACTAGGGTTTGTCCTCGGAAATATATACATCGGAGCAACAGCGGTTGCAGATGACTTGATATATTTGTCCTCAGCTCCGGAGATGTTCCAGTTGATGCTTGGGTTGGACATAGATATTCTCAGCAACACCATTACAAGATTCATCCAACTAAGACAAAGATTATAGAAGATACCTGCAGAAAGAAACAATCCGACTATGTTTGGTCATTGGGCGATACCCAGATTCATTCTTCAGAAGAAACCACACATTTAGGGCTGAAACGAACAGCTGCCAGTGAATGTGAAATTAACGTAAATGACCGTATGAAATCCGCAAGAAGAACAAAGTACTCCCTGATGAACTCCGGTTATCATGGCACTAATGGTTTGAGTCCAGCTACTTCGTTCCAGATCTACAAGACTTATGTTCTCCCACGACTGCTATACGGCTTAGAGATCTTGCCTCTTAACAAGACTCACATAGATTCCCTGGAGAAATTCCATAGAAACAGCCTAAGAATCATACAATCACTACCGGAAAGGACGGCTACTGCTGCAGTGTACCTGCTTCTCGGAGCATTACCTGTTGAAGCTGAAATTCATAAGAAACAGCTCTCTCTATTGCATTCCGTCCTGGATTCCGATAATAGTAGAATCAAGGAGGTGTTAAACAGACAGATATCAGTGAATTTTGATAATAAAGACAGTTTCTTTCACCGAATATTGAAAGTTTTGAAGCTTTATGAACTGCCTGAGATAGTGTCACTGAAACAGCATCTACCAACAAAAAATGCATGGAAAGATACAGTCTTGCGATCTGTTACACCATTCTTGAGGGAATCATTGGTGCGTGATGCTCGGAGCAAAACAACACTCAAATTCCTGGCATACGATCATGTTCTGCTGGGAGAAGTTCATCCTGTTTGGGACTCTACTGAAAATTCGGTTATAGATGTCAGAAAAGCGATAATTAAAGCAAGAATCCTGTCGGGAGCCTGCCTACTCCAGGCCAATATACACAGATTCAGTCGGTATCGGGAAGATCCGACATGCAGATTGTGTAAGCAGCAAGAAGAGGACATCTTCCATATGTTGCTGTACTGTCCTCTACTGACCGAGACCAGAATAAGTGAATATAAAGTGTTAAGAGACATTGTTAAGAACCATATCGGTGCTGAGTCCTGGAACGATTCTTTCTCCACAAAAGAGGATATTGCCCAGTTGATAATAGACTGCAGAAAGTTCTCCAATCTATTTTGTGACACTGATATTGTCTACAAGATAGAGAAACTGTCCAGAAACCTATGTTACAAACTACACAATAAAAGACTATCCCTCCTCCGTAAAATAGAAGATGGCTGTCCGGGTGGTAACACCTAATCTGTTGATCCCAAAAGATTTTCCAGTTTAGACTAAATACGCCCTAAAACTACCGACGAATACTTACCCTGGACACAGGGGTGCTCCTATACAGAGGAGGCTTATACAGATCAGAAGAAGACTTGCGGTTGATTTTACTGTTCCTGTTCACAACTTTTTATTGTTGGGCGAGGCTGGAATGGGGAAAAATGTCTATTTCAGTTTGTTGTTGTTCTCAATTTCACCGCGGAAAAAATGTTGTTTACTTTGGTTACGGAAATTTTACTGGACAGAATTCTTGGCCAATAGCAATGCCGCTCTCGATGTGTCACGTGAGAGCTCATTCGGATATCCATTAAACGGTGTCATGGCGGACGTTTGCATCTGACAGAAAAGGGAAAATAAACAAATCTAGTAGCGACGCCCAGGAACAGAGTAGTAGTTGTCTAGCTGGGTAAATGAAAATGGTTTCAGTTGTTTTTCGTCGTACACATATCAGATTAATGGCAGAGAGCCTGGATGAGCGCGTGCAGTAGTGAAACAAAGCATTCTTTCCATGGCCAACATCGTGCTGGCAAACGTGAAATTGGGGTCGTCTGGTGAATTACTCGAGAACCGTTTGAAGCCAAAAGAAAAGGTTTGTTTCGTAGATAAGAGCAGTATGTCCAAGAGACATAAGGCAAAAAAGGGATCCATAAAAATGATTGAGTGATACAAATGAGCTTGTTAACCCCAGTAACCCCTAGAAAGGCCCATGCAGAGTTAGTAACCTTGTCTTAATATATCTATCTGTCGATGTTTATGTCCTGACCCCCTCTAACTTCCAATGTACCGAATGCCTGTGGAGAGAATTGGCAAAAGTAACTCTAAGCGCACTGAATGAACTATTACTGTAACTGCACATTTACAAACATACAAGATAAGACATGAGAAACAACACAATATCGTACACTGGCGCTTCCTGTTTGCTTTTCTGGTTACTGTAACCCTTCAGGGGTAGGGTCTGCTCTTGGGGGAAGGAATTTGCTCCGGGAGGATCATGTTCTTTCCTCTAGAAGTTGTCCCTATGAAGAAAAGGGAGGCTGAAATGAATGGCAGTGTTGCTTCCCTTAAAAGGGTTCCCCTTGCATATTATTTCATGTTTTATCATAAAGTATAAGGTGTCCAATGAACTCTCGAATATGGAAGGTCTGTCGTTGCTCATGACATGTAAGATGGAAGGGTGCGCTTCCATATCTCTTTTTTCTGCCATTTTTACAGAGGGCGTCTTATTGTTACTTCCTGTCAGTTTCCGTAACTATCGCAGCCCTTTTCAGGGGTCTCTGCTCTCGGTGGAGGAGTTTGTTCCTAGGGGAACAAATTCTTCCTATATGAGAGGATTGGCTTTGGAAGGGGAAGCAGCTGTCTAAATGACAAAGTTTGTCCCCCTAAGGGGTGCACCCTTTCACCTCAAATTGTAGTTGTAAGTACCTAAGCGTGCGTATCAGTCTTTTTGTTCCTGATATGATCTGTCATTTGGATGTCTTGCCTTGATTATATTTAGTTACTCCATTATCTATTACCCTTTGTAGGTGCTCCTATGTGGGCCGAAATTTCGTAATAAACTTCTTGTATCTTCTTGTATCTTGTAGAAATGGTGTCTAGGCAGCAAACAGTTTGGATCTCAGATCAGACCCCACGTTTGTGGGGCCTGATCTGGATCAAAACTGTTTGCCCAGATACCCCTAAAGGGGTATCCCGAATGGAATGGGTTAACGAACACAGGTACTTCTAAATGTCAATATCACTTGGCCAGGTTGGGGACACGCTTCAATTGATCTACAGTAGATCAATTTGTCTTTTTTAGATCAATTGATCTACCAAAATGCACTGAAATATGTATTTTGAGCTCTGTGCATGCCCATCATTGAAAATTGCAAAATACTTCTATGCGGCTGAATTGTTACTTTAGAACATAAAACTTTATAAGTGTAATCAGATAAAATTTTCGTCAGGGACACGCTTAAAAAAAAGCATTTTTTTTTTTATTAATGTTTAAGCTAATTTAAGAAATTATCTCATTTTTTATTTTTTTTCCAGATAAATTGTTTCTTATGCTAGGTTGTTTAAATTATTTGTTAAGCAAACATAGCTGTCATTTTGATACGAACGAGCAATAATCAAAGTTAATTATAAATAATATTCCTGCTTCTGTCAATGCATAATGAATTCTATACATGTATCAAGATTTTTGGTAATCACAGTCGCCAGACAGAATTAAGGTGGAATAGGACAAAATCATAATTAATAGTTTCTTAGAAAAAGAACAATGATTAAGTAGTTCAGCATTTTCTAAGTTACGATAGTATTTTCTGTTAAGTGTGAAACAAATACTTCTTTCTGTGACATCATGAAAATGTGAGAGATTGACGTCTTTTTATGCAAAATAAATAGCGCTCAGTTAGATATAATTTTTGCATTTGTTTCGATTGTAATAAATTTCATACGTAAGTGCCAGCCGTCAAGAGGCCTGTAAAGATGTGTTATATTGGTCTTTAGCTATCCATAGAACGCATAGCAAAGACTCTGATCAGACTTCGTGGACTGAATCTTTGCTGGGCGCACATGTAAATTGTGAGAATGGCTGTGCCATGGCCCGAATGCCATTGTATTTTGTCTGCATATAAAAATACATCGTTTTCTAAGATATTGAGGAGCGGCTGTAGTGTAGTGCATAACCCTCCAGACTACCAATCCAAGGGTCGCAAGATCGATCCCTCGCTTCTCCGGTCTTCGGATGAGACTTTAAACCGAGGTTCCGTCTCCATATGTTGGTGGGACGTTAATCCCGAGTTCACCCACTCACTCTAAGATATTGGCTGACAAATCCGAAACGTTTAAACTATTGTACATAGTCCTACATCAGATAGAGACCAAGCCCATCCAAATATTGTGAACAGATCATGCAGTCCAATAGGATTCTATAGTGTATCAATATGCCCCATGCTCATTGCATCAACTTGTCCACGTGACAGTCAGCAAGGTACCTTTTCAAAATATTCCCTCATTTTGTATTGATTTATCCAAATATGGCCTTTCTTTAGGTACTTTCCCATTAAAGCTTAAATAAAGAAAAAAAACGTCTCCGAAAAATATATCTGAAATTTTGATATGTGTTAACGAAATATTGTTTCTGATTGTTTAGAATTCATTTAGACAAACAGGTAGAAAAATCTTTCATCTTCAAAATCATACGCCCTTCTGAAGGAAATCTTGTGTATAAGTTATACCTTTTTGTGTGGCCAGTGAAAACTCTGACCCACAGGCTGATCTGAGTCTTCGTTGGACGCATAAATTGCCGGGCCCGGCTCATTCAATATAGCATCTCTGACAATGAAAAATGATATTTTCCTGTTTAAAATGTTCTCAAATTTCAGAAATAAAAGTATAGAGTGTTTTGATTATTTTTTCTTACAATTATTCATTTACAAACATCCCTTCTAGAGACATTTTGCTGGCAATAACTTCAATGGCTAAAATAAACGCGTCTAACTATGAGGAAACCCCATTTGTCCATAGAAACGGTCAGTTTACTGTAGCATCCATTGCATGGAGTTGTAAAGGCAAGAAAAAAAACTGTATTAACTTGCCCAAAGCGTTGCATCAATATGCTCCACTACTAGGGCAAATTGATGCATTCGACTTGCCAAAAATTTAAGGATTATTTTATGCAGAAAAGACACAGATTTTAGTACATACAAATATGATCAAAATTGGCCTGTCGGGTCACGAGATGAATCAAAATTCCAAAAAGTGTATCAACTATCCCCGGTCTCCCCTATAGTTTAAAAAATCTACTTTGAGAAATGTTTACAGGGTAAAATCTAAATATTATTTGATCAATATTTTGGCAAATACATCCAAAAAAACTGCCGCCCTTAATGGTATACGAGACTGCTGGTCACCTAACTGACAAAGAAATAAGCTTATTGCAGCTCAATACGAGTACTGCTTGTTTCCTGACTTGTGGTTTTCCTGTGATAACGGTTGTGATAAGCCTGATGAAATCAAATTTTAGGGGGCACAGATATGGAGACAGTTTCACAGGGAAAGATGTAAATGTGAAATGCACGGGGAGGGAGGGGGTCACTTGGTCTTTAAAGGGGTACAGATGTGCCGCTGGAACTCTGATAACTCACCCTATTCATGTATAACACAAATGCCAAAATATATACCTATTCATGTATTTTGCCGTATCAAATTTGGACCCTATTCATGTATACTGCAGAAAAGTGCTTAGATTAGCTCATGAATTTGCCATTAAGCCTTGAAGAAAATTTAAGAAATTAGTATGCTGAGAACGTTTGTTGTCTTTGTAATTGATATTTGTTTCTTTTTGATAACAAAAATCAGATAAGCAAACTTTTATATACAGGGCTTGGAGAAATAAGACCTTTTCCTGTATATTAGTCTGTAAAATCATACCTATTGATGTATCTGGCAGATCAAAAAAGTAGGACTATTCCAGAGGCTCATATATACCCTGCTTTATAATGGAAGCGACCCCCACCCCCTCCCTTTTGGTGGAACGAGCAAAATGAGCGAACTATCTGTCCTAGTACAAGTTAATATAGGTAGTAATTACATTTCAAACAGAGAGAATTCCATAAGTTATTGCATGACACTCCTCGATTTTTTGTTCGTTACCTAGATAAAATCATATTATTTTTATTCCACTTATCTCAACCAGCGGTTGAACATCACAGCATTTGGTAGATGTGCATATTAACTCAGTTGCGTGCACATGTATATAGCTTTTGCTTGTGGAGCACCCGAACACCCTGTCCACCGAATAAACTCCTCCGATGTGCGAATGCGCTATAGATAGAACAGCGTAACGGGGATTTCCTACTTCTATAAATAGAGACAACAACAATAAAGGACAATATCTTTTGTAAGTATTTATCTTTGTTTTTTTATAGTTTATGGCATTATAATGTGCTTATTGTTTCCTAAAAGTATGAGAAGCTAAAATTTAAAGCTACCAGTTTTCATTTTGCAGGTTTTATACCTTAAAAACTGATTTAGAAAAAGAAAGATTGCACTTTATTGCATCATACGCCATATGAGCTCCGTTTTTGATGTTTAATTCATGTCGTAGGAGAAGTTAAAATTCAGTACACGGGTAAGGGTTATGCTTTGAAGTAAAGTTTACAAGTTTATTCATTCATGGGAAAAGTTGCAAGTCAGTGAAATTTAAAATCCCCAGTGAATGAAGTAGAATAAAATATAAAAGACAAAAAATATTCTGATGCTAATAGTCTGAGGGAGGCAATCCAAACAGATACCTTATCTAGATAGATATTACAGTAATCTCTCTTCCACTAGCGGCAACTGTTAGTACCATATTACTAAAATTATAATTTATGCTCAAAAATTCTCTACACCGAAGCCCAGCAGTCACCCCGGACTGAGACAGTACAGATTATAATTCGGATAAGATGTGTTGATAAAAAAGTAAACAAACCTTGTTGTTAGTAGTATAAGCTTATTAATACAGTACCTTACTTGTTCAGTATCACTGATCACATATTGTGAAAAGAACTGTGACTAGCTGTGAAAACTATAACATCATCATTACCATGAGCTAACATAATTTCTGTTGTATTGACCAAAAATGCTTATTCTGTATATGATTAAATAAGGCTATCCTTTCATGTACCTAGTTAGGGCATTCTAACAAGAGGATAAAACTGTTGTTCATCTTTAACTAAACCACCATTACATTGCCTATAAACTTAATTAGTTGCATACTGGGGTTTTAGGAACTGCATATCGTCCTCTTTCAGTCTATTTCACTTCTCTATTAGTACTAATACGCAATTTAATGTAACTTTTAGGGTAAACGTCCTTAGTTTATTTTCTAGTTCATTCTGTTACTAGAGCTGTCCTGAGGAGCCCAGACGACAGAAGAAGCCGGACATATGATGAAGGGATCAAGCAAAGCCCACCAGCTTTATCAAGGTATGACACACATAAAAGAAACGGAGAATTTAACGTTTTTTTCCAGGACCCTATACATACATACATACATACATAGGACAAAAGGCTAGTAATCAAGCATTTGACTGAAGCTTAAATCATGAAAAATAAAATATCCGAACCAAATCTCTTGTTTTCAATTCATCTGTAAAAGTGGCACAGGACTGCATAAAAATATTTGAATCGGATTATGCATCACATCAGTAGAAACGAATAAACAAATAAACAGATGCACCCCTGAAAATGAAGTGAAAATTGGCATCACCACAAAATTGAATGTCCGTGATTCTTGGTTTTATTCATGCAGTTGTCATCGATAATTCTGGGGAGGAGGGCGGGGGAGGGGGCGGAATCTGTATCTTAAATGCATAACGGACAGCTGCCCGATAAGATTTTGGAATTGTACTAGAGGCTGATTTTGGGACTTGCTTGCCATTTTTCATGAATATCATTCAATAGCTTTCCAGGAGCTTCCTGAAGCCTCTGGTGATTAGAATTCGTGTTGTAACATCTGTCAAGCATGCTCAATCGGATTTAAAACTTGCGATCGACTAGACGAACGATTGTCTATGTCCCAAGTTACTTTTGCCCATTTTTCCATTAAAATGATTTAATCGGCCAATTAAAGCAAATACCGTTAGAAACAGACTTTACATAGCTAATTTGCGCGCTTGCATACTGGTACCGAAGCCAGGTTCGACGCAATTCGATAGAAATGCCAGGCGACAGAGGAAAGCAGGTGACGCAAGTCGACAACTGGGTCATTGGTCCTTTGTTGTTGTTTTTTCACGGATGAGTCCAGATTGTGTTTAACCCGGTCTGGCCACATACTTTCGTTTCTCCTTCCGCTGATTCAAGAAGGGCAGTTGTCAGTTACTGGCGAAAGTATGTACACTTAGTACTGGTTAACCGCTTAGGAGGTCTAAGCCTGCCCAGGAATAGTGTGGTTAGGTTAACTGACCGTCCCGACATGACCATAGCTGTTTACCGAGGACGTTAAGCATCAAATCAATCAATCAAATCCAGATTGTGTTTAGTTATCCTCGATGATAGGAGAAGGGTGTGACGCCTGCTCGGTACACGTCATGTAAACTATAGATAAATTCATCATGTGGAACATGACATATCTTGAGGAGGTTGGGTCACGGGTGGTAAAGTTTCAAATTGACCTCCGCGGAGGTCTGTTGAAAAACAATTTGACTATTTTGCTGAACCTGGAGGACAAAAGTAATTTAAAAAATACCGCTTCAACCTGCTCCATGTCATTTGGTCTCAATATACAAATGTTAAATATATATAGCATGACATTCTCCGATTTTTGGAATACCTTTTCTAGCGAGAAAAATCTTGTCTGAACCCTTTCAGTAAACCGCGAAAATTCATGACAGGATATATTCAAATTGCCTACCGGAAAATAGTCAAATTGTTTTTCAACAGACCTCCGCGGTGGTCAATTTGAAACTTTACCACCCGTGAAGGAAGGCATGAATAGTGAATAAACATCGATACGTGCAAAAGCGGATTTTAGCCCTTCCATCCGTACAACATAGGAGTGATTTAGTGACATAGTCACATTCAACAAAATGGAAAAAACAAACCTAAATTTATGTAAAGATAGTATTTAGTTTTTAGCATGTCATCTTATGACTACATATATGCATGTATGTTCATACATATAATGTAACCAACATATGTAAGTGCAACAGGCGAAACAGCTAGATAATTATAATACATTGTTGTCTACAAACACATTACAGTTTTTCGGAAACGATACAACTCCATGCCCAGCTCAGATCCTAGACTACAATTATTTGAGCCGCGACACGAGAAAACCAACAATGTGATTTCCCTTCCCCTCCAAAATAATCCCAACAATATAGATCTGTCTTATAGATCTGGATTTTTGGGATTGTCTTTGGAATAGAAAACCAGAGTCTTACACCTGAATCACACAAGACTGATTTATATGTGAGCCGCGACACGAGAAAACCAACAATGTGGTTGTGCGCCCAGCGCAGACTCAGATCAGTCTGGGCATCCGCCCAGTCTGATCAGAGTCTTCGCTGTCCGCATGAGGGTAGGTTAGACCCTTAGCTACCCATTAAGCACTTAGCGAAGACTCTGATCAGACTGGGTGGATGCCCAGACTGATCTGAGTCTGCGCTGGGCCCAAAATCACATTGTTGTTTTGTCGTGTCGCGGCTCATTTATGCATTGTTCATAGGAAAGAAACTCGTGGTAATCAGCTCAGAAGGAAATAGAATTATATCTTATGGTATTTAGATCAATGGTATTATATTTCATGTACGTTTCCTTCGAAATAACCAGTTGCAGAAATAAATTTTAGGTGTCTCTGAAGAAGTCCAAGTGACTGCTAGCCATCCGTGTTGGCCATAGTATTGTGGTAGAATATATTAAATACCCAAAATACGTAACTTGTCTTAAAACGTGTGATTGGTCTGAGTAAAATCGATTGACGTATTTAGATCAATGGTATTATACTTCATGTACGTTTCCTTCGAAATAACCAGTTGCAGAAATAAATTTTAGGTGTCTCTGAAGAAGTCCAAGAATGAAAAATAAGATAAAATAAAAACACATTTTTCCTTTTTGATAGAAAAGATGAAGAAGAAAAAACTAGGCCTGAAAAAAAAGAGGATCAAAAGGTTATAGTATACTTTTTAATAGCAATACTTTACATTTCTCTTACGATTTGAGGTTGTTTAATAAGGAACAGACCTTTTGTCGATTCTTTTTTTTTATCTTTTCTTACGAAAAGGAAGAGTGTGTTTTATTTTCCTTTCTATTGTTGTTTGTTTCTTTTTGTTTGTTTGTTGTTGTTTTTTTTTGTTTTTCAAGTTTTTTTAATTTCTTTTTTGTTTGTTTTGTTTTGTTTTTGTTTTCTTTATTTTTGAACGTTAACGTTCTTTCCAGCTATTTCCTCGTTTTTCCTCTTGCCAAACTACGAAAATAAAAATAACATTTTTTTTTGTCAAATACCTTGTGTTCTGTGAGCTGTAGTGGAAATAACTTAAATATGACCATGGCCGTGAAGGTCACATCCGCAATCATTGTGTACATCCATTTTATTTCAATTACATTTTGCTCTATAAACGAACGTTTTTATACTCAGAAATTGGTGTATATTTGAAAGTGACCCTGACATAGGTGGTTATAAAAATGCTCAAAGAGGAAGCTGGGGGCAATAGGGGCCTCAAACCCCCCCCCCCCCCCCCCCCCCCCCAGAAGCCTGTGCATTTTAGGAGACGCTTGAAAGCATAGAACACAACGACTTGGCTTAATTGTGTATGTGCATGATGTGTATCATGTGCAAAAAAATAAAATTTTACAGCACTGCCCACGCCTTCTTCTTCCTCCCCCCCCCCCCTTCCCCACCCTTCTTCCTCGCCCCAGCATCGGGTTTCAGTGGAACTCTAGTTTCAAACTGACTACTCGAAAGACAAGAAAATAGCACACGCGGTTTAATCGAATCTGTCCATGATCAGTAATTAAATGTGCAACACTAGCCATGCCCCTTAGCACCGGCTAAAGCAGAACTCTATTTTCTAAATGACTGTAAATGAACTCGATGATAAGCCCACTATACCCTAAGTCAGATGTAAATGGAGGCATCTGCTGGAAGTTGAAAAAAACAAGGACCAGATTCGTAGCTTTAGAAGCCCCACCCCATCGACATTGAATATCAAATAGTCAGTTCCGCTCAGCGATTGTTTTTTCCGATTGTTTTCTGTATCTGTTCTTTTTTTTTAAGCTTTAGTTTCCGAAGAAGATATGTCGTCCTCGTCAACATCATCTGTCGAAGATCAGCATATTATCAGGAAACATTCATACTTGGAGACATTTGGAGATAACAGAACGCAAGCATACACCATTCATCCTTGGCGTAAATTTGAATCCTTACATAATATTCCATATGAAACACATGTACGTAGCTTACGGAATATAATGAACTCGACAGCAGAAGAGGGGTTATCTGAAATATCGGTGTACAATACGAGAACACAAAGATATATAACTAAACCTGAAAAGATGTGTATAGATTCTGATTTGTCATCCCCTGAAAAGGTAATTGCAGAAATTGCTGAAAGACTGAAAATTGAACAGGGCTGTGTCGTGTTTCAGCAGTTTGAAGCTACATCAGAAGAATCTATACATCGTCCTTTTGTTGTAGTCTTGCCTGAAGCAAGGCAGGTAAAAATAGTCACCTTGATTTTACACTGCCATTATTTTGATCAGTTCAAAGGCAAGAAACTGTACTGCCTTCGAATAGACAAGACTCTTAAGGTGTCCGAAGTTAAAGAAATACTTAAGGCTGAACTTGAATGGAAAGGAGCCGAGATCTATATCAACGGTTCATACGTATCAGATGACAGAATGCTAGAAGATTTAAACATGCACGATTTTAGTCAGTTGGAGGCGGCAAAGTTAGTAACTAAAACGGTAATGTTTCTCTATCAGCCTTCTTCAGCTATTGTTACTCGCTTAAGACTCAGTGTGTACACAAGTGATTCAGTTAAGCACGTAAAGGACAAGTTTCTCGAGCACTTCGGGTCAAATCTTACTGTTGAACATAAAACTGATGATTGTCTCCACCTAACTTGTGCAAACGAACTGTTAAATGATGAACAATGTTTTGGATTGACAGATAAATTTCACAGAGAGGATACGTATCAAATTCACTTCGCCCCTGCGGATGCTGTTCTTTGTCACTTGCATTGTCAAACAGGAAAGGAGAGAATGAGAGTCTTGGAAAGGAGAATCATTTTGATGAGCCCAACTTGCTCAACAGCTGCTCTACGCGAAGAGGCTTCTAAAATGATGCGCGTGGATCCTAAAGCGGTTAGACTTAACATTGATAATAAACAGCGCATAGACGAAGTAACTAATATTGGTGAAGTAAGTACCCTGTATAGCGGGTGCTCGATATTTGCTGGCATAAAGAAAAAGAAGACTCTTCTTGTGAAACACCCAGCATCAGACAAACCAGAAAGGGTTGCAAACCTATATGCGCTGGAACCGGTATCCACACTTCGAAAACTAGTTGCTAAACGGTACGGAATTAATGAGCTGCAGATAGTTTTAAAATACAAAGGTACGACCATGATGGACAGCGAATTGTTATATAACTATCCTATTAAGAATAACATTGTCCTTGAACTTCATATATTTGAAAGGAGATTAAACATTGTTGCACACATAATTTTCAAAAGAATGAAAATTGCCCTCATTATAGACGACTGTGAGAAGACTACCATTGATGATATTCTGAAATATTGTGCTGTTAGATTACAATACAGAAGTAGCTGTTCAAGATGCGTTCATAGAGGACAATGCCTGGACAACAATCTCACATTAAACTCTGCTGGCTTAACTCCAGGATGCAAGGTGAACATAATTTACTTCAGCGAAGAAGACAATTTGAATGGAGCCCTGAAAAGAATATTCATGGTATCACCAGACGGTAGAATTATACCAAGATATGGCAGCGTTGCTGGAGGTCTTCTACTACATGGTAAGACAAAACCTTCTGAGCCGCGACACGAGAAAACCAACAAAGTGGTTGCGCGACAAGTGCAGACTCAGATCAGCATAGGCATCCACCAAGTCTGATCAGACTCTTCTCTAAGCGCTTAAAGGGTATTTAAGGGTCTCATCTGCCTCCATGCGTACAACTAAGAGTCTGATCAGACTGGGCGGGTGCCCAGTCTGATCTGAGCCTGCGCTGTGCGAACAACCATTATGTTGGTTTTATCATGTCGCGACCCTTTTAATAATCAATATTTTGTCGAAGTGAGGGTTGATATAATTTAGAAGAGTCGTTTCGGGTGCCAGTTTTAAAAATATCGAAAACTAGATATATTATCACAAGACTGCTATTTCATGTAGTTTGATGCAGTGATTAGGGGCTGACACAATCCAATTCTACACCCCACCCACGACAGCAAACAGGAAATAATATCATGAAGTAACAATACGAGAAGTAAGACAATACACGCGGAATGCAGGATGAACAGCTCTGTCCCAAGACTAGCCTTAACGAAACATAAATATTTTATCTTAATTATGATCTGGTACTGTTCTTTTAAACCAGAGTGGAAGTGATGGAGCTGCTTTGTGTATTAGGCTCTAGAAATCATCACACGTTGTTAAAGACAGGGCTTCTCTGGCAGGGGGTCTGGTTCCCATCTCACAGCAGATTTACCTGTACAGGTAAAGGTGTGAAAATTTATTCAACCAATCAGTGGACCAGAATTACCAGTTATGACCATTTTATTGGCTGACTGGAGGTGTTGACATTATGTGATCAAGAGACAGAATGATACTGTTCTGTTCTGTTCTGTTCAATTCTCGTATCGACATTACCCAAGTGGCTCAACGGTACGTAACCATAGTTGCACACACCTGGCGCCGTGTGTCCGTCCGGGATACTGTTGAAGTTAATCCTCCTTATATAGTACCACCCCTGTCTTTAAGACTAAAAGTATCTGAACTAGGGCAAAGAATGTGAGACATCACTACCAGTTCATAAAGTACAAGTTAAGGTTGTTTCAAAGGCTATAATTTCAAAGAAAATTGCCTTTAAAATTCTTATTTATATATATAACAGATTGCAAAATCCCTTCTTTAGGAATGGAAGTTTTGTGTTAACTGGACGCACTCGAAAATTACTTTGTATTGTTGAAGGGCTATCACACCAAAACGACACCTGCTCTGTTCTGTCCCACTCTGCTTGATGAGTCCTGCAATTTTTACGGGCGCCCGTAAAAATAACGGTAAAAGGACTGGCAGCTGGTTGTCAGTTATTTTACCGTAAAATATACGGAATTTTTCTACAGTGTACCTACATACATACATACATACATACATACATACATACATACAAGGCCATGTGCTCTATTATGATACAGTTTATTATGATACAGTTTATTCCCTGGTTCTTCCATGTTATGAACTCTTTGTATGCGGCCATGTTTGATCAATGTCCCACACTGTATAATATGTGTAATATCTCGATATGGTTGAGTTATGTTAACTGACCGCACTCGAAAATAACTTTATAGTGTTGAAGGGCTATATGACCCAAACATTAACTGTCATTTTCTACCCTACTCTGCGTGATGATTCCGCCAATGTTTACGGACGCCCGTAAAATTAACGGGAAATGGACTGGCAGCTGGTTTCCAGGTTTCTACCGTAAAATCTACGGAATTTTTTACAGTGATTTTCCGCCGTGCCCTACGCTTTGATTACCGTCAGCTCAGTGCATCTCCAGTCAAATCATAAACTAGGCTTTCTGTACGGACTGAAAGGACAGACACCCCTAAAAGCAGACAGACAGGCAGACAATGTCAGACAGCGAGACACCTGTCCTAATATCTAAGATGATCTTATGATGATAAACTAAGTAAAGATAAAGCATAACTTTGATGAAAGCATAACTTTAATGCCGCAATTTTTTGATTCTGTAGTTTCATTTCTCGTAATAGTGGTCTCCAAAAGGCTCAGCGTAACGGATCCATGGTATCGAAATACATTACTAAAGTACACTGCTCAAAACATTTGAAGGAACGCCAAATATTTTTCCGTAGACGACAGTGCAACGCATCCACACTTTGAGGACCATTTACTTTCGCTCGACAAAGACAATTTTTTCCAACTTTTTGCCAGTGTTCTTAAAGAGGGTCGAGGGTACTGACAGCACAAGTTTTGATCCAATATTTACCCTGCTCATGCCCATGGACTGTTTTTTGTACAAATGAATTTTTGGTAAAAAGTTGCATTATTTCAGAACAGGGGAAGAGCATGAAAATTACAACCAAAATCAACACAATCAGATTGCCTATGAAGCTGAATGTCTTACAGGGTGACCTGTTTGAAAGGATCACTTTGAACTCAAGTTTATGAGATTTTATAGACTTCCAGAAAAATGCCTCATTTTCAGAAAAATCGAAAAATGCAAAATCTGTTCCATGGAAATGATCTGGGTATCAGTTGTATTGAAATTCTTTTTGTCTAAAACTGTGATTGTTCTTGCAACCCTTGCAAAGGAATGGTGAATTCTTGGCCTTTAGCGATCGAATTTATGGGCCGTGGAACTGAGTATATGTTGTAGTAATGTCTATGGGAAAATATCAGCTGTTCCTTTAAATATTTTGAGCAGTGTATTTCTTCTTAGTACAATTGCTACAATAGTTCGATAGTTTTGTGTTGTCAAAATTTTGTAGACGCTGAAACGGTATGTGGCCGGGCCGGGTAGCGCAATCGGTAGGGCACCTGACTCGTAAATCAGAGGTCCTGGGTTCGAATCCCGGTCTGGCCACATACTTTCGTTTCTCCTTCCGCTGATTCAACCTCTGCATCTACCCAGTTTTATCAGCGTCTTCACTACATGCGTTTCGATGGTAGCTAAGGGTCTAAGCTAGCTCCATGCCGACAGAGAAGACTCTGATCAGACCAGGCGAATGCGCAGGCTGATCTGAGTCTTTGCTGGGGGCACATGCCACTTTGATGGTTTACTCGTGTTGTGGCTCATTATTATTATCATGTCTGTCCCTTGACTACTCGCCCTATAGGCTCTATAGTTGACTGACCCCTATCAGCGCCGGTCGTGGTGCGACCCACGCCAGATACTTCCTGGAACGTGGGACGGGTTGTCATGGGTCGTATCATGGTTGCTTGGGGCGGACCTGACAGCATTCGGAACTACATGTATACACAGTTGACCAATGTATAGACTTGTTCGGTATGCGTAATACTCGAAAAAATGTAGCTATATAGTTTATAACCTCTGTGCTCGGCCTCTGTGTTCTTTTTCTATCTATAAGAATTACATGTATTTCGACTCAATTGATAGTTTGTCTTTATTCTAAAACACCTCATATGCCATGTATTAAGGTCTGAGAGAATAAAGGATATGTTCTGTTGGGAGGTACAATTGTTCCTCTTCCACTTCTTCTCTATTCAATTCTCGTAACGCCGGGCCGCGTAGCGCAATCGGTAGGGCACCTGACTCATAAGTCAGAGGTCCTGGGTTCGAAACCCGGTCTGGCCACATACTTTCGTTTCTCCTTCCGCTGATTCAAGAAGGGCAGTTGTCAGTTACTGGCGAAAGTATGTGCACTTAGTACTACTGGTTAACCGCTTAGGAGGTCTAAGCCTGCCCAGGAATAGTGTGGTTAGGTTAACTGACCGTCCCGACATGACCATAGATGTTTACCGGGGACGTTAAGCAATAAATCAATCAATCAATCAATTCTCGTAACGATGTTTCCAATTCCAGTTTTTGTTTCTATTCTTAATTATAACCATGATAACGATGTTTCCCAGATGGCGAGAGTATTTTTTTTGTCCAATTCTCATAACGATGTTCCCCAGGAGGGCAATGATTGCACAATCCTAGCACTGAGTCTGTTTGTCCGTCCCCTCTCCAATTCAAAGAGAAGAGCCCCGTGTCGTGGAAAGGGTCGGCGACCTCTGGTCTGTTCTCGTAACAGAACAGAATATATAGTCATCGACCCATTTTTCAATGGCAAAGCTTACACCAACTTACGGCAATATATCCCATTGGTTTCACAACATATAAACTATAAGTAACATTTTGGTATATGTCATGTTTTGTTATTCTTATATGACGACCCCTGCTTCATTTTATTCTCCCGGGGCCGCGTGGCGCAGTAAGTAGCGTGTCCGACTCAAGAGCCTTTTTTTAATGCTCGTATTGTTCTGTTCTGTTCATTTATTTCCGTGACGAAAACATTTGGGCCGCGACATGACAAAACCAACAAAGTGGCATGTGCACCCAGAGCAGACTCAGATCAGCCCGGGCATCTGCCCAGTCTGGTCAGAGTCTTCGCTGTCCACATGGTGCTAGCTTAGGCCCGTAGCTACCCTTTAAGCGCACAGCGAAGACTCTGGTCAGACTTAACGGATGTTCATGTTAATCTGAGTCTTCGCTGGGCGCACATGCAACTTTGCTAGTTTTCTCGTGCAGGTTCATTTATGTGTTGGAAACAACATTCTCAAATGTTGATGGTCTCTTTTAGTCATAGGCCTATACCGTTTAGATTTCACAGTCCTTACTATTCATTTTCTAGATATCCAATATTGTGCTTGCAGGGTGAACTTTGGCCAGACTGTTTTTTATTAAGATCATTAAATTGAATTACTAAATGGACAGATTCATTAGTTTTAGCATCAGTTATAATTACTCTTCCTAAATTTACTTCTTATAAGTACTTTGTTTAGATTTAATCACGCTCACCGTCCCAAGATTACGAATAAAGACCATTTCCCTTGAACAAGAATACACTTTCATACTAAGACTGTGTGCCGGTAAACAGAAACGTTAATGTGACGTTAAAAACCGCGACGCTGTCTGAACAGGGGGCATACTTGAAAAAGTCAGTATTGCGAAAAATTTACACGGTGAATTTTTAATTTTAGTTTTTAAAAATCTTAAAAATACCTATCATTAAAACATATCAAAATTTGAGGTATATTTTTCGGAGACGTTTTTTTTCTATTTACCATTTTATGTTAAAAAAGGCAAATTTCAACAGCAAATGGAAAATCATGTTTACGTCAATCCTGACGTAATGCGTAGAGCTTTGGGAAAAAGAATACCACAGCTTCGAAGATCTCTTGACGGGTCGCACTCTGATATGAAATTGATATCAGTATCTTCAACGACAGCAGAACAGGGTTGAAAAATAAGGATATCTGAGCGCTATTTATTTTGCGTAAAAAAACGTCAGACCGTCACATTTTTACGACGTCATAGAAAAAGAAAAATTTGTTGGACGCCAAAAAGAAAGTCATTTCGTGAGTCAGAAAAGACTAAAAATTTTTATCGTGTACATTTTTATTAGAAAACTGAAAATTTTGGTTTTGTCCTATTCCACCTTAAATGTTATTTGCTTTGCATATATAGTTTTATGGCTGTAATAAAACATATTTAAAACTTTGCAGGTGGAGAGAGACCAATTTCCCAGTAATTCCCGGGAATTACCAGTATTTCCCGGGAATTACCAGTATTTCCCGGCGTCCTGGGAAATATGAGTATTTCCCGCCTTTTTGCCAACCTTGCGAAAAACTATAAAATAAGTTAGAAAAAATGATTACCGGTAGATATTAGTTATCCAATGCGAAAATAATACCAGAAATGAATATCATTAACCTCCACATTTGAAAAAATGCAAGTTTCGGACCAACTAGCCCCGGTCTCCTCCACATGTCCACCCATTTAGGGTTAACAGACTTTTTAGACACAATTACCATGACGTAACAACAAGTGGAACATCAGAGTGAAATTTAGATGTCCAGATAACTATAAAATCGCAAAAAGGCGGCATTATGATAAATGATAAAATGTGGTCTCGTGAAACTCTGAAAATCAGCTGTCAAACATATTCTTGGTTTAACCCTTTGATTGCCAGCGGACCACTTTTGTGCCACTGTATGTTTGCAATAAAACATGCGTCTTCGGCAAAGTACACTCTTATATGAAAATTTATGTAAAATAACACACTTGCGAAGAAAAAAAGAAGACTAACGTTATGAAGATTTTTTTTCTTATATATCGACCCCACAAAATAACACCGAATCGGCGTCGAAGCCTTTACGTGGCTGAGGTAAATGTGAAAAACATAGATGCGCACTCTTTTACTATTTATTGTTATGAAAATATATTTGTTATAGGATAATATCTATTTTCGCTCTTACTTACCCTGTCGATCCAACTTACCCCGCTGTCCGGACCAACTTACCCCGATAGCGGGGTAAGTTGGTCCAGTTGACCTCGTCTCGGAAAACGGCTATATTTATGAGAACCTGTCATGTTCCGAATGAAAAACTATAGAATAAGTTCGGAAAATGATTATACTAGTTACACAATGCGAAAATAATACTAGCAAATGAATGTTAATGTCAGCATTTGAAAAAATGCAATTTTCGGACCAACTAGCCCCGGTCTCCCCTACTTTTGTGGGAGTTGTGGGGGCAGGGTGAGGTGTGGTGTCTGGATGGGCACTGGAGAGGCATATGTTCAGTGCATAATTTCATGTGTCCCTCTCGGTCAAACTGCAGACGTCTCCAGTGCCACACACTTACCAGTGTTAGCCGATGCAGCCGCTATGCTTGATGATTGTGGTTAAAACATTCACAAAGAATAGCCCATGATTAATTTTCGTTATTGACTAGTGTTGGGGATAGTTGTGGTCGGGCGATGGCGCTAGGTAGGGTAATTTGGATGACAGTAGGGCAAGGGGCTATTGTGCTTGCAGTAGGTGCGGGTGGGGGTTTTCGGACATTTTTCTCTCCTCTATCATATCCTTTTTCTCCCTGATCGAAATAGACTGAAATATGTTGTCTCAAAGAGCTGTTAAACCCAAAACAGCCAACCAATCAATGACCTAGTGTTTATAGATACCTTTCCTTCTACAGCATCTAAAAAGGTGAAGCTGGTGCCATGTGAGGAAAAATGCTACGTAGAAGAGACTTTGCCAGAAGGGATTCACAGAACACAGCCGGCGAGAGAACGTAACGAACAACAAACAGAAGTAAGCTTTTTGGAGCTTTAACAATTACAAGTTAGATAATTGAGGTTTAACAAGTAATATTACAGTGCCCAGGAACTTAGGCAGTCAAATACAACATCCCGCCCAAGTTTCCAAACGGGAACAAAATAGCAATAAAATGTGGCAGCACACAATGAAGGATAACCAGAAAAGAAATTAACTAGCAGACTGTTGAAAGATGTTTCAATCCTTGTCCTAGTATCAGATATTTAGTTGATCGGTGCACGTGAAGCGGGTCGTCATTAAAAACTATCATTCAGACATAATTTCCGACGAAACAGACAGTGAAACACTGACACTGGAATTCGTGAGAAATTTAAAGAGTAACTACACTTCAGGAACTGACTGAATCAGATCCCAAACCCTATCCCCAACATCAAAGGGAAAGATTGACAAAGACATCTCAACAAACAATAAATTACAAGTGATAAGCCGAGTCAGCAGCTCTTTCCCAAATAGATGGCAACTCAGCTATCTTTATTGAACTAAATAATTTAGAACAACAGACGGGTTACAACGGACTAAGCAAATTATATGAAAAACATTTAACAATTATTTTTACCTATTTTCTATTTTTATGATAGAAGGATTAAACTGAGAACACAATAAATTAAACAGCACCGAACATAAAACAAATGCAACCTCAACAAAAACTGCAATCCACACTTGAATTCCAATGGATCCGATCAAGAAATGAAAAGGTCAAGCGCCAACAAAATTTTATAAATGTTAAGTCGATGGAGTCTTTTATGCCGAGGTGCGGCGTGCCATCTTGCAATTAAAGAGAGGAGAAATTTGTTGTTGGTGATTGGCTGTAGTCGTTACACCCTTTTATCATGATTACTGTTCAGACCTGATCAGGAGAAAAGAAGTTCCGCTTATTTTCATGGAATAATATTTTACTCCCATGTCCATACCCATCTGTTAACCACGATAATGCATAATCTACAAACAATATTTGTTAAACTTTTACCTTTTGGGATTTATAGATACTGAAGAAGTTAAAATACAGATGTGCGCATCTGTTGCTTAATATACGGAACAGGTACATTTTTTTTTTACTGCCGCGACATACGTGTATGCCAGGGAATGTTGTTATTGTCATTCTGTCTGTTCATCCCTTCGTTTGTATATTTTGGCCGTTCGTTTGTCCGTTCATAGGTACTTTTTGAATGATCGTATTTTTGTGACTCTATTCTTTTAATAACTGGTTTATGATTGCCCGTGGATGGGACTAGGGCTCAAGAATTAAGACATAGTCTGGCGGTGGCACCACTCGAAAGAATATGAGAGCACCTGTTTATATGTTCTTCCTCATATGTTTATATCATTTTGCTCTATGTTTACAGTCTCGTTATACCGAACCATGTCAAGACTCTGCAGAATATACAAAGAAGAACCTTGAGTTGAAAAGATTTTTCCTCAAAAAAGCTAGGCGTCTGATAGATAAGAAGTTTCCAAAGGCAGCCAAATTGGAAGACAACGGTTTGCTTTGTCCTTGTCAGAAAGATCAAACCGACGATACACTGTCCGTGCAAGAACGCAATGACAGGTCTGATAACAGCAAGCATGAAGCAAAAGATAATGATCAAACATTTGTTAAAACTGTTTTCGCTGATTGTTCAGCAAACTCTGATCCCTTAAACGAAGAGAAGACTAATCTCTGTAGACCCGAATTTTATCTGCCAGAGGAAGAATTGCAGAAGCAATCGACCGAAACAATAAATGATACTCCTCAGTTGGCAGCATATAAAGAAATACTGACGGAGGTTATGTCAGATGGTAGCCAAAAACATTTTGCTGATACCTCTGTGGATCATGTTCTGAATCAAAACTTTACATTCGAGAATCGCAAGAAAGCTAAAGGATCCAGTTCTGATACAGCATCTTCAAGTAATTCATTGAACCAATCTCCAAAACCTGTTGGAATGCAAAACGTGAAAACATCATTTGGCTCTTCATGTAACTTCGAAGAGAGCGTACGTAATACTTTTGCTCAGGATAATTCGTGTAATGTTGATACTACAGAAGAGAAGAAGCTCAACAATTCACCATATAAGATGCATAATTCAAACACCCATTTAAAAGATGGGCTGGGTAGTGGTGAACGCCATCAAAGCAATGCATTTCAGCCACCTTATATATTGAATGACATAAACATTAAAGCAATCATGGAGAAAAGTGTTACTACTGTGAATTCGAATACAAGCTCAGACTCAGGGTATATGATAGATACAGTGGATAAAGATTCAGAATTATCTACGACCTATGATCTGGTACTGATGCCAAGACAAAGAACCGAAAGTGAAAACTTGAATGAAATTTCCTCGAATCCAAGACAGTGGCTAACGCAGTTCCCAGAACAACAATTTAACCGGGTGAACAGATTGTTGGCAACCGCAGGTAATAGAAATATGTCTGCTATTGACCTAGAATTGTTAGCAATAAACGAAGGGGTAGTAAACAAAGTATCCCGATCACTTTAGAGCCTAAAGGTGAAATTTGTACTTATAGTTAAATGTTCTTTAGAACTGAACTATGTGAGACAGGATATTTCCTCTGATGAAATATCACTTTCCTTGAATTGTTACATATTAAGATTATGACACCCAATAAACAAGAGTATTTGTCTTCAAGGCATTATCAGAATAAAACAGAGTGTTACTGCGCAAATATTGCATACGAAATTGCTACTGGACTGAAAATTATATTATAAATCTATTAGTTCGAAGCCTAAAAACATATGTTAATGACGCCTTAGAACATGTAATGAAGGTAGATTTATTTACATTATCTCGTAAAACAGTACTTTAACACGCCATTGTCTCACTTAATTTTCTTGAAACACTCAGGCCTTGAATGTTTCTTTCCAATATGTATTATCTTATAGTTTGATACAACATTTTTAAATTGAAATTTAATAGATGAAAAACATTCAATGTGTTGTCGTTTTAGTTCTTGTGATGGTGGTCTGCGAGAGGCTCAGCGGAATGGATCCATGGCTGTACATCTGGGGCCGTATTCATAAAACAACTTAAGTGGTTGCTATGCGGTTGCTAAGGCTAAATTTCTTTGAAGGAGATTCCCTACAACTATGAAATTTGCTCTGGAGGAACAGTCTTACAAAGGCAAAGACTGTTCCTCCAGAGCAAATTTCATAGTTGTAGGGAATCTCCTTTATAGAAATTCAGCCTTAGCAACAGCATAGCAATGACTTAAGTCGTTTTATGAATACGGCCCCTGGGCATTTAAGTTATAATAACTTGTAGTCTTGCAATGAAATAAAACCAATACACATATTGTATATTCAGAGCTTATTATTGAAATAAAATCATCGGAAAAGTTAAAAGTAATTTATGTAAAATTTTCATTGAATATTAACTCTTGTTTTCCTTTAAACACTTTCTTATAATATGTCTGTTAATTTGTTATATTTATTTATTTATTGATTGATTTGAATATCTTTTTTTTTCCATAAAAAATCATATACAAAGTATTAAATGTTTGCACAAATAGTGAGTTAAAATTTCTTTTAAGTTTGAAATGAATCAGTGGCGTCATCGATTGCTCATACATATTAATGGGGTGTAATGGGCTCAAACATACTTAGAAACTTGTTGAACGTCTTGCTTTTTTCAGCATTCGATTCAGACTTTCGAATACTCTGCTGCGTATAGGTTCACCTACCAGTAAACAAGTAATTTCTTCCTTATTCAATTTTAACAAAAAATGATTGCGTAAGTTTTGACTACTTCAATAACATTTTTAGATGTCTTTATGAGTAAATGATTTCCAAACCAAAATGAAATGCGTATCTCCTGGTCTTTAGAAACAGACTGGGCTAGCAACAAAGGAAATACATTGACACTTGCCATTATCGCATACTGTCGTTAAGTTTCGGAGATCAACAGAAAGATCTACCTGTCCAAGTCTAAAATCAATAGCCTAGAGTAAGAAGTACAAGTATTCTGCCAGATGAAATGTTTCTTGCTACTAATGATCAAGATATCACACTTGTTCTCAATAGCAGGAGTTGTCTTCCCCAAATCCATATCTGAAAAGCTTATTATATATATAAGTGAACAAGTGCGATTTGCAATAGATGTCTGATTTTATAGTTAAATGTCCTTTGTTTTTTTTTTTGTTTTTTTTGTTGTTTTGTGTGTGTGTGTGTGTGTGTGTGTGTGTGTGTGTGTTCTTCTTGTCGTTGCTCTTTATATATTCTGCGATATGTTCATAACAGTCTTTGTTAAAAAAAGATGATTTCTTTTTTCTGACGTAAGTGTTTTGGTTATCAAGAGGGTTATCACATTTTTGTCAGCTACCTATTAGTATTATTTTTATCTTACGAATAGCAAAAATAGTCCTGAAGCAAATTTTGTGCCTTATATTTCCTTCAAAATAAAATTTCTTTTAAAAAATCAAATTCCATAATTTGAATTCAGATCCTGTTTAAAAAGGCTGGATAGGATGTCTCTTAGGTTCTTCTAAATTATTGATTTTTACTTATATCTTAAAATACCGAAAGAATATAATTTTTGTTTTCTTTAAAGAGACACAATAATGAGAAACTTCATATGCACCTAATTCAGCCAGAGTCGAAAAGTACGAAGTTTGAATTAGCATATTGATTACATGTATGTTGGGGAAAAATGGGAGACAAAAGACAAACACAATCATACATAACGTAAAAACACTATGTTGTGTATTTTTACATACGTCAACTTTCTTGACAGGTATAACCATACCATTACTGGAACATGTTAGTACAGAAATCGGTACAGACTGGAAAAGGCTGGCAAGGAAACTAGAAGTTGATGAGGGAGACATAAAAGAAATCGAACACAACTGTAAATCATCATTGTGTGAAGCAGCTTTTCAAAGTCTTGTACGTTGGAAGAAGCAATATGGATCACAGGCTTCAAGAGGACGCCTTCTGTCTGCACTAAGAGGAATCAAACTGAATTATCTTGCAGAAGCATGTGAGAATTATCCGTCAGGATACCAAACAGCGTAAAAATACGAGAATTTGTACTTTGAAGGAAATAAGCAAAATTTGAAATTTAGTTTAAGCAAGAAACAATGAAGTTTATCACGTTACTCATCCGTCAGTATTCGCCTAGATCAAACCACTCGATAAAAAATAATAAGTGCAACACCAGTAGGGGAGAGTCGGGTAACTTCGGACAGCGGGGAATTTCGGACACTGACATTATTTCCTTTATATGTGAGTTGTTTGCAACTAAAATAACAAATAACTGGCCAAACAGAGAAAATCCTGATGAGACGGCTCATGATGAGCCGTCTCATCTGGATTTTCACTGTTTGCAATTGTATGTCCGAATTTACCCGCCTGTCCGAAGTTACCCGACTCTCCCCTACATTTGTTTTTTACTTTACTGTTCTGATGTTTTCGAGATGAGAAATTTACTAACTTTGGGGCTATCTTTTATTATTTTACTATAGACAGAATGAGGTGCTGAAAAAATAAGAAGCTGTGAAGTTGTTGATTATTCGTTCTTGTCCATGAACAATTTCTCGACCCTCATATTGCTGGTTTATCGTAAATAAGACTAAATATCTATGTCGTGCATTTTATGTTTACGAGGTCTAGTCTTGTTGTAAACGACGTTTCTACATACTCTGTAAATGGCAATTATGAAATACAACATCAAAATCAAAATTAAAAACTATTTCAGTTTTTTTATCATGATAATATAAATGGATATCATGCATATATGATCCTGTATTTCGTTTGCATTTATATAAAAGGCGCTACAAACATAGGCCGTGTAAATCCTTCACCTGGTTTAAGGTGGTGATAAACTGATAATCACTAATTTGTGATAAATACAAAAAACTTACATATATTGCTGAAAATATTACAGCTTTTCCAAAAACTTAGCAGATGTCTTTTTTTCTCGTCTTTCACAACTTCGAATTAAAAAAAAGAGCATGACTCGATGATCTGAAAGAAAAGCTCAAAGGGTAATTTGCATCACAAAAATCTGAAAAGTAACCATCACTTTTCAAAATACATTTAGATCTGAAGGTACTTCAATGCACTGAGTTTATTTTATCTGCTGTTTCACAGTATATTACGTTGAAGTAGCCTGACTCCCACTTTTAGACTATAATGTCTAGTAACTATTTCACTTGCACACCTATATGATAACAATAATGTAGTGAAAGAGCTAAGAAACATATATGAGCTGACATAACTCTCAAGCTGTGAAGTATCTTTAGACCTAATTGCATCTTCAATAATGATCGTTATTTTTAGATCATAGTGCAGTAAATTACCATTTGTTCTTTTCTCATATAAACTATATTTTCATCATAAGACACTTATCTTTGTATTTATCTAAACGACAGAGAACAACATATTATGTTGGATAAGTTTCAGTGAGAAATGCTATATTTTCATAGTCTTATTCAGGTTTTGTATTTACACCAATTTACCACTTTTGTCATTGTCATCAACAGTATGCCTCTATATTCTGTGTAATATACGTATATAATGTGTAGAAAGTTAAATCTGAATTTTATATATCTTCCACATTGTCTGCACCATTTGCATAATCTTTTAAGGTGTATGGGTACGTCTCCAGGGGCTGTATTTATAAAATGACTTAAGTGGTTGCTATGCTGTTGCTGAGGCTGAATTCCTGTGAAGGAGATTCCCTACAACTATGAAATCTGAATTTTATATATCTTCCACATTGTCTGCACCATTTGCATAATCTTTTAAGGTGTATGGGTACGTCTCCAGGGGCTGTATTTATAAAATGACTTAAGTGGTTGCTATGCTGTTGCTGAGGCTGAATTCCTGTGAAGGAGATTCCCTACAACTATGAAATTTGCTCTGGAGGAACAGTCTTTTTAGACTTTCCTCCAGAGCAAATTGCATAGTTGCAGGGAATCTCCAACATAGAAATTTAGCCTTAGCAACAGCATAGCAACGACTTAAGTTGTTTCATAAATACGGCCCCAGGTTTCTGTGCCATTTTCACAAAGGGGAACATTTTTGTTACTTCTTTATTGCTTTCTCATATAAAGAATATCTTTCAAAGTGGGATCATCTCTTCAAGGGAAGAATTCACTCATAGATTTCGATTTTATTTCTTTAGGAATTGGCCCTATTTAGACGAGATGCAAATAAGAACATGGTGGAGTTGCATCCAGTGGAAGTGTACCTACCCACCTTAAAGAAATTACATTATTTATGTCAACTGGATTATCTATGGTAATGTGCATAAATCTTTGGGACACCTAAATTAATTAATTTTCCATTTGGAACAAATGGAAAATTAATTATTTTAGTTGTTCCAGTACTAACGCACATTAGGGTATTAAGGATCCTGTAATGCTGATGAGAATTGCAATATCTGAATAAACTGCTGAAGAAACTATATTATGTGAAATGCATTATCCTTCTATAGAAGAAAGCTGTATTGTTGTGTCATCTGCATTATCTATTTAAGAAACTGTCTTTTTATGTCATCTGTCTCATCTGTATAATCTATTAATAATCTATTAAGATATATGTTCTGTGTTTTGTGTTACTAAAATATTATCCTTTTTTATGTCAACTGCATTTTCCGTTGAAAATTCAATCAATTTTGTGTCATCTGCATTAACTGTTCAAAATGACATCTTTTTCATCCAGTCTTTCCTTTTACCGTTGTGGGGCTTGTGGTGTTTTTACCGTCTGCATTATCTCCTAAAGAAGTTCTATTTTGTCTTCTGCAGTATAACCTAAAAATTGAAAGGCAGTGTCTAGGGGTCCGGTACCGGATCTCTAGCCCCTACGGCTAGGGGTCCGGAACCGGACCTCTAGCGTTATGGGCTAGAGGTCCGGTACCGGGTCTCTAGCTATTTCTAACGTGGAGGCTAGGGATCCGGTAGTATGTTATTGATTGGTTTAGGTTGGTTGGTTGTAAATAGATTTGTAAAGGGAATCTACTTTAGTCTAGTAAACCCGGTTAGAACGCACACTGATTGTGTAAAATAGACGAATAAAATTTTATTCTTATTTTTCTCTCCTTTTCAATTATAATCAATATAAATTAAACTGTTTGCAGTGTTTGAGTTTTTCATCGATGCATGAAAATGATAATTGCATTGATTAGTTTTATCAAAGTATATGCTTCATCTAGTCGCGGATGTGCGAATAACAAATACTGCGTTAACGAGGTTATTATTCTATTCTACTCTATCCCATAACCTTACTAGTCGTTGGGGCACCACAGATGACTTCAAAACAATCCCTTTCCACCTTGTCCTGTCTTCAGCTGCCCTAGTTGAGCTAGCAAAATCCATTCCTGTCCACTCATTGATATTGTCTTCCCACCTCTTCTTCTGTCTACCTCTTCTTCTTTTTCCTTTCACTGTGCCCTGAAGAATTGTCTTTGCTAAACCAGAAGACCTTGAGACGTGGCCAAACCACCTTAGTTTCCGTTTCTTGACCAGCGTAAGGAGTTCATCATATTCTCCAATATTGGAGGTTGATTCATGTTTTCATAACTCTACAAAACTAGCCAGTGTCTGAGATGCTCATTAGTCGCCGAAAAACAGATCAAAGGGATATATTGACTTTAAGTCTTTTATAATAGATAATGCAAAGCAAAAATAATTATGTTATTACTCATTCACCGTACAATTTTGTCCATTTCAAACAAGATTCGGGTCATATGGCCAGAATGGCTCATAATATTCACATCGGACAAAAATTTGAAGACTTTCGTGCATTTGAACGCGCAATAGAGCGCTATCAAAATGTAGAAAGTGTTCACAGTTCTTTAAAAGATATTCAAGAACAGTACAAAAAGCCCAACCGCGCATAACGAATAGGATACTGAACCCAAGGCTGAAGTACTATGATATTAAATTCAGCTGTATACATGGCGGCAAGAAATTTAAGTCCAGAGGGACAGGGTTGAGAGATTATGAATACAAAACACTTCTTTTAACAAATTGATCGATATACAAAATATAATTCCGGATCCCTAGCCACCACGTTAGAAATAGCTAGAGACCCGGTACCGGACCTCTAGCCTATACCGCTAGAGGCCCGGTACCGGACCTCTAGCCGTAGAGGCTAGAGATCCGGTACCGGACCCCTAGCCACTGCCAAATTGAAAACTGGGCATTGTGTATATCATTCATGTATCTGCCAGACCTGTTGAAGAAAGTATATTGTTCATGCAAACTGTCTAATATATTAAAGAGACGATAGAGTACGTCACCTACATTATGGAATCGTCTGCATTATCTGGTGAAGAGACTTTATGTCACCTGCATTATTTGTTGAAGAAACGTAGTTAACTCCCATAGTTAGCTTTCCGTTTTTGAATAGTAATATCCCTTCGGCACCTGCATACGGAGTTTATGTTTCTCAGCCAGTCCGCTTTGCTAGGGCCTGTTTCAAATATCAAGATTTTGTTGAAAGAGGGAAGCTACTCACTCATAAACTGTTGAAACAGGGTTATCATAAAGTAAAGCTTGTGTCGTATCATAAAGTAAAGCTTGTGTCGACAGTTAAAGTTGCAAGGTCTGCAAATCTGACCCCCTTCAATCCATTAAAATAACGTCACATTCTACCAAGAACATAAATTTCAGCGTGCCAGCCAACTCCTAGTAACTATTTTTTGCGAGCATGTATTAAAAATGATGTTCAAACATTGTCTATTTGTAAAAAATTTTCAA
The DNA here is from genome assembly GCA_963989385.1 of Ctena decussata. Lineage (NCBI taxonomy): Eukaryota > Metazoa > Mollusca > Bivalvia > Lucinida > Lucinidae > Ctena > Ctena decussata. Next base: position 85,733,089 of record OZ022506.1, read on the forward strand.
AAAGCTATAACTTGTAATTAGCAAAGTATTCCTATTTTGAACCCCTAACTGTGCTTGAAAGGATTTCACCTGAGTGTTCTGGTTCTAAAAATGGATACTGAGATGAGTAGCACCACCCAAACAGGCTAAAACAAGGGTCACAAAGGATTTAATGTGCATAACAGGACTTATCAGAAAAGATTATAACCACTGCAGGGAATTATTGTCTGGAAGCCAATAAATATAAAATCTGGAAAGAATGCTCCTAAATGGGCAATTTCTGCCAATATTGATTTGTTTTCTATTTTTATTCGATGAAAGCGTGCTCAAATACTGTTTTCCTCAAAAAATGGTTCAGGGGCAAAAATACATTAAACTTGCAGAACTTGCATCTTTAAAGTTTTATGGGAGATACCCATGACCTTGTTGATCCCTACAATGTGGCCGTTTCTAAACTAATTTCCGATCTGATGGCCTCAGCCGAAGCTTAGTTAAGCTTTCAAATACCGGACTTTCATTTTCACTGACTTTTTCCACAGATACATAGATATGGCGGGTATATTATAATAGGCAGGTGATGCTTACTACCCATGGGCACATGATCACACCTCTGTTTTGGAGTCCATGTCTTTGTATTCAAAATATTCCGGAATTGCATATGTTTAAATAACCTATGAGTTCGGCCTTATGATTTTGGTACTTTGACCACTTACATTGTATGTTTATGACCTCTGCATTATCTGTTGAAGGGACCATAATGTTATGTCATCTGCATTATCTGTTTAAGAAACTATAATGTTTATGTCATCAGCATTATCTGTTGAAGAAACTAGAGTGCTTATGTGATCTGCATTATCTGTTAAAGAGACTAGAGTGTTTATGTTATTTTCATTATCTGTTGAAGAGACTAGAGTGTTTATGTCATCTGTATTATCTGGTGAAGGGACTATAATGTCTGTGTCATCTTCGTTATTTGTTGAAGAAACTTAATGTGTATGTCACCTACATCATCTGTTGAAGAGTCTATAGTGTTTATGGCATCTGTCTTATCTGCTAAAGGGGCTATAATTTTATATCATCTACATTATTTGTTGAAGAAACTATAATGTTTATGTCATCTGCATTATCAGTTGAAGAGACTATACTGTTTATACTAAATTCTTATCTGTTAAAGAGACTAGAGTGTTTATATTATCTGCATTATCTGTTGAATATATTATAATGTTTATGTCATCTGCATTATCTGTTGAAAAGATAATGTTTACATCATCTGTATTATCTGTTGAGGAAACTCTAACGACTATATTGTTTATATCATCTGTTTATCTGTCGAAACTTAATTATTTATGTTCACATTATCTGTTGAAGACACTATACTATTCATGCCATTTGAAATAACTCATAAAAATCATTATCTTCATTGTATACCCGGTACATCATAAGTATCATGTAAAATGTTATCTGTATTCATCAACACATGCACCGTCTTTCATCATTTATGTTTATGTTTAAATTGTTGATCTAGTCAGTTTGTTGTACCTACTGCCTTATTCATGTTGCCCATATCTACATCAACCTCATTGTCTACATCATCATTATAATCTGGTAAAAATCAACTATCAAATCCATCTGCATTATCCATTACTAACTCACCATCTGCATTATCTGTGCTTACTATCTGATTTCTACATCATGACATTACACTTTTGCATCTCATCTTTTCCTGCTACTGTTAGGTTTAATGAGATTTTATGTGAGTATAACCTTTTCTGGGCATCTTTCTTTGTACATGTATTTCTGTTTGCATCTAATATCTCACCTATTTTGTCTATGTACATAAAACGCTTCATTTAGTTATATCTGTATTTCTTATACTATTTGCATAATTTTATCAATCCATCATCAGTAGTGACTGCATCATTTATACAACCTGCATTTTGTGTGTCACCTACATCGTCCATACATCGCCCAGCAGGCATAAGATGTATGGAGCCTAAATATTATGACCAAATAAATGCCTGAACAACTGTGCCGACTTTAACAGCAGTTGTTGGACAAATCGTAGACAATACTTCCAGCCTGTTTATATTTCAAGATAATTTTCCAGGCACACAAAATTGAAACAACATTGAATCAACCTTGATTCAATGTCATGACATTGAATCAAGATCGATTCACTGTTGATTCAAGGTTGTGTGCCTACTGGGTTAAATAACTGATTACCTGTATATGAACATAATGGGTATAATTAGTTATAACAATCTGCAACAGGTTTTTTCTGTGCTTTTTCATGCATACCTGACAAAGGTTTCTGCTGTTCTACCAGTGTTGGAAAATTTATCTTACAACCCTTATCCAGATCCTTAGGCTAGATAAAATGAGAAACATATTATGCAGGGCCTTGTTTTATAGGTGACATATCTGCTTGTGAAGTGATGTTCATTTTACATGTGGCTGGTGGTTTACTCAAGTGGGAAAAAAGACTTCAGTTTATGCCACACCAAATGTACATGCTATATCCATATATTCATACCAAATGTTCATCAAGCCCATGTGTCAGCATCTTTCAAAGTAAGTAGGAACTGCTGAAATGATCACACATTTAAAGCAATGTCCTTAATCACAAGGTATGCAAGAAAAAGTATCTATCATAGGTGTGCGCTGCTGATAACAAAATCGGTGTCCAGATTATTCTTCAGCATCAGTCAGCAAGCCTCGTGATGCTGAACATAATTCCAATTGTGACAAATTTTCTATTCTCATATCCTGTCTATAGAATGTCTTCATTGACTGTTCCATAGTCATATGCATGCTATTTAACATCTCTGCTACTTGCACAATTTTTAACAGGTGCATAATAACCTATTTTTATTTCATTTTTTTCTCTTTTTTTCTATTGCTTCAAGTTTGTTTATGTTATACATCACTCTTGGCTCATTTGACTGTTATTGTGACAGTACTACTGAAAGAGTTTTTCATTGACAGGTCAAACCTGTTCATGTGATTTCTTACATTGCATCTCAATAAGCATATATTTCTGGGCCTAATTAATCAACACTACTCATGTCATTAGTTAATAATGTTAAAATTATAAAGCTGACAAAATGTAAGGAGCTTTTACAGAGCAAAAGCTTTTTACATTTTTTTAGCAAAAAATATTACCACCATTGATTTTGAGAGTACTTTAAGACTTAAATAATCCATGACTAACCACTTCCTTAAAACTACAGTGTTTTGAACTGGGCCCTGAAGGTTTTCACCCCTATGCCATAAATATACACATTCATATCCTTGTCTTAACTGTTCTGTGAAAAATCATAGTACACTGCATGGCTCCATTTTGTGGCAAAGTGGGTTGGCTGTGGGGCAAATGAGGGCTTGTATTGCATATCCTATTAATTGAATACCTGAGCCCAGTTGTTCAAAACTAACAAAGTGGTTAGTTAAAATGACGTTCATATGCATCATCAAAATGACACTGCCCTTTTTTATGAAAAATGTGTGTTTTTGCAGTAAAAAAAATATTAGCACTCTTGATTTTATGTATGCTTCAGACCTTAACAGATCTTTGACTAACATCTTTGTTAAGCTAAATACAAAAGCTTAAAACAACTGAACCCAGAATGTGAGGCCAATTGTTAGAACTATCAAACGAGAAGTCATTTAGGTATTAGACCTGTAATGGCAAGTTTTGGCATACCAGATTGTTAGCGCTAACAGGCCAGTTGTTAGAACTGACAAACAAGAAGTCATATGGGTATTAGACCCATAATTGCAATAATATTTTGCAACTCAGAATGTTACTGCTAAAAGGCCAATTGCTAGAACTGACAGATGAAAACTTATTTGGGAATTACACACATAGTGTCAAGTTTTGGCATATCAGAATGTTATACAGTGCTAAAAGGCCAGTTGTTAGAACTGACAGATGAGAACTTATTTAGGTATTACAACCATAACGGCAAGTTTTGGCATATCAGAATGTTAGTGCTAAAAGGCCAATTGCTAGAACTGACAGATGAGAATTTAATTAAGTATTACACCCATAATGGCAAGTTTTGGCATATCAGAATGTTAGTGCTAACAGGCCAATTGTTAGAACTGACAGATGAGAATTTATTTAAGTATTACACCCATAATGGCAAGTTTTTGCATATCAGAATGTTATTGCTAAAATGCCAGTTGTTAGAACTGACAGATGAGAACTTATTTAGGTAGTAGACCTAATGGTAAAAATTTTGGCAACCCAGAATGTAAGTGGTTCAAGGCCAGTTAGGACTGACAAACAAGAACTCTTTATGTAGTATACCCGTATTGGCAAAAATTTTGGCAACCCAGATTGTAAGTGGTAACAGGCCATAAAATATAATTGTATAATTTAATGTTTGACAATTGACTCAAGATATCTCAAACACTGATATCTCATATAACCCTTTACTTTAGAGATATCAGTATTTGAAATGAACTGAGGTGTCAGTAGTTTGAAATGAACTTTGACTTTGAGCTATCCAGAGCTGAGTACATGAAATTGAAGAAACTACATTACGATGTGTTTTTGAGGGGGACTTTTTGGTCTTTACTGATGTGGCAATATTTACCAACTTGGGTCTAAACCCTTAAAAGTATGATTTTTATAAAGAATCAAAATGACCCACAGCCAAACTGTGTTTATTTGGCTGTAAATGGATATCTTCCCTTCCAAAATCACCACAAATACATGAGCCGCAACATGACAAAACCAACAATGTGGTTGTGCGCCCAGCGCAGACTCAGATCAGCCTGGGCATCCGCCCAGTCTGATCAGAGTCTTCGCTGTCCACATAGAGCTAGCTTAGACCCTTAGCTACCTTTTAAGTGCTTAGAGAAGACTCTGATCAAACTGTGCAGATGCCCAGGCTGATCTGGGCCTTAGCTACCTTTTAGGTGCTTAGCGAAGCATCTGATCAAACTGTGCAGATGCCCAGGCTGATCTGAGTCTGCGCTGGACGCACAACCACATTGTTGGTTTTCTCGAGTCGCGGCTCACATATGAGCCACGACACGACAAAACGAACAATGTGGTTGTGCGCCTAGCGCAGACTCAGATCAGCCTGGACATCCGCCCAGTTTGATCAGACTTTTCGCTAAGTGCTTAAAGGCGGATGCCCAGGCTGATCTGAGTCTGCGCTGGGCGCACAACCACATTGTTGGTTTTGTCGTGTCGCGGCTCATATAAATCAGTCTTGTGTGATTCAGGTGTAAGAGTGGTTTTCTGTTCGAAAAACATCCCCAAAAATCCAGAGCTGTCTTCAAAGATCTAGATTGTTGGGATTATTTTGGAGGGAAAAAAAGACCTGTCTTAGCCCCGGCTCCAGGGGTTGGGCTTTGGGGCTTCAGCCCCGCCATCTTGGCCTCTGTGTTATGAATAATTTGTAGGCATCCTGATAAGGAGTATCTGATGAATGTTTGAGGTAATTCATTCATGTGGTATGTTGTGACATCTCATTAAAATCGCCTCGGTGAGGCGATTCTAATGAGATATCACAACATATATTTCAAGACAAAAATGACATCAAAAATTCTCATCAAGCTGATCTGTAATTATGTCATACATGCATCTTTTCAAGCCCCCTCCCCCCTCATACACACATCTCGAAACGTCCCAGCCCCACCAGTTATCCAGAGCCCCATCAGTATGTGGTGGTTTGGATCCGGGCCTGCGTCTCATAAATGAATAAATATGATGGTGATTTTCTGTTTTCTTTTTTTTTTCAGATTTCTTTACAAGTGTTTTTTTTTTTTATTTATTATTATTTTTTTTTTTTTTTAGATTTTATTTCGACCTTTATATTTGTACTGAGAAATAAACTTTTATACCAATCTTTGATATGTCTTAATCATTTACAACCCCTGATGGAATACAAGCTAGGACATCATTGCAAATTTCTTTTTGCAATAAATTCTTTCCACAAAAGAATTGAATTTTTTGTCCTCATTTGTTTTGCTGATTTGGTTCTCAAGAGTGGAAGTTTAGGTGCTTGCAAGTTACATCAAATTTGGAAAATTTTAAGGTAAATGGATATGCATGTACATGTACTTTCAGGAGAAAAACTCTACCATTTTCATTTCTGCCTCCATTTCTCAATTAGTCGGGCCACGTAGCGCAATCGGTAGGACACCGGACTCATAAGTCAGAGGTCCTGGGTTCGATACCTGGTCTGGCCACATACTTTGGTTTCGCCTTCAGCTGATTCAAGAAGGGCAGTTGTTGGTTACTGGTGAAAGTATGTGCACTTAGTTCTTTGTTAACCGCTTAGGAGGTCTAAGCCTGCCCAGGAATAGTGTGGTTAGGTTAACTGACCGTCCCAACATGACCTTAGTTGTTTACTGTGGATGTAAAACAACAAATCAATCAATCAATCCATTCTCAATTGGGGTAAACACTTAAAGGAAAGAATTTGCTCCTTAAGAATTTGCTCTTAAGGAGCAAGTTCTTTCCTTTAAGTGTAAACCCCTTTTCAGAGAGTTCCATTGTCCGTTTTAGCAAACAGGAAGTCACAGAAGTTGTCTTCCTTTGAAAAAATGGAGGAAAAACATGGTGGTATACCCATATGCCTCATCAGTCTTTAGCATAGTGCATTCTCGACCATTGTTTCATTTTACAGTTTGCTTCATTATCCCCATACATTTTTAGTGGGTCGTATTCAAACCCTTTTTTGCCAGGGATAAAGGAAGGTATCAAATAAAGACAAAAGACTTCCTCCAACAAAATTCACCACAATTTATTAACGATGACTATGATCATTGCAGATCCTTGTGTTAATATGTGATTACGGTACAAATAACATCAGTGCCCAGTTGATCAAAGCACTGTAAGCTTAATGAAGATATAAGTCAATTCATTAAGTCTCCTAGTACACATACAATGAGTCTACTTAACAGAACCCTAGATAAGAGGGGTATTTGATGATAATAAAGGGATAATTTTCTTTATTTCTCATTGAAACCATATATTGTGACCCCTCATCTGAACCGTCTCATCGAGACGGCTCAAACAAGGGGTCACAACATATGTTTTTATCCAGAATTAACAAAAATTATCCCTCATTATCACCAAATACTCCCTCTTATCTAGGGCTCTGACTACTAGAAACATTTTTGTTGTGCAAAATCTCATTACCTGTCATTAAGTTACATTATCAGGGTACACTTTCAGGGGAAGCAACTTTTACTTCCCATCTCAATAAGGGTCAACTCTTAAAGAAAAGAATTTGCTCCTAGAGGAGCAAATTTTTTCCTTCAAGAGTAGAGCCATGTTTGCAATGCCTTAAATACTATAATTTATGTGTCCACCTAACCTTATTTTGCCTGTACTAACAACATAATAATACCATAAATTTAACTACTTATCATCATGTGGAAAGGAACTTAAGTTTTGTACCGTATTAAACCAGTGCAATGCAAATACTGATCTAAGCTTCAATTTTCGCTTTTCAGATTCCCAAGGACTCCTGCATGTATATATGAAAAGTAAAGACTGATCGGTCTGCACTGATGTGAAGGCTGGTGTGAGTCTTTCCTTTTTGCACATGTCATGTGACACCCTTTCACACTATACCAATTAGTTATTTTGTTCAATGGCTTTAATTATTAATTGACAAACTGAAATAAAATGACTTATTTATATAACATTCGTTCTATACTGAAGAAAAAAAGAAGCATTTACATCGTTTACGCTTAAATTCTCGACATCACGAAATGCAAAGAAAATACACTTAAAATTTAAAATGTTTGGTAGTATATCTGCTATGTTGGTTTAATTTTGGAATTTGAATGAAGTGTTTCTCAAAACAAAATAATTTGAATGTAACATTTCTTTTTATATTCAGTATAATCATTCCATTAGCAAATTGGTAGAATCTGAACAGACTACTACTAATGAGCAGTTTCTTCCACATCTGCACTATCTGCCAATAGTGTCAGTGCTCTTGATAAGAAGGGTATCAGAAATAATTCACATATTTCTCCATAAAAACATGTTGTGGCCACTAATTTGAACAGGCTCACTGAGAAGGCTCTAATAAGGGGTGACAATGTACATTTTCACCGAAAAAATAGCAAAAATTATCTCACAATTATCCTCAAACCCCACCTTATATGGAGCTCTGAGTGTTGTGAAATATTCCCAAATACTGTAAATGGATGTATCCAAATTCAAGATTTAGGAGTACTGGGGGGTCACAATATTTTATATGTAAAGTAAACAATTGAAAATTTCCAAACTCTTCCATCTATCACTCTGCATGAGCAAGAAAACAGCAAAGAAAATGTTTCAGATCTTAAATATATATTATGTATACATGATTGGCATCACTTGAAATGATATGAGCCGCGACACGTCAAAACCAACAATGTGGTTATGCGCCCAGCGGAGACTCAGATCAGCCTGGGCATCTGCCCAGTCTGATCAGCATCTTCCCTGTCTGCATGGCGGTAGCTTAGATCCTTAGCTACGATTTGAGCACTTAATGAAGAGTCTGGTCAAAGTGTATGGATGCCCAGGCTGACCTGAGTCTGCACTGGGCGCAAAACTACATTGCTGGTTTTGTCGTGTCGCGGCTCATATCTATCTGGCAGACCACTTCACAGTCTTCTCAGTTTGCATGAACAATCTATAGACCCTAAAATATTGTGAAATACTAATTTATATATGAAAACGTGCAGGGGCCAATTGTTCAAAACTTACAACGTCATAAGCTAACAGAATGTTAAATTTTCAAACGTACTGTACACAGAAACGTTGCCATCTTTTGCCCCAAAATAAAGGAAAGCTTTTGCAATGCTCCTCACAATTTTTCAGCAAAAATATGAGCACACTTGATTCATGCATACTGGATGACTTAACAAATCAATGACTAACAACATTTTTAAGCTAACAATGCTTTGAACAACAGGCCCCGAGGTTATAAAACTTGAGTGCTTTCTCAAACTCAAAATAAAGTACACTGATTGGCTGCTTCCGAGCACATGCTTGGAAGCAGCCAATCAGTGTGCTTTATTTTGAGTTTGAGATTATACTCAAGTTTTATAACCTCAGACCCTGGGCCCATGCTGACTTGAGGTTTTATTGTACAATCTATACTAAAAGTACCTTTTCACAAAATGCCACTCGAATGTGTTAATTTTCGACATTAATTTTAAATGGCCCTTCCAAACTTGACCATAAAAATTATACTTTATGATGCTTACTCACATGTATGTGCCAATATTCTCTTAGTCAAAAGCCAGAGGTCCCAATTTACAAGACCATGTCAAGCAATTAAAAAATTTAGTTTGATACACATATTTTACTACATGTATACAACATAAAAAGCTCATATGGAAGTGGATTTTCTATGCTTCTCTTGTTTCTCCACCAAAATGTATAGTAAATACAGAATTTGGGCACCAGGTCCTAATATAATACTTTATCATATGACGTCGCATCTGAGAGTGTATTAAAGCCATGCATTAAAAACGATAATCCACTAGTGGATTAAATATGCAAATTACGTCGTAATGTTATATGTTTACGTCCATTAAAACGTCGCGTTTTCTAATGGCAAAATCATGGCGTTTTCATGCAAATTTTGCTAATAAAATGCGATTTTAGTGTCATAAGATAAATAGAATCTTCCATTCATGCTCCTGTATTATTGAATTTATTAAATTCGTTGGGGAAAACCGATAAGATGCTCGGCAGATCTTACGTCTCATCTTTTTCCCCAACTCGTTTAATAAATTCAATAATACATGAGCACTCATGTAAGATCCTCTATTTAATATTTGTTGCAAATGAAATACTATCTTCAGGTGTCCCAAAATTTTAGCATATTAAACTATTCAGAAATTTCCAAGAAGTATTCCTTACTGCAAGTATGCAATTTTGTTATATTGAGCCATAAAATACTTGAACAAGAAACAGTTTGATCTGGGTTTATACAACCTGCCGAAGCAATAGAGTGATTGATTTTTTAGGAAAATTACCATACTTATTTTAAGTTGTAATTAAACTTTTTGGCCTGGCACATCACTAAAATAACAACATTTTTATTTTACCTGAAGTGGCTACTGGTATTTTGTGGAACGAAATGTAGCACCTATAAATTTGCATATTATTTAATGGAATAATAGTTATACTATGTTTGTCCGCCTGTACGGGAAATTTCACGGGCTTTAGCGAGTGGATTACCTCCCGCACAGGCAGACAAAGTATGGTATAACTATCTTTCACCACCCTTATAAGTGTAGACCTTGCTAATTGTAAAATATTTACATTCTTGGTGTATTTACTGAAAAGCCCTATAGTAAACCATTGGAACGTAATGAAGTTTACATTCCAATAATTACATTGAGACACGCGACGTCAATGACGTCAAAATAAACAATGGCTCTCAACAACCTGATTGGACGTCATGTCTGCCGTTCTGCTGTTAGCAGAAAAACTACGTGTACATGTTTTACTGCTTCAATTTCTGCGCTTATATAAGATTTTTCACGAAAGATTTGATTGAAACGAATGTAAATATAAGCAATGAACTTAATTTTTCTGATGTTTATCGAAGTGTAAACTACATTGGGTCACTAGCAAAGTTTACATGAACCCCTTCGGGGTTCATTCACTTTGCACGTGACCCAATGTAGTTTACACTTCGATAAACCGCAGAAAAATGAAATTCATTCCTTAAATATTTCACGTTGAAGTTGGTGTTTTCCGGCAAAGGTGGTAAAAATCTCAATTACCTACCTTGTCACGGTTATACATTTCCATTGCTATTTATTCTGTAAAATGTATGTTCCATTCCATTCCGCAAAATTACCAATAGCCCCAGAAGTCCTGTCATTTCGCATGTAGAGAAGGATGAACACAATAACAGTGAAGCCCCACCCTTCTTTTTCTCTGTGATGTCCTCAGTGAGCACTAACTGCTTGAAAAGATTTACAAACATAACAACAGGTAACAGTGATATTATTTAAGAAGTATTTACAAATGTAATGAATATTAATATTATATACCTGATGAATATTATAAACAGATGATGACAACAAACAGACTTCCAGGAAAGCAGAGCTCCAGATAGAAAGGGGTAACAGGGGTAATTAAGGGATAATTTGCCATATTTTTCCTTAAAAACATATTTTGTGACCCCTCATTAGAACCGTCTCGTCGAGACGGTTCTAATGAGGGGTCACAACACATGTTTTCACTCAGAAATAAGAAAAAAAAATCTTTGAATTATCCTCAATACCCCCTCTTTTCTGAAACTCTGGGTAAGGACTGGCAAGGCCCTAATGATGATTCTGATACACCACATCAAAGCCAATCACCATCAAAACAGCTACCTAATTGAGAACTAACTAGTCACCACACACCAGTGGTCCAGATAAGAAGAGGTAACAGGGATAAATGTAAGGATGATTTTTCTCATTTCTTGGTGAATATATATTAGAACATATATTGATATATTGGTGAACACATATTGAGATTGCCCCAAATAGCATTTTTCAATAAAGCTATTCCAAATACTTTTGCATTTCTTCACAACCTTTCCAAGCATACTACTATGCAGCCAAAACAGGCACTTTCCATAACATAAAACCTAGCATTAGCCAGTTAGAAGTAACATTTCTTAATGATGTCAGATTTGCAACAGTATATCAGAACATACTGCCGCAAATTTTTGAAGTTATCCAATCGGACATTGCTATAGTAGTAAGTGCATCAGAATCACCATTGAAAAACATCCTTTTCTGAAAGTCTGTAATAAAAAATACATATGAAACACAAAAATTTATTATTCTGCAACATACTGTTCTTAATCCTATCTATACAACTCCTAAATGAGCAAAACAAACATTATAAATATCTGACAACTTAAGATGAATGGATACACTTTCAGGGGAAGCAACTCTTGTGAGCATTATTGCCTCCTTACTCAACGGGGGTCAACTCTTAAAGGAAAGAATTTGCTCCTTTACGAGTTGTCCCATTTTGAAGGGGAAAAATATCTGTAGGAAGCAAACAGGAAATCACAAAAGTTGTCTCCCTCTGCAAAAATGGTGGAATAACGAGAAAGTGTACCCATACACCCTAATGTAATAGTTTGCTTTGGTAAGCATAGGAAATAACATAGGTCAAACCTCACAGCATAAAAGGTCATACCTCACAACATACATGTCATACCTCACAGCATATGCATCATACCTCACAGCATGCATGTCATACCTTAAAGTATCTATATCATAACTTAAAGTAAACTCCAGACAGTGGGTGGATGAGGGAGGGGGATCTCACAATACTTTCATGGCAGCTTCTGTTCATCTCCACAAAAACAAGGTGGAGAATCACATGACTTACCTCTTTTATTTTGTACCTGTATTCTGACAGAAAAGGCAAGAAAACTGTTTCATTCTTTTTCTTGATATCCAAGGAATTTTCAAGCATGAATGTGCAGATAACTTGCCTTCATTTGCAGTGTTTTATGCTTCCCGCTGTAGTTTTCAATACTGCTTTGAACAAAGACTACAGGTTGCATGGGAACGGCTTGCTGCAAACTGATGAGGTATCTGCACTTTACCACATAAAAATTCACTGAGTATTTAAGAAATTGATCAGTTTTCTTATCTGTTCTGTCCGAATATGGTACAAAATATCATGTAATTCTCTACTATGAAAAATGTATGTTCCTGAGCTCATCATTTCACCTTTGTGAGGCTATTCTAATGAGAGCCACAACACATATTTTCATGGGAAAACAAATATAATTCCATAATAATCATTTGCCTAAAAGCACAAAAAGCAGACAACAAAATCTACGTCTGCAAAATTTCAGATAATGTTTCTTCCATGCAATATCAGTTTGACCATTCAAAGACTAGGAGGCATATGGTGTAGATCCAGATGATTATGAGCAGTCTCATCTGGATCTAGGCTGTTTCTAACTCTAACTATTTTCAGTTTTGGCTCTTTAAAGATTAAAATTTACCCCAGCTTACCTGCTGCTCTGCTCTCAGCAAACTAATATGTATGAGTGGACTAATGAGAAAGAGTAGAATAAAGCATTGCTTTATCTTTAAGCTTCAACAGACAATGAAAACACTTAAAGCACCAATAGTGAAAATAGCTGAAAATGCAGTGTATGTGACCTAGATGAGGCATCTCAAAGTAAGCCACCTCATATGAATATACACCATTAGCACATTTGACTATGAATGATCAACATGACAGAGCTTGAACAAAACATGTTTTTTTGTATGTGTTTTTTTTTTTTTTTTCAAATTTTGTAGGCAAAATTTTATCATTTGTCATCAGATTCTGCCTTTTGGCTTTTTCGGCACTTTAAGATTTAAGAACAGGATTAATATCAGAGCTCTAGATAAGAGGGAGTATTTGATGATAATAAAAGATAATTTTTTTTATTTCTCATCAAAACCATATGTTGTGACCCCTCATCTGAACCGTCTCATCGTGATGGTTCAGATGAGGGGTCACAACATATGTTTTTATGCCAAATTAACAGAAATTATCCCTAATTATCACCAAATACTCCCTCTTATCTAGAGCTCTGTTAATATTATAATTTTAGATTATTATAACACCTAGTAAAGGTATGTCTAAGATTATGCACTGTTTCTGTTTTGATTTTATGAGTTTTTAATCCTATTGAACAGCTGCAGTTCTGATGTTGATGTAGATGGTATTCTCATATAACCTGTGTTCATACATCATTAAAATGTTATGTTCTTGCCCCTGAATGTAACAAAATGGCTGTAATTAACTACTGATCCTGTCCTTTGGCTGTCTGCATTTTTCACTATCCCTGAAACTTTAACTAACCCCTTTCCCACCTAAATTGACAAAACTGTGCAGCCTTGCATTATGACATCACTGTTATAGCAAGAGTCTCCAAAACTCTAGACAAATTTTCGTTGTTGTATATGGTCTTTGTTTCCAAAAACAAACTTTATAGATTTTTATTTAATTAGTTGAGCTGTGCTGAAAAGGCTAGGAAAGATCACCTATCACTGAGGAAAGATTTTTAACTTTACAGACAGATAGACAATTTAATCAAATTTCAGCAAATTAAACAGCTGTATGTCTAGCAGATAACCTGCCGATAGTCTCACATGGATTTCATTCACTTGGCCAGACTAATTAAAGATTGATTCGTCAAAATGTGTGAGCTGTAATAACCTGTAATACTTGAACAGAACTGTGAGCAATCAGTGCAGACCCAGATCAGACTGCTCCTTAGGAGCAGTCTGATCAGGGTCTACACTGTTTGTCATTCCACATGCAAACTTTTGACACACTGACGGGGAAGTAAAACCATTTTGTTCAATTTTTAAGACAAATATAGTCACAAGCTAAAGAGTGTAAGCATTTACAGCCTGCATGGTATTTGAAACTATATTCCATGATGATTCTATTCTGAATTTGCATCAATTTCAGCACAATAAAGTATCAGACACTTGAAAGAATTTTCTCAAAATATAGTCAAGCCTGTTTTGAAGGTGACCTTTCATAAACAAAGATCAAAGTCTTAAGAGGCCGAATTCTGGTATTCTACAATAGGGTGTTTGGTATATATTGACTTGTGTTACGCAAGCAATGTTACAAAGTGCCATTAAATGGTCAGTTTCCCGTTTGTCTTCATAAAACTGTTCAGTTTGGAAGCCAAGCAAAACCCAAATGTGTAGCCTTATAAGGAGGCTGTCCTGTACTGAGAGTTTGACCTCAAAGACACGGCACGAAACCAAAGCTTTTGTCTACACCCAAGTGTCCGAAACCAGCTAGCCTCATAAGCATGTAATAAATATGTTACTTTACCGTAGCATAACAACATAATAATCAAGCAAATCTTTGCAAGAGGAGAGAAAGAAACCCAAGGTGTTATTCAACCACATAGTTGGACCTTTAGTTTGAATAGGTTACATTCATTAAATCTGCAACTGTTTCATGAAACTTTCTATGGTATCTAACAAGAATCAAGGGCTCAGTCCACTGATTCTGAAAGGATCAGAGATAAGATAAGAATGTGATTTAACAAAATTAATAATGTATCTGGTAACTATCTGTTTTTTGGTAAGAAACTTTTGAGCTGAAACTCTGATCAGATTCTTCTTGCAGCAGTCTAATCAGGATCTGCACTGCTTGCCAGTCAATTTTGGCTTGTCATATCTAAAGATGGAAAAGTCCATTATACAAATGATTCATGTGGCAGGAAAAAGACCCTTACATCAATACTGAAATCAGTACGGACAATAGTGTCTTTGCTTTTCATTTTTTTGAATGCCCCAAGGTTCACAGATTATATATGCCAAAAGGGAAGACTCCAGCTGTCCAAATACAGGGTAACAGGGATAATTTTGAGAATAACTTCCTCTTTTCTGCAAAAGCATATGCTGTGACCCCCTCATTAGAACCATCTCAGCGAAATGGTTTTAAGAAGGAGTCAAAACATGTTTTCGTTGAAAAATAAGAAATTATCTCTAAATCATCTTGGTAACCCTTCTTATTTGGAGCTCGGAGACTGATTTGACTGCACAGGTGTGCAGAATAATCCTGGTCTTTCTTACACAAGGTACAGTACCTTTGTATGTCAATGACAATGAAATGTAGCTGCACAACTCATTCTAGAATGCCTTTGTTTACTGTGGATGACACTGTGAAAAGAAATGGACAAAACTGGATGACAGAAGGTTTGACAAAATTATGGAACCTGATGATTGGCACCAAATGTAGTAATATTAGTAAACGAGTGATTTGATGAGCAGATCTTCTTACAACCTCACTAATATGACTGGCACCCATGAAACAGAAGAATTTAAAATATCAGTGCTCCAGATAAGAAGTGTTAAAATGGATAAATTTGGGAAAATATTCAATATTTCTGCATTAAAACATAAATTGTGACCCCTCATTAGAACCGTCTTGCCAAGAAGGTTCTAATGAGAGGTCACAACATATGTTTTGTTGAGAAATATGAAAAACTATTTCTGAATTATCCCTGTTACCCCTTCTACTGGCACTTGATCAATACTGAGTATATATGAATATATATATGTTTAACAACGTTTCTACGAAAAAAAAAAATTCCTTGCTAAAATAATACATATATATAAATGATATCTTTTAGCAAGGAAATATATTTTTTTCTTAGAAATATTGTTGGTCAAGTGCCAGTGACCCCTTATTATCTGGAGCTCTGAAACATGCGCATACAATACCAGTAAATACTCAAATCAGTCTAAGAACTTGTGCAAATCTCTTCACTTTATCCATTCCCCATGACTCTTAGATGGATTATGCACAAAGGAAAGATCAAGGCCCCAGATGAGGAGTTTTGAGGACAATTATGAGATAATAATTGTTTTCTTATTTCTCAAAAAAAAAACTATTCTCCTTATTAGAACTGTCTCAGTGAGCTTGTTCTAATGAGGGGTCACAACTGACAACTTTATGGAAAATTTATTCCTAAATTATCCCTAATACCCCTTCTTATCCGGAGCACTGATGAAACTGATCATTTTCATTCAAAAAATCCTTTAGGTACTGTTCATGTGATGTCACTCATAAACACTGATACATGGATACTTTACAACTTGACAAAAAGCTGTTGAACAAAGTCGTCCTGATAAGCCAAAATGTTTTAGAATGAAAATTAATTTTTTCCTTATTTTTTTACAAAAAAATATACCATATTTCTTTGGTCATAAGATGCTGTTTTATTCCCTCCCAAAACAATCCCATAAGTCTCTTTCTGTCTTAAAATATGAATCTAGATTTTTGGAATCGTCTAACAAGGGAAAACCCCATCTCAAAGCAGAACTTTATAAGACTGATTTAGATAATCGGGGTCATTTTAGAGATGTCAAAAAGGGAAATCTCCAGGCTCCAGGAATTTAGATAGTTGAGGTCATTTTAGAGATAGACAAGCACCATTTTATAACCAAAGAAATACGGTAGACCTCAGCAGAATGGCCTCAAAAGATATTTTCTAATAATGACAAGAACTTCCCAGAAGATGGTGTCCCACCTGTCAATATGTTGTTTTGAAACAAAGTGAAATTAACCCAACTGCACACAGAACGGCCAAAACTCTATGGAGTTTTGGCCGTTCTGAGTGCAATAGTGTTAAACAAGAGGGCCATGAGGCCCTGAATCGCTCACCTGGGCAATTGGTAAGGTGGCTTTTTCTTATCATGTCTGAAATTGTCAAAATATAAGTCTTGGGTCAAAAGTCAAAGAATGACCATGACCGCTTGTACTCATAAATCTTCATGTACTCATTAACACAACCATATATACCATTTTTAGGCCAAAATCTTCAAAACTTTCCACGAAATCTTATCTTCTAGCGTTTTCCCATATTTGACCATGCCGTAAAAAAGGTCAAGGTAAACCCAAGGTCACCATTTGAACAGTCTTGGTGGTACTCTAGTACTCCATGCTACTTACCAAGTTTCAAGGCCATAGGTGTATTGTTTCTGGAGAAGAAAAATATTAAAGATTTATACCATAAGTGGTAATGGCGGCCATGTTGGTCATGTGACCTGGACCGTATGAACAAATTTTTATTCAATCAATCCCTGGAGGCTCTATATGAAATGTGTTTACAATTGGCCCTTTGACTTTTGAGGAAATGGTTGAAAATGTCAAAATATGAGCGATCTGGATCAAAGGTCAAGAAATGACCTTGACCTCTTGTACTCATAATTCTTCATGACCTCATTAAGACAACTGTATATACCAATTTTTAGGCCAAAATCTTCAAAACTTTCCATGAAATCTTATGTTCTAGGATTTTCCCATATTTGACCTTGCTGTAAAAAATGTCAAGGTCAACACAAGGTCATAATTTGAACAATCTTGATAGTACTTGAGTACCCAATGATACATACCAAGTTTCAAGGCCATCGGTCAATTGGTTCTGGAGAAGAAGATTTTTAAAGGTTTTTACCATATATGGGCATAGTGGCCATGTTGGTCTGTGACCATGACCGTTAGAAATTTTTTTCATTCCCTCAACCCCTGGAGGCTCTATATAAAATTTGGTCACAATTGGCCCAGTGGTTTTTGAGGAGATTGTTTAAAATTATCAAAATATGAGAGTTCTGGGTCAAAGGTCAAAGAATGACCTTGACCTCTTGTACTCACAAATCTTCATGTACTCATTAAGATGACTGTATATACCAATTTTTAGGCTAAAATCTTCAAAACTTATCATGAAATCTCATGTTCTAGCATTTTCCAATATTTGACCATGCCGTAAAAAAGGTCAAGGTAAACCCAAGGTCACCATTTGAACAGTCTTGGTGGTACTCTAGTACTCCATGCTACTTACCAAGTTTCAAGGCCATAGGTGTATTGTTTCTGGAGAAGAAAAATATTAAAGATTTATACCATAAGTGGTAATGGCGGCCATGTTGGTCATGTGACCTGGACTGTATGAACAAATTTTTATTCAATCAATCCCTGGAGGCTCTATATGAAATGTGTTTACAATTGGCCCTTTGACTTTTGAGGAAATGGTTGAAAATGTCAAAATATGAGCGATCTGGATCAAAGGTCAAGAAATGACCTTGACCTCTTGTATTCATAATTCTTCATGACCTCATTAAGACAACTGTATATACCAATTTTTAGGCCAAAATCTTCAAAACTTTCCATGAAATCTTATGTTCTAGGATTTTCCCATACTTAACCTTGCTGTAAAAAATGTCAAAGTCAACACAAGGTCATAATTTGAACAATCTTGATAGTACTTGAGTACCCAATGATACATACCAAGTTTCAAGGCCATCGGTCAATTGGTTCTGGAGAAGAAGATTTTTAAAGGTTTTTACCATATATGGGCATAGTGGCCATGTTGGTCTGTGACCATGACCGTTAGAAATTTTTTTCATTCCCTCAACCCCTGGAGGCTCTATATAAAATTTGGTCACAATTGGCCCAGTGGTTTTTGAGGAGATTGTTTAAAATTGTCAAAATATGAGAGTTCTGGGTCAAAGGTCAAAGAATGACCTTGACCTCTTGTACTCACAAATCTTCATGTACTCATTAAGATGACTGTATATACCAATTTTTAGGCTAAAATCTTCAAAACTTATCATGAAATCTCATGTTCTAGCATTTTCCCATATTTGACCATGCCGTAAAAAAGGTCAAGGTAAACCCAAGGTCACCATTTGAACAATCTTGGTGGTACTCTAGTACTCCATGCTACTTACCAAGTTTCAAGGCCATAGGTGTATTGTTTCTGGAGAAGAAAAATATTAAAGATTTATACCATAAGTGGTAATGGCGGCCATGTTGGTCATGTGACCTGGACCGTATGAACAAATTTTTATTCAATCAATCCCTGGAGGCTCTATATGAAATGTGTTTACAATTGGCCCTTTGACTTTTGAGGAAATGGTTGAAAATGTCAAAATATGAGCGATCTGGATCAAAGGTCAAGAAATGACCTTGACCTCTTGTATTCATAATTCTTCATGACCTCATTAAGACAACTGTATATACCAATTTTTAGGCCAAAATCTTCAAAACTTTCCATGAAATCTTATGTTCTAGCATTTTCCCATATTTGACCATGCCGTAAAAAAGGTCAAGGTCAACCCAAGGTCATAATTTGAACAATCTTGATAGTACTCAAGTACCTAATGCTACATACCAAAACTCAAGGCCATCGGTCAACTGGTTCTGGAGAAGAAGATTTTTAACGGTTTTTACCATATACGGGCGTGGTGGCCATGTTGGTCATGTGACCTGGACCATATGAATAAATTTTTGTTCCCTCAACCCCTGCAGGCTCTATATGAAATTTGGTTTCAATTGGCTTGATGGCTTTTGAGGAGATTGCTAGAACTTGTCAAAATATGAGAGTTCCGGGTCAAAGGTCAAAGAATGACCTTGACCTCTTGTGCTCGTAAATCTTCATGTAGTCATTAAGATGACTGTAGATACCAATTTTTAGCCCAAAATCTTCAACAGTTTCCAAGATATCTTATGTTGTAGTATCTTGCCATATAAAAGCATAAGGAAGCAAATTTGACCTTACCGTAAAAAAAGTCAAGGTCAACCCAAGGTCATAATTTGAACAATCTTGGTAGTACTCGCATACCCGATGCTACATACCAAGTTTCAAGGCCATCGGCCTATTGGTTCTGGAGAAGAAGATTTTTTCAGGTTTTTACCATATATGGGCATGGCGGCCATGTTGGTCATGTGACCAGGACCGTTTGAACAACTTTTCGTTCCTAAGGTCCCAGGAGGCTCTATATGAAATTTGGTTACAACTGACCCAGCGGTTTCAGAGGAGAAGTCGTTTGAAATTGTTGACGGACGGACGACGGACGACGGACGACGACGGACGACGGAGCCTTACCATCCTATAAGCTCCCCCGGAGCCGCTGGCTCAGGTGAGCTAAAAACACCAGGAAAGCTTAAGCAGATGACGACAAATGCTGGTATGTAATACCTATTCCTTGCCCTTGCTAGTCACAAGCCAAACAACAACTAAGGAAATATAGTTCCACACAAAACATTTTGGCATACCTAGGAACCTTAACAATTTGGCAAAGGGCTGCAGAATGCTTATAAAACCACATTTATACACTTTACACTCTGCAAAAAGTACCAGATTTACCCTATGTATTCACACTGAGAGCAGTCTGGCTCAAAATTTTACAAGAAAATGTGCAGCTAAAATGATAGAAATTTTCCACTTTCGAAGATACCTGGCAATTTTATACATAACTAACAAGTTCAAGCTTTTTTAAACTACCCTAATGTGCTTGAATATTGGAACACCTTAACTAGTAATTATCCAGCATTGGAACACCTGAAGAAAAAAAAATATGGGCAATGATCAGGAATTAATACAATGGAATTCAACATGATGCTCTCAAAACCAAAAGGGAAAGAAGCACACATTCATTGTTCCATTTGTCACACCTAAAACCATTAATTTTCCTGTTTTAAGACACTAAAACTATTAGTTTTCCATCTGTCCCAAATTAGAAACCAACGGATTTAAGTGTGCCAAATGAAAAAAAATGGTAATAACAATTTATTTTCCATTTGTCCATTAATTTTTCCATACTGGGACACCTAAAACAATTAGTTTTCCATTTGTCCTAATAGAAAACTTATGGATTTATGTTTGCTGAATGGAAAATAAATGGTTATAACCCAAATGGAAAATTAATGGTTTTACAGATATAACCCAAATGGAAAATTAATGGTCTGTGAGTTTCAAATAGAAAATTTATGGTTTTAGGTGCTCCAAGATTTAAGCAGATTAGGGTAGACTTCTTCTCCCATGGAATTTGATTGCATTAATTTCTGGTCATTGCCTATCTTTTCACTTTACTTATTCTCCCACTTAGACGACTGCCATGAGGTTTCCAGCAAAAATATCAAGCACATCTGCTACTATCTCACCCCAAAATGATCCCAGTCACGGAACTGTTGACTAACTGTCTGATGTGAGTCTACTCTGTTTGCTCTAGCTTACCGTAAAACCCCTAAAATTTCGGACACCAAAAGACAGAGAATTATTGTTGGAAATTTCTTATAAAGTGGATTATACATACATTTAATGCATCCAAATGATGCTTAGTGAATGGCAAATGTTGTAGACCCTGATCAAACTGCTCCTTCAGGAGCAGTTTGATCTGGGTCTACAATGTTTGCTCAGACCTGTCTGTCTGAGTATTTAGGGTCATTACGGTATTCTCTGAATACTAAGGGTAAATGTGGCAATGCATTTTAAATAAATGCGTCAATGATTCTTTGGTTTGGATATACTAATGCTCCGTTGATATATCATGAATGCTGTCAGTCATACTAAAACTTTCATTACTCTTGCGTCGAGATTTTGAGCTAGTTTGTTCACTATTTCCCTTTGTTTCTTGTCCCGTCATTAGAGATTGTCTTTCATTGCACTCTGAATCATTTGAATGAATACTCTCCATACTGAGTGACCTCGCAAGGGACACTTCTTCCGAGAGTTCGTCATCATGTAATATAACTCCGTTGCTGCATTCCACGTGGCACTGAGTTACTCCACTAGTGCCACATCCAAGCCCCTCCTCACTACTCAACTCTGGGTCACTGCTAAATCGTCTTGACCCCTCGTGATAGTGTACCGAGGGATGTTGATATAAAACTATTTTTACCCCACCCACTGCCCCTTGCTCCTCTGAAGTTGACAGATGCTCCGCCTCCTCTATTACTGGGGATGATGGTATCCCGCTTTCTTGATCTTGTGGTACACTTTCTTGACTTCCATTTAGCTGTAATAGATCAAATATATTTTCACTTAAAGATACACAATTGGTGTGTTTAACAGCACTAAAAAAAGCAGACGAAAAAATTTCCTATGCAAAATTCTGAGAACTGTCTATCCAAGCTACAACATACCCTAATGTGCTTAAGTACATGTATTGGGACACCTAAAATAATATATTTTCCATTTGTCCCATATGGAAAATTCAGTATTTTTGGGTGTCCCAATATATACGCATATTACGGTATTGACAGTTCAAAGGCTATAAGGCAAACACTGTATTTGCAGAATGAGGCAGCTCATTATGAGCTTCCTCATCTGGATCTATGCTGTTTATCAATTCAGCTATATTCATTTTCGATGCTTTATGTGCCCATTTCACGTCACATTTAAATCACCATCTGTGGCTTAAACCATGATTTTTCATAGAGCGTAATGCAAAATCATTTTTCCTCAAAGATTATTCGAGGTTCTAAAGCGATGTGAAATTGGACCTAAGTGTTAAAAGTACAAGTAATAAGAGTATTATGGAGACATGAGTTGTGGGAGGCATTAGAAACCCATCAATTTGATCATACAACTTTTGTTTTGAAGAATTAAGCCAAAAAGTATGATAATGGGGTCTTCTAACATTATGCAAACAGAAATTACTCTGATCAACCTGTATATGTATCGCCATGGTCTGACCAATCCCATACAGCCCCCTCTTTGCTTGAGTAATACAAGAGTCCACAAGCATGCAAATGCATAGACTGACAGTTTTACCTCATCTTCCCAATTTTGACTCATTATCTCATTAAACACCAAAAAGCAGACGACAAAATTTACTTCTGCAAAAATTCAAAAAATGCCTTGTCCAAGACATTTCATATTGAGAATAGAACAAGAAATGTTACAGTATGTAACAGATGCCCCCGAAGGCCCCTTAAACTGACCTTTGACCCTGATTGTGACCTTGAACTTGGGCAAAGCAGCCCAAATCTTGCAAGTAAGATGCCTTTTTATCATGCTTTACCTTTCTGTGAAGTTTGATGAAATTCACTTCAGCAGCCTCCAGTCAGTTTGGAGATATAATCTGACCTACGTGCCCTCATTATGACCCTGACCTTTGGTACAGGAACCTAAATTTTGTTTGTGACATACCATCTCATTATGTATTACCATGGCAGGAAGTTTAATACAGTTTGCTTAAGAAGTCTTTTTAGTAATTGGGTAGAAACGACCTATGACCTCAGACTGTGACCTTGAACTTGGGTGTGAAAGCCTATATCTTGTGTTTGTCTTACCTTCTCATTAAGCTTCATCTTTCTGTGATGTTTAAGGAAATTTGCTTTTGTATATTTATGAGCAATTGTTGAGACATGATTTGCCATCTGACCCCAGATTGTGACCTTGACCTAGGGTTTGGGAATATAAATATTTTGTGTGACAAACCTTCTCATCATGCTTTGTATTTCTGTGAAATTTGATGAAATTCAGTTACGTAGTTTTAAAGTAATCGCAGAGACACTATTTGACCTCTGAGCCCTGACAGTGACCTTGACCTTGGGTTTGGGAATATGGATATTATATGTGACAAGTCTTCTCATTACTCTCTACATTTCTGTAAAATTTGATGAAATTCAGTTATGTAGTTTTGAAGTAATCGCAGAGTCACTATTTGACCTCTAACCCCCAACAGTGACCTTGACCTTGGGCGTGGGAATCAAACTCTTGTGCACGACACACCTTCTCATTGTGCTCTATCTATCTGTGAAGTTTCATCAAATTTGCTTCAGTAGTTTATAAGTTATAGCTGAGACACGATTTAAGACATGATTTGACCTTTGACTCAATTGTGACCTTGACCTTCGGCGTAGGAACCAAACTCTTGTGCGCGACACACCTTCTCAATGTGCTCTATCTTTCTGTGAAGTTTCATCAAATTTGGTTCAGTAATTTTTAAGTTATGGCTGAGACACGATTTGTTACGGACGGACGCACGGACGGACTGACGGACGGACGGACGGTGCGATTTTAATATGCCACCCGAAGTTCCTTCGGGGGCATAAAAACAAGAGGGCAAACAGTGTAGATCTACATGAGGCGGCTCTATTATGAGCCGCCTCATCAGGATCTACGCAGTTTGCAAATTATGCTATTTTCGTCACTGGTGCTTAGAGTGTTAAGGAAATTTTTCTCCTGTCAAAGCAAATATCTTTTTTCATTTCTCAGCTCACTTTGCCTGAAGCTGCTAGCACAGAAATGTATGATCTATTATTTATAAAAGACTGGTGGCTTAGAATGCTTTTATCCAATCAATATTCATCATGTTTGATTTAAAAGGGAATTTACAACTGTCAGATTTACCATAATAGCAATAGATGTGTCTGAGGAAACAGAGCAGACTCAGATCAGACTGCCTCTTAACACCTTAATGCGATTCTGACGGACTGCTTGGTTGGTTAATTTGTGGTCGAGCATTTTTTCTCCTTGCAACATGTATTTATATGCTGGTTGTAATTGTTCACTATTTGCAAATGTACAGTTCCAGTGTTCCAGTGTTACAAGCTTGCATGAACCAAATGTTTGGAATTTTGACCCTTAAAGTGCCAAAAATGAAAATAGTTGAATTTGCAAACAGGATCTACAGTTTGTCCTCCAGATTTTGAATGATCAATATGATATATCTTGTATAAAATGGTTTCTGAAAATTTTACAGACATAAATTTTGTCTTCTGCTCTCATAGGTTAAGGTTGCATTGTTGTACACGCCTGAATCTGAATCTGTGATTTGAGCTTGTTCAAAACTGCAACTGCAATTTCAAACAGTGCAATTATTTTTTATTAAAATTTCTGAAATTTCAAACAAAACAGTGATAACTTTTTCACCATTTACTGTATTTTGGTTCTTTCATTTTCTCAAGTTGCAACGAAAAACTGTGATCTGTATTTTAGAAGGAATAATTCTGACAGTACAGAATTGCATGCCATATTTGATTAAGTAAACTTGGAAACATCTCAAATTCCACCTGGCACTGATTCCGTAATCAATAACATTCTCCCCCACACTTTCCAACTAATAACAGATGAAAATTTCAGGAAAATATCCTGAAAAATGACAATTTAGTGTGATTTCAATTCCCACACAGTTAATGCTTTTCATAGAGTGTTAAATGAAAATTCAACTCAGGTTAAGTAGTTTTTATATTTCTAAATGGTATGTGTGTTAATTGTGTGATCAAAAAAGTCTTCATTTGCACTCAAAGACCATATATTTTTGAGGTGCTTCTGGATATCCAGATACTGGGTGGTTTCATGACGGTTCTTTTTATCTGTAAATCATATCATGAAGCCTCTGCGAGGCCGTTCTGATACTGGTAATTGTGATTTTTAATAGAAAATACAGATGGCTCTTGTTATCTCAAACAGATATCTCAAAGTACCCTCTTATATAAAAGAATATAATTTGAACACACTTCCTATTTATCATTTCTAAGTAAATCTTTGTGGACCAGAAAATTTACTTTAAGATATCAGCAGTTTCAGATGAACTTCGAATCTGAGATATCGAACGTTGACTGCAATCAGAAATCATCCAAGAATTGTCATGTCAAACTACTGATATCTCAAAGTAAATTTTCTGAGACCAGAAAATTTACTGAGATATCAGTAGTTTGACATGAGCTTCAACTGAGATATCAAGAGTTGACTGTATAGTCAGAAATCATCCCAGAATTATTGTCATCTCAGACTACTGGTATCTCAAAGTAGGTTTCCTGTGCCCCCCACACAGTTGAGAGTTTACCAAACAGAGAGTAATCAGGTATTCTGTTCAAGACAGACAGCTAAACTGACTTAATATCAGGGGAATGGTAAAATCAGGAAGAAATGGTAAATTACCCTAATGGTCCTAAGTTTTTGAGCAAAAGAACTACAGCAAACCATGTAGACCCAGATCAGGCTGCTCCAAAGGGAGCAGCCTGATCAGGGTCTGCAATGTTTGCCATCATTACATCAGCAAAGATTTGACATACCTCTAGCCAGAAAATGATTTTCTTAATTTTTGGATAATAATAGTAATGGTTTAAACTGTCCCAGTATTTAAGATAATTTCGTTATAGTGGTAGAAGACAATTTATGGCACCGAAGTTAACCGCTAGACTTAATGGCAATCAATTATTTATAAGCTTGGCAAAAAAGCGAAACTGATCAGGAAAGAAACATCAATTTGATCCTTCTTACTACTTCTACGCACAGCAACATGTTTTTGCCGAGATATCAGCACATTGTCAAAGAAAAGACAGCGAAGTAAATGACCTTTACGAAACATGCTTAAACACTTAACGAGGAATAATAACAATTTTGTCTGTGACAAAACAGTTTACTGTCAGACGAAACAATTTACTGTATATTCGACAAACAAGCACCAAATGACCGTATTTGTCCTTAACACTTTAAGCACCAGTGACGAAAATAGCAGAATTTGCAGACAGCGTAGATCTTGATGAGGCGGCTCATAATGAGCCGCCTCATCTAGATCTACACTGTTTGCCCTCTAGTCTTTGAATTCTCAATATGAAATGTCTTGGACAAGGCATTTATTTTTTATTTTTGCAGACGTAAATTTTGTCGTCTGCTTTTTGGCACTTAAAGAGTTAAAGGCATCAAAAGTTGAAAGAATTCCTTCTTTGTGCAGTAATTACAGTTCCGGAAGTGATAGAAGGCTTTGACATTTTAAGAAACAGAGAAGTTGGTTGCTTTTCTCAGCAAGATGACATGTCTGTAAGCATGAAGCTTCAAATGGTAAGTATTTGTCCATAACATCTTTTTCGTTTTGATAGGAGCAAGTTTTTCCATTCTGAATTATAAATCACATGTATCAACCTTAACCCTTAGAGTCAATTACATACATGTGCATTTAACTCACCATGCATGGTTTAAAACACAACTTGTACAATAGACATTCAAGGATTAACCCAGATCTTAAAGTAATGTGAAACTGGACTTTAAAGCATCAACAAGAGCTGTCACTAGACAGCATAGCTCGCCTGAACTGGTGCTTGCCCATCATAAATGCAAAGTTCTAAGAGTGTGATCTTGACCTCCACAGTAAATTAGGAAGGTGATGTTGCTACCATGTAAAACTCTAGAGCAGAATCTGTCATCAGTCTGGGTATAACTTTCCATCCAGGCAGTGTGGAACTATAAACCATTAGGCTGTGACCTTGACCTAAAGGTCAATGAGAGAGGTGGGGTTGGTATGATGTAAAAGTCTGGACCAGCATCCAACGGAATCAACTGAATCCATCCACACATTAAGAAAACACTGTGCCTTTAGGGAACTTTAACCAAAAATTTTGACAAAATATTTGTAAGTCCATGACCTTAACCTTAGTCATTAAGGGGGTTGGGGTGGTACTGCATCAAAATTTAGACCATTACCTGACATCTGTGGAAGTGTAAAGGAAACCTATCAAAGGATTAAGGAGATTTAGCCAAAAAACATCACAAATTTCAATATAAATTTTCTAAGTATGTGACCTTGACCTCTAGGTCATGTTCAGGGGTGGGGATGGTGCTGAACAAAACTTTGGACCAATATCAATCATCATGCCAAACATAATTCTAATCAATCAAAGGATTTAGAAACTATGAGTTCTTATAAACTTTAACGTAAAACTTTAACATAAAATTTGTAAGTCCGTGACCTTGACCTATAGGTCATGTCGAGGGCTGGGGATGGTACAGAATAAAATTTTGGACCAATAACTATCATCATACTAAAAATAATTCAAATCAATCAAAGGGTTTAGAAACTATAAGGTGTTAAAAACTTTAACGTAAAACTTTAACATTTTGCTAACGCCGCTAACACCAATGCCGACACCGGGGGTAGTACGATAGCTCTTCCTGAACTTCGTTAAGGCAAGCTAAGAAGAAAAATAGCTGACTATGCAGCAGACAGTATTGATTCGGATGAGGAAATGAGCCACCTCATCTGGATCTACTCTGTTTACCTTCTAGTCTTTGAACTTCCAACCAGATATTAAGCTTCCATAAAACTTTTTTTTTTTTTAATTTTGTCTTCTGTTTTTTTGGCACATAAAGGATTAAGCCAGAATGGGTCATAATGTGGCATCTACCAATGCACAAACAACATTCCACATGTTGTCAACTTTGACATCACTGGGTGACACAGCTATACAGTCTTCAAAGGAAAGTTGTGATAGTGACATGCAAAGACATGTGACAAAAATTAGAGATAAAACTGGACTGTTGTCATAGCTACAAATTTAAAGAAATCTGATGTGGCTCTACATTATACCCAAGCAATTGCATTTACTATCTTCCTAAATTAGGTACCAATCATTAAGCTTTTCCACAATTAAAGTACAATCCCATTAAAACCCTGTCAAAACTTAATAAAGTACTCTTTAAATTCTTCTGATAAGCCTCTTACATTCATATTTGAATTTCTAACACAGTGCGCCTATAGAAGCAACGGAAAGTTTCCGTTTTTTATTCTACAACAATTCAATGTCTCGGAGCGTGTGAGCCCAATTGCTGACCTCACTTGCATTACTGACGTAATTTTGTTACGTTTTTGGACGTTAGACTGTGTAATGTCTCTTTTTCTTTCTAAAATCACCATAAAAACGTACATTTACCTTAGATACAGTTAAGAATATTGGCGGGAGCATGAACGCGATGTCAGGAAGGTTGGGAGAATTTGAATGAAAAGAATACTTTTTCAGTGTTTTTGAGCATTAGAATAGAAATAGTTCAGCTGTAGCATTGAATTGTTGAGTAATAATTCACTATTTGTCGGTCAGTTGTAAGTAGATATATCACTCGCGCTCCGCGCTCGTGATATGATCTACTTTACATCTGACTTCCAAACAGTGAATTATTACTCAACAATTCACTGCTAGAGCTGATCTATTTCTTAAACCAAAAACATTTAATTATCACTTTAAGTGCCACAGGTGAAACTAGCAGAATTTGCAAATAGCGTAGATCCGGATGAGGTAGCTCATAATGGGCCATCTCATCTTAATCTATATTGT
This sequence comes from Ctena decussata, assembly GCA_963989385.1. Lineage (NCBI taxonomy): Eukaryota > Metazoa > Mollusca > Bivalvia > Lucinida > Lucinidae > Ctena > Ctena decussata. Next base: position 85,762,430 of record OZ022506.1, read on the forward strand.
TTGCCTTCTAGTCTTTGAAATCTCAATATGATATATCTTGAGACAGGGCATTTTTTTTAAATTTTGAAGACATAAATTTTGTCATCTGCTGTTTGGCACTTAAAGGGTTAAAAGATGAAAACCAGAAAAGATTAACAATAGGATGGTACCTTACTGCCTCTCAAATCACTTATGGACCGACGTGTGAAAATTAATTTATCGGCACGCAACGGACGTCTGCTGGAGGAATTAAATAATGTCATATGGCAATAACTTTCCGGCTCCAAAGACCAGAGACGATCATAAAACAAGTTGCATCATTACAAAAACTCCCATAAGGATAAGGTGAAATGCATTCCCTCAGATTATGCTGAGCACATACGAGAAATGACTGAAGTCTGGTGAACTCTTGAAGCCCCAGTGACGAAAATAGCATAATTTGCAAACAGGGTAGATCCTGATGAGGTGGCTCATAATGATCCGCCTCATGTGGATCTACACTGTTTGCTCTGTAGTCTTTGAATTCTCAATATGAAATGTCTTGGACAAGGCATTTTTTTTTTAATTTTTCCAGGCGTAAATTTTGTCGTCTGCTTTTTGGTGCTTAAAGAGTTAAGAAAATTACCAATTATTTGTAAAATCTGTAATAACCAAATAACAGTGCAATTTTTCGCTCTCACATAATTTAGTGCCGGATTTCATCTGTGTATAGAGTCTAGTTTGGGCAGGTACAACTTTTTTCTTTACACATCTTTTGTTATACTGAGCTCGACCATCGCACATGGATCCTTAAAACTTTAGCAATATAAAAACCTCCCTGTAAGCTGTATTTTTCTGGGCATGTTTATCCAAAGAATCATTTAACCTTTATAAAGTTACTGGTAAAAATCCCAAAAATCTAGATCTGTCATATAAGATGGATCTAGACTTTTGGGACGGTTTTCCAAGGGAAAACCCATTTCATAGCTCAGTATCAGGAGACCAATTTAGATATTTGGGGTCATTCTAAAGATGACAACCCCTTTTTCATAGCCAAATAGGGTACTTTGAGACGTCACTGTTCTAGATATCGAGATTTAACTGTATATGAGCCGCGACACGAGAAAACCAACAATGTGGTCGTCCGCCCAGCGCAGACTCAGATCAGCCTAGGCATTCACCCACTCTGATCAAACTCTTTGCGAAGCGCTTCAAGGGTAGCTAAGAGTCTAAGCTACCTTCATGCGGACAGCGAAGACTCTGATCAGACTGGGCGGATGCCCAGGCTGATCTGAGTCTGCGCTGGGCGCACAACCACATTGGTGGTTTTGTCGCGTCGCGGCTCATATGTATTACGGCGAAATGATCATCAAAACCCCACATTATACCAGAGTTCTGCACTTTGGATACCACAGTGCAGATTGGGTTTCAATGATGCCAAGACAATTTCCTGAGACGTATCATACATTCTTGCCTCTATCATTACCACAATTCACATCCCTGTAGAGAACTAAGTCTCGATATTAACACTTAATCAAGCCAGACTGTCTTGGTAAATACTGTTTATTGGACACTTCCATTTGACAAAGCTGGAACATCGTATGAGCCTCCACACAACAAAACCAACAAAGTGGCATATGTGCCTAGTGAAAACTCATATCAGCCTGGGCAGCCATCCAGTTCGATCAGTATCTTCGCTGTCTGCATGGAGCTCGACTAGACCCTTAGTTACCCTTCAAGTGCACAGTGAAAACTCTGATCAGACTGGGCAGATGCCCAGGCTGATCTGAGGCTTTGTTGGGCACACATGCCACTTTGTTGGTTTTGTCGTGTCGTGGCTCATATATCATGATCTTCTGGATGATGTATTGAGGCTGGTTCTTTCAGCAGGTCACTTGTGTAGGCCAGACCCAAATAAGACTGCTCCATAGGTGCTACAGTCTTAGCTATCAATCATTGAGAATTCAAAGATTTGAAGGCAAACAGTGGGGATCCACATGCAGCAGATAATTTTGAGCCGTACCATCTGGATCTTTGCTACTGTATTTGCTTATAATTCAGCTGTTTACATTTTTAGCAATTAAAAGTGTTAAAGAGCTAACAGAGCATGCCTTGACCATCCCACTGTTAAACAGCTATTCAGAGAAAAGTTCTTATATGCCTCATGACAATTCCTGAAAGATACTTATCATGTCTATAAACAATCATTTTATAATAATTAGATGCATGTGCACTGTATGAACACTACAATTCAACTGTACAGTTCTTCATGTATAACAAACCATGTGCCACAGTTTCTGCAGTGTATGAACACTACATTTCAACTGTACAATACTACATGTATAACAAACCATGTGCCACACGTTTCAGACAAAGTCTGAATTTTATCTTGGACTGCAGAGCTCTAGATAAGAGGGAGTATTGGATGATAATTGAGGATAATTTTTTTTATTTCTCATCCAAACCATATGTTGTGACCCCTCATCTGAACCGTCTCATCGAGACGGTTCAGATGAGGGGTCACAACATATGTTTTAATGCAGAATTAACAAAAATTATCCGTAATTATCACCAAATACTCCCTCTTATCTAGAGCTCTGTTGGACTGGGAAACAAAACAAGTGCAGAGGTGGTGTGATAGTCACAATTAGAGACTGACAATCATTAGTACCGCACTGACTGCAACGAAACTCATATTAAAACATAAACTACTGATCTGAATGCTAAAAGTTCACATCTTAAAGTATTAGCAAATTTGGCTTTCATGTGGATGGAGAAAATTCTTAAATGTGAGAAGATGTACTTCTCATCAAATAGCCCCTAAAGAGGTTCTACACTCTCTACAGCAGTAAGTCAGCATCACAATCAATGGTAATCTTCATTAAGCCGATATCTATTTAGCCCCCCCCCCCCCCCCCCCCCACCCCACCCCCACCCCCACCCCCCCAAAAAAAAAGACAAACAAAAAAACCCACTAACTTTGTCAAATACGAATACTGTTAGATTCAAACACTATCATGGGTGCACTAAAGTGAAGGGGATGGGCTCAGAAATTTAATTTTAAATTTACAGTTTCTGAAGCTTCATGTTTCACAATGGCTGAAAGGATTTATTGACTACTTGGATTCCTGTCAGTCCTGATTCCAAGTTTCACACTGTACCATCCCCAATCTGCTTAATGCCCTTCAGTTCAGGTTATTGGGCTTGGAAGTTTTATATTACAGATTACTCTGAAGCTTAAAGATTTGCGTCAGCTTTTAGACTGATTTAAGATGTTAGCCAAGGTTGTATACAGTACAACCACATCCCCTATCATGACCCTGAAGTCATGGTCAAGGTCAAAGAATTTAATTCCAAATATTTATCATTTCACATTTCCTCAGTGAAATTACATGAAGTTATTGCTTAGATGCATTTTAGTGTTGATCCCTAGTTTTTACACTGTACCAATGCCAGCCTGCTTTATGGCTTTAACACCAAAATCCCAAGGTTCCCACTGTACCATCCCCAACCTGCTTAATATATATGCCCATCAGTTCAGGTTAATAGACATTACAGTTTACATTATGCTCCAAAGCTTAAAGTTTTGCTTCAGCTGTTGGACTGATTTAAGATGTTGGCAAAGGTTGTATACAGTACAACCACATCCCCTATTATGACCCTGAAGTCATGGTCAAGGTCAAAGAATTTAATTCCTAATGTTTACCATTTCACATTTCCTCAGTGGATTTATACATGAAGTTAATGCTTAGACCCATTTTAGTGTTGATCCCTAGTTTTTACACTGTACCAATGCCAACCTGCTTTAATATGGCCTTGATACCAAATTCCCTTTTACAGCCATTTAAAGGTTAAGATGAAAATTCTGGACTTTATAGCTAAAAGATCAGAGTTTTGTCACTTGAAACATCACACTTGGTCCTCACCTCGCTCCAACTTGATACCTGCATACTTACATGCATTCCAAATGCACGAAGAATATCCATCTTACACATGGGACAACTACGCTGTTCTAGTAGCCAAGGGTCAACACACGACTTGTGAAATACGTGTCTGAAAATAACAAAACAGTTATGTACAAAAGGATGTGTTCACATGGCAACACAACTTTATTATTTGCTGGCAATTCTACTGAAATAGAACATTTAAACATTTTATAAAAATAAGCATTTAGGTAACAGGTAGTACATTTGAGCCGTGACACGAGAAAACCAACAAAGTGGCATGTGCAGACAGCAAAGACTCAGATCAGCCTGGGTATCTGCCGGGTCTGATCAGAGTCTTCATTGTCTGCATGAAGCTAGCTTAGACCCTTAGCTACCTTTTAAATGCAGAGAGAAGATTCTGATTAAACTGGGGGGATGCCAAGGTTGATCTGTCATCGCTTGGCGCACATGCCACTTTGTTGGTTTTCTCATGGCGTGGGTCATTTGTACATGGGTAACTGGTCTTCCTGACACCAAGTACCTGGGTACTCATCTCAGCCCTAGAGGCCTCTTAAGAACTGCCAACTAAATCAGTTCTAACGCTGCAAGACCTCAACATGTTGAAGAGAAAAAAAAACAGTATTTTTGTCAATATGAAGGCTAATTTTGACCATTGCCCCATCATTCTTTCTTAATCAGCCCTACTACTGGTATCTATGGCAACAATTTCCACATCCAGCACTTTGGTGCAAACTTGTTTATGATATAGTATAATGCATACTGTCATAACAGTTTGTCAACTGTTCAAGCAGACGCAATTCTAGAACATGCGATTCTGTCGCAAAACACGCCAGTTTCAATTTATCATAATTCTCTGACTCAGATTTCCATTAGCCAGACTTCTCAGGATTATTCTGAAGTATTTTTCTTTTACTTGTATCAAAACCCATTTAAGAATCATCTCGATGAGGCAGTTCTAATTACGTCTGTTAAATGTTTCCTTACCTGGGGGATGAAACCCTTACAGAAAGGGATCTACTCTTAAAGGAAAGAATTTGCTTCTACAGAAGCAAATTCTTTTCTTTAACAGTTGATCCCAATTGAGAAAGGAAGCAAAAACAAAACTGGAAGAGTTCCCTAGAAATGTACCCATTCACCTCTAACAAACTAACAATACCTGTAGTGCTAGTCAGAAAACAGTTTCAAACAACACTCATAAAATTCTTGTCAAAACTCAAAGAATGGTCCATTGTGGCTGAGCGGGTAGCTCAGTGCTTTCCATTTTGGATAGCTGGGTTGTAGGTTCAAAGGTTCAAGTCCTACATGAAATCAGATTCTGTCGGAACTTGAAAAGCACTTTATCATAGTCACCCTCCCATCGCCCTGCTATGACCGAAACACTGTTGAAGAGGACACAAAACTGTCAAATTCGAAGCTGGAAGGCCTGGGCACCACTGAAATCAGAAGGGCAAGGATTAAAATGTCTAAAAATCTAGCTTTTACTGTTGTTTTCCTTGTACTTTTCAACCTCCTTCAATCTCATGCAATCTTGCAATTAAACATTCTAAGAAAAGAAGCTGAGCTGCTGATAACCTTGAACATTGTTAATATTTCAGGATGATTTGTGTTCATTTCCCCTAAAATATATTTTGTGACCTATCAGGACTGGTGATCAGTTCTAATGAGGGGCCAAAATTTAGGCTTTTGCGAATAAAAAAATATAGCATCAAGCTATCATGAAAACCACACCTCATTAAATCTGGAGCTATAATTAAATTTTGTCATGAGACAAATCCAGTAACAGAATTGTTGTTTTGTCATGAAGAACTAGCATTAATCAGCCCACTGGCACATGCAATGTGACATTCAACTCGTGCAGTTCTTCTGCACTTTCAGGACAGATGATATCTTTATGCTCTCATGCACCCTTAAAGTGCCAAAAATGAAAATACAAGTAGTTGAATTTGCAAACAGAATAGATCCAGATGAGGTGGCTCATAGTCTGTGAATTCTCGATTTTGAAATTTTACAGACGTAAATTTTGTCGTCTGCTTTTTGGCACTGTAAAAATTAATGACCTCAGAATGAAAGTTAACTTGACATACCACTAAAAGTCAAAGATGAGGGTATGCCCATAAGCTGGCACCCGGAAGAAGCTCTTCATTTGCCAAATTTAAGGACTGTAGGTGCATATCTTTTTGTTTGGCGAAACAATTTTCATGACTTGCCTGTTTGCTTCCCTAGGCACCAAAACCCTTCCAAAACAGAGTGGTCTCTTAAAAAAATCATCTGCTCCTTGCAACTGAGAAAGTATCCAAATAGAAAGGGTTTTGTTCTTTTGCCGACTTGTAGCCCCTTTACTGTATAATGACAACAACTCAATGACTGAGCCACGACACAATAAACCAACACAGTGGCATGAGCACCCAGCGGAGACTCAGAACAGCCTAGGCATCTGCCCAGTCTGATCAAAGTCTTGACTGCCCCCATGGAGCTAGCTTAAGCCCTTAGCTACCCTTTAAGCACACTGTAAAGACTCTCAACAGACTGGACAGCTGCCCAGGCTGATCTGAGTCTTTGCTGGGTGCATATGCCACTTTGTTGGTTTTGTCATGTCAGGGCTCATGTGAATTTATAACGATACGTTTCCTCAATTAACTAACAACTTTTAAGTCCTATGTAAAACACTAAAGATATGAATATGGTGTTTATGATCATGGAACAATGATTTCATTGTCTGATGAGCAAGAGTGTTATTTCAGCAACATCCCATACAGATTTGTCTTTCAACTACTGTAAAACATTCATATTTGGCGGTTATAGTATTTTCACGATATTGGCAGTTAAGGCAAAGAGCACTATAATATAAGTCTGCCAATATTTGATTTTTAATCAATAAACATACATAGAGCAAAACAGAGGTTCAAATGAAAATGAGCACCTGAGGATCATTTGAGATGTTTTCTGTACTGTTTGATTTTAACGTATAGTTTCACAGAAAAGTAAGAAATGTCACAAATTTACATCAAATTTTTCTTTATCATCTGTAGCCATGGTATTTATCATGAGCGCTAAAATTGATCATCACAATATATCAAATTCATTAAACTGTGAAATATGGTTACCACAGATATTAAGCTGTATGTTGAGCTGTACAGTCTTAGAATGTCATGAGACGAATTATAACAAAATGTCACTTGCAGAGACCAGAAAAAAATTGCTCAGGTGTAATTACTTGAGAAATGGTTAATTACTTTAACAAGAACATTCCACAGACAGCTACGTCTTGCCTATTGTGTATTGTCACACAGGAGTGCCTGTAACTTACAGAGATAAGCCAGAAAAATCTACAAAAGCTCATGCCATATTTAGGAAGAAGATTTGCAACAACTTCAGGATTTCATGGAGAAGTTGTGGTTTAGATTTTGGATTTCTATAAATTTACAGTTCTCCTTCAACTCAAAATGGGGACAGTGACAGTATATCTGCTAATTCACTGTGACAGAGACAGTCAATCTGGTAATTCATTGCGACAGTGACAGTCGGTCTGCCAATTCACTTTGACAGTCAGTCTGGTAATTCACTGTGACAGTGACAGTCTGTCTGCCAATTAACTGTAACAGTAATGCTCTAAAGAACATCCCCATTTCCTAAAGTGCAACAACGCAAGGGTGTTTTGGGATTAATAAGGTATGCTGACGCCAGATATTTTATGATTCACAGACAGACATTAATTATTCATCTGAAGAATTACAGACTGTATATCCAGGATGTTGATTAATTAAAGCTGTTTTATATAGACTTATGAAATAATTATTATAGATAAGATTTTTTCTTCCTCTCCCTAATTAGGAAAAATTTATACTTTTTCCTTGTTTGGTTGTTCTATCAGGTTACAAAGATTTATTATTATTGTCATTGTCTGTCTCTTCTACTTTTTGTATTATTTTGGATAGCCTTGCAAATGCAGGACACCTGGAACCGCCAAAATCACCTGGGTCACCCATCCAGGTACTATCACAGTAGAACGTGGCTTAACTAGCAACAAAGAGTCACCACTCTAACCATGTCACCATAAAAGCATGCTTCAACGGCGAGGCGCTAGTAGTGGTATCAGGGGATTTTCTACGTGTTCATAGGGGCCGAAAATGGGCCCTTTTCCTAAACAGAATTTCTTTAAAATCATGCCGGATTCCAAATTTCTGCAACTTATACCTGGAATTTTCATTCCCAAAAGGCCAAAAATTTTTCCTCATTTTAGGAAACAGGCCCCATTCCCAAAATACCAGGATAAAACCCTGGGTATTTACACCCATTTGCTACTCTACTCCCTCCTTTTTCATGAATACCAGATGGTTATCTGCAGAATATCAGATGGTTATCTGCAATCAGCAGGAAGTGGTACCTCTGTGTGCTTGTACCAACACTTCTGACACCACCGAAATCACCTGGGTCACCCATCCAGGTACTAACCCAGTAGAACAATGCTTAACTAGCAACAAAGGTTCCCCACTCTTTTCACCACATTACCATAAAAGCATGCTTCTACAGCAAGGCGCTAGTAGTGGGTGGTATTTATACCCATTCACTACATGACTTACTTCTGGGAAAAAACTGACCTCTTGGCTTTTTGCTTGTCTTGTCTTGCTTTGTGTGCAATCTTTATTGTTTAACTTACGTACTGTTTAGGGCATTTAGCGTTTAGGGCAAGATGTGGGGGTTGATTGTGTCCATTCCTATCACTGCCTTTTCATATCTACTTTTCACTGTATCCATGGAAACTCAGCAAGTTTTCCCTGGACTGAGTCCCACACAACCCTCTTTGAATTCCTATGAACGTGCCACTGAAATTTTGCAGGCTTGCAGCAATGAAATTTTTCAGCAATATTCATTGGTCTGGGATTCCATAAAATAATAGCCTGGCAAATGGTTACTTTACAGAAAGTCAATAAATTTAAGACAGTGAAGTTACAGTAATAATCCTAAAGTTTGGGATAGAATTATCTGAGAAAATGGTGAGGACACTGATCAGACTGCTCCTTTAGACTGCTCCAAAGGAGAGTCTGATCATTCAGCGCTGTTTTTCATTCTGTCTGCTATCACACCATTTGCCAACCCCACCCACTTGTTGAAACACTACTTAAGAGTAAAATCGACTTTTCAAATTTTTTGACAATAACACTTATCAGATATGATGTCCCAAAATTTCCTGTAACTATGGTTTTTCAGTCTTCTTTAACTGTTCCTCTAAATGTCTTTGATATCGATTATGGTGCAATTTCAGATGTAATTAGAAATACGAGTAACGGCAAGAGACAATGGTTCTGACAGTATGTGTGACCATTGGAAACGATACAGTTCAGCCTGTGTGTCCATGGAAACTGATCAGAATCTATATCTTAGCATTCTTGCATACTTCAGGACCCATATAATATTGTCAGAAAAGACTATCAGCTGATGTGCAGATTAACATGTTTGTCTAATTTTTTCTATTCCGAGCGCATCCTATGGCACCTGTTCGTAGAGCGCTGTCGAAATATCTTCTTGCATAACGTGCTGTAATGCAGTGGAGTCCTTTCCATTTCGGATCTTAAATGGATCACAGAGATCCAAAGACGTAAATATGGATATGAGTTTCCATGACAATATGGAGATGATTGTCGTTAATTCTCCATCTAAACATGCCGTCAATTATCCCTCATTAGCACTTAAAACAACAAAAAGGTAAAAACATATAGATGAATTTGCAAACAGCGTAGATCCAGATGAGGTGGCTCAAAATGAAAATGAGCCACCTCATCAGGATCTACACTGTTTGCTCTCGAGTCTTTTAATTCTTAATACAACTTGAACAAAACATTTTGAAATTTTGCTGACATAAACATTGTCATCAGTGCTTTTTCGGAATTTATGGCTTAGTTTAGTCTTGGTGATACAATTTTAAGGATGGGACACATGTACCAAGAGAAGAGCATCATCTTCAAAACTGATCTTATTGATTGATTGATTGATTGACTGTTTTGGGTTTACTGGCCCTTTGAGACAGTATTTCAGTCTATACTGGGCCGTCTCCCAGAGAGGGAGAAGGAAGAGAAATAATAGTCGAGAGGAAAGTGTCCAAACAACCCCAACCCGCAACTACTGCAAGCACAGTAGGCCCTTGCCCTACAATGTTCCAAATCAGTAGGACACCCCAGCACTGGAAGTTATACACAGCACCACCCAACCACCCCCAACTGACCTTATTCTGAAGCACTCTCTTTCAATTAAACTTGAATTAAATTTCACCTTTTTTACATCAGTTAGTTGACTCCTCTGCTTATAACAACCTGATGTGACATATGTTGGATTTCATAGCTATGGTGGTTCTGATGGGTGCCAATATAGAAGTGGTATGCATGGCAGCCTCATCTTCGGATGGGGCTGTGGTGGGTACATGTGGTGGTGGGTACATGTGGAATTTTGAGGTGGTGTGCACTTGACACATTGGATGGGGTGACTCTAGGGGGTACTTGCAGTATGCCCTGGATTGCTTCATTTCTCTGTGTTTGGTGGGCACTACATGGATGGGGCATGCACCAGTCTACCTGCTATGGATCTCTATGATGATACCACTGCACTGACTTGTCTTGGCAGTGAATGATCTTCATTTTGGGAAATTGTTAATGTAGTTAATATATCATATCACTGAGACTACTTTAGGGCTAGTATGTGTTTCTCCTAATTGTATCATGTATATGGTACTTGTATCATCTGTTAGGAGATATGCTTTATTAATTTGTATCTTTTATTTTGCTCATATTCTGTCATTTGGAATTCTTTCCTTGATTTGTTTGGTTGCTCATTCTATATCACTATGTGTGCTCCTATGAGGGCCGAAAATTCGTAATAAAGAGCTTGTATCTTGTATCTTTCAAGAGTCATTTTCAACAGATCTTCAGAAAACAACATTTTGTAGGAGAATCTTGCTTTGTGTTACAAAAATACAACTGTCTGTTGTATGATCTCATTATAGCCATTAAACAAAGGCTTTTCTAAAGGGATTCAACTTTTTTGCAGATTTCAAGAGATTAATTCAAAGAGTTTCCCTAGAAATGGCAGATCTAGAGCTCACTGCTCTGTCTGCAACCATATTTGAGCTGTCACACGACAGAACCAATAAAGTGGCATGTGCACCAAGCGAAGACTCATATCAGCCTGGGCAACTGCCCAGTCTGATCAGAGAATTTGCTGTTGGCATGGAGCTAGCTCAGACCCTTAGCTACCCTTTTAGCGCACAGGGAAGACTCTGGTCAGACTGGGTGGATACCCAGGATGATCTGAGTCTTTGCTGGGTGCACATGCCACTTTGTTGGTTTATTTGTGTTGCAGCTCAATTTTGAAAACTTAGTAAAGAGGGTATTTTGAGAACTCAATGACTGAGATAATGAGAGACAACTGTATGGATCTGTTCTGTTGCGTTTCAGACAGCTTCGTAATCATGCAATAAATAGCAAGGTCCATCCCAATATTTATGCCTTTTTGAATGATCATGAATTTGTTTTGTCTTACACTCCCTAAGAATAATCAGCCCTAAGACTTGAAGGATATTATTTATTAACTACTTGGTTGCATGCTACTTTTGTAATCAACAAACTTTGCTGTCTGCAGCACTGAATAAACTTTTTGCTCAGAGGTGGATATGCCAAAGAAAGAATTTGTCATTTTGATATATGAGTCTTGAAAGGGTATATCTCTGAAATCAGTTATCAGTAAAACTTCTGGGCCCAGTTGTGCAAAACATTCATAATGTTAGCTTTACAAAGTCGTTTGTCATTAGCCAACATTTCATTAAGTCTTACTGTACTCACAAAATCAAGTATGCCAATATTTTTTGCTGAAAAAAATGAGAGAGTTCCTTACTTTTTCCCGCACAAAATGACAGTGTTTTTGAGTATGATATGTTTGAAAATTTAACGTCTTCTTAGATAACACCGTCATAAGTTTTTAACAACGGGTCTAATCAGTAAGATTGCACAGACAAAATCAGAAATCATTAACTTGTTGACTAAGTCATGCCATTTGCAAATAAATGTGCTAATCATTTCTTTTTTATATATATAAAAAGCTCTCAGACATATAAGGCATTTGCAGACATGGGCATTGGCATTTGGACTAAAAGTCCTTTTCATTTATAGACCAGTATCATAGTTCATAGTGACAGCTTTCAACCCACATACACCAAATGAACTGTGACACCACATAACCAACAAAGTGGCATGTGTGCCCAGCGAAGATTCAGATCAGCCTGGGCAGAGGCCCAGTCTGATCAGAGTCTTTGCTGTGCACTTAAAGGGTAGCTAAAGGTCTAAGCTACCTCCTTGTCAACAGCTAAGACTCTGATTAGACTGGCAGAATGCCCAGGCTGATCAGGGTCTTTGCATGGGGCACATGCCACTTTGTTGGTTTTGTCATGTCGCAGCTCAAATGACTTTAAGGTGAATGGCAACACTGTCAGGGAAAACAACTTGGCCATTTTCTTTTTTGTCTACAATGGGATGATGAACTCCTTACGCTGGTCAAGAAACGGAAACTAAGGTGGTTTGGCCAAGTCTCAAGGTCTTCTGGTTTAGCGAAGACAATTCTTCAGGGCACAGTGAAAGGAAAAAGAAGAAGAGGTAGACAGAAGAAGAGGTGGGAAGACAATATCAAGGAGTGGACAGAAATGGATTTTGTCAGCTCAACTAGGGCAGCTGAAGACAGGACAAGGTGGAAAGGGATTGTTTTGAAGTCATCTGTGGTGTCCCAACGACCTAGTAAGGTTATGGGATAGAACAGAACAGAACACAATGGGATAAACTACACGTGTAGTTCCAAGTGAAGTATGCCTATTTTTACAATTTCCTGTTTGCATCCCTAGGTTTTTTATTGTTCTTCCAAAGGGGGACTGAGCTTAAAAGGCATATTTGCTGCTCCTTGAGGAATTAATTCTTTCCATTAAGAGTTGACTCTCACTGAAAAGGGAGGCAAAATTGAAAATGGTGGACTTTCTTCCCTTAAAGAACTTGCTCTCAGATACAGAAAACTTTTCCAAGTAAGATTTGCTGCCACTTATTAAGATGGGGAGGCAAATATTATCTCTTAACCCTTTTCAGGCCGGAAACTTGTTCTGGGGGCATATACAAACAGAGCAGACCAGTTCTGGGTCTATACTGTTTGCTTACAGGAATTTCTATGCAAAATACAACAAAAATTAAAAAATCCATGAAAAACTCCTAAAACACTAAAACTGGTTTTTGATTGACTGATTTGTTGCTTTACATCCTCAGTAAACAGCTATGGTCATGTTGGGACAGTCAGTTAACCTAACCTGGGCAGGTTTAGACCTCCTAAGCGGTTAACCAGTACTAAGTGCACATACTTTCGCCAGTAACTGACAACTGCCCTTCTTGAATCAGCGGAAGGAGAAATGAACGTATGTGGCCAGACCAGGTATGGAACCCAGGACCTCTGACTTATGAGTCAGGTGCCCTACCGACTGTGCTGCGCGGCCCGGCAAATGGACTCATCCAAATGATAAGGACAGAAAAGTCAAAAGGTCAAAAAAGGGTTAAAATGGTCACCCTTGTGATAATGCTGGCTAAATCATGGTGGCGATTCTGTGCACTTTAAACACTTTCAGCATCAGAGATGAAAATTTGCAAACAGCGTAGATCCTGATGAGGCGGCTCCTAATGAGCCACACTATTTGCCCTCTAGTCTTTGAATTCTCAACAGAATATAGCCTGGTTGAAAACATTTTTTGAAATTTTGCAGACATAAATTTTGTCATCTGCTGTGTTGGCACTTAAACGGTTGAGTCTCTAGCACTTAAAGCATTAAGACAAAAATAATCCTAATATCTGATAACAAAACGTGACTCTCAATATCACAAACAAGCTTTCCTTTCCTTGTTGTGAAACACATTGTCATCAGATGAACCCTGTTTACATCATGAACTAATCAGGCTCAATCAAGGGCTTGAAAATGGTATTAGTGTTAGAATAACTTGCTGTTACAATGGCTTACACCTACACCATAATTCCAAATAACTCATTGTCTCTCCTAATGCCTGGAGTACATGTCTTCAGACAGGACATTAGTTCAAAATTGTTTTATATCTGAAGAGTGCATATAGACTTTATACAGAATGTATGTTAGGGCACTTTTTCAGTGTTACTGCTGGGCTTTCATTGTAATGCTATGTTTCCATATGACATCAGTCTTAAAAAGTACCATAAGCCATACAAAAATAAGATTTCTTGAGTGTTTTCTTTAGATTATGGTTAAGATCTTGGAAAAATGCTATAAGTGTAAAACATCAACACATCTTCAGATGGCTCTTAAGTTATAAAATAATTTCATTATGGACTTCCTAGCTTAACAAAGTCATTAGCCACAGATTCGTGAAGCCTTCTAGTACACTTAAAATCAAATGACCTAATACTTTGTTAAAAAAAAAAAAAAGAGGAGCTTCACATTTTTTTGACAACAAATGGCAGCGTTGTTGGATACAATACTTTTAATATTTAATGTCTAATGTCTCATTTACTAACAAAATCACCAGATTTGAACAATTGGGCCCAGGTTGATATGAATGGTCTGTACAGTATGCAGATGTGTCGGAAGAAGTTGTTATACAATGCCGTGTCTAATGGTTTCATGTCAGACAACTTCATATTGCTTCCTCGCTGTTCTTAAGCTTCTGTCGGCAGTAATAATGTCAATAAATTACGGCTTTGTTACTTTTATTGATGACCAACTTATGACCAGCTTATGGTGACAAGCCCTCAAAACTGGGTGTACATACTAATCGCCTTATATTGTCTGTCAGCTCATATCACAGCATAATATCAAAAGTATTAAAAGCTGGAACATTAGACATTTAAAATCCCACAATCATACTGGGTTGGGGAAATTTTGGGGGCAAAAAGTGGGTCTGGGTGATTTTATCCTATTTCCTCTTGGCCTAGTGATTTTGCCTCATATTCTTAACACTTTTGGATGGGTGCAGAAGTATGGTATAATATTGCGGATGACATCATAATACTTCTAATCATTTTGCCCTAATTTTGATGGTCCAGTAATCTAGCTTAAGGGCGCGTTTACACGAGCAAAGTTTCTATGACAAAGTAGGTTTGTCACAGAAAAATTTGCTCGTGTAAATGCCAAAATATGACAATGTTTTCTTTGACAAATATATATGTTAAAGTTACTTCGATAAATTAAATTTGTCCGTGTAAACGGAGAACTTTGTTAAAGATTATGTAACAATGAACTTTGCTATAAGCGTGGAAACTGTGACAAAGATTTTGTTTCATTACTGCAGGTAACTTTGACGAATAATATTTGGTCGTGTGAACACTGCAGCAAATATTTCATTGCCAAAGTTTATGTGACAATGATTCTATGGCACATTTTCTTTAACAAATAATTTGCTCCGTGTAAACGCAAAATGTTTGTCATACTTTCTTTGTTAAAGTTTCTGTGACATAGAAACTTTACTCGTGTAAACGCGCCCTAATTCATTGAATTTGCACCAGTCGTATTTCACATGCAGTGTAACACTGCGAATTACATCATGGGCTGACTTCTCTTGGGGCTATAGCCACTGCTGAATTAACCAGAGCAAGTGAGCAGGGGCTCACCTATACCCCAGACCAGTGCCACCGCCTAATGAAAGCATACTTTCAAAACTTCAATGCAAATATTATACATGTACAAAATATAAAGTCTATGACCTTGACCTTCAGTCAGCAGCAGCATCGATATGATGTAAACAAGTTGGAAATAAAACTAGTCATGCATCATTAGATTAGATTCAAGTATTATTACACTATACGCCAAAAACATAAGAAATGGCAAAGTCCTAGTTATTGACTTCCAGCCCCACCCATGAGCCTAACCCAGCAGCTTTGGAGTCCATATCAAAGGCGATGCTACAGAGATATCATGAACCAAATATGGAAAAAAATTCAATGCAGTACCAGAGGCATGAGCAATCAGAAAGGTTTAATGCAAAACTTTGACATAATGAAAATGCATAAGTCCTATTTATTGACCTCGAGCCCCATCCTGGGCCTGACCCAGCGGCTTAGATAGTTTACATCAAAGATAATGCTATAGGGATACCATAAATCAAATATGAAAAGAATTTGATGTGTATTTACAGAGATATGAGCAATCTAAAAAGGTTTAACACAAAACTTTGACGTAAAGTTGACGAAGATACGGACGGAAAGACGAAAGAACAAACAAACAAACGAACGAACAGACGGAATGACAAAAACTATATACCCCCTGACATACTTCGTATGTAGGGGGGTATAATTAGTTATTTCCTCCGATAAGAATCAGCCATTTAAATTTAGTCACTGCATTTTGGGATCTCCTGGCTGATTTGATACAGCTTTGCTGACTGATCGAATTTCTCATATAAGTGTTTTTTGACTATAGCCCAAACCCATCTCTGAGAATGGCCACAGGTATAGCTGAGCTAATGATGTTTGAGACTACAGCCAGGCTATTGCTCCAAAGGAAGACAAAACCTCTTGAATATGAGCAAGCTAGAACGCTTCCAAATCTGGTTTTAACCGTAAACCTCCCCTAATAGGGAATTTTGTCTGGCTGATTGTCACAGTAAATTACTGACTTCTAGTTCTTTAGCCCACAGTGAATATTACATATCTTCCGCAGGAGTCAGCTGTGTTTACCGTAATTAACCTAAATATTGTGATACCGTAACAAAAAAACATAACTGTCCTCAAATTTGCACAGGCTGATATTATTGTTAGGTGATATTCTGCCAAAAGAGGGGCAAACAGTGCAGGCCCAGATCAGACTGCTCCTATAGGATCAGTCTAATCTGGGCATGCACTATTTTGCCTACATTCTTCTGTATCAGAATTTAAGATTCTTAGTGCATTTCTTTGGTCGATAAATCTTCATTAAGTTGGTCTCCAAGAAGAGATAAGATTCTACCTCATTAGAAAGATGTCATTTGAACGAGATACTGGTAGTAATAGTACACTGACGTTTGTTTGGTGCACACACATTGGTTGCATTTAATGTGTATGGGCATAAATATACATTTTTACACCATTTTTACAACAGGGAACAACTTTTGTGACATCCTGTTGATGATGAAACCCGTCCAAAAATGTGACTTCTCTTGAAGGAAAGAATATTTTCTCTTAGAGGAGCAAATTTTGTCCTTTAAGATTTAATCCTCATTTTGGAAAAGTAGCTACCTGTGAAAGTGTACCCTTATGCACTAGAAGTTCTTACCTACATGAACTCACCAAAGAAATGCCAATAGCAGACAGAACAATTTATGGCCCATAATTAGAGCTGCCTCATACAGAAAGTTTTAATGAGGAGCCACGACCTGAAACTTTAGGAGCTCCAGTAGCTCTGTAGGTTAACCGCTGGCCAACTTAGCGGGACAACTTAGATCTAGTTGTCCCGCTTCGAGACTTGTTGTAGGCAGTAATCTTTTCTACTGTAAACCAGGTTAACTTGCACACAGCCTTTCATCATGTTCACTATCACACTCCAATCTTCGTGTTATGACTGATATACTGTTAAAAAGGATGTAAAATTGCAAGTTATCCATTCATTTTAAACCTGTAGTTTTACAGAGACAAAACAGAAATCAATTTAGAATTATCTAAAACCCTCCTCTATTCTGCCCCTCTCCCCTATATCCTCCCATTTACTCCAGAGAAGGAGAACATACTTAAATATCTTCCATTCTAGACCAGTCTGTTTGGCCTTACCTTTGGAAAAACCTTGACTAAGTTACAAACTGTAGCATCTGAAAAGATTGTTTCTACAACAGCAGCCGGATCTGGGCCCATACTGTTTGCACTGGCATGACTCATTACCTTTAGAGCAAAGTGAGCCCTTTAGGTGAATGAATTCAGGGTGAGCAACTCTACTACTTCCATTTTGTCTCCCTTTTCAATGGGAGTTCACCCTTATTGGACAGGTTTTGCTCCTTTTAAGAATACCCTAATAAGCTTAAATATTGGGACACCTAAAAACCATTAATTTTCCATTTGGGACAAATAAGTAAGTAAGTAAGTAAGTAAGTAAAGACTTTATTTTTGAGGGTTACAAATTTAGCAAAGAAGCTAATCTTCCATGAGGCCCTCAGTTATACAGATACAAATTACATATGAAATCGGCAAAAAAAAAAAAAAAAGGTACAGTGTGTAAGACACTTGCATTCACACAAACATGCAGACAAACTCACACACACACAAAGAATATATACATTTAAAACAGGGAATATATACATATATATATATATATGTATGATGTTGTGTTAGAAGCTACCTTGTGATATATGCAAACATGAAAGACCCAGACCTCCACGGTCCACATCACTGTCCAGTCAGTCAAAGCTTTTCCTGTTCTCCATATGGAAACAACAATTCCAGATGAACTACCGTAGTAGAGAGGAAGACCCCAATCAGGTCAACCAGGCCTACAGGCTGAGTCCCACACCCACTGCAGCAATATGGTCGACGGCTCCTAACACAACATCAACCATAGTATAGTACCAATATCATGACAACAGCCTAGAGTCCATCACCATAATGTGCTGTTTCATTGATTTAGCCATTTTATACATCTTCTGTGGAACATTTCCACTGATTCTGCTTGTTTGATATTATCTGGTAAAGAGTTCCAAATAAGGCACCCAGAATATCGCATTGAATTCTTAAAGAGTTCCTTATTTGGCTTAGGTGGAATGAAGCAGCCTGATGTCGATGACCTAAGAGCTGGAACAGTTTCATTTCAAATGGAAAATTAATGATTTTAGGAGTCCCAATACTTAAGCACCCTAGGGTGGACTTGAGTTTAGAAGGACTAAGTTGTCTAGAAAAGAAAGCAGGAGGCCATTAAAATTATTTCCCTTTAAGAAAACGGAAAGCTACCCATAAAAAACCTCAAAGATGCCTGGAAGTCTATATGTGGAATTGTCAACCAGCATCAGTGATCCACTCATGTGATCCACTCATGCTCTCCACTCATGCTCTAACTTTATATATTCCATCAAACTTTATGCAAAATTACTTATCGCTATTTAATAACATAGTTAATGTTACAAATTTCTATCAATACTATGAAATTTTATGGTTTCAGTGAACTACTTTAGTTAATAGTAAAAGTCTATATTAATTGTCTGTAAATATAAACATCACATCGCCATAATTGCTGAACTGTAGTATCAAAAGGAGTAAAATTAAGCTGAAATTAGCGCAACCAATTACACAGATGGATGCACCCTTTACCCAGTAAAACAACTCTGGGGCCCTTATTATGGAATATATGGGTTACATGGTATGAGCCATCACGAGATAGAGATACAAGTAGCAAATATACAGAACAGTTTGTACATCTGTGCTGTATGGTGGGACACTATTCTGAGCCTGTCCATTTCTAGGGAACAATCCATGGAACAAACAAGGTCCTTACAGACTCTGGAATATTTCTGGAGTTGTAAGACAGGATCTTCCTTTCCAAAACAATTTCAGAGATCTAGTTTCATCTTGCAAGACAGATCTAGATTTTTGAGACTGTTTTATAAGAGAAACTCTAATTTTACAGCTGAATTACACAAGATGCGATTTACAACAGTTCCTGAGCTGCGACACAACAAAACCAACAAAGTGGCATGTGAGCCCAGTGAAGACTCAGATCAGCCTGGGCATCTGCCCAGTCTGATCAGAGTCTTCACTGCGTGCTTAAAGTGTAGCTACGGGTCTAAGCTACCTCCATGCCAACAGCAAAGACTCTTGTTAGACTGGGCAGTTACTCAGGCTGATCTGAGATTTGGCTGGGCACACATGCCACTTTGTTGGTTTTGTCATGTTGCAGCTCACATATTTGCCATAATTTTGGAAGGATAAACTCGTTACTTATAACCAAATAAATTCCATATCTGGAGTGGTGCCACATTTGTAGGAGTACTTACTTGCATGGTAGGACCCTGATGACGTCTGATAGTTTATATGGTTCTATGCACACGGCACACTGGTCGGACTCAGATTCTAACTCCTGAAGAAGTGGTAAAAATGAGCCACGTCATGTGACCTTCAACAATGTGACAATTTCGTCACGTGATATTCAGATCATCCTGCTCAATTATACAGGGTAATCAGAGACCTCTCTGTTGGCTCTATGGCTTGGGTCACTTCCATAGATGGCTGATGTGACAAGCAAAGGCTCTGATCAGACTGCACTTATGTGCAGTCTGATCAGAGCCTTTGCTTGTCACCCATGTCACAGTGTTAGAAATCACATGATGTGGCTCAAATGTCAGAATAATCATAGCATATACATGTACTAACAAGAAAGATAATGTCCTATTTCCAAATTAAATTATTTTCATATACTTGTATGTTTATACCAACAATATATCTTTATCGTCCAAAATGAAACTAAGCAATATGAGATTTCATAATGTATGCATATATGAATCTAAAAAAAGAATTTCAAGACTACAGATTAAGGCAGCAGGGATGTCTGTATTTAGAGATTATCACAATGGAATTCCAATTATTGCCAATCTGATCAACATGAGACTTCCATGGCCAGGGGTTAGCAATTAGGGTGATAACCAAAACTCCATGTTATATTCTGTTTGTCATAAGTTCAAATCAACTGTGTTTTAGTGTGTATGTGAGCATGCATGTGTGCAGATAACCAAAACTCCATGTTATATTCTGTTTGTCATAAGTTCAAATCAACTGTGTTTTAGTGTGTATGTGAGCATGCATGTGTGCATGGGTGAGTTTGATGCCAAACTGTATTATTATTATTAGTAGTATTATTATCATCATTATTATTATTAAACAGTGAACTTATGCACAAAGAAGCGAACTAACATCACCTAAAACAAACCAAATGACAGCTTATTATATGACATCTTCATCATGCCAAACACTATTGTGTAAGCATGATAACCTCGTTCCAATCAATAAACAGGACTTCTAGCACTGTAAAACTGAACAGACTTGGTTGGTGATGCATTATCACCTATGCAAACCATGGGTATCATACCAGATATAGTTCTGAATGTGTGATAACACCTTATATAGCATATGAGGAGTTATTATGCAAGTATTTCATACCAACACTCTTGCTGAATATCAGAAATTATGTAAACAGAAGTCTTCAAATTCAGAATATGATCTCAATAACCAACTTTGGTTTCCTACTAGAAACCGGTTTTCACAGACAGACTTTTCAGTGCATCTATTATTCAGCCCTTTTTTTTCTTTTTTTTTTTGTCAAGATGGCATCTGTGACTGAGTTATGCCAAAACTGGACCAATTAATAGTGATGCTAAACAATCTGTTGCCTTACCTTATCTCCAAATTTGACAGATCTTTGTGGAATTTTGGCAATAGCTTTTTTTGCTGCATTTGCTAGGCGCCTCTGAAACAAACAAAACTTAACATGTAAAATGGGACCCAGTGCTGAAGATATGGAGTATCAGGGTTCGAGGCTATAAAACTTGAGAATAATCTCAAACTCAAAATAAAGCACACTGATTGGCTGCTTCCGAGCATGTGCTCGGAAGCAGCCGATCAGTGTGCTTTATTTTGAGTTTGAGAATTAATGTACTCAAGTTTTATAACCTCGGGGCCTGGGGTAAATTTGGGATAACTTTTCATATTTCTCCACAAAAACTTGTGATACCTCATGTCACCAAGACGGTTCTAATGAGGGGTCACAATATTATGTTTTTAAATAGACATAAGAAAAAAGATCATGGAATTATCCTCAAAACCTGGGCTCCTTTAAAGGTGGTGAAGGTGGTACATGCAGTTAGTATGCAGTAAAAGAGAAAATATCTTTTTGACGGCATTTGTAATTCTGTAGTTCAGATAACAAACTATAAATGATAAGCAGAGCAGAACGCATATTCTGTACCATCTGACAAGACTCCACACTGCTTGCAATTCAACTTAACACTGTAATCGAGTTTTCTCTGGTGAGTTCCTAGTTTTTAAAAGTGCTAGCTTTTCTGAATTCTGCTTGCTGTATATGCCTTTCTGAATTCTGTTTGCTGTATGCAAGCAAAACAGATTTTAAGCCTAAATGTAAAATGATTTATATTCTTTCCTATGCAAAAAGCTGCAATTTAGTTGGAACCTTGCTACCCTTATAAATCACAGACAACTGAAACAGGATGGTTTAGACAAAACAATCATTGGATTAATCGTATACCGGCATTATCTCGACAATCAAATTACCATAAATGGTAGTATTGAAATATTTACTGTCTGAATAAAATGATCTGCCGTATTTCTAAAACTGTTTATAACGCAAGAATTTCCCTTCCAAAACAGTCCCCAAAATCTAGATCTATCTTATAAGATGGATCTAGATTTTTGGGGCTGTTCTGGAAGGGAAATCCCATCCTATAGCAGAATTTCACAGGACTGGTTCTGATATTTTGGCGACATTCTAGAGAGGCAGAAATTCAGTTTTAAAGCCGAATGAATACAATACTGTCGGAAGAAAATGCACCCTCATCCAAGCTTTAGTGCAGGATGAAGGTCATTATTGGAATAAAGCCGGAGGCTGAGCAAGTATGAGATAGCATATCCTTGGCAGTGTAGCTCACTGTGCAACGCCCTTTCAAAGAGAGTAAATCTGGTAAGACCATGTGACCACACCTATATAAAGCAGGTATTCACCATAACAGGTCATATTTTAAAGATGTATGTTTTGTTGCATGCAAATAACTGGGAGGGTTCAATGAAATGTAATTCTATCAATAATGTTATTACATAATATGTTCTTAATATTTGATAACCGTGTTATGGGTGGGTGCATACTTGCTCAGCCTCCGGCTTTATTCCAATAATGACCTTCATCCTGCACTAAAGCTTGGATGAGGGTGCATTATTTTCATAAAGCCTTCAGCTTTCGCAAGTATGAGATAGCATTTTTAACGGCAACAAAACATTAGGCATATTAAACCATGAAGAAAGTTTTGATGTGCCAGTAAATGTATTAATCATCAAAAACAGATAATGATAATCTTTCTGGAGAAATTTGTGTTAAAATGGAAATTTATTTGTGATATTTACTTGTAAACCAAATGACTCAAATCTGGTGAATCAAATATATAATAATGTGTGTATATCTGTATCTGCATTATACAAAGCAGAACAACTGCTGGCATACACTTTTAAAAATTCTACACCCATAACATACAAATCTCAATTAACAAACATACTAAAAAAAAAAAAAACTATAAAAATCTCAAAATCAGGATAATACTACAAGATAACAATATATCCAGGAACACTTCTGAACCTTTTTTTTTTTTTTTTTTTTTCTGCAAAAGACTGACAGCTGCAACTGTCTAAATGTTTTCATTTAAAAGAATAACATCATAATGGAAAATTAAAGAACATAGACCTATCTTAAGATTAGAAAAATTTTCAACACTATAAAACACGTTTGTGGAAAACCAGTGACAGAACTTCCCAACACAGGCAATACTGCGGTAAATTCCCCATACAAATATAAAATAGGTAAACTGTTACAACTGCATTATGCAAATATTTCACAAAACTTTAGATTCAGAGATTTCACTTCTTTTTTTTCTTTTTTTTTTTTTTTGTGTGTGTGTATGTGTGTAAAAATCTAAAGATACAACTGTTACCTCTTTCAGAAATTGACTGAATTTTCAGCAGCATCTAATACACAAAATAATTTTATTTATTTTACAATTCTTAACTAATTTATCATAAATTGTTTTACATCAACTAGCTATTATTCATTAATAATTTGAATTCTGTAACTTTTAATAAACTCCCTAAGTAAATTATATATCTAATAAGTACAGCTGATAAATACATGTACATCTGTCTGTGCACCAGTAATGAATAGAAAACACAGAGAAGATCTACTTTTCAAACTGAGGACTACTATAAATTCATACCCATTCAAGTCTCACATTATAGCCCCAAAGGAATCCTGAATAAGTAAAGTCTGTACAATAGGCATACAGCAATTAATGTCTCCACTGTTGGTACAACAGATTTAACTTTTATTCATTTTTTTTTTTTTTTTTTAAATAATGATGATAATTTAAAACAATAAAAGTAATAATTATGAGCAAGTATAATGAACTTCATTTTCAGAGAATAATACACTTGAATGAAAAGGACTGTGTGCAAAGACAACAGTAATTTACTGCCTGAAGTGATAAAATAAAAAATCAAGTTCTATGGAAGATTAGTTGTAATGCTAAATGTTGTCACCCTCATAAAATAATGACTTTACTTGCTTACTATACAGGCATAAACTCATATGCAGTTATGCTGACACAACTGATTAGATTTTTATTTATTTATTTATTTATCTATTTACAACTAAAGCACATGGAGACTCCTAGAGACAGAAAAGATCTTGTAATGTTTCTAATTTACACAGATCTTACAGATTCAGCCACTAAGAATAATATAAGTAGCTTCTGACAGCTTAAAAGCTGCTTTATTTATTTATTTATTTATTTATTTATTTATTTTTGCTGAATACTTGTAAGTTCCTTAAATAACTACTTCAAGTTTAAAATATATCTTTACTGGTACATTGAACAGTACAGTATAAAATAGTTATTACCAATCTTTTGGTTCATATTGTATGGTATATCAAAACCAATGAAGCATTTGACTACCAAAGTTACTCTCAACATTCGGACAAAACATGCAAAAATTTTCTATAAAACCAAACTGTCATGAAACCAAAATTGAAACAATATATTTTTAACCATCATGTTATATGGTTTCTATAAATCAAACTCTTCTGTAACAGGAAATATTAATTAAATCTTGCTTATCACTAATATGATACTGCCTGTTTTATAAAAACATAAACAGTAAGGCTTGTTATAACTGTATTTACCATAAAGAAATGAAAATTCTGAACAAAACCAGTAACAGGAGGAAATAGGTCTTTCTTTTCTCTGTAATACTCATTTTTTATACTGACATCATTTATCATGAATATTTAATTACTTCATACTGAACAATAAACCTGCAATTTTCAGCCTTGATTAATAATAATTTTATATAAAGGTAAAGACACAAAATCTTCTGTTTTAATGCTTAATGGACTTGTGGCAGAAATGTGAATGTTGTGTCATTACGCTGACCATGATCTAGAGAAAAAATATACTGCCGTTGTTGTAATAATGAACAGACAAATATGGTATTTTAAATAAAGATTTTTGATCAATTATCACCAAACAGTAAAAACAACCGTCAGGACTTACTGTCTTGTTTGTGGCAAGAAGGCCAATATTTCTCAAACACAAAAATACATAGAATGGAAATCACATTGAACAATATGAGTTCCATGTGATGGAAATGACCACCTTCAGTATTCTTTTTGAACTCTACACATCAGCTGACAACATAAAGTGTCAGTCTCTGTGTATAATAACAGTTAAACATCTCTGATTGTTTGGAAGTATTATTCCAAATACTTGGATATCACTATTCTTGTGATCATTTTTATCATTGTTATTTTTTATTTTTTCATCTTCAATGATGTAACAGTATAAATCAACTATTAAAATCTCTGTTTCCAGTCCAGACTGAGAAAATGCCTCAAAGACTGAGTTCATTTTCAAATTTAATAAGAACAGAAAGCATCATCACAACTTTCTGATAATATAAATTATTTTTTACTGGTATTATTGTGATCTGTTACACACAAACCAACGACTTATCTATGAGGAAGAAATCTACATTTGCTGCTGTATGTACATGTATGTAGACATGTACTATGTAAAACAAATCTCTGGCATAATATTATAGAATTCATGCCTTCTTTTTATTTATTTTTTTTTTTTTTCTATTATTTATTCATATATTATTATTATATTATGTGTCAATTTATTAATTATAGATCATCTTTATTTTATTTATTTTGTTTGAGCCTGAGAATTTCTCAGTACAAACATTTATCTTCATGAACCAAGAAAAGTGATATGATATAGGCTTCTGCAGCCCGGTACAACTCTTACATAAGTTGTACTATAATAATTTTGAAGTGAATACAGCAGTTTTTCTCACCTGCTATACAAGCAGAAAAAAGACATAGGAAATAATTTTCCCCTGTCGACATATAATCTTAGTTGAGTTGTTTTGTGTCACTGCACAAACAGGCAAAATACTGCATTCTGCAGAATTCTTACCAATTATACAGGTTAACCTGTCAATGTATAACAGGAAACCTAATTATTATTGTAGGAAAACTCATACAAAACTGCTGATCACAATATAAGGTAAAGATTCCCAAGACCTAAAGGCCTTAGGGGCAGTGGGGGTGAAAGGCCCACTTATCTTTGGCACAGATTATGAAAGGCGGAATTCATTCCTCTCCTTACAAGTCTCGATTTAATGCCATTCTGACACTAAAAATGACTTCTAGTGTACAAAATAGATACAGGTTATATGGGTAAACATAAAACAGTATCTTGCCTCTGCAAGGTCTAAAACTACCCAGTATAACATATCTGGGTCAAGATAACTGTACCCACATGTAACCAGTATGTACTTCTTTACAGACCAACAACTGTCTAACATGAGTTGTTTACTTGTTATGAGCTTACATGCTTTCAGCATGCTCAGGAAATAATTATAAAATAATCTGAACTGACATTCATTGGCATGGTCAGGATATAAATTTTCATTTGCACTATAATCTGAGGTTACAATTGTCAGGGCGCCTAAAAATCATTTGTAAAATAATCTACAGTGAAAAATTCCTTTCTTTTCCTTTCCTTTTTTTTTTTTTTTTTTTTGGAGATAACATCTCTCATTATAGCTAACCTGATAGTAGACACTATTATTCAGTATAGAGCTAAATATATTGGGAGTCAGACCAAGACCACCCAGACTACAACCTGTCACACTGTACCAGTGTAAGATTGCATGTACAAAAACAAATTATCTGGGACCAAAGAGAAACTTCTTTGGGTCTAAGCAGGAAGACTACGTCTTTCACAATATGGCAGAAAAATAGCTATTGCTTGTCAACAGGCTAGTCATGGAAAACAATGATTTTTCAACAGAAAATATTTGGACAGTGTGAGCCAAAATCACACAATAAATAGAAGATGAATTTATTTAAAGTATCCTACTGAAGGACAGCGTTCTTTCAGGAACTTTGTAGTGACAAAATCTGCACTATGTGCAACAGTCACATCATAAACTGGAGATTAATTAATAACAAAATTTCACAAAATTCACAAACTTACCACAGTGAGATGTGTAGTAGCTACACGCCAAAGAAAATATGACCTGTTATGGTGAATACCTGCTTTATATAGGTGTGGTCACATGGTCTTACCAGATTTACTCTCTTTGAAAGGGCGTTGCACAGTGAGCTACACTGCCAAGGATATGCTATCTCATACTTGCGAAAGCTGAAGGCTTTATGAAAATAATGATCTATATAAAGAATAATTACCAAATGGAAATAAAATCTGCAATCCAGCTGTCCATTTTGTCTGAGAGAAATCAAATATTTTAGCTTTTCAGGGGAATGTACACATGTTAAAGGGAAGCAATTTTACCATTTTTAATTTTGGCCCTTTTATTTTTGCCTCCTTTTCAATGTGGGGAGGGGTTGGGTGGTACACTCAAAGGACAAAATTTGCTCTTCTAGAAACACATCAAATTCTTTCTTTTTAGACTGGGTTTTTACATATGGTAGTTTCCCTGTGAAAAGGGGAACAACTGCCTCAAGATCATAATGATAATCTCTCTTACTAATGCTGACATATCCATTCACCTTAAAGGCAGGGTTTGCCATTAATTCTGAAATAAGTTCTGCTCACTTTCCATATAAAATACTAGATGTTGTTCCTCAACAAGAGGCCCAAATGGGCCTGATATCGCTCACCTGGCTTTTGTGCAACGGGACCATTCTGATACAAAATTGGTCCAATTCCAGAGATTTTCTCAATTTCACATTTTGCTACTTTTAGTAACAGAGGCCAACTTGTCTGGTCTTTACATATTTACTTTTGAAACACCTCAATGCAAGAATCATTTTGCCACAAATTTCATCAAAATCCATTCAGGGGTTACTGAGATATTGTCAGTTTCATGTTTTGTGCTATTTTTAGTAAAGGCAGATGGCGGCCATCTTGGATTGCCAAATAGCAATTAATCAAAATGTATAAAATTGAAAAGCTTTCATGCAAGGACCAGGTGAGCTTATAAAACTATACTGCTTCAAATTACTCATTTGCTCATTTGGTGCATCCAAAGGGAGATCAAGGTAAAAGGACAAATGTTTGGAACAGTGTCAAGCTTAGAATGCCTTGGAGCAGTGCTAAAGAAGAGGTGGGAAGTTCCATGAAATACTGCAAAGGGCACAACTAGCTGGAGCAGCTGAAAACTGGACAAGATGGAAAGGGGTTGTTGTAAAGTTATCCGTGGTGCCAAATGACCCTGTGAGGCTATGGGAGAAAAAAGAATAGAAAGGCCATTAAAAATTGCAACTTGCAAATTTAACCAATTAAAACTTTCAATAAACCAAACCCAAATTTAGTTCTTGCCAACTCCTGACATACTTCTATATGGTGATATCAGGTGACAATTTGGTGACTTTTGCCCAAATCACCCTCTATAATCATTAATGATTCCTGACAGCTCCAATATTGCATGTTGCATGTACTGTGAAGTCACCTCATAGTGCCTTCTCAGCCAATTGGAATTAGATGTGTGTGTGTGGTTTTTTTCCACAAATAGGCACATAATTACTAATTTACTGTAAAATATTGACGTCAATCACACATACAAAGGAAACTAATTTTCCATCACATTTATATAAACACCTGATGCCCTTTCCAAGGACAACCACAAATGCACACACATGCTTTTATTACATCAGACTTGTAATCTTAGAGAACAGCACTTTTTTAACCATACTGTGCAAATAAATGCATACTAGTCTCAGAGTGAAGTTCCAGGGCTCAAAATATGAAGGGGTAACATTAGGACAATTCAGAGATACTTTTTTTTTTTATTTCTCAATGAAAACATATGTTGTGACCCCTTATCAGAACCGTCTCACCGAGACGGTTTTGATGAAGGGTCACGATGTATGTTTTAACGGAAAAATAAGAAAAAATTTCCCAAAATTATCCTTCACACTTATCTGGAGAACTGCATGAACCACTAATAATAACATGCTTCAAAATAATTGAGTCAGAAGCAGGTTAACAATGGACCCAACAGAAGAAGGTACATGTAACTCATCACACACAGTAACTGTATGACAAATCGATTCCATCCAAATGACCAGTGAATACCATAATCCTTGACAAGCCTTTAAATTCATCAGGTTTTTAACATATTACAAACTGGGCATAGCAGGCATATCAAACTTTCAGCCTTCCCAGCCCTTTATGTCAAGGTCATGGACTTAGAAAATTTTCTTTTTACTGATTGGATGTTTTGGTTAAAAACTTTTAAAGACACATATCTCCTGAACCCAGCAATGAATGCAGGGCCTTGGTCACACTCACAGAGATCAACCTTCACAGGGACTGAAACCCCTATCCCTGTCTCTAAGCTTGTCTTTAAGATGGATCTAGATTTTGAGGATTTTTTAAGAAAAGAAAACCCCATCTCATACATATAAACTGAATTTATTAAGACTGATTTAGATATTTGGGGGTCATTCTAGGGTTGGCAAAAAACTGTTTTTAGCCAAATAAATAAAAGTACCATCAGCAAAGAAATGGTGCCACTAAGCAATCACATCAGAAAAGAACAAAATTTTATTAATAATCTCCACCCACTCTATGACCGCATAAGAGCAATTTTATGAAAGTACCCATCATGCTCCACTACAAAGTTTAAAATTCTTTTTAGGACACTTCAACACACAAGTCAGTGCTATAGAATTTTTCTTGTTTTGTTTTTTTTTCATCTTTAACTTTCTACCACGGGAAAAAGTAAAGCTTTGCTGTACATGGCCATGTGACCATAAGGGCAGTGGGTGTTAGGAGGTCCAGCCTTTCTTGGGCAAAGTATAATGAAAGACAGAGCTCTAATCAGTCTCCTTTCACTGCCTTTAGCCTTCCTTGGTTTGAAACTGAAGCCTGTATACTATTGGATACACATCGAGAATTTTTCAAGGGATTCAAACCCTTGATCTGCACAATAGCTGAGCCCCTTCTACCATTCACTCATCCACTGCGTCTCTTCAACCATAGTTTACCCTAATAACTGGGACACATCAACATAATCTGAAATAGCTGAGTCTATAAAACATTTTTATATACAGTAGAACTTCAATGGCCTGAACAGGCTTGAGACCATGAAAATTTGTTCCAACCAAAAGTAGTTCTAGCCATCCAGGGTTAGTTTCTATAAAGAGTGGCTTCTAGGGACCCAGGAACGAGTTCTAGTCAGGCAGCGTTAGCGAGCCATCAGAGTTTGAGCTACTGAAGTCTTACTGTTTATGGTGTGTGCTAAAACTGCTTACAGAATGGAAAAACAGAGCAGACCCTGATCAGACTGCTCCTTAGGAGCAGTCTGATCTGGGTCTTCACTGTTTGTTCAGGCACTAAAGAAACAAGTGTTTAGCATCATTACAGCATACCGCCATCTGAAACTCTGGCTTTTAATCAATCAGGAATGCAGCTGACAGAAAAATACATGGACAAATATTCTGTATTTTGAGACATTTCTGCTAATATGATGTACCAACGGAAATCAATATAATTCACGCTATCGATCGTTGTCATAGCGATTGCAAAGCTTCTTCTTTACGCCACTGAAATGCCAAACTGGTATAGCAGTGCATTTGTAGGATAGGAATGTGTCAACGTCAGACCTGCTGAGCCTAAATTGAGGGGAAATGAATTTTATTGCAGTTCTGCAGAAAACAGAACTCCCCGGAGATTCAAACACAGACAGAAATCCTGCAGAGATTATTTCAAGCAATTTTTTCCGTATTAATTAGTCTTAAAAATGCCGAAAAATCCAATTACTGTTAGTGACATTGTATCTTTAATGATTGAATGTATGTACATTCATCTGCCTCAAATATATAAAAGAATCCAATCAAAGTAAGTGAGAATACATGTAAGTTTCAATTTACTGATTGGCTATATGTATAGTCATAGGAGCACAAAAGTAAGACTTATCAAAGATCTGAGCTTGTGAGGACTGGTAAAAATTGCAAGTTCTCCCACAGTTATGGTGACAATATGGTGAGGAGCACACATGTACATGTGTATAGAGGGATGGCGTGGAGGGAGGAGGGGGGGGGGGGGACAAGAAAAAATGTGACATAAAAGGTTCTGGAGATGAGAAAAGATACAGCTCTAACATCTCTTAAGACCATTTCATCAGAAGCTATACGCAATGTAACAATTGTAAGAACAAAGCTAAGAAATGGAAAAACAGAATTACATACAACTGAATTACACAGCGCCTTGCTACCCCTGGAGGGACAATAAAGCATGAAACTGATTAAAGACAAATTCCATGCGATTACTCCATAACACACTTGATAAATGTTAAACTCAATTCCCTCCTTCACGCTTGTACAAATAGTTAGAATTGGTCAAACTGGCCATTTTGTTATTTTTAATGAAATATGACAACTCATCATGAATTTTTTTTAAAGGTGCATGGTATGTAATTTTTAAAACTATTTGTTTCCAATCTTGTAATGTTTCCAATCTTACAGAAAAAATGTTTATTTCAATGTATCTAATCCCTTCTCGTACAGAACTATTCCTAATGGAAAAATTTACTTCCTTATGAGAGCTTATTCTTTCTTATATGACTGGGCTATTTAGTAAGGAAAGAATTTGCTACCTTTGGGAAGCAAATTTTTTCCTTTATAAGTGGCCCTCTATGGGAAGGGAAGCAATTACTTCTACAGAGACCAACAGTTATACCCCCTGGAGGTAGAACTGACTCTTGTAATCTCAAAGTATCCCTTTATATCAAAGAATATAGTCTGGATGCTGCCATCTCCTATTTTCCTTTACATTTCAACTCTGGATATCTCAAACTACTGGTATCTCAAAGTAAATTTTCTGGAACCAGAAAATTTACTTTGAGATATCAGCAGTTTGACTTTTACTTTGAGACATCAACAGTTGACTGCACTCTTAGTCATTTTAAAACACAAAATGTACTCTCCTCAGCTGGAGGTGTGCATACTCACACTTAATCTTTCCTTTGCGTTGGTATATCGGCACCTCTGTATGTAGTAGAAAACAAGCCACGCCAAGGAGATGATGATTAAAACAATGAATGATATAGAAACGAAGAGTACTGATGTATTATTTGCTGTAAACTGGCCATTATTTGCTGTTGGCGTATTACTTGTGCTCGTCTGCCCGACACTTATCGTCATGAACACTTCTCCATTGACCTCCAAAATGTCTGCCAGCTTTTTCCCTCTCTCATAGTCAATGTATACAGCTATAGTGTTGTCAACTGAAAAGAAATGCAACAAAATGCATCACAGGTCTTAGATATGCAACTTCTGATAAAATCACCCTAAACAATTTGTGAACGTTTTAGAGAGCAGGGCCTGGCCAGGTCCAGCGATAATGCTGGGTTAGGGTAACTTTCAGTGCCCAGGCATCCTGCATATCTGGATTATAGTTCGGCAAGGGCCTATTGTGTTTGCAATAGGTGCAGTAGGGGATGTTTGGACATTTTTTTTCTCTCATCTTAGTCATCTATCATATCTCTTTTCTTCCCCTTCTCTTTGGCTGATGGCTTGATATAAAATGAAATACTGTCTCAAAGAGCCATTAAACCCAAAACAACCAACCAACCAAATTTTCAGAAAGGAAGTTCTGAAGATTGACGATATGCCACTTCACAAGCTTTTAAATTCATCTTTGCATGAGTTAATAAGTAAAATGTATTAAAATGCAGTTCAAGCTCCATTTAACATGTTTTGGCCAAAATTTTGTGCATGAAAATACTGTGAATCTTCTAATAAACACCCCATGGGCATTGCAATCCACAAGAACTATTTAACTAGCATTTGGTAAATAAAAGTTGAAAAATAAATGGCATATTTTGAATTTTGTGGAATTTTGACCACTTTTTCTTAGATTAAAGAAAAGGGGTGCTTATCAGAGAAGATTGATCAATTGATTTGATGCTTAACGTCCATGGTAAACAGCTATGGTCATTTCGGGATGGTCAGTTAACCTAACCACACTATTCCTGGGCAGGCTTATACCTCTTTATAAGTGGTTAACCAGTACTAAGTGCACATACTTTCACCAGTAACTGACAACTGCCCTTCTTGAATCAGCGGAAGGAGAAACGAAAGTATGTGACCAGACCGGGTTTCAAACCCAGGACCTCTGACTTATGAGTCAGCTGCCCTACCGACTGCGCAACGCAGACCGGCTTTATCAGAGAAGAGGTGTTTATTAGAATTTAGGGAGGAAAACCATGTTTTACATCAGTTAACACCACCAAGTTTTTGGCCTATATCAATATGAATGGATACTGCGAGTTTCAATTAAAGAATTCACTCTTAGACTAACAGTTTCTACTTGCTTCTAC
Source organism: Ctena decussata (assembly GCA_963989385.1). Classification (NCBI taxonomy): domain Eukaryota; kingdom Metazoa; phylum Mollusca; class Bivalvia; order Lucinida; family Lucinidae; genus Ctena; species Ctena decussata. Next base: position 85,795,947 of record OZ022506.1, read on the forward strand.
TTGCTGGGGAATGGGGGCTAACTCTTAAAGGAAAGAATTTGCTCCTTTAGGCGCAATTTTTTTCCTTTAAGAGTATACCCTATTATGTAAGGTTTCCATCACTCAGGAAAGAAAATATGAAGTCAAAAAGTTGTTTCCCCTTGTAAAAATGGTGGGGAAAAAATAGGAATGCTTACCTGTTCACCTTAAAGTGTGGTTTACCTGATTACTCTAAATATAGGAACACCTTAACCTACATATGTAGTTCCACTTTTTTCATCTTTCTGGTGAAATATCAAAAGTGCTTGCTGAACAGCAAACTGTGCCGACCATGATCAGACTGCTCCTTATGGAGCAGTCTGATCAGGGTCTGCAGTGTTTGCTCTGGCACTTGTGTCTCAAATTTTTTGGTAATAAATGTTTGTTTACAGTCTGAGTATGTTACACTGTCTAGCTGATGCAACCACTAGACAGCTCCAGTTATTTATGTCAACACAACATGTTATTTCTCCTATTTCCCTACTTTATGATATTGTGGATTACATATGTTGGCACTCAAAATAAGCATACATGTGCAACAGCCTGAGACTTTCACTGTCCCATTTCTGCAAAGGCAGTCTAAGGTGGGCCATGATGATATTTTCACAAGGCCTATATTCATTGTATGAGAATATATACGGGGGGGGCAACATGAGATATATTCTCACACATTAACTAAATTTTTCAGTTTTTTTGTGTGTTTTTTTTTGCAGTTAATAGGTCAAGGTCATATGTGGCACATCATTTAGGCGATCATTCAATAATTATATTTCGCATATATCGATCAAATTTTCAAATTTAGTGCACTTCATTGCTAACACAACATTTGACCTATGATCTTTAATTGTGACCTTACCCTTGGCAGTGGGGAACCTTATTTTTAGTGTGTGACACACCTTTTTATTATGGTTTACCTTTCTGTGTTCCTGTTGACAGGAAGTTGTAGATTTTTCATTTTAATTTGCTACCTCACCAGTTCTGTGGAGCATAAAAATCTAGATTCATCTTGTAAGAGGAATCTTAGTACCAATTATGTTCTGTGATTGTTTTTGGGGGAACAAACTCAAAATGGTATTATTAAAGTGTTTTGATACAGGTTGCTCAGGCACTCATTCCTCACCTCTTTGAACAGCAGGAGAACTCAGTGCCAGGAGCTGCATGTTATAAATCTGTTTCCTTAATTGAGCCTCCTGCGGAACATCATATTGAGAACTGGATCAAAATACAGTCAACTCTCGATATCTCAAAGTCAAAATTTATCCCACACTACTAATATCTAAAATTAAATTTTCTGGTCACAGAAAATTTACTTTGCGATATCAAAAGTTTGAGATACAAGGAGCTGAAATATAAATAAAAACATGAAGTATGTCGAAATTTTATTCTTTGATACAACAAGATACTTTGACGTATCAGTGTTTGAGATATCGAGAGTTGACGTACTTGCTCTAGCACTTCTGTATAGACACTTTGGATCATAACAGTGCTCAAATGTGTCAGCCTGCACAAAGAACCATATTTCTTCGGTTATATGATGGTGGTTTTCCCCTTCCAACAACTCCAACAATCTACATCAACATCGTTTTGGAAGGGAAAAGAGCCATCATATACATTGTAGCAGAATTTCATGAGACTGATTTGGGGTCCTTCTGAGGGAAACCCTGAAGTGTTAACGGTTTTGTTTTAGCACTGGTCTTCTGTGCTATACTCGCAAACTCTAAATGCCCTTATCAGACTTTCTGGGTCTATATAGTGTTTGTCAGCTGATATAACTGTCCAAACAGATATGGGTTTTACGGTATCTTCTGTGCAAATAAAAAAAATGTTTGTTTTTGTTTTGTTTTTCTTTTGCACAAAGAAAGATGACTTAATTATTATGAATTAAGGCAATTATTTTTAATTCAGAGCCATAAATCTACTTTGAAACAAAATACATTATTATCTGTATCATGTTTGCACAACACACCGAATCACACATTCACTGAAATGACCTACATGCCTATTTCGTGAAATGTTACAAAGTGCAATATTGCATCAGTGAATGGATGAACAATTTTGGGTTTTACGACATTTCAACAGTATTAATGCAGTGGTTTTGGTTGGACATATGCAACTCATAGATTTTGGGAAAAGCATCACAACCTGAGTCCAGAGCTCTAGATAAGAGGGAGTATTTGATGATAATTAAGGATAATTTTTCTTATTTCTCATTGAAACCATATGTTGTGACCCCTCATCTGAACCGTCTCGTCGAGACGGTTCAGATGAGGGGTCACAACATATGTTTTTATGCAGAATTAACAAAAATTATCCCTAATTATCACCAAATACTCCCTCTTATCTAGAGCTCTGCAGTGAGTTTGAATTCACTACATATAAATCCCATCAATGAACCAGGAGGCAAAAGGCAGCATAAAGCTGCCATTTTCCTCCCAGCAATGAAAAATTCTAGGTCTTTGAAAAAGCCTTAATTTATTGCTATGCTCAGAACAGCATGGAAGGATGGTTACTAGAGATTTTGCGTCATTTTTAACAATATTTCAGTCAGTTCAGGACAGTGGGAGGGTGATAATGAAAGGCTGTGTGCAATGGGACCCTGTTTATGACTGAAAAGATTCCTGCCTCCAGGGGATCTCGAAACCAGGACAGCTAGAGCTACTCGGGCTCCACTCAGAACAGAAGTTTATTTATTAGTCTCTCCAGTCCATCTTCGCAATCTCTTCTTTCTCTCTGTAAGATGTCTTGAGAATGAAGTTCTTCAACATTTCAAAGGCTGTATAAAATGATCACTCTCTCAATGTTTGCATTTTTTGTTGGCTTCATACTGTAATAGTTCTAATAAATGCGCCTGCTCTGATATCTGATAAAGGCTGACCTTCCTCTGTTTTGATGATAATTGTATTTTTTTTAATCCGGAGGTTGCATCATCCAGACATAAAACTTTCATTTCTGTAGCCACTGCATGGGTGAAGCCAAGAAATTTATGCAATGAGGAAAAAACACACGAGGGTGATATCCCCCTCTCATGATCAACGGCCCAGTAACTGAAAAGAAATTATAAATATCAGCTCCAAAATTATATTTGCAGAGAAAACCCAACAAAAAAAAGGAGTTAGACCCTGATTTGACTGTTCCATCTAGTTGTTTCGAAACATTGTTAATACTATAAATACCAGAGACGGAAATAGCAGAATTTGCAAACAGTGTAGATCCTGATGAGGCAGCTCAAGAGCCACCACATTTTGATCTACACTGTTTGCCATCTAGTCTTTGAGTTCTCAATATGAAATGTGGACGAGGCAGTTTTTTAATTTTTGCAGATGTAAATTTTGTCGTCTGCTTTTTGGTGCTTAAAGAGTTAACTATTTTAGAAGTGGTTAGTCAAGGATTTGTTTTGTCTTCTAGTAGATCTACATGTAAAATCTTTTACTGAAAAAATAAGAGGCTCAATTTTTTTTTCAGCAACAAATTGTGGTGTTTTTGCGTAAAATGACGATACTAAAAACTTCCTTACTTTGGAACAACTAGGTCTGATTCTCTTTATCATTCTAACACAACATGTCTGTCAAATTAGTGGATAGTCAAATAAAGCTGTTGCTATTGAGGATAACTATAGTTAGTTCTTAAGATGTCCCAATGTCTGTAGTAATTATGGTATAATTGGTAGATGCTAGGTTACTGACCGTACAATCTATGCACAGATCTCTGAGTTACTGACCCCATATCTTACAACAATAAAAAGCAAAAATTCTGATATATAGAGTGATCACCATAAATCACTGGACACCTGAAGTTAACCCAAACTTGTTATTCAAAAACTTGAAGTTGATTCTTCCAACCAGGGATCAAAGTCAAATACAAAGCCATTGGTCATAGTAACATCACCTGACGTTTGACATATTGAAATAAACTAAAAAATACCCAGTGGAAGCATATGCTGCACATGTACAGAACTTTTATTGTTAATTTATAGAAAAGAAATAACTCTGTCAATGATGAGCACAGTTTATCCTACTTGACATGAAAGTATTATCAGAGTGATCAAATCATATACCAATCAGTGTACCTATAATAAGTTCTTCAAATGTTGGAAAATGGGTGATTGTTGAAAAGGGGCATAACTCAGTGAAACGAATGTCAACAAATAAATAGTGCTACAATGCGTACCTTCAACCAATCTAGTTTCAAGAATTTCAATCAGATCAAAGAAGTTGCAGGAGTTGTGGGGACAAGGTCTACAAGAACAAGGGTCATACATGTAGCTTTGTACATAGCAGTCCAATAAATTCCAAATCAAATGCACATATTCATATCATTTAAAGATAACAGACTAAATTTCAAATTCATCCAATCAAAGCTGTAGGATGTCTTGTGGCCACACGATTTCATCTTTACATATCTGCAAAGGGCAATAACTCTGTCAATACTGAACAAAGCATTAACCAAACTTCCATGATTAGGATAACTGGCACAGTATATACTGCCAGCCAGCATACCAAAATCAGCTCTCTATGTCAAATGACTCAAAAGTTGGAAAAATGCCAAATACTAAAAAAGGGGGGTAACCCAGCCAAAAATAAAATAACTGAAAACTGAAAATTTACATTATATGCACATCAATCAACCTGTCTACATGTAATTTTAAATCAATCCATTCAAAGATGTGGCAGGAAAAGCAGGCACAAAGTTGACATTGGCAAGGGCCATAACTCTGTAAAGAGAAGCCTGATCAAATATCCCAGACCACATGTACATCTCCTTAACTACAAAATTTCAAATAAGTCTGATGTTAGATGTACATGTAGGAGGAGTTAAACCCCCCAGTAGTTATTACTGACCGTCCCAAGGCGGTACTTTCGTTGCGGTTGCATTTGTGTGTATGTTCGGTGCTGTTTAATTTATTGTGTTCTCATTTTAACCCTTCTATAATAAAAATAGAAAATAGGTTTAAACCCCCCAGTAGTTATTACTGTCCGTCCATAGGCGGTACTTTCGTTGCGGTTGCATTTGTGTGTATGTTCGGTGCTGTTTAATTTATTGTGTTCTCATTTTAACCCTTCTATAATAAAAATAGAAAATAGGTAAAAATAATTGTTAAATGTTTTTCGTATAATTTGCTTTGTCTGTTGTAACCCTTCTGTTGGTCTAAATTATTCAGTTCAATAAAGATAGCTGAGTTGCCACCTATTTGGGAAAGAGCTGCTGACTTGGCTTATCACTTGTAATTTATTGTTTGTTGGGATGTCTTTGTCAATCTTTCCCTTTGATGTTGGGGATAGGGTTTGGGATCTGATTCAGTCAGTTCCTGAAGTGTAGTTACTCTTAAAATTTGCAGGCACAAGATTTAGGGATGGACAGACGAACTAAAACACACACAGACAATGGTCATTTCTATAGTGTCCCTCCACCTACGTTGGGTGACAAACAGCAATTCTGATAAACACAGATGCGTATATAAGAAACAACAAGCCCTGGTAACCAGTTCAAATTCAGTTTAAACAGACCCAAACATTTCAAACCTACATGAACAGAGCTCTAGATAAGAGGGAGTATTTGATGATAATTAAGGATAATTTCTCTTATTTCTCATTCAAACCATATGTTGTGACCCCTCATTTGAACTGTCTCGTCGAGACGGTTCAGATGAGGGGTCACAACATACGTTTTTATGCAGAATTTACAAAAATTATCCCTAATTATCATCGAATACTCCCTCTTATCTAGGGCTCTGGTGAAAACATTGACAAATCTACAAGTAACTAGCAACCCTAGTCATTTATTTAACATGAGTTATATCTTTGAAACAAAGCTAATATTCAAGAACTCTAGAAGCTGCATAGAACAGTTTAAATTTTGCATCTCTACTAGAACCAAAGTAAGTAACAGCAATCTGAAGGCGCAAAAATGGGCTTTTGCTGGAACTTTTTCATTATAGATGTATTTGATGGCCATTCTTATCACACAACCACAGAACCAAGTCACAGAGAAAATTTATTCAAACCGCTGTAACCTTTTTATTTTTCAAGGTATCTCCATGAAATTTGGCAATTGTATGTAATTTTTTATGCTGAATCCATTTCCGGTATTATATTTGTCCTATCTGACGTATTATTCCATTAAAACTTTTAGACCCCTGATTAACATGGTGCATCTCATGTCGTGATGATTGTAAAATCAATTCTTCAAATTTTAGATCATTACAGAGGCTTTTTCAATTGTCCAAAAAGAGTAACTAAATTAGATCTACAACACACATTGATAAATTTCAAAATTTGATATTGCACCTGCATACTGTCAATGACAGAATACTATCATTATTGAAACTGTAGCTCCTGAAAGAAGCGGTGAAAGGGATAAGTTTGGGGCAATTTTCCATATTTCTCAATAAAAACATATGTCTGACCTCTCATAACGTCTCAGTGAGACGGTTTTAATGAGGGCTCACAGGATATATCGTTTTCATTGAAAATTTACAAAAAATTATAACCAAATTATCCTCAAAAAATGACTTAATCTTGAGTGCTGAATACCCATGTGATATACACGTAAAAACTGTTTCTATATCGAAGGGTCTAAGGTGGTGGTTCAATAAAAAGCTGTTTCTGTCAGTGTGACAAATTGCTCAAATTACCCAAAAGGCATTACATCTATAATGAATTTAAATGGACTGACAAAACCTTTATCATTTATCTAGTGGTTGATTAATAAATCTACTATCAATGCATCTATAGAAGGAGCAGGCCAATCAGTCCATCATTTGCCATTCCATCTGCATCTTTTGCACAAAAATTTAAACATCACTTCATTGTACAACAAAACTGTTCTCATTTTATAAAAATCACAGTTGTTAGTTACTTTAGGTGCCCCAATTATTAGCATTTTTTATGGTATTCACAACTATACAGATCCATGTATGTTCAAGTGTAAGCAGGTCTGATACTTAAAATTTAATGCTACAAATTCACAATTCATGCCAGAATGTTTTAAAAACAATTAGCTATTACATCACATCCATGTCCTATAAATGATTGTAACCGTACGTCAAATGGACTGGCATAAATTATACCATAACTGGTGGTTATGTGATCCGTTTACACATCTAATTTCTACACTGAGCAGTATGCATCTGAAAACAGGGAAGACTCATAAAGGCAAGACATGATTACTTGAGTTGACAAGATGCATCCATTCAGTCTGAGGTACTTCTTGCATGTTGTATTTATACAACATGCAAGAAGTACCTCAGACCGAATGGATGCATCTTGTGTTGTAATTATACAACATGCAAGAAGTACCTCAGACCGAATGGATGCATCTTGAGTGTGCATATCATTTTGAAGCATCATCCCAGCAGACATGCAACCCTGAATCAGCTTTGAGTCAACGTTAATTCAACTTCATGATGTTGAATCAACATTGATTTGATGTTGATTCAAAATCTAATGCACAGATAAAAAGAGACTACTTTCATCATTTCCTTTTCGCATATGGCCTAAGGTCCCCTTTTCATCCATAACATTTATACCTACCATTGTAAATACCGCTTGTTTCTGGTATAACTATATCATGCTTTTGTTTATCTTGCGGCCTTGGTTTTGACTGGTTGTTGTACAGGACAACTGCCGAAGCATTTGATTTTTTAGTCGCAAAGTATATTTTTGAATTAAAACTGCAGTTTCCTCTTTTGATCAATGCTATCCACTTCTTCTGTGGCACTATCACAGGGTCAATGAGATCACATCCCTCTGTCACATTGTTAATGCTTCGCACGTGGACCAACACCCCTGATTCTCCAGCGATGCGAGATTTTGTTCCATAATGCCCATATTCTTCAGAGCTGACTACTGGCTCTCCTGTCTTTGAGTCGTTATATTTTATTAATATGACTGAATGAGTTACTGGACCAGTATGACCAGGTTCGTGATCACAAGCAGCGAAGCAACACAAAACGTAAAATGTAAACATCTGAATCCTCCATTTTGTTGATGTGTGTAAAATTGAAGTGTCAGATTCCCCCATATTTCAAAGCTCCTTTATTGATTTGCAGCAAATTGAACTATATATTTAATGAAAATACTTCTCATGAAACAGAATGAAACGCTCTTATATGTTTTCGACGTGTGTGAGAGGCAGAATTCCACAAATGCTTTAACATTTTCGAGTGCTTTTCACGCAAATACTCCATTCATTGATATGCCTGACGTCACCAGACAGGTGATCCTGCAGCGCCCTCTGTAAACAAAAACTGTATGCACTGTATACAACAGCACATATGTGTAGAAGATAACTCCGTCGGTCGATTTATTTATTTATCTATTTATTTATTTACTTTTGGTGCAATGTATTTCAGAAGGTAGGTAGATTTGTACATCGACATGAGAAATCAGTGGGTATGATTGCAGGAAACATGGTAGGTATGTAGTTGGGATATGTGTGGGTGGATACAAGTGAACCGTATGGTAGGCCAATGCAGAAATGGTAAGCACATGAGTAGGTGTAGGTGAGAAGGTAAGCATAAGTGAAGAAAACGCCAAATGTGTTGGTTCAGTTAGCGGACAAGTCCAGTAACTGATTTATTTATTTATTTATTCATTTATTTATATATTTATTTCTGTATTTATGTTTTGCTTTTGTATCTATCTATCTATCTATCTATCTATCTATCTATCTATCTATCTATCTATCTATCTATCTATCTATCTATCTATCTATCTACATGTATCTATATATCTATCTATCTATCTATCTATCTATCTATCTATCTATCTATCTATCTATCTATCTATGCCTGTCTTATGTCTGCCTGTCTGTCCGTCCACCACCCACCTGCAAGCCTGCCAATCTATCTATCTATCTATCTATCTATCTATCTATCTATCTATCTATCTATCTATCTATCTATCTATCTATCTGTCAATCTATCTATCTATCTATCTATCTATCTATCTATCTATCTATCTATCTATCTATCTATCTATCTATCTATCTATTATCTATCTATCTACATGTATCTATCCATCTATCTATCTATCTAATCTATCTATCTATCTATCTATCTATCTATCTATCTATCTATCTATCTATCTATGCCTGTCTTATGTCTGCCTGTCTGTCCGTCCACCACCCACCTGCAAGCCTGCCAATCTATCTATCTATCTATCTATCTATCTATCTATCTATCTATCTATCTATCTGTCAATCTTCTGTCTCTTTTTTTTTCTTTTTTTCCTTTTTTTTATTTATTTATTTATTTTTTTTTTTGATTGTTGAAATGATAAAAAGTGCTATTTGATTTGAATATACATTCCACAATGATCGTTTGTGACATATGTGCACAAGTAGCCAATCAAAATGGTAAAATAATGGAAATTGTGAATTTTATTTATTTATTTATTTATTTATTTATTTATTTATTTATTTATTCATTGAATCATTCATTCATTTATCAATTTATATATTTTTACATTTCCATTCTCAAAACTTTCATTTTTTTCTCTCCATTTTTTAACCATTCATTCAAATTTTCAAAAAAAAAAGAAAGGAGAGGAAATGATAACTGACACTGTTTCCAACGTTCCAAAGTTCCGACTTACTGAAACAGACAAAGACTCCATGGATACCCGGGTATCTGACTGCTGACTGTGAGTGGCAGCTGATCTGTTTTATTGGACTGATAATGAGGCCATGAAGACAAGTCCTTGATTTTCGTATCAGTAAAGTTTCAAAGGTGTGTAAATGGGAGAGGTAAATGTCTACTTGCCAGAATCTGTACCTTTAAGATCGACAATAAACACTACATGTGTATTTGCAGGTACATGTATGACACATAAACTTTGTGTAACGAAACAACGGTTGCAGAAAGTTTTTATAAAAGTTAGTTTTCGTGCTTATTATCGCATATAATACATTACCATCTCTAATGACAGGAAACAACAGCCACACTTTGTATACTGGTAAACAGGGGCTCTTGGCGACCTATAGATACATTATCTTCAAAGATTCAAGATTCTTCATATAATATGGACTGGAATATAACCCAAATATCACAGTATTTACATGATACTGAAATAAATTGGGCCTGAGAAAAGTGTGAACAGAGATACGGCTGTTACTAAACGGCCTGATCAGGATCTGCACTGTCTGATATTTCGTCAAAATGTTCCAAAACATCATTTAATTAATTAGTAACACAAACTTGTTCAGTTTTTTAAATATAATTTAAAACATAACATAAAAGGGAATTGGTTATCAGTGCAAACCTAGAAATGACGCTGCAAAATGCGGCGGCGTCTGATCTGGATCTACACTATTTGCATGAGCATTTCTCCTGAAAATAAAATAAAAATGAATAAACTAAACCAGATACTCACAAGTCAATAAATGGACCCATCTGGTTGCTCTGTTCGTGGTCTGATCAAAGCAAGCATGAGCCCAGGTTGTTTAGTTATCAACAATTCACATACAAGTATGTCCGAAAGAGGTTTTATTGAGACTTTAAAAAAAACGTAAACAATACTGAAAATTACCGGCACACATGGTGCGGATCAAGCAATGCAGGGTGCAGACAGATCGTCCACCGTGACAATTGCGAAGTTATGCACACTGGAGAGAAGCCTTACATCATGAGAAACGCGCACGAACTGGCACTGCCCTCGGCCTAGCCCAGTTCCTCTTCCACAGCACACACACACACACATACACACGCACGCAAACTCATCGTGCTTACCCGGGACCTTTCTGTGGCGGTTAACGACGATGCTGTGCACAGAACAATGTCCCTGACCTTGATAATGTGGCAGGAGGAGCAAAATCTTTAAAGAAAATTTCGTCGAGTACTGTCGATCTCACGGCCCAAAGATCATAAAGCGAGCACACAACCACTAGGCTAAAAGATCTTGACCAGTTAGACTTTTCAGTTATATACACTCTTTACACCTACAAACATAATTACCCATCACTAATTGGCCGTACTACTACACTCCTCCATCCTACTAAAGAGCATTTGTATCAAATGTTAAGGAAATGAAAAATCTTTTTGACTCCGCAGTCATTGCTTCGCTCAATGGTAATCATCCTGGTCAATGCACCACTGTAGTAAGAGGAGAAAAATCTGTTAAGAAAAATCTCACGACCCCAAGATTATAAGCTTAGCACACAACCAATAGGTCAAAAGGTCCGGACCATTTAGCCTTGTCAGTTAAACACTCTATATACCCATATACATAGGCTACTTATACATCACTAAGTGGCCGTACTACAGAAGAAGTCTGACCGCGGGCTAAACAGTTTGTATAGGCATCTCTGACTCAGTATTTAGGACCATTTTTTAGGCCCTGATACATCAAACACTTGTGCGCTAAAATGCAAACAGGGTTCGAGGTTATAAAACTTGAGAATAATCTCAAACGCAAATTTTGAGTTTGAGAATACATGTTCGGAAGCAGCCAATTAGTGTGCTTTATTTTGAGTTTGAGAATGTACTCAAGTTTTATAACCTCTTGGCCAGGTCAGTCAGAGTGTTGATAACATTTGGGGCAAGGTGTTGCGTTCGTTCATACATGCGTGGATGCACAGCTGTGTATGTATTTGGTGTGTGCTTGATGTATGCGTGCTGTAGCTTACTAAATTCAGAAGTTTAAAGAATAAAAGTCTATAAAGGTTGTAACAAAGCCCACAAAAAAATAGGAAAAACACTATTTTCCATACATATAGGAGAGAAGCCGTACCCCTTGAGTCTTATGCTTTGCAGTATAGACCATGCTGCATTCTTGCGAGACAAAAATAACTAAATATGCCTACCTAGGCCTATATCGAACCGGAACACTACCTGCAATCAGAATGACAGCTTGACTCTTATCTCACGCGACTTATATAAAAGGTATGGCCCCAGATCTGTAAATCAGTCCTGTGTAATTCAGCTAAATCCACAGGAGCTTGAAGTTCTAGCTCAGAAACATTTCTTAACCTTGTCATCCAAAGTGACCAGTACAACACTGTACAAAAAAACACCTGCCTTTTTTAAATGACACATGGCCTTTCCGATTTTTTGACATTTTAAAGTGTTTCACGGTCTAAACTTCAAGCGCCTGTGGGATGGTTTTAAAAAAATGAGTCAAAAGTGTGACATGAGGGGTCTGTTCACTCTCCCTGATATTTTATAAAGTAAACAGATACAAATTTAAAACTGCTGAACTAGCATTCATAGGATAGCCAGATGATTTCTGCACAAGGAAATATAAACTTCTATCATTTCGGTCTAGCAGCTCAAGAGTTATGACCCTAAACGTGTGAAAAAACACACATTTTATTTGTCCCGAGTGTAACAAAACTTCTGACGCATATTATTCCTAGGTCTTTGAAAGGAAATAGCTGATTGTGGTATTTAAACAATTATACCAATATGAGGGGTAAGAAATTATGGTAAACTTTTCCTGACTTCTTTTTGTTGCAGAAATTTGACAAATTTAGTCAGAATTTGTTACACTCGGGACATTTTTGCACCAAACCTTATTCAAGTGCACACCATGCATGCAATATCAGAATTAAAGACAAAACAATATGTTGATCTGAAGGCCCAATAATGTAACTTTTTATTAAATGATAAATTATATAAATAAAAATAATTATCTATAAACAGCCAGTTTGATCATGCAAAGAGGTAAAGATACAATTTTAGTAAAAAATGTCACACTTTTTGCGTTACACTCGGGACAAAATTGACCCTTTTTTGAGCCATCATTTTGTAAGTATTGAAGCTAGGAAAGTAAAACTTTGCACCACTTTTAAGATCATTGCAATGCATACTCTGACAATAAATAAAGTCTACCAAAGGCTTTCTTTTATCAGATATCTCAAGGAAACAAAAAAGACTCATTTATTTTTTTAAAATCGCCCTGTGGCTAAATATATCAGATGGCAGTTTCCAAAACAATCCCAAAAATGTAGATCCGTCTTATAAGACGGATCTAAATATTTTGGATTGTTTTGAAAGGGAAAATCCCCGACTTATAACAGAATAAATACGGAACACCCCATTTTGCAAGGACACAACTCTGTTCCAAGTAGCCAGAACTCCTCAGACAAGACCTAAATATTCATCTACAGACGAAGAAAGAAACGGAAATGAATGAGTATCTATAATGCAAGCTCATAGGGATGCTCTCATGGTAACAGCCAACCACATATGCTAATATTTCTAATTATAGAAGTTCCAGGTGGACTTGGCTTGACAATCATAAACTTGTACAGGTAATAGTAATACTATGGTTTGTCCGCCTGTACGAGGAGATAATCCACTCGCTAAAGCTCGTGGATTATCTCCCGAACAGGCGGACAAACTATAGTAAAATTAGTTTATACCACCTTTATAAGTGTAGACCTTGCCCACTGCGAAATATTTCGTGCTATAATTGGCGTTTTCTGACAAGGGTGGTATAAAGTAGCTTTATATTATTCAGCAAGTGTTTTGGTAAAAAAGAGGCGTGAAGCACAAATTACGGCCCTACCATAGCACGATGAAGGTCGTATTGATTTCGAAATATTCTTTCTTTTCCTTGTAAAAGATAGTAGTTTTTAATGACTGATTCTATCAGTCATTCAATGCTGTCACAAGCGTATTTTGGAAAGTGGCTTTCACAGCTGTGTTCTTCCGCTCACAAATGAAGTGATCGTAAGGTCATTTCGCTAAAAAAACGTCTGGAATTGAAAATAAGTTTTGTACAAAGTTAAATGAGAACTTATATAACGTATTCTTGTACAAGTATAATTATTTAAGTAGTTTTGTAAAATAAGAAGTATCCAACTAATGACAGCAGCGGTCAAAAAATATAACGAATACAAACTGAATATTAAAAATCAATCCGCCAATTACCGTATTAGCCTCCACTTCAAGCGCCCCTCATACTTTATCAAGTAAATAAATCAGCTGCCGCTGAAAAAACTGTTTTACAGTTGTAAACTTGCCTAAAACAGTATTCCGAGCACGTCAATCATTGTAGAGAATGTAGAAGTAATGTAATGTAGAAGAAATTCTGTAGGTTTATCCACTTATCTCGCAAGTGTTATACTGGACATCATACGGTAATTGTGTGTTTATAAAATTGCCATATTGTAAACATTGGAGTGGACTGCCTCGAAGTCAATAGGCAATGCGAAATACCGCAAACACTGAGCGCTTTAAAGTCAGTGAAAAACAATAACCGTTGTCAGAATTCAAATATTTCTTGTGTACAAGAGATATAATTTTTGCAGTTGCATGAGGTGATTTGCGCTAAATGGCTTATTTACATTAATGGCGCTGGACCGTCATTAACAACAGGACTGAAGTTTGAAATTATTTTGAGCCGCTGTAGCATGACTTTATTCTGATAGAATCTGTCATTTCAGGGCCATTAGTCCTTTGATTTTACTTGTCAACGCTACAAAAGCACATTCAGGGATTGCTTAGTTGTGGATTCTTTTGATTGTATTCATCTTGAATCTCATCTTAAAATAGACTTTCCGAGATGGGTCTGTTGTCACATATTTGTTATCTTATTTCTTCAATATGTCTTCCCTAGTCAGCAGGCACACAACTTCGAAATGACACCCTTTCATGTCGCACCAACGTTGATACGAACGGCCATTTTGACGCTTTATGCCTGGTGGGACATGCTTCATATTTTTTCTTCTTTTTCTGTGTTTTGGGTGAAATTAATGCGCTTAGTGATGATGTCAAATTCAGGGTAACTTTATCTATATCATATTTAGCAAACGCGCAATTCCATTCCCATTAATTGTAAATGAAAGTTCTAGCTTCTTGAACAGCGAGTTTACTAAGCATGATATAGATAAAGTTACCCTGAAAGCATCCGTGAAAATGTAATTGCCGCGCATTTTCGTGTGACAACTCGGAACTTGCTCCAAAGCTGCCATCCCGACATATATTGGTTACAAATATAATAGGCAAAGGAGCAAAATCTGAACAAAGCTAAGACCGGGTAAAGACTGTGAGCATGTTTGGTATCCGTGTGGAATATTTAAGACAATAAACAGATAAAAACAAAAAACGAAGAAAAATCGGAAGATGCGCTGTGGATTTTTACACCTCATTTTTGTCGCGCTTTCTTTGGCACGGTGCGATTTAGGTGACCGGTTTGCCGTCCGTCAATCAGTCCGTCCATCCATTCACATTTTACGTCTACCCTAGCATTAAGTCCATTCAAAAAACTTATTTTCTGAAAACACTGCACCCATGGCTCTCAGATTTCACTTTCAGCACGATCAGACTGTCGGGCTTCAGAATGGTAAAACAGCCTGGTCGAGAATCCAAGATGGCCACCGTTACTAAAAATAGTTTAACCAATAAAATCACTTTTTTCACCAGAACCGTTTGGTATATTTGGCTGAAATTTTGCATGGAGCATTCGTGGCACCTTGGTTTTCAAAATTATGAGAATGAAAAAAATCTGTGGCGGAATTAGGTCACAGTGACCATTTACAATTTATGTCGACCCTAGCATTTAAGCCCATTCAAATGTCTTATTCTCTGAAACAACTACACCCACGGTTCTCAAATTTCACATGCAACATGATCAGACTACAGGACTTTAGAATGGTAAAATTCAGCCTGGTCTAGAATCCAAATGGTCGCCATTACTAAAAATAGCAAAACCAACATAATCAACTTTTTCTCCCGAACCACTACATACATATATATAATTCTGCTCCGAATTCAAGGAAATAAATTTTCGCATTTGTAGCAGTTTTATGCATTATTATTATTATGTTACGGTAGACACTTGTGTCGCTTTATGCTAGCCTGTCAAGTGCTACTCGTATACATGTGCCTGCCGAAGCTCCGCGGGGACAGGTGTCTGCGAAAGGCTTGTCTGTACATAGGTTCTCCCACACAGACCATGGGCACCTGGTCCCCGTGGAGCTTCGGGGCACAAAAGCCTGCGAAGAGTACTTGCTGGCTACGGATATGTGTTTAGCCATGTGGTATTCTCTGTTCTATCATTTTTGTTTTCATTCCTTTCATCTGATTTACTTGTTTTCTGTCCACCATTCACGTATGTTGCTGTATTCATATTGTTTCAGGAGATGATTTAAATAAGCTTCAACTTTCTATCAGATCCTGTACCATATAATATTATGTACAATTGTATAGCAACTTATTTGAATAAAATATTGTTTAAACCAAAAACACCACACCCGCCTATGTGGGTTCTGTCAAAAGGGCTTTAACTCTTGCATTAAGCGACATTTGTTTATGTCCCTATTCCACACAGACCACGAATCCCACGAATCGTCACGAATTGATAAATTTTGAAATTCGTGGCGATTGTAAAATTTCTGGTCCAATTCGTGATGTTCTACGATTCAGATACTATACAAGCACGATAGTGTTACGAATATTCGTGGGATTCGACTTGATTCGGCTGGACTCGCACGAGTATTGTCAAGAATTTAGTACGATTTGCAAGAATCTCTTTGGACATACTGCATGAACGTTTAGAATTAGTTACGAATCAGTGAAGAATACGCCGAATGCAGTTACGAATCCGGTACGAATAAAACTGAATTCGTGACTACTGAATTCGTGACTATTCTTGAAAATCCGTGGTATAAATAGGACCAAATCCTGATCAGACCCTTTGCTGTATGCACATATTAAGTATGAGTCATCAGCAAACTATGGCCACAAAATGAAGTCTCTACCCTCCAGGCACATGACCTCTTAACGACGTCGTACTAAGTTCACTGCAACGTAATGACGTCTCGTCGACGTCAGTAAGACGTCAGTTGCCCGCTGGGTAGATAAATGCATGCGTTCAGATTCTTCACAGTGCGCAAATGCATCAAGGTACGCATTCACGAATCCCCGAATGGGTTGAGAACACCTATAAACGCCTCCGAATCGATTTCGATTCAGTTACGATGCCTAAGAATGCTCTAAGACCGTGTTACGAATTAACTACGAATTTTTGGAATCTGGAATTCGTGGCCAAAATTTTGAACAGCTCAAAACTTTTGTCACGAATTCCCGATTGCTCAAGAATTGCAAGAACTGACTACGAACATATACGATTTAGTTAAGAACTTCACGAAGTGATTACGATTCAGCTTCGATCTCTAAAATTTCTCAATTCGTGGCGATTCGTGGGATTCGTGGTCTGTGTGGAATAGGGGCATAACACAACTCTCATTTTACTAGGTATATAACAGAACAGACCTTTGATAACAAAACTATTACAAAATATGCATTAAAGAAAATATTTCTGCAATGTACCAAGGCGATCAATTAGAAATTTTGTTACCTCTTAAGTTTGAACACGTATAGGATTTAACTTTTTTACTGAATCATTCTTTGCATATGCAGTCTCTTAGGTCTCCAAGACATCTTACATATAATGGTGTATATATGTAAATATGTCTGTTTATTTTGTATTCGTGTTTCATGAGAACCATATGTGAGATTAGTATGTTTTGCTAATTATGTCAGCCTCTTGAAATAAAGACTTAATTATTATTATTACTTGTCCTTTGCATCGCATCAACAGCACCACTCATTTTTTTTTTATCTCTCAGGTTCAAGTTTAAATTTAGGGGGCAATATAGTGCAATGACAGAACAAAGCTATAAATATTTAGTTATCTGTCATTATTTGTCATTTACAAGAAAACAATAAATAAACAAGAAAACAAGAAATAAATAACAAGCGGGACAAGTAATTAAAAATATACTGTTATTCAGCCTGCATGCGTATCCGCTCAGTATGATCAGAATCTTTGCTCTTAGCTATGAAGGTTCATCAGTTTCCATACACTGTTGAAGCGAACATGGAAGATTCTGCTCAGTATGCGAGATTGCCAGTGTTGAGTCTTCGCTGGTCGCTTTGCAATACGGTCTTTTTTCTCGTTTTACGGCTAAGAAAGTCTACTGTGCAATGGTTTCAGAAACTGGAATTTAATTTAACAAGAAAATCGAGAGCAACAGAATCAACACAAAAAAGAGATCCAACGACAGTTTTTTTTCATGAAAATAAACATCAACAAGGTCATAAAGTATGTAGACATTAACAAATTCTGCATTGACCCTCTTTTGACCGGTGGACTTGTCCATCCTTATCATTTGGATGAGTCCATTTCTAGTTTTAGTTCTAGTGTCTTCATTTTTGTAGTATTTGCATAAAAATTCCCTTAAGAAAACAGTGTAGACCCTGATCAGATGCCACATTCTGCAGCGTGTGAACTAGGTCTACACTGTTTGCATATGTCCCCAAAACGAGTTTTGACTCTAAAAAGAGTTAAGCAACTCATTCACTGACGAGGCTTGATTAGCCGAAACTTGAAAGTATGGCCCATGGTCCTCCTTTCGAATGTGTTCTCTGCTCTTGAAGGAACTCTTTTGTTACGAAAGTTGTTTAGCGAAAAAATGGAGGTGTACCGATACACATTGCAACTATTGATCTACTCTTGTGATACGACCATTTATCATGCACCTGCTACAAAATTCCACTGATAACAGGGGTACGATAACACAATGTGAGATCATGTCACTGTAGAACTGCGCTTGCGCGAATGTTATCAGGTCATGTCTTTAGAAGCGATCTCTGAAGACGATTGGCTGTATAATGACGCTGGCCATGATATCAACGTTCGATTGGTTAATTGACGTCACCAACTTACGTCACAACGCATTCGCGACGTCAGCAAGTTAGAACAAAACTGCGTTTGCTTACGATTTGTTTGCCGTTCTTCACGCCGTAAAATCTTCTAATGATGCATGATAAATTGAAAATCATGTAAGTGTCTTTTGATATCAAGTTGATCAGGCTCGACCAGAAACACGTCGGACTGGCTCGGCAAGCCTCGCCATTCCTACGCTGTTTCTGGTCTCGCCAGATAAACTTGATATCAAAAGACACTAACATGGTATTCTATATATACCAAACAATAATAAAAAAAATTAGCTTGTTCTTCGACACAGAAAACGTGAATTATGAACTTTCAAATGAACACTGGTTGTAATGATATAAAGAAGAAAATATCGGCACTCTTCACCGTTCCGCTGTTTCCAAGAACAAGGAAGAAATCCTTAAAGTAGGTATAAACCCAGTTTAAAAACGTAAGCCCTTTCCCTAATTATCACCATTTTAGCCATTACCAGTTGCCTCTTTTATCATGATCATGCTAAATAGCATGGTCCTCTGTACACCTGATAGCAAAATTTCCAAAACTCTCACACACGTATATTGCGAAATGAAATTGTGACTAGATTTACAATTAAAATCTTCAGAGTGACAATTGTCCAATCGAACCACTTCTTCTGGGTTCAGCTGTTGTTTTTACACATACACGTACTTAAGACATTGTTTCATTTAATGATTTTCTTTGCCTTTTGAGGGGTAGATGCACCAAGGTATTTACGACTAGAATCGAATCTATTAACACCGCGCTTCTTCTTTTTCGCAGCCAGATGCTCCCCTATACTTTTTGAATGTGGCGATTCTGGCTTTGGTTTAAGTTCAGACACCTCATTGCCGTCATATTCCCAGTCTGTTATTTCAAGATCTCTTTCTATTGGATCTTTGTCCATTTTTGTGGTGTCCACAGACTTTGTTTTATTAGTGATACTAACTGGAATGATTTTAGATGATCTTAGATTGTCCCACATATCATCATCATCTAAGCCCAGATCATCGGGCATTTTAAACCTTTTATTATAATTCGACATGCTATCTGACTTTGACTCGCACTTACTGTCTTGCCGTTGCATCTTTGGAGAAACTGGTTGTAGTTCGTCTCCTTTTCGTATCCGCAGAATAGGCTTCAGAATTTTTCCGTCACCCTTTTCTCCATCCAACCCACCCGCGTTCAATTTATACATGTCTGTCCTTTCTTCTTTAACTTTGTCTGACTGGTAAATCATTTCAACATCATCGCCATCAGAAGATGACTCGTCCATATTAAGAGACTTTATGGGTGTGTCTACTTTCTTTGCTGAGGGTCCTTCTGTAACTTTTGGTAGAGGCGCACTAGTTGCTGCTACTGGGAAAGCTTTGTCAGTTTCATCCATTTCAAGATCTGCTATATGCTCACTGTTTGTGTTTGAAGTTAATTTCTTAGTTTGTGCTATATGGCTCTGAGCCTCAATCAATTTTGGATCATTAGATGAAGGAATCTTATCTGCTGCCCAAGTAGTAGTTTTCATTAGATCTTTTAAAGCAGTTTTCATAGTCGGTTTATCTGTTGACTTTTCTTTATTAAATTTCTTCTGCTTTTTATCTTTTGAACGTTCTTTTTTCTGAAGCTCATTTAGATCTTTGGCTTTATATTCTTTACTTGGCCTTAAATTAGGAAGTGACTGATCAATTTTCTTCATCTCTCCAACCAAATTAGCATCCATTCTTTCCTCATTTATTTTTTGTTCTTCGTCACCCGAGCTTTCCTCATTATCTGATATTTCAGATTCTCGGAACGAATTTAGGTAGGTAGAATTATCGTTTTTATCTTCCTTGTTTTCATTAACATGAAACTGTTCAGGTTTCAGTCTCAGACTCGGGTGTTTTGCCTCGCTGGAAAATAAATTTCCTGTACTTTTACTTAAATCTACTTCTCCATCATTTTCAACAAAATCAAACGAAGAGGTTAATTCGGGCAAAGCGTCTATAGTTTTTTGGTCATCATCGGAATCCTGGAAAGCGTTATTATCCTGTCCATCACAGTTCATATGGCTATCAAGTGGAACTTTTCTTTCAGTCTGTTCTAGATCAAACCTAACTTTTCTTTCTAAGCCACTTTCGTCTGTGTCATATGTTTCTTTTGTTCCTTTCGCTTTACTAGCAGATTTCTTTTCCTTACTTAACACCCTGTCTTTTCGTTTTTCCATAAGCTTGTTAAACGTTGTTGTTCTACGTTCTTGCATCGTAAACTGACCATCCTCTTCAAGCATACAATCATTTCTGTGGTACCTCTTTACACAGAGAAACTTGTGAATACCAAGGTCATCAAGAACTTTCTGATCTGTTTGAGCGACATTCCGAATCCTAAACACTTCGTCGTCATCAGCTGAAGAAACAGAAAAAATATTGTAAGTTTGAAATAATATATAATAGTATTATAATTAATTAATTTCAAATACATTCCACAGGCACACAGCGTAGAATCAGCACTGAACATATGGTGATTCAGCATCATAACAATGAATCAACGTTTTATCATTGTCGAGTCAGCGTTGTGTGCTTGCTGGGATAGAGGCATTATGTGAAAATGTGTTTGTGTGGTGTGTGGCAAGAAAAGTACCAACCATTAACTGAACATTGTTACGATAATGTGAATGGGGACGTGTGTGTGTGGGGTGGGGAGGGGGTGGAGGGAGTGGATGGGCAACTTGCCAGTTTATTTAAACTGTCAAAACTGTGCGAACGAAGACCTACTTTCGTGTTCATTTCAACAGAAAACAGAACAGCTAATATACGTTTGATGTTTTCAGACTGCCAGTGGCAGCAATTCTTCAGGCACAGATCATTCTTTTAGTAAACATCATCTTTGTATGCCTGATGATCCTTAATGGGACATGATTCAAACGGTAAAACTACCATTGAACATTACCAATGGTAAAACTTCGAACGCTCCAGCAGCCCTGGTAGCTCAGTAGCTTAAACGCTTGCCTGTGATCTTGCGGTCCCGGGTTCGAGACCCGCTGGAGGCGGAAATCTTTCTAACCGTATATGGGATTCCATTGCACACAGTATATCATTATCATCTTCCAATCGTCCTGATATGACTGAAACACTGTTACAAAGGACCTATTATTGCAAAAGTCATCCATCCATCCATCCGTCCATCCACCGAACGCACCAAATTTCTGTGCTTACCTGTAAAAATCCTATGTCTTTGACAGGTGGGGTCTTGGAAAGCGCCGTGCAGAAACAGATCCTCAGAATCGAAGTCGACGAAATAATCATCATACACAACCATCCGATGAAGCTGTAGAAAATAAAAAAGAACGATGGTCAAAGTATTGGTGCATATCAAAAGTGCTAGCGATCGGAACACCGCTCGGCCTATTCAATGATTCATGGAATGGACCGGGCGGTGCTCCGATTGTATATCTAGCTCTTTACCTCAATCACAAAAGAGCTAAGCGAATCATTCTGCGTGCATGCGTGTGTGTTGTTTTACGTATTTCAGTTGCGTTGACATAAAAGCTTCGGTGTTTGCGATATTAGCAGCACGGTAGTGCACAAAAAGACATTGGACCCCCGGCCTACTTTGCAAAAAGCATATTTCAGTCGGATAAGGGGTTGGAATATGGATTTAAATGACTTTTGTTCTAGTGTTTTGCGACGCATAAAACATAAGCTGCGTCCTTAACGAAAAAAACATGCCACGTTGGGCCCAAAGGCAGCAAAATTTGTCTCAGGGCACGTGTGAAGAGCCCAGTCTCAGATCACTGTAAATCTCCAATGTTCGCTGATAGTCTTCAGAAACACATCTACCCTATTTAATCAGCTACTATAAGACGGGGTTTCCTGCAAAACAACCCACTTGTGCCAATCAGTCTAGTGTAATTCACGTATAGGATGGCAAACAGTAAAAAAAAAAATCAATCCCAAAATTTCTAGAGTTTGGAGATTGTTTTTGAAGGGCCGATGAACCTCCCTCGTCACATAACCGACAAAAATAATTATGTATAGTTAACAAATAAAAGTTCATAGACTGCATATCTTGTTTGAATCTTTACTGGTTCCAAACGTTCATAGAATTATTCTGTTCTGTTTTATTTCAATTCTTGTAGCGGCGTTGCCCAAGTGGCTCAGAATTATTATTTTTTCCTACCTTATATATTCCTGTCTGTACCAACCAAACCGGGAAACATGCCACACAACAAAGAACATCCTTGGCCTTGTCTAGTTGTTCATACTCGTCACCATTTGTTATTATCAGTTTTGCCCCGACAGCCCTGCACTCGGTGAGTAAGACTCGTCGGCACCAGCGCTCAACACAACCGTTTAGATCTATCTGAAAGAAATAAAAACAGACTGATTCTGAAAAGCAGGACCCAGCAGAATATCAGCAGATACGATTTCATTTCATTGTTTGTTCATGGGCAGTAATATAATGTGCACAGCACCGGTTCAGACAGACTTTGTTTCCAATATTAAACAGCTCCAGCAGAAACCGGTTTGAAAACATGCAAGAAAACTGGAGTCTCAATTATTAAGACTTCGTATAGCAACATTTTCGTTAGCAAGGAAGCACTGAAGGAATACACCAAAGAGATTACAGATTAATGTGTTTTTGTATAATTGAGCCGCGACACGAGAAAACCAACAATGTGGTTGTGCGCCCAGCGAAGACTCAGACCAGCCTGGGCAGCCGCCCAGTTTGATCAGACTCTTCACTAAGCGTTTAAAGGGTAGCTAAGGGGCTAAGCTACCTCCATGCGGACAGCGAAGACTCTGATCAGACTGGGCGGATGCCCAGGCTGATCTGAGTCTGCGCAGGGCGCACAACCACTTTGTTGGTTTTCTCTATAGTGTTCACAGCACCAGTCTTAGCACACTCTTCTTTCGTAAACTATTCAGACCCATAACACATAAAACTATGTGCTGTTGGCATTTTGTGTGGAACAAGCATTTTACGGAATAAATTGATTTGTAAATGTATGACAAGGGAGGTAATAAATGCGATTTGCTCCGTAAAATAATATGCAAATTCAACAAACAAATTTATAATACATAACAAATTTATAATACATGTAATGATCAATAATTACTAATTCAAGATACCAGAAGGGTTAGGTCATAATTACCTCAAGGCAGAATTTTCTCTCTCTGTACAAAGAGTCTATGGCAAGTGCGAGTGCTGTGTAGATCTGGTCTCCCAAGCTGTCTCTGGAAGGGTCTAGCATTACTAGACAGGGAGCTATGGAGAAAGCAGAATCATGTAATAATGGAAATGTTTTGCGAGTAATTATTCTTCCGCATGAGAAAAAGCTATCGACGTCTTGCTTTTAAAGCTGTTCAAAATATCACTCTCTTCACTGGTTAGGGTCACACTTTTACAAAGGGGAACAACATGAATTTCCCGTTGCTTCTCTAGAGAACGGAGCTTTTCCGAATTGGGTACACTCTTCAAGGTAAGAATTTGATCTTAGAGGAGCAAATTCTTGCCTTTAAGAGTCGATCCCTATTGAAAAGGGAGACAGCACGAGGAAAATAGTAATTTTACTTCCTCTGAAAGTATATCCAGTCACCTTAATACTGATAATTACATGTATTTTGACAGTGGCTGATTGACTTCACGGTAGGCCCTAAATAACGCCCCGCCTTCTTTCGTGAAATGCAAACTGCAACGCCCCCCCCCCCCCCCCACACACACACCCCCACCCCCAGGGCGATTAATAGGATTATTGGAGTATTTGAAACAAAAGAGGCACATTATCTCAAATGAGCCATGACGCGACAAAACCAACAAAGTGGCATGTGCGCCCAGCGAAGACTCAAATCAGCCTGGGCATCCGCCCAGTCTGACCAGAGTCTTCGATGTACGCATGAAGCTCGCTTAGACCCTTAGCTACCCGTTGAACACAAAGCGGAGACCCTGCTCAAACTAAGCGGATGCTCAGCTTGATCGGAGTTTTCGCTGGGGGTACATGCCACTTTGTTTGTTTTGTCGTGTCGCGGCTCAAATATATGATATTACCTCTCTCCGGTTTTGAAAACTTCTTGTCTTTGTACACCAGGGTAACACCAAACACGGAGCATCGTTCTGTCAGAAACGACCGCACCTCGCGTAGTTCTGCAATGCTATTCACATTGATATTCCTGAAACAAAATCTTTAAAATCTGAAACAGCATTTGAGTGTAAATACAAAAAAAAAAGTACCACAGCCTTTTATAGATAAAAACAAAAGCATTATGATAATCATTTATTATTATTATTATTTTATGTAAAATGAATCTGCCTATAACAAGTACAACTTACGAATTCTGGTCAGAGTCTTTTGCAATTTAGCAGTCACATGTGGACACTCTATGAGTTCTTTGAACTGTAAAGGTTAGATTCAAGAATTTAAAGCTGATCTTTGGTCATCTTTAATCATTTATTTAATTCAAGGATTTTGGGTGTGAAAGAAGTTCCTGTACCTTAGACGTTAAGTAAAACTGTTGGAGAACCAAAGTGATATGTCTTTTCCACACCTGTGTGTTCTTGCAATGCCGATCCGTGTTGGTTTTATCCGCCTTGCAAAATGTCATGCTGAATCCGTGTTAGTTTTATCCGCCTTGCAAACTGCATGCTGAACCCGTGATGGTTTTAACAAACACGGATTCAGCATGGCAAGAACAGGAAAGCCGTAAAACTAACACGGATTCAGCCATGATGGAATTTTGCAAGGCGGATAAAACCGACACGGATTCAGCGTGGCACAGAATATAAAAAGTGAAATTCAGCTTCCTTACCAAGATTTCCCATTTTCTGATATATCCCCAACAGTTGGTGGCATCACATTCTTGCCGTGGAAAAATACATTCACTTCTTCGGGATCATACGTAATCTTGTGTGTTGTTTCAGCGTAAAACAGATCATTAAAAAGACGTGGATTCAGTACGAAATTTTCCCATGGTAGTATACTAAGACCCGTGTACCCTACATTGTACTCTTCTGTCTTGTTTATATTTGTTGCTTTCTTTTTAGCCTCATCTGTACAAGTCAGATTTATTATTTTATCTTCATCTGTTTGGTTGAAAGCTGGTTCCAGTGTACTCGGCGACAGAACTCGCTCATCGTTCCAGTGGGTTTCGTCTGGATTCTCGAACGCATGTTTGGTTTTTACCTTCTTCGAAGTGGTTATTTCAGAATTAGCAGCAGACTGCGGAACAAAAGATACATGGCCAATTCCACCGATGTAACTGTCCGTCATCATTCCTTGCGAAGCCATGGTGCCCAGACTTTTACGCAGTTAAGATATTAATTCCGGGATGTAATTTAATATGTGAATATCCTCGACTACGAATTTATATTATTTTTACCGTTTCTAAAATATTGTCTCCAACCTCAACGCAACCGTTATAATCTGTAGGCGCATTCATAATATCATCATGATTATTACTATTGTCCTAATCACTATAACATTTAGCATATGCACAATAAATCTTAAAGATTAACAGACAGCATGTAACTTTCTACCCTAATGGTGTGATTTAAGGTCAAAACAGATTGAATGGTTGTACTATTTAAGCATATTATAATAATCTTTATAAGCATACATATAATAGGCTTATCGGCGTTTTAATCATGGATGGCTATAAGTACCTTAAACAGAAAATTATTTTTGGTGCCTATCGCTATGCAACCGGTGTCAATAATTCACGACTGATATTCATAAAAAAAATATCATTCCAAATGAAAACTGCCGCTCCAGTTGTTCTGGTGTGTGCGTACGTGAAAACGCATTTCGTGAAGTTGGGCTCAGTCCATTAATTTCTGAAAAGGCGCGAAGCGAGTGTATTTGTGTGTTGTCGACATTGGCATTTTTCTCAATGGCTTTTTTGCCAATTGCATCTTTTTCGAATAGAATTACTGGTTCCAAATAGTGCAACTGTGATAAAAGAAAAATGATAAAAAGAACCTCAGCATCTATAATCAAAATTTGTTTAAATATTAATCTAGTAGTCTCGTTAGTTAAAATTATGTCAAATGCACAAATGCACGGTCGCCTAAGAAGCCGTAAGGACTAGAAGAAAAACTACAACTCTGGCCCCGAGGTTATAAAACTTTTTTCGTGCTCAACTCAGCTGAGCATGAAATTTAGAATGCTCAGCTGAGTTGAGCATGAAAAAAGTTTTATAACCTCGGGGCCTGGTCTTTACGATTTGTATGAATTCATGAATTCAGTTTCAACAAATTTTCCATAAATCGTGAAATTTTCATGGGCCATCAGAGCAATGATGAAGGCACTGAGTTTGCAAGACAATCGACCACATCTCGAAAAAGAAGAAAGAAAAAGCGAGCCGATGTAAAAACTATGGCATCTAATAGAGTATGTAATTTAGCCAGAACACGACAAAACTAACAAAGAGGCAAGTGTGCCTAGCGAAGACTCAGATCAGCCTGGGCATCTGCCCAGTCTGATCAGAGTTTTCACTGTCGACTTGTAGGTAGCTTAGACTCTTACTTACTCTTTAAGCGCAAAGCGAAGACTCTGATCAGACTGGGTGCAGGTTTTGTCTTGTCGCGGCTCATACATATCTGTAGACAGTACTAAGACTGATTTGAAATAGCTTTGTTAACCCATTTTTGGCAATACATGTATTGTCTTTTCATTGTTTCGAATTATTTCGGCTTGTTGCAGTTCTTGCTACACAAGGCATCTTCTTCCTGATGCCCTTGCCTGTCGTTGCCTTTCTTGGACAGTGGGTTTAGATGGATCGGTGGGGAACACCTGCGCTCGTAAGTTAATACGTAGGCCTCTCTTACAGCATTGTATGTGCTTTGTATGTCTAACGGAATGCGTATTGCATCAGTAAATGTGGCTCGTAAAAGCCACAGAAAGGTGATGGGCAGGTCTTGGGGGGCAACGGGCATCCTTTAAAAGGATGCCCGTTGCCTCCCGAGACCTGCTCATCACCTTTCTGTTGCAAACCTCTGAATCAAACGATAGTGCTGTTGCTGGTTCTCTGGCGTTGGGCCCAGTACTAAAGTTTGATTTAATCTATTTCTGGTAAAGTTGTCACAAACTTTCTCAACTTAGAAAGGTTTGCCATAGTGACATGATATTCTTGATACTCTCTAGATTATTTCGGTTTGCGGGTTCTCGTCGCACCTGACAACTCACTTGCCTGTCGCCTTTCTCGGGACGCATGGGCTGGCTCGGCGGCAGACGCCTGCACTCGCGAACTTAGTTGATACGTAGGCATCTGCAGCTGATAAGATCAGTAAAAATGGCTCGGAACGGGATGTCCGTTATCGCCAAGACACGTCCGTCACCATGTTGTTGCAAACCTTTGGGGTTAAGCGACACTGAAAAAAAAAGAAATGCGTATCTGTCGCACTAAATTTGCGAAAGGTATTAAAGAAGAGGTGACATAAATACGTTGTTGGAATAAAACAATTTCACGCGCATCGGTTATTGCTTTGTCCGCATGTACGGGGAGACAATCCACGAGCTTTAGCGAGTGGATTATCTCCCGTACAGGGGGACAAACTACTGTTTAGAACCTCATGCAGTTTGTATTCCACTGTATTATGCCAGATCAATAAATTGTTTTGTTTTGTGCAATACATTACTAAAATGAATACAGACTGTAGTTTTCTTTTATATTATTAAAGTGGCTTATCTGAAGCGTCGCTTAATACTGATCAATATTTAACTAAACAGACAATCTACTTACCTATACACCGGTAACAAACATGTTAAGACTCGTTAAGATCGGATCATTGTAAACTGTGTAAAATGGTATCAAATGATTCGAAATTTTTGTTTTCTACATGTACATCTGTCAAATAAAGGCTAAAGAGATTTGACCTTAAGAACGGTAAATTTCATTTTCAAATTTCTTGACATCACTGCAGGAATTAAATTTTTGTTTGAATATTTTGCACTTTATTATTGTTTTAATTTCACACGAGCGTCGAGCCAGTAGTACATTGTGTATAGGCGAATAGAAAAGACACAGATCAGCCTTTGTTTCTGCACAGGCTGTTCAGTATAGATTCCTCACGTTTTTTATATATTTAATGGTATCAGGACAGATTCTAACCATACTTTTCTGGCTGATCTACAGAGCCTTGAGGTCTGCATCGATACGACGATGTTTAAAGCGTTAAGGTGAATATGCACACTTTCAGGGGAAGCAATTCTGCTACTTTTTTGCATTCTTTCTAAATGAGGTAAACTCTTACAGGAAAGAATTTGCTCCTCTAGGAGCAAATTCTTACCTTTAAGAATAGACCTCTTATGGAAGGGTTTTGTCCTTCAGGGAAGCAAACAGAAATAAAGTTGTTCCCCTTTGTAAAAATGGTGGAAAAATATGGAGATGTATCTTAAGTCACTGCTGGGTGATTAAATAGTGGGTGTTTTTCTATAAAATTGAATACACAGTTATCGTAAACAAATTGTCAATATTTAACATGACTCATATTATCAAACCTTCTTATCAAATATATATAAATAAATTTATCAAAACTGAATATTCATTAATATTTAATCACTCAGGCAAGATATCGATGACAGTAAGGTTCAATATGGTATTAAAAGAAATGAATATTCATGCCAAGGCTAAGCCAGCCCCCTTTTAAATTCTCCTCCTACTGCCACGCTACGGTTTATTTATTTACTCGCTGATCTTTAAATCTACGGGTGACTAAACTTGAATAAATTAACTTCGTATATATTACAATCATAGGTTCAGGGAAGTCTTATATTTAAAATGATACAGCTGAGACTGAAATAAATGTAAGTTACGAATCTTTCTATTTTCCATTACTTGAAAAATGTTTTAAGTCCGGTTTCTTTTCTTTTTACCTAGTAAACTGAAGATAGTTTAATTATACCTCTTATAATGGACCTTAATTTCGCCTTCCGTTATATTTCGTATTTGATAAAATAATAAAAGAAGATAAAAAAAAAACTAATAATCCCAAACCTCCCATCGACAGGTACAAGTGCTCGTATATTAAATTATGTGGTTCTAATCTATAACTGTAGTTGGAACCGGGGGTGAATTTTACTATTTTTATTATTATCATTCTCAATAATAGAATTGTTTCATCTAGTTTAGGACAGTGTGTCTCTTCAATCGAAAATATCATTTCAAAACTGAATGACAAGCGAAGGCGTGCTTTCAATATTGGGTAAACACTTCTGCAATTAGCATAGTGTCATCTGACAATGCTCAGGAGCAATATCGGTAATGCTGGTATTTAGCAGCATCCCTGCTGCAGACAGAGTAGAAGTGCCCGAAGATATAGGGCTACAAGCTTATGGCTTAGTTTTTAGAAACCCTTCACAATATTACAGTATTTCTTGTTCATGATTATTGATTACCATTGATAATCGCTCTCATATACATATATATGTAAGAGGTAGCTTTAAATTTAAGTCGCAATTTCATGATAAGATTTAAATGAGATTGTAAAACTTCTTTGTCAAATATTCTTGGCCCCCTGCCACCTTTGTGTCCAACCTCAAAATACCTATCAAGTTTATGGGGATACTTCGATCTATGTTCTTTGTGTCTGATGATCATGTAGACCCTCCGAGGACAAACTTGTCGTGACCTTTGGGGATATTTTAGCTATAAGGTTAATTCAAAATCTACCGGGCCGGGTAGCGCAATCGGTAGGGCACCTGACTCGTAAGTCAGAGGTCCTGGGTTCGAATCCCGGTCTGGCCACATACTTTCGTTTCTCCTTCCGCTGATTCAAGAAGGGCAATTGTCAGTTACTGGCGAAAGTATGTGCACTTATAGTACTGGTTAACCGCTTAGAAGGTCTAAGCCTGCCCAGGAATAGTGTGGTTAGGTTAACTGACCGTCCCAACATGCCCTTAGTTGTTTACCGTGGACGTTAAAGCATCAAATCAACCAACCAACCATTCAACAGAACGTATTTAC
Source organism: Ctena decussata (assembly GCA_963989385.1). Classification (NCBI taxonomy): domain Eukaryota; kingdom Metazoa; phylum Mollusca; class Bivalvia; order Lucinida; family Lucinidae; genus Ctena; species Ctena decussata. The sequence continues at coordinate 85,826,572 of OZ022506.1, forward strand.
TCTCCAGATTTCAAATAGCTACTACCACAGGGTATACTCGATTCCGCCAATTATGATACATGATAAATGGCTTCCTGCAGAGACTGTCCGCGTGATTCTGCTTCCTGCCGAGGCTCTCGGCAGGAAGCAGAATCACACGCGGACAGTCTCGACAGGAAGCCATTTTTCGAGGACAGTAGTCTCTGCAGGAAGCAAGAGTTCGCGGACAGTCTCGGCGGAAGCCAAATATGACGGACAGTCTCTGCAGGAAGCGAAAATTGGCGGAATCGATTATACCCTACTCTATACAAATTTAGCTAATTGCATTCTTTCGTACCTCTTCTTATACATACTAGTGATATTGGTAAAATTTATTTCAGTTCGTGATCACTTTTTTTTTGTTTTGTTTTGTTTTGATTAACGCACTGCTGTAGCTCAGAACATGGCTAAAATGTTTTCAGTTTCAGGAAATAAGGAATAAGGCTAATCGATTATGTTAATTATTTGTGTATATAATTAAGTACCGCCTATCTATTATCATAATCCCACCTCTTGTGTCTATGTATATACCTGGTTGTCATGACAGGTTGTAAATATAAATATTGGCACCGGTTCAGACTAAACAAAAGCACGTGTGTCCTTTTTATAGTCCTTCTACGCAGTGAAAGTTTACTTATCATGCAGACGTTTTCCATTGCAGAATGAAAAATCTTGCATGTTCCTGTAAAATGGAGTGAGTGAGTGATTTGTTGCTTTACGTCCACAGTAAACAGCTAGGGTCATGTCGGTACGGTCAGTTAACCTAACCACACTATTCCAGGGCAGGCTTAGACCTCCTAAAAGGTTAACCAATACTAAGTGCACATACACTGCAAAAATAAACAGTAGATTTTACGGTAAAATAACTGGCAACCAGCTGCCAGTCCTTTTACCGTTATTTTTACGGGCGCCCGTAAAAATTGCAGGAATCATCAAGCAGAGTGGGACAAAAAAGAGCAGATGTCGTTTTGGTTAGATAGCCCCTCAACAAGACAAAGTTATTTTCGAGTGCGCCAAGTTAACATAAAACTCCCATTTCGTGATTTCCAACAGTGTCTTACAGGCAAAAGCCTGTAAAAATAACGGGAAAAGGACTGGCAGCTGGTTTCCAGTTATTCTACCGTAAAATCTACAGTATTTTTTTACAGTGTACTTTCGCCAGTAACTGACAACTGCATGCCCTTCTTGAATCAGCGGAAGGAGAAACGAAAGTGTGTGGTCAGACCGGGTATCGAACCCAGGACCTCTGACTTAGGAGTCAGGTGCCCTACCGATTGCGCGGCCCGGCAAAATTAATGCATCGAATAATCTGCGGATTTTAAGATTATGAGTCTTCATATTCAATCCGCAAGTTATCTTTTTACCCCTATTCAACACAATTTAAGTATTCAGAAAGGTTTCGGTAACCTAGTAGCCGTCGAGGCAGTGGGTGTTAGAGGCTAACTGTATCTTGGGCACAGCATATGAAAGGCAGAGCCCAACTCTCTCCTTCTTCCTTCCCTTATTCGAAACGGATAGCCATTTGCTGCTGGGTTTTTGGCCAACACTAGTTTGAACCTGCGACTTTCCGGCGACCTTCTGCACCATAACCGAGTCGCTCTAACAGTCAACCACAGCGCCTCTGAAGGAAAGACTGTTTCACTCAGGACCTATTCTGGCGAAAGTTTATGCTATTTTGTATATGCCTCTCAAAATCAATTGAAAAAATGTCAAACAATACAAATGTATTCTTTCAGAATAACCATGGCCACAGGTGGACCTGACAGCACAGACGCAAGTAAGCGTAACATAGTGGTGGACGAGGCGGCCTTCGAGGAACAGTTCCTTCGTTGTCATATATGTCGTGAGAAATACGATCAGGCGGACAAGACACCCAAGTCACTACCATGCAATCACACATTCTGTCTGCCTTGTCTAAAACAGGTAAGTTTACTCTAACCTTTGCAGCGCCAAAAACGAAAGTAGTTGAACTTGCAAACAGTGTAGATCCAGATGAGGCGGCTCATTACGAGCTGCCTCACTGTATCTGCACTGTTTGCCCTCTCTAGTATTTTAATTCTTTAATGGTTTGGACGAAACATTTTCTTTTTAATTTTGCAAACGCAAATTTTGTTGTCTCCTTTTTTGCCTTTTAAAGGTGTTTTTTTTTTTTTTTTTTTCATTATTTCAAATAGATCTGCGAGACATGACTCGGGCCTGCAAAAGTGAAGCGCATTTTCCCCTTTCATCCCTGGACCGTGTCATCATTATCGCCACTGCGCACAGTGTTCAAACAGTTCTAAAATACAGCACACAGCGCGGTCGCCGTCGATTACGCAGTGTCTCACGGCTGCCGTGACCTGATACACGCCGGAAGTAGGCCTATAGTGTGAACCATCACTCTGGTGAGGAGTTATGTGCATTTATTCATTCGACACTGGTGCAGACCGACTTGCTTCGTTAACTTGATAAAAAAAAACAGTCATGAAGTAAGATATTTTACCAAAAACTGTTACTTTAGTCTTTCATCAGCCTTTTATTATATTGTAACATATATTTCTGATTTTTGCAGGTGTTTGACCATCACCAGCAGAACACTCGACGTTCATACACATGGGCCGACGACTCATATGAAGGAGTTTTAAAATGTCCCACTTGCCGTGTGGAGATCTTTTTAAGCAAAAACGAGATAAGCGCACTTCCAAATGATCATAGAGTTATTCAAATGATGGATTTCTTGTCACAAGTTGTTGTAAAATCGCAAAATGTCTGCTCCAAACATGAGCGCCAGCCTTTAAACTTCTTCTGTAAGAGTTGTCTAATTCCTGTCTGCCGGGACTGTACAGTGTTAGATCACAAAGAACAATCAGATCACGTGATAGTTGATGTTTCACAAGCATTAACAGACAATTCAGATGAATTCAATAACATAGAAAACAGAAGCAAGCAATTGCTTCAAAGTATGAAGTCACGGTCAGACGCTCTGGCTAATGCTTCAAAACGTTTGGATCTTCAAGAAAGACAGCTGAGAGGACAGATAAAAGATACATTTATTGAATATAGACTTCTTTTAGAGAGGCGGCAAGAATCACAAATTAGTATGTTGCACGACTTGATAAAGCAGCAGAAAGCTTTGATAAATACGCGATTCGTGGATGTTTGTACACAAGGCTCGCAACTACAGAAATTGTATGATTCTTTCATTAAGGCCCGTCCTTCAAACGACATAACACAACTATTCACTGTGCATAAAGAAATCAAGGAACGAGAAGACGAGTTTGCAAAGCACGCTGATGCAAACGATGATGAACTTTTTGTCGGTTGTGACTTTGAAGTTATAAATGAACCAATTTTCTTGTCAGAGATGAGTGGTCTTGGTGAAGTCACACAGAAACCTGATATGGAACTGAAAAATCCGGTACCTGCACATCAGTTGTATGTACTAGATATGGAAGAAAGGCGTATTCAAGAATCCGCACAGGATCCTCATCCTGAATGTGATGATGTTATGTTGACAGGAGTCGAGCCTAGTCCCCATGCTAACGTAGATGTTCCTATCACGTCAGCTGTATCTCGAGTTCGCAGGAGGCTTACAGAAAGTGCTGCTGAGCGTGAATCCGCAAGAGCACGAGCATCACGCTACAGAGCAGTGGAGAGAGAGAGAGAACACGAGAGAGACGATCATGAAACAGAAGATATGGAGCACGATGCAAACGACATGATTACGTCAGAGTATCTCTTGCGCATAGCGTCCAGATTAACCCAGAGTTCAGCAAACTTGTCAGAAGCTATTTTGGATCTGTCAACCGACCGTGACGACGGCCAAGGTGACGACACTCCATCATCAACAACCACGCCTGTGCACACTGGTAGCAGCAGTAGAGCGTCGTCATCGAGATCTGGAAGGTCACAGAATCGGAATGTGCAAGTGGTACGACATCCACAGCAATATGGTTCGTCTGATACAAGGACGGAAAGGTACTTGTCGGCGTCCAGATATGGTACCGGTTCCAGTAGCAGTGAGCAGCACTGAGAACTTGAGAAATGGTATAACGTGTCCAGAAATGACCTACTGGCTCTAAAGGAGCAAGAGACAATGAGAGAAAGAAGTTGAGTTGGCTCAAGCGCCAAGAACGAAGATCAAATTTGCCAACAGCATAGATCGAGATGAGGCATGATCGAACTAAAAGTGCAACATTGCCTCTAAAAGGAAAACTGAGCGATAGAAACTGAAGGTGCCAGAAATGCATTCTCGCAGCCCAGCAGGCACATGACGTTGAAATGACGTCGTACTGACGTCGATGCGACGTATCGACGTCAGCACGACGTCATTTTGACGTCATGTGCCCGCTGGGAGGTGGTTAAGCGGTATCTCGTTAACGATGCGGAAAGTGCTGAATGTTTGCGACAATGCCAGATATGAAAATAGTTCAATTTGCAAACAGCGTAGATCCAGATGAGGTGGATAATGATGAGCCGCCTCATCTAGATCTGACCCCTAGTCTTTTGTCAATATTAAACAGTTTTTGAAAGTTTGCTTGAAGATATAAATCTTTGTCCTCTTTTCATTTTCTTTTTTGTTTTGACGCTGCAAAGGTTTAATAGTCTGCTTTTTGTGCACCTTAAGCTAAAATGAAACACTTATCTTCCTCTAAAATATCATCATCCTGTATCAAAGTGACAGACTGCCGCTGTATCATAAACTAATCATCATGTCATGGGTTACCCTGTCACTGAAATACATCCCCAAAATGAATGGAAGTGTCGAGAATCAATGTTGATAACTATGTTGTCTCAATGTTAGTGCCCATTGCGGCTCTGCTTCGTTTGCTAGAATCTGGTGCAATTTTCATACTTTACAAAATTTGGCTTTCCTTGTGTTTTTGAAAGAATAATGAAGTGAAAGCATTCTTCACGTTGCTGCAATTTTTTCTATGAAATAAAAGGTTAAAATATATTTTGTTTTATCGTAAGTTGCCTTTAGAAAATCGGCCAATATAAACATGTCAAGGTTTTGCACTAACATGCATGGCATCACATTGTGGATACAAAGAACATGAAGCACCCTGCTTACAGTTCAGTTAATCAGATGTTAATGGCCATAAATGCATTCCCTCTATGCCAGCATCACTCTTTGACATACCTATGGATCAATGGAATTTGTGTTTGCCGTCACTTTTGACAGAATTTCAGCCATATGGAGACAATAAGTATCAGGATACCGCGGCTCACCAGAGCTGTCAGATGTACCATTTACACAAATTGATCTGTCTTCTCCCCTGAGTCCTTCTATTCACTTGATTCCTCAGTGTCAAGATTTTCTAAACCAACAGGAGAGACAGATCAGACTGTGATGTCCTGGCTGATCAAATCTTCATCAGTCATGCGATGAGGTTCTTCATCTTGTTTGTCAAGACCGTTAATACTTTGGTAAGAATGTTGGATCTACGTAGCTGTCCTGACGAATCAGATCACAATGTATCGTGCATCTGCTGTAAAGTTATACCTGATTACAGGGGGTTTATAATGTGATATCACCTTAGTTAAGACTGCACTAGTGTGAATGATAACAGGCAGTACCTTCAAAAGGGTCTCTGAAGACATGGCTAGAGAGTTACCCTAGACATGAAAGCAATGTTCGCTTGGTCAAATGCGTCACCAAATCACGTCACCACGCATATCACAACATCAGCAAGATCGGACAAAACTGCATTTCAGTTTCATGCATTCAACTCTTTTAAACGCAATAAAATCTTTTAAATCATGCAAAATAAACAGAAAGCCATGTTAGTATCTTTTGACAGCCTCAACAAGAAACAGGCTGTTTCTGGTCTGGCCAAATAGACGTGATATCCAAAGACACTAAAATGGTTTTCTGTACATACAAACTTTGTAAGCATTATTAGACCAGTTTACATGATGCAAATATTGTTGACCCAGATTTTGTGTGGATTCATACACTACATCTTTCAATTTGTAAAGTTGCTAAAAGCTATCAGGTGCACTCTGTTGACAAAGAGAGCAGTCTTGCTACAATGGAAGTCCATTTCTGGAATTTGCAAACCCTCAAACCGAACATGTTTTACATTATATTGGGATGTAAATGGTCAAGAAGCCTTACAACATTTCAGGTGGCCACAATTACGGCAAAATGCAACATCGTTCTCCCAGGGTCACAATAAAGGCCCATTGATCTGTCTAGACTAAAGGAAATCTTGTCAAGTCCAACCATTTATTTTCAATAAACTACGATGATCATTTATAAGATGCACTACAGGACTGAGGGATAAAATGATGGAAAATATTAGTTCACTGTGACACTGATATAACAATGGCTATATGAAACATGCCCCAATAATTTTTGTTTGCTACCAACAGAAACTGTTCAGTACCTGACAAAACTGAGGGCTGAAAGGTTTCGAGGACATTCACAGTAAACTGGTATTTGGGCCATGTTTCTGTAACAATAACCAAATTGAATTTTGGACTTGTCCAAAGATTAATATTTAGCATAAGCAGGTCACACTTAACACTGAAACACTGTCAGGCATTTTGTGAGGTGAACTTAAATGTGTGTTATGGCTGTCATAAATGAGCGTCATGGATAGCCATGTCTCCAAACTGTTAATTTATATATGACAGTGACAGCTTCATATGAAACATAAATTATTGCTGGGTTAAAAATACAAATAAAACACAGTTTATTGTAGAGATTTTATTTTATGTAAATATCACAATGTTTCTCATTAACTTCATTCGTTAAGCCCTAAAGCAATGACATGAAAACAATTTTAGCTCCAGAGTTAAAAAGTTCATCTGCAAAAAAAATGGAAACACATGTACAGTTGACTCTCATTAGAGCTCCAGATAAGGTGGGTTTTTGAGATTAACCCATTGCATTCTGGGTATTTTTTTGTCATCTGCTGAAATTGTCGTCTGCATCAAAAATCAAGAATAATATGATATTATTGGTCTGACTTATAAATGATGTCTAGGTAGCAAATAGTTTGGATCTTAGATCAGGCCCCACAAATGTGGGGCCTGATCTGGATCCAAACTGTTTGCCCAGATACCTCTAAAGGGTTATCCCGAATGGAATGGGTTAATTCTGAGATGACATCTTATTTCTCTAACAATGAAAACCTATGTTATGACTCTACATTGAAACAGCCTCAGCAGACAGTTCTACTGAGGCTCTCAATATCTCGGCAATATGATGCAAAAGAGAGGTCATAGCATCTGTTTAGATAGAGATATATGGAAAATTTTCCCAAAATTATTCCTGTTACCCCTTCTTATCTGGAGCACTGAAAAATGAATGACAACAGGGGTCTGACAAAACAAGATGTCATCACTATTATAGTTCCCAAAACACATGCATATTGTTTTAAAATCAAACAATTAAGCTTTCAAATTTAGATCAAATTCAAATATATATGAGCCACGACACGACAAAACCAACAATGTGGTTGTGCGGCCAGCACAGACTCAGATCAGCCTGGGCATCCGCCCAGTCTGATCAGAGCCTTCGCTGTCCGCATGGATGTAGCTTAGACCCTTAGCTACCCTTTGAGCACTCAACGAAGAGTCTAGTCAAACTAGGTGGGAGCCCAGGCTGATCTGAGTCTACAATGGGCGCACAACCACATTGTTGGTTTTGTCGTGACCCGGCTCATATATTGAATATCCTAATAGTTAGTGACAAAGCCATTATCATAAAGAATCACAATGTTTCAATGTAATCTATATTATGCTCAAAAATAAGATTAAGAAGTGACACTTGTTCCTTTTAACCCATTTGTCTAAACTCATCCTCAGAACCCTACAGCATTGGTATTAGTATTTAAGGTACAAAAGGATGTATCTGGAAAAAAACAAAGAAATGAACGTGAAAGCTGGTCTTATACTGCAATGTATGTATGAAGTCTAAAGCATCTTCACAAATTCATAAAGTCAGCATGGTACAGTCAGCTCTTGATATCTCAAAGACGACATTCATCCCAAACTACCGATATCTCAAAGTAATTTAGATTGAGATATCAGTAGTTTGAAGCAACAGGAGTTGAAATGTAAACAAAAACAGGAGATGTCTCCAAACTATATTCTTTGATATAATAGGGTTTTATTTTGAGATATCAGTGTTCGAGATATCGAGAGTTGACTGTATTTCTCTTGATAATCTCCCTTGTATTTCTGTTGATGACTGCCCTTGTTTCACGTTTCCCATTTCTTGTACTCCATCCCATCAGGTGGTTTAACTTCCACTTTATCCTTGCCGACCTCATTCCAGTTTGTGCTTAATACTGTGCCACCAGACTCGTACTGTAATATAAATCAAATGGAAATTCTGTCAGTCTGGAAAACTACTTACAGATTACTAAACACTGATACTCAAACACAACACCAGCAGTGCAGAACCCGACTGAACTACTAGTACTACTGAACTGTCTGCAGATATTCAATATTTGGTGTTGTTTTTGTGTGTGTGTTTTCAGCAGCCATTTTTTACACATTTACAGCCAGTAAAATAAATGCAAAGCATTTCAATATTTAACATAATTATGATAATTTCAAAAGCAGTACTAAACTGCTGGTGTTACAGAATTTCATGAACTAGAACTGTCAGAGGATCCTGCAGCTACATTCCTAACTTAACAGCTTTAAGTAAAACTCTTGAAATTTATTTTTTTTTGTTGAAAATGCCAGTTTTATGAATGCCCAAAACTAGCACAAAATTTCAATCATTTAAATATAGTACAGAAGATAAAACATACAACAGCCAAACCTGTCTTCAGGAATCAGCCAAGGGGAAAAACACACTGCCCACATAAGACAGGTGACCCCTTCATAATTTTTCACCTGCATATATTTTGATTCAAGGGACATCAAAAAGGCAGCTGCGAAAGACAGATGACCCTTTAAAAGTGACCCCTTAAGGCTGTTTGACTTTAATATGTAGGTAGGGACAGACTCACAATGAGAGATGAACCAAAAAAGAACTAATAAACCATACTTACAAATGATTTCATCATGGCCTTCTTCGTCTCATCTGTTCCGTCAGCGTATATTTTTTGGAAAAGATCATTCAATGCTGCGTCTCCTTCCTTCTTGTCATTCTTCTCCTCCTCAGCCACCTCCTGAGCAAGCTTGTCCCAATTCCTCGTATAATGGCTTGAACTTGGGTACTGCATTGGGTTAGCTGAAATACAGGCCACAACATGGGATTTCAATCAATCTGGCATTGATGACAAGCAAAGGCTCTGAGCCTTCACTTGTCACATCAACAATATATGGCATTTGCCAAAGCCATACAGCCAACAGTGAGGCCTCCATAGACCCTGTGTAAACGATAAAGATGATCTAAATATCACGACAGGACTGCCATATTGTTGGAAGTCACATTAAGGTGTACAAAAACTATGCAAAGTTGCAGGCAATGATGTGAGTTTCTAAGATTTATAAATGCATCTCAATCTTTTTTCACCATTTGCACAAAGGGAGAAAACCTTTGTGACTTCCTGTTTGCTTTCATGGATGATGAGGCTCTTCCAAAACGAGGGTCTACCCTTAAATGGCAGATTTTCTCCTCTTCCAAGAGGAGAAAATCCTTTCCTTAAAGTGTAAACCTCCATACGAGAGAAGGAAAGAAATGAAACTGGCCTAGTTGCTTCCCCTAAAACCATTCCCCAGTCATCTTAGTTCTAAGCAGTTTCCTTTTGTTGTTTCTCCAGGAAAACCCTCATTATAATGGTCTCTATGACTTATAGACCAGCAAGTAGTTATGCACAATTTAGTCAAAGACATGCACTATTACCATCAAAAGAAGACGAAATATTGCCCAACCAAAACTGGCAATACCCTGATCAGACTGGGCATATATAAAGGCAAGCCTGGGAACTTGAGATTACCTCAAAATACAAGCACAAGAATTATACAGAAGAAGGTGTTGCACCTGTCAGTACATTGTAACAACAGACGAAGGTGTTGCATCTGTCAGTATATTGTAACAACAGAAGAAGGTGTTGCATCTGTCAGTACAATGTAACAACAGAAAAACGTGTTGCATCTGTCAGTACATTGTAACAACAGAAGAAGGTGTTGCACATGTCAGTACATTGTAACAACAGAAGAAGGTGTTGCATCTGTTAGTACATTGTAACAACTGAAGAAGGTGTTGCATCTGTCAGTACAATGTAACTCTAGAAGAAGGTGTTGCATCTGTCAGTACAATGTAACAACAGAAGAAGGTGTTGCACCTGTCAGTACAATGTAACAACAGAAGAAGGTGTTGCATTTGTCAGTACATTGTAACAACAGAAGAAGGTGTTGCACCTGTCAGTACATTGTAACAACAGAAGGTGTTGTACCTGTCAGTACATTGTCACAACAGAAGGTATTGCATCTGTCAGTACATTGTAACAACAGAAGAAGGTGTTGTACCTGTCAGTACATTGTCACAACAGAAGGTATTGCATCTGTCAGTACATTGTAACAACAGAAGGTATTGCATCTGTCAGTACATTGTAACAACAGAAGGTATTGCATCTGTCAGTACATTGTAACAACAGAAGAAGGTATTGCACCTGTCAGTACACTGTAACAACAGAAGAAGGTGTTGCACCTGTCAGTACATTGTAACAACAGAAGAAGGTGTTGCACCTGTCAATACATTGTAACAACAGAAGAAGGTGTTGCACCTGTCAGTACATTGTAACAACAGAAGGTATTGCATCTGTCAGTACATTGTAACAACAGAAGGTATTGTATCTGTCAGTACATTGTAACAACAGAAGGTATTGCATCTGTCAGTACATTGTAACAACAGAAGGTATTGCATCTGTCAGTACAATGTAACAACAGAAGAAGGTGTTGCACCTGTCAGTACATTGTAACAACAGAAGAAGGTGTTGCACCTGTCAGTACATTGTAACAACAGAAGAAGGTGTTGCACCTGTCAGTACATTGTAACAACAGAAGAAGGTGTTGCACCTGTCAGTACATTGTAACAACAGAAGGTATTGCATCTGTTAGTATATTGTAACAACAGAAGGTATTGCATCTGTCAGTACATTGTAACAACAGAAGAAGGTGTTGCACCTGTCAGTACATTGTAACAACAGAAGGTATTGCATCTGTCAGTATATTGTAACAACAGAAGGTATTGCATCTGTCAGTACATTGTAACAACAGAAGAAGGTGTTGCACCTGTCAGTACATTGTAACAACAGAAGAAGGTGTTGCACCTGTCAGTACATTGTAACAAAAGAAGAAGGTGTTGCATTTGTCAGTACATTGTAACAAAAGAAGAAGGTGTTGCACCTGTCAGTACATTGTAACAACAGAAGAAGGTGTTGCATCTGTCAGTACATTGTAACAACAGAAGAAGGTATTGCATCTGTCAGTACATTGTAACAACACAGAGTTAAACCAAAAAACTCAACAAAAGTTTATGCTGCTGAAACAGACACATGACTGTTATCAATTTGGCCCAAAGGTGCTGGCAGAATGGGAAATACTACTGCAGTCCCTGAACAGTCTGGCCTTGGTCTACAGTGTTTGTTCAGACATTCCTGTGTACCTACCTCTCACATTCTGTCAGTTACAGGCATGACAGTAAACCAACTTTGTTATGAAGAAGCTACTATATTTTTATCCCTGATTATCAAATGAAATGTGTCTGTCAGCAAACTGTAGCATTTTGATCAGGATCTGTACCATTCAGACACAAGTATAATATGTCATATAAAAATATTTACTGACACATATAAACTGAATTCAAACAGTCTCCTACAGAAATGGCTGGGAGTTAAATATGGCAGGTTATATGATGCAAGTTTACCCTAGCAAAATTACTGCAAATATGTAAATCAGTCTTGTGTACTTGAGCTAAAAAATGGGGTTTTCTCTTTCAAAACCACCCCAAAGATCCAGATCTATCTTTTAAGACAGATCTAGATCTCTAGGATTGTTTTAGAAGAGAGATCCCCATCTTAAAACTGAAGAAATACAGTACTGAGGGCAAATATGAGCCGCGACGTGACAAAACCAACAATGTGGTTGTGCGCCCAGCACAGACTCAGACCAACCTGGGCATCCACCCAGTCCAGTCAGACTCTTTGCTAAGAGCTTGAAAGGTAGCTAAGGGTCTAAGATACCTCCATGCGGACAGCAAAGACTCTGATCAGACTGGGTGGATGCCCAGGCTGATCTGAGTCTGCGCAGGGCACACAACCACATTGTTGGTTTTGTCGTGTCGTGGCTCATATGTATTACTCCTCCAAGCATCCACACCATAACATGTGACATTGATGCATGGACAGAGCTTCAGATAAAGTGTTTTTTTTGAGGATACAATTTTTTTTATTTTTCTCAATGAAAAACGTATGTTGGGACCCAACATTAGAATCGTCTCAGCAATATATGTGTTTATGCAGAAGTATTGAAAATTATCCCTAAATCATCCCTGTTACCTCTTCTTGTTTGGAGCACTGAACTGGAGGAGTACTATTGTGTCCATATACATCATGCTTCCATACTTACATTCCACTTTTATTCTAGTAATATTTCTCTGTTCTTCTCCCTCAAGCTTTTGCCACTGGATTTCTTCACACTTTTTTAACTTAACTTCAATCTACACGAAATAAAATGAAGAAGCAAATGTAACTTTAATTTGTGCAAATAACATCAGCCTTTATCAGTATGCACATCTATGAGGCCTCAGCAAGACCTTGGTTTAATGTTCAATATACAGTTGTTGACTACTGAGGCATTGGACATGATGTAATATCAACCCGCGAATACTAATATTGACCAACACAACAAAAGAGGTCATTAATGGTATTCTCTAGCTGACATCACACCATGTCTAATGCCTCAGTGGTCTATATAATCCAACAAAGTATTGTAACTGTTGTTAGACATAAAAATATATGTCAAAATGCCCTGGACTTTGCCGCCTCTGGTACTAATTTATTTGACGTCATTAACATTTGCATTAAGTTTGACGTCATGGAAGTTTGGCGAAAAAACCTTAGATCCACAGAACCTTAATAACATCACCAAATATTAAATCCAGGAAATCTAATTTTAGAAAGGAATGTTGTATGGGTTAAGCCCCAAGCCAGTAAACATCAAGCATTTCAAGAGGTAATAATCAAGCTCTGCACCAACTAAAATTACCTTGTTTATTTTTAGATATATATAATAATGCTTTTAGTGAGTGAGTGAGTGACATGGGTTTTACGGCACATCAGCACCAAACGGGCTATTTCGCGCCGAATAATGCTTTTAAAGTGACATCAAAAAGAAGCTGACATTTCTATGAAATGACTACCTGATGTGTCTGACAGTTTGGATAAATTGGTTGACAAAGTTCTAGAATATACAGGGAAGTGCTTAAGTACTGGGACAATTGAAAATAACGAATTTTCCATTCTCCCAAATGGAAAACTAATTATTTCAGGTGTTCCAAAATTTAAGCACATTACAGTGTTTTCTTCACTAACCTTTGATTTCAGCAGTTTTGTTATTGATTTCTCTGGGTCTATGGGATGAGACAAGTCTAGTTCTAAGGTATAGTCACTGCCTGTTGGAAGCTTGATGCATGCACTCAGCTAGATATAATTACATGTAAAGAATTGCATATTAGTGAGTGAGTAAATAATCATCATATTTCTGTAACAGAAACGGTAATATCATTAAAATCTTTCAGTAATGTTTTGTTTTATGTATAAATGATATGAGTACCATATACGCGGTAATTTTCGCGGGTTCGAATTTTCGCGGTTAAGGGTCAAAAACATAAACATTATTTTTTCATGATCTTTAATTTTTGTGGTTAGCAACATGCATGAAAAGCAAAACTACCTTTTTTTCACTTTAGCTAGTTCGTTCATTAACCTGCGGCAGGGCTGCCGCAGGTTAATGAAAGAACTGGCTCAAGTGGATAGTAACCGCAATTACCAAAGCAAACAGAAACAAAATATAGGAACACTGTGTCTACAGAAGATATTTTGTAAGAAACAGGAAATTATTTCGCGATTTTAATATTTGTGGTTTCTCAGTGCCAGCGAAATACCGCGAAAAATGGAACACCGCGAAAATTATCTTGTATATGGTATTTCCCTACAAACAACACTTCAAAAGCCTGTCCGTGCAATGTCAGAAAACACTACTCAACCAGAAAACTCCAAGTTAAGTATTTGTCCGCAATGCAGGAAAATACCTATGACTCTTTTCTGCAAGACATAAGAAAACAAAAACCCTTGTTATACAGTTTCAAATGGTATGAAAGTTGTGGTGTATGCTCTTCCTGTTTTAAGTTTCTGCGCTTGTCTCTAGAACTTTAGAATTGAAATGCACATTTCAAAACCAACTTTCATAGTTTTTAAAAAAAACTTTCATAGTTTTGAAATGCCAGGGGTTTATTTTTCACCCTCGCTATGTAGAAATAAAAGAAAAGGAAATTCACCATCAGTTTGATAAAGACAAAAATGTGATGCTACTTAACTTAGGTTCAGATACTACAATAGCATGTGATAAGCAATCTTTGATGATAATTTATCTTGTTTCTCATGATCACATAAACCTCATAACAAGAATTCCGCGGAATGCGGTGTCTCGCCTGCTGGCGCTTTGTCACAAAACAGACCTAAATCAGCAAAGATGTATGCATGAACCAAGTATCTTGGCTCTAGCCCTTATGGTTTCTGAAAAACAGACCTAAACGCGAAAACTTGACAAAAAATTGCAAAGTCAGTCAACCGTAAAATGTTGTAAAGTCTCAATATCAATGATGATTTTTAGCTCTTCTCTGCCAGATGAATGCATGACCAAAGTTTCATGGCTCTGGCCCTTATTGTTTCTGAAAAACAGACCTAAACGCTAAAACTTGACAAAAAATTGCGAAGTCAGTCAACCGTAACATGTACGTTAAGACTCAATATTGATGATGACTTTGAGATTTACTCATCCAGATGTATGCATGAACCAAGTTTCATGGCTCTAGCCCTTATAGTTTCTCAGAAAATGACCTAAACACGAAAACTCGACAAAAAATTGTGAAGTCGTTCAACCGTAAAATGTAGGTCAAGACTCAATATTGATGATGGCTTTGACATCTACTCTTCCAGATGTATGCATGTACCAAGTTTCATGGCTCTAGCCCTTATAATTTCTGAGAAAATGACCTAAACACGCATACTCGAAAAAAAATTGCGAAGTCAGTCAACCGTAAAATGTATGTCAAGACTCAATTTTGATGATGGCTTCAAGATCTACTCTTCCAGATGTATGCATGTACCAAGTTTCATGGCTCTAGCCCTTATAGTTTCTGAGAAAATGACCTAAACGCAAAAACTCGACAAAAAATTGCGAAGTTAGTCAACCGTAAAATATAGGTCAAGACTCAATATTGATGATGGCTTTGAGATCTACTCTTCCAGATGTATGCATGTACCAAGTTTCATGGCTCTAGCCCTTATAGTTTCTGAGAAAATGACCTAAACGCAAAAACTCGACAAAAGTTTACGCCGCCGCCGACACCGGAAAAGCAATACATATGTCTCGCCTCTGCTTCGCAGGCGAGACAAAACCATTTTAATGAGGGTTCAACATGTTTTATGGAGGAACTGGAATATTGTCTGTGCGTAACAGCTGAAACCTCACTTTATCTGGAGTTCTGAATTATTATTACACAGCATAGTTCACAGGGCATAATCAATTCCGCTAATTTTCGCTTCCTGCAGAGACTGTACATCATATTTGGCTTGTGCCAAGACTGTCCGCGATCTCTTGCTTCCTGTCGAGACTTCTGTACATTATAAATGGCTTCCTGCAGAGACTGTCCGCATGATTCTGCTTCCTGCCGAGGCTCTCGGCAGGAAGCAGAGTCACGCGGACAGTCTCGGCAGGAAGCCATTTTACGAGGACAGTAGTCTCTGCAGGAAGCAAGAGTTTGCGGACAGTCTCAGCGGAAGCCAAATATGACGGACAGTCTCTGCAGGAAGTGAAAATTGGCGGAATCGGTTATACCCTTTGTAGTTACACACAATACTTACAGATCTTTCATGAATATCTATTGTCATATCGTCTTGTTTGACATTTTTCAACAAGATTGTTACTATCACATGGGTTTGAGTTTGGTACCAGTCATATCTGAATAAAACAAACTGTACTGTAATTTCAGTTCTGGTCATGTCTAAAGCGCCCCCTTGCTTGTCATTATCAACCCAGAATGTCTAGTCATCCACCTACCAAACCCGCTAATCCACTGCACAATATTTTGTAAATACACATATGAGCCGCGACATGACAAAACCAACAATGTGGTTGTGCGCCCACCGCAGACTCAGATCAGCCTGGGCATCCGCCCAGTCTGATCAGAGTCTTCGCTGTCCGCATGGAGGTAGCTTAGACCCTTAGCTGCCCTTTAAGCGCTAGGTGAAGAGTCTGACTTGACTGGGCGGACAACCAGGCTTATCTGAGTCTGCGCTGGGCGCACAACCACATTGTTGGTTTTGTCGTGTCGCGGCTCATACAAATATTTCATCTCTAAAATGGTACATGCACATAACGTATGTGCAAAGTTCCCAAGTGATTGCTTGAAAACTGGGGGAGAAACTGATTATACAATTTTTAGGTAGAATGGATGGACAGATTAAAAGGAGTAAACTTTCATGCCTACCACTACTATCAAGGGGCAAACTCCACATTTATAGTAGTATCTAATCAAACTCATACTATCTACAGTTTGTAAACTTGTAGGTACGAATATTCCATGTATTTACACTGACACTCAAATATTTTAGGTCACATGCTCAAACTCCAATTCTTCAGGTCACAGGTTACATTCTCAGCTCTTTCTTCAATTCTCCATTAGTCATTAGTCACTATCTCAATAAGTTAACAGGCTTAGGATTTTTTTTTCTGGATAAGAAGTAGCAAATAAACCCTTAAAGCGCTAAACAAGCAGACAACAAAATTTAGGTCTTCAAAATATTTCGTCCATGCTATATCATATTGAGAATTCAAAGACTAGATTGCAAACAGTGTAAATCCAGATGACATGGTTTGATATCTTCTGGGTCTACTTGATCGCAATTCAGCTATCTTTGTTTCTGGCACTTTAAGTGTTAACAAATACTTTGACAGAAAATTCAGTATATCCTATTTTAGATATGTATGACATCAGACTAATATTTTCCCAATACTAACTCAATCAAGCTAGAAGTCTGACTGAAGAAGTCTCTCTGATTTTAGGGAGAAGTTTCTGCCCAACTTTCATCCTTGCCTATATATTCCAGAGCTCTAGAGAAGACGGATATTTGATGATAATTGATGGATAATTTTTCTTATTTCTCATCGAAACCATATGTTGTGACCCCTCATCTGAACTGTCTCGATAAGACAGTTCAAATGAGGGGTCACAACATATGTTTTTATGCAGAATTAACAAAAATTATCCTTAATTATCACCAAATACTCCCTCTTATCTAGGGCTCTGATATTCTATATATTTAAAACTTCTTCAGCTCAAAACAGGGAGAAGTTTGATCCTGCAAGGAGACTATTTCTCTCTAGTGCCCCTCTAGCCTGATGACTTGCAAAGCTCCAGAACAATTCTGCGATAATTTTCTTCATTTCTTGAGGGGGGATAAAATGTGGACTAGACTTGGATGAAACTGCATCTAGACATGTTATGGCTGACAACAGAACTGGTTCTGCATGGTGGCTCAGCATAAGGCCCACCAGATATATTTCCATAATAATGGGAATTTACCAAGAATTATCACCCTACTCCACCCACCACTACCAGAGTACTCCCCAACCCCACCTGTATTTACCTTGATTTTTCTTTGGGTGGCATCGGAACTGTTTTGGGCTCTTGATGCTGCTGTGTTGTTTGTTCTGTTTTTGCTTCTTCCTTTATTTCTTCCTTCTTACTGTCACCTGCTGAGCTGCCAATTTTCATCTGGTAAAAGAATGTATCAGAGTTGCTTCTAGGATTTTTTCAAAGTGGGCCAACTCCCCCCCCCCCCCCCCCCCCCCTAGACTCCAAAAAAGGGGCCAATGTCTAAAGAGAATGGGAAACCATACGGCATTGCGAAAATACAACAGATATTCTCAAATAAACATTGTTTTTGAACGTAAAAGACAACTACAACTATCAACACACTTCAATTGAAAAAGTTGAATAACCCTTGGCTGAAATTGTGACTAGCTTTAAAGTTTTGACCAGTAGATTGTATAAAATTTGGATTAAGTTTGTCCGATTTATCGGTTTGTTCGATCACAACCCAAGACCGAATCGACTTCTGCGACATTTTTCTATCTCCGAGACGAAATGAAAGTGCAAAGGTTTGCGCGTGCAGTGGGGAAAATCCAATTTTTCATCATGTGATCCGTCTGGGCCAATAGAATTATAGTCTCAGAAGACGAGATCCGCGGAAATTAGCGGGGAAAAAACGGAAACAGACGATGATTTAAAGGAACCAAATGTTCCATGAAAGAACCCCAATACGAACCGAAATACCAAAACTGCGCCGCACCTCGGCACTTTGCGGGATTTACTACGCAGCCAATTCAAAATTTCGGGCCAATAATGTAAAATAAGCGGGATTATCATACTCCCGCGCCCTAGAATCAACTCTGATGTATGAATTGAGTTCAATTGTGTATATTTTCAGGGAAAGCAACTCTCGTCACTTTAATTTTTGCCTCCCTTCTCAATAAGAGTTAAACTCATACATGGAAAAGTAATATGGCAACATGCCTTGCTTTTGCTAGTCGCAAGTGAGACAAAAACTGGAACCATTAACCCATTGCATTCTGGGTATTTTTTGTTGTCTGCTGAAATTGTCGTCTGCATCAAAAATCAAGAATATTTAGACAATATTGGTCTAACCAACTCTTGTAGAAATGATGTCTCGGCAGCGAACAGTTTGGATCTCAGATCAGGCCCCACATTTGTGGGGCCTGATCTGGATCCAAACTGTTTGCCCAGATACCCCTAAAGGGGTATCCCGCATGGAATGGGTTAACCATTACTGTAATTGTCTTAAAACTAGAATAGCTTGTGGAGACCCTGACCAGACTGATCTGGATCTGGACTATTTTCTCAGCTCTATCTGTCCCAACGTTTAGAAGTTTAACAAAATCTCCACTCCACATCTGTCCAAGATGTTACAAAGCATACTGAAAATAAGCAAATATTGCAGACCAGGATCATGTTGTTTAAAGCATTAATTCATTAGCTTAACTAAGTAATTCGTCATGGATTCCTACAGTCTAACTCTTCTAGAATGATGCATACAATCAAGTGTGCTAATATTTTTTTTTCAAAAGAATGGGAGCTTTTCCACAGCTGAAGATCTGATTTTTACTGCTTGTACATCTGATTTGTACTGCTTGATTGATTGATCTGTTGCTTTACGTCCACGGTAAACAGCTATGGTCATGTCGGGACGGTCAGTTAACCTAACCACACTATTCCTGGGCAGGCTTGGGCAGGCTTAGACCTCCTAAGCGGTTAACCAGTACTAAGTCTACTTACTTTCACCAGTACCTGACACCTGCCCTTCTTGAATCAGCGGAAGGAGAAATGCAAGTGGCTGGACCGGGTATTGAACCCAGGACCTCTTGCTTATAAGTAAGACGCCCTACCAACTGCGCTACACAACCTGGCGATTTGAACTGCTTGTGGTGCACCATGTTTGTGGTGCACCATGTTCAAAGGGATTGCCTTCTGTGGTAACAAAAAAAAAATATACACCGGCATTTGATAGCAAACTTTTTTTCAACAATTCTCTCACACAAGCTCAGTCCAATGACTTACCTCTGACATATCACCTGTTTCTTGTTTTGACACTAAAAAGTAAACAAAATAGGTTACAATAGTTTTTCAAGGTACTAAGTAACAAAATCCCTTATATCCTGCCCATTCTGTGACACAAATAGAGGATCTTTCATGAGTGCTCATGTATTATTGAATTTATTAAGCGAGTTGGGGAAAAAGATAAGATGCGAGGCTATGCTGAGCATCTTATCGTTTTTCTCCAACGAGTTTAATAAATTCAATAATACAGGAGCACGAATGCAAGATTCTATTTATCATATGACACCAAAATCCCATTTTATTAGCAAATAAAACACTAAAACGTCATGATTTCCCCATTTGAGAAAGCGACATTTTAATGGACAACGCATAACGCTATGACGTAATTTGCATATTTAATCCACCAGTGGATTATCGATTTTAATGCATGGCTTTATTACACTCTCAGATGCTAAGTCATATGATAAATCTCTTTAATACATTATCCAACTGAATACAGTGCAACACATTCTGCACTTACATATATAACAAGACATCTGAATAGCTGACCTTATACATCTGCGACAGTACAGTGTATATT
The DNA here is from genome assembly GCA_963989385.1 of Ctena decussata. NCBI lineage: Eukaryota > Metazoa > Mollusca > Bivalvia > Lucinida > Lucinidae > Ctena > Ctena decussata. Next base: position 85,846,983 of record OZ022506.1, read on the forward strand.
CCGCAATATACTAACTAAAACCCAACATTATTTCCTAATGCTGCTTCTTACTGGCTGACACCTGGTCTTACCTTGCTGAAAGCCAATTGCTTTGAGTTCAAACTAGAAATGTTTTTCAGAGAAAAACTGATGTCCCCCACCAGCCCATTTCCCATCCCCTCTAATGAATAAAAAGCCTGTACAAATAAAATATCTTTGCAAGTTTGGACAAAATCCATTTGCTGGTTCTAAAGATATCCTACATAGAAGACTATGTCCTTCAAAAATGGGTCAAGGTCACCAACTACTAAACATGTCTTAAACCTGTCACAAGGATACATTCTTGCAAGTCTGATGAATATCCATCCACTGGTTCAAGATATCTCATTATAAGAGAGAAAAATACACATTTGTAAGATAGCTTTTGACCTTGAAAATGGGGTCAAGGTCATCAAAACACAGTACACTCTTGAGACTGTCACATAGGTATATCTATGAAAGTAAAGTGGAAATCAAGCCAAAGGCTAGAGAGATACATCAATTTTAGTGAAATTTTCACATATCTAAATCCTCCTGTGACCTTGAAAATGAGGTCAATGTCACCAAAAATTTTGTTTATCTCTTCAACTTGTCCAAATCATGTATCCACGAAAGTTTGGCGAAATTCCATCCATTGGTTCAGGAGATATTGTGGGTACAAGAAATTGCCATGTTAGTCCTCCAGTGACCTTTAAAATAAGGTCAAGGTCACCAAAATCTAAACAGCTCATAAACTTGTCCCAATCATGTATCCAGGAAAGTTTGGTGAAATTCCATCCATTGGTTCAGGAGATATAGTGGGTACAAGAAATTGTCATCCAAGTCCTCCAGTGACCTTGAAAATGAGGTCAAGATCACCAAAATCTAATCAGCTCAAAAACTTGTCCCAATAATGTATACATGCAAGGTTTGTGAAATTCCATCCATTGGTTCAGGAGATGTAGTGGGTACAAGAAATTGTCATCTAAGTCCTCCAGTGACCTTGAAAATCAGGTCAAGGTCACCAAAATCTAATCAGCTCTTACACTTGTCCATATGATATATCCATGCAAGTTTGGTGAAATTCCATCCATTGGTTCAAGAGATATCGCACATACAAGAAATTGGGTAAAAGAAATTTTCATCCAAGTCATCCAGTGACCTTGAAAATGAGGTCAAGGTCACCAAAATCTAATCAGCTCTTACACTTGTCCCAATGATGTATCCATGCAAGTTTGGTGAAATGCCATCCATTGGTTCAAGAGATATCGCGCATACAAGAAATTGTCATCTAAGTCCTCCTGTGACCTTGAAAATGAGGTCAAGGTCACCAAAATCTAATCAGCTCATAAGGTTGTCCCAATGATATATCATTGCAAGTTTGGTGAAATTCCATCCATTGGTTCAAGAGATATCGCGCATAAAAGAATCTGTCATGCCGACGCCCACGCCGACGCTGACGTGATCCGCACTGAAAACAATATGTCCCCCCTCACCTTTGGGGGGGGCACATAATTAGAACACTAAGGTGAAAATGTGAAAAGTGCATCAGAAAGGGTTAACTGAATTGAAAAATGTTATTTGAAGAAGTTTTTTGTTGGTTTTACAATCAAAAGTAGTCTTTCAAGGCTCTGCCAACGTGTCACAGTATAAGGATGGATGGATGGATGACTTGCGATTTTACGTCCTTTTCAACAGTATTTCAGTCATATCAGGACGATGGGAAGGTGACAATGAAAGGCTGTGTGCAATGGAATCCCGTTTACGGTAGGAAAGATTCTCGCCTTCAGCGGGATTCGAACCCGGTCCGCTAGATCAGTAGGTAGCGCTTAACCCACTGAGCTACCGGGGCTCCCACAGTATAAGGAAATTTGCAACCATGAAACTGATGATTTACATCTTCAAATGACAATTTTGATCAGTTATCCCCATAAATATATGCAGCATCAGAATTTGGTGATTTTATTAAAAATTTGGCACTTTTACATTTTCAGTACATAACCATAGCTGCAAACACCTGGCACCAAGGGGGGAGGGGGGGGGGGGGGGGGGGGGGGGGGGGCTGCAAACACCTGGCACCGGGGGGGGGGGATCTGGAGGAAAGGCTTTTTAAGCCTACTGTTTTAACATTGAAAGTGCCAAAAATGAAAACAGTCACTGTTGACTTAGCAAACATTGTTTCCCATCATGTGGCACCTAATCCATCTTACTCTACACTACTGGGGCCGTATTCATAAATCCACTTAAGTGGTTGCTATGCTGTTGCTAAGGCTGAACTGCTTTGAAGGCGATTCCCTACAACTATGGAATTTGCTCTGGAGGAACAGTCTTACAAAGACTGTTCCTCCAGACCAAATTTCATAGTTGTAGAGAATCTCCTTTATAGATATTTAGCCTTAGCAACCGTATAGCAACAACTTAAGTGGCTTTATGAAAACGGGCCCTGGTCCTCTAGTTTTTGATTTTTCAATACGCTGTAGCTCAGAGGAACTTTTTTTTTTTAAGTTTTGCAACATAAATTTTGTCATCTGCCTTTTTTTTAGTGCTTTGTGGGTAAATTTTTAGTGCCAAGCTAGTTTCACATACCACAAAGTATGAGAAGACATACTTACAATCTATTTCAGCATCACACTTTCTGATCCAAGTACGAAAACTGTTGTCGTCAGCTGTAATATAATAACATGACATCATAGCAAGAGATCTGAATAAACAAATGTTCACACTAGCCTAGCATATTAGAGCTGTCTGAAACATTTTGTAGTTTGTAATGCATAATGGAAACTGCTTGTGTTTAATGCTTCTGCTCCATTCTATGAAGCTTGTTTACTATTTTGTTACCACCACATCTACCTTCAATATGATTGAATTCTGTCCGAAAAACTCTAGTTGTAAGCATGCGAGAAATGAAGATGTTATACTCTATGTATGTTGAATTAAGAATTGGCACAAATGCTTTCAGCTTCTCTTTCTAAAGACCATTTGAGCCGCGACACGACAAAACCAACAAAGTGGTTGTGCGCCCGATGCAGACTCAGATCAGCCTGGGCATCTGCCCAGTTTGATCAGACTTTTTATTCAGTGCTCAAAGGGTAGCTAAAGGTCTAAGCTACCTCCATGCAGACAGGGAAGACTCTGATCAGACTGGGCGGATGCCCAGGCTGATCTGAGTCTGTGCTGGGCGCACAACCACATTGTTGGTTTTGTCGTGTAGCGGCTCATTTCTTGGAAGTCATTCTCAGTTTTAACCAAAAACATTTTTTTTTACCTTTTTTTTTTGCAAAATAAATACAAAACAGAGGTTGTGATTTCTTTTCAGTGAAAAAAAAAGGCAAAAACTAACACCTGAAGATCCAGAAATGAAAATGTATGAATTTTGCATAGTATGGATCTGCATGATGCAGAGTATAATGAGATGCCTTAGCTGGATCTACACTATTTTCCCTTTAGTCCTTGCATTCTCAATATAACTCTGACCCAACATTTTTTTTTAAATTTTGCAATTTATGTAAATTTTAATACTAGTGGAAAAACAGAACTAACAATCATCAGCAGTTAGGTTGACGTTTTTTATTTGCGTCTACGCGTTTCGGTCTTACAAAGACCTTCGTCAGGGCCTATAATGTAAATTTTATCTGCTTTTTTTTTTTTGGTTCTTTAAGAGTTGAGAATTTATCTGGCACAATGTCAGTGAATATGAATGAATAGACCTCCATTTTTTTCCACAATTTTTTTCCAAAAGAGACAACATCTGTGGTTAAGAATTAGCCTCCTTGTTAAAAAGGCCAAACCCAAATGGGGTCTACTCTTAAAGGAAAGATTCCACTCCAATGACAGCAACTACAGAAATGTGCTTAAAAACTGGGGCACCTAAAATAATTAATTTTCCATTTGGAACAAATGGAAAATTAATTATTTTAGGTGTCCCAAAATTTAGGTACATTACAGTTCTTTTATTACAGATTTCAGCCTTACTAAGAACGGAGACAAATAAGAAAATGACCATATTGCTACCTCTGAAAGCATGTTTGTTCACCTTAATTTGCACTCCAGGGCCCAGTTGTTCAAAGCATCGTTAGGCTAACAAGCTCGTTAAGAGGTCAATTCGTTTCGTGTTTTATGACTTAATAGCCAAATACATTGATATTTTTTGTTGAAAATATGTGAAAAGCTTTTGCATTGCAATGCAAAAGCTTTTCACTTTTTTTTTTCAACAAAAATTATTGGCAACAAAAAATATTGGCATATTTGAGTTATTAACGTTTGAATTTTAACGTCTCGTTAACTAACGATGTCGTTAGTTTTGAACAACCGGGCCCTGATTAATAGTTAACTGACATAATATTACTTACGATCTAATGTCTGTCCTTGAGTAAATGCTTCTTTGGCTGATTTGTAATCTTCAAGGTGAAATAAGGCTATCCTAATAAAGAAATATAAAAAAATTCTATGTATGGTACTAGGACAGAGAGATCTGAGCAAACACTGTAGTATAAGGAGCTGTCTGATCAGAGTCTACACTTTTTGCCATACCATCTGCATATTTTGGACATGTAACTGTAATGTATGATCCTATTTATAGAACAATTATTGCTGCTATTAGGGTATCTAAGATGTCACAATTTTTAGAAATTCACGGCATATAAAATGAACGTAAGTTGAAAATCAATAATCGATGTTACAGATAAAATGTTTTATATCTTGTCAAGTTTCTCCATCAGAAACACTTTAGCACCTCATTTCTTGTCCCAATTCAAAAAAGACATATTGATTTGTATTTTTTTTTTGTTCAGACAAAATTCAGTTTGTAGAAAATTTTAAGAAACATAATTTGTGAAAATAATTTCAGGCATCTGGACTATGGCTTGAGAGCCAACTGCCCCTTAAAGAAAACCTACCATTAGTATGGGTATGATGCCACATGAATGGACAAAAATAGGTTATTTGATCCATATGAGCCCAGGGTTCTCCCCAGAATTTTCTGAAGGCATGTTGTTGAAGATGAATTTAATTAAGCGCGCGGATATCGAATTAAGCATTTGCGGATAACAACTATGTGATAAATCCTGATCTTTTCCTTATTCCTTGTTTCTGTGTAACAATAGCTATGGGTAGTTTGCTCATAAATGCCAAATACAGCAAGTTAAATCAGCAGTTTAGCACAGGAAGATCTCCTCTCCCACCCTTCCTTCCTCACACACACTCGGACACACACACACACAGACACACACAGAGAGAATTTTATTAAAATGGTCATTGGTGGTCAGGTGAGCAAGTGAGGACCATGTAGGCCTTTTATATGTACAAAATACTCAGGTGAGCCAATTTCTGAGCTCCTCATTGAATATCCAGGTGAGCTAACAAACTCAGTCTCCCGGTAAAGACAAGGTCTAAATTTGGCTCATATGGAACAAGGGAGGTAATAAAACTTCTTTATAATTTCTAAGAAGTCTTATCATGTATTTTATTTTACTGCCATTGTAATGTTACTTTTTATGTATTTTGGTAAAAATTATATTTAAAAGTTACTAAATTACTATAGATCCCTAAGCAATAAGCTGCAGAATAGTTTTACTGAAGTGATGATAAGTCAATATACTGTCAGCCTTCACTTATAAAAAATAATTAATTTATATCCATCTATCTCGCTGATGATAACACGATAACATCAAAGATTTAATCTTAATTGGGGCACTAAGGGAAAAGGTGTCATAATCCTGATCCATATAACTGCCGCAAAGGTGTTATAAACCTTGTATAAACATCTATTGAGATGCTTCACAGCACACACTATGACAATAAATACACACTTAAATAAGAGTGATTTAACAGTTACTGTTACACAATTAAGGGATGTCGGCAGGGATTAAAAGGGTGTCAAGATAATTAAGGCATGTCGCAATTACAAACAGGGGCTTAAGACATGTCGCATGCGACATGCCATATACACCTGGGGAGAACCCTGGAGCCGCAGTGACACAAGAAAACTAACGAAGTGATTGTGCACCCAGCAAAGACTCAGATCAGACTGAGCATCCACCCAGTCTGATCAGACTATTCGCTAAGCCCTTAAAGAGTAGCTAAGGGTCTAAGCTAGCTTCACACGGACAGCAAATACACTGATCAGACTGGGAGAATGCCCAGGCTGATCTGAATCTGCGCTAGGCGCACAACCACTTTGTTGGTTTTCTCGTGTAGCGGCTCATACGGGAATGATAGCCACTTCCCCTGAGAGTGTACTCATTTACCTGAACATAACCATGCAAACTCCTGGGGACGACTTAAGTGGTTGCTATGCTGTTGCTAAGGCTAAATTTCTTTGAAGGAGATTCCCTACAACTATGAAATTTGCTCTGGAGGAACAGTCTTACAAAGACTGTTCCTCCAGACCAAAGTTCATAGTTGTAGGGAATCTCCTTTATAGATATTTAGCCTTAGCAACCGCATAGCAACAACTTAAGTGGCTTTATGAATAAGGCCCCTGTTCTTTTGCAGCAGCCTGACTGTCAATAGTTTCACAGAATATTCTAAGTATTGGGACATATAGATACGAGCAGTGTAGACTTGGATAAGATTTCTCCTGTAGGAAGCAGTCTGATCAGGTGTTTGCCATTCCATCTGCATCTTTTGAACATATAACTGCTTTATCTGTTTTTCCTAACAGCTAAAGAATATGAACAGTGTTGCATGGAAAGATACCTTCCGCTTGTGAAGAGACTCAAATCAGCCACCACATCTATGCAGTCTGATCAGAGTCATCCCTCTGTGCATGAACAATCTGTGAATCCTCTGACACTAAAAAGTGAACTATTTCATCAGTCTGCACTGAGACACAGACTGACCTAAGTATTAAGTGCAGACTGCTTTTACATCTGCTTTGATATTCCTTCAAATGTGATGTCATATAAACGTGTCATTAAAATCTTACCCTTTTCTCAAATGAGCTTTGATATTCTTTGGATTCAGAGAAATAGCTTGGTTACAGTCTTCTACAGCCTCTGAAAGATTCAAATTTGTCAAAGTCAGTGCTTAAGGCACTAGATAGTGCAACAGTTTTGCCTCAAGAAAATATTTAACCTTTTTAAGACTGAAAACCCCTTTCAGGGACATATGCAAACAGTGCAGACCCAGTCCAGGTGCCACAGAACCTGGAATCTGATCAGGGTCAACACTGTTTGCTTTCAGGAATTTCTATGAAAAATAAATCATAAATGTACAATAAAAGTGAAAACATTCACTAGAAACTCATAAAACTAGAAATGAGCCACGACACGAGAAAACCAACAATGTGGTTGAGCGTCCAGCGCAGACTCAGACCAGCCTAGGCATCCGCCTTGTTTAATCAGACTCTTTGTTAAGTGCTCAGAGTGTAGCTAAGGGTCTAAGCTACCTCCATGCAGACAGCGAAGACTCTGATCAGACTGGGCGGATGTCCAGGCTGATCTGAGTCTGCCCTGGGCGCACAACCACATTGTTGGTTTTCTCGCGTCGCGGCTCAAATGATGGATGGCAGGGGTCAGCCTAGAGTCATAACACAGGGAGAAGTTATGCAAAATTTTCTGAATTTCAGGCAAAAGTTTTATCCCAAGTTTTGGAATTTCTATGTGTATTACACATTTTGACTTCTCCCTCAGCTCAAAATAGAGAGAAGTCGGTCAGCTTAGGGAGACTATTTCTCTCACTTCTCCCTCTAGGCTGGCCCTTGGATGGATAGATTACCTATGAGTTTACATTGTTTTCAATTGTATTTCAGTCATTCGATGACAGTGGGAGGATGATAATGAATTGCTGTGTGCATCAGAAGCCTGTTTACGTTTGAAAAACTTTCCAGCTCCAGTTGGAATCGAACTAGGACTGCAAGATCAGCAGGCCAGCACTCCCATCTGAGCTAAATTAAAATTCACACATCCAAATAATTAAGATGGATATGTCTGCTAAATAATCAATAATCGGTTAAGGTGTATGAATACATATTCAGGGGAACAGCTTCACCTTTTTTTATTTGTCTGCCACCCTTCTAAATGGGACCGACTCCTAACAACACCTGTCAGCATTCAGGATAGCTCACCTGTAGTGCCTTGCCCATCACATAAAAAAACTTTGACATAAATCTTTAAAGTGTGACGCCCACGCCCACGTCCAAGTGACAAAAATAGGCGAGCTAAAAAATGAATTTGCTTCACTTGGAGCAAATTCTTTCCTTTTAGAGTAAATTCCATTCTGTAAATACTATGTCACCAAGGAAAACAGACTGGATGTCACAAAAGCTGTTTGGCACTGGTCAGTGCATACTGTGACAGGTTAACTGTGGGATGATTCTTATTTCTTTATAAAAAAAAATTGAGTCATGACACAAGAAAACCAACAAAGTGGTTGTGCGCCCAGCCCAGACTCAGATAAGCCTGGGCATCTGTCCACTCCGATCAGATTCTTAGCTCAGCGCTGAAAAGGTAGCTAAGGGTCTAAGCTACCTCTATGCAAGCAGCAAAGACTCTGATCAGACTGGGCGGATACCCAGTCTGATCTGAGTCAGTGCTGCCCACACAACCACTTTGTTGGTTTTCTTGTATCACAGCTCAAATGAATAATGTCTTCATATAAACCGCATTGTATAGGCTGTTCTATCTAGAGCTCTAAATATATCATACCTTTGTGTTTATCCAGTTTGATATATGCCTGGGCTCTGTTACAGAAAATGTCATCTCTCTTTTCGATCTCTAAGGCCTCAGTATATAACTGAAACATTACAAGAAATAGCAACAATTATTTTCAGCATGGCACTTAGTTAACCCATTGCATTCTGGGTATTTTTTGTCATCTGCTGAAATTGTTATCTGCATCAAAAATCAAGAATATTTTGACAATATTGGTCTAACTCTTGTAGAAATGATGTCTAGGCAGTAAACAGTTTGGATCTCAGATCAGGCCACACGTTTGTGTGGCCTGATCTGGATCCAAACTGTTTGCCCAGATACCACTATAAAGGGAATCCCGAATGGAATGGGTTAAACCAGAAGGAGTGCATTCAGTTAAACTACTATTAATGACCCAGTATGTAATAAGATATAACCTAACTACTGACAGAGCCACTGACCACTCGTAATTTATTATCAGCTTATCATGTCAAAATTATTCTCAAATTTCAGCCAAAACCTGAAACTGATTTGTCATAATTGTGTCGACAAAATATAAACCAAGTAAACCTTTTCAAATGATGATTTCATCATTATCTGCAACACCTCTACTGCTTAACCAGATGCACTGAATTAATAGTGAACTTTAAATGCAATTATGGGGTCAAACATGAAATCAGTTGAAATTCAATTTGCTAGTTGGAGAAAACATAGATGAAAACCCAGTAAGACCCTGTCTTTTCCTGCATATGTTATTAGTCCGATACACATGGGTTCTTCATTAAATTACCTTCATCTAGGGGAGAGTCGGGTAACTTCGGACAGGTGGGTAAATTCGGACATACAATTGCAAAGAGTGAACATCCAGATAAGACGGCTCATTATGAGCCATCTCATCAGGATTTTCTCTGTTTGGCCAGTTATTTTTTATTTCAGTTCCAAACAACTCACATATAAAGGAAATAATGTCAGTGTCCGAATTTCCCCCCTGTCCGAAGTTACCCGACTCTCCCCTATACCTGTGGGCATTTACTAAGGCAGCTTATTCATTGTACTGAGTAAGTCCCATGCATTGTGTAAATATGACATCATGTGGGTGTTGCCTCTTCAGCACAGCACATAGGTTACTAATTATTTTTGTATCTATTCATATAAGAAAATTCTGGATTTATTTTGCTTTATAAAAACAAAGCTCCCAACAATCAATCTGCGACTTCATTTATAACATGGAATTAAATGACCTTAGAAAAATTATTCTGAAGTTCCTGTTGAAAAAATTTCAGTTCTTAATCATCTGTCACTGAAAAATTGGGGGAGCATGGCATACACTGTCTGCCATGCTCTAATACCAATAAAATCATCAATCTGATACCACAGCAACTATGGAATTACCAACTGTTTTGCATAGTTCCTTGGCAGAATGAGTGTCACTTTGACATCAATATGAACTTTTAGTTGCTGTGGTAACAGATCTATGATGTCACTTGTATCAGAGCATGGCCGACAATGTATGCCCTGCTACACCAATTTTTCAATGACATTATAAACTGAAATTCTTTCAACAGAAACTTCAGATTATTTTCAAACAAATAATTTTTCTCAAGTCATTTAAGAGAGGCTGACTGTAAACTTCGAGCATTGGCCCATAATAACGTGGAAAGTCGAAAATTACGGATTTGGCTCAAATTTTGGGAAATTGATATATACCATGCTTGTTTGTATTTCACAAGTTTTTAGAGGTCAACGTTCGGCCGTTTCCATGGTAACCAGGAATCCATTTTGAAAATATCAATATTGAGACATGTATGTAATATTTCCTCGATAAAAATCAAACAACAAATATTATCCCATTCCTATTTGCTTGTATAGTTTGAAAATACATACCTATGTAATAAGATAACATGATATGAATGTTTTCTGTCCCTTATTATCAACGGGAGAGCTTTTACTGGAAAAAATCGACACAATTTTGAGTGAAAAATTGGTGTTTTATTCGCCTAATAACTAAAAATGGCAGTCACGTTTGACAATAAGGCAATATATGCATGATAGAGTAAGGTTTGAAGTTAAAGAAAGTAAAAAAAATAGGTGTAAACTCGCAAAACTTTAAAAGTTATCCATCTTTGAAATGTGTCAATACTGTAAAATAGTAGGAAGGGAGATAATTCAAACTGGTATTATCTACCTCCCTTGACGATTACAAATCTGCGAACACTACAGGCAGTATCCATGATCTTTAATAATAAAAGATAGTATCTTTGAAAGAATAAGATTACTGTCAACAATGCTCACCGTGACCTTTTTTTATCTATGAAATAGGTCCATTTACCAAGACTGCAGTTGCAGTTGTATTCGGTACATTTGATGACAAGAGTTGTCCCGAGCAAAACGTCTGCAGAAATCACGGAATAGAAGAACGGAGTAAAACCGTTTTATTTGCAGCAATATTTTTGCCTTATCTTTATTTTATGTTGAAATAAATAAATTTACTAATGTTTTTGAATGAATTGCCTCTGTGAAGCAGGTAATACGCAAGAAGGGGCATTTTTCAGGACAGAAAGTGGTGTAGACTAAGGCCTACAGCGTCTATTCACCGAGGGATACTGAAATTTTAAGCAATGTTCTGTTACCTATGATCGTCATACTACATAGAACAGCTAAAATGGATGGATGAATGACTTTGGATTTTATGTCCTTTTTAACAGTATTTCAGTCATATCAGGACGATTGGGGAATGTGGATGGGGGGATGGTGGGAAGTGTATGTGTGTGTGGGCGAGGGTGGGGGGGGGGGGAGGGGGTGGGGGGGGTGGGGGGGGGTGGGGGGGGGGCAAGGGATGAGTATGAAAAGCTGTGCAGTGGAGCCAAATTTGCGGTTGAAAAGATTAATGCATCAAGCAGATCTCGAACTCTGAACCACTTGATCAGCAGGCCAGGCCTTAACCTACTGTGCTACCCGGGGCTTCTAGAATAGCCAAGAAAGTCGTGTAATTTAGGTAATCCTGATAGGGGTGCCATCTTAGGTATACGAATACTCATGAGTGATTTATTCATCCCATCTGATTTCATCCACTTTTCTGTAGCTAAGCGAGGGAAGCGCCTGCGTGCTAAGCTAGCAGTCCTTGCTCGAATCTCTTTTTTTCAATCACGGGGTGCCATTGCACACAGTCTTTCAAAATCACCCATGCCTTGTTGCAAGACCTAAGTACTGTTGAAAGGGCCATAAAACTACAAACCTGTCATTAACTCTCTTCGTTTTCCAGTCTGCCATTTAAATGTTAATTTGTGGTGCCATAAAAATGTTTGAAATGTCCATTTTGTTATGAAATTATTATTGGTTGAGCGTGTGATTTTTCGGCTTGTTTCTTACATTTAGCTTTTCTTAACTCACTCCGGCTTCGCCGTCGAGATATAAACTACGATTCGCGCTCAACACCATGTTTACATCAGCGACAATTCACTGGTAAGAAAAAAAATGTTCTTAATCGTGTAGTTCTATATCACGTTTTTTTTTCACATTTGTACACACTTTCTCTTCACAAAACGGTGATATTTCTATTGCATATACAGTGGGTGGGGTATCTAAGCAGCAACTTTAAATCTGTTTATTAGAAAAAAATGAAAACCATTAGAGATATGGAAACCAAGTACTGAACTACATTAAAACCATATCGATTCTACTGCAAATTTAGAGTTGTATATTAGTTACATGGGTTTAGGGTCGTTTTGATCTGATGTAACACATTTTTATGCATCGTAACCATAGAAACAATATCAAACACTACATTTCTACGCCGTTATTTGCAAAGATGGGATAAAAATGCGACTCTTTATTTGTTTAATCAGCAAATTCAAACTGAAAGTGTGGAAATTGGGTAAAGAAATCTAAAAAAACTGTTGTTTCTGTAAAATTGTAAATGCGACAGGGACACCCTTTGCACGTGCATTTAATCTGTAGTCACTGAAAGTTTACAACTAATTGCTTTTGCTATGTACCGTACTAATGTTGCTGTTTGAGGACATGTTAATGATGTATTCAGGTCAGGCTGCCATTTTCAAAAACCTCGATTTGAAAAAGAGCTATTTTCACAAATTTTATTTTTTCTCCAACTATATGTACTTCCAGTTGCTATGGTTTCCACAACGTGCAGTAGCCAGTGCTCTGAAGGTGCAGAGACTGACAATTACATTTAGTCCTAAACACCATACCAGTTAACTATTTGATACTTGCTTCAGGACAGACACGTTTTCCCTTTGAAATTCATGAAAATATGTAAAATTTGAGCGGCCTAAAAATGGTTGCCATGGCAACAGTAATTGCTTAGATATCTCGGGAACCGTTTGACATATTTCACTAATTTTTTCACTAATCTTCATCTTTCATCGAGAGCTTTAAACAATGACATTTTTAGCAAAATACAAAATTTTGAGTTTCCATCCAATGCTCGATCCTTACAGTCAGCTTCTCTTAACTCTTTAAGCCCCAGCGACACAATTAGCAAAATTTGCAAACAGCGTAGATCCTGATGAGACAGCTCATAATGAGCCGCCTCATCTAGATCTACACTGTTTGCCCTCTAGTTTTTTAATTCTCAATATAACAAGAGGCCCAAATGGGCCTGATATCGCTCACCTGGCTATTGTGCAAGGGACCATTCTGATACAAAATTGGTCCAATTCCACTGAGATTTCCTCATTTTCACATTTTGCTACTTTTAGTAACAGAGGCCAGCTTGCCTGGTCTTTATATATTTACTTTTGAAACACCTCAATGCAAGAATCATTTTGCCACAAATTTCATCAAAATCCATTCAGGGGTTACTGAGATATTGCCAGTTTCATGTTTTGTGCTATTTTTAGTAACGGCAGATGGCGGCCATCTTGGATTGCCAAAATGCAAAAAATGGAAAAGCCTTCATGCAAGGACCATTTTGACACAAATTTGGTCCAGTTCCATAGTAATTTTCCAATTTTCACATTTTGCTATTTTAAGTAACAGGCCAACTTGACGGATCTATATTTGTTAATTTTTGAAACATCTCAAAGCAAGAATCATTTTGCCACAAATTTCATCTAAATCCATTCAGCGGTTACTGAGATATATTCATTTTCATGTTTTGTGCTATATTTAGTAACGGCAGATGGCGGCCATCTTGGAATGCCAAAATGCAAAAAATCGAAAAAGCTTAATGAAAGGAACATTCTGACACAAAATTCCATTGAGATTTTCTAATTTTCACATTTTTCTATTTTTAGTAACAGAGGCCAATATGACTGGTCTACAGTTAGATATTTTTGAAACATCTCAATCCAAGAATCATTTTGACACAAATTTCATCAAAATCCATTCAGCGATTACTGAGATATTGTCATTTTCATGTTTTGTGCTATTTTTAGTAACAGCAGATGGTGGCCATCTTGGAATGCCAAAATGCAATCAATCGAAATGACTTCATGCAAGGAACATTCTGACACAAAATTGGTCCAATTCAATTCAAGGGTTCTTGAGTTATTGTCATTTTTATGTTTGTGCTATTTTTAGTAACACCAGATGGCAGCCATCTTGAAATGCCAAATTGCAATTAATCGAAATGGCTTCATGCAAGGAACATTCTGACACAAAATTGGTCCAATTCCATTCAAGGGTTCTTGAGTAATTGTCATTTTTATGTTTGTGCTATTTTTAGTAACACCAGATGGCGGCCATCTTGGAATGCCAAATTGCAATTAATCGAAACGGCTTCATGCAAGGAACATTCTGACACAAAATTGATCCAATTCCATTCAAGGGTTCTTGAGTAATTGTTATTTTTATCTTCGTGCTATTTTTAGTAACGGCCCCCATGGTGGCCATCTTGGATAGTCAACTGGCACAAAAATGAAATAATTCCATTCAAGAACTATTTCTGACCAAATCTGGTCAGAATTGGTTGCATTTTCTTGAGATATTGACATATGAGCAAAATCGGGCTTGTAAACGCTAAGTAGGTCACTGTGACCTAATTCCGCTATAGATTTTTTTTATTTTTACAATTTTTAATACCAAGGCCCCACTAATGTTCCATGCAAACTTTCAACCAAATATACCAAATGGTTCTGGAGAAGAAGTTGATTTTGTTGTTTTTGCTATTTTTAGTAATGGCGGCCATCTTGGATTCTTGACCTGACCCAAATTTTACAATTTTGAAACCCTGCAGTCTGGTCATGCTCCATGTGAAATTTGAGATCCATGGGTTCAGTAGTTTTAGAGAAGAAGTTGTTTGAAGTTGTTTAAATAAGTCAATTTTTGACATTGGCATTTGAGCAAAATTACACTGGTAAACAGAAAGTAGGTCACCGTGACAAAACTCCGCTACAGATTTTTTTCATTTTTATAATTTTGAATACCAAGGTTTCACTGATGTTCCATGCCAAAATTCAGACAAATATACCCAGTGGTTCTGGAGAAGAAGTTGATTTTATTGTTTTTTGCTATTTTTAGTAACAGCGGCCATCTTGTATTTTCAACCTGACCCAATTTTACAATTCTGAGACCCTGGAGTCAGGTCATGTTCCATGTGAAATTTGAGAACCATGGGACCAGTAGTTTTACAGAAGAAGATGTTTGTATATTTGTTTTTAGGTGTTGACGGACAAATAGCGTGACGACGCACGACGCACGCCGGACGCATTGGTATGACAATAGCTCACTATGGCCCTTCGGGCCAGGTGAGCTAAAAAGTCTTGGACAAGGCATTTTTTTAATTTTTGCAGACGTAAATTTTGTCGTCTGCTTTTTGGTACTGAAAGAGTTAATTCCATGCTTTATGTGGGTTCCAGTCCCAGTCATGCAACTGCAATTTTTACATCCCCTACAACCTAACATTAAACAGGCCCGGTTGACCCAGCCTAGCTGACCTGGCTGAGGTGACTTGGGGACCAAGCTGACATGTGACCACATGAAAACCATGTTGCAAGACCATGAAAACGTAAAAAATTGAAGCCATGGCAAGACGCAACAAGAGATGCTTGACAATAATTTGGGCCAGGGTGTTCCTGGACGCAACAAAGAGCCTCTCAGACCACTAAAAAGATGTCTGAGACTCCCAGAAAAAAATGTGTGCATCCACTAGGACTCTCAAAGCAAATAGAATAACCTAGTAGAGTCTTTTCAACATACGATGCCCAAGCGGGTGCAGTGAGATTTCAATACTATGTATTTAGTAGTTTTACCCATTTAATGTATATTAAGTCGCCATCTTGCTACGCAAAATAATTAATGATAATGCGGTCAAAACAATGTGTTTACTTTGCATAAAACAATAACATGACGTTTTGGCGTTCACACCAATAATTGTTGTTCTTCACAACTGTTTTGTCCAAAACAATAATAAAATTCAACAATGAGTGACAGTTTTTATTCAACGGACGGACGAATGGCGCCCCAGTACTGCGGTTATAGATACGTTCTGCTGAGGTAAAATAAAATCAATTAAATGTCTTTCTGTAACTTAGTGATTATTATTATTTTTTTTTTTTTGAGGGATGAGGGGTGGCAGGGAGAGCTAAAACCAAATTTACAAAGACGCTTGTTATTACCGTAAAACCCTTCAATGTGTGTTAGGGACTATTATTTTGTCACTACATATACAAGAAATCAGACTGTAGATTTTCAGTGGCGCTTAAAAAATTACAAGAGCAAGATACTCATTATAAATGTGGGCCGAGTTTGTATAAACTCTATAAGCCAAAGCAATTTTCCAAATTTAATGGCAATTTTAAGACTGGAAACAATAGAGAAAAACTAGGGATGATGATAAAAAATAAGGGTGTGTTTTTTTTAGGAATTTTGCCTTTTGAGTGTTTATTTTGCCATAATGGCTTTGTCTCCCATAAGTTAGTGACATTATAGAAGCTCAATTCAAATGGAATTATCTGCAGATTATTTTTTTTTTTTTAAATTTTGGGTGGAGCCAGATTATCTTTTTCACTTACTACTGAGGCCAGATTTTTCTTTTTAATCCCCTTATGAGCCAGTTTATATTTTTCTTGCATATCCAAAGACAAGGAATTTTTTTGTAAAATATACCAGGCCCCCCACAGAATATCAAGTGGTCGGTCCCTAAAAGATGGATACTTTTTAATAAATGTAATTGTCTCAGTGTTGGCACAGATTATAACGAGATGATAGTTGTTTGCATTCTTCAGAATTCATTGTCGGCCAGCAATTAGCCGGCGATCAAATAAGACACATTGGCCGTGTTTTTCGCATGTACATCAGTCAAAATAATGCAAATTACATGGTAATTTTCTCTAGCGAGATAGAGACCCCGATAGCTCAGTGGTAGAGCGTCCGCTTCGGGAACAGAAGGTTGTGAGTTCGAATCCCGGCCGCGCCATACCAAAGGCGTAAAAAATGGTACGAGGAGCTCCCTTGGCTGACGCTCGCCTATAAGGGTAGTCCTAGGCAGATAAAGTTAAGTCATCAGGTGAGTATAAATTTTTACTGGATACCTAGACTTTTGTCAGCCGAAGATGTTAGATATTTTCTTTTTATTTTATTTTTTTTCTTGTCCCTCTCTGATACTTTTGTACCTGACCCAACATCTTCGACTTTTCAACTCTGCAAGAAACATGTAGCTTTCTTGACCGGCCAATAAATCTCAAAATAATAACACATGTGCTGTGATTACATCTGACCACTATGTCATCAGTGGCTTATCAAGACCCCATACAAAGCCTATGTGATTTATTGCTTAGTCTGAGAATCAGAAGCTTTATTACCCTGTTCACACACAGATATGCTTTTTGATAGAATGAGATAGATTCTCACTCATATTTGCTTGTTTCCCTTCAATAAAGCGGATTGTTAGTTTAAAAAAGGATTATAAGTTTAAGAAGGTTGGAAAAGTATAGCTAATAAAGTTTGCACTTTTGCATTTATTTTAAAACACTTGGCAAATGGTGGAAACCCTGTTCATACTTCATTCAAAAGGAGCTGTCAAATCTGTGGCTGAACGGTTTGTTCTGACAGCCACGTCCACGAATTGCTCTATGGTATTTGTCTATTTTGTGCTAAATGGTGGTTTTAAATCTGATTAGCATGGCGTGAAAAAAGACACAACGATGGATGCATTCAAGGCCACGTTCAAGGCAGACTCAGCCTTTATGCAGACACAGCAGAGCCTTGTTTGTTTGAACAAACAATCAATGAATCCAGCATAACTGAATAATGAAAAAAAGTTCGCCTGTGCAAAAAATAATATTCTGTAAAGTAAATAAGGTTAGTAGAACCGTGTGAAAAGGAACCTTAAGACGTGTATACGACAGGGTCACTTAATACTCATAATAACTGAGCCTTCTGTGCAAGCCGATCAGAGTAGTCCTTCTTGACTTTTCACATTTCCATATATTGGTTATGCGAACGTGACACTTGATCAGTCTGTTCGGACGTGCAGGCTGACCTGTGTGTACCCTATTTGAACTTATGCTATAAGGTACATTGTCATGCTAAAAACCAATAATCTTACTTATCAACTTCTAATATAGAGGGCTCAGTATCTTGAGAGACATCCTTTTTTTTCACGATTTACAAATTATCTATTGTACATTAAACAAATCTTTCGAATTTGCTTATTTTCCACCCTATAACCTACTTTCATGTATGGTTTGCATTACTGGTTGAGACGAAAAGAGCAACGTTTTATGAGAACACCAGGGGCTTATTTTTTTTACCCATAATGAATTTAGGTCTAGAAGCTCGGAAAAGTTGGGTAGGGGGTGGCATACAGTGTATAGCCAGAAATGCCGTTACTAATCAGGGCCCACCGTTTATATATTTAAAAACAGGCATTTAATTAAAATAATAATAATTAAACTTAAATCAAACACCCCATATGTTTGGATTGGACCTACCCTAACTCTATGGAGAGGTTGATACTTGAGGCCACATGGTATGCCCCGCATATTGATTTTCTTACTATAAGCTTTCAGTGTGTTGGTCTTTTTTTATATATATCTAATTCTCCCATTTTAAATTCTTTAGATTTCACCACAACATTCACTTTTTTATTAACAGTAAAGATTTTGGCATAAACAGTTTTGGCGTATATAACCTATCCAAATCTAATTTTGACCATGGTTTACATATAGAAGAATTCTTACTTAAGTTCAAAAGATGGCATCGTCTGGGACAGCCCTTTTATAACGGTCATTAATCTTTCTGTGGCCAGCTCTTGGCCACTTTTATAAAATGCTTATTCAACAAACGATCAAGTACTGTTAATGAAATTATATGGAAGGGTGCCATTCTGTATCAGAGAAACAGATTTGATCAGTCGAAGATGTTGGAGCCAGGAGTATATTTTAGAGAGAAGTAAAATTTGTAAAATATGAATATCGGGTTAAGAGAATTTTCAACATCTTCGACTGAAATCAGTCTACTGGATACCTTGTTTGTCGCAATAAAAGCTCTACAGAGCTAATGTTGTCTGTATAATATGTGACCTTAAATAAGCTTCTCTGTATAATATGCGACGTTAAATAAGCTTCTTTATCTTTATCTTTACAAGGAGTAATTTTATTGCTGGATTAACTATATATTAAATGGGCAAAACCACTTAATACATAGCATTGAAAACTTACTGCCATACCCAGAGCCAATCCTCATAGGACTGTCTCCAGGTATGGAACAGAGACCCAGAGTCTCAGGATATGGTTCTGTACCTGGAGACCCAGGTTCTAGGGATAAGGTACCGTACCCGAAGACACTTCCAATCATAAAAGGTTTGACATCTTTTATACTGTTGTTAATATCAAATTTTGCAGTTCAGCTTCATTGCAAATGCAGAAGCAATAATGCTTTCATTTCCACTCATTTTTATACCTCTATCGGAGTTACTCCCATAATATGAGATATCGGGTATTCTGAAGTCCATATTTTATGTTTTTATGCTTATGTTTACATTTTTATTTTCATTGAATACCTGATCTCTCATCTACCATTGATGTTTTTCATTTTCGTCTTTAACTAGGGATGTAACGATAGTCCAAAAATGACTATTGCGATAGTATTGACATTGCAAGAAGTACCATTGCAATACTATTACTATTGTGGACTACTATTGCAATACTATTGCGATACTATTGTTTGAAAAATATATTGTTGTTTTAAGGAGGAAATAATGAATATGGTATCATTCCCATTTTGTTTTCTGTGTGTATAAAATGTGTACAACAGAGGTTAACATCTGCAAAGTTTAATCTATCATTGTGTTTCATAAACACAGTTTCTAGTTATTTTTCAAATGTGCACTGGTTTGGTATATTTATGCATAAAGCCCTACATTTCAGACCTTTCATTTCAATCATTTGTAGTTTCATCTGATTGGCCAAAGAGATCAAATGTGTTCTAATGGCCAACTGAATTCTCCAGGGCCATGAACCATTATCTGTCTATAGTAGATTTTGCCTTCCCTGAATGGTTTGTGCATCTGAAGATGTTGAACAATCAGCTGACAGAAGCTAAAACATTTTTGTTAAAACATGTAATATTTTTTCGTAAATATTACTTGCCACTGGTATAAATATCATATGTCACCAGTGTTTCCCCCCGACTGAAAAAGGGGCAGGGTGCTGCTGAGAAAAAGGGCACTTTTAGCGCGGCGAAGGGCATCTGGAGGGGCAATGTTACTCGCGCTATTTGGCCTTCATCTAATAATTAACCTCAAAAGTATGTGCAGTAACACTACCATTATATTTAAAATGTACATGTAGTGTCATTTAGCAGTACTGTTCAT
Organism: Ctena decussata; assembly: GCA_963989385.1. Taxonomy (NCBI): domain Eukaryota; kingdom Metazoa; phylum Mollusca; class Bivalvia; order Lucinida; family Lucinidae; genus Ctena; species Ctena decussata. The sequence continues at coordinate 85,867,386 of OZ022506.1, forward strand.
AGTGTTGGTGTGACCAGTCCATTGTTGAATTGCTCAAAAACAAAAATAAAAAATTGTTTGAATTGCTGAAAAAAAACAATCCGGCATTCTCAAACCACCACTACCTTCCCACCTTTCCCTCACCCTCAATATACACATCCAAAATTGCACCTCGGATGATGGGTCTGATTTGTTCCAGTGATTTTGAACAAAGCTGATACTTGTTTACACTCAAAAATCTGTCTATCTCAAAACCGAGTTTATTCTACACTTAGATGAGCATACCTACAGTAAGACGTTTCCAGAGTAGTTACATATCAAATAAGGATCGCGTATTGTTGCATATATCTGGCCTATTGCAAATTACTTCATGGTGACAGCTGTTAAGACACTAAAGATCGCGGATTTCCCAAGGTGCTATTAATAAACAATCGGGGCACGCTCCGCCAATTCCGTGAATTGGCCGAGCGGTGTTCCGATTGATTAATAAATTGACTGGTTCTCGTTCCACAGATAGTACGCCTGGATCGGCGGGAAATGGATAGAAAAACGCGGGAAACTGATCTTAAAGTGAAAGAACCGACTTTCAAAAACTAGAGCAAGTGAGCAGAGGCTCACGTATACCCCCGGCCAGCGCCACCGCTTAACAAAAACAAACTTTATACTAAACTTCAAAGTAAATTTTAACAATGAGACGGGTGGACAATTGTGAAAGGCTTATAGACAAATACCAAAGGATCCCATTAATAATTTGCAATAAGAAAACAAATATACAAATTTAACACAAAATTTAAACATTAAATTACATGAACTTCAATGTCTGTGACCTTGACCTTAAAGCAGCAGCAGCATCCAAATGATGTCAACTAATCAGTTTCCACCTAGCAGCAAACCTTAGGTAACATAGCAAAAGGTTCAATTCAAGTATATTGAAGATATAAGCAAAAAAACAGCAACATAACATGAAGCTTTAACACAAATGGTATACAAATGTCTAAGTATGTGGCCTTGACCTTAGGTCAGCAGCAGTAACCACACGGCAAACAAATATGTATCTATCCTGAAGTAATCGTAAGTGCATATTAAGGCCTTCAGAAAAACAGAGCAAACACAGAAACTTAACACAAAACTTTAACATAGCTATTGTACAAATTTCAAAGTCTGTGACCTTGACCTTAGGACAGCAGCATGTATATGATGTAAACTAATCAGTATCCATCCTCTGCTAAAATATTAAGGATCACTGAACAAATGCTAGATAAGAGAAGCAAAAGAAAAAACTTAAACGAAAATGTTAACACTGTTGTAATAATTTCAAAGTCAGTGACCTTGACCTTAGGACAGCAGCAGCAGCAGCAGATGATGCAAAATAATTAGTATCCATCCTCAGCTAAAATACTAAGCATCACTGAACAAGGTCTGGATAATAGAAGCATATGAAAGAAACTTAACATAAAACTTTAACGCAAATGTTAACACTGTTGTTATAATTTCAAAGTCGGTGACCTTGACCTTAGGACAGCAGCAGCAGCACCCAGATGATGCAAAATAATTAGTATCCATCCTCAGCTAAAATATTAAGCATCACTGAACAAGGTCTGAATAATAGAAGCAAATGAAAAAAACTTAACACAAAACTTTAACGCAAATGTTAACTTACGTACGGACGGACAAACTAACGGACGGACGAACGGAAAGACGGACGAACGGACGAACGGACGGAAAGACGAAAACTATATACCCCTCGACATACTTCGTATGCCGGGGGTATAACAAAAATCACTGGCACCTGTGACGATGAAAACATGTATGATCTGATCAGCCTGCGCAAATTTAGCATGTTCCATATCTGTGATGACTGATCTGATCAGCCTGCACAAATTTAGCATGATCCATATCTGTGATGACCATACATTACGTATCTGACATGTTTACCGAGATTACATTGCATTGTCGTATGCGTCTTGGGCCTCGAATTCTGTAGTAGCACAACATGCAACAAGACCTGTCAGTGGGACAAAATAGCTTGCCCGACAGCGCCTTGCCCATCACCTAAAAAACTTTAATGTAAAACTATAACATTTTGCTAACGCCGCCGCCAACGCCAACGCCGGGGGTAGTACAGTAGCTATTCCTGGACTTCGTTTAGGCGAGCTAAAAATTGTTCAGTATTGATGTGGCAAGCGGCACCGTTATGGCGAATGAATCTCCACCTGCCACACCCTCAACTATGCCGGTGTCATTATCGGAGCGAGGCAAGCGAGTTTAAAGGTGCTACCCGTAATTTCACAGTCGGAACAGGCTGGTCACTTTAAATACAGTTTCTTTATCGCCCTGGTTACTATCGTCATGTCCGCAATGCTTTTGACAACAGGTAACAGCATTTGTTTTCAGTTTAGCGAAGTAATTTTCCGCTCCAATTAACACATTGCAGTCGGGGTACAGCGAGGTGATAATTGCCACAGATTAATCACCGTGATTGGTGTGTATTGATGAGTATGTGTACAGATTATCGATCAACTTGAGTTGTCAGTTTTTACAGGTATATAGGACACAATGGAACCGAATCGCAATAGCAGCACGGGAAAAGGGACTGGTAACTGATATTTTTTTCGGGCAGGAGGGCGCTTATGACACGTTTTTGGGGCAGAAGGGCGGGACTAAAAAGGGGCAGGGCGCAGCGCCCCGCCATTCCGCTTTAGGGGAAACACTGTGTCACCTATGTGCGACCAGACATGTTTACCTACATGAATAAAGTTTTGTTCTGTTCTGTTTGTATGTACAAACCATAAATCCTGAGGATTCTGAAAACTGAGGATTTAACAAGTTTCTGCGGTTGCCTATTAACGGTAAACTCCCGTCCATTACCACTGGGAGAAATGAGCCGCACTGTTAATGGAGCGCGTGAATATATTTAGTTGGCTCTAGGTACAGAGCTCATGATTACTGTTAGATGTGAACAGGAAAGACCGGTTTGCGCAGGCTGATTTGATTTATCGGTGTATGCAACCAGGTACCTTTTAATACCCGTCTCATGAATACACTGCACGTGACAATTATAGTCACTTTATAGCGGCTCTTTTGATCTCTACAATGTCTGACCCATAAACGATCAGGTTATTGCACATCAACGCTGCCGTCAGTATTGTGCTCAATAATTGCGTAGACCTGATCAGAATGCATTATTTTCGCACTGTTGAAATTAAGTAAGATAGAAAAAAAAAAAATTCTGATCAGCCATCAGCGGAAAACGGCTGTCAAGTCTCAGTAGTCTGATGGAGCAAGAGGCTAAGTGTACATGCGACTAGCTTAGCTTTTGCTACCGTATTACATCAGCGCAGCCTTATCTGGGAACGCACATTGCGTATATTCGAAAAGCGTTGAACATGATACCGGAAAACGTCTGTGCAGTGTGAACGCGGAAAAAAGTATATACAAAAAGCATATAGACGCGACTTGCCATTTTAATACGCATTGCGCAGATCGTCTGCTTGATAACCACGTGGATCGTAAATCTTGAAACAGGAAAACATGTACGCTGTCTCATAAAAAAATTGTTTCAGAAAGATAACCGTACATTCGCGGGCCAGCAGAAACAATTTTCGATTATCTTGTGTGTTACGATTGAGACATTTGCAGCTGGACCGAGTGGTGTTCGAATACTATGGGACGGACAGACAGACTCAGCACCTAGGGTGTGCAACCACGAATTCGTTAAGTTGAGCCTCCTGGGGAACATCGTTAGAGGATTTGACAAAAAAAAAGTACGGGCGAGTCAGAAATAATATCTGCGCAGCCTGATCAGAAAATGCGTATAAAATGACTGTCTTCTGATTATTATATAATTCGTCTGTCCAGCGGTATTCAGCGGAATAGCTTCATGCGAAAATATTGTACCAAAACCGGACTGCACAGCTAAACAAATTAAATTTCATATTTCAAATTATTCGTATATACATGATACATGTGTGTGCGTACGCTGATTAGGCGCCGCGGACATGCAGGCTGAGCCGAGTCTACCTTATGGACCGTAAGGTATAATAAACACGTTCCGAAATTGCATCAATATTGGTTAATAAGTAAACCTTGCGGCATGTGCCGTTAGCGGCTAAATCTTTGACATCAAAAGCTGATCGAAATGCTTTGATCTTTGTGACCTGTTTCGGCACAGGACTATTATCAGTTGCGGCTGAGCGAATTCATTTTTCTGGAATTGGAAAGAACTCCTATGCCTAAAATGACGCTTCCATTTTTTAAAAAAAAATTTCATGATACGTCAATTCCTTTTTCGGTGGGAGTAACGTTGTTCTTGAGGAAATAGTTTGGGACTGCAGGCGTTTTACCCATTTTCTTTGCATCAAAATCGCAAAATGCCCCTTATCTGGAGCTCCGTATATCAGATTAATTATGACACGTGTTAACGTTTTATAGACAGTAGGGAGTTTTATACGTCGGGACAACATCAAACGGCCGTATGTAACACTTATCAAATGTATGCCAGACGCCAGAGGTGAAATTTCTTGATGTATGGAAGCAAAACCCAGACGTAATATACAGCCATACGTCGGCTAACGGAAGCCATGTTTGTACAAACAGTCTGCCGCTCACTTTCGCTTTAAAGAAAGAAGGCAACAGCGGAAATTATCTGAAAAAATTGTAATGTAGGAGACTATCGAAACTATCGATAGTCCAAAACACTATCGGCGATAGTCATCGATGTCTCACTTTACTATCGATGCAGTACTATCGGCCGAGTTACTATTGCAATACATCGATAGTCCAATGTATTGTTACACTCCTATCTTTAACCATCAGTTGATGTCGCAGACAACATCGCCCTTATCAAGAAAAACGGACCTACTTGTGTTTTGTACATGTTAAACCTGTCAAAAGACAAAGCGATTATCAACTTTCCATTGACTGTTAACTAATAAATTGGAGGAAAAACGATTAAAAAGTAAGCTCCCGTAAGCTACAAATGGCTTCTAATCCAAACAAATCCCATAATGCAACAGCGTCACAAAGCAAAAAAATTTTTCTTTGGCGAAATAAAATTAATATAGATTTGATTAGAATATTTCTTCCCATTGAATATATGTGTGTAAAACAACTATATCTCACATGTTTAATGTTTCTTTCTGCAAAAATACATATTTGTTCAACATATTACATTGTTAGGTGTTTCTACAGACTGTTTGTATTCAATTTGTTAATTTCGTTCAAAATTATCATTTTTGTATTTACCGACTTTTGTAAAAAAAAATGGATGCCAATGGAAAGTGAAAAACCCTAAACCAAAGAATCCAGGTCAATCTAGCAAAGTGGAGTGTTGAAATCATTGAAGTTTAATGATAACTGACAGGTAATAAATCGATCTTTATTATTCAGCTATTATTTTCTCTAGATTTGACCAAAAGTGTTTGCTCTGTGTTCAAGTAGATCGTAGATAAAACGTCACTCTCCAAGAAATGAAAATGAAAGTAGAAATGAAAATGTCAGAATAAAAATAGGAATAATAAAATGAAATATTAAATAAGAGAGTGGCAAGTTTTATGTTATAGAACTATATCGTAGTATAAAGCTCGATCAGGCTATATAGCTCCATTTGAGCTTCTCCCTAGCCTGATAAGGCCCGTCCGGTTAATCCTGAACAAAGAATAATGAGCCACCATGCTTCTCTCACTAGTAGGTGTAATAAAATTCCCATAATACCTGCTTCACATTAATGATTTAAAAGACAATTAAAGACGGCAATTAAATTTATGTTTAACTTTGTTAAACGTCCGAATTAATGTAACCATCGAGGTGACTGAAGAGAAACGAATTTTCTAGAAATACCTCCGTTGCTTTCTGATAGTTTTCGTTGACAAATTCATCATTCGCCTTCCTGAAAACAAAGAAAATCAAATTTAGAATACTTATGCATGCACAGTCACGTTTTGTAGGTTTATAAGGCGAAAATAGAGGGTTGGTTTGGTATTTTTTTAGAGAAAAACATACCCGAGTAGCTCAGTGGCCATCTTGGATACTTTCGGTAACACTACACACCGGTCCATCGAATTACCCCAAACCACCCCAAAACACCCCAAACCACTCCAAAACACTCCAAACCACCCCAAACCGCTAATAAAAACACCACAAACCACCAAAACCAGATCACTCCAAACCGATTTAGGTATTTTTGCAGGAACTCACAATGCTTCAGAAATGTTAGCTCATGCTAAAAATATTTATAATTAATGATAATTGATTTACATTTACAACTTAAGGGAAGAAATGTCATTACCAATATGTAGGCTATATTTGTGTATCTGTGCTTCCATAAATCTGAATTGTATATACATGCAAATACTTACACCCGCATGTAAACATGCATGTGCTGTCAAACATATATGCTGGCATGCAAGCATATTTAGTGTCTACATATGTACATAAGTACAAACGGCATACATACATATAACATATTATCAGCACATACCATATGAAAATCATTGTTTCTGCATAAAAAAGATAATACTTTTTTTATTTTACAATTTCGAAATTATTAAAAAAGCATAAACAAAACGTTTAGAAGCTATTTTAACCTGAAACAGAATTGAGAAAAAGTGGTTTGGGGTGGTTTTCAGGCGGTTTGGGGTGGTTTGGTGTGTTTTTGGGTGGTTTGGGGTAATTCGATGGACCCCACTACACACCGAAGAGTGGTGCCTTCAAAAGAGTCGCTTATTTTTACCAACAACTAACATAAACTCTGTAAAGCTTTAATTACGACTTATCAAGACTAAATACATATATGCAAGCTGAGCTATGTATATGTGACTTGCTCAAGGTCTGTCAGTCTGGATATGTGACTTGCTCAAGGTCACAACGCTAGGGCCCTGGTGAGGATCGAACTCGGGACCCTTCGATCATGAGTCGGGCACACTACCAACTGCGCCAATGCGCTCCAAGTCCATGGACGTAGATAACTTGCGATTTAACTAACACCAATTTCAACAAGTATTTCAGTCATATCAGTACAAAAAGAGAGTGATAATGAAAGGCTTTTACAGACTTCTGCCTCAAACTCGACTCAAAACCCATCCTAGCAACGGTCAATAAGATCCAACTGACCCTAACTGACACATAGGGTTGGGAAACTCATAGTTGTGGTAGCGTCTTCGGGACGAGTCATTTATTATCAGGTAGGAGTGTGTGTGTGTGTGTGTGTGTGTGTGTGTGTGTGTGTGTGTGTGTGTGTGTGTGTGTGTGTGTGTGTGTGTGTGAGGAGGGGGTACATTTTCATATGATTCAGAAAAATTTTTGGGACCCCAGCCTCACCCAAAAAAATTCGCCCCCTGCCGCTCCCAGATAGGTGGCAAAAAGTTTATGACCCTCCACCCCCCCCCTCCCCACCCCCATCCCAACTCCCCAGTAACCCTTCACAAACACACCATATCATTTATTTGATGTCAAACTGACCCCAATCAAACCTGTATGAAGCACAAAGAACATTTTATGGAAGAACACGACGGAAAGGTTAGCATAAGCGGCAGAAACATTAAAAATCTGCGGTTTACCGATGACATAAATGCTATAGCTGAGGAAGAGCAGGAACTAGATGCCCTAGTTGAAAGTCTCGACCAAACCTGCACAAGGTATAAGATGGAGCTGAGAAGACCAAACTGATGACAAACAGTGCAGATGGCATCCAGATGGAGATCAAGGTTAAAGGGCAGAAGCTGGGTACTGTAACAAGCTTCATATTTCTTAGATCAAAGGTAAAACTTATGCGCTCCCTTGTCATTTCCATATTTCTGTATGCCTGTGAATCGTGGACCTTGACAACAGAAAAGAACGCAGGCCTTTGAGATGAGATGCTACCAACGGTTACTGAACATTTCGTACAAGGACCATATTACCAATGAGGAGGTTAGCAGCCATTGGAAAATATGACGAACTCCTGACCCTTGTCAAGAAACGGACACTAAGGTGGTTTGGCCATGTCTCAAAGTCTTCTGGTTTAGCAAAGACGATACTACAGGGCACAGTGAGAGGAAAAAGAAGAAGAGGTAGACAGAAGAAGAGGTGGGAAGACGATATATAAGAGTGGACAGGAGTGGACTTTGACAGCTCAACTAGGGCAGCTGAAAACATGACAAGGTGGACAGGAGTCGAAGTCACCTGCGGTGCCCCAGCGACCTTGTAAGGTTGATATTAGAATAAAGAAGACCCCGCCATTCACTTCTCGGTACACCAGAGTATAGTTTACGCCACACTAATGCACAACCTTTGAAGTCAGATTGTGTTTCGGCAAGCCGCTGAGGCACGACTCCCCCCTGTGGTTCACGCCAGAAGATGCAATATTTGATATAAACATGTCCGAGAAAACCTCAAATTATATTATTAGTCGCCATCAAAGAATGCGGATATTAGGGAGAGATTATTCTTAGTAGAAGTGTTCTATTTTTTAAGGTACACTATTAGGAAGTGGTTAAACTTGGGTGTTACTCGAAAAGTACGTTTGACTAATTCTGTCATATGATTAAGCTAGCAAAAGCAGTCAACAGACAGTACAGCTCACCTTACAGTGACATATTAAAAACTCCCATCAGAATATCTCCTGTAATAACAGCTGTTACCAGACGACATAGCTCATTCCAATATAAAGTTTCAAGGAAACTGTGACGAGAAACGTACAGACATTAATATTACAACTGAACTTGTTAGAAAGCACCTGATTAAGTTGAAGAGAAATAAAGCACCAGGACCTAATAATCTGGGATCATCTTTTCTATTGGACATTTGTGACGAAATTGTGAAACCCTTGAGCATTATTTTCAATCTGAGCCTTAGGCTAAAGCAAGTACCTAGTGATTGGAAACATGCGAACGTCACACCCATTTTTAAGAAGGGAGATAAATTTGATCCATGGAATTACCGTCCTATCAGTCTAACGTCACAGGTATGCAAAACTCTGGAATCTATATTACGGTACAATATTGTGAATCATTTGAATAATCATACATTAGTATTACAGTCTCAGCATGGCTTCACTAAAGGAAAGTCCTGTTTGACCAATTTACTTATATTCCTTGAAGATGTAACTAAAGCAATAGATGAAAGTAAATTTAAAGAGTAACTACACTTCAGGAACTGACTGAATCAGATCCCAAACCCTATCCCCAACATCAAAGGGAAAGATTGACAAAGACATCCCAACAAACAATAAATTACAAGTGATAAGCCGAGTCAGCAGCTCTTTCCCAAATAGATGGCAACTCAGCTATCTTTATTGAACTAAATAATTTAGACCAACAGACGGGTTACAACGGACTAAGCAAATTATATGAAAAACATTTAACAATTATTTTTACCTATTTTCTATTTTTATGATAGGAGGATTAAACTGAGAACACAATAAACCAGTAACAAAATAACAAGAGCCATAATCCTGCTTATATGAATCTGATGAAAAATGAACAATGCATTTATGAAAATTCAGCCCATTAATATGAATAGTTCTGGAGTTATCCCTTTACCTTTAAGTGAATGTCTATTACATATGAAAGGGGAATAACTCTGTCACTTACAATTTAGCACATCCTAACAATAATAAGAATAATCAATTTACCAAATGCTAATGTTCATAAGTTGGAAAAATGCCAAAAAACGACAAAGGGCCATAACTTTGTAAAAAATAGGACAATTGAAATTCCAAAATCACATGCACATCTTCAGATCATGATGAAACATTCTGCACAATTTCAAGTCAATCTGATACAAGATGTTGCAGGAGTTGCCGGGACAAGCTCTAAGTCAGCAAGGGCCGTAACTCCATTAAAAATGGCCGAAACAAAATTAAAAAACCACATGCACATCTTCATATCGTAAGAATATAATCTGTAAAATTTCAAATCAATCCGATGAAAGATGTAGGAGGAGTTGCGGGGACAAGATTTCGGAAGGTGTGAGTCAGCAAGGGCTGTAACTCCATCAAAAATGGCCGAAACAAAAATCGAAAACCACATGCACATCTTCATATCATAAGAATACAATCTGTAAAATTTCAAATCAATCCGATGAAAGACGTAGGAGGAGTTGCGGGGACAAGATTTCGGACGGACGGACGGACGGAAGGACGGACGGAAGGACGCACACACGGACGGACGAGGGTCATTTCTATAGTCCCCCTCCGCCTACGTCGGGTGAAAATTAAACAGCACCGAACATAAAACAAATGCAAGCCTATGGATGTGGTTTATCTCGATTTCAGCAAAGCTTTTGATAAGGCTTTTGATTGATTGCAGCTCTTGAATAATAGACTGTAGCCAAATTCAAGAGCTGCAATCAATCAAGAACATTGACCTTCTTCACATTGAGAGGCTTTCAAGGAACTTATGTTTTGCTATACACACAGAGAGGCTTAAGAAATTAAATGAGGGGTGAAGATATCTTGAATAGAATACAGTGAAATACCGATGCTGCATGTATAGCGTATATATAAATGGTGATGGTTTTTGTGAGACATCCTTAACATTACTCAGATAAAGACATTTGAATACCATATTACGTGGGTGCTCCCAGCGGTTGGAGGATAATACATACGAAAAAGGAAAAATGTGCCGCATAAAATTGACTCTCGTGGAATTGGTGGCAATGTAGCAGCCTGGATTTGTGAATGGTTACATAATCGTAAGCAAAGAGTTGTACTGAATGGTGAACATTCTCAATTACAAGACGTTTTATCGGGTGTGCCCCAAGGCTCTGTCATTCGGCCTACGCTTTTCCTGATGTTTGTCAATGACATTGATACAGTCTTATCTAGTCATGTCCAGAAGTTTGCTGACGACTGTAAGGTTTATAGATCAGTTCCATCGGCGGCGGAAATTACAATGTCACAGCAAAATATTAGCTATCTATGTCAATGGTCTAAGAACTGGCAAATGGTATTTAATGTGAATAAGTGTAAAGTGCTTCATATTGGACATGATAATATTTATCCTGATTATCCTATGAATGGAGAAGTCTTACAGTCTGTTACTGAAGAAACGGACTTAGGTATTATTATTTCAAATGACTTGAAACCCTCTAAACAATGTGATAGTGTAGCGAAGAAAGCCAATATGACATTGGGATTAAACGTCACATAGTATCTAGAGATAGAAACAGCATTGTGCGGTTGTATAAGAGTCTTGTAAGACCGAAACTTGAATATTGTACGTATTCAGTCATGGAATCCGTCATTAATCAAAGATATTGAACTTCTTGAACAAGTTCAGCATAGACCAATTAAGTTGATTCCTGAAACCAGTCATCTGTCATACCATGAAAGACTTAAGCATTTGAATCTTACTACATTGGAACTCAGACGACATCGAGGTGACCTTATTGAAACTTTTAAAATACTTAAAGGAATGGAAGGTATTCTTATGAATAGTCTTTTCTCACTTAATACATCTGCAACAAGAGGAAACTCCTTGAAGCTAAATAAACCTCGTTCAAGATTAAACATCAGGCAGAACTTCTTCAGTCACCGAGTAATAAATACATGGAGTCAACTTCTAGAGCAAGTTATAACAAGTACTTTAGTGAACGGATTCAAAAACACCATTGACAGACATTTTCAGGAAATATATGGGGTTTATAATGACTCAGTCGCTCAAGCCCTAGGCTGCATTTAAGGGTGGGTCCACAGGTATAACAGGTATATACAAATGCTGTCATCAGACAGTAAAGTTAATCTGTCAACAGCTGCCATCAGTCAAGAAAGTAGATGTATAGCTTGTCCAATAAGCACTGACTGATACTTGAAAATCCACTTTTCCACCTTACATGCCATCCGCAACGACAGACCTCCCACATAAATATGCTGTTGCCCACTGCTGCCGGAAAGTCACCTTTTCGGTGTCTAGTGTGACCTATTGTCTGCGGTGTAACAACACATTTTTACCTAAAACGTTTTATCCAAGTAAACAGTGAAATAAAAGGACTGTTTTCGGAAAGAACATTATTTACGATGCCAGGTGGCTCGGTCAATGGTAGGCCTTTCAGAGAAAGTTCTGACGCATATTCAAGAACTGGCATACCTTGGTAAGAACAAAAAGAGAGCATTCCATGCTCCTTTTTATGGTTGGAGATTTTGAATTTGTGTGTAAATTCGTGTGGGTTCTAGCTTCGTGGATGTTGGTATATAATTATACGCCCGTCCAAGATGGGTTGTATTATGTCGTCACCACCATCCATCTGTATGTCAACTTTTCGTGTCCGCTCCATATCTTCTTAACCCCTTGAAAGATTTTTTTGAAACTTGGGTCAAATGTTCGCCTTATCGAGATGATATGCAGAACTTCAATGATGTCCGACAAAGGTCAAGGTCACACTTAGAGGTCAGAGGTGAAACGGTAAAATTTCTTGTCCGCTCCATATCTTGAAAACCGTTTAAGATTTCTTCATGAAAGTTTGTACAAATATAAAGCACCATCAGACGATGTGCAGAGAAAAAGAACCGTAACCCTGTTTTCATTTTTGATGGAATTATATCCCTTTGTATTTTTCATAAAGTAATTTCATATAAGCTTCGTGTCCGCTCTATATCTCGAAATCTTTTTAAGATTTCTTCATGAAATTTTGTATAATTATAAAGCACCATCAGACGATGTGCAGAGAAAAAGAACCATAACCCTACTTTCACTTTCAACAAAATTACGCCCAAAGTATTTTTCATAAAGTTATTTCACATTAGCTCAAAAACTGTTTAAGATATCTTCATGAAAGTTTGTACAAATATAAGCACCATCAAACGATGTGCGGAGAAAAAGAACCATAACCCTATTCTGTTTTGACAGAATTATGTCCCTTTGTATTTTTCGTGTAGTAATTTCACATAAGCAGATTTTTTTGACACTGGAGTCCAATGCTCACCTTATCAAGGCGACTTGCAGAACTTGTATTCAACAATGTCCAACAAAGGTCAACCGTTCCGCCATGACCTTAGTTGTTTACCGTGGACGTTAAGCATCAAATCAACCAACCAACAAAGGTCAAGGTCACACTTAGAGGTCAAAGTTCAAAAGGTAACATTATTTGTCAGCTCCATATCTCAAAAACTGTATAAGATTCTTCATAAAAGTTTATACAAATATGAAGCATTTTCAGACAATTGCAGAGAAAAAGAACCATAACCGTACTTTCAGTTTTGATGGAATTATGCCCTTGACTCAAGGAGATTCTGCAAGGTTGTACCTAGAGGTATATATAATGTATATACATATTTACACATCAATAATTGGCCATTCTTCTACACTCCTCCATCCACATTTGTGTCAGATGTGAAGGAAATGAAACTTCCAAGAATCATAATCCAGGTTCTTTTTGACTCTGCAGCCATTGTATTGCCCTTGGGTTCCAAAGGCAATCATCCTGGCGCCAGGCATCACTGCAGTAGATCTTTGCCATGACCTTTATTTCATGGTTGATTGATCATAGACAACATAGCTCAGTTTCCATGTAACCACTAGAGTCTTCAAAGTTCAAACTTGCTCCATAGATATGTCTGGTATTTCAGGGTTGATTGAACACAGAGAAAAAATCACCTAGTTTCTAAGTAACCCAAAGGGTCAGAGTCTTCTAACTTGCTCCAAAGAAACATCTGGGGAAGATTTACTGAAAGCAGCGATGCATATCGGGCAGTAAGCTGTATTTTATGGTCCAGTGATTTTGCCTTAAATACATGTATCTCAAAGACTATTTGATGTTGCCTTATATATCGAAGACTATTTTATGTATGAACTTGATTGCTTGGGATAATGACTCTGTATGACTCAAAATTTAACCTCAAACTAATAGTAGGCCACAGTAACCTATACAGGGTGTCTCAAAAAAAAAATGTGGAACTTTTTTGAAAATGCTGTATCTCCTTTATTTATGAAGGAAACTGTCAAAGTTTTGCATGGTTGTAATGTATGAATGCCATTTGTGTCAGCTGCATTGTTGGACACACAAAATGAAGTTAAAAAGTGAAAAAGAAAAAGTTTCAGAGAGTTCTCAGGTCTGCATTCTACAGATAGTGGAGCAAATTTGATTGCATAAGTGGCCTAGAAAAGGGAGATAGTGGTCTACGGAGTGTAACATTTGTTTTTATATATCAAAATGATCGTCTGGGTTTCTAGTTATCAAATTCAGCGTTTGCCACCTTGGCAAACCTTGCATAACTCTGTAGTGGCCAGTTATTTACGTTACCCCTTAAAATTTTGAATATCAAAAATATTAATTGACGTCGATAAGAAATGTGTTTAAACTATATAAATGTATCAAATTTAAATATTTTCTGTAAGAACAGTTAATATGCTATAAATTAGGCTGCTCAGAAAACAGTTCAGAATTTTGGTATTGTTACTTTCGTTACAATATATCATGTACCCCTTGAAAATTTAAAATCGGAACTTAAGTTGTTGCATTTTACGAAGACTTTGTTACAAAAAGGCCCGAAATGATCATTTTTATTTACTATTCCATTGGCCCTTTCAGTGCGTTTATAGCAAAAGGAATACGAGACCTCTAGCTTTTATACTTTGTCAACCACGGCTTGTTGAACAGTTACACCTATTCCCTATTTTCGGCTGAAAAGTCATTTTTCGTAGAATTGTTCGTACAAAAAATGGCTAATAACCAATTTAAACTTGACAAATTGGGGCCTTTTGCAAAAAGATCCTGTTAACCATAATATAATACAATAGCTTAAAAATTGTTTTGGCCTTTCAACACATTTTAGCCAGAGTAACGTACTTAACAGATTAAAATGTTTGCATAAAGCGTCTATCATTCCCGCCAGAAAAAAAAAAAAAAAAAAACTCTGTTCAAATTCTGACTTTTAAACACGCAGTTGTGATATATATGTATATTATCTCTTGTAAAATGAAACTTTTGCATTGTTTAATAAACTAATCGGGCAGCAAACAGTGTTATTTACATGACATGCAATGATGAGATTGTCCTAAAACTAGAAAAGAAAACCTTCGTGAATTAATCTATACATAGAAAACTTTTATTTTTTACCCCATTAACATCCAAATGACATTAAAAATATCACACCATAAGAAATTTACTAATCAGAACTTCCTGTTTTATACTCAGAAAGGTAACGTTTGTAACCATTATTTGAAAACAATCTCTGAGATTATGTGTTGTTAATGAAAAATATGTCTAAACCTCATTAGTTTTGTTAAAAATATTTTAAAGCGGCACTTTGGACTGGTTTAAACCCACCCTATGTAATTTATCAATGAAATTTCCACGGCGATGCATCTGTTGTTGTGTAACGATGTTATAGTTTGTGTTGGCCACTTATCTGTAGTGTACGAAAAATTGATTTGTTTTGTCTGTTTATTTGCCATCATTTCTGATGTATGTAAAACAGAAAGAAGGTGAAAATAAACATTTTGTGTGCCGGGGTATGTTTGATGAAAGCTAACTTGAGGACATCAGCATGGAATGGGCGCACGTATATTTTGCTACCCACTAGTATCGTTTGAGTACTTGTATGCCTTATATTACTATTTTTAGTTTGGCATTGTGGGAGGGTTGTGGCACTAGTTGAATCAGTTTCTGATCATTGCCCTTTTACACTTCTTTACCTGTAATGGCCTTTTCCTATAAACGTAATATACGAAACCATAGTTTAATTACTTTTGGCCGTATAGAATATATATTTAAAACGAAGTAACGAATATAACAGTTTAAAATTAAAAAAAAAGTAATTTTACCCCACTGCTGCAAGTGTAAAGTGGCATATGGCTTAGGTGAAATGCTTCCTTGTACTTCATGTTCTGGTCATTTGGAATCATCTGGGCTCTTTCTGCGTCAGTTTGAAAAAGGAAATAGCTGGTGCTATGTGGCATTGGCAGTGTCGCAACATTACATTCCTTAGATAAACTGAGGTTGCTGTTTTTTTTGTGATTCATCCCTTGCTTCCAGAGACTCATCCTTCTGAATTTAATTAAGTTTTTATCAGTCTTAGAATTTAAGGTGACAGTTATACACCAGAATGAAGGTATACAATTTCACGTAAGTTATTCTGCCAATTTTATTTGGCCTCCTTTCCTAATGTGGAAAACTTTTAAAAAGAATTTGCTGCTGTAAAAAATGTTTCCTTTAAGAGCAGACCATTTTTGTAAAGGTTATAGCTTTCTCAGAAGCAAATAGGAAACATCTACGGAAATAAATATTGTTTCTTTCTATCTAACAAATTGCAGTAAAATACTGAGGTGTGTCCTTTCATATTAATACAGTATTATTGCAAAGACTTGCCAGAAGATCATGTTGAAGCGAGGAACACACAGAGGAAAGAACATAGAAGACTCAGTTTAACTGATTCCTTTCAAAATCGGATGATATTGCCTAGAGACACGGATAAGATGATTATGACATAATGTCATTACTTTAAAATCATTATCAAAATGCCTTTTTAATTGAGTCAATGATAATTCACTTACTTTGACTTCTTGGTTTGGTATTTAAAAAGGTAACGTATACAACATTCAAATGTAAACGATTTGTCAGATTAGATTTATGATTTTAATGATATTTTCTGTTTGATATAATGCAATAAGGTGTCCCTCGCACCCGCTTCAGCTTGACTGACTCAAATTGAGCCCAGATGATTATGATTCCAAACATAATTTTCGATATGATGAAGTACGAGGAAGCTTTCTACAGTAGCCCAACGATATTTTACTGTAGCTGCAGTAGGAAAAAATACACATACTTTTTAACCTGTTATGTACGTTACTTTGGTGAAAATATATGCTACAAGGCAACTTTGGGTTTATACATTGTTTTTATAGAAAAGGTAAATTAGAGTAAAGGGGCAATGAGCAGGAATTAATGTTATCTGCGCAACAACCCTACCACGATACCAAATTGGATATAGCTGCATGAAGATATAAGACAAGTAGTAAGACGATACTAGCAGCTAGCCAGATAAAAATGCAGCCCCTTACAAGTTCATGGGTACAAAGCTAGCCTTAAACAAACAAAATTAGGCATACAAAATTTTCATCTATTTTCTTTCTTTTTCCATATATGCCAGTTATACACCAGAATGATGGCAAATATACATATGAAACAGATCGAGTTTTCGAAGACGACAGATAAGTGATCACATATAATGACATAGATACACCAGAACTGATGTTCCACCTTGGGGCTGTCAATAATGAGTTACATGAGTGGATTTAAACTGGCCGTTCTAAAAATGATTTTTTACTCAAAATAATAAAGCTTACGCATATTTGGCAGTAGCAATATTTAATCTCGGGGAATTTTTTCAAATGTTACAAACGCTACTTTTCTGATTACAAAACCATACGTTATTACAAGTTATTTGATATTTTGTGGTTTTGTTTAAACTTTTAAAGTTATTTGGATATTAATGAAAAAAAAATCATGTACAGATTAACTCATGAAGGCTTCATTTGAACATCGGTGAAATCTGAGCATTGCATGTCATGTAAATAACACTGTTTTCCTATGTAGGCGACTACTATGCAAAAATTGCATTTTACGATAAACAATAAACATATTTATCACAACTGCGTTGTTTCAAAGTCAGAATTTGAAAAGAGTATTTTCCTGATGTGAATGACAGACACTTTACGCAAACATTTTAATCTGTTAAGTACGTTACTCAGGCTAAAATGTGTTGTAAGGTAAAAAATAATTTTTAGGCTATTGTGTTATATCATAGTTAACATGATCTTTTAGCAAAAGGCCCCAATTTGTCAAGTATAAATTGGTTATTAGCCATTTTTTGTACGAACAATTATACGAAAAATGACTTTTCAGCCAAAAACAGGGAATAGGTGTAACTGTTCAACAGGACATGGTTGACAAAGTATAAAAACTAGAGGTCTCATATTTAGTTTGCTACAAACGCACTGAAAGGGCCTATTGAATAGTAAGTAAAAATGATCATTTTGGGCCTTTTTGTAAGAGAGTCTTTGTAAAATGAAACAACTTAAGTTCCAATTTTAAATTTTCAAGGGGTACATGATATAATGTAACGAAAGTAACAACAACAAAGTTCTGAACTGTTTTCTGAGCAGCCTAATTTATAGCATATTAACTGCTCTTACAGAAAATGTTTAGATTTGATACATTTATATAGTTTAAACACTTTTCTCATTGACTTCAATAAATATTTTTGATATTCAAAATTTAAAGGGGTAACGTAAATAACTGGCCACTACAGAGTTATGCACGGTTTGCCAAGGTGGCAAACGCTGAATTTGATAACTAGAGACCCAGACAATCATTTTGATATATAAAAACAAATGTTACACTCCGTAGACCACCCCCTTGAAAGATAGCCCAGGAAGTTTGCTCCACTAAGATTTAAAACATCACAACGAATGGAAGAAAACCCAGAGCTCTAGATGAGAGGGAGTATTTGATGATAATTAAGGATAATTTTTCTTATTTCTCATCGAAACCATATGTTGTGACCCTTCATCTGACCCGGTTCAGATGAGGGGTCACAACATATGTTTTTATGCAGAAATAACCAAAATTATCCCTAATTATCACCAAATACTCCCTCTAATCTAGAGCTCTGAAACCTGAGAAAATAAAATGCATGTGAAACTGGCTGATGTTATGGTTAGAACCAGTTGGTGAAAAAAGGCTGTTCGGCATGGCTAAGCCATAAATCTTAGTAAGAAAAGGAAAACAGCAAGCCAATAAAGGTTACTTCAAAGATCATTAAAGAACTAGTTCTAAACAACAATTTACTGAAAAGCATTTTGTTCCCTGAAGTGTCCTACTAGTGATTTTAATGATAAGTGCGCGTGGACCTGCAACTTTCCTAAAAGCTCTACATTTTCACATGAACCACTATTTCAATACCAATTCCGTTGATATATTCAGAATATACAGTATCTCAGATGTTAATCCTATTTCCGTAGAATGTAAGCTTTGAAATGCTCTTAATTTTAGTTTATTTCGTTACAGACCAGTATGCAGTTTCAGCACTGAAGAAAAATTGAAAATGATGTCATAAATGAACTTAAAACATTGTTACTTTCTGTAAACAGTGCCACCTAGTAATTTCTACTACTACTAGTAGTTAAACATCATTAATGCAACGGGGTATCAAATTGCTACAATCATACACAATTTTTTAAAGTTTCTTGATAAATAAAGGAGTTATAGCCTATACAGCAATTTCAAAATAGGTCCACATTTTTTTAAGACAGCCTGTATGTCATGGTCCAGGGATTTCTGCCTTTTATCTTGAAGATTATTTGATGTACAAACATGATTGCCTGGGATAAGGACTCAGTATGACCATATGTCTGATCTCAAACTAACAGTAGGTCATAGTGACCTATATTTCATGGTCCAGTGATTTTGCCTTATATCTTTAAGACTATTTGATGTTTGAACATGATTTGCTTAGGAAAATGACTCAGTATGATCTAAAGTTTGACCTTAAAGTAACAATAGGTCAGATTGAACTATATTTCATGATCCAGTGATCCAGGAGTTCACTTTTCTGTCCGTCCATCAGTCATTCTGTCCATCCATCCACAATTACCTTGACCCTACGTTTAAGTCCATTTCTTTCAAACTATGATACCTACAATCATGAAACCTGTAATAAGGTTTCTTCTTAGAATGTTCTCAAAGTATGTTGCACTTTTTTCTACCCTTGACCTATATTTTACGCTCTGCTGACTTTGTAAAATTCAATGTTCAAAATTTCCTCGACCCTAGTGTTTAAATCTATTTCTCTCAAACTATGATACCTGCAATCATTAAACCTGGTACTAAGTTTCTTCTTAGAATGTTCCTGAGGCACGTTGCACTTTTTTCTACCCTTGATCTATATTTAACCCTTTGCTGACTTCGTAAATTTCACGTCATAAAATTGCATCCACCCTAAGTCCATTTCTCTCAAACTATAATACCTACAGTCGTCAAACGTGGTATAATGTTTCTTCTTAGAATGTTCTCAAGGTATGTTGCACTTTTTTTCTACCCTTGACCTATATTTTATGCTCTGCTGACTTCGTAAAATTTTATGTCCAAAATTACCTCAACCCTAGTGTTTAAATCCATTTCAAACTATGATACCTGCAATCATCAAACCTGGTACTAAATTTCTTGTTGGAATGTTCCTGAGGCATGTTGCACATTTTTCTACCCTTGATCTATATTTAACCCTCTGCTGACTTCGTAAATTTCACGTCAAAAATTACATCCACCCTAGAATTTAAGTCCATTTCTCTCAAAGTATGATACCTAGAATCATCAAAGCTGGCAAAAAGTTTCTTCGTGAAAAAGTCTCAAGGGTTTTTGCACTTCCTTCTGCCCTGGATCTTTGTTTCAAGGGCTGCCGACTTTGTAAAATTTTACGTCCAACATGACATTGACCCTAGCATTTAAGTCCATTTCTCTTTAAACACAATGGTATAAGCATCAAACCTTTATGCTTGGTGTATATTTCATGTGCTCTGTTAGCTTTGGAAATCTGTAGGTCAACCTAGCATCCACATTGTATGTACTCTAGCATTAAAGTACATTTCACACAAACTAACCCACTTTGTGACTTACAATCATCAGACATGGCAAAAATTGTTTTCTTAAGCTGGTCTCTTGGATTGTTTAACTACTTTATGTTTTTAATGATTATTTCATACTCTATTGACTTGAATTTTATGTCCAGAATTGCATCCTTCATAGCTTGCAAGGCCAGTTTGCTCAAATTCATCAAACCTAATCTAACCATGATCTCTGCTACTGTAGAAGAGCAAGGCAGGTATGACATAGCATTCTGCGGAATTCTCGTTTTATATATCTTGAAGAGTATTTTCTTCTGTAGGAACATGATTGCTATGGATAATGGCTCAGTATGACCAGATGTTTGACCACAAACAGTTGGTTACAGTGACCTATATTTCATGGTCTAGTGATTTTGCCTTATAACTTGAAGACTATTTGACGCACACACATGATTGCTTCTGATAATGACCCAGTATGACCAGATGTTTGCCCTTAAACTATCGGTAGGTCACAGTGACCTTTATTTCATGGTCCAGTGATTTTCCTAATATCTTGAAGACTGTTTGATGTTTATACATGGTAGCTTGGGATAATGGCCCAGTATAACCGATGTTTGACATCAAACTAACAGTAAGTAGGTCATACTGACCTATATTTCATGGTCCAGTTATTTTGCCTTATATCTTTAAGTTTGACCTCAAACTAATAGTAGGTCACATTGACCTATATTTCATAGTCCAGTGATTTTGCCTTGTATCTTGAAGACTACTCAATGTTCAAACATGGTTGCTTCTGATAATGACTCAGTATGACCCAAAGTTTGACCTCAAACAAACAGGTCACAGTGATCTGTATTTCATGATCCAGTGGTTTTGCCTGAATTCTTTAAGACTATTCGATGTAGGAACATGATTGCTTCTGATAATGTTCCAGGATGACCAGATGTTTGACCTCAAACAGTAGGTCACAGTGACCTGTACTTCATGGTCAAGGGATTTTTTTGCCTTAATTTCTCACACTATTTCATGGATTAACCTTATACTTCATTTAATGATGTGGGCTAACACTATGAGTCACCTCATACTAATTGCAGGTCAGAGTTCCCCCTATTTCACTGTTCATCAATATTGTCATATCTCTGACAATATTTTATAGGTCTGAATTATTCTTAGGAGGACTATTTTTTCTGACACCACGTTTGATCTCATTTCACTTGACTGGTATTGTCCAAATTAAACTTTTGCTTATTAAAGTCAAGCTCCCACAAAGTGGGCTGGCGCTTTATTGTCTTCTGATCATTCTTGCCTAAATTATCCTCAAAACTTCACCTCACCTGGCGCTCTAAAGTTGTCAACTTCTAAGAGTTCATATACCGCATTTATTTGGTTATAGGATGGGGGCTTACCCTTTCAAAATTACCGCAGTCTGTACGTCAGTCTTCTATTATTTAGCTACAAACTGGGTTTTACCCTTTCAAAATTGCCGCAATCTGTAATTCAGTCTTCTATTATTTAGCTACAAACTGGGTTTGACCCTTCCAAGACAATACCAATATCTAGATCCTCAGAGTAAACAAGTAGCCCAAGGGCAACGATCGCTCACCTGAGTTATAAAATGTAAGCTTCCAGCTCAGGTAAGCTAATAAACAGGCTGCAATTCTATAGGATTCGATGACCCCATGGGGTGTGACAAGTTTGGACCCCAGGGTTTTGATTGGCAGGATTTATGTAGAGGTCCACTATAACTGCAACATACTAAATACATAAGCTCTTGGCCTTATGGTTTCATAGAAGAAGTTTTTTGAAGGTTCTTTAAATATATAGCTCTATATAAAAAAAACAAGTCCCCAGGGTGTGGCCAGTTTGGACCTCAGGTGCTTGATTGGCAGAATATATGCAGGGGATCACTAGACATTGCTGCATACTAAATATGTAAGCTCTGGGCCTCATGGTTTCAGAGAAAAAGATTTTTGAAGTCTTTCCCATTATAAGTCTATGGGAGCAGCATGGCCAATTTGGACCCGAGGGGGCATGGTTGGCAGGATTTAAGTTGGAGACCACTGAACTTTGCTACATATGTACTAAAGAAGTTAGCTCTGGGCCACATGGTTTAAGAGAAGAAGATTTTTTAAGATTTTCCCATTTTTAGTGTATGGGAACTAATGACCCCCAGGGCGTGGCCAGTTTTGACCTCAGGGGCTATGGATGGATGGATGGATGACTTGCGATTTTACGTCCTTTTCAACAGTATTTCAGTCA
Organism: Ctena decussata; assembly: GCA_963989385.1. Lineage (NCBI taxonomy): Eukaryota > Metazoa > Mollusca > Bivalvia > Lucinida > Lucinidae > Ctena > Ctena decussata. The sequence continues at coordinate 85,890,161 of OZ022506.1, forward strand.
TATCAGGACGATGGGCTTGTGATAATGAAAGGCTGTGTGCAATGGAACCCCGTTTACGATGGAAAGAACTCCGCCTCCAGCGGGGCTCGAACCCGCGACCGCTAGATCAGTAGGCCAGCGCTTAACCCACTGAGCTACCGGGGCTCCTGACCCCAGGGGCATGGTTGGCAGGATTTATATAGGGGACCACTAGACATTGCTACCTGCTACATATATACGCTCTTGGCCTCATGGTTACAGAGAAGAAGATCTTTTAAAATTTTCCCATTGTAAGTCTATGGGAGCTTATGACCCCCTGGGCGTGGCCAATTTGCACCACAGGGTCATGGTTGGGAGGATTTATGTAGGGGACCACTAGACATTGCTACATGCTACATATATATGCTCTGGGCCTCATGGTTTCAAAAAAGAAGATTTTTCAAGATTTTCTCATTGTAAGTCTATGGGAGCTTATGACTCTCGGGGCGTGGCCAATTTGGACCCCAGGGGCATGGTTGGCAGGATTTATGTAGGGGACCACTAGACATTGCTTCATGCTATATATGTAAGCTCTGGGCCTCATGGTTTCAGAGAAGAAGATTTTTTAAAGATTTTCTCTTTGTAAGTCTATGGGAGCTAATGGCCCCCCTGGGGCGTGTCCAATTTAGGCCCTAGGGGCATGGTTGGCAGGATTCATGTAGGGAACCACTAGACATTGCTACATACCAAATATATAAGCTCTGGGCCTCATGGTTTCAGAGAAGAAGATTTTTTTAAGTTTTTCCCATTATGAGTCTATGGGAGCTTATGACCCCTGGGGAGTGGCCAGTTTGGACCCAAGAGGCTTGGTTGGGAGGATTTATGTAGGGGACCACTAAAGATTGCAACATACTATATATATAAGCTCTGGGCCTCATGGTTCCAAAGAAGAAGATTTTTGAAGGTTCTTAAGCTATATAGCTATATATAAACAAATGAACCCCTGGGGCATGGCCAATTTGAGCCCCAGGGGCATGGTTGGCAGGATTTATGTTGGGGACCACTAGACATTGGTACATACTCAATATGTAAGCTCTGGTCCTCATGGTTTCAGAGAAGAAGATTTTTTAAGATTTTCCCATTGTAAGTCTATGGGAGCTAATGATCCCCGGGGCGTGGCCAATTTGGGCCCCAGGGGCATGGTTGGCAGGATGTATGTAGGGGACCACTAGACATTGGTACACACTAAATATGTAAGCTCTGGGCCTCATAGTCTCAGAGAAGATGATTTTTTAAGATTTTCCCATTGTAAGTCTATGGGAGCTAATGATCCCCGGGGTGTGGCCAATTTGGGCCCCAGGGGCATGGTTGGCAGGAATTATGTAGGGGACCACTAGACATTGGTACATACTAAATATGTAAGCTCTGGGCCTCATGGTTTCAGAGTAGACGATTTTTTAAGATTTTCCCATTGTAAGTCTATGGGAGCTAATGATCCCCGGGGCGTGGCCAATTTGGGCCCCAGGGGCATGGTTGGCAGGATGTATGTAGGGGACCACTAGACATTGGTACATACTAAATATGTAAGCTCTGGTCCTCATGGTTTCAGAGAAGAAGATTTTTTAAGATTTTCCCATTGTAAGTCTATGGGAGCTAATGACCCCCAGGGCGTGGCCAATTTGGGCCCCAGGGACATGGTTGGCAGGATTTATGTTGGGGACCACTAGACATTGGTACATACTAAATATGTAAGCTCTGGTCCTCATGGTTTCAGAGAAGAAGATTTTTTAAGATTTTCCCATTGTAAGTCTATGGGAGCTAATGATCCCCGGGGCGTGGCCAGTTTGGGCCCCAGGGGCATGGTTGGCAGGATTTATGTAGGGGACCACTAGACATTGGTACATACTAAATATGTAAGCTCTGGGCCTCATAGTTTCAGAGAAGAAGATTTTTTGAGATTTTCCCATTGTAAGTCTATGGGGGCTAATGACCCCTGGGGCGTGGCCAATTTGGGCCCCAGGGGCATGGTTGGCAGGATTTATGTTGGGGACCACTAGACGTTGGTACATACTAAATATGTAAGCTCGGGGCCTCATGGTTTCAGAGAAGATTTTTTAAGATTTTCCCATTGTAAGTCTATGGCACCTAATGACCCCCGGGGCGTGGCCAATTTGGGCCCCAGGGGCATGGTTGGCAGGATTTATGTAGGGGACCACTAGACATTGGTACATACTAAATATGTAAGCTCTGGGCCTCATAGTTTCAGAGAAGAAGATTTTTTGAGATTTTCCCATTGTAAGTCTATGGGGGCTAATGACCCCCGGGGCGTGGCCAATTTGGGCCCCAGGGGCATGGTTGGCAGGAATTATGTTGGGGACCACTAGACGTTGGTACATACTAAATATGTAAGCTCGGGGCCTCATGATTTCAGAGAAGAAGATTTTTTAAGATTTTCCCATTGTAAGTCTATGGCACCTAATGACCCCCGGGGCGTGGCCAATTTGGGCCCCAGGGGCATGGTTGGCAGGATTTATGTAGGGGACCACTAGACATTGGTACATACTAAATATGTAAGCTCTGGGCCTCATAGTTTCAGAGAAGAAGATTTTTTGAGATTTTCCCATTGTAAGTCTATGGGGGCTAATGACCCCCGGGGCGTGGCCAATTTGGGCCCCAGGGGCATGGTTGGCAGGATTTATGTTGGGGACCACTAGACGTTGGTACATACTAAATATGTAAGCTCGGGGCCTCATGGTTTCAGAGAAGAAGATTTTTTAAGATTTTCCCATTGTAAGTCTATGGCACCTAATGACCCCCGGGGCGTGGCCAATTTGGGCCCCAGGGGCATGGTTGGCAGGATTTATGTAGGGGACCACTAGACATTGGTACATACTAAATATGTAAGCTCTGGGCTTCATGGTTTCAGAGAAGAAGATTTTTGAAGTTTTTCCCATTGTAAGTCTTTGGGAGCTATATGTTGCCATGGCAACCAGAGTTCCAACCCAATCTGCCCTTAAACCTGATGCAGTCAATCCCCCACCCCAACAATGCTACACATAAAATTTGATCAAGATTGGTGGTCTGCTGGTTTAGGAGATATTGGTGTTTAAAAGTGTGGACGATGACGACGGACTACGGACCATGGCTATACTATAAGCTCACCTTGACAGGTGAGCTAAAAAGAGTCCCAAAGACCTCTTGCCAGAGTGATCTAAATCTTTGGAATTCTTTTGGAAGCAGAAAACCACCTTCCTATAATGTTATTTTTCACATCTTGTTCTTGTCCCACTGGCTCTTCCCTGTATACAGTAACAAGTGTGCCAGATGCAGATAATCAGATTTTCTGCACGGATCCTTCCCTATTATGGTCCATTTTGGCCTAGGGTCAAGTCGGGTAACTTCGAACAGCAGGTAAATTCGGACATACCATTGCAAACAGTGAAAATCCAGATGAGACAGCTCATAATGAGCCGTTTCATCAGGATTTTCATTGTTTGCTCAGTTAATTTTGTTTTAATTCCAAACTGATATATATATGAAGGAAACAATTCACTGTCCGAATTTACCCGACTTTACCCTAATTCTGTGTAAGGCATTGGATGCCAGTTCTTATAATCGTTTGTTGCCTGTTGGTTATGTAAGGTAGTTAATGTATATTTTGTACAGGATAGCTCTCCTGACTCCCACTGTATATGTAATTATCTTTAATGCAGAGTGTGCTGCTGATGCCATGGTGACCCGTTTTGCTCCCTCTGATCTTCAATACAGACTTTCTACATTTGAAAGTGTCAGACAAAATGAAAACAAATATTGTCAGATGACATTAAAGTGGGACTATGAGAGCTCAACTTTAACGAAGGCAAGAAATGAGATCAACTGCACTGTCAATATAAACAGTTATCTTAAGAATTATTCAAAAACCTAAAATATTGCCAAAGGTATTACAATATCACTGAACTGTGAGATATAGATCACAGTGACCTAGAAGTGATATGAAATCAATCACTGTATCTGATTGAACCATTACATCAAGTATAATACCAGCCAGTGAAATCACTTGACCATGAATTAAAGCCTTTTAATTCAATTCAAAGCATTTATTAGGATTAATATCATTGAAGTAGGTTCAAGCTGAATGCTGTTAGTTTCAGGGTGAGCAATTCTGCCATTTTCATTTTTAGCTCGCCTGAACGAAGTTCAGGAAGAGCTATTGCACTACCCCTGGCGTCAGCGTTAGCAAAATGTTAAAGTTTTACGTTAAAGTTTTTTGTGATGGGCAAGGCGCTGTCAGGGGAGCTATCCTGTCCCTGTGACAGGTCTTGTTGTCTTCCTTCTCAGTGGGAGTCAACCTTCCAAGAAAGAATTCGCTGCTAATGAGGCCTTTTTAGCTCGCCTGTATGAAAGTTCAGGAAGAGCTATCGCACACCCCCCTCCCCCACTCCCCACGTTGACAGCGTTAGCAAAATGTTAAACTTTATACATAATGGTAAAGGCGCTATCAGGCGAGCTATCCTGTACGTGCACAAGTCTTGTTTTTTCTTTAAAGAGTAGATCTCATTTTGGAAGAGCTGCTTCATCCAGGGAAAAAAACGTCTCCCGTTGTCCCTTTTGTAAAAATGGCAGAAAACATGGGGGTGTAACCGTAAACCTTCAGGGGTCAGCCTAAAGGGAGAGGTGGGAGAACTGACTTCTCCTTATTTTCAGCTGAGGGAGAAGTGTATAAAACATATAGAAAACCCAAAATTTGGGATAAAACTTCTCCCTGAAATTCAGAAATGTCGCAAAACTTCTCCCTGACTGAGAACCCTAGGCTAACCCCTGACCTTAAAGAGAATATACTGTGTAACTATGTTTTATATGCTGATGCAAGATCCTTTTCATACTTCCAGGTAATGAGGATATGCATAAAAGCTTGGATTAGTTGATCGGATACTTTTTAAACTTGCATTTATTAAATGAGGGCATACATAATGTTTTGGATGAGTTTAATTTTCAGCCTGATTGGACCACTGACTGTGGAGTAAGCTGCCCTGAGCATCTTAAATATCCCTATAGGTTTACAATGTCTCTCAGGTGAGCAATTGTTGCCCTTTGGGCTACTTGTTAGCTCACCTGAGCCGAAGGCTCACAGGTGAGCTTATAGTATAGGCAGGCATCCGTCGTCCGTCCGTCGTCCGTCAATATTTTCAAAAGACATCTCCTCTGAAACTACAAGGCCCATTGTTACCAAATTTCATATATAGCATCTATAGGCAGGGGGAACCAATAATACTGTTTTTTATCCAAATCGCTTCAGAACTTTGGTTGCTATGGCAACTTAAAGTTTCCATTGACTTGTATGGGAAAAATTGAAAATTTGCATTTATTGCTATGTCACTGCAGATATTTTGACAAAACTTTTTCAGAAATGTTCCTTGAGTAGTCCTCTATCAACCACATGAAATTTATGTAAATTGCACAATTAGGCTGGTTGCCATGGCAACCGAAAGGTTAAAAATAGAAAAGATATTCAAAAATCATCTCCTCAGAAACTATACAACCAATAAAGCTCAAACTTCACAGAAAGGAGGTAGGTACTACCGTCTATAAAAATACTGTTTTTCTTGACAATTGTTCCAGCAGTTTGGTTGCTATGGCAACTTAAAGCTGCCATTGACTTATAATGGGAAAATTGAAAATTTGCATTTATTGCTATGTGACTGCAGATATTTTGACAAAACTTTTACAGAAATGTTCCTTGAGTAGTCTTCTATCAACCACATGAAATTTATGTAAATTGCACAATTAGGTTGGTTGCCATGGCAACCGAATGGTTAAAAATAGAAAATATATTCAAAAATCATCTCCTCAGAAACTATACAACCAATAAAGCTCAAACTTCACAGAAAGGATCTAGGTACTACCGTCTATAAAAATATTGTTTTTCTTGGCAATTGCTCCAGCAGTTTGGTTGCTATGGCACTTTAAAGTTGCCATTGAATGGGAAAATTGAAAATTTGCATTTATTGCTATGTGACTGCAGATATTTTGACAAAACTTTTACAGAAATGCTCCTTGAGTAGACCTCTATCAACCACATGAAATTTATGTAAATTGCACAATTTGACTGATTGCCATTGCAACCGAATGGTTAAAAATAGAAAAAAAAAAAAATATATATATTTTTGCAGAAACTATGTGGCCGATAAAGCTCAAACTTTACAGAACGGATCTTTGTACAAGCCTCTATAGAATTACAGTTTTTTATGGCAATTGCTTCAGCGGATAGGTTGGTATGACAACTATAGTTTCCATTGAAATATAATGGGAAAAATGGAAAGCTGCAGTTATTTTTGGATTTTTATCTACAGAAATGTTGCTTGAGTAGTCCTCTATGATTCCTATTAATTTTGTCCAAATTGCCGAATTTGATTTGTTGCCATGGCAATATTAAGGAAACATTTTTGAAAAAAATATTTAAAAATCTTTTCCCCAAAAACCATATAGGGGGATGAAGCTGATTCTTTGCATACATGTTCATGACATCAGCCACCACGTAAATATTGTTTTTATTATTGTTGCCCATAAGGTTTCATTACTATGGCATTTTAAAGTTTCCATAGACTTGTATTGGGAAAAGTGCAAATTGGCATTTATTTCTGTGTTACTGCAATATTTAGGCAAAAAGTTTTACAAACATGAGGAGCGGCTGTAGCGTAGTGGATAACACTCCAGACTACCAATCCAGGGGTCGCAGGTTCGATCCCCCGCTTCTCCGGTCTTTCGGATGAGACTTTAAACCGAGGTCCCGTCTCCATATGACCTCGTTGTTGGTGGGACGTTAAACCCGAGTTCACTCACTTTACAAACATGTTTTTTTTTTAATTGTAACTTCATCAAACTTGCTAATATTTACTAGGACAAGCATAACAACTCAGTCAAAGTTGAAATTAGGCTGAATTGTACAACTTACTACAGTGTTTCTTACTCTTGAGTGCTAAGGATGAATGGACTCAGGTGAGCTACAGGACCAATGGTCCTCTGGTTTTTAATTAAAATGATCTCAAAGCAAGCTTGCAGAAGCTTGGTCCTTTTAACGAGTCAAGGTGACTAGAAATTTTGAGATAAGGAGAGTTGACTGTAGTCACAGATATACATGGTCAAGATAATACCACACTGAAAGTTGACAAATTCTTTTTGTTGTTTTATTTGTTTTTATTTCACACGAGCATAACAACTACAATCACACAAGCACGGTCTGTAATGATGTATGTTCTAATAATGTTCACATCACAGGCTGGTCAACAATCATTCTGAGGTCACTAAGCCGCTGCATGGGCCTTCTTAGGAGCTGGAAGAGAAAAACAAAACACCAAGTTAACAAATTGATAATTACCCTACTAATGCCCAATTTTTGAACCTGGCAATGTCTATCTACTTTTCAGATACTATTACTATATATTTTGTTCAGCTATAAGATGGAAGCTTCTCTCGCAAAAGTAACCCAAATACATGTATGTAAGTCAGTCATGTGTAATTTGGCTATTAGATACTATCTAATAGCAGAATTACTGTAATGTGCATAAGTATTGGAACACCTAAGAATAATTAATTTTTCATTTGTTCCAAATGGAAAATTAAATACTTTTAGGTGTCCCAAAATTTAGGCACAATACAGTACGCATGACTGACTAGAGAAGTTTTCTCTTCTAAAACAATACCAAAGATGTAGATCTGCCTTGTAAGAAGGATCCAGATTTTTGGGATTGAACTGATGTCTTATGACCAAATAAATATACATGTAGTACATTGTGTTGCCTGGATGGAAAACAAAGTAAACCCAGATCAACCTGTTCCAACGAGGTCTGATCTGGGTCTACACTGTTAACTGAGACACATCTGTTCTGGTATTAATTGTTTACTGAATTTATATGAGCCGCGACACGAGGAAACCAACAAAGTAGTTGTGCTCCCATTGAAGACTCAGATCAGCCTGGGCATCCGCCCAGTCTAATCAGTCTTCGATAAGCGCGTAAAGGTTAGCTAAGGCTCTAAGCTACCTCCATGCGGACCACGAAGACTCTGATCAGACTGGGCGGATACCCTGGCTGATCTCAGTCTACGCTGGGCGCACATGCCACTTTGTTGGTTTTCTTGTGTCACAGCTCAATTATCGTGAAATATTTGGCACATGTTCATATGGCGAGGGATGCACAAGCTTATAAATGCTTCTTGGATATTTGAGCAAGTGCTGAATTTTTCGCAGTATAAATTCTGAAACCATTGTATATGTGATATGAGCCGCGACATGAGAAAACCAACTAAGCGCTTAAAAGGAAGCTATGGGTCTATGCTACCTCCATGTGGACAGTGAAGTCTCTGAGCAGACTGGGTGGATGCACACAAGCACTTTGTTGGTTTTGGCGTGTCGCGGCTTATATGTCTTTAATGTCTGCTAGTTTCATCAGAAAACGAAACCTCATATCCATTTATCAGTTGCCAGACTGCTTTAAATTTGAAATTGTATAACGGTATTTTGTTAAGTGTCTTCCTACTTATTTTGAGCCGCCTCAGCTCAAACATATAGTGACTGATAAGGAAAAAAAAGAGAGAGAATGACAAGGTCTTAAGAGCTTTGACCGTATAAAATTATAAAGCTTGAGATCATCTGTAAATCGATGACCATAGAGCTATTGACCACCTATGCTCATAAGTTGCAAAACAACAATCTGCACTTCTGAAGGCTGACAATCAATTAAGGTTACTTCATGCAAAACAGGTATCTATTATTTCTCCTGACCTTCAGTATGTAAAGGATACAATATAGGAGTACATACACAATTTAATTGTAGAAATAAAATATATTGAAGCAGTGTGCCATATAAATGCATTTTGCCTTTCTCTGCAGGGGGTGATATATATGTTGTAGGTTTCATAAAAGTTTGCAAAAAAATATACATATATAAATAAATAGTAAGGAAAATATGTGCGTCTGCTTAAAATTTAATGCTGAGATAATGAAAGCAACTACAGGTATAAAGCATAATTCATAGGTTGCACTGTAAAACAGGGCTTACTTTTTTAACTGTCTGGCACCCAATTTGCATATTGGATGGACAGACCGATGGTGCCATTTCAATTTGCCACCCAAAGCTCCTTCAGAGGCATAAAAACCTAGATATACTTCCAGTTTTACAGTAAAGCGAGATGTAGTAGCAAAAGAATTGCAATACAGATCACAAAAAGTCATGATTTAAAGAAAACTAAGCCAAGAAAATATGTTGCTCTAGAAGCAGTGAAGCTAGTTAAAACATTAACTGTATTTCTTCAACTGTAAAATGGTGTTTTTATCTCTAGAATAACCCCAAATTAGTCTTACAAAATTCTGCTTGGAAATTGAGTTTTTCTTTCTCAATCAATTCTAAATGTTCTTGATCCATCTAATACATGTTTGCTGGGTCTAGATAGTTGGGATTGTTTTGCAAGGAAACCCCCCGACTTATAATGAAGAAATACAGTATTCTGTAAATTATAACATATGAGCAGCGACACGAGAAAACCAACAAAGTGGCTGTGCAACAAGTGCAGACTCAGATCAGTCTGGGCATCCAACAAGTTTGATCATACTCATCGCTAAGCGCTGAAAGGGTAGCAAAGGGTCTAAGCTACCTCCAGCCTGACAGCGAAGACTCTGATCAGACTGGGCGGATGCCCAGGCTGATCTGAGTCTGTGCTGGGCGCACAACCACTTTGTTGATCTTCTTATGTCGCGGCTCATATATACATGTAGTTGTTGGAAGCCACAGAGGATTAAAGCAAAGTTGAAGTTTTGTGGACTGAATTTAAGTCCTGTTAATATCCTAAATGTCTATAGTTATTCATAATCCATGTTCTGTGGATAGTACCACAGTGATTTATATTCTATTTCATTATATTTCTACAGTTATGCTGCATTATGGGGAATATATCAAGTTTTGTCCCTCCTTCTGTCATGAAATTTATGTACGAGTACACAAGTTTGCACCGGTAAAAGTGTTTAATTTCAATGCAAGCATTACAGTCCTGGTTAGTTCTCGCCTGAATTTTTGTTTTGAATTTGCAGGGACTATTAACACATAATAAGATCCCTATGGGTTTTTTTTTATATATATATATAAATAATTCACAGCATCATGACTTCTGGAGGTTTGATCTGACATACATGTTATCAATGTACAGTATTTTCTGAAATTTAGGTCAATTAACTTATATTAATGACCTTCTTATTGGTGTCCTATTATTTTCTTGCATGCTTATGACTGCCATCTAACAAGCAAACAAAAGCCACAAAGGAGAAGTGCATTTGTATTTTTTTACCATTTTACTGAGACTAGGTTCAATTTTTGATAGCTGAGTCATAACTGAAAATCTATACTAAATTGATTTTAGAATCATGCCATTGGTTTATCAGCTTCTCAGTTCAACTGTGTCTCGAAACCTTGAAGTATAATTTGTATCAACAGCCAAACCTAGTCACAGGAGGGGAAAGTCGAGTAACTTCGGACATGGGGGTAAATTCAGATATACCATTGCAAACAGTGAAAATCCAGATAATGAGCCGTCTTGTCAGGATTTTTGTTTGGCAAGTTGTTTTTGTTTTAGTTCCAAACAACAGATATATAAAGGAAACAATGTCACTGTCCGAATTTACCCGCTGTCCGAAGTTACCCAACTCTCCCCTAAATAAAACACTATCACATCATTACTGAAAGCATGATATCTGCTCAAGCAAGAGTAAGACCATGCACTATGCCTGCTTAGAGTGCAAACACAATGACAATAGCTCACCAAGTGCTATTTGCCTCCTCCAGGATTTCCTGAAATTTGAAAGTACATGTACACAAAAAATACTACTCTCTTGTTGAGGCACTCCAGCAAGTGGTTTTTCGAAGTTTATACTTAAAGGATAAGGAAACAGCAAATTCCACTTACATGTTTCACTTTACTACCATTTCTCGTAGTCAGATTTGTCAAGTAGAGTTTTTGAAATTCGTTGGCATACTCTCAAGCTTGGAAAGTAATCTCTTGCAATGTATTTTTTTCAGTTTCATAATGGCGGCCTGAAGATAACCATTATTGCTGTAGGGGTGGCCTGTTTCAAGCACATTATTGAAAATGACCATTTCATATAAAATTAACATGAAATCAGTTCAGAAGAATTTATTCTTATATCTTATAGCAGTTATTTTCATAAGTAATATCTTTTTGGAAAACAAAAAGATGCATAAGTGTAGCAGACACTCCAAGCAACCCTTTGCTGAAATGAGCATATTCCAAAACAGATCAGGTGATTAGTGATGACATCATTTCTGTTGTGATGTCATAATGGGTGGTTCCCAGCTTAATTAAAATTAACATGAACCTCATCAAAGGCTTGAAACCAGAAGGAACATTTTTACTATTGGAAAACCCACCTCCAAACAAAAAATGATAAAAATAGACAAAAGAGGTCATGCAATATGCTGCTAGTCAGTATTTAGCTATGAGAAATGGTTTTGGGTATGTTAAACCTAAAATTTTGATATTTAAGCATCTTTAAAGAAAAAAGTTCCACTAAAAACCACTTCCTGGAGTGCTTCAACAAGAGAGTAAGTGCTGTACTTATCTGTTATAAAAGATCAAAGTTAACAGCACTGGCTGTTCGATTTTTGCTCGTTCAGTAAGTTGTCTTTATTATGTGTTTCAGTCCACAATCTGAATAAAGTTCCCTCGATAATTTATCTGTATCACTAAATTGTATTTTTCAAACCAGAATACACATGTAGTGCCGATTAGATTATGACTCCATTAAACCAAGTCACTTTTTTTCATTTCTGTTTCCAAAGGATCTAACTCATCAGAATTTATCCAACTTGACAACAGATGATGTTACCGGTATATGCCATGTAGAGGCGATACAATCTCCCCGGACTTCACCATAGTGCAGACTATATTTCTTGTCATTTGGGATATTTTCATTTTGAGTCATTTTGAAAGTGACTTAATTCTGCATAAGCCGGTGCTAGAGGGCACAACAGTGCATACAGTATTTCATTGCTGTGACAGTGTTCAACAACTCAAACTGAGTCTGCCAATTCCACTTCTTAAAGTGTATTCCTTGCTGCACAGGATCTGACTCTTCAGGACTTGTGATTTCTGATTTTAATTAATTATAATGAATTTTACAATTGTTGTATAGAATCGGTTTGAACCAACTGATTTTTGATAATACATCATGTAGTGATTATCGGCCCACCTGTCAGAACTCCAGATAAGAAAGACGGGATTTTAAAGATAAAATTCTGGGATGATTTTTCTTATTTGTCAGCCAAAACATGGTGTAAGCCCTCATTAGAGATATCTTGCTGAGATGGTTCTAATAGTATGGAGTTGGGACACCTAAAATAATAATAGCCGATGGTCGGGTCGGGTCAGGCGATGGTGCTAAGTAACTTTCAGTACCTATTAATTTAAATAATAGTGGGGCAAGGGCCTACAGCGCTTGCAGTAGGTGCAGTCGGGTGCCATTTGGACATTGTTTCTCTCATTAATCATTTCTCTCTCCCTCTTTCTGGGAGACAGCTTGATAAAGACTGAAATAGTGTGTAAAAGGGATGTTAAACCCACCCCCCTCCCCCACAAAAAAATCAACCAACCTAAAATAATAAAGTTTTCATTTGTCCCAAATGGGAAAATCTTTACAAGAAAGTTTTCAGTTGTCCCAAAATTTAGGCACATTGAGGTAATCTGGTTACAGCTTATCTGTAGCACTGCAGTGTATATGTAACCATGACATCTGCCTCTTACCTGCTGGTTTGCCGCCCTCCCATTTTGTGGCTTTGATAATTGAAGGCTCTCCTCTACTTTTAAGTACATCTGCCTTCATTTCAGGTTTCAAACAGTCTCGCACACACTTTGCACAAATCTCAGAATATTTGATGTAACTGAAAGTAGAAGTTAAGTACAGTCTTCAAAATGCTGACTACCATTAAAAATTCTAAAAATTGGGGCACCATAAAAAAGTTATCTGTCATAAATCTGACTGCTTGTTTGGGATCAGTCCTGAGTCTGCACTGTTTGCTTAGACTAAGTACACTATCCCAATTCTTAGAATTTATAGCCTGTCATTGTAGCATATTAATACTATATTAGCCATTTTGCATCGGTATTGTAATTCTAATAACAGTAAAAAATCTTAGGTAGATTAAAAAAGACAGATCTATCTATCTATCTATCTTCCATTACGTCTTAACCCCCGAGTGGGACACAGACGGTGTACTTGTGTACACTCCGGTGTTGCAGGATGAAAGCCTACATATAGCCATGTAGCTATAGTAGGGATCTTTAACCTGCACAGGGGATGACTCCCTGCACAGGCGGCCTCCAGTAAGTATCCCGATCCGAAGGATGGCACACTTGTTAAAATCATCGGATGGCACACTTGTTAAAATCATCCCTGCAAATGATGCTAGAAAAATGAGTTCAGACATAGGAAGATTTCACCCCGGGTGAGGATTGAACCCATGACCTCTGGCTTCAGAGTCAAGTGCACTAACCACTGAGCCCCCGCGCTTCTCGAATTAGGTGGCTATTCCCAGTACAAGGACAGACATGCAGTGCCATGTATGTGCAACTATGGATACGTTCTGCTGAGCCACCTGGGGAACATTGTTACAAGAACTGAAACAGTACTGAAGATTTCTCTAGATACCTAAGGGTACACATCTCCAGTATGTCATAAAATTCCAAATTCCAGTACTTGTTCTGACTGATTGTGGCTGGTGAAGAAGACTCAGACTGTATGTGAAATGATTTTAAAACAGTCGATTGGGATTAATTTTAGGAGAGGTCTCCTGGAGACTTTTTGGTCTCCTGCCAGCCGGCTGTCACTAGACCTAAAAGTCTCCTGCCAGCCGGCTGGCAGGAGACCAAAAAGTCTCCTGCCAGCCAGCTATTGGAATGCTAATAAATAAATAGTGACATCTTATTCCATGGAATTCTTGAGTTATATGTATCTTTTAAAACTTGATCTGACATATTATAATTACCATAACAAAATATCTGCAATCAAACAAGAAAAAAACACAAATAAGAGGGACATTCTATAAATAGATTTCCAAGGGAACTAACTCAAATTATACTTTGTAAGGGAACTAACTCAAAATACTACTTAAGCAATTTTCACTGAAATTTTATGTGTGAATTCTGTTAGCACAACTGCCTGTTGGATAAATGATAATTTCATCTTATAAATCTATAGTATTTTTCCTAGTGGGAAGAATTAGTATAAACAATTTTGCCTGACTGAACAGTAAAACTAGAAAATGTGTTTATGAAACACTATGCCCCCAACCATATGCTTGTCTCTAGAGAAGGTTCATCCAATAATGCTTGTACCTTTGTACCATAGGCTTACAATGCACTAAGTCGAAAAAGGGGCTTAACTCAGTCAAAAATTTACGAATTGTTTTTGAAAGTTAATCAGGTCATCTACACCTTGGGCAATATCAACCTGCAAAAATCATGATCCTAGCATCAGGGGTTCTCCAGATATTTTGTTCACAAGCTTCCATAGGCAAATAATGCACTAAGTTGAAAAAGGGGCATAACTCAATCCAAAATTTACAAATTATTTTCAAAAGTTAATCAGGTCATCTACACCACAGGCAGTATCTTCCTGCATAAAATCATGCTCCTAGCATCAGGTGTTCTTGAGATATTTTGTTCACAAGGTTCCATAGGCTTTCACAAGGTTCCATAGGCTTACAATGCACTAAGTCGAAAAAGGGGCATAACTCAATAAAAAATTTATGATTTCTTTTCAAAAGTTAATCAGGTCATCTACACCACAGGCAGTATCTTCCTGCAAAAAATCATGCTCCTAACATCAGGGGTTCTTGAGATATTTTGTTCACAAGGTTCCATAGGCTTACAATGCACTAAGTCGTAAAAGGGGCATAACTCGGTCAAAAATTCACGAATTTGTTTCAAAAGTTAATCAGGTCATCTACACCTTGGGCATTCTCATCCTGCAAAACCTCATGATCCTAGCATCAGGGGTTCTTGAGATATTTTGTTCACAAGTTTCCACAGGCTAAGTCGAAAAGGGGGCATAACTCTGGAAATACATGACCGACGGAAAAATAAAAAAATACGGGTCTGCTTATTTTCCATACTGATCATGTGTATAAAGTTTCAAGTTCCTAGCTCTTATTGTTCTTGACTATATGTAAGGGTACCTTTGTACCATAGGCTTACAATGCACTAAGTCGAAAAAGGGGAATAACTTGATCAAAAATTCACGAATTTTTTTCAAAAGTTAATCAGGTCATCTACACCACAGGCAGTATCTTCCTGCAAAAAATCATGCTCCTAGCTTCAGGGGTTCTTGAGATATTTTGTTCACAAGGTTTCATAGGCTTACAATGCACTAAGTCGAAAAAGGGGCATAACTCGGTCAAAAATTGGCAAATTTTTTTCAAAAGTTAATCAGGTCATCTACACCTTGGGCAATGTCATCCTGCAAAATATCATGATCCTAGCATCAGGGGTTCTTGAGATATTTTGTTCACAAGCTTCCATAGACTAAGTCGAAAAAGGGGCATAACTCTGGAAATACCTGACCCGCTGAAAAAATAAAAAATACGGGTCCGCTTATTTTTCATGTACATATCACATATAAAATTTCAAGATCCTAGCATAAGCGGTTCTTGAGTTTCCCAGCTGCCAAAAAGCGTTACGGACAGACGGACAGACAGACAGACAGACGGACGGACAGGCCCAAACCAATATGCCCCCTCAACTTCTCCGAAGTTGGGGGCATAACTACAACAATAGCGAATAGCTTAACTTATTATTGTTGCTGTTATTATTATTATTATGATTATTCTTTTTTTTTTTTATATATATAAAATTTTTATTTATTTATTTATATTTTTTTCATTTATTCATTTATTTATTTAATTTTAATTTTTATTTATTTATTTAAGTGTGAGTTGTTCTTCTGCTCTTAATATCCATGGCATGTTGGAATAGTGGTTTTGTACTCTGTTTTGGCGGGAAGAATTCTTTTTTCCCCAGGACAATTGCAACTTGGAATGGCCTTACAACCGAAGCTGTCTCTTCGGAGACAG
Source organism: Ctena decussata (assembly GCA_963989385.1). NCBI lineage: Eukaryota > Metazoa > Mollusca > Bivalvia > Lucinida > Lucinidae > Ctena > Ctena decussata. The sequence continues at coordinate 85,906,249 of OZ022506.1, forward strand.
TTGATGGGTTTAAGGCCAAAATTTAATATCCTAGGGTAGAGCAGGGGTTAGGCATGGAATGCCTGCCCCTGAGGACTTCTTGTAAATAGTTTTAATCTGCTGGTGGCTATGTCACAAATTCATTTATTTTTTTTTTTTTTTTTTTTTTTTTTTTTGTGACAACTTATGCGCCACACCAAAAACCTGTCATCATGGTCAAAATTGACCGAGGACAGTATCGGTAGAAAGAAAGAAAGGAAGTGACGTCACGTCATTTGACGTTACGCCAACTTATTAGTAACTTTACAGGAAATGATGTGACGTCACCCCTGTCAACTACTGATGCAAATATCATGATTTCAAAATGGATGCCACATAGTTGAAATAATTGTTTCCAAATTTCCTGAAGAAGGCCTAAGGCCGAAAATTTGAAATAAGAGTGGTTCAATACATTGTTATTATAATTTTTATTCCCTTTGGAAGAATTAGTTTGAAGAATTTAAATTTTGTGTAATTTTTTTTTCTTTCAACGTATATGTATTATGTGTATATATATATATATATGATGTAAATGTATTCTTTGAGCTATTTGTGTTAATGATTAAATGACTTCCAGACAATGAAAATAGGGGTAAAGAACCAAAAAAAAAAGCAAAAATTTACATCTGATTTGCTTGATGGTTTTCTAATAGTTTCATGCTATTACCACAATTAACTTCAAACTTGATCAAAGTGAAAGTAAATATCTATCTGTTTAATGTTCAATACAATAAAATATAGCTGTCTTGTCTTAATGCCATGCAAAATATTATTTGTTTATCAGTATTCCAGTAGCCGGCTGGCAGGAGACTTTTAGGTCTAGTGCCAGCCGGCTGGCAGGAGACCAAAAAGTCTCCTGCCAGCCGGCTGGCAGGAGACACTTCCTTAATTTTATCAGTAAGATAACTGGGACTAGTTTTATCAGTTGTAGTGAATAGGCATAAATACCTCTACTAGCACCTTGCTGTAGAAGTATGCTTTTATGGCGATGTGGTTAGAGTGGTGGTGATTATAAAGAAGCATTTGGCTTGGTCAGTGTCAGGACGGGTGACCCAGGTGATTTGGGTGTTTCAGGTGTCCTGCACAGTAGACAATAGCCCCGCCCACTAATAGACTCAAACAGTTGTTTAAACCTTTGCCAGTTGGCCTTTAAGTCTGTGATTTGAACAAGATTCTGGCCAAGCCAAAATTTGGTTGGGCATTCCCAGACATAAAAAGTTATTCATCTGTGTCTTTACTGAACCCTTGTGTACCGACATGTTTGAGAGTATTTACAAGAGAGATGAATTATTAAACTCTTGAGTTACGAAACAAAGACTGCCAGTGCCATCATGGCAATTTAAAGCTGGCCAGATGAAATTACCCGTTGGCCGTTGTAATCGTTGTAAATAGGCCCTATGGCCGCAATGACTCTTGGGGTAATTTCTTCTTCGTAAATATCAATACTACAGTAACTGCTCGCAAGTAATGTATTGGTGGTGCGCGGTTTTAATTTTGATACTTAAGCCGATTTTATGAATCTTCTTGACTTCTCAAGGAAGTCCTCAAAAATTTCACTGATGATAAGTCGTTGTTCGTGGAATTCGTCTTTTTGCTGTATTGTAAGGAATAAATCCACTGACCACAAATTTAATCCTGTTTGTTGCATAAGTTTCACTTTCAGTTGTTCTCTTAGATCCACGAGTTCTGTGCAGTCCTCCACATAATGCTCACAAGTCTCCACTGCTCCACATTTACAATTCGGTGTCTGTGCTGCTCCTATCTTATGTCTGTATTCATTCAGGCAATACCCAGTTCTCAGTTTTGACCATATTCTTGGGAATTTAGGTGAAAAGGTTCTATTTCCTTTAATACCTACTGTTTTCCTGTATGCATATAAGCACCTGCCTGCACTTGTTAAGTCCCATCGTCGTTGCCACTTTTTTATGCACGAGCTCTTTGCAGCTGTTTTGATGTCTACTGCTGTAACTACTTTGTCATTCTCTGGCATATTCTCTGCCTCCTCTGCTGCAGCCTTTGCTAACCTATCTGCTATCTCATTACCAGCTATATTAGCATGTCCTGGAGTCCAAGCTAATTCTAATTGGGTGCCTTTTTGTCGTAATCTATCAATAAGTCCCTTGACCTCTTGGACAGTTTTCTGATGGGAAGAAGGTGTCCATCCTAATGTCGTGAGTCCTACTGCTGACTGACTGTCAGAAAATATTTTTACGCATGGAATCTTTTTCTTCTTGTTCTCCGCCTCAATAAAACTAAGTGCTATAACAATTGCAACTAATTCACCAAGTAGTATGGACGTTAGGGCTGGCTTATCGAATCCAAAATGGTAATCGATTATCGGTCCGGTCGTTTCAATAATTAACCGATTAGTAATCGCTGAACGAGGCAAATTGAAAATGGGTATGTTTAGAAGCTTCGGTGGCACAGATTTGTGCTAAAACGTTTTGACCAGGTACACTAACAAACAATACAGTTGATAACTATTCAAATTATCAATTACATTTGATTAAATCTTGTCTTCTGATATGCCAATCCACACTAATTGGCTTCCTAATTGGCAGCTGATTGGCGACAAGCGACCATCTTGTTCTATTCAGATTCAGATAAGCAACCTTCGGTAGTTGGTAGTACCTACTTTCAGTACAACTACCGGGACAATATCTATCAGTTTGCGTGTTAATAAGGACCTATTATTAAAAAGACTAAATAAAAATTATAAGCGAGGCTACTGAACTCATAAAATGTTCCGGGTTTTTCGCAAAACATTAACTTGGTCGTCTGAACTGACCAGAACACAACAGGTTTATGCTATTCGTTACAACCTATGAACCGTATCACAAATACTCTTCAACGTTTCCGGTTGGTCTCCGAGACTTCCGTTTTCCTTTGGAAGGAAATAAGAAGTGAATAACGAGGAAATTTTATTGCAGAAAGTGACAGGACATTTTCAGCAGGTAATCGATTACTTAATTTCGTCGATCGATAATTGTTTTCGTTTTGCTTATCGACCAATTAACCGATATTTCGATTAATCGTGCCAGCCCTAATGGACGTCAAGCGTGACACTGGCTGATTAAGCTCAATGCAATCCCCCTGTCCTGGCAAATAAATGCATGCACCTGCTCCACAAGGCCCAGGGTTGCCCTTGCAAGATCCATCTGTAAAAATAAATGCTGTCTCAGCATCACTATCTTCTATTGCTCTCTCTATCAGTTTCCTACTTTCTCCTTCTTGTAACTTCGTTCTATTCTTGGAAGACCCTAGGTTGTTCCAATACTCTGGTCGCTTTATTACGGGCTGCAGCGTGTCCTGGAAGTTGGCTTCCGGCTCTATGCTGTTGATGGTAAGGTCTGTATTGGAGCACATGTCTGCCATCTGAATTTTCATCTTACCAAAGGGTGAGATGTACCGCTCATGGGACTCTTCAAAAATTTCCTCCCAATGCTGCAGGGCTTGCTTAACTGGCTGGGTGTCTTGTTTCGCATAGATTTTCCCGAACTCTCTTATTGCCAACTCTTCCCTCCTGAGGTCAAGTGGAAGCACTCCAGCTTCCACCTCAAGGGCTTCCAAGCTTGCTGTAGCTGGTACTCCTAGGCATACCGCAAGACCCCTACGTTGAACCTTGTCGAGTGATTCACACAGTGCTGACTGCCACACTGGAGCTGCGTACTCTAATTGTGGAACCACAATGCTCTTATACAGCCTAACCATGCTGACAGGATCAATGTGTTCTGTCCTCCCAAGAATACTTAATGTAGAAAGCACCTTTTGTGCCTTACACTCCACCATCTTCACATGATCTTGAAACGTCAGCTTCTCATCTAGGATCACACCCCAGCAATTTCGGATTTCTCCTTCTTTTCAGTATTGTGTTTGCCATTCTGATTTCTGTCTGCTGGTCTAAGGTAGTCTGGTCTCTTGAAAATACACAATATTCTGTTTTTGCAATGTTCAATTTCATACCCCACCCACTAAATAAGCTGTTTGCAAACCGAGTTTTGTCATTTAGCTGTCCTCGTCTCTGAGGAGACAAATATGTAAAAGAAGCTGTAGAAATATAGAACAAACGTTAGAAAATTACTTTAAACCAGCTTGACGCCAAAAAGATGACATTTTTGGCTCTTTTTAAGGCTTGCAACTTGCCGGTTTCGCGTGTAGTTTTGCCAAGGTTATTTATTCGGTGCGCAAGTAAAGTACTACTCCTACCAGATTATCCGGCTATCACAAGAAATAGCTTTTCAAAAAATGAGCTCCTTGCAGCGATTTGCTATAAAGTTTCTTCTTTTAAACACACACAGTGCTCAAAAGCACAAAGTCTAATGAGCTAATCCATTTTTGTTAAAACAATACAATGTATTGCATGAGTTATTAATAATATATATGTGTGTGTTTGGGGGGGGGGGGGGGGGGGGGGGGGGGGGGGGGGGGGGGGGGGGGTCCAGTCTCAAAGCTTTTATTATTACTGTAGTATATGTTTATATGTTAATTGAAAAATTGAAATAGTGAAATAAAATATGTTTGAACCAAGGTACATCGTACATATATACTAAATAGCCATACAGTGCAAATAATACCAAAACTCTTAAGTATATTAGGGCACAGAGAAAACTTGCCAGCTCTTGAGCTATCGAAATATCTCAGTATTCATGTTTATCCTACTCCCATACACGAGAGCTCTGCATGCCAGACATTCATATTTTACGTTTTAATGCTGTTATTTACATTTTTGTTATTTGTTATTCTTCGGAATGCGAAGAAATGCACAACTATAAAAAGTAAAATATAAATGAGTGCATGCAGACGTCTAACTTGTTGGACTAATGTTTATCCATGAGAGTTCTAATTTATCATACAAGTTGATTTACACATGAATTATCTGGTGTATGAATAGCTCATAAAATATGTTACGTAGCTAAAAACAAACGTGATTGTAAAATAGAGAAACACTGTCAGAGATACCTCTGAAAATTATGAATATGCAGTAATTTATATGAATATGCAGTTTCTTTGTCTTTGTTATTTACAATGATAATTTATGATATTAATAAAACAGGTAAGAGATACTGAAAATAATTTTGAAGTGTCTCATATACTGTTTCAGGTGTCTGTGACTGTTAATAGATTTAAGTATCTATGAAATATGTTTGTCAATGTCTTAAAGGAGATATCATATACACATGTATATTCATTTTGTATATATGAACCGCGACTCGACAAAACCAACAAAGTGGTTGAGTGCCCAGCACAGACTCAGATCAGCCTGGGCATCCACCAAGTCTGATCAGAGTCTTCGCTGTCCGATTGAAGGTAGCTTAGACCCATAGCTACCCTTTAAGCGCTTAGCGAAGACTCTGATCAGACTGGATGGATGCACAGGCTGGTCTGAGTCTGCGCTGGGCGCACAACCACTTTGTTGGTTTTCTTTTGTTGCAGCTCATATCATAGAATCTGTAATATGTGTAAATTTTGGGACTCCTAAAAATAATTTTCCATTTGGGACATATGGAAAGTTAAATATTTTAGGTATCCAAATACTTATGCATATTTCAAACAGTACTTTTAATCCAGACACTCTGTGCAGTCTTTGGGTTTGACGTTTTTCAGTGGCAATCCAAGACGATTTCACAGCCATGAAGTTGTCAGAATGGAGCCATGGAAGCACACTGGGTCACGGCCGATTGATGGGCCAGTTGAGGAGATTGAGACTGAAGGACAGAGGCAACTACAGGCATTGCTTAAGAAACAGCTTAATACAAACATATCAATGAAACAGTAAGACAGTCATCTTCCACATGTACTTCATTAATCATAAAATAAATAATTATATCATAAAGTTCTACAAAACTGAAGCACTTACCCTTATGTGCTTAAATATTGGGACACCTAAAAAACATTAATTTACCATTTGGGACAAATGGAAAATTAAAGGTTTTAGGTGTCCCAATATTTAAGCAATTTAGGGTTAAATAATTACTATTGTTCTGAACACAGGATAATTTGTGTTCAAAACAGGCAGATTTAATGGCAAACAGTGTAAATCTTGCTCCCTTATTTGGATATGCACTCTTTGATTATCTGTCCTATGCTTCTAGTCTAAACATATTTTATTGTCCTCTTAATAAACATACAAATGGGTTGGACCACAAGTTCTAACAACATTAATTACGGTCCGCCCCAATAACGTGTACTTACAATACTGCTAAGTAGACAACGACATCATAAGGCATAGAAAAAACTGTACATTTGAACAACAAATATAGTAAAGTAAAGAATGAGTAATGAGAAAGATAGTCAGAATATGGAAGAATAAGTGAATAATACTTGCTTAAATAATCAAAATCTAAATATAATAATCATCATATACCTTGGGCTGAAAAAGGATGTCCTATGCTTAGAGTCTGATCAGCTCATGACTTAATTCTGTCCAGAGTTTATGATCGCACATGGAATTACTGTAATGTGCTTAAATTTTGGGATACCTAAAATAATTGATTTTCCATTTGGGTCAGATACATAAGCACAAAACGGTAATATGAGGGGTGTTCATTAAATAATGGAAACACCTTTGTAGATCATTAAACTTAATACATGAATAAGTATACTTCCTGTAACACCAAAGAGTCTTTTATGAGCTTTCAAATTCAAGTTTGAAATTGGTATTTCAACCTGTTACCATAGCAACATATTATGTCACATTCATGCTGGGTACGGCGTGTGATTTTTTTTTTACGTCATTTTGTTAAAGAGATGTTCGTATTATGCTTATTATAAACAATATTTAAAGAGGTATTGAAAATTTAGAAACAGCTTCTGTTAAAGATAGGCCTTGGCTTTACAAACACACATACAATGATTGTTTATGAAAATATTCTGAAATCTGGTATGTATGAAAGTAAGAACACTGGTTAAAATATTTGATTTTGGGGTATTTTGAAGTTGTATTCCGTATTGTTCAGTATTATGCTGAGATTAATTGATCGGTTGTCAAGTGCATGATAATTTTGGTTGGTTCTGCTATACAATTATCCCAAGACTTTCCCTGTTAAAATGCAATTACGTCACATTTTTGGTCCCTCATGCTTAAAATCAGCAGAAACGTCACATTCTGTTCGATCGGAAGTCTTTCACGGTCTGTATATCTGCCAGGTTTGTGAGCAAGTCATGAATAACTGTATATTTCTTTAAGTATCTGAGACGTGTATCAAGTCACCACCTCATGACAAACTTTTATTATGCCCCCTCCATGAAATGCAAGGTTTTCCCTCGGCCTTGTATTTAAGGAGTTTTTGGGACCCACATACCAATTTTTTAATAAGAGTCCAATGCCAAAAGTAAAGGGTCCTGTATTCTAAAAATGTTATAAAATGTCCAAATCAAATATCAGAATTTCATAAATACTGTATCTTGAAAATCATTACTTTGTATTGTGCCAAGAATAATATAATTTTTCAAAGAATTATCACTTTGAATTGGGACTTGGATTTTGTTTTGAGAGTCCAAGTGGATGCACAGAATTTTTTCTGGGAGTCCCAGACACCATTATGGGGGTCTGAGACTCTCAATCTTGAGTCCGGGAAAACCCTGGAAATGGCAGAAGGGCATATAGATTTTACCCTGTCCGTGTGTGCGTATGTGTGTGTTTGCGTGTTACCAAAATCATGTCCGGCCCATAACTTCGCCCTGAATGGTAGGATTTGAAAACTTTTTGGCACAAATGATCAGCATGACTAGACGATGTGTCGGGTGCAAAAACCATGTCGCTCGCTTGAAGGCCAAGATCACATTGGGCACGTAAACTTTGTGCATAGGCTATAGTGAATAATGTTCGTGTCCGGCCCATAACTTCGCCCTGAATGGTAGGTTTTGAAAACTCTTTGGCACAAATGATCAGCATGACAAGACAATGTGTCCTGTGCAAAAACCATGTTGCTCACATGAAGGTCAAGGTCACTTTGGGCAGGTACACTTTGTGCATAGGCTATAGTGAATAATGTTCGTGTCCTGCCCATAGCATTGTCCTGCATGGTGGGATTTCAAAATTATTTAGTATAAATAATTATTATGACGACAATATGTCGCATGCAAGAAGCATGCCACTGGCCCAAAGGTCAAGGTCACAGTCTGCACTTAACTATGTGCATTGGCCACTGTGAATCATTTCATGTACAGGCCATAACCTCGTGCTGCATGGTGGGATTTCAAAATTGTTTGGCCTAATCGTAAAGCATGAGAAGACAATGTGTCCCTTGTAAGAACTCTACTGCTTGCTTGAGGGTCAAGGTCACATTACACAGGTAAACTTTGTGTATAGGCAAAGTGAAAACATTTTCGTGTCTGACCCAAACCTTTGTCCTGCATGGTGGGATTTCAAATTTTTTTCCATAGATAATTATCATGACAAGACCATGTGTTGTGTGCACGAACCATGTCCCTTGCTCAAAGGTCAAGGTCACAGTTTGCACTTAAACTTTGTGGATAGGCAGCAGTGACTTGACTTGACTCCAGCCCATAATTTTGTCCTGCATAGTAAGATTTCACATTTATTTGGCAAGGCGATTTGGCAAGGACTATGTCACTAACTTAGGGGTCAAGGTCACAGTGCGCATTTAACCTAGGTGAATAGGTTTTAATGAAAACATGTTCGTGTCATATCTTGTCCAAGGTTTAACTGCAAAGTAAATGCAAGTCCGTTTGACCGATATTTCTTTGCCCTTGATTTTTCCCTTCATAATAATAATAATAATAATAATGATAGTCTTTATTTTCAGAGGGTAACACATTTAGCAATAGCTAATCTTCCATGAGGCCCTCTAATACTAATTTTCTAACAATTATTGACACAACAAAAATTATGAAGATGAGCTGTACAAAAAGATTAACATGCACATTATAATATCCATACACACTAGCTCTCACATGTAAAACAAAAACATCTGACTAGAAATATGATTCAAAGAAAAAAAAAAAAATTATATTTGACATGAAAGTGTACATAAATTACAAACTCATATGAGAAAAAAAAATTATTAATGGTTATAATAATATTATATTATACAATCTGCTTCTATAAAGCTAGTTATCCTACAAATGCCAGTACTTTAATCAAGGTGCTGTCTTACTGAAGCCACTAGGTGGGGGCATCCGTGTCCTATGGACACATTTCTAGTCTATTCTTTGTTGCTTATCAGCAACATATATGCATGGAAATTTGAGAAAATTGAGAGACTAAACCCCTCTAAGTTTAAGGCATCGTTGCCATGGCAACGCTTTTTCTAACACAGTTCTTTTGTACTGAATTATATGGCGTTTGCTTGCCTATTAGATATTATATATCTCTAATACTGTTCTAACACACAGCTAATGAAATATATGTGAGTTTCCATTATTTAATGAACACCCCTCGTACAGGTAGTCATACATAATGTATCTCTTGAGAAAAGAATATTGAAACTCTATACATTTATGGTGAAAGCTTGTTTTTATCATTTTGCCACAGTCTGGAAAATGATTTTTTTTCAGGTCAGGCAAAAATCAGGGAATTTTGAGATTTGTCAGGGAAATTTGGATAGGGCTTGAAAAGTCAGGAAATTTGAAAGTAAAGGTCTACAACAATCTTCAGAAAATATACTTATTCCGTTCAGGGGGAAAGCATAGGGGTAATATATTTTGCTTATCTGTGCTGTAGACCAATCAGGTGCTGTACAAAGTGGCTGTCAACCAAGAATTCAGTCATAAACATTACCAGTAATGGTAAATAATACTATAGTTGATGACTATTGACAGAGCTGATACTACTGAAGATTGTTTCGGTCGATAGCCACTTTGCACATGACTATGGTAACTGATTGGCTCAGTCAATAGCACAGGTAGGTAAATTGGTATTACCCCC